>JAOEGL010000004.1:49254264-50665097 GCA_034509955.1 Urosaurus nigricauda | reverse complement strand
GTTAGCCATTAATCCTCAGTGCAACAAACAGGAATCGGCAGTCTGGCTACTATGTATTTCTTTGCCCTATTGTGCTAAGAGATTCCTCCTGGAGAAGTTGCATCTCATTCCGCCCTCCTTGTACCTACTAAGCACTTTGGAACTTTACCTCAGAGTATAAGAGATGTGCATACATAGGGTGCTCCTGTTTCTAGCTAGTGAAGTCTAGCTGCAAAGGCATAAGAAATGGACTTATTTTGGTTAAAATGCCCATTGCACCAATTAATCATTCAATAAATCGACTTTTAACCAATGGTTTTAACTGATTGGAATCACTGTCAAACCTGTTTAAACATGGTGGCCCTGATCCATGACACCGTCCTCCAAGGGGTATAATTACATAGTTGACATACAACCATTGTGTGAGGTAGGTAAAACTCAGAAAAAGTGAAAAGGACTCAGGATCTCTCACAGATATGAAACGAGTTCTTCTAAACGTGGCTGTATACACCAAACTAGTTCACAATGCATTTCAATATAGTGATAGCAAGTACTATAGCAACAGTAGATTATGCCTGAAGATATTTATTGAAATTCACTTCTTTTGCCCCACCCCCACCCCCAACAATGATTAGAAGCAAGACTGTGTCCCCAGGTTAAATTTTCAGTAGAAGTACCAAAAGTACCAGAGCCCTTTTAGGGATGGGATGGAGTAATCTACTGCAGCTGGAATAAGGAGAATGGCAAAAGGGAAACATCAGGAGTGGGAAATGAATGACAACAGCACAGAAGAGACTGTTGTCTAAGGAGCAGTGTTAGGGCAAGATCATATATGATGAAAAGTGGTTGCAGAAGCATGGTTGGTCAGGGACTGAGTTTTGGGCAAGTGATGCCTCTTTTATTTATGGCTTTGGGTCACTACTCCAGCCAGTCCAGTGTGGCTATACTGCTGCCATCTTTCTTACTAAGTGTGAATTTGCAAGAGAAATTGACCTGGGGTGGGGCTAATTCATGGTTTTCCCCAAAAAATAAATAGGTGCAGAATAATTGGCCAAATTAGACTGGATGTTACTATTTCAAAAATGGTTAAGATGCCATTTTTCAGAAATGAATAAGTGATAGTAATTTTAGAATTAAAAGGAAGACTGAGGTCGTGCCTCAAGGAGAGACACCATAAAGTTCAATCAGGTAGAACTATACCTCCTTTCCCACCTATCCCGAAACTCACCTTTTGTCTGCTGCAGCTCTTCAACCAGGCCATTTAATGGCTAATGGAAAGCAGGAAGTTGCAGAAACATTTTGGTAGGCCCCAATAAATGGAGGCATTCTCCAACAGGCATTCTTCAAAACGTCACAGGGATCTTCTGGAGGTCCCCAAGGAGGATGTCACTACTGTGCATTCTACTATGAAAACATAGATACACACATGTCTTCTAATGCGCCCCATTCTTCACTGGCCAGTAAATGGCCATAGTGGAGCTGCAACAGTTATATAGTGGATTTGGGAGGAAATTGGGGTATAGTGTGAGGTCAGTAGAGGATTCTGACTTCCAGATTGAGCACAAAAAAGCACATACACACACTTAACCCATACTTATGCCTATGTAAGTGGCTAACAGGATGACAGGTATTTTCATAGTTCATTTGATCATACATATAATATGAGATGTTGTGATATCAGAATAGAAATGTGTCCATGTTACAAGCTTCCATCAGGACTAACAATACATCAGATCTCATGGCAGCAACTCTTACAGTGTAATTGAGCTCTATGATAGAATAGTCTTTTTCGCAACATACTGCCATTAGGTTTACTGCTTCCTTACTCCTAGTTTAGGTCTTATACAAAGTCATTTTAATGGATGCTTTCCTCCTTCCCCCTTCTATTCTGTTTGATAAACAAAATCCCCATGGTGCCTTAATAACCTGTACTCCAGTTTTGCAGCTTCCTAGTCTCTTGATTGTGATTACATAGATGAGTGGTCAAAAATTCTCCTTCACACTTCACATCTTCTTTAATTCTGTCCTGGCTTTTAAGTGACTCTGATATTGTACCACTGGCATATTTTTTCCTCCCTGAAGCTTTTAAGGGGCCTGTCAGCTCCTCAATTATGCCTCCATGCCAAGATTCATTTTTCTCATAATGGATTTTTTAAACATTTTACTCATTGCATCAATTTACATTTTTTCCACTACAGTTCTTCATATTAAAGAACTCATGAGAAAGGCTAAAATACCTAACAATCATCCCTTTTAAAATCTAACTTTAACAATCAACAGTAACTTGCATATTTAATCATATGTTGCATTCAGACATACCATAAAATGAATGAATGGCATTCTAACATGTGGGCGGGGGGGGGAGGTATTTATTGTTTTGAAATATTTGGTTGGTAAATTTATTTGGAAGAGTATAGATTTATCTCATTTAAAAATTCAATTTCTTTCTAAGTTGGAGAAATAAGGGTGCCTGAGGATTTTGTTCCTTCCGTATTTTCAAGTGAGCCCATTTAATTTACACTTCTCAGACTAATACATGGATTGAAACACAGCTAACCTTATGCTGTGGTACTTCTCAAATAATCTTCTCTAAATCCAGTTTTATCTCAGAAATGTGGAAAGCTGTATATACTAATAATGTTTTAGGATAAGAGGCATGTTTTGTGGAATAAAATTAAAACAGCACTGGGTACATGTGTGTGAGTTTTTGTGTGTTCTTAAAGTAGCTTGATCCAAAAAGGGAATCAAAAATTCATGAATGAACATGTAAACAGTTACAATAATTCTGTCCAGCCATGGTAATAATTAGTTTGTCACTGTGAACAAAATACTGGACTGCACAGTATTTGGATAGGAAACTGCCGCACGAGATGTGACATTTCCATAAGATTTATTTTTAAAAATTTGGCTCAAATGATGACACAACTTCAAAAACATGTCTGGGGGAGGACCTCTTTTTCCATTCCTTTCTGTTCTTTCCTTCTTGTTTGCTGGCCTCCAGAACACAATGCAGAAGCTAGACTGATAAGCCATGAATGCACAGCTTGTGAGACTACAGTTGTAAGACTGAAGTTTTCATCATTCTTCATCTTTCTCCACTGGCTATGACTATGGCTGAGGAGAGTTATAGAATTACAGCTTCTGGTGAACTGAACATTTCCCATACTCACTCCAAGGCTTTAATTAAAATGGATATTTTAGCTGTGTTCAAAAATTGGACTCCAAGTGATTGTGAGCTGCCTCACCAATAAACAATCTGTACATTTTATTATTTGTTCAGGGATTCATGTCAACATGCACAACATCTCTGAGAACACAACCCTTGGAATTAAACCAATTCACTAACCACACAACCTTCAATACACACAAAGAAATATTTTCATCTGTGTAGATTCCAGTTCTGTGAATCACCAATGAGAAAAACAGGAAGGAAACTTTGCATACTGTACCCATCACCAGCTCCATGCATTTATTTATGCTTCCCCCATATTCGATCATGCACATATAGGCTACATGTGCAGAATATTTACAAGGATAAAAGGGCTGAATTATACTCCAAGAAATTATTGTCAGTCAAGAGGACAAGATACTGAGCTTGATGAGCCATTATTCAGTGGAGGCTGGTGGCTCATATGTCAGAGGGTCAGTGAATATGCTGTGGGGTTTACTCTGAACTTTAAAAGGAGCTATCAAAGGTTCTGGACCTGTTTTGTGGATAGGATTCAGCACATCTTTAAAGTGTGGACTATAATCCAGAGTGAAGTCCCTTTCCCATTACCATGGGGACCATCAGTCATGACTGCCATTAGCTGGACTGTCTGTATTCTGATTCAGCTTTAGGAAAGAAAGGAAGGGAGAAAAGGATGTTAACAATATGCTACTTATGTGGAGGAGATCACTGACCCAACTCATATATAGTTTGTGCACATATAATCAGCAACAGTGTGGATTGATAACAGTAAGTAACACAGTAGTTGTGAACAACATTGAAACCAGTGGAAAACTTGAAATAGTGTGTTGTTATTTAGAGAACAAAAGCAAAATGAAATAGATAAATTGGTCTGCAATTGAATTTGGATAGAACTGCAGCTCTAGCCATAAAGGACAGCAAAATGTATCTTCTTCTAAATCCTTAAGAAGTAGTATCTTGACTTGTGCTTTCACACATATAACTTCTTATCTCTTGTGCTTTTACACATATAACTTCTTGGCTTGTGGTGAATCTCTTGATTAGTCAGCCCTAAGGATGAGATCAGTTATCCCAAGCTAGTTCAAGGAAACTAGAGAAAGCTTTTGTTTCCTCAGTGCCAGCATGTTGATTCAAGTAGTCTAAATGCAGGGCTGTAATTATCTTAAACTGTTTAGGCATGAAGCAGGGAACAGATGCCAGAACATCTGATCTGTGGGCTGATGGTTTCCTACAGTCTTCAGTTATAATGGAAGATGATGATAGAAAATCTGATTCCCTCATCAATGCAGTGGGTGTTTCAGTAGTTTTACTGGAAAGTGCAGATACAAGAATAAAGTATTTTTAAAAAGGAAAAGGAAAAGAAAGGAAGCAAACAGGACCGTTATGAAAATGTCATAGACCTAGTCTACTTGCCCATAAATACAATGAAAAAATTTGCTATGCATTTTAGTTATTGAGTGATCTCTCCCCCCTCTCCCCAGAAAACCTTTCCATGATGAAAAGAAAAACATAAACATAATGAACATTATTTTGAGAATGCTGGGATAGCATTAGCAATTGTATGGATGCTTTTTTAAATAACTAAATAATATGTAAGTGGTCCCCGTTTAAGATTTGGACAATGATAAAGGTCGCTCTCTGTCTCCCATTTTGGTCTGCAGCCTCCACTTGCATTGAAAGAAAGGCCTCCTCTTTTTACATGGCAAATGAGAGGAACAGGGCCATCAATATAGATCAGAACCATGGCAGAGAAGCAAAGGATTAAAATCCCTCTTTACCAGTGTTCCTTATGTCAGCCATTTCAAATTGAATCAGCTTCACATGCCTACTATTTCTTTTTTTTTTTTAAAGCCATTTGTGAAATTATCCATCATGTGAATGTTGTTCTCATTTAGTGTGACCCCCCCCCCCAGGAATGAAAAAAGAAACTGGAAGGATGATTGTCCAGCCCTAATCTTAATAGTGTGAGTAAAAAATCACACTTAATAGTGTGAGAAAAGGAGGAGGCTGTAGTCCATGTGCTTGGGTGAGATCTAATTTAATTTACACTTGAGCCAAGGCTAGCAGGCTAGCAGAAGCTGCATTTCCTTTAAGGAGGAGAAAGAAAAGGAGGAGGCTGTAGTCCATGTGCTTGGGTGAGATCTAATTTAATTTACACTTGAGCCATTGCATTCTGGGAGCCAGTGCTGGGAGGCTACTTAAGGCTACTCAGGGTTAGCAGAAGCTGCATTTCCTTTAAGGAGGAGAAAGAAAAGGAGGAGGCTGTAGTCCATGTGCTTGGGTGAGATCTAATTTAATTTACACTTGAGCCAAGGCTAGCAGGCTAGCAGAAGCTGCATTTCCTTTAAGGAGGAGAAAGAAAAGGAGGAGGCTGTAGTCCATGTGCTTGGGTGAGATCTAATTTAATTTACACTTGAGCCATTGCATTCTGGGAGCCAGTGCTGGGAGGCTACTTAAGGCTACTCAAGGTTAGCAGAAGCTGCATTTCCTTTAAGGAGGAGAAAGAAAAGGAGGAGGCTGTAGTCCATGTGCTTGGGTGAGATCTAATTTAATTTACACTTGAGCCATTGCATTCTGGGAGCCAGTGCTGGGAGGCTACTTAAGGCTACTCAAGGCTAGCAGAAGCTGCATTTCCTTTAAGGAGGAGAAAGAAAAGGAGGAGGCTGTAGTCCATGTGCTTGGGTGAGATCTAATTTAATTTACACTTGAGCCAAGGCTAGCAGGCTAGCAGAAGCTGCATTTCCTTTAAGGAGGAGAAAGAAAAGGAGGAGGCTGTAGTCCATGTGCTTGGGTGAGATCTAATTTAATTTACACTTGAGCCATTGCATTCTGGGAGCCAGTGCTGGGAGGCTACTTAAGGCTACTCAAGGCTAGCAGAAGCTGCATTTCCTTTAAGGAGGAGAAAGAAAAGGAGGAGGCTGTAGTCCATGTGCTTGGGTGAGATCTAATTTAATTTACACTTGAGCCAAGGCTAGCAGGCTAGCAGAAGCTGCATTTCCTTTAAGGAGGAGAAAGAAAAGGAGGAGGCTGTAGTCCATGTGCTTGGGTGAGATCTAATTTAATTTACACTTGAGCCATTGCATTCTGGGAGCCAGTGCTGGGAGGCTACTTAAGGCTACTCAAGGCTAGCAGAAGCTGCATTTCCTTTAAGGAGGAGAAAGAAAAGGAGGAGGCTGTAGTCCATGTGCTTGGGTGAGATCTAATTTAATTTACACTTGAGCCAAGGCTAGCAGGCTAGCAGAAGCTGCATTTCCTTTAAGGAGGAGAAAGAAAAGGAGGAGGCTGTAGTCCATGTGCTTGGGTGAGATCTAATTTAATTTACACTTGAGCCATTGCATTCTGGGAGCCAGTGCTGGGAGGCTACTTAAGGCTACTCAAGGCTAGCAGAAGCGCGCGCCTAACGGCGCGCGAATTTTGATTTTTTTTTTTAATCTAGTCAAGGAGGTGTTTAGAGAATAGAAGAGGAGCCGGCCTGAAGCATCAGAGGAAGTGAATCAGAGACTTGCCTTTGGAAGGAGCTTTCAGCCAGGAGCTCTCTACATAACTATAGGCCCCGTGACTTGAACTCAGTGACAGAGCTTGGGAATAAAGGCCAAGTCTAGCAAGGGAAGCCCACAGTCTTGTTTCAGTGCCTCCTTAAGACTTCTCAGTATGGACACTGAAGGCCCTGCAGCAGTCACCTGCAACACCTGTGGGATGTTTGTCTTCTTGCCTACAGAGGTGGCGAACTACACCTGCCACAAGTGCAAGTTGGTAGTCCTCTTGGAAGAGAAAGTACAGCAGCTAGAGGAGCAGATATCTGCACTCCAGCATCATAGAGAGCAGGAGAATCTCCTGAACAGAACAGGCCAGAATGTCTTGGGTGGGAAACAGACAGAGGAAGTTGTTGGGGTGGAGGAGGTCACTCCACATACAACAGAGGTAGATGCTTGGAGGGAGGTCACACACAGAAGTAAGGAAACCAGGGAACGTTCTGTGAGCGGCTTGCAGCTACAGAATCGCTTTGAATCTCTCTCTGTTGTCAGAGATGATGAGGAAAAGCAGCAGGGACAGACATCAGGGACAGAGCAGGGGAGCCTGAGAGTATCACGAAAAGGAACAGCCACTGCTAAGCCTCGGAGGAGGCACGTGGTCGTGGTGGGGGACTCCTTGCTGAGGGGTACAGAAGCAGTGGTTTGTGGGCCTGACAAGATGTCTCGGGAGGTGTGTTGTCTCCCTGGGGCAAAGATCCATCATGTGACGGAGAGGCTGACAAGACTTGTCAAGCCTACTGACCGTTATCCCCTTCTTTTGGTTCATGTGGGAACCAATGATACTGCAAGGCACAGCCTTCAGAATATCAAAAGGGATTATGAGGCTCTGGGAAGGAAGCTGAAAGAGATGGATGCACAGGCTGTCATCTCATCTCTACTCCCGGTAGAAGGGCATGGTCCAGGAAGGGAGAGGAAAATAGCAGAGGTGAATAACTGGCTCCGTAGATGGTGCCGCCAAGAACAGTTTGGATTCTTGGATCATGGGCTGCGGTTCCATGAGGAGGGACTTCTGGCAAGGGATGGGCTGCATCTCACGCCAGTTGGCAAAAACGTTTTTGCCAACAGTCTGAAGAATCTGATCAGGAGGGCTTTAAACTGAGTTATGTGGGGGAGGGAGACATTATACTGGAAGACAAAAGGGATGGAGAGAATAGTCCAAGTGGCATAGAGGGAACAAGGCAAACAGTGCAAGGACCAACAGTAGGAGGCAAAAAAATGTGCAAAAGCAGCAAGTAAAGAGGACACATGGTCTTAAATGTCTCTACACTAATGCACAGAGTATGGGAAATAAGCAGGATGAACTTGAACTCCTAGCACAACAAGGGAAATATGATATAATAGGCATCACTGAAACCTGGTGGGATGAGTCTCATGATTGGAATGTAGAAATAGAGGGGTATAACCTTTTTAAGAGAAACAGGCCAAGTAGGAAAGGAGGAGGAATAGCATTATATGTCAGGGATATTTACACCAGTGAAGAGATCCAGGAAGTCAATACTGGAAGCCAGGTGGAGAGCATCTGGATAAAAATTAAAGGAGAGGGAAATAACAGGGATGTTACTGTGGGAGTCTACTACAGACCCCCGACTCAGGCAGAGGAATTGGATGATGCCTTTCTAGAACAGATGACCACATAATCAGGAAGGAGAGATGTAGTAGTGATGGGTGACTTCAACTATCCGGATATTTGCTGGAAGTCAAACTCAGCCAAATCCTCAAAGTCTAGCAAATTCCTCACTTGCCTGGAAGACAATTTCATTGTCCAAAAGGTGGAAGAGGCAACAAGGGGATCAGCCATTTTAGATCTGATCTTAACCAACAGGGAAGACCTAGTTGATGGGGTGCAAGTGGTCGGATCCTTAGGTGGAAGTGACCATGTTCTCCTGGAGTTTGTTATGCAGTGGAAGGGAGAAGCTAGGCATAGTCAGACACGCACTCTAGACTTTAGGAGAGCTAATTTCAATAAACTTAGAGAAATACTGGGAGTGATCCCATGGTCAGGAATACTAAAAGAAAAGGGAGTTCAAGACGGATGGGAGTTTCTCAAAAGGGAGATATTGAAGGCACAATTTCAAACAGTTCCAATGAGGAAGAAAAATGGTAGATGTCTCAAGAAGCCAGGATGGATGACTAAGGAACTTTCAAATGAGCTAAGTTTTAAACGGAACATGTATAAGAAATGGAAAAATGGAGAAATCACGAAAGAGGAATTTAAACAAATAGCCAGCACATGTAGGGGTAAAGTCAGAAAAGCTAAAGCGCAGAATGAACTCAGGCTTGCTAGAGAGGTTAAGAACAATAAAAAGGGCTTTTTTGGATATGTCCGCAGCAAAAGGAAGAAGAAGGAAACAGTAGGGCCACTGCGTGCAGAAGATGGCAAAATGCTAACAGGGGACAGAGAAAAGGCAGAATTACTCAACACCTTCTTTGCTTCAGTCTTCTCAGAAAAGGCAAAAGGTGCTCAACCGAAGGATAATGGAGCAGAAGACAGAATAGGGGAATTTCAGCACAGAATAAGTAAAGAGATAGTACAGGAATACTTGGTTAACCTAAATGAATATAAATCTCCAGGACCAGATGAACTACATCCTAGAGTATTAAAAGAACTAACAAATGTAATATCAGAGCCATTGGCAATAATCTTTGAGAACTCCTGGAGAACAGGAGAAGTCCCAGAAGACTGGAGGAGGGCAAACGTTGTCCCCATCTTCAAAAAGGGAAAAAAAGAGGATCCCAACAATTATCGTCCAGTTAGTCTGACATCAATTCCAGGAAAGGTGCTAGAGCAGATCATTAAGCAGAGAGTCTGCGAACATTTAGAAGCCAATGCCATAATCACAAAAAGCCAACATGGGTTTCAGAAAAAGAAGTCATGCCAAACGAACCTGATCTCTTTTTTTGATAAAATTACCAGCTTGGTAGATGAAGGGAATGCTGTGGATATAGTATACCTCGATTTCAGTAAGGCCTTTGACAAGGTTCCCCATGACATTCTTGCAAACAAGCTTGCAAAATGTGGGATAGACAAGTTAACTGTTACATGGATTTGTAATTGGTTGACTGGCCGAACTCAAAGGGTGCTCAACAATGGCTCCTTTTCATCCTGGAGAGAAGTGACCAGTGGGGTGCCACAGGGTTCTGTCCTGGGCCCAGTGCTATTCAACATCTTTATTAACAATTTGGATGACAGAATTGGGGGCATACTTATCAAATTTGCAGATGACACTAAACTGGGAGGAGTAGCTAATACCCCAGAGGATAGGATCAAAATTCAAAATGACCTGAATAGACTAGAAAGCTGGGCCAGTGCTAACAAAATGAAATTTAACACAGAGAGATGTAAGGTCCTACACGTAGGGAGGAAAAATGAAATGCACAGATATAGGATGGGGGACACCTGGCTGAACGAGACCACATGTGAAAGGGATCTAGGAGTCCAAGTAGACCATAAGCTGAACATGAGTCAACAGTGTGATGCGGCAGCTAAAAAAGCCAATGCAATTTTAGGCTGCATCAATAGAAGTATAGTTTCTAGATCAAGGGAAGTTATAGTGCCACTCTATTCTGCTTTGGTCAGGCCCCACCTGGAATACTGTGTCCAGTTCTGGGCACCACAATTCAAAAAGGATGTGGAGAAACTGGAGCATGTCCAAAGGAGGGCAACTAAGATGGTGAAGGGTCTGGAAACCTTGCCCTATGAAGAACGCCTTAGGGAGCTGGGGATGTTTAGCCTGGAGAAGAGAAGGTTAAGAGGTGATATGATAGCCCTGTTTAAATATTTGAAGGGATGTCATATTGAGGAGGGAGCAAGCTTGTTTTCTGCTGCTGCAGAGACTAGAACGCGGAACAATGGATGCAAACTGCAGGAAAAGAGATTCCACCTCAACATTAGGAGGAACTTCCTGACAGTAAGGGCTGTTCGACAGTGGAACACACTCCCTCGGAGTGTGGTGGAGTCTCCTTCCTTAGGGGTCTTTAAGCAGAGGCTGGATGGCCATCTGTCGGGGATGCTTTGACTTGGAGTTCCTGCATGGCAGGGGGTTGGACTGGATGGCCCTTGTGGTCTCTTCCAACTCTATGATTCTATGATTCTATGATTCTATGATTCTATGAAATCTAATGCCAACCCACAAAAGAATTTTTTCCCAAAGTATATGTTGAAAGTTCAGGGTAATCAAGAGCAACTAGAATCAAATAGCTGTCAAGTGCTGCATCCTTATCCCTTTGGATTATACATGTACAGTCATAGACCTGAAAGATATTTCAAATTTTATCTTGTCCAATCCCCTACTAATGTGAATAATAATAGAATAAAATTTATTTATACCCTTCCCCTTTGAGATCAATTGAGGCGGCTAATGTGGGAAATAGGCTGATACAGTATGACTAGCAAATCCTCTAGAAAATTCTAAGGAAGAAGGGTTTACATAACTGCAAGTGAGATTGTTCCATTGTTAAACAGCTGATATTATCAAAAGTTTGCTGCTAGTATTCAGTTGAAATATCTGATTTGAACACATTGTTTTGGAGAGTTCTTAAACTCTAGCAATCAAACCTAGCTACTATACTCCAGGTGAAGCCTGACCCAAACAGAATTGTCATACCATTAAGTCTTTGGTCTCAACACCATCTTTTTATTAATGCAGCCCACAATTGCATGGGCATGTTTAGTTGTCGCATGGGACTGCTGACTTATGTTTAGTTTCTGCTTGATGAAGTCTGGCAGATCTCACTGAATCATGCAGTGATGGAACTAGAGGGATAAAGCTGATAGGAATCCCCTCTCTTTGCAATATGTGCCCTCCACACACAATAGTCATAGGTTGTCATGCATCGCTTGCATACGATTACTGATCTCCCCTCTATGCCTGTGCTAGGTCTTTGAGTTTGGATTCAACTTTATGCAAGAAGAGGAGAGGAGTATGGGTTGAACAGAGAATGTAAGATTGATTGCAATTAACAAAGCAGGTATTGTAAAGAGAATTCGTGAAGGTCTCTAGTTTGTGTTTATTTAAACTGAAATTCATTTCTGCATCTTTGTAGTTCAAGTATAGACAAACAGGCAACTGGTTAGGCTGAAGAGAAAATGAAGCTGGAAGAGAAATAATAGGAATATATATTCAAGTGATGATATATTATAATTTTCTGCTTGAAAATGAAACATGAATACAACTGGGGAGGAAAACCTATGACAGTTGCAAAAGAGTTCCACTAAAATGATATAGAATATAGAAGATATTGTAGTTTCCCACTACCCTGAAAAAATCAGAGGTGTTGATCTAATAAATTAGTGTTACCACTACTCTGAAGTTACCAGATCCTGTTTCATCTTAGAAGCTAAATAGGGTCAGGCCTGGATGGGAGACCACAAAGAATACCAGGGGATGTTGGTTATATTTCAAACAAAAACAATAGCAAAACAGCTCTGAATATCCTTGCTTAAGAAAACAATATGAAATGCTTTTAGTTTCTGTAAGTTGACAAGTGACTTAATGGCACGTACAGACAGTTGTGTGTCCCTTCAGGTGTTGTTAAACTGCAACTGTCCATATTCCTAACCATTGGCGATGCTGGCTAGGGCTGCTAGGAATTCTAGTTTGGTAAAACATGGAGAGCCACACAGTTTCCACCATGTGTACAATGTCAGAGCTGAAATATAGTTCTGAGAGAATCTGGTTATAGTTTTAGAGCAGGAATGTGAAAAGGGTAGCTTGTCCTGGACATTTTTGTTGTTCCAATTTCTTTTTAAAAAATGGGGGGATGCCCCTCAAATCCCTAGGGGGCAGGTAACACAATTTAGCTATGGCCCCATTCATACTAGCCCATTTTCCCTGGTTAGATCCAGATCAGATCGTGCATGCCATTACCGAATCTCTCCGGAAAGAAGTTCATACTACCCTTTGCCCCGATTGATGCTTCCCAGTGCATTTTACCCCGCTGAAGTTCATACATACAAAAGTAATGATTCAAGATGGAGCCTCCTAGTTGTCAATCAAATGATGTCAAGGTGACGTCTGATGCAGCCATTGGCTGTGTGAGTGCTCCATCCGTGCTTTGCTTCATATATATATATATATATATATACTTTTTAAAAAATTTGGCAGAATATGCACATGGAGCATAGGGCTGGGAGCAGTGCGGCTTTTGGGGATCCCTTCCCCTCCTCCTCATCCTCCTCCTCCGTTTTTCTCAGCACCAGGAGTGCTTCATCGGGCACTTCTGATTTTTTTTTTAATTTTTACAATTTGACAGATTATGTACATTCTACATGGGGCTATTTAAACGGGAGGGGGAACCCCCAATCCATATATGAATAGGTGACTTCCATATATGGATTGGTGTTCCCTCTCCCTTCATTTAAATGCTCAATATGAATGGGGCTGTTTCCTATTCCCGTTTAAAGAGCCCCATGTAGAATGTGCATAATCTGTCAAATTGTAGAAATATTTTTTTAAAAAAAAAATTCAGAAGTGCCCGATGAAGCACTCCTGCTGCAAAAAGTATTTGGCAGCACTGGATCAAAGCCGCTGGTTGCAAGGAGAGGAGGCATGTTCAGCCCCCGGCCTTTACCCCTCCCCTGAACTTGACCCAATCATGATCGGAGCCAAGTTCACATTCGCTTAAACTGGTTTTTCTGAAAAGAAACAGTAAATACCCTGCTTTCGGAAAAACGGGGTTTAGGGGAATTTGTGCTGCAACGGGTGTGCAAGATACAGATTCCCTAGTGAAAAAAACAGTGCCAGAATGAACTTCTCAATTTTAATCTGGGTTACAAACTGGTTTATGTGGTAGCCTGAATAGCCCCTATGTTTTCCATAGGTGATAGAGAAGTTTTTGCATAGATGGCGGAGTATTGTGCACAAAATACATGGTTTCTTTGAAAGAAAAAAACCCCCAAAATCTTCCTTTTTAAACAAAAGACATGTTTTCTGTCCACAAACCATGATAGGTGAACATTACATTTATATAAAATGTATACTCAATTTATATGGGTAGATATTTTCCATGCTGTCTTTTGTGCAGATTTTGTGCCCCAACCACATTTTTCAGTGCAGAAATGCTTATGTATTTTCATGTAAAATGAATTTTCCTGAAGTAAGTATGATTAGGAAGATCCAGTGTGATGTAGTGGTTAGAGCAGTAGACTGGGACTCTGGACACAAGGGTTCAAATCCCTGTTCAGTCTTGGAAATCCACCAGATGACCTTTAACAAGTCTCTCATCCTCAGAGGAAGGCAAAGGCAAACCCCTGCTGCACAAATCTTGTCAAGAAAACTCCATGAGAGGTTCACCAGAGGATTGCCATAAATCATAAATGCCTTGAAGGCATCAAGCAACAATCAACTATGAATAATGCTCAAAAATAGTATCTCAAGAGAAAGAGAAAATAACTAAATTTACTGTTCCATGTGGGAAGAAAGTAAATAAAAATCTGTTCTCTTACTACAGAATATTGATCTACTCACTCCTGGACTATCTTCATAGGCAGACAAACTTGGACTGCTAAAAAATATAGTCAGCTGGCATGTAGGTTGCAGCATCCTAGAGCTGTTCTGGCAACGGCACAAAGCTTAAACATAGTCCCTGTCCTTGCTCTCCCTTTGAACCATCTATGTTTTTGTTCCCTTGATGTCAGAAGTGGAAAGAAAGAGAATGTTTTCCAGTCTCTCCTATTTAGTCTTCTTCCATGGCAGTGAAGCAAATTCCTGAATTGTGTCCTACGTTTACAGAATATCCACATCTGCCTTCCACTATGGTGCAAACAATGTGGTGTGGTGAGTGTTTGGTGGCATCTTGTAAAATTTCTTGGGCTTCCTGTAGATGAAGCTGCATCCTGGCACCATGGCAACTGGGCTGCAACACATCCTGCAACTCTGCTTTAGTTCTGAAATAATGCCTGTTTCCCTAAAGAGATTGTATTCCTGCTTCACTCAGTGATAGTTTTTGTTGTAGTGTACAACCTGTTTTTCATTGTTCATATTTCTTGTAAGAATCTCAAGCTCCAAAGACCTTAATGCTATTAAAGCTGTAAGTGTTTCAAGAAAAAATAATAAGATGACTTGGCTTAGGTTGCCTCCTTCCTTCTTGCCACATTTGGCAATTAGCTGGTTCCATACTGTTAAAATGCTACAGCCTCTTGTGCCAAAGGATGTCTCATTGCTTGGCAAAGAAGATACCTTCTGTACTAAGACAAGAAAGTTATTCTTATTGTCTGTGTAATGAACATAGTTGGTTGCATATAATGTCAGCAGTGTTCCCAGTTTGTAAAAATACCTCTTTTTAAAAGCACTGTGTACTTATGTCTTGTTGTGCTTGTTTCCTAATGAAGGAAACAAGGATACTGGTGAAGGAAATAAAGACAATGGATTACACAATACCTTTAAAAAGCAGAAACTCTTTACAAGTCAGAACATTTAAGAGTATCCATGCATTTAAGATAAATTAGCCAAAGTCAAGTAGAATGACTTTGATCACAATAATATTTTTCTTGTCCAATCTAGTAAATACTTTATCAGGTTGTTGCAAATTGCTGTAACTTAGCTTGAGAAATTCTATTTATTTTAACCTTCTGTCTTATTGTCCCTGCAACATAAAAGTGGGATTATTAATGAAGTCAAATATTTTAGACTAGTCCATCTCAACCTATCTAATGTGAACAATCAACTGTTTTGTTCCAATATAACAGAGACTTCTATCATGTTTGTTTCCCATTGGTAATCTTGGTAATACCTTTTGGAAAAATTCCCATTCAGAATGCCACACATATCAACACAACCATCTAATACTTTTAGTAGAGCAACAAGCAGGAAGGTCCTTTCAGTGGGAAGTCAAAAGTGTCCTTTCCCTTTACTTGAGACAGGATTCTGGGATGCCTTCTTAGCTTATGTGATGAGTAGGCAAGCAGGCCATACCAGGAATGATGTGAGACTGAAAAAAGCTGGGCTATATATAAGGAGGCACATCCCATTGGTTACACTGGCAAATTAGTATAGTTTAGTTTAGTATAGTATAGTATAGCTGACCATTCATCATTATCATTATCATCATCATCATCATCATCATCATCATCATCATCACCACCACCACCATCATCATCATCTTTATTCATATACAATCTTTTCCCCAAGACTGAGACTCAAGGCAACATACAAATTAAAACAACTACAATATAATTAAAAACATACAAAAAGAAGACATTAAAACAGAATTAAACAAACTTTTAAACCATTTTTAACAACAGGCAAAACAATACAGTTTAAAACAACACAGCATGCTCTTATAGCATTTGGAAAACTCAGTGGTCAATGAGACTTCTTTATTACACTGTGATGGTAAACAGGACCATACTTATGCTTACAGTCTCGGCTAGATCTAAACTTAGTTCTGTTTAGCGTAGATAAACTGAAATCAATAAATAATAATAATAATAATAATAATAGTTTATTTATAACCCGCTCCTCTAATTAAATACTTGGAGCAGGGTACAACAAAATTTAAAAAATACAAGGTAAAACAGCAGTCATATCCCTTCCCAACCTCCCTCCCTTAAGACTACATCTGTTAGATGTCACAAATTTCAGTCAGTATGGTGGAATTTGCTTGAGTGCTGAACTAGGACTCCAGGAGACCTGGTCCATGTCCCTTTTCAGCCACAGAAATCCACTGGGTGTCCTTGGACATATCACACTCACTCAGCCTAAGAGGGTGAGTGGCAAACCTCTTTGAAATAAATCTCCCTCCCTCCCTGTCTCTCTGGTACCCAATTCTGTTAGTACAAAGGAGTATAGAGAAGTGAGTAGGTTCCATGTCAATGGACTACACGAAAGCACTGAATCAGTTTTGAGTTTACAGTTCAGCAACTTTTGAAGGACAGACTGAAAGCTGGAATGGATTCACAGCCTTACTGACATGGAAGCCACCAGCTACCACTTGCCCAGAAAGAGCTCTCTCTTTCTTTTCCTAAGACTTCCTTACATCGGTAGTTGTGCACTGCAATGAAAAGCCTGATCAACAGCATGGTCAACATGGAACAACAAAGATATTTGTTGTGATCCCCATCATGCCAACCCTGAACTCATCTCCTGTATCTGTAATATAGTAGGTAAAGAGAAAGATAGACTAAAGTTTGCGAAACCTGAGTAGAGCTGTTAATAACAGGGTGTCTTGGTGGTCTCATTCATAGGTTTGCCATAAGTCAAAGCCAGCTGGATAACAATTAATAACAACAATGTAGTGCCCTCCCCTCCTATTTCAAATTGCCTTGCTGATACCGGTTTCAAAACCATCAATTCAAGTCTTTATTCTAGGTTTATACTTTTCATTAATATGTTACCAAGGAGTAAGAAGTTGCTATGCAATTGCTACATTTCAGCCCACATAACTACCATTGTTCCACATTGCTGTTTTCTCTCCACTTTTCCTATACAGCCACATGGTAAATAGAAATCCACATCCCACTGGGTATTTATGCAATTAATATACTTCAATTTGCAGCCAGATCCCCAGGTCTAATTACTAATGCCATCTGTTTCTGAAAAGAGTATTAATTTGTTACTATATTCCTTGCTGGCTATTTGAATGGCAGCATTTGTTGTATGTATTATGCAATGGTTTGCAGTCACGCCTTCAGATCTATCAGTTGTTTGCAGCTAAGTCATGACAATGAAACTGCCCTACCTTTTTGTATTTGCTTTCCTCACAGAGGTGCCTTTTCTGAAGTTTTCCTGGTGAAGCACAGAACCACTGGCCAGCTTTTTGCTTTGAAGTGCATTAAAAAATCACCAGTCACCCAGGAAAGCAACCTTGAAAACGAAATAGCCGTGCTGAAGAAGTGAGTATATATATTTATGCACATATACACACAGCCTGTAAGGTTGCATTTATGGTGCTTCAGGCATCATCACGGATTTCAGGATGAAACAGATTATCTAGATTCATTTCAATCTGGTTTAAAGCCTGGCTATGGGACAAAGACAGCTTTGATCACCTATGCAGGGAATTGGTCAGTGGAAGTGTGTCCCTGTTGGTTCTGGCTGGATTCTCAGCAACATTCGATTCCATGGTATCCTTCTGGGCTGTGTCTCTGAAGTGGGATCTGGGGGTATTTTTCTCTGGTGGCTCCATTCCTGGAGCTGATACTGGAGGACTTCTATTCAACTCCATGGCTGTTGGCCTGTGGAGTCCTTCACATGCTATTTAATCCTGTACGTGAAACTGCTGGGAGAGATCATCCAGAGTTGGCGGGGGGCTGGGGCGTTGCAGTTCCATCAATATGCAGATGACACCAACTCTATTACTCCTTTAAACACAATCCAAGGAGAATGCCCTGGTCCTAAACCAGTGTCTATCATCAGTAATGGAATGGATGAGGGTAAAGAAATTGAAACTTAATCCAGACATGACAGAGTTACTCCTGGTCGATCAGAAGGCAGATCAGAGAACAGAGATTCAGCCTGTATTCATTGGGGTTGTACTCCCCCTGAAGACACAGGTTTGAATCTGGAGGCCCAGGTTTTTGCAGTGGTCAGGAGTGCTTTTGCATATTTAAAGCTTGTGCACCAACTGCCCCCATTTCTTGAGATGCCAGATCTGGCCAAAGTTTTACATGCCTTAGTTACATCCTATTTGGACCACTGTAATGTGCTCTACTTGGGGCCTTTGAAGGGTCTGGAAATTGCAACTAATCCAAAAGAGCTGCAGCCATACTGAGGCAGGTTTATAGATATCATACTATGCCCTTTCCCATTTGATTCCAGGCACAATTCAAAGTACGGTGGTCCCCCGGGTTATGAAAGTAATTCGTTCCGGATTACTTTTCGTAACCCAGAAATTTTCATAATCCGGGGGACCGCTTTCTTTGACAGACCGCATGGCAAATTTAAAGGGGCCGTGCGGTTTTTTCCTTTTCGGATCCCAGGGTTTCATTTGGATCCCGGGGCCGTTTTTGCGGCCCCGGCTTTTTCGTTCCCCCGGGGTTTTCGTACCCCAGGGGATTCGTAACCCGGGGGACCACTGTACTGTTTATAGGTATAAAGCCATGTATGGCTTAGGTCCAGGCTATCTGGCAGACCATATCTCCCTGTATGAGCAAGGCTGGGTTCTGAGATCATCAGGAGAGGCCCTTCTTTCCACCCCACCATCACTGCATGCACAGCAGCTTGACTGTGGAACTCCATTCCCTAGGAAGCCAGAATGGTCCCCTCCTTGACCTTCTGTTGGCAGGCTAAAACCTTTTTATTCAGAAAGGCTTTTAAAACAGAAAGTTTTTAAAGAATGGGCCAGGGGTTGCTGTATTGTTTTAAATGAACTATTTTAAATAGCTTTTTATCTTTTTAATTTTATTTTATTCTTTTAACTTGAGGTGTGAATTGTTTTAATGCTGTAAATAGTTAAATTCTATGTTATTATTCACTCTGGGGATGCTTTTACTTGTATTGTTCTTTTAAATTGTGAGCTGCATTGAGCTCCAGTTTAGGCAGAAAAGTGCAATCAGAATAAATATCATAATCAACATTATCATCCAAAGATCTGTTTCATCATCAAGGATGAAGGAACCAATACTGAAACAGCAATATTGTATTAATGATTTAATTTGTTAAATGAAAGGTTCCTTTAATTGTTTTCTCCCTCTTGGTCGTAGCTATCTTTTCAACCCAAGCACATACAAAATATAAAAGTAACTAAAATCTAAATAAAGGTGCAATTCCAAGCAACTCTAAGGCAAGTGGTTTAAGGCAAGGCAGAACAGCTCACTGGCAAGTTTGCAAAGTGAATGATAAATTTTTCTCTGGTTCTTACACCATCCTTGATTTATAACACAGCCCTACCATGCCTCCTGTAAGTCCCACTGAGTTCAGTGGGGCATGTTCCCTATTAGGTGGGTATTTGATTGCTACCTTAGAGTGATTTTTTTCTTTCTAGGAAACTTGGGCACTATAGATCTCTGAGGAGCCAGAGGTATTAGAACTCTCTAATTCTAGGTTTTTTTCAAGACATTTATGCCAGCTAAAGTAAAGTAAGACCTTTGAATGGGGGACAGCATAGATCTGCCAAAGAACCGGGGATCACTTTTCTCTGACTCCTTCTTTTCAAGCACTATACCTGTATTTTGTTTTCTTGATTGAGCCTCTTTTAATTGCAAAAGAAAATGGTTTTCTCAGTTCTTCCCCATTTGGGGATAATCCCTAGGTCAGGTTAAGAGAAGATTTACATCCCGTATTATGATAAGTCTGATTAAAACAATGTGATGACTGTTACTCGTCAGCATGGAAGTTGATACACAGAGTTCAGTATTATATGCAGAAGTGCCAGTGTGGTGCAGTGTTCTGTGCATTGGATTATGGCTCTGGAGACCGGGGTTCAAATCCTCTCTTGGCCATGGAAACCCACCAGATTACCTTGGGCAAGTCACACACTCTCTCAGCCTCAGAGGAAGGCAAAGGCAAAGCTCCTCTGAACAAATCATGCCAAGAAAATCCCACAATAGGTTCGCCTTAGGGTCATCATAAGTCAGAAACTTGACACACAACTATATATGAGGGCTATTATTTCTAGGGAAGGTTTTCTGTTATTAATGAGAATTGGATAGTCATAATGATTATGACTATTACAGTATTATTATTGCTATAGATTATGACTATGACAGACAGTAGTCAATGAGGCTGGTTACAGGGTATATATAATCATCTTGTTGAAACAGCTTCACTGGCTACTTTCCAGGCAAAGTTCAAAGTGCTAGTTCTAACCTGTAAATCCCTACACATCTTAGGTCCAGCCTATCAAAAAGACTGTGGTACAAAACATACTGCAGAAATAACACAGTTTGAGACTCCTTTAACTGTTTTGACTCAGTGCTAGGGAATCCTGGGAATTGTACTTTATTGTGGCACCTGAGTGCTCTCTAATAGAGAAGGCTAAATGTCTCACAAAACTACTGTTCTCAGAATTCCCTAGCACTGAACCAAGGCAGTTAAAGAGGTCTCAAAGTTTCACTGCCTTGAATCCCATAATGGAAGAAAGATAGAAAATAAATAAATATGAGGTTTAAGATCTCAGGAGAAGGCTTTCTATTGGTCCCATCACCATCATGGACATGTTTGGAGGGGGGGGGTCATGGAAGGGAGCCTTATCTGCTTGCAGGCTTAGAACTTCCTTCTGTGGGAGGTTTGATTGTTTCCCTCTCTCTTTCTGCCAGCAAAGATCTTTTTAAAAAAATAAAATTGGAAGGTCTTCAATGTTTTAATTATGAGGCAGAATGGTGTTTTGAATGAGGTGTGCTGTGGTTTTTCATCTTTCAATTATGCCCAATATGTATTCTAAAATATTATGATTTAATTTGTTTGTTTGTTTGTTTGTTTGTTTAAATGTTTGGGTTCATTTAATTCTTGTAAATACTATTTTGTCTGGACTATGGTTTACTTTGGGGCAGGGGGAAGTAAGCCATTTTGAGTCCTTTGCCAGGAGAAGGGTAGGAAGGACAGGTTCATTCAAGTAATAGAAGTTCTGTCCAAAGGAAAACAGCACAGCACCATTATTGTTATTGTTATTGAAGTTCATTTATATAGCACTGTAAATTTTACATGGTGCTTTACAAAGTCATAGCAAAATACAGATAAAAATCAGCCAATGGCCTACAATCTAAAATCAAAGAGAGGAATCAGTTTTAGTGTGATACTTTCTGATACTTTCATCATTCTCAAGTATTTGTATCTTTGGTTACAGAATAAAGCATGACAACATAGTGACTCTTGAAGACATTTATGAGAGTGCAACCCACTATTACTTAGTCATGCAGCTGTAAGTATCAGTTTGTTGGTTGTACATCAAAAATGGCAGTGTCTTTGACAACATCATACCACCAACTTGGAATAAATGAGTTTGTCTGTTTCATTTTCTCATTTTCCCATTTTTCAAATATTAATATTGGCTTAATGCTGAATTCATTTTTTAATTTGAGGTCTTTTAATTTGTTATATTTTGCTGGGTTTTTTTTTTTTAAAGAAATCTGTATGAAAATTTTGGTTCATTTATGTTGACATTTTTCAGCCTTTTCACAAGCATATCTTATATTTAACTAAATCTGCACTAGCTGTGTTGGTTTGGGTCAATCACAGGGTCCTTGCTATGAAATCAACATCATCACCCAGGATTGTAAACAATAAATTTATGAATTGGGAGGGAGGGGTCTGTGTTAGTATGGTGAGACAAAAACAGTAAAGCATATTAAAGACTAACATGTTTTACTTGGCACAATCTTCCATGTGTTCCATTTCACCACATGAACCAGGGTGTAGAATAATTTAATGGTGAAGACAGCACAAATGGGAAGGCCATAAACATTATAGCAGCACTTTGAGATAAAACTACAGGAATATGGATCCCTTGTCACTGCTTTAGTACTTGAAGTCTACAGATCTCTAATGAATAGTAAGCCGCAGACTATTCTGTGTTGTTTAACTAACTGAGTTGATCTTTCTGATCCCTAATAACAATAGCAACAGCAATAACACTTACATTTCTATACTGCTTTATAGTGCTAAGCACACTCTAAGCAGTTTACAATGTGTTAGTCAATTGCCCCTAACAAGCTGGGTATACACTGGGTACCCTAAAGCTTAGGCTCTTTCTCCATTTTAGACTAGTCTAAATGCTATCTCACCCACATATAACCACTCAGAACTCAGGTTCACAATTGTACAGTTATTTATCAGATCCTGGTGCAGAAAACCATCAGTTGGTTTATGGGTCCTAAGGCACATTATCTTTTCCTCTCCATCTACACAAAGCCACAAGTTTACTTCATTCCAGCACTATAAGCTTGTTTATGACCTGTTCAGATTTTCATAAAATAGAAAATCTTCCAGTTCAAGTGACTTTCAAAATTATCCCAATTGAAATGTTTTGGTCAAAAGGCTGCCAATAATAAATACAGGTTGAAGCTCCTTTATCCAAAATGCTTGGGACCAGAAGTGTTTCAAACTGTGGATTTTTTTTCAGATTTTGGAATATATGCAGGTGCTTAATGAGATACCTTGCAGATGGGACCCAAGACTAAACATGGAGTTAATTTATGTATACACCTAATACCAAACCTGCATAACATACAGCCTAGGGGCCACATGAAGCCCCAAAAGGATTTGGGGTAGCCTATTAAGATGTGGAATGACTTTAAGGTTCCTCGGCTGCTCAGCCTTCTCCTGAGGAGAGGGACATGTGGAAGAGGAAAGCAGACAACTGTTGGCCCTGCAAGGCTCCTCCACTGCTCAGCTTTCTCCCAAGGAGAGGGCTGGGCAGAGAAGGATGAAGATGAAATTAATCACATATATCAGTATTATTAATTACTAATAATTAATATTAATTAATTAATATTTATTTAAAATGTATCTGTGGCCTAAAAAAGTTTAGCCTATTTTAATTTGGACCCCTTCCTACTGCCAAGTTGTGCAGGTCTGCCTTATACACATAGCCTGAAGATAATTGTATACACAATATGTTTTTTAAATAATTTTGTGCATGAAACAAAGTTTGTGTACATTGAAACACCAAAAATAAAGCTGTCACTGGACAATTTTGGATCTTAGAGTATTTTGGATTTCCAGTTAAGGGAACTTGTATTAATAATTATGTATCATACAATCTATTGGTGTTAGTGGCATAGTGGACAAGTGGATCCTAAACAAAAGTACTATGTTCCACCTGACTCCCTTTCAAAAGAGGAACTAAGGGTCAAAACAGACCAGGGGTTGTGAGAAGTGTGACAAGTAGCCATGGATCTCTCTAATAAAGTGATCAAACTGGCAAGAGACAAGCTAAGCAAGAACCATTCCCATGCTTGCTCCAACAAGTTCTAACAGAGAAAACAAATAGTTTTGTCTTTTTTGTAAAATATATAAAGCTAATTTACATGTACTTATACGTATGTAGAGTTGTGTGTGTGTATATATACTTCTAAGAAGTTGTATATAAACAAATATTTCAAGGATAGACAGGGAAGAGAAAATGGAGACATGTTACAGTATGTGGGCCCGACAAGATGTCTCGGGAAGTGTGTTGTCTCCCTGGGGCAAAGATCCGTGATGTGACGGAGAGGCTGACAAGACTGGTCAAATCTACTGACAAATACCCCTTCCTTTTGATCCATGTGGGAACGAATGACTCAGCAAGACACAGCCTTCAGAATATCAGAAGGGATTACGAGGCTCTGGGGAAGAAGCTGAAGGAAATGGACGCACAGATTGTCATCTCGTCTTTTCTACCAGTAGAAGGGCATGGTCCAGGAAGAGAGAAGAAAATAGCAGATATCAACAACTGGCTCCGCAGATGGTGTCGCTGAGAACAATTTGGATTCTTGGATCATGGGCTGCGGTTCCATGAGGAGGGACTTCTAGCAAGGGATGGGCTACATCTCACGCCAGTTGGAAGAAACTTTTTTGCCAACAGTCTGAAGAATCTCATCAGGAGGGCTTTAAACTAAGTGATCTGGGGAAGGGAGACAGCAGTCTGGAAGGCAAAACGGCTAGAAAAAATAGTCAAACTGACATAGAGGGAAGAAGACAAACAGTGCAAGGACCCAACAATAGGAGCCAAAAAAAACATGCACAGGCATCAAGTAAAGGGGACACATGGTCTTAGATGTCTCTACACTAATGCACAGAGCATGGGAAATAAGCAAGATGAACTTGCACTCCTAGCACAACAAGGGAAATATGATATAATAGGCATCACTGAAACCTGGTGGGATGAGTCTCACGATTGGAATATAGAAATAGAGGGGTATAACCTTTTTAAGAGAAGCAGGACAAACAAGAAAGGAGGAGGAATAGCATTATATGTCAGGGATATTTACACCAGTGAAGAGATCCAGGACATCAATACTGGAAGCCAGGTGGAGAGCATCTGGATAAAAATTAAAGGAGAGGGAAACAACAGGGATGTTACTGTGGGAGTCTACTACAGACCCCCAAGTCAGACAGAGGAAATGGATGATGCCTTTCTAGAACAGATGACCACACAATCAGGAAGGAGAGATGTAGTAGTGATGGGGGACTTCAACTACCCGGATATTTGCTGGAAGTCAAATTCAGCGCTATCCTCAAGATCTAGAAAATTCCTCACTTGCCTCGAAGACAATTTCATTGTCCAAAAGGTGGAAGAGGCAACAAGGGGATCAGCTATTTTGGATCTGATCTTAACCAACAGGGAAGACCTAGTTGATGGGGTGCAAGTGGTGGGATCCTTAGGTGGGAGTGACCATGTCCTCCTGGAGTTTGTTATACAGTGGAAAGGTGAAGCTAAGCATAGTCAGACACACATTCTAGACTTTAGGAAAGCTGATTTCAATAAACTTAGAGAAATACTGGGGGTGATCCCATGGTCAAGAATACTAAAAGAGAAGGGAGTTCAAGATGGATGGGAGTTCCTCAAAAGGGAGATATTAAAGGGACAATTTCAGACAGTTCCAATGAGGAAGAAAAATGGGAGATGTCTCAAGAAACCGGTATGGATGACTAAGGAACTTACAACTGAGCTACGTTTTAAATGGAACATGTATAAAAAATGGAAAAAGTGGGAAATCACCAAAGAAGAATTCAAACAAATAGCCAGCACATGTAGGGATAAAGTCAGAAAAGCTAAAGCGCAAAATGAACTCAGGCTTGCTAGAGACATTAAGAACAATGAAAAGGGCTTTTTGGGATATGTCCGCAGTAAAAGGAAGAAGAAGGAAACAGTTGGGCCACTGTGTGGAGAAGATGGCAAAATGCTCATAGGAGACAGAGAAAAGGCAGAATTGCTCAACACCTTCTTTGCTTCAGTCTTCTCAGGAAAGGCAAAGGGTGCCCAACCTAAGGATGATGGGGCAGAGGACAGAATAGGGGAATTTCAGCACAGAATAAGTAAAGAAACAGTACAAGAATACCTGGTTAATCTAAATGAATATAAGTCTCCAGGACCAGATGAACTACATCCAAGGGTATTAAAAGAACTGGCAAATGTAATATCGGAACCAATGGCAATCATCTTTGAGAACTCCTGGAGAACAGGAGAAGTCCCAGCAGACTGGAGGAGGGCAAATGTTGTCCCCATCTTCAAAAAGGGAAAAAAAGAGGATCCCAACAATTATCGTCCAGTTAGTCTGACATCAATACCAGGAAAGATTCTGGAGCAGATCATTAAACAGAGAGTCTGTGAATATCTGGAAGATAATTCCATAATCACAAAAAGCCAACATGGGTTTCAGAGAAACAAGTCATGCCAGACAAATCTGATCTCTTTTTTTGATAAAATTACCAGCTTGGTAGATGAAGGGAATGCTATGGATATAGTATATCTTGACTTCAGTAAGGCATTTCACAAGGTTCCCCATGACATCCTTGCAAACAAGCTTGTAAATGTGGACTAGACAAGGGAACTGTTACATGGATTTGTAACTGGTTGACTGACCGAACCCAAAGGGTGCTCAACAATGGTTCCTTTTCATCCTGGAAAGAAGTGACAAGTGGGGTGCCACAGGGTTCTGTCCTGGGCCCAGTGCTATTCAACATCTTTATTAATGACTTGGATGACAGTATTGAGAGCCCAGTTATCAAATTTGCAGATGACACCAAATTGGGAGGAGTAGCTAATACCCCAAAGGACAGGATCAAAATTCAAAATGACCTAAATAGACTAGAAAGCTGGGCCAGAGCTAACAAAATGAAATTTAACACAGAGAGATGTAAGGTCCTACACGTAGGGAGGAAAAATGAAATGCACAGATATAGGATGGGGGACACCTGGCTGAATGAGACAACATGTGAAAGGGATCTAGGAGTCCATGTAGACCACAAGTTGAACATGAGTCAACAGTGTGATGCAGCAGCTAAAAAGGCCAATGCAATTTTAGGTTGCATCCATAGAAGTATAGTGTCTAGATCAAGGGAAGTAATAGTGCCACTCTATTCTGCATTGGTCAGGCCCCACCTGGAATACTGTGTCCAGTTCTGGGCACCACAATTCAAAAAGGATGTGGAGAAACTGGAGCGTGTCCAAAGGAGGGCGACTAAAATGGTGAAGGGTCTGGAAACCTTGCCCTATGAAGAACTCCTTAGGGAGCTGGGGATGTTTAGCCTGGAGAAGAGAAGGTTAAGAGGTGATATGATCGCCCTGTTTAAATACTTGAAGGGATGTCACATTGAGGAGGGAGCAAGCTTGTTTTCTGCTGCTCCAGAGAACAGGACTCGGAACAATGGATGCAAACTGCAGGAAAAAAGATTCCACCTCAACATTAGGAGGAACTTCCTGACAGTAAGAGCTGTTCGACAGTGGAACACACTCCCTCGGAGGGTGGTGGAGTCTCCTTCCTTGGAGGTTTTTAAGCAGAGGCTGGATGGCCATCTGTCGGGTATGCTTTGATTGGGAGTTCCTGAACGGCAGGGGGTTGGACTGGATGGCCCTTGTGATCTCTTCCAACTCTAAATTTCTATGATTCTATGATTCTATGATTCAGGAAGAGAAAGGTGTGGTAAAACAAGCAAACAAGTCAGCCAACATGTAAACTAACAATTGTAAGTATGCAATTATTGCTAACTTTAACAATTCTCACCACTGACAATAAAGGAAAATGGGGAGAGGGGGCAATGCAGGAAGTGCATTTACCCACTGTATTATATTTATAATGGAACAGACTGTCAAATAATATAGGTGAAGTGGAGGATTAATTAAAATTTACCTATGGTAGCCTTCCATTTTCTGCAGAAAACTAGATGGATAGTGGAAATATTTATTCCCTGGAATTAAACCATTTAACCTAATACAATAGTGGCTTTTCTATGGGGTAATGAGGATGGAGAATTAGGACAAATATGAACAAATAATAGATATGCAGCTATTCATCTTAGGAAACTAAAATTAACAAACTATAGTGGTCAGACAAGCAGACATAGCAAATGAATGCACTGCAAAGCTCATTTACATTATGCACATTATGCACAGTCACTTTTACTTGTGACTGATTGGGAAACAAAAGTAACCAAGACAAATAAGTTTATTGAACCAGTACCTGTAATGTTCCCATAGAGTCCCTGTAACGTTCCATGGAGAAACGATATGAGAACAAGTGTTACTGCATTTGATATTTTGTAACATAATGGTAACGGTATGAGAACACATTTTATTGCACTGCATATACTGTGTTTCCGTTACTGTAGCCGAGGCCGTTCACAAGCATTTCTTCTTTTGCGTATGCATACTATTCTATGGAGGATTTTAGTCCCGTGGAAGTAAGTGACATCATCATTCTATGATCTTATCACCTCATGGGTCTGACAGTCCCCTCCCTGGCTTTCTGGAGCCGCCCATAAAGAGAGACAGGCAGGAAGAGGAAGGCAAAATGGAGCCAAAGGGAAGGAGTCATGGCTGCGGCGGCGGAGGAGGAGGAGAGCTAGCATGAGGACACCTCTGTTTTTTTGGGGGGGGGGGCTGGGAACCTCACCCACCCTGCTTTTGGAGGGGGCTAGTCCAAGGTGCCAAAGTTGAAGAGAGAGAAGGGTTGTGACTCTGACACTTTGGAAAGCAGAAGGCTGCAGGGAATCCCTGGAAGTATATGGGGGGGGGGGGAGTATACAAGGGGTGGAGTATACAAGGGGGGGATTTCTTCATCCAAATACATGCTATGGAGATGTTTTCATCCTGCTCATTCTTTTTCTCAGAAAAAAAGTATTACATGAATAAAAATATAGTTAAATTTTAACACTACTTGTAGCGCCCTCCTCACTTCATACCCAGAGGAACAGTAGAGATTGTAGATGTTCTAGGATGGGAGGGCAGGAAAATTATCGTAGGAGTTAATTGAACAGGGGCTCAGGGACTGGCCTCAGAACAGAACAGAAGGGGCCTGGAATGAGTGGGGGCTGCATTTTATTGCACACACAAGTCCCACACTCCTTCCGTTCCATTCCCCATCTGTTCCCAGTCCGTTCCAGAAGAGGAACGGGCTGGAAATGGAAGGGCAGGAAATGGAATGAGTGAGGGACTTGTGTATGCGATAAAATTCATCCCCCACTCATTCCGTTCTCTTCCTGGCTCCTCCTGTTCCATTCTGAGACCAGTCCCTGGAGCCTGTGCGATAAACTTCCTATCCAATCAGAACACAAGGATGGGTCAAGAATTGGTTGGATTATCACACTGAAATCAGCTGGAACAGTCCGAAAACGTTCCTGCCTGCTGAGAACCCTTTTTAACAGTTTTCACTCTGGGACGGTCGAGGGACACTTTGAACACTAATTGGGATCTGGATGGGAACCCGGCCATGCAATAAACTGCATTCCATTCCGTTCTCATTTATTACCCAGAATGTTGCCAGAACACTTTGCGATAAATATATGATATCCCCCCACATCTTAGTTGAAAATGAAGACACATCGGGTTAAGCAAATTCCATGTGGGCAAAATAGTAAACGTTGTTAATGAGTGAGAACAGACATGTGGAAAGAGGCTGCAGCAGTTTCTTTTGCCTGAGTCTACAGGGAAGGGCAAGATTGTTCCCCTTCTGCTCCCACCACCATTCATTGAGTGTAAATACTTTTGTACTTTGACAATTGAAGTAGTCCATGGACAAAGAGGGGAAGGGGAAGGAGAGAGAAACTGGGACAATAAAAGCAGCCAAAAAGGTGGGATGACAAAGAATTAATTAGGTCTATAGCTGCCAAATCAGGTCAGATTGAGTAAATTGCCGAAGAAAATTTTTCTTCCCTCATTAATCTAGGACAAATTAGAAGACTAGGCATGCTGAATCAAGGATCTAAAATTTTTTTTGGGGGGGGGGAGTGCTTTTTTGTCTCTCCCACCTTAGGAGACCAGAATCTGAACAAAATGAGAGCCCTGAACCACAAATTCATGCACTCTGATAGTTTTTTAATGTTGTCTATTGCAAAGTGCATGTGCTGAGAAAATTCCATCAAGTTTATAAATTTGAAATTTTGACTATACCCTTGGTCTCAGTTTGATTATACCTTTCGTCTCATCCTCCCTTATGGTATACAACCTTTTCCTAATCCTTTCTACATAATCCATCCCCCTGTCCTCCTGGTGAATGAAATATACCTTGTAATCTTTACAATGCCACTTTTATCTTCTGGAGAAAGACCAAGACAATACAAAAACATATTGCAAGGTTAACCTATGTGAAGCCATGTCTTTCACTGCCTGTACCTGCAGGCTCACTGTCTGTAACCATAAATCAATTTAGTAAAACAGGATGTCCAGTTACTTGTACTGAATCAGATTTTTTGCAACTTAAATTGGAACTGATAAACTGTTTAGAGAGCGACTAAGTAAAGCTGAAGGTACTACAGTTATGCTTCAAAAAAATGAAACTGTTGATATATCAGGTATGTGGTCCTACATGGCAGGATGTTCAACTAGATGGTCCTTGCAATGCATTCCAGTTTTATGATTTTGTGATTTTTACGAATAAAGTTTTATGCTTGATGTCTGCCAGGAAAAATAATTGTTTTGGAACAGAGGTAATAGCTTATAGGTTTGTATTTCATACATCTTCATTCACCACCTTCCCCATTCACTCTTTACTGCCGTTCTTTTGGTGAGGTAAAACAACCCAGCAGGCCGAGAGAGTTTTCTTTTTTCTAACTAGCCTATGTTATGTGTGTATGTGGAATGCACAGCAAAATAACAAAATAATATAATTGGACAGCCTTCACCACTTGAGGGAGCACTCTGTCTCTCAAAATATGGGTTCAGTGTCTCATCTCCTTTGACCCTAAGGGATTAAGGATGTGATGCTTATCATTCTAAAGGATTAAGAAGACTGTTCAAAAGGAAAATAGGTTACTGTGTCAGCTATAAAACAAGTTCTAGATTTAGTAATGGATAAAAAGTTAATTGACCTAATGAAGATATTTCATACCACTTAACTGCTAATAAATGATATTGCAGCATCAAAGGTTAGAAACACTTGTGTATACAAAGCTGTGAACCATCAGGAAATTCAATCCTGATTCTTTGGAGATAATAAAGCAGTGGTCTAAGTCACATTAAGGTTTGTTTTTTGTTTTGTTTTTACTCTGTGCTGTTACTGGGTGTTTTTTTTTTGTTTGTTTGTTTTTTGTTTTGTCTTTATCAGTTCATTCATGACACACAATCAAAGCAGAATTTCTATTCTCACAAGATAATTTTCATATTATTTAATAGTAAAACACAGGATTATAATTAATGTACTAATTTTCATTGTGGCTGTGTGAGAGCAACTGGCATTATTATCTTGTACCTGAAACTTTATGAAGATATTTTTGCAACTGTGAGAATCAGAAGTGTCATAGTTGTATTTCCTACCTCTGCAATTATAGCCCATGTCCATAATTGCTTCCAGATAACAGATGAAGTAATTATGAGTTGCAAGAATCTCCACCATTAGCAGTAAATATATCTAGCAAGCTATTCAGTGTGGCACTATGTGTAAAAATTAGCGTGGAAGATGGGAAATAGAAAACTTAGACAAGGCAATTCTCTCTACTGAAACATGTAATCAAACTGAATTTTCAAGCAGTTCAATCAAGGCGGCTTTGTGATCCTCCTAATTATCTTCATTCACAGAGTGTCTGGAGGAGAATTATTTGACCGTATTTTAGAACGTGGTGTTTACACTGAAAAAGATGCAAGTATTGTAATTCAGCAGGTCCTGAGAGCTGTGCATTATCTTCATGAGAATGGGATAGTCCATCGAGATCTGAAGGTATGTTCCTTTGAAAATTTTTACCTTGGTCACTATGCCATGATGTTGTCTATAATTTATTCTTATCCATGCACTCAAAGTCTTACAAGCCTCTGCCACTTTCGGCTAATAACTGTTCATATCCTAACAAAGTGGACAGAGATATGCCTGAGCAAATGGAATAGATAAGACCAATCTCCCATACAATCATTTCTTATGCTTCCATTCTTGAAACTTCACATCTGTCTCTTGTACAGCAAATGAAAGCTGCATCCTAGGTCTTTCTGAGTTTCTTGCAAAGCAGTTGTAGTACTGAGAAAACCCTTTCTTTAATTTTGTGCTTATTCTCTATAGCCTGAAAACCTCCTCTATCTAACTCCAGAAGAGGATTCCAAGATCATGATCACAGACTTTGGCTTGTCTAAAATGGAGCAGAATGGCATCATGTCTACAGCATGTGGAACTCCAGGATATGTTGGTAAGCAAAGAAAGAGGGATTACATAGATTGGATTGAATGGTGGCGATTTTGATGATGGTGATGATGGTGATGATGATTTAGCGATATGCAATAATATAGCTTTGGCTCATGTATAATTTAGCATACAACTTCATGTAGATACAACTATTCATGAAAAGGACTGTCTCCAGGTGATTCTAAACCTTGAAAAGGGTCAACAATAAGTCCCTCTTGCATATAGTTGTACATATCAGGAATCTTGTAAACTGAATCAATAGAGTGTAGAATCAATCTGATTCCCACTCACTCAACATGCTTAAATGATGTCTGAATAGGATTATTGATCCATACTTATTTCCATAGAACACTGATTTGATGTAAATATGCATAGAATTGTTCATAAAGATATAATTCATGAAGATATGAATTACCAAACTCTTTTCCCAAATGATTTGGCAGTTATAATTTGAAGGGACTCAGGGTTGTCTTATATTCTACACCCTTTCATGCAGTAGTGAAGATTCAATACATCTCTATTCATGGCCTTTTCCAATATAACCATTTGGGCCACCAACTAGGATTGGATAAATCCCAGGTTTTCTTTATTTTACATTGAATGTTTTGAAATCTCTTTTCTCCAGTGAACATATTCAGGGGTAGTCATGCTGGCCATACAGCAAAATAAAACAAAATACAAAATCCACAATGGAGTGATGTCTTTATTAGCCAGCCAACAATACATAATGAAAGCTTTCAAAGCGCTAGTGGTTTTTTCATCAGATGAAGGATGTTTTAAAAACTGAGACTTAACTACACAGGTAAAAACTTTTTTTTAAACTCTAATTGGCTTAGTTTTACCTATACAGCACATTTTTTCCCTAGATGTAAGATTACAGAGACTTCTTTAGAAATTCAATGGTCTCTGCCCAACCAAGAGGCCTGTGGCTTCACAAGATATAGAAATACCTTGGATCCCAAGGGGGTTATTTTACAGCTGCAATGGAGTTTAAATTTTACTGTCCTTTGTCTAAGGTGCTGAACAGACCGGCATAAAGAGGTGGCAGAGTTCAGGGTGGTGTGGGAGTGTGGCGACCACCCACCACCCACCCTGACTCTGCCCCCGAGCTGGCATCATGTCACCCTCCCGCCCAGATGGCAGGCAGCATGGGAATGCTCTTGCTGTGCAGCAATTACACATTGCATGCTGCAAAAGCAGAGAAGAGCCACAGTGGTGGCAAAAGGGGTACTCTTTTTCCTGCACAAAAAGGAGTAGCATTTTGCTGTTCATTTTTGCACCAGGAAAATGTATTTATTTATTTTGGGGGCATGGTGTGTGGTTGCTGTGACCCCAGTATGGTACTCAAAGGAGCAGTGTAGAGCCATTCATTTATGGCTGTTTGTTTTGGCTGTAAGTCACTACATGACCAAGAGAGGGTATAACATCTACCAACATTGAGATTCCCTCCAAATGAACTACAGCAGAGACTACATCTGTACAAGATGTAGGCTTCTGACTCCAACACTGTCACTTTTCTCACTTTTGTATGCTTTTAAAACATCTTTCACCAGATGAAGAAACCAGTGGAGATTGAAAAGCTTGCATTATGTCTTTTGTGTATTTTGGCTGCCCAATAAAGGTATCACTCCTTTGTGGAGTTTGAACTATGTTTTATTTCTCCACTGACTTTATGAAGAAATGTGTCAGTTTTGGATTAGTTCTTATCAAAAATGAACTGAACATAATTCACAATAATCACTGATCAAATTCAACATTATTCTCAGTATGGACAGAGCTATGTTGTTATCTCCCTGGCCATTAAATGATTCCTGACCCAAAAAAAATTGTGGAAGAAGGCAGAAACTCAGGCTAAACACCACAAACATGACTCAATTCATAGGCAATCAATGTCAATATTTGAAGACCCTATGGTTAGATGACCATATCTGTCAGCTTCTTCCACTTTTGAATTGCTTTACTCTCAAATTGTTCTAATCTTAAACTGTTTACGAAGATGTTTGCATTGGAAAAACTGTCATAAAAAAAGGAACCAAACAAAATGCTCATCAATCCCTTCATCAACTGAGATCAGCATGAGATCTTTCCCCTCTGCCCAGCATTTTGTTAATTTCAGGCAGGTTACCCCCATCTCCAAAAATGTTAAATCACTTTTATTATTGCTAACTGGATTTCATTTTTATTTCCCACAGCTCCAGAAGTATTAGAACAGAAGCCATATAGCAAAGCTGTGGATTGTTGGTCCATAGGAGTCATTACTTACATCCTGTGAGTGTCATGCTACAGCTAGCATGTAAATTCCCACATAAGCTTTTTGCCTGCAAAAATATTTATTAGCTTGCATGCTAAATTCAGTAAAAAGCAAAGAAGAGTAAGAATAAGTATTAGTCACTTGTAGCCAATTGACAGAGTAGATGCAAAAGCAGGATTAATTCTCTCATATATATATATATACACACACACACACACACACACACACACACACACCTATGCCTTCCTGATTGAATAAGCTTTTAGAAAATATTGGTAAACAAGCATTTGGAAGATACTAGCTGGTGTCCTGTTGGTGACATAAACATGCTTAGGTTTCCCATATGTGTTTATGTCCTTTTTTGAGTGCAGTGGGGCTTAGTATTTCCTTCCTCCCTCTGCAGCATCCAGTGCCCCACTCCTCAATTTAATGAACAGCTTCTGAAGCCCTCTTTATGGGCTTTCCCTGCTTTGTACCAAATGCAAAATGATGACATCAGTGCTAGGATCCTCTATTATTGTAATCATTTTGCATCTGGCTATGAAATTTATTGCACCCCCTTTTTCCCCCATTATGGGAATGGGAAGGAGACTCTTATGTGTGTGCGTGACCAGGAAAGAACGGATTTTATCGCACACCAAACTGTCCTCAAAAGGGCCCCATTCCATTCCGTTGCACAAAGCGTCCCCATTCAGTGCTGGGGAGCATCATTTTTATCCAACAGAAAACTTCCATCGGACAAAAATGACATGCCTCAGCACTGAATGGGGATGTTTGGCGCAACGGAATGGAATGGGGCCCTTTGAGGATGTTTTGTTGTGTGATAAAATCCATTCTTTCCTGGTCACGCGCGCACATGAGCACCCCCTTCCTGTTCCCATAATGAAGAAGGGAAGGGGTGTAATAAAGTTCTATGTGGATGTAGACTTTTGCTATCCTTCCCACATCCCATAAAACACAGAATTATAGAAGGGGGCTTCAGAGACTATTCAGTACTTCAGAAGTGGTGAATTGCTCAGCCCAGCATTGATTCTCATGTGGGCTATGTTAAGGCATACAGCATTGCAGCCTATATTCAATGTACTGTGCCAGGCACGGGCAAAGTATGGTCCAGATGGACCAGATCTTCTGCAAGGTCATTTATTCAGCCCTTAGCCCTTCAGAGATTTATCCAGACTGCCCCCCCCCCCCGCCACCAATACCCACTTTTTTCACAGTGGTTTGCTGCTTCAGCAGCAGTGACATTCTAGTAGAACAAAGTACAGGGTGTTTGTTTAGTGTGGAAGAGTCTTTGGGGGTTTTCCTTTGGATATAATCATTTACTAAATTCATTCTTGAAGCAAGGAAAGAGTAATTTTAGCAATTTTCTTTCTGCTCCAAATAAGTCCTTCAAGACTGCACAGTTTTCAAAGACTGTTCATAGTTTGGGAATTGCTCTGTACAAAGTTTACTTTTTTTGCACAGAACAGTATTATTTTCATAGTTTTTTTTTTTTTTTTGGTTGGATTTTCAGGCTATGTGGCCATGTTCTAGAAGAGTTTCTTCCTGACATTTCACCAGAATCTATGGCTGGCATCTTCAGAGAATGCTTTCCTGGAAAAAGGCAAGCATTTTTCCAGGCAAGCATTCCTTTTTCCAGGCAAGCATTCTCTGAAGATGCTAGCCTCAGATGCTGGTGAAACATCAGGAAGACACTCTTCTAGAACATGGCCACTTTGCCCAAAAACCCCACAAAAAACTATGGATGCCAGCCATGAAAGCCTTCAACTCCACAGTATTATTTTCAGCACTTAAAATGCAAAAATATGTGTGAATTTTGTACAGAGTTAGTTCCAAACCTCAAATATCCACATCAGTCCAAAATTCTTCTCACCAGGGTTCCTCAATACTCCAGGAACATGTTTTCCCACCATTTTCCAGCATTTTAAAATATTTTTCCAACTCTACTTCTGGTTCTGAAAAAAATATATGAAAGCCCCACATTTTTGGAAGTAGTGCAGTTATGTTGAACCCCTAGTGGGTTTGTCCACTCATGAAGTGGCCTGCCTGTTCTATATCATATATTACACTATTCACTAAAGTTTTTCCATTCTAGTTTTTCTGTCCTCATTGTGGTCTCTGTGTATTCCTTTTTCCTTCATCCCTTGATGCATTATATATTGACTGTCTGCCAAGGCATTCAATTTAAGATACTGAATAAAATGGCAAGCTGATGATGTCATCAGAAAGTGACAGACATGGCTCCTTGCCTTGCCTTTATCTGCATCCTTTTTGCTTTGATCCACCCTGTTCTTTTGTGAGAGAGCTTTTTCTCCAAATGACCTTGGCTGAGAAGCATGCAGGCTAGCACACTGTAAACAGGCAATGCATCAGACTAACAGATTGGCATCTGCATGTGCTCTGTTTACTAGATGAGGCAATATGCCATGATGCTAATTGCAAAGAAAGAAAACCATGGTTCAAGAAAGATCCATCAGTCTTGATTGCTCTCCCCCCCCCCCCCCGAACCTAGCCAGTGTACTGTCCATTGTTACATTTAATAAATACTTCATTTTATTTTCTATGGTCAATTAGAATGACCTTTTCCATCCTTAGCACTCTATTTGTACTTCAGTTAAATATCTACTTAGTGCCAATAGTGTGCTGGAGATTGTAGAAATAAAAATGTCGCATAACTCCACATAGAAAAAGTTAGAGGTGAATCACACATGTGCTATTCACATGGTTTGTCCTTCAGCTGGGTAGGGAGAACTGGATGGCAGGAAAGGGCTTTCATCTTTTGCTTTCCTCTGCAGTGTGAATATAGATTAGGTCCTTCCATGCCTCCCCTTGATAGAAGGAGAAATCCCTCTTTGATGCTGGGGTGAAAGCAGCCTGTTCCACACTAGAATCATAGTAGGGACCAAAGGGTTAACTCTCCCCCCAACTACATCACACAGACATAGGACCTTATTGCATGCAAAAATAAAGCGACCTACCCTTGCCGGTATACAGTCACTTACAGTTGCAATTGGGTATTATCGCATCAAAAATGCCACCGATGCTGCCAAGTGGCTGCATCCTGGCTGCATCCAGGCTCCCAGCTGTGCTCAGCAAACTGCTTTTCAAAAATGGGAGATTCTCATGTTTGCAAATTGGCTGGCTGAGGACAGCTGGGAGCCTGGAGGCAGCTGAGATGCAGCCGGCCAGCGGCATCAGCGGCATTTTTCATGCAATAATTCCCAATTGCATCCTGTGAGTGACTGTATCCTGGCAGGGGGAAGTAACTTTATTTTTGCATGCTATAAGGTCCATATACAGAGAGAAAGAGAGAGCATTTGCTCCACTATACACTGTCTGTCTATTTAAAAAAAAACACATTGCAGTTGAAGTAACACTACCTCAGTAAAGTCACATGCATTTGGCCCCTAGTATCTACATTTGATTTATCTCTGTACTGATGAGCTATTTAGGTAACTGGCATCTGGAAAAGCAACAAAGGAAAAGATACTAGGGGGCTTTTTACATTGGCAAGAAAGTGTGATCTGAACTCGCCTTTATGTTAATGCTTAGCAGCTACATAGCAAGCCTCAAAGGAGGGAGCAAATATTACAAGGCAGTTTCTGAGAGGGAAAGCATTTGAAGGACACTACCACGGAGAGCAGAGGAAGGAGCCATTACATTATTTTGGCTACAGTGCTTTGGTCAGTCCATAGTCTTCCTCATTGAGGGAAGAGAAACAGAGGTCCACCCTTGGATGTTTCCTCACAGTTCTGAGACTATTGCCTCTCCAAATCAAAAAGACAGGGGATCAAGTAACATGTCATGGGTGGAACTGGGAAGAATTTAGATCAACAAGAAGATCTCTAATGGGAAAAAAATTATCAAAGGTGGGGAAGAAAAAGGACAGTACAAACTCTTTTTCCCAATGGGGAAAGACTTTGTATGAAATGGCTGTTGCACCTGAAGATCTTGACACCTCTACAAGTTGAACAGCTCTGCTCATGGTTTAACAATTTAATCTGATTTGTTATTAGCACTAGATATGACACATTTAATAAGAGAATGGGAGTCATACAACCCTTTGGATGCTTCTGGACTACATCTCCCTGAACAGCCAATCATGAGGGATTCTGGGAGCTGCAATCACCTGGCAAAAAGAAGGCCATATGGCTCACATGCCTGTAATAGAATAAAATATCATCCTACTTAATAAACAAACAAACAAACAAAACAAAACAAACAGCTTCATTTATATACTGCTTCATACCGCCTAAGGAGTGTCTAAGCAGTTTACAAGTGTAAGCTACTTGCCCCCAACAATCTGGGTACTCATTTTAGCGACCTCGGAAGGATGCAAGCCTGAGTCGAGCTTGAGCCCTTTTGCTGATCTTGAACTCGCAACCTTATGGTTTTGAGTGAGTGACTGCAGCACAGGCATTTAACCACTATGCCACCAGGGCTCCTTTTCTTTATTTATACATATACATATATATAGGTATAATTATATTTCTTAACTGCTGCCTCTAAAATATAATTTTCCAGAGTATACTTGCTACACCGAGGAAGAAAAGGCTTCTCTCTGTTTCAAGTCACCAGCTGGCACCCACCATAAAGGGACAGCTGACAAGGCCTAGAAAAGTGTTACTCCTCCATAAGCACTTTCGTTGAACCACCTTCAGAACAAGCTTCCTACTGTTTGTTCTCAGCATGGGCCTTTTTTCTTTATGTAGTCCTCAATACATTTTTTTTAGAAGTCACAGAGAAGAGGGAATTTCTCTCAACAACTGCTCATCCAATTGACTTTTCTCCTTTTTTCCCTCCTCAACTCACCTCAGTCTGTGTGGATACCCTCCTTTTTATGAAGAGACAGAGTCCAAACTGTTTGAGAAGATCAAGGAAGGCTACTATGAATTTGAGTCCCCATTTTGGGATGACATCTCTGAATCAGGTACTTTTCTAATCTGGCAAAATCTCTGCTAGTGCTAAGAGTTTGCTTCTGGATGACTGCAAGTGTGCTACCACCAGGCAGCCTAAAAATTGGTAGAAACTTCAAATAGGCCATTTCATTTGTTTTGGTTGATTGCTGTTAATCATTCTGACCTACATTTTTGAAGGTAACAGCTTCCAGCAGCTGTAATAATAATAATAATATGATTTATTTCTCTATACCGCCCTTCCATAGATCACTCTGTAGTTACAGAGTTGGGGGTACCACTGCAAGTTTGTGAGTTTTTCAGTAAAGTTTTATCATAATTAGAGGTCTGCTGCCTAGACAATTATGCTGGGGAAGGTGGGTGGCAGTAAAAAGAGGAGAAGACTGCATGTGAAATGGATAGACTCAGTATGCAGTTTTCAGCCTGATCTGAGCACAGGATGAGATTGGACTGGAATGGGGGGAAACAGATTTTATCACACATGAAATTGCTGCTGCTCTGCTGTCCGACTGTCACCCATCCCTCACTCATGTTCTGCTGGCCAATTTTGCTGGTACAGAAAGCTTCTGTGGTAGCAAAATCGCTAGGAGAAGCACAGCTGGGGGACAAGTAATGGTCAGGCGGCAGCACAGCAGCAATTTCAGATGCGATAAAACCCATTTTCCCCCATTCCAGACCGATCCCATCCCATTTCTGAATCGGAATGAAAAGTGCATGTGATAAACTCCTCAGTCAGGGAGACCATGGGCCTGACCCTACAGGACCAGACAAGAGCAATGGAGGATGGAGGGATAGGTTTTGGTTTTTTTTTTTTGGTTTTTTTTTTTTGTTTGTTTTGTTTTTGGTTTTGGTTTGGGTTTGGTTTTTTTGGTTTTTTTGAGATATCTCATTTACAGGGTCACCAAGATTTGAGGTTGACTCAAAGGCAGCTAACAACAACAACAAGCCTGTTGCTAGAATTCTGTTTGCTTACAATAGGAAGTGTTTACACATTTCATAATAAATGGAGGGTTGAATAATAGCAGACATCTACTTGTGCAATACAACTATTTTTTCCATCTCTTCTCCTTGCAGACTCTGCTGCCACCTGATCTGCTGCAGAAGATCCCCCAAAGTTCTGGGGGATCAAACCAAAGTTTAAGATCATGCAGGGCACACACACAAAAATTGCCCAAGCATATAGCTATGAGGAGATGAAATTAGGATATTGACCCCAAATAAGTATTCTGCCCTGGCAATGAATTTTTTATTTAGCCCCAAAGTTTCTAGCATTGCAGAATGTGACAAACTGAAAGTTGTTTCAACTTACATCTCTTATATTTGCTGTATTTGTATTCCTTATTCGTTTTTCTTACTACCGGTAGTTGTATGCCTGTCTTTGTGTGTTGATTCTATATCCTGTGTAAAGGAGCAAAGGAAGCTACAATAAATCTCTTATCCAAAGGAACTTCCAAGTCCACTTGCCCTGGCCATGGAATGTTTGCTGCTTGATGAGGTTTGAGTGAACAATGAATACACTTCATAGCTGGAATTTACATCTTGTGTTATGGGCAAAAGCTTCCAATTTAACCTCCATTAGAAAAATCAAGCACAAATTGGAATGCATCAGTTGCTATAACTACTGTGGTACAAACATTTATTCAATAAAAGGGACATACCTAATATCTTGACTGACTATTTGAAACATTAATTGGTAAATGAGATCATAAGCTTTCACTCCTTTTTCCATTTATCTCTTCATTGTCAGCAACATATTAATGTTGCTGCAGCCAGGAAACTTGCAGTAATCCTCCTTTTTCAATATTGACTAATTTTATGGAATAACCAGAACACCTAGAAAGACTTTAAGGAAAGCCAGGGGAGGGGGCAGGGCATCTTGAAAATGGCATTCTAGAATATTTCCAAACAGATGATTCCTTGCAGTAACAATCAAACATTGTTGCAGTTTTTCCATTTTTATTTAATTAACAGAGGGGTTTTTTTCTGGTGAGAAGAAAAGATGAATGAAGTAGACAGCACTATTATTACTCCCATCCTTGTAAAATTGGCTCTTGGATGAAGAGGCATACTTAGGATCAAAAGCAACACTGTTTCAAACCTTCTCAAAATCTCACTGATTTCAAGTGGACCAAGATAGAATTTAGTCTATGAAATTCTAGATGACATTTAATACCTCTTCCTATCCTGATCCAATTCAGAACAGTAAGTCAGGCTCAGATTGTATTTTAAAAAAAACACTACTTTATAAAATAACAGTTCCCATAATCCCTCAGCTCACATGTGCCACCTTTGACTATGTATGGTTGCTGGATAATTCTGGCAGTTGAAGTCCAAAGGGTGCTTCTTTCAAGCTGTGGTCAAATAGATTTTCAAAGTATTCCCTAAGATAAGAAAGGTTACAGCAAGTACATTTTTATACCGCTTATCTGTGGTCTCCCTAAGCAGTTTACAATGTGTTAGCTAATTGCCCCAACAACCTGGGTACTCATTTTAGCCATCTCAGAAGGATGCCAGGCTGAATCGACTTGTCAAACAGATCTTGTATAATGTATGAACTATGGATTCTAGAACTTCGGTTTAGTTTTAATTAGGCGGAGCTGAAATTAACTGTTTGAGTACATTTTGCATGCAGAATGTCATAAATTCAATATTTTGTTATCTGTAATTCAAAGGACCTTGAGTAGCAGAGTTGAAACAAGTCCTGGAAAGGTCTCATAAAGCAAAATAGCCAATACTCTACGAGGATCAGTTCAAGAGAGTTTCAGAGGCACAAAGACCATTTATCCACACAAAAAACACTTGTCAAATAGGCATCCCAGCCAATGTGTGTTTCATATCTACAGAACAAACCAAATGAGGTGTGAAACACAAGGTCTTTCCTATGGTGACATCTCTCTGGACCACCACCTCATTGAAATTTGTCAGGTTTCCTCTTTTAGTGTCTTTTACCAGAAGTTCAAGGCACCCTTTTTTTTATTGGCTTCTAATGTGTAACCTAATTTTATTTTGGCTCATTTAATGCATAACATACATTAGAGTTTTTTTATTAAAGTAATGAGAAAGGTTTTGACTGCAAGGAAACTGACTTCTGGTAAGCAGAGTTATTGTTTTTATACTTTATTACTAACAGACCAGCTACCTGAAAGACCTGTTTTCATCTTCTTTGGATATGATCAGGATAAAACTTCCATCTTTCAGTATTCCATTACATTCAATACCACTTCCATAGTTGTGTCAACTGTGCTTAAATACCTGTAGCTTTACTATCATTCCATCAGTGCATTTGGGAAAAAGTTCATACTAAAATAATTCAGTCAGTTTCAAAGGTACTGTTAGATTCTTCCCCTGCATACCACCTTTTTTATTTCTTTTTAAAATGCTATAACAGACTAGTACAACTATTATCTTTGAAAACTCATACTAAGATTGGTGATTCTAAGAACACCCCTGTGTCTTGTCTTGTTGTTGGTTGTTGTTGTTGTTTTTTAACTGCTTTGAACAATGAAGTACTTGGCAGATAATGGTTCCTCCTCCCTGACTTTTGTGTTTAATTTTCTCTTTTCTCATTCTTCATAATAGCCAAGGATTTCATTTGCCACTTATTGGAGAAGGATCCAAATGAGAGGTTTACATGTGAAAAAGCCCTCAGGCATCCATGGTGAGATGAGCAGCACTACTACATTAAAATCATGCAACATTTTGATCTAGTGAGAAACTGTAGCATGGATCACAGGATTGTCTTTGAGATATTTGTTTGCATGAACCACGTGAGAGAGTCAATAAGGAAAAAAATAAGATTAAATGTGCTGAAATTAAAGATGTGTTTAAAATGGTAGAAAATGCAGCACCATAAATTGAACACAAGATGGAATTCTTAGCTTCTCATTACTCTATAATTCCCAAAATTCATTTAGTGAAGCCATTATAAAGCTGGCTTACGTGTTGAGTGTAGGCACAATTTCTAGTTGTCCTCTTGGGCTTTCTCAGTTATTTCATCTGAGCCTCACAAAATGAAGCCAAGAAAAAACAAAGATTAATAAGTAGATAACAAGTGGGTTTGTTATGAACATATGTAGCGAAATGTAGTCAAGGAAGAAGAGAGCTTGCAAAAAAAAAAAACAACCCCAACTTAGAATTAGTCCTTAAGCCCTTACACAGATTTAAGGCTCTTGCAGATTCATATGGGGAGATCTCTCAAATAGTCTGGACCAAAGCATTGCCAAAAGTGCTATTATTGCATTTTTATGGCAGTTGAAAAGTGTTATGTGATAAAGTCTGCAGTCTGTAAATGGATAGTGAAGTTTCAAAAAACACCCATGATTACACTGGGGACAAGTAACATAAAAGTGCCTGAGTTGTACCACATCAGGTACAACTTGAAATCCCTGCATGAAACCTCTGTACGAAATCCCTGAAGCAAGAGCAAGAGGTAAATTGTGTTTGCACTTTCTGCCAGAGAAGTACCTCCTTGGTGGCACACCAGAAAGCCAGAAAGCATACCAGAAAGCAGGTCTCCCAGGATACCTCTCCCATAGTGCCCAACCTTGAGGAAGGATTTCAGACCCTGAAGATTCTGCCCATACTCAGAGGGAGATTCCAAGTAAGAGTGGAGGCAGTTGGTGATTGAGGAGGGTGAAGATGGCAGTGGTTGTATAGGATGTGTTTGACCCTTGTGATTCAGCCAACAGAAGACCTTGTATTACCACTGGTCCAAACACAAGTTTATCACCTTACTGAGGTCTAAGCCTCAGACTACATGACAGATGGAAACCGCAGAGGTTTTCTCAGCAATCTGAACCTGGCGTTGTTGACTGTTGATTAATACTTGGGGAAGCAGAAATTTGTTAGAGCCATCTTTGGTACGGCATTAAGATAGCCAAGAAAGGAAGCATCCTTGCCTCTGACCATGCCAAATACTGATGAATTTGTTTATATTGTGATCTGTTGCCATTTCCCTTTTGAATTTAATTATTATTGATTGAACATACAAAGACATTAGCTAACTGTTGTGAGAACTCAAAATGCCTCTCAAGCACCATCTGCCTACATGCCTGTTTTTCCTCTCACTCCATCTGCAGGATTGATGGAAACACAGCCCTCCACCATGACATATATCCATCTGTCAGTGCACAGATCCAGAAAAATTTTGCAAAAAGCAAGTGGAAGGTATGTTTCCTGATGCTGATACCTAAGGATATTCTACTTGTTTGTACATGTCTAGTAATGAACAGCCACTAGTATAAAATTACCCATCAGATCCAAACAATTCAGTGAAGAGATCTCTTAAACATTTTAATGTTTATATACCATAAAGATTAAAATGGATTTGGGTCTGACACATGAAAAAAATCAAAGTACAAGATCAAGTCATTCAGGAATGGCAGAATTTGTTATACCAATTTAGCAGAGCTTGAAAAGTTTACTTGGGAAGGGGACTATAGCTCCAGAATCTCTCAGCCACCATGGCTAAAAACTAACTTTTCCAGGTTCTGCAATATAGTATATCAGGGGAGGGAGGTTTGAGAGCTTCTATGAACTACATCCTAGAGTATTAAAAGAACTGGCAAATGTAATATCAGAGCCATTGGCAATAATCTTTGAGAACTCCTGGAGAACAGGAGAAGTCCCAGCAGACTGGAGGAGGGCAAACGTTGTCCCCATCCTCAAAAAGGGAAAAAAAGAGGATCCCAACAATTATCGTCCAGTTAGTCTGACATCAATTCCAGGAAAGGTTCTAGAGCAGATCATTAAGCAGAGAGTCTGTGAACACTTAGAGGCCAATGCCATAATCACAAAAAGCCAACATGGGTTTCAGAGAAACAAGTCATGCCAAACGAACGTGATCTCTTTTTTTGATAAAATTACCAGCTTGGTAGATGAAGGGAATGCTGTGGATATAGTATACCTCGATTTCAGTAAGGCCTTTGACAAGGTTCCCCATGACATTCTTGCAAACAAGCTTGCAAAATGTGGGATAGACAAGTTAACTGTTACATGGATTTGTAATTGGTTGACTGGCCGAACTCAAAGGGTGCTCAACAATGGCTCCTTTTCATCCTGGAGAGAAGTGACCAGTGGGGTCCCACAGGGCTCTGTCCTGGGCCCAGTGCTATTCAATATCTTTATTAACGATTTGGATGACAGAATTGGGGGCATACTTATCAAATTTGCAGATGACACTAAACTGGGAGGAGTAGCTAATACCCCAGAGGACAGGATCAAAATTCAAAATGACCTGAATAGACTAGAAAGCTGGGCCAGTGCTAACAAAATGAAATTCAATGCGGAGAAATGTAAGGTTCTGCACTTAGGGCGGAAAAATGAAATGCACAGATATAGGATGGGGGACACCTGGCTGAATGAGACCACATGTGAAAGGGATCTAGGAGTCCAAGTAGACCATAAGCTGAACATGAGTCAACAGTGTGATGCGGCAGCTAAAAAAGCCAATGCAATTTTAGGCTGCATCAATAGAAGTATAGTTTCTAGATCAAGGGAAGTTATAGTGCCACTCTATTCTGCTTTGGTCAGGCCCCACCTGGAATACTGTGTCCAGTTCTGGGCACCACAATTCAAAAAAGATGTGGAGAAACTGGAGCATGTCCAAAGGAGGGCAACTAAGATGGTGAAGGGTCTGGAAACCTTGCCCTATGAAGAACGCCTTAGGGAGCTGGGGATGTTTAGCCTGGAGAAGAGAAGGTTAAGAGGTGATATGATAGCCCTGTTTAAATATTTGAAGGGATGTCATATTGAGGAGGGAGCAAGCTTGTTTTCTGCTGCTGCAGAGACTAGAACGCAAAACAATGGATGCAAACTGCAGGAAAAGAGATTCCACCTCAACATTAGGAGGAACTTCCTGACAGTAAGGGCTGTTCGACAGTGGAACACACTCCCTCGGAGTGTAGTGGAGTCTCCTTCCTTAGGGGTCTTTAAGCAGAGGCTGGATGGCCATCTGTCAGGGATGCTTTGACTTGGAGTTCCTGCATGGCAGGGGGTTGGACTGGATGGCCCTTGTGGTCTCTTCCGATTCTATGATTCTATGATTCTATGATTCTATGATTCTATGATTATTTTTGTGTATAATTTATTTAGATGTTTGAGATCACACTCCTAAACACATTTACTAGGAAACAGGCCCCATTGGAAATAGTTTGCTTTACTTCCAGGTAGATATGTTTAAGATTTCCCTGTAACAACACACTTCTGTGGGTCAATCAGATAAACATCTCCTGATTTACTGCTTAGTTTCTATCTGTAGTGAAAGAGAAGGAGAGGTCATATGAACTTGAGGTCTGCTTCTATTGTGCCCTCAGGCAGAGTTTTCTGAGGAAAGCAGTATTAATTTTTTTTTTTTAACAAACATACAGTTCATTGGTCTGTTTGGACATTCTCACAATACATGCTGTCTTCTCCTTTATTAGCAAGCCTTCAATGCTGCAGCTGTTGTTCACCACATGAGAAAACTTCATATGAACTGCCACCACACTGATGCCACTAAAAAAGACAGTCTCCCATTCATACAAGTGGAAAATGCCTCAAGACCCACTACTCCATCCATTGCCAACCAGGAAGATCAAAATGAAGACAACAAGATACCAATCCCTGAGTTACCATATCAAAATGATTCAACTCCTTCTGTCCAACAGAGCAAGATGGCAGACAGCAAGCATTCAGATCACCTGATTATTAAGTCCCTCCCCATCACTACCAACAAAGATATGGAAGCCAGCCAGAATCCTCCCAACAGATCTTCACTTGGCTGCAGTACCGCTTGTGGAACACATGAGAAAGTGAAGACTGCCTTTTGTTCAGAGTCAGTACTCCTCAAAAAAGGTGCCAAGCCCAAGTAGGTGTCCATTCCACAAAATGAAATTATTGAAGCAGAGGTCTTCAGTACTATCTAATGTGACTTGGGGGCTGTGCAGACTGGCCATTAAGACCAGCCAGCGGGCGGAGTTGGGACGCATCCGTATAATGTACACCTTGACTCTGCCCCCATGGCAATGTGACACCATGCGCTGCTCCACATGGCACAAGTCATCATGGTGCTCCTCTGGTGCTGCGTTTACATGACGCAGTGCCAAAGGAGCACCTTAAAGCCCTTTCCAGGGTCGAAAAAGGAGTTACTTTTTGAGGCTCTTTTTTTGTGTCCTGGAAAGGCCAGATTAGGGTCACGGTGTGCAGTTGCAGTGCAACTGGAGGCAGCTGCAGGCTGCTCCTTAGGGGCAGTCTGCACAGCTTCTTAGATACTTACCTAAATAGCTTACTAAGTGTCCTCCAGATGTGTTGATCTAAAATGGGCATCACTGCCTTACACTGCCTTACACCAATCCCAGCCCAATGATTCTGGTTGTTTTGTGACTGAGTTTATAAAATCATAGAGCTGGAAGAGATGACAAGAGCAATCTAGTCCAACCCCCTGCCATGCAGCAATACACAATCAAAGCACCCCTGATGGATAACCATCCAGTCTCTGTTTAAAAACCTTCAAAGAAGGCTCCAGCACACCCCAAGGCAGCACATTCCACTGTCAAACAGTTCTTACTATCATGAAGTTCTTCCTAATGTTAAGGTGGGATTTCCTGTAGTTTGAATCCAGTTCCCTGTGTCCTAGGAGATTATGGCATTGACAAATAACCCAACTGCTCCCTAACAGGATGCAGCCGCTGGGTTGTGGAATGCAGATGGGTATTATCATCCATAATTTGCTGCCTCTGCCACCAGGCGGCTGCATCTATGGTCCCAGATGCACTTTGGAGGCCACTTTTCAAAGCCGGGAACTTTCAGACTTTGAAAAGTGGCCTCTGAAGCTTAACTGGGACCTGGGATGCAGCCACCCAATAGCAGTGGTGACAGCAAATCACATGCGATAACTGCCTGCATCCCGCAGCTTGCTGCATCCCATTAGGGAGCAGTCAGGTTATTTGTCAATGTGATAATCTCCCTAGTCTCTGGAGCAAGAGAAAATGATCTTGCTCCTTCTCCCATATGACATCCTTTCAAACATTTAAACATGGACTCTTAGCCTCTCAACCTTCTCTTCTCCAAGCTAAATATACCCAGCTGCCTAAACCACTCCTCATAGGGCATGGTCTCCCTTTTGGTTGTCTTCCTCTGGACATGCTCCAACTTGTCCACATCCATCTTGATCTGAGCTAGCTGCATGGTTATCTCCTGTCTTTCTGAAAGGATGCAGAAGATGGGACAAGAGTCAGCCACCTTTGTGTAAAAACTATGCAGTGGTCCCTCATCAGTTCACTTCAAAATAAAGCCCCAAAATGCATGTAGCAAAACTACTATTTTGAACAGTTTCCCTTTCCTTCAGGAACAGGTATTTTGCAAAGCTAATGGGTCATTAGCTTTTATTGTTTATAAATGGTACACTACTTACTCAGCTAATATTTAATGACTTCATCCTTCAGCTAGTTCATTTCTAAACATATAAAAGGTAAAGATATTCCCCGTTGACAAGGTTGTCAAGTTGTGTATGACCATAGGGGGTGGTGCTCATCTCTGTTACTAAGCCGAAGAGCCAGCGTTGTCACACTATTCTGTGATCATGTGGCCAGCAGGATTGCACAGAATGCTGTTTACATTCCCACCATAGTGGGAATTTATCTACTTGCATTTGCATGCTTTTGAACTGCCAGGTTAGCAGAAGCTGGAACTAATAATGGGAGCTCATCCCATTATGTGGCACCTGTGCCTCAAACTGCCAACCTGCTGATCTTACAATCAACAGTGTCAGCATCTTAACCACTTGAGCCACTGCATCCCTATACATATAAGATACATATATATGTAATTATAACACAGGTTTGGGGAAGCTGTAACCATTCAGATGTTAAATTCTGACTTCCATCATCCTAGGCAGCATTAGGGGATTTGGAATCCATCTTCCACATTTGCTTCATCTCTGATGCACAAATAATTGTTACTTTCTTACATTCACATTGAAAAAAGGAATCATTATTTTGTTTTGTTTTCCATCTTCTTTCCAAACACAGTCACTTCAAATCAGAAGTCCTTGTTCCAGCAAAAAATACCCATTCATATTTTGGCACTGGGCAGACTGGAGTTTGTTTGGTGATGTGATGTGAAAGTCAGCCATATCACTCACACACACACACTTCCAGGTAAGTGTGTCAAGATCTGGACATTACCCAAGGGCTTTCTAGCAATGAAAAATGTTATGCTTAAACTTCACGTACCACTTATGGTGCTGTACTGCTAGTCACATGATCTCTTATCTTTGCTTAGTACCTAGTGGGGAGTGACTTTTCTGCTAAGTAAATCATTTCCTTTCGAGCACGGGCTCATTCACGCTAATCAATTATAGCACTATTACAGTTGGTCCTCTGTATCCATGGTCTCTACATCCATGGATTCAACCATCCATGACTTGAAAATATCCCACACACACACAAAATAATCCAAAAATCAAACCTTGACATTTTATACGAGACACTATTTTCCTAGGCCATTTTATAGAATGGTACTTGATCATCAACAGATTTTGGTATCTATGGGAGGGGGGATACTGGAACCAAGTCCCAGAGGTTACTAAGGGCACACTGTGTTTCACTTTAACTACCATTGTTCCATCCTATGGAATCCTTGAGTTTGTACTTTAGTGAGGCACTAGATCTCCATGTCTAATGTAATTCTAAATGTCCCTCTCTAAACTGCCAGTCCCAGGATTCCATTACACGGAATCATGGCAGTTGAAGTGGGAAAATAGGACTACAGTCCCATTGTGTAAATTGGTCCCTGTTGTGAACATTGGCACTGGAGAGGGGAATGGATGCATTCTAGCACCACTGATGATAAAGATTTCTTCAAGTTATAGTTTGTGGATCAAACTAGACACTGAAGGGGATGCATATTCTCTACAATCAATCTTTTTTTTTTCCTCTCTCAGTGGGATTTTTTCACACATGTGTGCTCCAGCAAGCCACCTTACAAATTAAGCTCATGTGTAACAACAGTGTTACACCAACCTATCACAAACCAAAGCATGCTAAATGCAAGATATGTAGGTGATGGTGATTACATACTATGACAAACAGATGTCTTTCACAACTTGCAGGAGCACCTCTACCAAAAACAAAAGTGTGAAATGTATCATCTAGTTTGACTCTAAGTTATCTACAGGACTGAAAGGATCCCCATCCCTGTTCTACAATCATTTAAAAATCACATATGAAGAATTAATTGGGAAATAGTTTTATAGTCAGAAGTGCTACATATGAATAATAATTTTCACTTGTCTTTCAGAAGGACTGTTGGATTCTTCTCTTCAACACTTCCAACTCAAGCATCAGTTGCACAGGAAGAGACAAGGATTTGTCCAGAGTTCTGGCAGGAAGAGCTGGGCTCTTAGAAGGCAGTGGCCTTTCACTGAAGTGCTGCACACTCATAGGCCTGAGGATTCCTATGGTGCAATTCTCCTGAAATGTTAGAAGGATCATTCATACTAACTGGGGAAACATTTTTATGAAGGAAAGATGCCAGGATTCTATTAACAGTTTCAGTGTATTTATTTTCATCCTTCCATAAAGTTATATCTTCCTTGGCAGAAGGAATTGTGTTTCTGCCACAGTTCAGTAAAATATGAGAACAATTGCTGGGAGGGGACCAGCATTGGTTGTTACTGTTGTTTTGTGCTGATCGCATGTGGTTGAAGCTGAAAGCATCCCATGCTGACTCCTGTTTCGTTTATGATATGGGCACAATCTGCCAAGCACAGCTGTTTCACAGTGGCCATTTGTTTCACTGCAACTTGCATGGAGCTTCTGTACTGGTTCCAGTGGGTGCAGGGACTTTACACAGCATTCTTGTTCTCTTATGGAATTGAATTCTGCTTCCAAGCCAGTAATTGTTTAGTTATACTATGCTTAATAAAGCCAGTTGTTTCTAAGTGGCTGCTGGTTATTGACAACAGTGCAAGCAGCCTGAGGGCTCCCATCCCAATGTGAATGGGAAATGTATTTCCTCTGATTTGCCTGCAGAGTTTTATTCTTTCAATAATGCAGGTGGGTGAATAACAAAATGTCTTCTAACAGACCATAAAAAACAAAATATATGTCATCATTATTGTAGCTAAATTTTCTGTCTACAATCCTTAGCCTTTCAAAATCCATCTTTAATCCTGTTTCACCAGAATGCTCAAAATAAACACATAATCTACAAAAAGTATCCATCAGAAAGCTTTGGTTCAATAGGAGAATTCTAGTAATAAAAATATCTTGGAAGGCTAAAATGTAAAAGGCCAATAAATTTGCTCTATCTGCAAAGAGAAAATAAGACAGAAAAATTATCCATCAAGAAATAACAAACTGTTCTAATCTGTGCAGGTGGCATAATATGCAACTCTACGGCTGATATGGTCACGAATTGTTTCCACTTTCTTTTCAAGGCCTGCCAGCTTGGCTGATTCAAGGACAAGAGCACTGTTACTCACTTGAAGCTCTGTTTCTATACCTGAAGAAAGAATGACAAATAGATTACATACAATAAAACCCTCATCTGTGGTTTACATTCACTCTTACATTCTTTAACATTTTCATTCAATTTTTATTTCTTTAATGTTATAGAAGTCAGAGCTTGGAAAAGTTACCTTTTTGTACTTTTGCTCTCAGAATCCCCCAGCCAGCATGACCATTGGTTGTGCTGGCAGAGGGGTTCTCTGTGTCATAATAAAAAAGGATGTATCCAAGCTTTAAAACAGGCCAAAATTTACTTTGTGTGTGTGTATTTTGTTTTATCATTACTGACTGGTCAGGGGACATGAGAGAGGACTAAAATAATCTAATCTTATAACACATATTCCCTGCTATTGAATCAATCTACTTATCCTATCAAGGTCATGCTTTACCTCTGGAGAAATCCCTTCTTAATTTCTCCTATCTTCTTCCCAAAGTTTATATTCTGGCAACGTTCCCATGGGTGCACAGCTGCTTGTGCATAAGTTCAGCATTAGTTTTATATTGGATGACATTCTGTTAGTGACCCCATCTTGATCATATTTGACAGAGAATTCAGTATCTCCACCTGCAACAAGCCAGTTCCTAAGCCATTTAAATGTTTTCTATCTGATGCCTCTCTGCATGGCCACTCAGTGCCCAGGGAACAACAGTGGAAGGATGAAAGGCAGCCAAGCAACTGGCCATCTCAGTTCCTGCAACCATTCACAGGAAACTATACCTCCCAGTAATTTTCTGGTGGCCCACACTGGCTGCCTTCATCCTCTCTGGCCATACAGCCAGAAAACAAGTAGGTCAACTGTTGTTGGATGTGGGGAGAGAAACCCTGGTGGAGATTTATGATCCACCAGTGCAAGAGAGGAGCTCACCCACTGACTTGCAATTCCAAGTGGAGAAGATGTGTAAATGTATGGGAAATTGCCTGCTGCAAGTAGTAGAGAGACAACCAAGAACAATATAAAGAAGAATTTCTGGTAGAGATTTATAATTGGTTCACATTTATATAAATACCTTTATAGGCTCTGAGCAATATTATCTTTTTTTTTTTTTTAACTAAGCACATTTAGCAGTAGACATCTGCCGGTGTCTAGATGATAGGCTATATTTTCTGTCTCTCCACAACACCAGACAGAATGAACCTTATTCAGCCTCCTTAAACCATTGGCAGGACCTGACCCAACATAATGGAACTGCTGCTTCATGCCATAGCATCCTAATCAGTTTAACATTTCTCCCTGATAAAGCATCAGCTCCTTTTGATGGGGCCAAATGAGTTTTGACATTGACGTCAACCGACCCTGCTAATATATGCTCACCGTGTTCTGCATGGGAAATTGCCTGCTGGCCTATTTAATGGTATCAACATTCCTTGCTGATTTCACTCAACTGTGAGCAGTAGTAAGTGGCTGGCAGCAGCCAGCTGCCAAGTCACTGGCACAAGGCACCTTCAGTGAAAGGCATTCATCAGAGGCACAGCTTTATCAATGAAAGCAACATCAACTTCCCTTCCCAATGAAATCTCTGGCTTTGGGCCAGTTAGTTATTCATGCTGCACCTGCCACAGGGCCAAAGCATTTAGTCTACACGTTGGCTGCTTCCCAAAAACATATCGAGCAAAGCTATTAGATTTGGATGCTTCACAGTGCAGCATCAAAATGGAGCATTTTTTAAAAAAAAAACTGGTACTTGGCTAAACATAACTGCTTGTTATGAAGTGAACCTGTGCATGGTTAGATAGCACACAATGTTTATAGTCCCTTCGAATGGACATTAGATGAAAAGAAAAATCTGAAATGCACAGTTCATCCTTTACTTCTCAGTAAAACCCTGAAACTGCATCAACAGAGGAATTATTACTGCAGCCCAAGATATGTCTTGGAGAACATGCCCAAGAACAAGCACAATATTCAATAGTAAATTGTTAAATAGAACTGGAGTTGACTTCTAGGTTTAAGAACCACCTCTCCTGAGTCTAAAACACCTGGAAGATAGGAAACATGGGGAAATTTAGGAGGTGAGATATTTTATTTTTTAAAAATGAGAGAGTGCTATAGTGGCTTTAGATGAGGCTCAAAAGCAGTGCTATAGGTACATGTGGCTCAGCCACTGCATTTTTCCATCCAGCATCGATAATATTCTACTATTCCAGAGGAAAGTCTATCCATTGAGAACTTCTATGGTTGGCAGCAATTCCTTTCAAATGCACAATCCTCTACTGAATATATTCATGTGAGCTCATATCTATATTCTCCTTACCTCCCATTTTGGCCATCATATTCAAAGATTCTTTAAGCAAAGTGTTGGCTTCCATTTGGGCATTTTGGACCCGGGCCCCTTGTGCACCCAGGTTTATACCTTGTCCCATCCGCCTTTTTAGTTCTGAATATTTTTGTTTCACTTGTTCAAATCCCTATGAGTGAGAAATGATGATAGAGGTCAAATTATTCATTATAATTCATTATCTTAATCTTGCATTCATAATTCAAGATTCAATACATAGATATCCTGGAACTCAGAGTATTGAGATTTCAATCATTCATAAAAAAATTCTCACATATATATGTGATATGAGCTATGTGTAATTCTAGCCATGGGTTTTGGTATTTAATGCTGCATAAAACGTGCTCCTATTTTTATACTCAGTTCTGATTATCCATAAGACTGGATTTCATGCTTCCCTATTCTTCTTTCTCTTCTGGAGGACCTCAGTTCCTTATCTGGCATACCTTCTACCATAGTAAATAATGTCAGTTTGTCCAAAGACAGCCACTCTTCAAATCACAATTAGAGTTTCTTCCACAATGCTGTTTAAGGATATGATTGGGCCCATGCTTGGAAAAGTTACTTTTTGAGTCATAAATCTCAGAATCTTCCAGCCAACATGGTGGCTAGGCCAGTGTTGAGATCATTTGAATGATGGTCCAAAAAAAGTAACAGACACAAGCTATTGCCAAGAATAACAGCTGAGCTGAGACAAGAAAACAAAAACATCCCCCCAAAAATTATGATCAGGCTGGTTTACTGACATTAAAGAATTGTTAAAAAGCCATGTTGGATCAGACCAGATGTCTATGATTTCATCATTCTGTTGCCATCTAGGTGTCTGTCAAAGCCTACAAGCAGGACAGAGTCCAATTGCAAACTTTCTCTCTTAAGTTCTCCAGCAACCAGTTTATAAAGAAAAGTTCCCTGATGCTTGAGGTACTACATAGCCACAATACCTGGTAGAAATTGTTTTCAATATTGCATCAAAAGCATTCAGTCAACTAATTTGCAGTATGATGCATTCCTTGAAACATAATCCTTGGATTCCTTCAAAAATAAAACAAAAATAGTTTCTGGAAGCTCCCATTTTCATACCTGCTGAGTCCTTCTTGCTTCATCACTGGCTTCTGTTGCTCCCTGCTCAGCATCTGCAACCCTTAACTGGTTCTGACTCACTTTGTTTCGTAGTTGAGTAAATCTCTCTGTGAAGGTATCCAGCTGATCAGTGATGCCCCTCAAGCTCTTCTGAGATGGACCAAGGACAGTCTGGATCTGAACATTCCAAAAGAAGAAAGCAACATTTAGCAATTTAGTAAAACACTGTCACCCCTTTAAAAAGATAGTGATTGCATCACAGGAATACTGTATTCTCAGGTGGGGGTGGGGAGGAGGATAATAAAACTATCAAACTCATGGCCTTGAGAAATAACAAAGGCTCTTAGTTTATCAAGATTTGAAATGAGGTTGAACATTTTTATGTTAACTGTCTTATAATTATTTAGAAGGGAACACCGACTTAGGAATTCAAAAAAATTACCTCAGAGTCTTGGGCATGTGGTCCATTTGTGTTTAGTGCTGCACTTACTGAGAGAATAACTAGAATATTCTCTGAAATTATTTTGGAACTTGGGGCAAACAGATAGGAGGAAAGGACTCTTTTACTAAGGAAGGAGAGCAAAGGTTGCCCCTTATTCTAATAAATGTATATCATAATGGTTAAAAAATTAGTGTGGATCCAGGAAGAATTCAAAGACATGAATAAAAGGATAATGCAGATAGATTAGATAGATAGACAGACAGACACCTCCTTGCAATAGGAAAGCCAGCATGGTGTAGTGAACTGGAGACCAGAGTTTGAATCCCCATTTAGCTATGGATACCCACTGTGTAACACTGGTCAAGTCACACAGCCTCAGAAAAAGGCAAGGACAAACACCCTCTGAACAAATCTTGCCAAAAGAAACCCATAATATGTTCACCTTGCGATCACCATAAGTCAGAAATGATTGGCAGGCACACAATAACAAGCTTGCATTAGATCTTTTTCACCCTGGATAAAATTGACCTTCTTTAAAAAATAATATCCTTGCTCTCCAAATGACATATTTCAGTATTATACATCTCATATGTTTGCAACACTTAATCAACTAGTTCTGCCTCATCTTCAGCTGTGCTGAACAGCTCATCAACCATGCCATCAGCTTACCAGAGCCATGCTAAACCTTTATTACCACCTTCCTTGAGATGGCACTGAGTGTCAAGCGTCTGGCAGAAACAACTAAGTGCTTGCTTTGTGGGCTGCACTTGGCTTGGAAGAGTAGAGGCATTTGGGGAGGGAGGGTTGAATAAGCACCTAATATAGGGTTTCAATAGAAGGAACTCAATATGGGTCAGCTACCTCATCAAGGCGACCTTGGATGAATCGAAGGGAATAACCAGAACCACTGATAGTATCTTCAGCCTCCTGAAGTGCTGCATTTGCTTGTATCAAATTATCCACCACATCTTCCACATTGCTCTCAATAGCATTGGCTCGGTTCCTAGGAAAATATTACATGCAAAAGAGATATTAATTTTTATGAAAAGCACACTTTCCCTTGCAAATTTCTATCACGTACTGATATGTGTCTAACAAAATATGAAAAACAGACAATCTCTTCCATTAAAAAGGGAATAACTGAGCATCATTAAAGCAGAGCAATTAGGCAAATTCCACATGTTTGTTACTCATTGAGAAACTGGCTATAAGAGACATACCCTGTTTCCACGAAAATAAGACATTCCCAGAAAATAAGACCTAGTAGAAGTTTTGCTGAATTGCTAAATATAAGGCCTCCCCCAAAAGTAAGACCTAGCAAAGTTTTTGTATATAAATACATATACAGTATATAATAAATGTTCTTTGATTGTTTGTTCATCAATAAATGTGAATTATTCTTCATGGAAAAATAAGACATCCCCTGAAAATAAAACCTAGCATATCTTTGGGAGCAAAAATTAATATAAGACATTGTCTTATTTTGGGGGAAACACAGTAGATGCTGTTAGTGAAAAATACAGATGTAATCCAACATACTCCTGCAGAAGTCATTTTTGGGATGTTGTGGAGGTCAGAATTCTCTACCAATCTCATGCAATGACCAAACACCTCCCCAAATCCACCTGTTATCTGCTGTGGTACTCCCAACATGGCCATTTATTTAAATATTTAGATTTATTCCTATATCATGACACTTTAGGGTGACATACAAGTAAAACCATTATTAACAGAAGAAACTAATTTGATAAAAAAAATAATGGTTGGGAATCAGCATGGGAATTACATCTTCATAAATGGATTAATGAGTGTGGAAAATAGAATTGAGTAATTTCACAATGTTCCTGTTCATATAGGTCATTATCTTACAGCATATGAACATCCAGTGTGCAATGGACACTGATGTTCCTTGTATTCCATATACATATCTGGAAACCAGCTAGGAAGTGCTGGAGTGCAGCAGGAGTACCCAGTGCTGCTCAGAAGTGCCCAATGCAGAAGTGCCCAAAGTGCATTAGAAGTCACCAATGATGTCTCAAGTGCTCAATAAACATGAAAAGTGTTCAATATACACCAGAAATGTCTGATGTGCATCAGGAGTGCCTGTGGCTCATCAACTGGTACAGTGCAAACTGGAATACTCTTTCCAGTCCCTGCGTGCATGTTCATAATTTACTAGGAAAGTTCTATAACATAGCTAAGAATTCATAAAAGCTTAAAAATGCTGTAGACTTTTGGTCAATCTAAACAGACAAAAATGTGTTAAACAAGTTGACAAGTTAAAACAGATTAAGAAAGTCAAAACAATTTTAAAACATTTCCTTAAATATTTTGACATGAGTAAGTTAATGGATTTAGTGGATAGTAATGTTTTTACTGGGCATCGAAATAAAGCCAGCATCAGTTCCAGTTGGATCTTAAACATCTACTGGCTGGCAGAGAGAAGGGGTACAACACAGAAACATTCAGCTATAGCTAGATGCTGACACTGTCACTATCGTCCAGAACCTCCCAATGACTGCCAAGAGGTTCTGGACAACCTTATCACTGTGTGCCCAGCTGTAGGAACACACAGCTTCTCTGCTGCTCTCTTGGTTTCCATCATCCAGTAAATGGCTGTGCTGGGGGCACTGCAGAAGCTAAAAGGTGGGCTTTGGAATTGAAAGGGGAAATGTTTCATAGTTTTGTGTGGGATTTTATAATACATCTCCCAATGAAGGCTCACAACCAATATCATGCCAACATAGTGAGAGTAAGTAATATGGACAAATTTTATTTTGTCCATCTTGTTAAGCAAACCTACCTAATTCTTACTTCCCAGACTAATACAGTATGTAGTTTGGGACAATATCCTCTTTAAGAATCTGTAAGTCTGCAAACAGTGTGCAACAATGTGAAGTCGAAAGCTATCATGGCTGGCATCCATAATTTTTTGTGGGTTTTTCAGGCTATGTAACCATGATCTGGAAGAGTTTATTCCTGACATTTTGCCAGCATCTGTGGCTGGCATTTTCAGAGAATGCTGGCATGGAAGTGAATGGGGTATATACAGTATACTGTGTGACCCTTGGTTGAGAGGAAGTGATTTACATGTTAATCTATGGGACCAAAATTTAAACTAGACTTTTAAATCTAAATTATCTGGAAAGAAAGGCACCTTGTACTGATGGAGCCAAAGAGGAAACTTCTTCGGAACATTACCATAAATAAAGCCATATCATATATCACTGAAACACTGGGTGATTTCCATCACTTCCCTTTCATGATACAAAACTATCAAAATCATTTTCTCTTTACCTGGCTTCTTCAGCTTCCTGCAAAAGCTGTTGGGCCTTAGCAATGTCCCCAGCAGTTTGGGCAATGATGTTTTCAGGGCACCGTAGCTTAGCAGCCAACTTCTGGATTTCATTCATCTTTCTGAGAACCGTAGTAGAGTCAGTAGGAAGATGAAGGGAGAGAACATAATCGCTGACCTGCTGGATGGTAGCAGCATCAGTGTCTGGATCTGAATAGATTACAAAGGGGGGGGGGGAGTTGAGTCTATATTCCTAGAGTTTAAAACCAGGATGGACATAGTTTTATACTGGATCATTGCTTGATGATGATGGGACATAATTTGCCCATTCCTGCTTTAAACAGGTTTCAAATTACACAGAAGCCGCTTCCTGGTTTGGCAACTAAGGCAAACAGATAAAATACATGCAGCCCTCCCTCCAGTCCATCTGCCTTGATCCAGGCCCCAGAGGGAGAGAAGAACCACTGGACCTCATCCCCTTCCCACCACCTTTCCCTTCTCCTTTTGTGTTGTCTCTTCTAGATTGTAAGCCTGAGGGCAGGGATCTGTCTAGCTATAAGATTGTATGTACAGCACTGTGCAAATTTACAGCGCTATATAAATAAATAAAAAATAAAAAATAATAACAACCAAATCCACTTTTTTAACATACAAAGATATAGGATATAGCTTCACACAGACACAGGTTCTACCCTGAGTCCCCCTCTGTGGACTCAGCAATGCTTCTGATTCTCTGTGTTTCTAGACATCAGGCAATCATTTGTCCATCATTCCCCACACCTGTCACATTCTAGAGCTCTCAACATTTTAAAATTCATCATCCTCTCTAAAGCGTCTCACATTAATATTCTCCCATAGAAAGCCGTCATTTCACAGCATGCTTGCTCCTTAGTATGCATTTCTAGACTTTAACAATGACAGGACAAGTCCCCTACCTCAGCAGAAGATTGAAGAAAGGGATGTGTTTAGAAAGAAAGTCTTTCAGATAGGCAAGTTGTTAAATATGGACTTCTTGGAAAAGATATACCAAATCCTCAAGAGACATTCAGAAAATAAATGTAATGAAAATGAAAAAAAACCAAAAAGAATGCGAGAAGCATGTTTTCATCCTGAAAACATTGAGATCAATTTTTTAAAAAAAGTTTTAGTACATCAGAAAAAGGAAACCAGACAGGAATACTGTTGGATGATTAGACGGCAAAGGTGTAAACTGTGTACTGGAGTAGAATAAGACGACTGCAGTGAAATTAAAACTCTTTTAGAACATCCAAAATTCTACTAATTTGACCAGGTAAGCAGGTGCATGTTGTACTGAACTCCCCTCCACCCAACACTGTATGTCTGATGTACCTTCCTGGGTTGTCTGTGCATAAAGTAAGAACATTTGCAGAAGATATGCTAGTATACATACAGCTGTATATATGTCAGCTTCTCTCTGAAATATATTTTCACTATACATACAGATACTCAAAGGCACAAGTAATATAGTGTATATAATGTTATGAAGCAGGGTGACATAGCACACCTGCACTTGACACTCATATCAGAATATAAATTAGATTTTGAAAAGTCACAGGTTACATGAATTCAGAATTCACAGGAAAATGAATAGGATGTTGAGGGATCTTTCAGCTGACTAATATGGGGGTCAAACTAGATCTTAAGAGGAATATGTATTCCCTGCAATTATTTCACTTTCCTTTCCACAGTGAGATTCCCTCAAAAGTGGATGGCTTAGGAACCAGAGATACAAATTAAGCCCATGTTTATTTTCCAACAACAAATAACAAAAAAAGCATGTAAAATAGAAGAAAGGGCAAGAAAAGACATGTGCTGTGATACATACTTTTCAGCACGTTAAGCATCACCTCTTCTAAAAAACACTAAACAATCCATTTGGTTTGACCCTGAAAGAGTGTTGAAAAATCCAGGTATATTTAGCTTAGAGAAGAGGGAAAGGAGATATGATAGCAGTCCTCACATATCTGGAAGGTTGTCGCACAGAGGCTAGAGCATATTTCTTCTCTGATCTAGAGAGTAGGAAAGAATTTTTGACTAAGCATTTCTCATGGAACTACCAATCACAGTGGTGGGATTACATGCTCCTGTGAGACAAGAGCCTATGCTGATAGTAGAAGTGCTGCTGGTAGGGTTTCATCTTCCTATGGCTCTTCAGTCCATACATCCTTACTTTTTTCATCTCTTTGATGTAACTCTTCTGTGTATTGCATCCAGTATCTTTTTATTCCTTACTTATTTTATTATTTTATTCCTTCAGAAGCTATAAGAGTATATAAAACTATAATGTCAGAATGCCACTACCACTACAGATACCTTCTTTGAAGACAACATCTATGCAGATTAGACTTCTGCAAGCTATTCCAGAGACAGTATAACTTTTTTTCTGAAATGCACACATGTGTTGTCATGCAGTCTTTTCATCAACAGTAAAATGTGGCCTTGATTCAAAAGAGAACTTGCATATGTTTTAATACAATAATACAGAAAGCAGTACAACTTATAACACTCTATATAAAGTTCTGTGCACAACAACTATTGTGCAAAATTCTACTTCAGTACCAATAGAAAAAGTAAAAAGACAACTGACAGAAGATATTACATAACAATGTTTATTGAACTGAAAAGACTAAAAATTTAAGGGCTACCAATTCACTGCTGTTTGTCAGATCAGAAGGAGTTGTATAGTAGTAGCACCCAACCTTAACCAGGAAGAACTAGTTTGATATAGTGATTTGAGCATTGGACTACAACTCTGGAGATCAGGGTTTGATTCCCCACTTGGCCATGGAAAGACAGTGGGTGACTTTGGGTGAGATACACAGCCTCTGCCCCAGAAAACCCTGTGATAGGGTCACCTCAGGGTTGACATAAGTCAGAAACAATGTGAAAACACACAACAAAAACAAAAACCTTGAGCAGTTTTGAATTTAATTCACATTCTCCATGTGCTGTGTTGCTTCCAAAGGACACACAGAAATGTAAGAACTGGGCCATTTTTATGGCCACATCTGGCTAATGATCTCATTAACTGTAATCAATTTTCTAAGATCATCAGAAATCTAATACATCCCTATGCAACTTCATGAGTTCCAGATATGTAGAATGAGAACTTTCATCACCTCTGTCAGACAGGACAATTATAGAAGTTTTGACTCTGAGCCAGATGTGGCCATAGAAATGGCTCTGTCCTACAGAATCCTGAGATTTGTTTTCTTATTCTTATTCTTCTGTTTATTTATATCCCATCTTCCTCCCAGTACAGGGACTTAAAGCAGCTAACAAATTTAAAACAGTCTAACTTAAAATAGCATAAAACATTACAAATGCAAAGTTTAAAAAAACAATTCAAACAATAAAAAGCATTACATTATTAAAATTTAAAAATTTAAAACTCTTTAAAACAAAAATAAAATAGCATCCATATCAATATGCGAAGGCTTGGCGGCCTAAAGACGTTTTTATATGCAATCGAAAAGAAAGCAAAACATTTGTAGCTTGGTGTAGTACCAGAGCTCTGTGACAGAGAAGACTAAATGCCCCAGAAAACTCCAGTATCCTTTGTCCTAAATACTTGGTACCAGAAGTGTTTGGGATTTTGAAGGTTTTTTTTAAAAAATTTAGAATATTTGCATATGCATAATGAGAAAATGTTAGAGATGGTACCCAATTCTAAACACAAAACTTTCAGATACACCTTATACACATAGTGTGAAGGTAATTTTATACAATATTTTATGTAACTCAGTACATTAAAGAAAGTTTTGTGCATGAAACAAACCATCTCAGTCAGCCATGAAAAAGGTTTTAATTTTTGGAATATTTTGGATTTTAGAAATCCAGATAAGGGAGACTGAACCTGTACAAATGCTAGGCCATAGCAGTTGAAACAGTGTCGTATTGCTATAATTGTGCAGTGTGTATATATTCCAGCATATCTGAAAAGTGTGAGGTTGAAGAACAACAATTTAATACAAAGAATCAGGACAGATGTTTTATGGATTGGTTTCTGGCCATACCTGAAAGGAAGTTGCGGACTTGGCGGATGAATTGCTGGGTGCGGTGAATATCTCCCTCTAGCTGTGTCCGAGTAGCACTCATTTGGTCTCCCAGGCTTCGGGCATTAGTCTGAATTTTGTTGGCAGCTATTTCCATAGCTCTGATCTATTAACAGCCAAAGCAGATTCACTGACTGTACAGAACACCCTAAAAATTACACACTGAGAACTACAAGCTCAACTGATTCCAGGGATGTCTTTTAGTAACAAAGTTAATGTCCTTCTTTCATAGGATTTCAACAATGTAAAAAAAAAGTGATTTAAAAAATTAGTAAAAATATAGTTGGAGCAGAATCAATCCATAGGCTGTAAGACCATGAATATTACTGTTCGAATTTTGCATGATTCCATTCTAGAACTTAACAACTTTCATTGTGAAGGAGTCTTGTCTCAGGGTGCATCTATACTGTAAAAATAAAGCAGTTTGACACCACTATAAGTGCTATAGCTTCATCCTATGGAATCTTTGGATTTGTAGTTTTACAAAGTCTTTAGCCATCCCTGCCAGAGAGTGCTGGTGCCTCATACAACTCCAAATCCCAGGATTTTGTAGGATGAAGCCATCACAGTTAAAATAGTATCAAACTGAATTATTTCTACAGTTTAGATGTACCCTCAGATAAATCCTAGATCACATCCTTCCAGTAGTTTTGCCAAAGTTGTGCCTAAGACTAAACTACAAACTCATCGAAATAGTCACAGTGTCAATAATTCAAATCAAATCAATTCAAATCAAAAAGTCGCTTAACTAAAAAGAAAAAAGTAAATTGAGACTAAAATTCAAAATAGCTGTTTCTATGTCAGAAGTCCCCACAGCCCAATTCATATTATGGAATCATAGAGTTGAAAGAGGCCATCCAGTCCAACCCCCCTGTCATGCAGGAACTCCCAATCAAAGCTTCCCCGACAGATGGCCATCCAGCCTCTGCTTAAAGACCTTTAATGAAGGAGACTCCACCACACTCAGAGGGAGTGTGTTCCACTGTCAAAGTTCCACCGTCAAAGTTCCTCCTAATATTGAGATGGAATCTTTTTTCCTGCAGTTTGTATCCAATGTTCCATGTCCTAGTTTCTGGAGCAGCAGAAAACAAGCTTTCTTCCCTCCTCAATATGACATCCCTTCAGATATTTAAACAGGGTTATCATATCACCTCTTAACCTTCTCTTCTCCAGGCTAAACATCCCAAGCTCCAGGCTAAACATCCCAAGCTCCTTCCTCATAGGGCACGGTTTCCAGACCCTTCACCATCTTAGTTGCCCTCCTTTGGACACTCTCCAGTTTCTCCACATCTTTTTTGAATTGTGGTGCCCAGAACTGGACACAGTATTCCAGGTGGGGCCTGACAAAAGCAGAATAGAGTGGCACTATTACTTCCCTTGATCTAGACACTATACTTCTATTGGTGCAGCCTAAAATTGCATTGGCCTTTTTAACTGCCGCATTGCACTGTTGACTCATGTTCAACTTGTGGTCTACTTGGACTCCTAGATCCCTTTCACATGTTGTCTCATTCAGCCAGGTGTCCCCCATCCTATATCTGTGCATTTCATTTTTCCTCCCTAAGTGCAGTACCTTAAATTTCTCCATGTTGAATTTTTTTGGCCCAGCTTTCTAGTCTATTCAGGTCATTTTGAATGTTGATCCTGTCCTCTGGGGTATTAGCTACTCCTCCTAATTTGGTGTCATCTGCAAATTTGACAAATGTGCCCCCAATTCTGTCATCCAAGTCATTGATCAAGATGTTGAATAGCACTGGGCCCATGACAGAACACTGTGGCACCCCACTTGTCACTTCTCCCCAGGATGAAAAGAAGCCATTGTTGAGCACCCTTTGGGTGCGGCCAGTCAACCAACTACAAATCCATGTAACAGTTACCTTGTCTAGCCCACATTTTAAAAGCTTGTTTGCAAGAATGTCATGGGGGACCTTGTCAAAGGCCTTACTGAAATCAAGATATACTATATCCACAGCATTCCCTTCATCTACCAAGCTGGTAATTTTATCAAAAAAAATAGAGATCAGGTTTATCTGGCATGACTTGTTTCTCTGAAACCCATGTTGACTTTTGGTCATTATGGCATTGCCTTCTAGATGTTCATAGACTCTCTATTTAATGATCTGCTCCAAAATCTTGCCTGGTATTGATGTCAGACTAACTGGACAATAATTGTTGGGATCTTTTTTCCCCTTTTTGAAGATGGGGACAACGTTTGCTCCACTCCCGTCTGCTGGGACTTCTCCTGTTCTCCAAGAGTTCTCAAAGATTATTGCCAATGTCTCCGATATTACATTTGCCAGTTCTTTTAATACCCTTGGATGTAGTTCATCTGGTCAGTGAAAAGCCAGATGTTGAGTGAAATCCAGATATTGTTGTTGACTGCCTTCGACTTAGCCTTGACTGATGGCAACCCTGCATCTCCAAATCCCCCTACCCTCCACTACTCTATTTAGGTCCTGCAAATTCAAGCCTGTGAGCTCCCTGATTGAGTTTAGCAATCTCATGATGGAGGCAAAGTATGACAGCCTCAGTTTGATCATACTGGCCCAATACAGATGGGCCTGAAGAGGTGCCTGGGTGGTGCCATTAGGGTTCGGGAATGCGCATCTTTTACACACTTCCGAACCCTAGCCTGTAGTGGCACCATTTACATGGCATACATAATGGCGGTACCGCAACTGCGCAGCTTCCACACGGAGCTGCTCAGTTGCAGCAGGGCAAAGGCGCTAAATGGCACCTTTTTACTTAATTGCGCCACAACAGCACACCTAAAAAGGAGCACGGTTTCCACACTCCTTTTTATTGGTGCAACTGCGTCGCAGCATCTAGCTTATGAGGTGCAGTTGCACCACTAAAATAGGTGGCGCCAGACTGCCCTTTTTGGGGGGTCTCTACCATCCCCTTCGCTTCTAGGGAGATTTCAGGCCCTATCTGTTCAAGGACCTTTTTGTTTGTCTTTTTTTTGCTCTCCAGCACTCTTCTCCAGCACCATATCTCAAATGTGTGGATTTTACTACTATCCACCTACTGTCCAGCCCTCACATCCATACATGGTTATGGGGAATATAATTGCTTGGGAAATTCTAACTTTAGTGCTCTGTTGTATATCTTGACACCTTCGCATCTTGTCTAATTATTTCATTGTTGCCGTTTCCATTCCTAATCTTTTGACTTTTTGATTGAAGTCTCCGTTCTGATCAATGTTTGATCCAAGGTATGGGAAATCTTTAACTATTTCTATTTCCTCATTTCTTTTTCCCCCTCTCATTTCATAGGTTGAATTTATGTAGGTCCTCTACATTATAGTCATAAATAGTTATTATATTATACTAAATAGTCATTATATTAATAGTAAAAATAGGTCATTATTTTTGTTTTCTTCATGTTCAGCAGTTCACTTTGGGGCGGTACAGTCTGGCGCCACCTTTGTTTGCTGCACAACTTCACCACAGCAGCTAGCTGCTGTGGTGAAGCTGCGCAGCAAAAAAGGAATGGGGTTCCTTTTTTGCGCTGCAGTTGTGGCACAAGTGGGGGATAAGGCGCTTTTCCACCTCCGCTGTATCTAGCAGCTGCGCAGTTGCGCCGACGCCATTGCAAACGCCGTCTAAACAGTGTTACGTAATGGTGCCGCACCGTTACATGTTAGGGTCTGGGAGCGTGCGAATGCTGCGCGCTCCCGGACCCTAATAGTGCTGCCCAGGCACCTCTTCAGGCCCATCTGTATTGGGCCTTTCTTATTTGACCTTCCTTAGTCATTGTTCTCAGTCCATGATGTTTCCTGCTAGTTGTATGGTGCCATCTCATATCTTAGATTTTTGATGTTCCTGTCTCCTACCTTCATTCCTCCTCCTTCTGAGTTTAATCCTGCTCTTCATATGATATTTTCTATGTTCAAGTTGAACAAGTAGGGTGATAGAATGCAGCCTTGCCTTACACCTTTGCTAGTTGAGAACTGTTCTGGTTTTCCATATTCTGTTCTAAGAGTAGCCTCTTGTCCTAAGTACAGATTTCTCATCAGGATAATCAAATGTAGTGACACTCCAATGCCTTTAAGATCATTCCTCAGCTTTTTGTAATCTATACAGTAAAAAATATTGCTACAGTATATAAAGCACAAATAGATTTTCTTCTGGAATTCCTTGGCGCACTCCATTAACCATTGTATGTTTGCAAAGTGGTCCCTGATGCTGCTTCCTTTCCTGAACCCTATTTGCACTTCTTGGATGTATGAAAGATAAACAGTACTGTATAAACAAAATTGATTTGTTTTCATGCTTTAAAAAAAAAAAAAAAACCTTTCTCCCTTCTCTTCCCTTGAAAACAAGTTAGGACTCCTCCTTTCCTCCTTCTCCATTCTGCACTCACATATGTGCATGTGCACATGCACACACATACACATACCAACTGGGTACTTTCTTGAAGTCGGATACTCAAGTTGCGGATCTCTTGAGTGGTTTTCTGGGCAGTTTGAATGGAGTTGCCAGAGAGTGAAAGGATCCCTCTGCAGCTCAGGCCAGGACCACATTCTGTTGTGTTCTGCTGGAGGCATAATTCTCCAACACATTCCCCAGGGGTGCAGATCTCTGATCTTATACCACTGCAAATCTGAAAAAGAGAAACAATTTGATGAGCTCAATGGTACTATCAAGCAAAAAATGGGGGGAAATATTCAGAGAGCTAATATTTATTTACTTATACCACTTCTATACTGTCTTGCATCACATAGCCTCAAGGTAAAATGTAATACACTGCATCACAAGTAAGGACAAGGACAATGACAAGAAACAATAACTAAAAACAGAGCATAGAAATAACTAGGTTAATTTAATTATTTATCTGCTAGTTTGTTTTTAGATTCCCCAAGGGGGCTTTTCAAGTTAATTTGCTTGTTAACACACCATTAAGCAATACAATAGAAATATCAATATGGAGCAACTAATAAAAGGTCTTGCCTTGAACACAAGTGGATCAGTGTCCCTGATTATTATCATGCTATGTCCCTTTTATTTGATATTCCTTTTTCTTACTTATGTGAAAGGAACTGTGAGATTGGCAATTCTTGAAAAGGGATGTTACATCCCTCTTTCTATCTTTCAGATTTCTGGTCCTAATTTAACTGTACATGTACACACTTCCTATTCTGGAGAAAAGCCTGAACCAGTCTCCCAATACTCAGAATGTTGCTGCTTCTGATATAAGACTGCTTCTTAATGGATCCAGAAATATTACAAGGCTTGTACAAGAAGCACAGGGACAAAGGGATATAAATTTATGTAATTTTCTGAAACAAATCACACACACACACAGTTAAATGACTTTTGTCTTTCATGGAATTTATGTTGTGTTAAATTTTTCTTGTAGACTTCCAAGAAAGTTAATTCATCTCCCACTACCACATTTTTTGGGTCAGATAAAGAGCAATCTATTCAGTCTCAAGTGGCCAAGGGCTGCTGTAAACATTGGGAAAAAATACTGAATGGAAGAAAGATAGTGGCATAGTAGCAGCAAGAGAACTAAGCATCCCAGAAGGAAAGCAGAAAACATCTCCTGATCCCCTAGGGCTGGTCTTGCCCATCTCCAAACAATCCCTGGATCCTCACAAGTCCATATAAGTATCAGAGATATTCCTGCCACTCTCCCACATCCACTTATACAAATGTTATTTGAAAACTGTTATGAACAGCAGCAAAATGAATGATTTGCTTGGCAACAGGAAATCTTGAAATAAGTCTCCATGGCAATAGCAGAACTGTAGAACAAAGATGAAAAGTAAGAGGAGATTTTGGCCTAAACTTTTTTCATTAGTCCACAGATATTCAGCTATCCAGACTGCAGTCAAAACTCGGCTGTCGCAGACCTCTCAGAGGACTTTTTCAGCTACCGCACCCAAGCTTTGGAATGGACTGCTGGATGAGACGCGTCTTATAACATCTCTTGACTGGTTTAAAAAAGCTCTGAAGACGCATCTCTTCCGGCAGGCCTTCCCTGAAACCTCCTAGATCCCGGCTCCAAAACGGGACCTATTTTGACCCCTTGCTTGGTGCTATTTTTACCCTCATCTAAGATCTATGAGGGTGTATTATGTTTTTAATGTTGTTATGGTTTTAAACTATTGCTAATTTAATTTATTTTTAAGGGGTGGGTGGTTGGGAATGGGTTGATGAAGTATTTTAATCTGTATGTTTTAATTTGCTGTACCCTACTCCGATTGTGCTCTACAGAGGAGCGGGCTAGAAATAAAGATTTGTTGTTGTTGTTGTTGTTGTTGTTGTCGTCGTCATCATCATTATTATTATTGGGGATACTATGGCTTTGGGTAACAAATGACCAAACATCTTCAGATTGAGTGATCCAGCAATAGCAATGGCAAGTACATTTCTATATTGCTTACTGATGTACTAAAGCTGGGTTCTCATCCAGCTATTCAGCATCTCATTTAGCAGAGCTTAAACACTATATTCACCTTATTAATGAGAGGAGTCAAGTTTGGAGAGAATGCCATTTCATTCTGCAGAGCTTCTAGTCCTGACCGATGGTCTGTAAAGTGACTTTCAAGTTCTTCAGCAATTCTCCTTTTTTCTGCAGACTGAGCCAATAATGTAGAAGATCCAGTTATGCGCATGCTGGCATTGGAAGATGTCTGATATGCAGAACTGACAGTTTTGAATGCTCCTATGGAAACAAAGAAAAATATTATATGAATGGTTTAATGACTCATAATGCAGCATTTCTTAAGCAAGCCTCTGGTATTGAATATTACTTTGGTAAAAGGAACTGAAAAGATGTTCTAGAGGAATGAATCACAAGGCCATAACCCTGAAACTCACTTGTCAATAAATCTGTCAGATTTGTTTTCTCTCGTATTTCATTTTTTAAAACCTCAAATTATTTCTGTCCCAAATATGGACAACTTTTAAAATTTAGTAAAGTCTGAAATTTGATATTCTCTGATAATCCAGACTAACGGTGAATTAGTTGTTTGTAATTTTACAGTTTTATAGTAGTGTTTTAATGGGATAAATTGCTAGTTACTGTATATTATTTTATATCTTATGACTTAAAACTTTAGATTGAACACCATTGGCAGGTTTTATGTTGTAAAGTGCCATGTAAAAATTACAGCATTATTATTATTATTATTATTATTATTATTATTATTATTTCTTCAAAAATAAACGGAAACAAAATTCCCCTCTATTTGTGCTGGCTAAATACAATTAGTATACTAAACTATTAAAAAATAGAGTGAAATGAAATTCTCACAAATCCCTTTTTGCTGACTTGCACTTAATATAAAACATTTCATTTCCTGCCCAAAGTTGGTTAAAGTTGGGAAAATGGCCAGAAATGGTCACAAGAGGCAGCAGGAAATGTAGATTTTACATTGAACAGAAACCAGAGTGCTGGAGGAATCTGGGAAACTATATTTTAGCCATGGAAATCTACTGTGCAATCTTGACAAGTCACACTCTCTCAGTCGTAAAGGAAGATAATGGCAAACCTCTTCTGAATAATTTCTTGCCATGAAACTCCTGCTTTTATTAAATGCATGCTTTATATTGTTTTAATATTGGTAATAATTTAACTATATTTAACTGTATATTTTTAACTTTACCGTAATCATTTTTAATTTGTAAGTCAGTTTGAGCTCCAATCTTTGTGGAGAAGTGAAGTATAAATGAAGAGAAGAAGAGGAACAAGATCACTGATCACGATCACTGGAATGTGCCAGGTTATCCAAATTACCTCACTGATACCTACTTTCTTGGATAGAATCTGAATCACTGATTGCCCAAAACTCCATTTGGTAGGCTCTGAAAATAACAACCACAACTCCTTCAAACAGCTTGAAGAATTATTGCTGCTAAGATATCCTCTCAAAGGCAAATGGATCTTGTAGCACCTTTGAGAGAATGGCCCTGTACAGACCAGCACTTTGTGCCGGCCTGTGGACGGAGTCAGGATGCAGCATCCTGACACTAGATGCCCAAATTCTGCCCCAGGACATCATGATGCTACACCCCATTCCACATGGCGTGTAGCATCATGGTGCGACTCTGGTGCTGCATCCAGATGATGCAGCACCAAAGGGGCACCATACAGCTGTGCTGCCACAGATATAGCACCCTCTGGAGAGTGCAAAAGGGAGCCACTTTTTGCGGGTCCCTTTTGCAGCCTCCACAGGCTGGATCGGGGCTGCGGCATGCTGTATACCCCCTAGCTGTGCAAAATAAGTTGTAGCATAAGTTTTCCTAGACTTGTGCCTGAAACAGATGGGCAGACGGGCCAGCTTATGGCTGCTCTGGGGTCATGGCATTTACATGACTCATGCCCCTGCAGCACCTGGAAGCCACTCTGGGGCCATGCGGGGGCTGCCCAAAACCAGCCCCAGAAGGAGCAGATTTTTTTCTGCTCCTTTTGGGTCTGCAGCCATGGCCCTGGGGCAGTCGAGCTGGGTGGGGCGTCTAGCTGCTCCTTCCTGCCTCTTTGCTTCAACCCTTGGTCTAGTTTATCTGAGGAAGTAGAACAAATCTACAAAAGCTTATACTATCTCTTCTCTCTTTCAGTTAGTTTCAAAAGTACTACACAATGCATTTGCATATTGATATTCCAGACCAAGGGTTGTATTAAAAGCAGGGGATGAAAAAAAAGTGACATTTTCTTTTGAGTCTGAAACAGTCTTTTCACACCTCTTCATTGTCTTTACAGCAGAACTCCAAGTCAGCAAGTTAGAAAAGCTGACATCTGTCATAATTTTGGTGGGAACAAGAGAGAGGGCCTTCTCAGTGGCTGCTTCCAAGCTTTGGAACTCCCTCCCTAGAGAGGCCAGGATGGCTCCATTCCTGCTGTCCTTCTTGTGCCAGCAGGCCTTTGAGAACTAAGAAGGGCTGGGTTTTTAATGTATAATGTTATACATTTTAATGGTTTTTATTTTAACATATTATATTTTAATTGATAACTGTTTAAACTCTTAAAATTGTTTAATTATTTTTAAATTTTATATTTATATATTTTAACATTTTTGTACTGTTTTTAATTGTATTTTTTATACATGATGATGTTTGCCGCCTTGAGTCCCTATGTTGGGTGAAAGATGGGATATAAGAAATAAATAAATAAATAAATAAATTGCATTAGAAAAAGGACAGACAATATGTGGCCTTCCTATTGTTCTTGAAATACAGCTACCATTATCCCTTCCATTGACTATGCTGGCTGGGGCTTACTTGAGTTGCAATCCAACAAAATAATGAGGATCACGTGTTCCCCACCCTGGCAATATAAGATACAGCCATGGATGTGTTAAACTGTGTGGGTGCTGAAGAACAACTGCTTTACCTGAGGGGTCTGTCTTGAGGCTGGCTTCAAACTGAGCTTTCTTGTTTTGATACTGTGTGGTTATTAGAAGCAGGCTCTTATCTAGAGCTTCCACATCCAAGGACAAGGAGGACACTTCATCCATAAGAGGTATTTCAGAATTTAAACCTTCAATGTTCTGCCTGGAATCAATACAACAAAACATGGTTTTTGTATGCATTTTTCAATTCTTTTTTTGTTCATCCTTCTCAAACCCTCACACTAGCATACCTTGAATAAAGAGTATGATATTTCTCTTAAATAATCAGAATATATGAAAGAAACTGGATAAACAGCTTCCACAAGATGTGGTGAGAGACACTAACTTGGAGCCCTTTTACACTATATACACTTATAGTGCTAACATCCTACTGAATTCTGGAGTTTGTAGTTTTGTGAGGCACTAGTGCTCTTTGGAGGAGAATTTTAAACACCTCTCCCTAAACTTCAAATCCCAAGAATCCATGGGATGTTGTCATGGCAGTTAAAGTGAAACCATGGCACTATATATGTAATAACCCATGAATATTAGAAAACAGGATTACCTGATTCATGGAGGAAAGAGGATAATTAGGACAGTACTGTCAGTGACTAAGCAGTGACTACTGCTTAGGGTGGTCATATCACCTCTGTATGCAATATGCCTCTGTACAGGTTGGGTTTCCGTTATCCAAAATGCTTGGGCCAGAAGTGTTTTCGATTTCAAATATAATTATTATTATTGGATTTCAGAATACCTGTATTTGTATATATGTACATAATGAGATACCTTCTAGATGAGACCCAAGTCTGAACATAAATTTCATTTCTGTTTCATATGCATCTTACAAACATAGTTTGAAGATGATTTTATACAATATAAATAAATCAGAGGAGAGCAAAGGCAACCCCCATCCGAACAAATCTTACCAAAAAAAATTTCCATAATAGGTTGGTCTTAGGGCTGACATAAGTCAGAAATGACTTGAAGGTAAACAACAACAAAGAGAAAGAAAACCCTGTTTACCTGATTGCAGTAATGGCCCTGGCCACCTGATCCAGTCCCTGCTCTGTCATGGGAGGATTTTCTAGAATCTCTTGTATGCGGTGAATTTCATTTTCTGCTTCTAAGAAGCGGGTACTGAATCCAGAGCTCATTGTCCCTGCAGGCAGTTGCTTTGTAGAATTTTTCAAGGTGGCTTGACGCAAACCGAACTGATGGAGATCATCATCATAGGCCTGGAAACAAGGGTGGCATGCCTCACAGTCATGGTGGTTCCCACAGTAACCTCGCTGGCATTGGTCACAGCGAGTTCCAGTAAAGCCCGGTTTGCAAAAGCAGCGTCCTGTCAGCTTGTCACAGCCCATTTCCTCTGTGCCTTCAAAACTGCAGTCACAAGCTATTGAGCAGGAATAACATGGAAATTAATTTTTGTTTTTATGCATATCCCACCTTTCCCACAATGTGGGATCTGATGTAGCTTACAACATAAATTAAGACAGAATAAATACAGTTGAAACCAATCATATTATTTTTTAAAATATATGTTGTTTGGTTGTTGGTGTATGCCTTCAAGTCATTTGTGACTTATGGCGACTGATAAGGGACCCTATCATGGGGTTTCTTTGGTAAGATTTGTTCAGAGGAGGTTTGTCAAGAACACCCAGTGGGTTTCATGGCTCTTGACTCACAGTCCAACACTCAAACCACTATGCCACATGGGCTATCAAAAATATGTGCTTTCATTTTAAAACAGCACTCGTTCAAAAATAGTTTTAAAGCACTTGAAGCATAACAAACCTTCTGCACCAAGCCAGGTTTTAAAAAAAAAGTATAAATAAGAAGACCTGATTGTTTGTTGACTGTGGATTGTTAGTGGAAGGAAAGCAAAGACAGGGCCAGCCTAGCCTCCTATGGGAAAGAACTCCATAGGCTGCATCCATACTGCAGAAATAATTCGGGTTGATACCGCTTTAATTGCTTTGGTTCTATGCTAGTGCCACAACAAACTACAAATCCCAGGGTTCCATAGGATGGAGCTATGACAGTTAAAGCAGTGTCAAACTGCATTAGTTCTGCAGTGGGGTTGCAGTCATAGTCTAGCAGTAGCCACTTAGAAGGTCTTCTCCTGTGTCTTCACCAACAATGCCTTTGAAAATGGTGTGGCTGAGAGAAAGACTTCCTCTGAATATCTCAAAACTTGGAGTGGCTCATATGGGAAGATATGACCTTTTTGTTTGAAGATAATTCCTATATTATATTCCTTTAATGGAGACCTTTTTACACTATACAGTTATTGAAGTATGATCCTACTTTAACCACCATGGAAACATCCTACAGAATCCTGAGTTTTGTAGATTGTTGATGAACTAGAACTCTCTGTCTGAAAATTATGAACACTGCTCCCTAAAACGTAAATCCCAGGATTCCATAGAATGCTGCCATGGTAGTTACAGTGGAACCATAGTGCTATGACTGTGTGGTGTGAAAGGGCCCCAAGCATGTTTTATATTCAGTGCTGCCATTCCATTTGCACTTCAGTAGGGAACCTGTGGCCTACTAGACCTTTTAGACTACATCTGCCAAAATCCTTTATCATGGGCTCATGGGAGTTGCAACCAGAAACATATGGAAGTTTACAGATTCCACTCCCTTGTGTTGGATCAAAGTGTCTATCACATGCAGGAATCCTGTTTTATTTCGCACAAAAGTCAGATGCATTCCATTCTTTGATTTTGCTTGCACAAGATGTTCTACCAGTCATTCAACCAGTTTTGTGCAATGCTCTTGTCCATTGGACAAGATATTTCTTACACTCCTTGTGACAGTTGTTTCATTAGTAATCGAAATGGTATTAAAATCCCATGTGTGCTTTTTCTGCTATTGAACATGTGGGCAACACAGGCCTGGTTGGTTGCATGTGGTTCTTTGTGGCTGATTGGGGTACCCAGAGGCCTCCTAACAGCCACATGACAGTGGCGTCATCTTAACTAATGGATATAATTTGTTGTAATAAAGCACCACCCATCCTCTATTAGATCAGGGCTATGTTGTTCTCTCAACCACTTCCCCAAGGCTGCATAAAACCATAACTGCAGAGTGGGGCAGGATAAAGCCATTGACACCTTGGAACATATCCTATGCTCCCTGTGTGCCCCATTTTAAAATGATTTTAAAATAAAACTCCTGATTCCATGCCTTGCCCAGTAGAGGCATGTTAGTTATCAGACACCAAAAAAAAAAAAAAAAATGGAGCAGTGGGTGAAAGACAGGCTAAAGTGGATCTGATTACATTGTGTAATGGGCAAAAATCATATATTTCTTTCCACATTTTCAGTGCTATCTTCTGAATGATAAGGAAAGGATGGTCATAGTAAATAGGACAAGATAGTTATTCATAGGATATATTTCCTTCATGCAGCTGTGCCATTTCTTCAAGTCTGTTGGGATTGTGAAACTAAGCCACTGAAGGAAGGAAGGAAGCAGACAATAAAGCAACTTTTAATTTAAGACTCTTATCTTACTTCCTGGTTTCACAGAAGGAATACGACAAAGAAAACTGCTTTTTAAAATTTCCTCCATCCCAAAATATCTACCTTGTTGAATATTAAGGAAAGTATAAAACCACCCAGATAAGCGGGCAACATATTGTTGGACTGCAACTCTTAGCCTTCCAACCACCATAGCACCATGAACACCATCAATCTCTTCTGATTTCAGAAGCTCAGTAGGACTAGACTGGTACTCAAATAAGAGACCACCAAAGCATACCAGGAGTCTTCAGAAAGTGTTAGAAAATAATACTACTTGAATCAATGTCAGTCAGAGTTGACAGTATTGGTCAACATTCTGGCTCAGTATAAGGTAGCTTGCAATGTTCTCATCCAGCAGAGCCAAATGTATGGAAGCCGCAGTTCAAAATTATTTGGAATTGCACAACTGCCCAACCCTGCAGTAGCAGGAGACTGAAGAGAGAAAGTCAGAATTAAAGCAGGCAGACATGTGACAAAAACAAAGCAGAAATAGCTGTTAAAACACACGTTGTGGTGATACTGTCATTGGGCCAACAGACTAATAAAATAAACATCAAAAGAAAGATTTTTGTAGTTGCATAGTAGGAGCTACAAAATAGAAGTAATTTATGAAATATCCAATGAGCTTTAGGAAAAAGCAGTTTCCTTCTCATACCTCTACATCCTATCCTCATGTCACCATAAGACTGGTCTGGACAAACGCGGACTTCTGCAGCAGAGCAAGTCAAGCCTCCATAGCCTTCTCTGCATGGGCACTGCCCTGTAAACTGCAGAGACAAAGAAAGAGAAAGACATGAGAGTGAGGAAATGGTTGAAACAAATATTAGAATTGTCTGAACCTGTACCAAGTACAGTGGTTTGAATCTTGGACTAGGACTTTGGGAGACCAGGGTTTAACTCTCCGCTTGGCCATGGAAACCAACTTAGGCAAAACACACTCTGTCAACAAAGGCAAAACCCCTCTGAACAAACACTGCCAAGAAAACCCCTTAGGGTCACCATAAGTCAGCAATAATTTCAAGGCAAGCAACAACAACAAACAACCTTGCACCTTGGTTAACAAGTGGCTGGACTATTACTAACTTGCATGGGAAATATCTGTATAGAAAAAGATCCAGTGTGTTGTATTCGATGGAATGGATGACCTAGACCTTTGAAGAGTTTATCGCTTGGGCAAATAAACCAGCTTTCCTCTTCTGGCTTCAATTCTGGAGCCAGGATGCCCCTGGATGTTATTATATCTAAATTGCCACCAATCTAGCCATGTTGCCACCACTCGGATGCATCCCAAGTTGAAGCCTCGCTCAGCCAGTACTTTTTCTCAATTCAAAAAATGGCTGGCTGAGTGAGGCTTCAACCCGGGATGCATCCAGGCAACAGCATCATGGTTAGATCAGGATATCATCCAGGGGCATCCCGAATCCAGAATTGAAGCCAGAAGAGGTAAGCCATCTTATTTGCCCAAGCAATAAGCTCCTGAGACTGAGTTCTTATTTAACTATGAAGCTCATTGAATGGATGCCACTTAGCATAGCCTATAACAATGCTGCTTATTCTATCTTATAACAACAAGAAACAAGAGGAAGAGGAGGAGGAAGGAGCAGCAGCAACCCTTTTCCTATTGTACAGTTATAGCACTATGATTCCACTTTAGCTGCCTCCTATGGAATCCTGAGAACTGTATTCCATGAGGCACTAGAGCTCTTTGGCTGAGAATTCAAAATGATCTTCCTTAACCTGCAAATCCCAGAAACCCATAGAATGTTGACATGGCAGTTAAAGTGACATTTTAGCACTATAATTACATAGTGTGGAAGAGCTCATGGTCATAAAGCATACAATACTGCTACAAATTTGACTCTCCCTGTCAAGAAATGTAAGTGACTTCTCTACATATACTACCCCTTTTTTTTTCCCAGTACCTGGTTACACTGAAGACTGAGAGAATTTTGAGGGTTGCAGTTGCAGGGCTGGCATCCCTCACCACTTGCAATTTTCCAGTGGTTCACAGCACAGGCATCACACTTGTCTCCCACCACATTGGGAAGGCAGAAGCAGCGTCCTGTTTCATCATCACAGGGCATGTTGTGGCGGCTGCCCAGAATGTTGCAGGAACAATCTGAAAGACAAAGCATCCAACATTCTCATAATAACTTTCAGATGAGGAAACTGCTAGAGCAGGTATCCAAAGCCATTCTATACATTATGCTGAATGAAGTGATAGGCTTGGAACTTGGGCAAGTTACTATTTTATTTTTATTTTTTTTTTGACTATAACTCTCCAAAGACCTATGATTCTGAGTGCTAGATTCCAAAGGGGGAGGGAGAAGAAAAATCACCTTTTTAAAGCCCTGCCAGATTCTACTCTCTTACCATGCTTTTCTATCCCCACTCCTCCACTCACTGAATGGGTGGATTTTTTCCCCATGAAGAATAGTGATCGCTGCTGGTTTAGATGCCTTTAAAATGGAATTAGATCATTTTATGCCCCTATCAATAGACAGGTTTTATGGAACCTCCAGGTTCAAAGGCAGTGTGCCTCAAAATACCTACTGCTTGGGGGCAGAAAGTGGGGGATAAATGGTGGTGGGAGGAAAATAGAACACTTTTAACTGAACATGAGTAGTCTAGTTCCTTTTAAGTAAAGGTAATTCTATCCAACTGACCTCTGCTGTTATTCTCCCAAATTTAATAAAGCATCTACTGCCACCTGCTGGGAAAGCTGAGGAAGGCTAACAACAGAGCTAATCATGTATAGCAACAGGCAAGAACTAAATTTCATTTCAATCTCAAACAAGACAGTATTTACCTGAGGTAATGAATACAGATGGATTAAAAATGCACCATGCAAAATGCAAGATTTGGTTTGTCAAGCCAAAGCTCAGTTGAGGCCATACGCCACAACATTTCCAGCACAGAGATCCTGAGATAAGAATTAGGATTAAAACTTGAGGAAAATCACTTTTTGGAGTACATTTTACAGAATACTCCAGATATGAGAAATCCCCTCAATGGCTAAGCTGGCTGGGGGACTGGGGGAGTTGTAGTCTGGGTGAAAGTCAACATTCCAGGGCAATTATTCCTCTTATCCCTCAGTCGATAATTATTTTATTTATTTTTTATTCTTCCCTACTCTTTTTTGTGGATGGAGAAGGATCAGGCTACAGTGAGCCTAGTACTGTATACCAACTCGACCTAGGAGCACAAGAATCAATACAACAGATCAGATTAAAGTTCTATTTAATTGAGCATTATGTTTCCATAACAGCCAACAAGAAGTCTTTGGGAAGCCCACAAGCAGAACATGAATGGATAAGCATACTCCCTGCTTGTGTTTCTTAACAATAAAATGGAGATGCTTACGTGTTCTAAGACTAGGCATAATACACAGCCATCCTGATTCATAGCCATTGGTTGCCCTATCTTCCATGATGTGGTACCTCTGGGTTGTATGAAAATGTGTCAGTGTTGCTCCAGGTAAAAATGAATTTGTGACAGCACAATCCAGAGCTCAGTCAATGGATTCAAATGCAAGAAGAGACTCCACCTAAACATTAGGACAGACTTCTTTATGGTAAGAGTGGAATAGATTGCCTTGGAGGGTGGTGGCCTCTCCTTCTTTTAAAAAAGCTAAACAGAAGTCTTTAAAAAGAATTGTGTATACCTGCATGTTAGGAGGTTGAAGTAGATGGCACTTGGAGTCCCCTCCAATTCTATGTTCTACATTTACTCAACTCATTTAAGATGTGGTGCTGGGAAAGAGTACTGAGTATACCACGAACAGCAAAAATACAAATAAATTAACAGATCAGCAAAGCAAAGATTACTAAATTGAAGTTATTATTCTTTGGCTGCATCATGAGAAGGCATGACTCACTAGAAAAGACAATAATTTTAGGAAAAGTAGAAAATGGTGGAAAGAGAGAAGACTGCATTTCAGGTGGGTAGATTCAACCAGGGAGGTCACGGGTCTGATCCTGCATGCCATAAGCAAAGCAGTGGGCACAGGAGTCTTGGAGATGTCTCATCTGCAGGGTCGCCATGAGCTGAGTTCCACTCGAGGGCAGTTTAACAACAATATGTTTACCCACTCAGTTGCTCAACCCACTTTCAGTAGCACTAAGAGGGATAGTGAAGAAACATGTACTCATGATGATGCAATCACACAAGCAAAACTTTATCAACATTCTGGTTTCTCAAGAGTGCTCATGTTGAAATGGCCATAAAGCTGATGGGGTAGGGAAGAAGAGAACCAACAGAAAATTAAACATATTTGGGAGGGTGGAGCGTTTTCTAAGAAGTAGGCTTTATTTTTAAAAAATGGGAGGCATTTTATATGAAGTCGAAAGCTCTTATGGCTGACATCCATAGTTTGTTTTGTTTTGTTTTGGATTTTTTTCGGCTATGTGGCCATGTTGTGGAAGAATTTATTCCTGACGTTTTGCCTGCATCTGTGGCTGGCATCTTCAGAGGGTGATGGCATGGAAGTTAGTAGGGTATATATATTGTTTGATCCTTGGCTGGGAGGAAATAATTTACATGTTAATCTGTGTGTTGGTCTGTTGTTGAATGACAAAGCCTCAGGGTGGGAGGACACCAAACTCAAGACACAGCACATGCAAATGAACACCACCCAGGGTCAGGGGGTTTCCCCACAGACAGTGGATTGCTAATGAGACAGACATATCCCCCCCCCCGCTGCCAAGGCCCTGCCATTCAACAACAGACCAACAAAGATTAACATGCAAATCACTTCCTCCTGGCAGTATATACACCCCACTCACTTCCATGCCACCACCCTCTGAAGATGCCAGCCACAGATGAAGGCAAAACATCAGGAATAAATTCTTCCAGAACATGGCCACATAGCCCAAAAAAATCATAAAAAAAACTATGGTGGCATTTTACTTTAGAACAGGAAGAGGAAGCTTGTGCTCCTCCATTTCTTAATGAACTAGTGCACCAATGATCTCTCATCACTGGCTTTAGCTGGTCTATCCAGATTATTGCACCAGCTTTTATTCCCACACTAGGCACAGCATGCAAATGCACAAGGACAAATTCTATTGCATAGCCCTGTTCCCGGGAAGTACTCATCTCTACCACCTGTTCAAAGAGATGGTATCTTCTGGAAGATCATTCAACTGTAATCTGGAAAAATCAGAGCTTTCTCAGCCCTATAGATGAAACAAGTTTCAGGTTCACTTCTTGATCTGTTTGGGAGTCTCACTAACCTCGGCAACCCTGAGGGTTGGAGTTGGTTAACTGGGTGAATCCAGGCTTGCATAGGTGGCAACGGTCTCCCTGTACATTGTCCTTACAGATGCACCGGCCATTCAGAGGGTCACAGCTTGAGCCAGGAACAGTCCCATCTGGATCACATTCACAAGCTTAATGAAAGAAAGGAAGTCTTTTAAACAGCATATTTTAAAAAAAGAAAGTAAATAATAATAATAATAATAATAATAATAAATATTTATTTATATCCCGCCCCTCTGGATGAGCAATCGAGGCGGGGTACAACATATAACATACAGATACAATTAAAATATAGCAACCCAATCCCTCCTCCCACCCCTTAAGATAAAATTAAACTGAGGTTAGATTAAAAACAGTAGATAAAACCATAGAACATTAATGTGGTTCTCATTAAAATGATAGGCGGCCTCGAAATGACTAAAGTACTGCAGTCCCTAGCCGGTTGGATAAGCAGGGGCTTCCAGTACTGTAAAAAGTAAATGTCCCTGTGATCTTGATTTAATACTACCATGTACTTCTTTATTTCTTTCATTGGTAGGCAAGATTGCAAATTTGTTGGGGAAGGAGCAGGTTTGATACTCAACAGGGTCAGATGTAGAGCTTGTCATGGCCTGCTAGTAAACAGACAGGGGTCCCCAAGCATGCTCAGTTTGTAAAGGACAAAACACTGTTGCTGTGCTGGCTCTTGTTTGCACTTGCTATAGTATCCATTCATCTTCCAGCTGCTGGAAGCCACCAAGAGAAGAAACAAAGGAGATATGAAGGCACTGGCAACAGGGATGCATGCAGTCACAAAATGAGAATAAATAGGTAATGCCATGAAACCCACTGGATGAGCCTGAGCAAGTCACATATTCTCAGTATCAGGGGAGGGCACTGGCAAACCTCGTTTGAACAAATCTTGCGGAATGATAGGTTTGCCTTAGAGTGGTCGTAAATTGGAAGTGACTTGAAGGCACACAACAACATCAAGTGGGAAGTCAGCCAGAACCAGGAAATCACATGTCACTTTTCCAACTGCCAACTGATACCCCAGATGATACCAAAGGTTGTTCGGGCCTTGTAATTTTTTTGGAAAGCCTATGTTCAGGGTAACTGTACTGTTTCATCCTGTAATCTGGGAATTGCTAGGAGGGGTGAAAGCTTACTGGGCTCCTGGAATAGGTCAGGTTACATATCCAAATAAAATTTAAAAAAAAGATTGCAGAAAAGTTTGTTATGAAGGTTAAGAGAAGGCTTAACTCCCACTTACGTAGGCAGACTTCTGGGTGGCTAAGGTCATATCTCCGGTTATGGAAAAAGTTGGTCTTGCAATGTTCACAGTGTTGCCCTGCTGTGTTGTGCTGACAGTCTTCACACACACCCCCGCTTACATGTCCATTGGCTTCATACACGGCTGGGTCAAAATGACACTTGTTGGAATGTCCATTACAGTTGCACCCTGGAGTGGGGGAGTGACAATCCATCTTATCACATGAACAACTAGGAAAACAATGGCTTTTAATTTTTCAGATTCACCACTAGATGGTGCTTTGGGATCCTTCATGAATATGAAATTTGTATCAGGGGAGCATGCATTTTGTAGTGGATCCACCTAGCGCAAGTGATGTACCAGTCAAACATAATCCCCACTGCACAGGTTTCAGCAGATCAGGTACTCTCATCCACTCCATTTTCTGCAGAACACTCTTACTTATTTCACTCTGGGGTCAAAAGTACTACACAAAACAATGTGCTTTTTCCCAACCATGCCACACTTGTATAAACAAAAATGTGCTGCTTTTTCCTTTGCTTTTGTTTTCATCCATCACTTCCAATAGTAAAACATTTTTTTTTTCTATTGGCATACACATCTCCATACATTTTGAGAGCTGGGAAATCCTTTCCACCCAGACACAGATTCTATGCAGACAATGCAGTATGACATCACAAGGATGCTGCCCCTTTGGAACAGTGGAAGTCTGTAACCAACAAAATCCATAACTGATTTTACCAGGTCTCCTACCTAGCACACTTTTGGGTAACTGAGAAAGAGACTTTCTAGACTACCACCATTCTAACCCATCTTAAATGGTCAAGCAGTTGCCAGGGAGAGGGAGAAAATGATTTTATCTTATTTTATTTTTTGAGCCTATGTGCACAAAATCATATAATTTGAGGTGGAAAGCATATGGCCAGGCAAAGTGTGGATAGTTTAGTCTTCTGCATTACAGCCAGCAGTGTCACTAGTGTTGGCATCATCCAGCGTGGTAACTCATGGTGTCACACCCTCCCTCCCCATTGATCTCCTCTCATACCACACCATATAGAATCTTTAGTCATGTTTTTTGTACTAATCTTACTCATAATCATAATTCCCATATATCATTGAATGTAAAACCAATAGCTGTGACATAAACAAGTAACAAAATTAAAATTATACCTTTAAATTACAGTATAAATTACACAGCCTAAATGTATTTACATGCACATAGTTTCATGTGGTTAAACTGAAAACTTGGTAAGTTGTGATGTTTCTAACACATTTTAAATAATTTTTAAAATAAAGATTTTTTTTTAAAAAAATTAACACTTTAAATTTAATTTATTTTTTTTTAAAAAAAAAACCTGGCACTTCTCCTTTCACCTACCACTGAACCTTGCCCTACTCACACCATCTCTTCAGTGTTTTAATAGGACATAGGAGAACACCATAGCTCATTTCTGCCAAAAGGCAGATGTTTGGGGAGCCATGGTGTCACCTCTCCTTTGGGTGTCATCTGGTGCAGCTTGGACCCCACACATCCTTTTTGTGAGACCCCTAAATACAGCTGCTAGAATTCCCCTGCCAAAATGGCCATAGAAAACTGCTTTGTATTGTATGGTCAACAATATTGATTGACAACAAGTTTCTAAGAAATTTCAACCAAAAAATGCCAGGAAATGAACCTGAAACCTTCTACATGCAAATCAGAGGTCAAGTCATTCATCTGTGGCCAAGCTGATGAAGGGAACTTTGTCCATGAATACTCAGCATCCCTGTATATGAAAAGCACTCATATCCATTATATTACTGTTCTCTGATCCCCTCCCCTTAAACAGTAACAATAACATTATATTCAGTAGCATTATCATTTAAAAATAAATGCCAGCTCAGAAAGACTTTGAAAATTAAATGTAGTCTATTTTTTCTAGGATATTAGTTAGGCAAACGTACTATGGCATTCATGGGGATTGTTGTCTTCAGCAGGTCTCCATGGTTGATCGTGATAAAAAGGTGCACAAAGGTCACAGTTTGGCCCAGCAGTATTGTGCTGGCACACACAGTGTCCCTGAATCTAGAAGGTAAAAAGAGATTATTTTGAGGCTCCTATAATTTAACCCACTATACTCTAATAGGTCCTGCACCCTGTCATTTACTGTATTTTATTTAGTTTTACTTAAGCATTTTTATCCCACTCCTCAACTGAAAAGAGGGAGGGATAGAAATCCTTGTATGTGAGGATGAATAATTACAGTAGTTTTCACTCTGCTGTAGGAGAAAACAAATAGTCCTCCACTGTATTCTCCCCATATTGAAAGATACTGAAATGCTATAGAGGCATTATACTATAGGAGAAAAACACTTTGGGGTTTTGTGCAAACCCACATATGCAAACAAACACACACACACACACACATTCTGCACAGAAAATAGGTGTTTTGCACACAAACCACTTGCTTTTCACCATAGAAGAATTTTTCTGCATCACGACAGGATGCTCCAAATACTAGGGAAAAAATGTTCAAAATACTCTTATTATTCTAATTGGAGTAATTTTCTGACTATCAAGTAACCTGTTTTTTGACCTGGGAATGAATAATTATAACTGTTCCTTGAATAATAATAATAATTATTATTATTATTATTATTATTATTATTATTATTTCTATACCGCCCTTCCAAAGATCAGGGCGGTGTACAACATGTATAACCATTAAAACATCCAAAAACATATAAAATAAAACAGAGCAAATACAATAAAACTTTTAAAAACATTATTCCCAATACAAAGTGCAATGGCGATGCAGTAGGCGGCTAACTGACAGGCAGATTACAAAAAGCCCATTCAAAAGTATGCCTGCTTGAATAAGTAGGTCTTCAAATCCTTTTTAAATTGGATGAGGGTAGGAGACAAGCGGAGCTCTGCAGGCAGTGACAACTCTTTACATACAAAGACCTTATATTCAGTATTTTTTTTAAAAAAAAAAACTGTCCCTGCAAGTCTTCCAATCTAAAAAAAATGATGCAATAAGTACAGATTCTGTCAGCAGTGAGGGTTAAGGAAGAGCCTTTAGGGAGATTGTCTTTCCAAATGAGCTGGTAGAATGGCCCTGCTATCCATTTTATCTTTTTGTTTTGTTTTTGTTTTTTTGTTTGTTTGTTTTTGTGTTTTTTTGCCTGGCCTGGCAGAAGAAGAGCTTCATTCGACCTTGTCCACAGGATTATATTCTGATTGCTTCCATAGTAAAATTTCTGTTTTCACTGTTTAACATGCTGGTTAGTTGATTTAGGATGCTGCATTGCAACATTCCCAGGATCTGGACATGGGGTGTTTTGTGAGGGGAAGTTGTGAATGCTAAATTAGAGTAATTAATATCTGCACACCAGAAAGCAATCATGATTATGATTATGAGAAACCTTGGAGTTCCAGTGGTTCCAGTGGTTGACCAGGGGATTACCAAAATTACTGAATATATGCAGAACTCCTGGGCATTTTAATTCTTTCCTTTCTTGTTTGGTTCACTGCTGCCTCTCTCAGCTAAATTTTAACTTCTATGCCCAACACTCTCTAGCAATGTGGGGAAACCCTTATCCAATCTAATCAAAGCTTGAGCAGAAGAGGAAAGGAATCCACATTGTTTTTATAGTCAGATATCATGACAAATAGCTTGTCCATTTGTCTGGCCAACATTCCTTCTATCCTTCCGCTCAGTACATTGACGTGTTAGAAAGAAGGGGTGTAGGAGCAAAAGGAATGTCCTGTAACATTTACACCAAAATCTTTAGCCCTCTAGATGGTTTTGCATTGCAAACCCCCAAAACACTAGCCAATTGTGAAGTACTATAGAGGCTGCAGTCCAAAACACCTGAAGAATTACTAGTCCTTATTAACACAATTTCTCTACTGGAGCCATTTTTTCATCCAGTGATACCAAAATAGTTCACCACTCAGGTATCCCACTGCTTTAGCTCATTGATCTTGTCAACCCACAATAGCTAAGAAAGCAAAAAGCAAAAAAGGAACAATCGAGTTAGACTACATAAGGAGGTTGCCCAGTTTTCTTCATTGTATATGGCTCTTATTTCTTCCTCCTTTCTAGCCCTCTGAGCAGTTTCAGCTACAGAGAAATTTGTAGATATATTTTCAGAACACAAGCCTAACTGGACTTAACAAGGTATTGGCCCTTGAGCCTTAAGAGAAGGGATCAGTGTCTGAGCCCATAGAAATATTTATGAACTGGAACACCCATAATCACTGCTTATTTGGGTATACCAGCCCTGGCTGACAGGAGGTCACAAACAGAAAGGAGAGATGTAGTAGGGACTTCAACTACCCGGATATCTGCTGGAAGTCAAACTCAGCCAAATCCTCAAGGTCTAGCAAATTCCTCACTTGCCTGGAAGACAATTTCATTGTCCAAAAGGTGGAAGAGGCAACAAGGGGATCAGCTACATTGGATCTGATCTTAACCAACAGGGAAGATCTAGTTGATGGGGTGCAAGTGGTGGGATCCTTAGGTGGGAGTGACCATGTCCTCCTGGAGTTTGTTATATAGTGGAAAGGTGAAGCTAGGCATAGTCAGACATGCATTCTAGACTTTAGGAAAGCTGATTTCAATAAACTTAGAGAAATACTGGGGGTGATCCCATGGTCAAGAATACTAAAAGAGAAGGGAGTTCGAGATGGATGGGAGTTCCTCAAAAGGGAGATACTAAAGGGACAATTTCAGACAGTTCCAATGAGGAAGAAAAATGGGAGATGTCTCAAGAAACCGGTATGGATGACTACGGAACTTACAACTGAGCTAAGTTTTAAACAGAACATGTATAAAAAATGGAAAAATTGGGAAATCACCAAAGAGGAATTCAAACAAATAGCCAGCACGTATAGGGATAAAGTCAGAAAAGCTAAAGCGCATAATGAATTCAGGCTTGCTAGAGAAGTTAAGAACAATAAAAGGGCTTTTTTGATATGTCCGCAGCAAAAGGAAAAAGAAGGAAATGGTAGGGCCGTTGTGTGGTGAAGTTGGCAAAATGCTAACAGGGGACAGAGAAAAGACAGAATTACTCAACACCTTCTTTGCTTCAGTCTTCTCAGAAAAGGCAAAGGGTGCCCAACCTAAGGATAATGGGGCAGAAGACAGAATAGGGGAATTTCAGCACAGAATAAGTAAAGAGATAGTACAGGAACACCTGGTTAACCTAAATGAATACAAGTCTCCAGGACCAGATGAACTACATCCAATGGTATTAAAAGAACTGGCAAGCGTAATATCAGAAACATTGGCAATAATCTTTGAGAACTCTTGGAGAACAGGAGAAGTCCCAGCAGACTGGAGGAGGGCAAATGTTGTCCCAATCTTCAAAAAAAAAGGGGGGGGGGAGAGGATCCCAACAATTATCGTCTGATTAGTCTGACATCAATACCAGGAAAGATTCTAGAGCAGATCATTAAACAGAGAGTCTGCGAATATCTAGAAGATAATTCCATAATCACAAAAAGCCAACATGGGTTTCAGAGAAACAAGTGATGCCAGACAAATCTGATCTGTTTTTTTGATAAAATTACCAGCTTGGTAGATGAAGGGAATGCTGTGGATATAGTATATCTAAACTTCAGTAAGGCCTTTGACAAGGTTTCCCATGACATTCTTGCAAACAAGCTTGTTACATGGATTTGTAAATGGTTGACTGGCCGCACCCAAAGGGTGCTCAACAATGGCTCCTTTTCATCCTGGAGAGAAGTGACCAGTGGGGTGCCACAGGGTTCTGTCCTGGGCCCAGTGCTATTCAACATCTTTATTAATGACTTGGATGACAGTATTGAGAGCCTAGTTATCAAATTTGCAGATGACACCAAATTAGGAGGAGTAGCTAATACCCCAGAGGACAGGATCAAAATTCAAAATGACCTGAATAGACTAGAAAGCTGGACCAAGGCTTACAAAATGAAATTCAACACAGAGAAATGTAAGGTCCTGCACTTAGGGCGGAAAAATGAAATGCATGAAATGCACAGATATAGAATGGGGGACACCTGGCTGAATGAGACCACATGTGAAAGGGATCTAGGAGTCCAAGTAGACCACAAGTTGAACATGAGTCAACAGTGTGATGCAGCAGCTAAAAAGCCAATGCAATTTTAGGCTGCATCAATAGAAATATAGTGTCTAGATCAAGGGAAGTAATAGTGCCACTCTATTCTGCATTGGTCAGGCCCCACCTGGAATACTGTGTCCAGTTCTGGACACCACAATTCAAAAAGGATGTGGAGAAACTGGAGCAGGTCCAAAGGAGGGTGACTAAATTGGTGAGGGTTTGGAAACCATGCCCTAAGAGGATCGACTTAGGGAGCTGGGGATGTTTAGCCTGGAGAAGAGAAGGTAAAGAGGTGATATGATAGCCCTGTTTAAATATTTGAAGGGATGTCATATTGAGGAGGGAGCAAGCTTGTTTTCTGCTGCTCCAGAGAACAGGACTCAGAACAATGGATGCAAACTGCAGGAAAAGAGATTCCACCTCAACATTAGGAAGAACTTCCTGACAGTAAGGGCTGTTCGACAGTGGAACACACTCCCTCAGAGAGTGTTGGAGTTGCCATCCTTGAAGATTTTTAAGCAGAGGCTGGATGGCCATCTGTTGGGTATGCTTTGATTGGGAGTTCTTGCATGGCAGGGGGTTGGACTGGAACCCCTTGTGGTCTCTTCCAACTCTTTGATTCTATGATTCTATGAGGTCCAGGCCAAAATGTTGCCTACCTCTGCTTAAGACAGTAATAGAAATGAATTAGGCTGTTTCAGTTTAATGTTATCCTGAGCTATCTTTTTTTTTTTTTTGGCTCTTATAGAACAGATGGCAATATATTATCACCTGACAGATTCTGCATAATGCAAAAAAAAAAAATACCCTGTTTTACACTTTGAAAAGTACAGTGTGCTTATCTGTGCAAACATGTAGGAACAAATTTTACAAATTAGAGGTCAAACTGAAGAACGGAACTACTAGAATCAAATGCTACAGCTGGGAAGTCATTGGACTTAGCAATACTTCTCAGTCCATACACTCACCATAGCACTGGGTTCTCCAGGAGAAGCATCCAGAATAGCACAACTGTCAGCATGTCCATTACAGAAGCAGCTCCCTTGCACCTGCATCTCAGTCAAAGCATAGAAAGCACTAGGCAATCGGTACCCCTGGTGTGGAAGGTGGGACAGCTGTGTGAAGTTTACTCTCAAGTTGGTGAATTCTCCAAGATCTAGTTGAGATCAGAGAAAAGATATATACAGACATCTGAAAGAACTTGTGAGACAACAGCCAAATTCATTAACTGGGAGAACAGGGACAAAATAAGATCCAAAGCTGTGTGACCTTCTATATGAAATAACTGATATACAAGAAGGTATATAATGACTCCATCATCACAGAGTACATAAGACAATTGATCATTTACCCCATAAAACAGAAATCTCTTAGGAACATTGGGATCTGCCTTAGATCTGGGTCAGACAATCTGTCCACCTGTCTCAGTATGTTTCCACTCTAACTTAGCTGCTGTGGGGATTCAGCAGAGAAAGGTGCTTATCGCTCATCTTTTTAAACCAGTTCAAGCATTCCAAGCTGGAGCCTGGAGATGGGGATTATCACTCACTAAATCGCCACTGAATCACCAGCCGTCATCAGCCCAGGTTCATGCCAGGTCCCAGACATGCTCTGCCATCACTTTTTAGAAGATGGAAGCTTTCTGGCTTCTAAAAAGTGCTGGTGGAGCACGGTTAGGACCCAGTTTGGACCTGGGCTGATGGTGGCCAGTGGTGCAGCAGTGGTTTAGTGAACAATAATCCTCACCTTCATCCTGCATCCCTGCTCCAGCCCAGGAGGCTTGAACTGGTTTTAAAGGGTGAGCGATAAGGAAGTCTTTCCCATTATCTACTATCTAATCCTTTTAATTGGAGATGCCAGGGATTGAACCTAGGACTTTCTGAATCAAAATATGTGCCCTGCCTGTAAGCTTTGTTCCTTCCCACATCTTAAAAAGAGAATCTGCATCCATTCACAGGTACAATGGCCAAGACTGAAGTATCTTCAAAGCACCTAGAAGGAATCATCCACTTGGGTATGTAGACATGATTTCCTATTTGTAATTTCCCAATAAAATTCTTCTGGCCCACCCTTATAGTGAACTTTATAACCCACAAATATTAGTATGTACATACTGTTGACATTTTGGCTGTGTGACGTTGTCATGCCAGATGCAAGGCCGATGGGGTTAAACTCAATCTTAGAAGAACAGAAAAGGAAAACATGATTAAAGAAAAAGAATAGATATTTCTACCTTGTCTTCCTTGAAATCATCAGTTTCACTTCATAACTGTGGACATGTCTTTTACACTAAAAGGAAGGTGGTGCATACAAATATTGGTATACTGGTAGGTTATCTGTCATGATGGCTACCATATCAGTGTTATGGTGTATCTGATCCAGCTTCTGGTCTGAACTTTAAAAGTGTTGCACAATATGCTGAATCGGTTTTGGAGATAGGATACACATTTTGGATAGCTCCTTTAAAGTTCATACTAAAACCAGAAGGAGATTCACTACCACACTAGCATGGCAGCAACCAGTGGCCAGGACTTAGATAAGATGAGTCTGCTTCTCTACCTACCATTTTTCTGTAGAATCAAAAAAGTGAGAGCACTCATTAAAATTTAACACTAAATAAATTAAATACATAAATAAAGCTACAACATGAAATAATAGGATAAAAATCAGAAAAAAATAGAAGAAACTATTCATGAGTATCTGTAAGCCCCAATTTCTCTAAGAAATGCTACTCATACCAAGACATGCCATGCTATATTAATACATTTACTACAATTTCATCCTAGATATCAAAAAGGCCAAAACTTGACAGCACAGCCATTTGTCTGCAAAGCATTTTCCTGGATGATGACCTCAGGTGACAATTACAAAGGGGCTAGATCACTGTAACATATATCAGCAGCACAATAAAAACAGAAGTGCAGTGAAGAAACCCAACTGTAAAATTAGTTGAGTTTTGACAATGCAAATGTTTGTATGTATCCCCATAATCTTCCTGAGCCCATAAACATTGCATTGATTTTCTTATCTGATGAGTAATAATGCAATAGTATGTGGTTATACCTTTCCTCCATTCTGAGGTGGTCTGTGCTGAGTCTGTATATCCTGGCAACGCACATCCTGCCATGTCTGAGGGAGACCTCTGGTGATCCATGGAAATGATGTGGCACAGTCTGTGGACAAGTACCGATAAACCTTCCAGGTTGTGCCAAAATCAGTAGAACGTTCAATCACCATGCCAACTGGTAGAGGACTCTAAGTGGGGGGGGGGGGGGGAGAGAAGAACAGGGCTAGATCATCTCACCACCTTACTATGGCAAGATGAGAACCAAGAGAAATAGGCCTGAGGCTTCCTTCAAATGTGAAGCTAAACAAGCACTGTCTTTCACAGCAGTGCCCCAATGATACACACAACTGGCAAAGTTCCTCAAAGCTCTTACAGAATCTTACACCCCATCTGAACTAACTTCAGGGTTCAATTGAAACACAGAAGTTGTTTTCCCTGTACATTTCAGTGAGCAAAAGTGCCAGGCCATGAGAAAATAAGAGGAGGCATGCTTGATCACTTGATCACTTTAGCCCAGCAGTCAATCAGTTGCCCATAAGAAGCCCACAAGCTGGACATGTATACTTGCACCATCCCTGTTGCTTTTCCCAGCAATTGACATTCAGAGGTTTCTAATACAGGAGGTGATAAATAACCATTCTGACTGGTACCTATTGATCATTCTAACATAATGTGCAATTGTCTCAATTTGGCTGAGACAGTCCTAGTTAAGCCTTTTCATTCCCTCCTTCAGCTGCTTTTAAAATTTACCATTTCCTCTATCTTCCTCCCACTCTCCTCCATTGCTTCAGTTGTTTCAGCCTTTCAATTGCTTAAAACTGATAAGTGCAGAAGCGGTTTGCACTCAATTATCCCAGCAGGGAAAGAGGAGAGAGGGGCAGAGTCTTGCCATTTCCAGTACACAGAGGCAAAAGTAAACTGCTTGCAGACTCTCCTAGTTTATGTATTTTTCCTCATTAATAACTTTTACCATCTTGACTAGAATCATAGAATCATAGAATCATAGAGTTGGAAGAGACCACAAGGGCCATCCAGTCCAACCCCCTGCCATGCAGGAACTCCAAGTCAAAGCATCCCTGACAGATGGCCATCCAGCCTCTGTTTAAAGACCCCTAAGGAAGGAGACTCCACCACACTCCGAGGGAGTGTGTTCCACTGTCGAACAGCCCTTACTGTCAGGAAGTTCCTCCTAATGTTGAGGTGGAATCTCTTTTCCTGCAGTTTGCATCCATTGTTCCGCGTTCTAGTCTCTGCAGCAGCAGAAAACAAGCTTGCTCCCTCCTCAATATGACATCCCTTCAAATATTTAAACAGGGCTATCATATCACCTCTTAACCTTCTCTTCTCCAGGCTAAACATCCCCAGCTCCCTAAGGCGTTCTTCATAGGGCAAGGTTTCCAGACCCTTCACCATCTTAGTTGCCCTCCTTTGGACATGCTCCAGTTTCTCCACATCCTTTTTGAATTGTGGTGCCCAGAACTGGACACAGTATTCCAGGTGGGGCCTGACCAAAGCAGAATAGAGTGGCACTATAACTTCCCTTGATCTAGAAACTATACTTCTATTGATGCAGCCTAAAATTGCATTGGCTTTTTTAGCTGCCGCATCACACTGTTGACTCATGTTCAGCTTATGGTCTACTTGGACTCCTAGATCCCTTTCACATGTGGTCTCGTTCAGCCAGGTGTCCCCCATCCTATATCTGTGCATTTCATTTTTCCGCCCTAAGTGCAGAACCTTACATTTCTCCGTATTGAATTTCATTTTGTTAGCACTGGCCCAGCTTTCTAGTCTATTCAGGTCATTTTGAATTTTGATCCTATCCTCTGGGGTATTAGCTACTCCTCCCAGTTTAGTGTCATCTGCAAATTTGATAAGTATGCCCCCAATTCTGTCATCCAAATCGTTAATAAAGATGTTGAATAGCACTGGGCCCAGGACAGAACCCTGTGGCACCCCACTGGTCACTTCTCTCCAGGATGAAAAGGAGCCATTGTTGAGCACCCTTTGAGTTCGGCCAGTCAACCAATTACAAATCCATGTAACAGTTAACTTGTCTATCCCACATTTTGCAAGCTTGTTTGCAAGAATGTCATGGGGAACCTTGTCAAAGGCCTTACTGAAATCGAGGTATACTATATCCACAGCATTCCCTTCATCTACCAAGCTGGTAATTTTATCAAAAAAAGAGATCAGGTTCGTTTGGCATGACTTCTTTTTCTGAAACCCATGTTGGCTTTTTGTGATTATGGCATTGGCTTCTAAATGTTCGCAGACTCTCTGCTTAATGATCTGCTCTAGCACCTTTCCTGGAATTGATGTCAGACTAACTGGACGATAATTGTTGGGATCCTCTTTTTTTCCCTTTTTGAAGATGGGGACAACGTTTGCCCTCCTCCAGTCTTCTGGGACTTCTCCTGTTCTCCAGGAGTTCTCAAAGATTATTGCCAATGGCTCTGATATTACATTTGCTAGTTCTTTTAATACTCTAGGATGTAGTTCATCTGGTCCTGGAGATTTATATTCATTTAGGTTAACCAAGTATTCCTGTACTATCTCTTTACTTATTCTGTGCTGAAATTCCCCTATTCTGTCTTCTGCTCCATTATCCTTCGGTTGAGCACCTTTTGCCTTTTCTGAGAAGACTGAAGCAAAGAAGGTGTTGAGTAATTCTGCCTTTTCTCTGTCCCCTGTTAGCATTTTGCCATCTTCTGCACGCAGTGGCCCTACTGTTTCCTTCTTCTTCCTTTTGCTGCGGACATATCCAAAAAAGCCCTTTTTATTGTTCTTAACCTCTCTAGCAAGCCTGAGTTCATTCTGCGCTTTAGCTTTTCTGACTTTACCCCTACATGTGCTGGCTATTTGTTTAAATTCCTCTTTCGTGATTTCTCCATTTTTCCATTTCTTATACATGTTCCGTTTAAAACTTAGCTCATTTGAAAGTTCCTTAGTCATCCATCCTGGCTTCTTGAGACATCTACCATTTTTCTTCCTCATTGGAACTGTTTGAAATTGTGCCTTCAATATCTCCCTTTTGAGAAACTCCCATCCGTCTTGAACTCCCTTCTCTTCTAGTATTCCTGACCATGGGATCACTCCCAGTATTTCTCTAAGTTTATTGAAATTAGCTCTCCTAAAGTCTAGAGTGCGTGTCTGACTATGCCTAGCTTCTCCCTTCCACTGCATAACAAACTCCAGGAGAACATGGTCACTTCCACCTAAGGATCCAACCACTTGCACCCCATCAACTAGGTCTTCCCTGTTGGTTAAGATCAGATCTAAAATGGCTGATCCCCTTGTTGCCTCTTCCACCTTTTGGACAATGAAATTGTCTTCCAGGCAAGTGAGGAATTTGCTAGACTTTGAGGATTTGGCTGAGTTTGACTTCCAGCAAATATCCGGATAGTTGAAGTCACCCATCACTACTACATCTCTCTTTTCTGAGTATGTGATTATCTGTTCTAGAAAGGCATCATCCAATTCCTCTGCCTGAGTCGGGGGTCTGTAGTAGACTCCCACAGTAACATCCCTGTTATTTCCCTCTCCTTTAATTTTTATCCAGATGCTCTCCACCTGGCTTCCAGTATTGACTTCCTGGATCTCTTCACTGGTGTAAATATCCCTGACATATAATGCTATTCCTCCTCCTTTCCTGCTTGGCCTGTTTCTCTTAAAAAGGTTATATCCCTCTATTTCTACATTCCAATCATGAGACTCATCCCACCAGGTTTCAGTGATGCCTATTATATCATATTTCCCTTGTTGTGCTAGGAGTTCAAGTTCATCCTGCTTATTTCCCATACTCTGGGCATTAGTGTAGAGACATTTAAGACCATGTGTCCTCTTTACTTGCTGCTTTTGCACATTTTTTTGCCTCCTACTGTTGGGTCCTTGCACTGTTTGCCTTGTTCCCTCTATGCCACTTGGACTATTCTCTCCATCCCTTTTGTCTTCCAGTATAATGTCTCCCTCCCCCACATAACTCAGTTTAAAGCCCTCCTGATCAGATTCTTCAGACTGTTGGCAAAAACGTTTTTGCCAACTGGCGTGAGATGCAGCCCATCCCTTGCCAGAAGTCCCTCCTCATGGAACCGCAGCCCATGATCCAAGAATCCAAACTGTTCTTGGCGGCACCATCTACGGAGCCAGTTATTCACCTCTGCTATTTTCCTCTCCCTTCCTGGACCATGCCCTTCTACCGGGAGTAGAGATGAGATGACAACCTGTGCATCCATCTCTTTCAGCTTCCTTCCCAGAGCCTCATAATCCCTTTTGATATTCTGAAGGCTGTCAAAAGGGATTATGAGGCTCTGGGAAGGAAGCTGAAAGAGATGGATGCACAGGTTGTCATCTCATCTCTACTCTCTGATGATGACTACACTCTGATGTTGTCCCTGTTTTTCTTTGTGAAATGTTGGAGGGTATTTCCTAACCTCCATAAATTTATCTAATACTCATTTAAAACAATCCAGTTTGGCAGATTCTTCAACATCTTGTGGCAATGAATTCCATATTCTATATGTGTGCTGTGTGAAGAAGCACTTTGTATCCATCCTGATTCTCCCATCATTCATGGTCAGCGGCTGTCTTTACATTCAAGTATGCTGTCTCCAATTTTGTGTTTGAAAGATGGAAATGTGTGGGTTCACTCTGTGCTCTGCAGAGACTCTAGTTTCTGCATGGGGACTTCCAAACCTTATTTCTAAAAATAATCCAAATTTTTGGCAACATAATATATGTTCCTTCTTATCTACCTAACAGTTTTGTCTTTACTAGCACTCTTGAGTCTGAAATATTTTATCAGGTTGTTCTGTGTCTTCAAGTTATTTCTTCTGACTTATGGTGATCCTAAGCCAAATCTATCACAAGATCTCTCTCTCTCTCTTTCTCTCTCTCTCTCTCTCAATCTCTAAATCATACTTCTCTCCCCCTTTTGTTTTCTTTGTTTGTTTTTAAACAGTGCATTGCATCCAACCTAAATAAGATAAACAGCATTCTCATTGATATCAGTCAGATTTAAGTCATGCCTAACTTGTCACACTGCTTTCAAAGGAACTTCAGCTCAACTAATTTAGGCTGGTTCCAACCCACTGCATTTATTTCAGAAATAGTCTAACTGTTCTGCTTTGTTAGGCAGCGTAAAACGTGTGCAGATTAAGATTCTCATAGAAGTTTCTATGACTTGCTAAAAACACCTGCATGGCAGGGGGTTGGACTGGATGACCCTTGTGGTCTCTTCCAATTTTATGATTCTATGATTCTACCTGAATACAAATTTGTAATCCCAGATACTAACTTGATAGCATTACACATACCATGAAGTCTAGCAGGATGCTATCCAGCTGAAACTTCTTATCCAAATCTAGTTGGAGAGAGACATGATTCACATCTGTGAGGAGACAGAAAGGACAGTTGTCAGAGCAGCAGGTCATAGAGGTTGAGAAAACAAAAGACTTTTCCTGTCTGTCAGGTCATCCATTTCCTCTTTGCATTTAATCTACTCAAATCCAAACTCTGTTTGCTGAATCCACACAACCCTTGGCCCCTCTCAGCACATCATTCCTATCATAAAATGTTCAAGCCAGACACCATCTTACAGCACGTCCACATCAGGGTGTTTTCAGTTTCTTTTTCTTCCTGAAAGTACCCTAATCAAGGTTTACCATTCTGGGACTGCCACCATCTCGTGGATCCAGCAGAAGAGAGGACATTTTCCACCCGATGACTGTTGAATGCATGAGGGGTTCTGGAATCACACCGGCAACATTTCAGTTGCCACTGAAAATGAACAAAAAGGAACAATCAGATTAGGCTGCCCAGTAAATGCTTTAGAAAACAATAGTGTTGGCTGAACTGAAATATTAATCACATCTTTAAAAATCCAAGTCATTTGTTAAATGTAAGTAAAGTCAGATGCATACCAGTGCCATTCCAGGTTGCTGACTGAGGCCGAATATATCATGATTCTCCCACCAGAAAATCAGCATAATACCCAAAGCTAATCAAGTTATTTTGGACTTTAAGACACAACTGCTTCTTCTTAACAAAATAATAAGTAAGATAACTAAGAATGTTGCTGCCTTTAGATGACAATCAGAATCACTTGCTGTGATAAACATTGTGCTTAATGTCATGGTAAGTCTGGCCTTGGATGATATAATAAGGTGAAATACGTCTTGGTTAATGTGAAAAGGGAAAAATATTTTGGATTAATAATCATAGGGTGTTTACAGATTAGTCTTTAAAGCAAGAAGTTGTTCAAAATGGAATTTTTCAAGGAATCTATATGTTGACTTCCACTTGCTACTTTCCCAACTTTATTCTGTTTTATTTTCACATACAACATCCCTTAAGGAGAAAAGGGTATACTAGCCTCACAGTGCCTTTTGATCAGCAGTGCATTTGGAATCATCATTAACAATGTGAACCAGAGGGAGGAGGAAACTGGCCAGTTTTTATTTTTTAAGATATCATGAAGTAGGAACGGTGAACCTTCAGTCCTCCATATGTTTATAAACTACTTCTCCTATCATATCTCCCCAATGGCCAGATTGGAGAGAACTGATTAAAAACTGGAATTCCACTAGATTTTTTTTTAATGTAAAAACTAACTTCCTCTTCTCTGTTGCCAGAGGATTGCATCTTGATGATGCACCCAGACTACTGTAAATTCAAGATCATCATCAACAACTATAGCAAATGATAGGTGTCAGGATATTTTAGTTTTAAAATTAATTTTAAATGGGAACTGGCAGGCCTTTGTGGACTTCAAAAACAACTTTGGGAGGCACACATGAAGCCTAGGAGCCACACTTTACTGATCCTGCCTCAGGATATTAGTATAAATGGTTTTTAAACTAAAAGTTCGCCAGGAAAGATGCAGCTTTGGTGGTACTCATCGCACAATAATGCCTCTGACTTGTAGCTGTTCCCAGCTTGTCCCTTTTCATTTACAGGGAAAACCTATAAATGATCTAGCAATCACACAAGTTCCTAGATGTGAAATGTTGCTCCTGGGGGAGTTGTGCAGTCACCAGATATGTCATTGTCCCCTCCTCCCCCCCCCCGTCTACCCTCCCCCTCACTATTCCAAAGCATCCTGACTACCTTTTTTCCTTTATATTTTCTTTATTTCTTTTTGCTTTTAAATTAAATCATGACACCAGAACTCCAGAACTGCATGGGGAAAAACAAAAACAAAAAACCATAAAGGCATGATGGATAGGATATAAGTCAGTGAGGTGGGTTAAGAGAGAGGTAAGAAACAGGTAGCAGCCCTAGTCACACAACTGAGAGCAGTGCAGTAATGGCTGCCTGGAAAGCAATATGTTACCACTTTATTAATAATTGTTTGACTGCTGCAAGAACAGGGTTTGTGCAGAAGAGTCCTTAGTCAACCAGGGGCTCTTTCACACTACACAATTATAGCACTATGGCCTGGTACAAACGGCCAAAATGTTGCCTGTATGGCATGTTTAGGGTTCGGGAGGGCGCAGCATTTAGTCCCTTCCGAACCCTAAAGTATATGGATGCCGCCATTTTAAAATGGCAGTGTCCATACAGATGCGCCATGATGGTGTCATGGTGTGCGCAGCGTTTAAACAACGCTGTGCGCGCCTGACATCATGGCACCACGGAAGGGTCGTAGGGCGCCCTTTCCATGGTGCCAAAAGGAGCTCGGAAACTAAGCTCTTTTTCTGGCATGGGTCCTTGGTGCAACCTTTAAACAGGTGTGCCAAGGACCCTGAGGGGAAAGGGGCCGCAGCGATGGCCCCTTTCACCTCTCACCAGTGCCAGGGAAAGTGGGGAGCACCGCCTGCTGCACCCTGCTTTCAGGCTGCGGGGAAGCGGCAGTTCACCGTTTCCCCGCAGCCTTCAGAAGCACCAGGATGGGACCTCTGGGGCTGCCGGTGAGGCAGCCCTGGCCCCATCTCACCACTTCTTGGGGCAGCTGCAGACCGCCCCTTTTGGGTGGTCTGTACCGCTCCATGGATTCCATTTTCACTGCTACCATTCCATCCCATGGTAGAATCCAAAGACATAGCCATGTTAGTCTGGAAAATCAGTATAGAAAGGAAAGCAGAGCCCCCCCCCCACCCCAATGCCATCTGCCTTGGTCCAGGCGTCAGAGGGAGAGAAGAAATGCTGGGCCTGATCCCCCTCCCCACCACCATTCCCTGCTCCTTTTGTGTCGTGTCTTTTTAGATTGTAAGCCTGAGGGCAGGGAACTGTCTAATTAAAAATAATAATTGTAAGCCACTCTGATAGCTTTTAGGGCTGAAGAGCAGGGTATAAATAAATAAATAAATAAATAAATAAATATTATTAATAATAATAATCTTGTATCACTAATCTTGAGACTAATTGAAAGAAAGAAGCTGGTGGCATGACCTTTCGTAGGCTTGAGCCTGCTTCCTCAGATGCATAGGTCAATTCCTAGGGAAGCCTATAAATTTACAGCTGAAGAAGTTGTTGGAGGGGCATTTAGAATTTTCCGCCAGAGGTGAGTGCCTCTAGTGCCATACCAAACTACAATTCCCAGGATTACATAGGATACAGCCATAACAGCTAAAGTGGAATTATGGTGCGACAATGTGTAGTGTGAAAGGGCTCAAGAGCTCATCATTTACATGACATTCCAACTATGAACACAAAGAAGACTACTTTAGAAAGAGTTCACACTTGGTCCATCAGGCCGTCTGGATGCTGGGGTTCTCAGGAGCCTGAGATTAATTACCAGAACAGACCGACAAAATACACCAGCTTCCTGGTGGCTTGGGAGTGTGGCATATGAACAACGCACACCCCAAAGCTGGCATTTACCTGACTGCAGCTTTTTGGCACTCTGGCAGCATGGCCTTTAGACGCCACATGCTGCAGGATCACCAAAAATCTGTGGAGGTGGTGGAAAGGGCACTCTTTTTCCAGTGCAAAAAGGAGCGGCATTTTGCTGCTTCTTTTTGCACTGGAAAAAAGGAGGGTCAGGGCCATGGTATGTGGTTACCACAGCCCCCATCCGGCACTCAAAGGGGTGGCACTATGCCTCCCCTTTGGGCTGGCCTGTTTCAGCCCACAAATTTCTTTCCAAACTTGTTAAAGTATGTGTCTCAGTGCTAGCTCCCTATCAGTGAGATATTATTTCCCTCTTCATAGGATACACTTACCTCTGAGATCAGGTTATGTGTTAGCAAATATATGTTCTATGCCTCCCCTATGCCAGAAACAGAACAAACACTACAATATGGGGAATATACTCAAAAAGAGTGATCAGAAGGACTAAAAGATACAGCTTGTAGCCAAGGACATAATACATAGTGCATACCAATGTCCCATACAGAGTACACATTTGGTTATAGGATCTGTGACAAACCAGGCCACTCCATATAAATGTTCCACTTTTCCTCACAAATGAATTAAGAACAAAAAAAGAAAAAAAATTGTGATCATTTCCAAAACCCTTCTTTTGCAGATAACATTGCTCATATCCATTCTGACTTGGATGCTCTGGCTGATACAGGTCTATAGAAGTAATCTTGAGATCATATCTGTTTTAATTGTTGCTGATTTTAACTTTAACTGTTGTTAATTTTAATAAACCTTGGTTTAATTTAATTTTAAGGGGGGTGGGTGGGAAGAGAGATGACTGTCATTTTACTCTGTATTTTTAAACTCTTGCTGTACCCCACTCCGAGTATTTCATTAGAGGAGCAGGTTATAAATAAGCATTAATTATTGTTGTTGTTGTTGTTGTTATCTTGATTCCTGTTTTTCTGATGTCAAATATATTTCAGTTTCTGCAGCCTATGGACAAAATCCTTGGATAGGTGAGAGCCAGCACATGAGTACTGGACCATGCCTTTCATGGCTTATAGAAACATCAAATGGAAGTACTGGCTGATTGGGTAAAGGGAGCAGTAAATGCTTCTCTGCAGCAAGGCAGGGCTGAAACAGGCTGTGGTGAGAAGTGCGGGGGGACTCCTTGTACCCATCCAGACTAGATGGGTACAGCCAATATCTAATATCTCCTTTTTGGGCAAGGTTCTGGAGTGTTTGTTGGCATCTGAACTCCAAAGGCTCATGAATGAAATGGGATATCCGTTTCAATCTGGCTTCAGGTCTCAGTATGCTATAAAGACAACTTTGGTTGCCCTGGAGGATAAACTATGTAGGGAACTAGATGAGGGATTGTGTCCCTGTTGGTTCTGCTGGACCTCTCATTGGCTTTTTATACCATTTGCCATGGTATCTTTCTCTGGACTGGAACTAGGTCTACTGTCTTACAGTGGTTCCAGTCCCTCTTTGGAGAGGCAAACTCAGAAGGTGGTGCTGGAGGAGTCCTGTTTGATTTCATTGCCCCAAGGACCAGTTTTGTTCCCCATGCTATTCAACATGTACATGAAACTGCTGGAAAAAGTTGTTGTGGGTTTGGGGGGCAGGAGTCACCTTTACAATGATGACACCCAACTCCATCTCTCCTTTCCATATCATTCCAAGGAAGCTGTCCTGGTTCTAAACTGATGTCACCAGTAATGGATTGGATGAAGGCAAACAGATTGAGGCTTATTTTAGGCAAGGCAGATATATTCCTGGTCAGTCAATAGTCAGATCAGGGAATAGAGATACAGCCTGGGCTTCATGAGGTTCCACTGCCCCTGGCATCTTAGGTTCATAACTTGGGTATGCTCTTGGACTCAAGCTTTGAGACACAACTGTACAGAGCATGCCATTCAATGAAAATACATCAAGTGTGACAAATGGGGAATACATGCACATACACAACCCTTTCAAAGTAGTGTTCTTGCCCTGAAATTTTTCCCTTTCATTCAGAGAACTGGAAAAGTGAGGCCAGCCCCTGATACTCAAACCTATTCCCTGAGGTCTGGCAACCCTATAAAAATCCCATGTATACAGTCAAGAAAATGACACTGAAAAAGGAATTTCTTCACAGGTTTCTCACAAGGCCAATTAGCATTTACTTCAGATCCACCAGCAATATGCCTAAATACAGAGGGAAGAACGGTACATCCTGACTTGTTGTTTTCTGTCTTGAGATTAAATGGGCACCTTCAGCTTACTGAAAGTCTTTATCGCAGCACAAACGTTGACCGTAATAATATTTGCCATGCATTCAAAAAGGTTAGTGACAAATACCCAACACCACAGCGTTAGTCAGCCTTGTCTTGTGTGCTGTTTTATTTGGGCAAACAACATGGCCTTTATCTAGATCTCAAAATAGTTTGAGCCTAAGGGCCCTCTCAGCACCCTCTCCCAAAAGCAAGCAACAAGGCAAGCAGCCTCAGTGGGTGAAAGGTTACTAGGTGGAAAGTCAAGCAGAGCAAAATTCATCCCTTAGTTTAAGTGAGTAATTCAAGAAGCAAGACCAGCTAGGCAATCCCTAAAGGGCTGTGCACACAGAAACAGCTTAAAGAGACTTCATTCCCAGCTTGCCAAACAAATACTCAAACAGGACAGGTCAAGCTAAGCCACAATGAGGCAGCAGAGAAGCCCTTATAATAAATTTTTAGCAAGTCTTCCCTGAAACACCCACGTAGAAAGGTGCGGAAGGAAGAAGAATACTAGATTACATTATTATAATAGCATGCATTGTTAGTTATTTAAAAATATGCTTACAGTAATATAATAATGTATTCTCTGTATTAATACATTTTGTTATTATTTATACCCTGCATCAGGACTTCACACATACACCCCCACGCACTGTGCTGAAATGATTCATGGGTAATTAAATCATTATAAAATACAAAACTGGAAGGAAAAGAATGATACTTCAAGAAGTTTAGAATGCTTCTAAAGAGGGGAGGGCATAGTGCGGACCACAACCTACTTGCAGCCCCCCAGGGCTGTTTTTGTGGGCCCCAGTGGCCCTAGGTTTCAACAATATTTTTGCATTTTTCTTTTTCAGAATGCCCTTTGAGGCAATCCAAGGGATACACAACTATATCCACAACTTTTGGAGGCTCAGTGGGTCCTCTCACAGATTTTAAAAAAAAAACAAAACTCCAATTTGTTTCAAAAGCAAATTACCTTAAAATGCTCCAAAATGTCCACTAGAGGGGATGGGCTGCACTTCCACCACATTTTGCAGCCCCTGGATAGGCTTTTCTTGAAATTCAAAACATGAAAATGCCCCTTACCCTTCCACAGTTGCTGATTCCTCTTCTAAAAGCATCTGGAGAATGAACCAAGGGCTTTTTCACAACGTTCTTTCTCTTTGCTTTAAAACAATGTTCTTTGTTTGTTTGTTTGTTTGTTTGTTTTATTTTACTATTCAGTTGTCCATCCATTTTCATGGGAGATCTGTTCTCCCCCCCCCCCCCATGGAAATTTGCAGATATTCAAGCCCCATTGGTTTGAATGGCTGCACACACACCATTTTAACCCTTCCCACTTGCTGGTCCATGAAGGACTGTGACTATGGACTTGAACTCTGTGAAAATGGAGGGTATACTGTACTTGGAACAGTTGCTGGGATTACAATGGTACCTGTTGCTTTTTTTCCTTTTATTATATGTGCAATAGTGCTAATTCCCATTTTTACCCCCTGCTTTGGAGTCCTGCTTTGAGGTCTTCTCTCTGGTGCAGCACCAACTGCCATTCCCAGAATTCCTTATCATGGAGCCATGGCAGTTAAATCAGTGACAAACCAGATTATTTCTGCAGTGTGGATGCAGCCAGAGACAACCAGAAGAATAGCGTTCGTGAGAGAATCCCCATTCAGGAGTTTATCACATGGGAGGAATTTCTCTCAATTTTGAATGGATCCAATTCAAATTCACGTAAATTCGCTAGTTTAGCGAATTTATGTGAAATCTAATTGCATTCAGAATGCATTCAGAATGACTTCCCATTGCCAAAAATGACCCCCCCCCCATTGCCCGAAATTGCGTGAGATACTCTAATACGCAATTATGTGAAACCCCATGATTGCATTCGGAATGACTTTCCATTGCCCGAAATTGTGTGAAATACACTCATATACAATAACGTGAAACTCCGTGATTGCGTTCAGATTGCCATTGGAGTATCCCCCCAAATTCCGTTGTATGATAAACTCCTCAGAGTCACATTTATCTCAGACCTGTATATGTTTGAGTTACCTATCAACTTATGGTGACCCCACAAGTTTCATAGGGTTTTCTTAGGCAAGCAATAGTCAGAGATGGTTATACCATTGTCATCCTCTGAAATATAAACAAACGCACCTGGTATTCATTGGCAATATCTTATCCAAATACTAACCAGGGCTGACCCTGCTTAGCTTCCAAGATCAGATGGGATCAGAGGCCTTTAAGGCATTTAACCCCCTCTTCAACTTTTTACTGCCTGTCAAAACTTGCTGCTATATTTTTTTCAAGCACAAACAATGAAGTCATAGGTAAAAACTGCAAGACTAAACACATTCATATTCACTACAGGAATATTTCATCTGGCATAATCTTCTCCAAACTCTTTTGAATTTATCATCAGAGCTGCCCCACCCTATGAGCTCAACTATAGACATACTTCCTTATACCAGTACTGAATAAATCCACTTGCAAGAGAGTACAAGAGAGAGAGAGAGAGAGAATGAGAATACAAGAGTCAGAACAAAGATCTAGAATTTAGTTTGTGACCTAGCATCCCTGCTAGGTCAAAGAGATATAAATGAGATGTTGCACTCAACTTATGGATGGATTTAGCAAGATTGGACTTTGCACACTGCTTCCAGAATCTATGCACCATATGCAACCATTCCATGTACTAAGTGAAACTGCCACAGATCTTTTCAGATTTTACACGTATTTATTTATTTATTTATTTATTTATAGTATTTATACCCCGCTCTTCAACCTTAATGGCTATCAGAGCGGCTTACAATTATTAATTTTTATTAGACGGTTCCCTGCCCACAGGCTTACATTCTAAAAAGACACGACACAAAAGGAGAAGGGGATGGTGGTGGGGAAGGGGATCAGGTCCAGTGGTTTCTCTCTCCCTCTGAGGCCTGGACCAAGGCAGATGGCATGGGGGGAAGGCTCTCTTTCTTCAGGCAAGCCCTGATGGAGCTGGGCCTGCCTCTTCTCTCCCTCCCAAGCCAGAGGATGGCAGTTGGTATGGAGGGAGGGCTCTCTTTCTTCAGGCAAGCCCTGATGGAGCTGGGCCTGCCTCTTCTCTCCCTCCCAAGCCAGAGGATTAGCAGTAAGTGGAACATGCAAGTGTGGGTGCTTTGAGTAACTCTGTCAGTGATATTGTACATGCAACAAACAGCCCTTCTACCTGGCAAAAATTGTAAGCTTCAAGAAAGATTTATCGGGAATATGAAGATGGGTTGGGTTGGGAGGGACAATTCTGGGGACTGGCATAGACTCTCAAAAACAAAACAAAATAGGAAGTGGGCAGAAGCCACTTGTGGTTTTAAAAACTAGGGTATTTATTCATGCTAAATAGTGCAGAAAGTGCAACATTTTAAAAAGTTGAATGGCCTCTCCTGGGGACTTCCAAGCTGAAGGGTTGTCCAAGAAATCTGGTGGCTGGCCACAAAATAATTTAGGAGTCAGATGCAGTCCCAGGGCCACACCTTACTCATCTCTGATTTACAAGAAGGGAGCCTGCATGACTGTAATTCTATGTCAGTGATGGCGAACCTTTTGGGGGCTGTGTGCCCGAAATAATTTTTCCCCCAGTACTGGGTAGCACCCAGTGTTGGGGGGGTGGGGCTTCTGCCCTCCAGAGGTAGGACTTCCATCCTCCAAGGGCAAGGCTTCAAGGGCGGGACTTCTCCCCCTGCCCTTTCCCCAGCCTCCAGGTGTCCTTGAGATAGAGCTAGAAGCCAAGGAAAGTCCGGTGGGGGGGGGGGGGTAACAGGCACACGCCATTTGCTCCTCCTCCCCCTGCCCTTCTACCTGCTCCCAGTTGTCCCTACAGAGGCAGATGGAAGCTGGGAAAGGTCCCTGGGAAGGAAGAAGGACAGACGTCTGCCATTCCTCCTCCTCCTCCTAGACCTTTTCCTGACCTCAGCTGTCCCTCTGGAGGCAGCTGGGGTCTGGGAAAGGTCCCTGGGGAGGAGCAACTGGTGCTCACCGGTCACTCATCTCATGCTATTCCATTACTGCATTTGTGCAATATGTCCCTTCTGCCGCAGTTCTGCTTCTCAGGAAGTCAAATGGTATGACTGGTTGTGATTCTGCTCCTCCACCCTCCACCTTGCAGTGACTGTGGCTGCTAAAAGCTTCCCAAAGCCAGATGCTGTGTGCACTTTGACACAGCTATCTGTCTAAGGAGGCAGTTGGCACCCATGATCATATATGTGGGGCTGCTGTGTGAATGTGTACACAGCAACCCTACACTTTGAGAGCAGCTAAAAGTGGTGACCATGGCTTCCAATTGCCTCCCAGACCTGGCTGTTGTGTGTACATTCATAGAGTAGCCAGCTGTGGGAGGCAAGTGGCAGCTACAATCGCTCATGTGTGCCTTTTCTCTTGGAAGGCAGCATTTGTCCAGGTGGAAAATAGATCACAGGGGGGAAAGTGTGGTAAGAGATGATGCCAAATCAAGATGCTTCCATTCTTCAACTAGTATGATTGTGGCGGGTCAGCAGCCTGATGTGATAAAGTCCTGGGACATTTTAAAAGCAGCAGGAAAAGTAGGACGGTGGTCAAATAGAGACAATTAGAGGAGATGAATTTTCCATCTTCCTCCCATCCTCAACACAAAAGTTTTTTCTGAAAGAATTATAAGACAATATGCACTGAAACAACACTGTCTTTCTCTTATACTGTCTCCTTAAGCTGTATCTCTTCAAAATCTTGACCACTTTTGGTTAGTGCTACTTATTGTGTAAAGGGTCAGCTGCAATTCCAGCAGGGTCTTGCATGGGATCAAATGAAGGCCACACTCTTCTGAAAGAGCAGCTTTGCTAAATGCTCTGCCAGCTGAATTTTGATACAACCATGCTTGGACCGGGAAACACTTGGACTCTGATTATTTCACGAGGCAGACTACTGCAGTGTTGAAATCTTGCTCTCTCTTTTTTCATTATTTGTGAAAGCTAAAATTAACATTGGAAGCAAATATATGGGCTGTCTGCCGTACTGAGCAAATTGTGTAACACTGCATTGCCTAAAAGGAAAGTTTTGCCCATTATTGAAATAGTTATTTGCAAGAAGTGGTGTGTCTCAAAGTTCTTCAGGCCAGACAGAATCACCGACCAGCAAAATGAAACTGTGGCTTTTATTTTGGCTCTGCTCTGGGTCAAGCTGCTTTAGAAGAGCTTTATCAAAAGAGTGTTTGCCAAACACATTGGATTCATTAAGCACTGAACACTGGTATTTAAGAGAAATGGATGTGCAAATCCCTTCCTGTCTAACTGGTACCTCTCTGGGAATAAGGACAGGTTGAGGGTTAGCAGATAGAGAAAAGTTGCTGATCAAGAAAGTAGGCAGAATCACGGAATATGTGTCCCCATAGCTCACAAGCCATAGGTCACAGGAATGGAGATCATGTAACTGAAAAAGAATATAGAAGGGGAGGCAACTCATCCACACTATGGAAGTAACTCTCCATCCCTCCCTCCCTCCCCTTTTTTCCTCTTTCTTTCTTATCTTGTTTTGGTAGGGAGCCATATATAAGTGGCAACTCTATATAAGGGTATCTTGATCCTTAGTCATATGCCCCTTTGGATAGATATCAAGGAGTTGTGTCGCCTATCAAGGAGATGAGTCAGCACCCTCCAGTTTTATTTCATGGTCTGAGAAAATGGATTTTCATGGAAAAATCCATGCCTTATTTGAAATGTACCCAGTTCCATATTCATCATTCACTGCTTTCACATTTTCAAGTGCAATATAAACTATGGATATTGGCAAACTGAAGTTTACTCTTATGTTAAGATCTCACTATATCATAAAATCTTTAGTCTTATGATTTCTTCAACAACAAATAAAACTTAAATTAATTCAAATTTTGTTCAGTAGCACACTCTACCAGGGTACTTACTTTATGGAAACCACTCATGTTTCTAGAAAGCATGGTCTGAATCTAGATTGAGCTTTTGAGTTTGTGAACTGTGGCAGTAAAACTATAGTTTCAGCACTACTTGAAGAACCCTGTGTGTTCATTTCAGAAATAATGGATACGTTTATGGTGAGACCAGCAGCATCTTTGCTTCAGGTTCTTTTCCTCAAGGGCCTTCCCTGTCATTAGATAAAGCAAGACAGCCGTCTTAAGTCCCAGATATTGGATGTTAGGAAATGACACCAAGGTCAAAGACTGAGCCATCTATCATGAGACCAGGCCTGACAACCAAGACTATCCTACTGCCCTCAATCGCCAATCTGGTGGTTGTTCATAGTTCCAATTACAGACATAAAAGTGGAGTCACTACTATTCCTACTAACAGATGGTTGCCTCCAGCAGCTGATTTTGAGTGTCTTGAAAAGACAACAAAAAAATTTCATTTTTACTGTATTTTGTTGCTTCATGTTGGTGCCAAAATAAATTGACCACCCTTTCATAATATGGTCCTTGATTTTTTGGGGGAAAGGGAGGCACAGGAGCACTGCTTACTGTCCATTTCAGGCAGCAAATTGTCTTAGACTAACCCTGGGAGAAGCCTGCTGCAATTCTACCCTTATGTCTTCATCTTTATCCCTAGAATAAATGGGGCTTTTTAGATTGGCAGGAAAGTGTGACATGAAGTTGCACTTTCCTTAATGCTTAGCAGATAGACTGCAAGTCCCAGGTGTGCATTTAAAAAGTACAGGGCAGCTAGACTGAGGGGTGTGGGAACGACTTATCTGAGGTCTTTTCTGTGGCTCAGCAGCTACATGGGAAGCTGTCAGAACACTACAAACACAGGCGGAGCAGCTACATGGGCGGCAATGAACGCGGCTTTTAGCCGCGGTGAACCTTTAATTTTTTTTTCCTTGCCGGCTGCGAACTATGCAATTCCTCAATGCCCTGCAGGTGTAAAAGCTGGGGTTTATCCGCGAAGTTTTTTAAAGCTCCCAAACCCTAGCTCCACCCCTAATCCGAACCCTAGACATGCACAGTAGGGACTCTGGGATGCCGTTACTGTTATTCTACTGTGGATAACATGTCAATTCATTCACAAAATAAAGGGGTTCATTCATGATGCACCAGTGCAATGGCACAGTTTAAAAAGGCAGAGGAGCCGCAATGATAATTTCACGGATCCTCATAAGTATACATTTGTGCTGCGCAACTGCGCAGGTTTTCGAACTGCGCAAACGCAGTTACACCATACAGTCAAATTATCATTGCCGGCTGGGAACTGCGCAATTGCGCAGTTCGCAGCCGGCAAACCTGCGCAGTTGCGCAGGACAAATGTATACTTATGAGGATCCGTCAAATTATCATTGTGTTTCCTCCGCCTTTTTAAACTGTACCGTTGCACTGGTGCATCATGAATGAACCCCTTTATTTTGTGAATGAATTGACATATTATCCACAGTAGAATAACAGTAACGGCATCCCAGAGTCCCTACTGCGCATGTCTAGGGTTCGGATTAGGAGTGGAGCTAGGATTTGGGAGCTTTAAAAAACTTCGCAGATAAACCCCAGCTTTTACACCTGCGGGGCATTGAGCGTTTTAATTAGAAGTGAAGTCCACACCACGCATGCTCCCAATCCACGATCCATTATAATCCGCACCTGTATCGCTGCCTTTAAATGGGCGCTTTAAAGAGACAGAGCCCCATTTAACCGTGCAACTACACCTTAGCCTTTAGATGCAATAGCAATGTTGCACCCTTTTAAAAAAAGTAGTGGGGAAATCAAACTACTTTTTAAAGGCACTTCTTCTCCCTTAAAACTCCAAAATAGTGTTTTCTTGGCACACTTTCCCTTTTTCTCATCTAAAGGCTGGGCTTTCATGCAGCCATCAACACACCTCTTTTTGCCAATGTAAAATGGGCCAGCAACTCTGAATAGCTCAATTCTCCATGAGTACTTGTACCAATGGTAGGGTGTAGTTTATATTAAATAAACTATGGCCCATTTTAGATTGGCAAAAAGAGGTGTGTTGAAGGCTGCATGAAAGCCCAGCCTTTAGATGAGAAAAAGGGAAAGTGTGCCATGAAAACACTATTTTGGCATTTTAAGGGAGAAGAAGTGCTTTAAAAAGGAGCTGGCCCATTTTACATTGGCAAAAAGAGGTGGAGGAAACGCAAATGATAATTTGATGGATCCTCATAAGTATACATTTGTCCTGTGCAACTGCGCAGGTTTGCCAGCTGCGAACTGCGCAATTGCGCAGTTCCCAGCCGGCAATGATAATTTGACTGTATGGTGTAACTGCGTTTGCGCAGTTCGAAAACCTGCGCAGTTGCGCAGCACAAATGTATACTTATGAGGATCCGTGAAATTATCATTGCGGCTCCTCTGCCTTTTTAAACTGTGCCGTTGCACTGGTGCATCATGAATGAACCCCTTTATTTTGTGAACGAATTGACATGTTATCCACAGTAGAATAACAGTAACGGCATCCCAGAGTCCCTACTGTGCATGTCTAGGTTTCGGATTAGGGGTGGAGCTAGGGTTTGGGAGCTTTAAAAAACTTCGCGGATAAACCCCAGCTTTTACACCTGCAGGGCATTGAGGAATTGCATAGTTCGCAGCCGGCAAGGAAAAAAAAATTTAAAGGTTCACCGCAGCTAAAAGCCACGTTCATTGCCGCCCATGTAGCTGCTCCGCCTGTGTTTGTAGTGTTCTGACAGCTTCCCATGTAGCTGCTGAGCCACAGAAAAGACCTCAGATAAGTCGTTCCCACACCCCTCAGTCTAGCTGCCCTGTACTTTTTAAAAGCACACCTGGGGCTTGCAGTCTAGCTGCTAAGCATTAAGGAAAGTGCAACTTCATGTCACACTTTCCTGCCAATCTAAAAAGCCCCAATGTTGTATTTTCTAATTTGAGTAGATCCTAGGTTTCTTAATACAAGCTAGCAGTAAACCCACACAGGCTTCAGTGCTGCAAACAATTGTATATTGACTCTTATTTTCTTCAGTTAAAGATTTGAGAGAAAGGTATTCTCACTCACCCATTCCGTTCTTGTTATGTGTCTTAAAGCTGACTCCAACTTATGGTGATCCTATCCAAGGATGTATGTGTTTTTAACAAGATTTATTTAGAGGAGGGTTACTGTGGTCTTTCTCCAAGATTAAATGTGACTTGCTCAAGGCCACCTAGTGGGTTTCCATGATTGAGCTGAGTTGTGAACCCTGGACTCTCAAGGTCCTATTCCAATATTCAAACTACTCCATCAAGCAGCATCTAATTTGGGGGGGGGGGGGGATCCAAGGTTTCTGCCTCTGGCAAAGAAGTGCATCCCATAATTGGTAATATAATGACACCCCATGCCTTCTGTCTGACCTCTAACGGAAAAGGTTGAAAACACTTTTTCAGTCGGCCTCTGTATCCAGGGGTTCTTTGTCCATGGATCTAAGCATCCATGACTTGAAAATATTCCAAATATATATATAAAGAAACCTTGATTTTGCCATTGTATATAAAGATTACCATTTTACTATCCATTGTATTTAATGGTACTTGAACATTCACAGAGTTTGGTATACATGAAGAGTCCTGGAACCGAACCCCAGTGGCCCACTCTACTTGAGTCTAAAGAACAGTAAGCAATATCCTGCATATGCAGTTGAGTCCTCCTCTCTCATCATCACTGCTGCCCCACAACATCCATGAAAAAGTTGGAGAACTTCATTCTGCAGTTGTTCAGAACAGCAAGCTTCCCTTTGCACATGGCCACCTTGGACACAAATTGATATAGCTACAATGTGCTCTCCCCTCTTTAATCCCACCTAGCTAGATACCCTTGTTCCCTCTGCTGGGAAATGCAGGATCAAGGGTAGCAGTATTGCTTTTGAAAAATATATATATGGAAGTTTTCCAGCTTCTGACCTGACAGCTGTAGGTGTCCTTGTAACAGCAATTTGATCTACATCGGTTAACAGGTGATAATATTTAGCTCCAGGCCATGAAAGACAACACTGCTTATTTCTGTGTGGCAGATCTCTGCCAAAATCACAGAAGAAAAACAGGGTAGAACTGTGAGTATACAATAGTTTTTTTCTGGCCAGTTGGTGTACACATTTCTGTGGCATTTCAAATAAGTAGCCATGAGGAAGATTCATTTAAAAACAGCTAAAAAGAATTTTCCCTTATGAAGTCAAATGCTAAATTTTCAAAGTACTCGAGCACAACCACTTTTATAAGATATAATTTTAAATACCTCAGTAAGTTGGAAGTGAAGAGTTGAAACACAATTCCAACTTTCTATCATATGGACCAACACACATTTCTTAACAATGATGTGCAGTTAAGTGAAAAGCTTCACAAGCTGAACTTCTACTAATCATGCAGCTTCTACTTCTGAACTTCTATGAATCATGAAGTGCATAGGAGTCCTATTGTAAAAGAGGGGACAACCTGACCACACAATAGTTATGGCATGCTAGTCTAAATGGTTTCAGTCCTAAGAACAATCACAAGGGAATAACATGCACCAACCACAGTGAATTCTGATTAAACATGCATGTGGCATCCATATATTTTTTAATGTGCAGTGTACTTCATCACCAAGCAGATGTGTGTTGTTGTTTTTTTAGTTGTTCTTGGCACCATAGCCAAACATTAACAGCTGTCCAGTGGCATTTCTTTAGGGAGCTTGTCTGATACTTTTTGCATTAGCTTGGCAGTTTAAAGCTAGGAAAAGATATGAATTCTGGGAATGGACTGCGGGAATGAATTTTCCTCTGTTGAACACCATCACACAGTACTCACAGCTGATAGAGGAAGGAAAATATTGGTCATGCTTGCACATTTTGTACTATACTATATAACTCTTAGAGTTACTCTTTATTTCTGCCTTTACCAGGAGTGAAGAGGGGAGCATGCTCCCCAGTCCAGTCTTCCCTTACAGCCAGCAATGGGGAACTCATTGCTGGCCATGGTATAATTTGTTTGGGGGCCCAATGATACCATCGACTGCTAGACCCATCAGCAAAATAGCTGCCATACTTCTGTCCTGTGTATCATCTGCTGGATAATTTACCCCAGTAAAGCTTGTGCTATATAATATTCATTAGTGTTTGACATTGAAAGAACTCTTGGGGAAGTCTGGAACTACACCAGTTCTGAAACAGAATATGGTGTATAACTATGTGTGCTTGGAGAAAAAGAACATAGATCTGGACAGGAAAATTGTTAGATGCAAACTGTGCAAGTTGATTACAGTGTGATCTTACTAGTATTAGTATTTACTAATCACACTCAGATCCTGTGGGCATGTCTGTCTATATTCTCTATTGCCTGATATCTCTGTTTTCATAATCCACCACAGACTGGGCATAATTAACCTGCCCAATCAACAAGTATTTTACATGCCTTGTAAATAAGCATGAGCTTGTGTCAAGGTGAGAAACACAATACTTGACAGGTGGAAGAATGTGGCATTTCATCCTTTATAAAAGCACAGTGTTAATGCAAGCTAATATGATGGCTTTGTATGTAGGATGTGGTTCTTTGTGCATTCTTTCAGTAAGCCTGCAGCAAATACAATACAATGCAAAGCAAGTAGCTGACTGAGCTCTAATAAACAGAAGAGAGAGAGAGAGAGAGAGAGAAAGGAAGGAAGGAAGGAAGGAAGGAAGGAAGGTTGGTTTCTTCTTGGGCGTACATTAATTGTTTTATTTGTACATAACCTTCTTATTCAAAGTGGCATTGGAAGTGAAAGAAAGCCATTCTACTCATGCAGAGAATATAGGGTTGACAGCATGAATACGCACACATATGCAGAGCTTCTACCAACTTCTCACAGCTTTTTATAAAAAGAGAGAGAGGTGCATACATAATAAACCAAGGCCAAGGCAGAATGGCAATATCTCAGCAAAGCTCCCCTTTCTTCCTGCTTCCTCTAGCATGAAAAACTCATCATGTAAGCATGAGAAACCCTTAAAGCTTATTTAGGGGACTTCAAGGTCAAATATTTTTGTCTTCTTGTCCTCCAGTCCTAGGCTGTCAATAACCATCTGCTCAGGCTAGACCTTTCTGCAACCTTCCTCTGTGCTATTAATGGAGTTGTTAACTGCTGGCTTTGGCACATATCAAACAGGATCTCAGATGGTACTTGTGCTTCCAAAACAACAACAACAACAAAACAGAATGAATACTATATGAAGGACTGGCAAAGTTAGTAGGCTTAACTCAGCTCAGAACAAGGTCATCAATTAAAGCCAGGTTACACAAGACTTTATTTTTATGTGCCTAATTCTGATATAAATATAGCATCTAGTCTCAGTATAAAAGAAAGATCCAAAATAGAATTCTCACACCTTTCCATGTATGTCTAATCTATCCTGTGAAGGAAGACAGCTAACTATTGAATTTCCAGGTCGTAAAGGAAATAATAGATGTTTATTTCACCAATTCCCTTCTAGGCACCACTTTTAAAGCCCCATTTTTTTTCCTAAAGTTGGAGAAAATTACCTTGGCTTAGTCAGGGACTGTACAGACCACCCCTAAGGGGCAGCCTGCAGCCACCCCTTTTAAATCCAGATTGGGATCTCTCCAGACCTTGCCCATCACTCTAAATGAGTAGTGAGCAAAGTGTGGCCCTCCAGAGGCCATTGGACTGCAATTTGCAGCCACTCTAGCCAGGATAGCCAGTGGTGAGGAATTCTGGGACTTGCAATTCAATAACACCTGAAAGGCTGTGAGATTCCCTCCTGTGCCATACAATCAAAATCTGTCATGACACATAACCACATACTCTTGTCTCAGTCCCAGCTTGCATAATGAAATGCCTGCTATCAGCTTCGGCTGATACGCCAGCTGCGCCTTTTCCTGGACACGAAAGACCTGGAATCTGTGGTACACACTCTAGTAACCTCACGTCTGGATTTCTGCAACGCACTCTACATGGGGCTACCTCTGTGCCTAACCCGGAAACTTCAATTAGTTCAGAATATGGCAGTCAGGCTTATCACTGGAACATCAAGGAGAGAGCACATAACACCAATGCTCAAAGCTCTCCATTGGCTGCCCATTAGTTTCCAGGCACAGTACAAGGTGTTGGTACTAACCTTTAAAGCCCTGCATGGTTCAGGCCCATCCTACCTTAAGGACCGCCTCTTCCCATATGAACCGCCCCGCACACTTCGGTCCTCTGGGAGGAACCTGCTGCAGCCTATGAAAACTAGGCTGTCCCAGACCTCCCAGAGGACTTTTTCAGCTACCGCCCCTAAGCTTTGGAACAGCCTGCCAGACGAGATGCGTCTCATTACATCACTGGCTAGTTTCAAAAAGGCTTTAAAGACGCATCTTTTCCAGCAGGCCTTTCCTTGAAAGAGGAAATAAATGGAACATCTACTCCCTGCTCTGAAAACATAGATGGAACCGGGAATTATCTCAGCTGCCCTTTGCCCAAACCTGCTGAGTTCACTTAATGCGGATTTGCATGTGGAGAGTTCATGAGATTACACTTGTTTTAATAATTGTTGACCAATTTTAACTGTGCTAATTTTAATTTGTCTTGGTTTAATTCAGTTTTAAGGGGGGCAGTTGGGGAGGGATATGATTGTTGTTTTTACTCTGTATCCTTTTTAATCTACTGTACCCCACTCCGAGTATTTTATTAGAGGAGCAGGCTATAAATAAACATTATTATTATTATTATTATTATCATTAATGTTAATAGAAACTTTCAGTGTGCCTAGGCAAGGTACTAGAGACCCCTTCTCCAAAATGCTGATAAAGACCAAGCCTCACTTAAATGAAAAGAATTTGTTTGGTATGTTCCCAGTTTTCAGGTATAGTAGGCAAACAACTGTCTGCAATCTTTTCTCGAGTACCCTCAGCAATGTTAGGATTGATTTTCACTCTGAATGTCAATGATTTCAGTTGTGGCTGGAGGGGTCAGATTCATTGTCTGGTTTATAAGCAGACACTTTTAAGAGTTGCTATGCAAGGAAACTGGCACAATCTGTTTATGAGCAATGGACTTTGCAGTTTAATTGGCATTGTAACTTTTTTGTTGCTGGCTGGAACACAGATTTATGAGCTGATCTAATAATAAAAGTAAGGAACATTTGAGGACGGCAAGGTATTAATAACAGCAGGTACCTTTTGTACACAAACCACTAATCAATGTGTCAGGGCCAAGTACCTTGAGCCACATGGCACGTGTAGGAACTGTATATATCAAGCACTACAATAATATGACCTTTGAAAGCTGAAATTGCTAGATCAAAGACATTATGAAAAGAACTAAAATTTCAGATCAGTTCTTTTCATAATGTCTTATATCTATCAATTTCAGCTTTCAAAGGTCATATTATTATAGTGCTTGATACCTGAGTGAAAAATAGTTAGAATCCAGCCCATGAACTGATTCTAGTATTAGACAGTGAAGCACGCATCTCAGGTCAAAGATGAGGGATAGTAGGAGTCCCTTGGTTATTCTTGGCCTAGGTGTTTCCTGCCTTGGAGAACAGAGCTTTCTCTGCTAAATAATCTTCCCTTAAAATGGCCTACTGTCCTTTACCTAAGTAGAAGGTGCTATCTCATTGCCAATAACTGAAGTGAGAGTCAACTGGCAGTCCAAACAGTGTCTGGTTATACTACATGGGCAAGAAGAGCAAAATTACTTTGTCAAGTCTTGCTAACTTATGTAGAAACTATGTAGATTCAAGATTCATGGTATAGGTCTGAGTTTTAGACTAGGATTCTGAGAAACCAGGGTTCAAATCTCCACTTAGGCATGGAAACCTACTGGGTGACTTTGAGCAAGTCACACTCTTTCATCCTAAGAGGAAGGCAGTGGCAAACCTTTGAATAAATCTTGCCAAGAAAACCCTGTGATAGCTCACCATAAGTCAAATTCAAAGCACATAACAACAAATAGACTCAAGAAGCATCCAGAATGCTGAGCACTTCAGCTCCATGCCATTATACTTCAGTCAATGCTGCTGCTCTGTGTGTTGAGGCATGCCCTATATAGGGTATGCCCTACACGTTAAGCAGTACAAGGCAAAGTTTCTGATAGTAGAATTCTTGACACAGTAAAATACACTGAAAGCTTTTCAGGTTTCAGGTGGGGGATCACACTTTTTAAATAATCCCTAATGTAACAATGTCCCTCCAAGTAGAAATTCAATGACTGCAAGGGTTAAGAAAATCTCTATGTTTTTATCACATTGGGTTGTGTGTGTGTCTTATTATAATATGACTGAGCTGCTTTGAGAGGGCTTTGTCCTGAAAGATTTCAGGCAAATGTTTGAAATGAAATGAATTAAAATGAACATAAAATAAAATATTCAGTTGTTAAAATAAAAGCATAGAGCAACCCTAAGTTCTTGCAAAGGAAAAAGCTTTAACTCTTGGTTAAATACTGGAAGTTTCTAAAGACTAAAAAGACTGCTCTGAGCCTCTACACTCCGGCTTGAAAGGACGGCTGGGGGCCAGAGTTGGGGCATAGCATCTACACGACATACATCCTGGCTCTGCCACCAGGATGCAGTGATCTCATGGTCCACACCACACAGTGCGCGATGTCATGGCACTTCTCGGTGTTGTATCCATATGATGCAGCGCTCAAGGAGCACCGTTCAGCTGTGCACCATGGCTATCGCATCCCTTTCCAGGGCGCAAAAAGGAGCCGCTTTTTGTGGGTCCCTTTCACACCCTGGAAAGACCAGTTCGGGGATGCAGCATGCAGTTGCCATGGACCTGATTTTGCTGAAAAAGGGGCAGCTGGAGCACAGCCTCTCTTTGAAATTCTGAACTTATAATATTAAGTGATATGATGTAGGCTGGGCTAACAGACAGTGATTTCCCCAAGTCTTCATTTACCAATATGGATGAGCACATATTTGAAATGATGCTTCCTCCGTTATTCAAATTCAGTATGGGATCTAGTTTAACACAATTAGTCAGTGCTTCCAGAATTTCTAAAGCTGATTGTGTGAAAGTGTCCCATACCACTTTCTCTGGCAAGACTTTGAAGATCTAGCGAGATGGAATTATAGTCTAGATATATATATATATCTTTGTTGTTGTCTCTCTTAGATTGTAAGCCTGAGGGCAGTGAACCGTCTAATTTATAAGACTGTATGTACAGCACTGTGTAAATTTACAGAGCTATATAAATAAAAGATAATAATAATAATAATAATAATAATAATAATAATAATAGATAGTGGTGCCATTTGAATCTGGTAATAGTTCCTTTGGGTGACATGCTAGTGCTTGTCTGATAGAAACTTGTTCACAAAGCACTTTCTCCATCCCATCACAAACGTTTTGGAACAACCTGCTCAAACAGCAGAATGGAGAAACCACAATGCACAAACCAGCCTTTCTTATGAGAATACTCTGCAGACCTACTACAGTGGAAATATATATGAAGATTATGAGTTTCTGCAGTTGATTACGGTCTTAATAGATGAAATAAGTGGAAAGGCCAGGAAGTGCTAGTAAATATTTGAACCATATAGGTTACAACATATCCTTGACAAAAATTATGCAAATGGGAGTGTCCCAGTGGAAGGATAAGCTATGGTTACTGAAAGCTCTCAGCTCTGATCTCTTGAGCTGTACTCTGCCATAGTACAAGTAGGTGGAATTCAAGTCACACAATAAAAATGAACTATCACACAATGTCATTGTGAGAATGAATGAAAAAAACATTTTAGAGCCCTTTGCACAATGCAACATGTTAATAATAAAGAGGACTCCTGTGGCACCTTTAACAGAGCTATTATAGTACTATATGAGCTTTCATAGAGCACTGCATCACAGTGGTGTTCCCACACACAGAGTCATCCAGTGCAGGGGGGTTGCCAGGGGATGGCCAAAAGGACATGCTGAGCCCTCTCCTTCACCAACATGGTGGAGGTTTCCTCATGAAGAGGCCTTCACTACCGCAGCAAAACCAGGAGGGGTGAAGCAAGATGAAGACCACACTGGGTGTTACCCCTCTCCTGGTGTGTCACCTGGTGTGGGCCACACCTCCTAGTGACACCACTGCTTCATCAAGTACATAAAGTATTACCCAGTATTTCAGGCCTGAATGTTACATTTCCCATGGTTGGGGGAAAAAGTTGGGAAGTCTGAGAGGAAAGAACTGAAAAGGTTACTGATAGTGACAATTACATTATAATAATGACCATGGTGCCATTCACAAAACTGTCCTTTATAACTCAGACATCCTGGGATTTTGTGGTTGTGGTTGACTCTAACCTACACCAATGCTATCATAGAGATTTCTTGGTAAGATTTATTCAGAGGAGGTTTGCCATTGGTTTTCCCTAAGGCTGAGAATGTTTGACCTGCCCAAGGTCCCTCCAGTGGGTTTAAATGGCTGAGCAAGCACTCAATGCCCCATGCTTGTACTCTCCTGGGCTCTTAGTAAGCCAATCAACACATGTTAATTGGAAACTACTATCCTGATTTAGTCCTCTGCAGATAGATTGGATTTCCCACTAATCTCACTGCCTATAACCCAGCAAGGACAGTCAAACACATGTAGTCCAACAACATCTGAAGAGGAACAGTTTCCCCAGATGAGATTTACAATCCAGCCCTAGCCAAGATTAGTCAGCAGCATGTTCCCCTGAATTCCATGGGACTTTTGTCCAAGTAACCATATTTAGGACAGCACAGTTGTTGTATCCAGTCTCTTAGATACTACTTGACACTTTGTTACTTGACTTGCTCAAAGTGTAGACTTAGTTTTCTTATCCTGCCATATCTCTTAGACGATAAAACCATCTTTTTACTCTTAAAGATTACTATGTGTTAATGGTCCCTCACTGCCAGGGGAGATAACCATGGGAGTCAATGTCCTTGGCCTAAGACAAACAACATACTAATTTCCAAGGTTTCTAATATGATAAACACTGAGAAAGTTAGTTTGGTGAGTTTATGCATTAGCCTCTAATATTACCTGCCTCATCATGAAAAATGGGAACAACAAGAAGTACTTCACACAAAAGTGAAGAGAGAATATTGTTCTCAGGCTGTCAACTTTTCAGAGGGAGTGGGAATATTTAAAGAAAAACATAATGAAATTCAATATACTTTCATATTATAACATCTTAATGACTCCAAAAACAGTCACAAGCAATAAACCTGTAACTTGAGACAGCATTACAGGTTTAGGATTAGAAACAAGTTATTTATGCAGTTTATCAGGAAGCTTGCTGCCTGTAGGACTCTGAGAGTTAAAGTCCAAAAAAGTTACATTTCTAAACTCTGAATCTGGATCACTTTAATAAACTAGTAGCAAAGCAGAGTTACCACACTGGGGTATTTTGAATGACAGCTCCTTAAATGGAGGAGTGGAGAGACGGATACTATAGATTCAAAGATAAGATAATTGAACTGGAGCTACTCTTGACTACCAGGAAAAAGATCTTGTTATGGGGAAAGAGGCTGTGAAAATGTCAACTTAGGGACTGTGCAGATGGGCGGCTCCATGTCACCCATTTTTGCCCTGGAAGGAAGCCAGAGCAACCAGATGCCATGGCCTCCAAGGGGCCAAAAAGAACCTGTTTCTGGGCAGATTGTTTTTGCATCCCCGAAGGGGCACCATTGGTGCACTCGTGTGCCATGATGACACCCCGTGTGCATAGCACCATTTGGGCGCTGCACCTGAGGAACATCATCATGGTGCACCCCATGTGTATGGGCACACGCCATGATGGTCACAGGGTGGCAGAAGTAGGGCTCAGAACATCTGAATGCTCCACCCTAGTTCAGTTCTAGTACGTAGTCAGGCCGGTACAAAGTGCCCGTCTGTACAGCCTCTTAGTAAGTGGCTGCTGTGGAAAAGGCAAAATCCATTCAGATCAATATAAAATGAAGAACTTTCAAAATCATAATGCCTTTATAAAAGTATATGGTACACACTTACTTGAAATAATTGTATACAATTTTGATCTTTGTTTGTTGTTGTATACCTTAAGTCTCTTCCAATTTACAGCAACACTAAAATGGGGCTATCATGAGATTTTCATGGCACATTTTGTTCAAAGATTTGCCATTGCCATTCTCTGAGGCTCAGAGAGTGAGACATGTGCAATGGGTTTCCATGGCTGAATGGGGATTTGAACCCTCGCCTTGCAGAGTCTGAATCCAACACTCAGACAACTGTACTGCGCTGGGACTTAGTGAAGTACCTTCACATATGGCTGCTGTAAATGGAGCAAAAAAGGGCAACTATAATAATAAAGGGCTTGAGGCAGCTTCCCAGTGGAGAAAAGTGGGGATTTTTAGGTTTAGAAAGACAAGTAAGTAGAGTTATGATACAGTCATGGGGGCTGAAGGATTCTGGGAGCTGTAGTGCAAACAGATTATTATTATTATTATTATTATTATTATTATTATTATTATTTGCAAACCCTGATTTGGAGATCTGATGCCTCTAAATCATTAATTAGGATTAACGGCCACATTACTACAATATTCCATCGTGGATATACAGATTGCACTTTGCCTAGTCCTTGCCTACAGGCTGCCACTGTGGGGGTACAAAGTAAAAAGGTTAAAAGGCATCACAGCCAAAGTTACAGGCAAGCAAAGCAGAGGCCCATGACTGGAGTGCTTCCATCAGCAAGGAACTTGCCAGAATTGCAAAATGTTTTGGGACAAAAAACACACACTTGGGACACTTCTCTGATTGGCACTAGACTCAGACAGTACACACAGGCCAGCAGGGCAGAGTGTGAGGCAAGCAAGCACAGCCCCTCCTTCCATATCCTGTGCAGAGGTTGGGGGTGGGGGGAAGACTTTAAAACTTTCCACAAAATGGAGAACGTGATACATAACCTCATTACAATTATGCCAGGAAGCCTGTAGCTTAAAACTGGCAGGGTTGGGAGGGAAATAACAAAAGAATTCCTAATTTCAGTTCAGAGAAGTGACTCATCTAATAAAGGGAAGATGAGGCTAATGCATGCTAAATTGGCTTCAGGTTGCCATGACCTTTGTTCTCCAATCCAACCAGACTTCTTTGAATATTATGCAAAATACTTGCTAATTTTGGAATTTTCCATCAGTTACTTTGTGTTGGCTCCAGGCTAGGGTTGGAAACAACATTTAAAAATATTCAAAAAAAATGGTTGAAATACATGGTGTATAAAATAAATGACAAGAATCTTGGATTACAATAATCTTCCCAGTTTGGGACTTATTCTGCATAAAATTATCATGTGGTTGCTTTGCTCAGAAAACAGTATTTTCTCCAAAACTTTATTTGCACCAGGAAGAGCATTGCTAAAACTACCCACTGATTCTTTCAAGAAAAAAAATGGTGATGAATTGCATCGCTACTTGTGCACACACTGCACAAATGGAGTGAGGAGTGATAGAACAATACCCAATGGCATATTCATAATGTGAAAAAGTGGCCACCCTTATAAATCTGATCTACTTTTATCCTTAACACCACAAATACACTTTGGAGAACTGCAGCAGTTTTCTGGGTATACTGTTTAAGATGTCTAGATGTAAAAGGCAAGAATGTTTGTCAGTGATGTATGATAAGGAAATTTCAGCGGATTTACCCTGTGATACAATGTAGATCTATTAAAATCCCCTTTTCTACACAGCATTAAAGCTTGGAAAGATCTGTCAGGATTACAGTACCCTATTTTGCATTTCCCAGCAATGTCAAACACTGCACCTGCTCCTCAAACCTATGGCAATAGCACATGAGAAACAAAGGAATGTAATGCTTGTAAAGTTTAACCTCAGAATTATAGGATCATAGAATTATCAAACCATAAAGGAGATTATCACACTTAGGAATCCCGGTGGAAGAGATGTGGGATCTAAAAGACAAAAACGGATGTTATCACATTTACCCATATCCAGGCTGTAGGCAGCCCATATCCATTCGAGATTTTCCCTTTCTTGAAAATGCAGCAGGAGAAGTCTGCGTTGCAGATGGGCTTCTTGAGTGGATATGGGCTGCCTACATCCCAGACACAGGTAAATGTAATAACAACCATTTTTGTCTTTTCCATCCTGCGTCTTTCCCACCAGGATTCCTGGATGCTATAATCCCCAAGTTGGAAGGGACCACCCTACAATCCAATCCAACCCCCTGCTATGCAGGAATACATAGCTGAAAAACCTCCAAAGAAGGAGATTCCAACACACTCCAAGGTAGTGTATTCCACTGTCAAACAGCTCTGTTGGGAAGTAATAAGAAAAATAAACCCATAATTTTATGTTGTTATGTGCCATCAAGTTGATTTTGATTTATGATGACACTGTGAAACAGAAACCTTACTTATTTATTTAATACCCCACTTTTCCCCTGGTGTGGGACCCAAAGAGACCCAAGGGCAGTCAAGATATTTTGGCACCTAAAACAGAGAATCTCACAAACAGGATAACCACATGAACAACAGGACAGAGCTCTGCACTTTTAATAGCAGAGGGAATTTCAGCAGTGGTAGCTTGCATAACAAACTATATCTGTTGAAATTCTCTTTCCCACAACTATTAAAAATACAAAAGCCTCAATGGTTTTTTTTTCCAGTCTAACCACTGTACTCATGAGTGCCCCATCTCTCTCTGCAACAGTAGAAATACAGTTCTTACAACTTAAATAACTATCAAGTTGTTACCCTTTCATAGCATTTAAATCTGCTGTCTGAGATGACTGTGTTTATCACTCATCTTTTAAAACTGACTCCAGCCTCCTGGGGTGAAGCCAGGATGCGGGGTGGAGATGGGGATTATGGCTCACTAAATCGCTGCTGAATCACCAGTCACCAACAGCCTGATTCCCAGCCGGGTCCAAGCCACACTCTACCAGCACTTTTTAGAAGTTAGAAGCTTTCCGACTTCGAAAAAGTGCTAGCTTTTGATGTAAACCACTTAGACACTGCTTAGGTGGTATGAAGAGCTATATAAATGAAGCTCTTTGTTTGTTTGTTTGTTTGTTTGTTTGTTTGCTTGCTTGTTTGCTTGTTTGATGGTGGCCAGTGGTGCAGCAGTGATTTAGTGAGGGATAATCCCTGCCCCCATTCCTTGTCCCAAGGTAAGTGATAAACTCTTCAGTCATCCTAACTGCCTGATATGAATTTCCCATCCACACATCTTTTTTCCAAAAATGTTAGAGACATGAAATCTAATTGCAGGAAGGATAAGTAGTTTGACAGAATGCACCTAAGAGCCAAGGCAAAAAGTGACTGGTCTTAGGGAAGCAAGAGTGAAGAAAATTCACAGGACTTGATTGAGGGGAGAGAGTGATTTGGTGAGGATCTAGACTGAGTTCTAGCTGCCACATCTCTTCCCAATATATTGACCATACTCTCTCCCCTCAGTCAAGTCCTGTGAATTTTCTTCACTTTTGCTCCCCTAAGACCAGTCAAATCATCAGCTTCCAGTATCAATGCAGTGCTGTGATGTGGCGCTGCTAATGGTACAATAAAAGTTAAAAAGCTGTTTGTGGCTGGGAAGGTGGATTTTACTGGTTGCTCTGAACCAATCAGCCAGTTCCTTTGTTCCAGGCCTCTAGTATTATAGTGAACCTGTACTTTCTTGCACAGAAATTATTTGAGGTTAAGACCATGATCACCTGTGAAGTATTCCCAGATAGATAGATAGACAGACAGACAGATATCTAAATTGAACAGCAAGGAAACCATGTCCATTTTAATTTCAAAAGAAGGAATCCTTTAGTTCATCAGAGTTCTTTTTTTAACTGCATCTCCCCTGAGAATGTCACTTTCAGATTACAGCTCCAGAAACCTCCAGTTATTTATATTGGCTGGAGCTTCTGGAGGCTGTAGTCTAAAATAGTAACATTTCCAGGCTCTACCATTCCTGGTTTAGTGGTTAAGATGCCAGTTCTGATTATTGGAAGATCAGAAGGTTGGCAGTTTGAGGCCTGAGTGCTGCATGATGGGGTGAGCACCTGTCACTAGTCCCAGCTTCTGCCATCCTAACAGTTCGAAAGCATGAAATGCAAGTAGATAGATAGGTACCATTACTCAGTGGAAAGGTAACATAGTTCGGTGCAGTCATGCTGGCCACATGACCATAAGAGAAGTCCTCGGACAATGTTGGCTCTTCAGCTTAGAAACAGAGATGAACCCCCTACAGTTGGTTATGACTAGACATTCATGTCAAGGGATTACCTTTACCTTTACCATTCCCAAAAGTCCAATTCAATACATTGGACAGAAGGTTCTAATCTCTCTGAAGTCCTTTCATCCCAAATGGTGGGAGAAACTTTGCAGCCCATTATTCTGTTCAGTTCTGTTCAATGCCTTGAAATAAAGCCATCAACCTGTAACATCCACACTGTTGCCACTATACACTCAGGCAATCATATCAGAGGGAGGTCCATTCTGGATCCACACACACACTCAGATAATAAACCACAAATCCCATTATTGTCAATGGATGTGTGACATGCACATGACCATGTTGGTGTGGCCATGTGCACAAGGCACCATTGACAATAATGGGGTGGGCCCATTTGGAGATGCTCCAATCCACTGGCAGCTAGACTGCTGATATGGAGGGCTAACTGTATGTCAACTTTACGAAAAAGTACTAGCACAACACTGAACTGATGGAATTGTAATTCAAGACCATAACTAATTAATTCCATTTTAACTTATCATTGGTAGGGTGAATAAAGAGGGAAGGGAGATTTTCCCTCCACAGACACCAGCCTTCTCATGCAAGTTGAGACTCCCTTATCCAGAATTCTGAAATCCAAAATAGTCTGAAATCCAAAATTGTCCACATGAATGGATGAGATAGTGACATCTCTGTTTTCTAATGGTTCAGTATACACAAACTTTGTTTCATACACAAAATTATGTTAATATATTGTGTATAAAATTATCTTCAGGGTATGTGTATAAGGTATATATGAAACATATAAGAATTTTGTGTTTAGACTTGGGTCCCATCTCCAGGATATCTTGTTATGTATATGCAGATATTCCAAAATCAGAAAAACTCTGAAATCCAAAATACTTCTGGTCCCAAGCATTTTGGATAACAGAGACTCAACCTGTCCTTTTTAAAATAAAAAGACTATAATCTGTGTTAGTACTTGTGTGTCTACACATGTGTATACAGTTAACATATTGTGCATGATCCTCTGTGCTCATTATTGAGGACCACAATTAGTTATCACTCACATGTTCCTCCTTCATTTCCTAAATTCCCCTTAAGTCCAGTTTAGACATCCGACCCACTGGGATGATGAAACTACTTGAAAATCAAGTGTGCTTGGTGTCATGAAATACCTCCTACTGCATAAAGACATTAATTGGTGTTTATTTTTGGCTCCAGCTATCCCATCAGTGTCACAATTGACTCCACTTATGTTTGAACCACACCATTACTTTGCTTTCCCATTTTATCTACTTTTTAAGTCAATACATCAAAATCCCCTGAAACACCCAGGGTTGTTACTCACAGAATTTCATTATCCTGTACTGCTAATTTAATTTGTTCACTTATTTATTTAGGGATCAAAATAAAAGACTTCTTGGGCTAACTGCAAAGAAATTGTGATAGAAATCAATGGGATAATTTTGGGAGATTAATTTTGTTTGTTTGTTTTTTCCCAGATAGAACTACTTGGGACAGTGGAGAGAACAATATAGTGCCCCCTTGACTTACGTAGGGAATCCATTCTGGAACACATAAACAACCTATGTAAGGCAAATCCCATGTATGATGAAGCCCCATTTAGCTGAATGAGGTGCATTCTTGCAGAGTGCCCCATTTGCCATATTTGGGCTCGCCATCTGCATAACTTCAAATCCACGTATGGCGAGCCCACATACAGTGCGGCCACACTGTACATGAATGTGTGTTTCTGTGTATGTGTGATGATACCACCACCATTCATAGAATGGTTGGATCATGCCAGTAGTAGCCCCACAACTCTAGAAATGTACAGAGGCTATGGTTTTCATTGAATAAGCAGAAATGTGTTCAGAAGAGGATGACCAAGATAATGAAAGGATTTCTGTAACTCAGAGGTGGAAAACTGCAACTAATCTGGGGCTTTCTGCCCCTGGAACCCTCTGGGGTAATGCATAAATGTCAAATAACAAAACCAGAGGTGACCTGAGGTCCAAATCTGGTTTTGTAATTGGGTGGTTTTGAACGTTGACCAGTGTAGAAAGTCCCTTAAACTTATTAAAATGGTAACTGAATTGTATTTAATAATTCTAAAAGAAGCTGTTAAACTTTCCCTACCTTTGGAGCCAAAAACTGATTACCAACCCAACCCAAAGACTACTCACCAATTATTATTATCCATCCTGGAGAGAAGTGCCTAGTGGTGTGCCTCAGAATTCTGTTCTGGGTTTGATGTTGTTCAATATTTTTATAAATGACTTGGATGAGGTAATATGAGGCATACTTATCAAATTTCCTGATGACATCAAATTAGGCAGGGCAGCTAAGACCCCCAAGGACAATATCATAATTTTAAAATCTTCCACATTGTTATCAAGCTATGTGTCAACAAAACTTGGAAGTATTGCTTTTTTTTTGGACTACAACTCCCAGAATATTCCTGCTAGTATGCCCAGTAGCTATGTTGCCTGAGTAAGTAAGAGAGTTTTTGTCCAAGAGTTAAGTATTCCAAACTCTGATTTTTAGCTCTTTTTGGATGTGTGGGACCTAATGATTGCCATACAGGAAAATAACAAACTTCATTGCTATTTATTGTTAGCCACCCCGATTGTTCTCAAAGGGGCGGGATATAAATTATTATTATTATTATTATTATTCATTTCATGCATTAAAAAATCTGGATGCAATGGGCATAATTAAATGTTTGACAATAAGCATATTCTATTCAAGAGAAGTGAAAGGTTCCTAGCATTCACTCTCCATGGAAACCATTTTGACTCCATCTTGACCTAATCCCCAAATTTCATGTAACACACTCATTTTCAACATCATCTCATCTGGTCAATAGAACACACAGGCTGCATCTGAATTGCAGAAATAAGCTCTGGTGCCACAACAAACTAGAATTCCCAGAATTCCACAGCATTGAGCCATGGCAGTTAAAGTGGTGTCAAACCAGATTATTCATGCAGTGCAGATGCAGCCACAGAGCAGCTGGCAACATTGCTAAACATGCTTGTTTCCTCTATGAATAACACATTTGTGTCTTACTTCTCCATATGGAGTACAGTAGGTTTCAGGTTGAAGAAGTCCACAGGTAGAGGAGGCTTTCAAATGATGGATTCTTCCAATAAGAAGGTCTTGCACAGGTGGGTAACATGCTCCATGTAAGCAGGCATTCTGCGCAACCAACAGTTGGGGAAAAGCTGGATGAGGAGAAGAGGAATCAAACTTTATTCATTCTGTTAAATAAGACAAAAGAGAACCACAAAAGCCACCAATCTCCATGAAAGTGTAAACCCTTGTAGCCTCACACAAGCAACCAGAGATTGCATCTAAACAGCAGTATTAATGCAGTTTGACACTGCTTCAACTGCCTTGGTTTAATGGTACAGAACTCTGGAATTTTTAGTTTTGAGAGACATTTAGCCTTCTCTGTCCGAGAGCTTTAGTGTCACAAGTACACATCCCAGGATTCGATATGATGGAGCCATGCAAGTATAGCATTAATTCTGCAGTGTGACAGCAGCCAGCAATAAGGTAACAGATGGTGTATATTTGCTATAACAACTAACATAGGAATTAGGGAGTCTTATATCTCAGTGAACCAGATAGGTTTGGAATACTCATTCAGGATGCAATCCTATACAAGGAGGGAGTGGGCAACCTTCTTCTCTACAGCTCTTAGATGGCAAGTATGAGGGTAGGGAGGTTTGTAAGCCTCTCTGGAAGACATTTTTGGCTGAAGGGCAAGGTATAAATACTCTACATAAATAAATAGGCTGTCAATTTTAGCCTGAAATTTAAAGGAAATATCCAGAGTGCTGAATCTTATTGCCAAAATGGGTTGAGCACCTTGGATAATTCTTTTAAAGTTTGGGCAGAAACCCACAGTGAATTCACCAACTCATTAACATCAGAACAACCAGCCTCTGCTGCTCTGGAGTCACTAGTTCTCCCAGGCTCTGGATATCACTTCCTAAAAATGTCAGGCGGGTCCCTCTCTGCACTCCTTTCATAGGCAGGGGAAGGACTTTTGGTTTCAGCAGGCCTTTGATGGTTGATTTCTCTGGGAGAAAAGGCACTTTCAGTTTGTGCTGTACTATTTATTTGTTGTTTTCTCATTAATAGCTTTCTTTTCACTGCTTTAGATTCTGTTGTTAGCTTAATTATATTTTTTAATTTTTAAAAGAAATTAATTTTAAAGCTGTATCTGCTGTAATATTTGGAAGCCACCTTGAGTCCTGAACTGGGGAAAAAAACATAAAATACATACATACATACATACATACATACATTTCTTTACTCCCAGTACCTGGAAGGTGAGGGGACAGCATAGTGCAGTGGTTTGGGCACTGGACTACAAATTTGTAGACCAGGGTTTGAATCCCTGCTCAAAATGGAAACACACCTTAGACAAGTCACACTCTCTAGGCCTCAGAGGAAGGCACAGGAAAATCTTGCCAAGAAAAACTTGTGATAGGTTTACCATAGTGTCTCCATAAGTTGGAAATGACTTGAAGGCACACAACAACAATGTTGGGGATCATGCCTTTCTGATGGTCCTTCTTCCCTCCCCTTCACATGAAAAACATCTTTAGCTGAGAAAATGCTGTTTTAGCTTATTTCTTATCCCACCCACCCCCAGCCTGATTACATTTTAGCAAGCTTTACATATTGTTACGAATTATTGCAATTACTTTTTGTGAATCGTCTTGATGGAATGTCTGCTATTTTAGCCAGTTTTTAATAAAGATTAAATGCAAGAAGATTTGGACAATAGAATTTAGCTCAGCTCTTTCACATCAACTATGATGCACAACTACTTTTTTTAAAAGGTACCAGCTTAGGGAAAACTTACCAAGGACAAAAAGAAATATCCACATGATGAAGAGATTCTACAAAATTCAAGATTCTCCTAAGATAAAAACAAAACATAAATTCAGCAACACCTAGGTCAGAAAGGACAATCCATTAGTCCTGTAATTTCTGGTTTGTTTGTTTTTTTCATTCATTCCATCCTTGCACCACTGCTTAGCAATTTCACTGTGGTTGGGTGGTCTAAAAGTATCATAAATCAGTAAATAAATAGGTTGTACACTGTAGGGAACTGAATTTTCAATATTGCAAGAAGCAGCTGGAATGAACAAAGTATATATCCTAAGTCCTCATAGATGTCCCCTTGATCTCAGGGCTGTCTGCTGTAAGCATTAATTGCTTATGTGAAGAACATAATTGTGTGAGCAAAAAGAGATGCATCCTGGGCAGAAATGTCCCTTTTAGTCAACTAAATAAGGAAATTCACTCATGGTGGGGGAAAACCTGAGTGTCTGCTGTATGAGAATACAGAGGTGTTCTGTACAGTGTTCTCCCCTTTTAACAATAAGAAAATAAATATGGTAAAACTCATTACTGTCACCACAGTTGCAAACATCATAACGGGATCAGTAGTAAAATGTAAGCGGTTCATGTGCCAAGTGTGCACAGTGTTGCACTTAGACACATATCCTATCTACGGCACAGCACAACTCATATGGTTCACCTGTATGCATTTATGTGCATTCTGTATAAGCCCAAGCCACAGATATGCACAGCCTAATTTTCAGTCCTGTTTGTATAAGAGAAAGAAAAATTCCAAAACATGGGGCTAGTTCAAAGGTGCACTCTGCAGCTCCAGGTCAAGGTCAATTCTTTCCAAATGGCCTTTTACCTGTTGCTTTTGCTTAACATCTTTGAATTACTATGCCCTTAACAAAGATAAGACTTTCACCAAATCGCTTTTATACTGTAGTTTAGCTCTTTTCTTTTGTTCCATTCTTTCCGGGGAACAAAAAAGTACTCAATTTCTCTATAGACTTTAGAGAACCGGATTTTTCAGAGATTACCATACTACCTGTGGAGCTACAATCCCAAAAGGACACACAGATAATTCATAAATGTAAAAGTAAACATGCCACTTTCTAAAACTGTATTTACAGCATACACTGTTTCCCTTTCTTTCAGTTCTTTCTAATTTTTTTTCCTCTGCTACCTTTCATTCTCTATACCAAAATTCATTCTCCTTACCTTTCGGCAAATCACGAAGCCTTTTTTGGATAAGCAAATCTAAATGAACAGAGTAATTCTTTCTGCTGCTGTTTCTACCAAATCATGAGTTTATTGCCCACTGAAAGCACATCAGTAATCTCTCACCAATGATTCAGAAACACTTTGCCACCGATGCAGAGCCAAAGGGGGTAATTTACAGTTCCCTGCATCACAGTGCACAGAACCTACCTGCTCTAACAGGTCTTTGTCTGAGAGCAGTCCACCTGAATCCTGTACTTGGTCTCTTGAGCCGTTGTCTTTTGGTTTTAAATCTGTCTCACCTGGGGAAGCAAGTTCCTGTGGGTGTAGCAATAATGATAGAAGCAGTGATTCAAGGATCTCTTGAGACAGACACACCTATTTACAGTATAACTCATTATACCTCCTAGACAGTGAACACATGTCAGCTCACTGAGAAGTGAACTAGGGGTCTTTTCAACTACTGAGATATGGACACAATTATTTTGACTTATGAATGGCCCTCCTGTGGGTGCAGTGAAGCAAAGCTCTTGCTTCTTCTCTGAAGACGTACTGGGTATTCTTGAAACATCTGAGGGAAAGCAGATTGGTTTTGCTTCATTGCACTTCATAGTATAGTTATCTATAATAATAATCATAAAAATTGTTCATATGAATATTGTTTTTTTTTTTAAACTTCCCAAGCCTCTTCCCTCAGGCAAGGGTGCAGAAGAAAAAAAGAAGTATTTAGCGGTTTTGACCTTTCTAACAGGGGTACAGGCAGGTAAAGCAACTCAAGACCTGGAATAAGAGGGGTTTTTCCCCACATTTCATGTACTGTATCCAGAAGCAATATGTCTTGTAAACAGTGTTCATAAAACATCTCTGTTGCTTATGAACCAATTCCTAGTTCGAATTCATTCATGTATCCAGTTCATTCAAGGAATAGAACCATAATGATGGTGAAATACAATTTTTATTTCTTTAGGTGACTCATTCATTACTCATTGCCCTGCATTCCATTTCTAATTCATTCACATTACACAGGGTAATGATGCATAAACCTTTCAACTGATGTGTACTCTGAGACAGCAGTTCAAGGGGTCAGAGGATGCTACTGTATCTAGGGTGCATTTACTTCCCCTCCCCCAATAGGATAGGTATAAATCATTGCTGTGCCCAGAACTTTGCATGTCAAAATCTTTACATGCAGCACAGAGACATTCATGTCAGCACAAGAGAGCAGGCCTGGAGAACCTGTGACCTTCCAAAGGTTCCTGCTCTGAAATTTTCATCAGGCCTAACCAGAACAATCATCAATGAAGGATGAAGGAAGCCCAAGAACACCTGAAAGACCCCATGTCCCCCATTTCAGCTGAAAGGGATGAACATACATTTGTCAGGAAACAACATATGAAAGTTTTGTTTAAATGATGAGACATTCAAGATGGCAGCACAACTTGAAGAAGGTTGTGAGATGTGTCTCTTGGAGACAGAAAGCATGAGGGATATTTGCTCTCTACTCACACACACACACACACACAAAATGACATCTTCCACAAGTCAGTGGTATCATTTGTAAGGAAATGTAGACTGGAAAGTATTCTCAGCATTTTTGTTGCACTACCTGTGTGAATTAATTCCTCCTCAGTAACAGTTCTCACAGAAGAGTCATGATACCACAGACTACAGCTCAGGTGATGAGCTCATGCCTCTCACATATAGAAATTTTTAGTCTCTCACATTTCTAGTTCAAAGGATCAGTAACTGCTAGTGTGAAAGACCTGTTTTTGGTAACCTAGATTATCAGAAAACACTGGCTAGATGGGTATGTAGATTGAGCTTGTCTAAGGCAACTTCCTAAGCACAGCAGTACAGTAAAAGGAACATGCAACGCCACTGTTTTACTCTCAAATGCTGTTGTATATTATCTTATTTCTGGCACTGTGAATTTAGCTAAACCCAATTTTTACTTTGCAGGAAGATTCACAATTACTGTTGCTTTCCAAACTTTTTTTTTAACTGCAGGGGCACAACATTATTTCAAGCATTTTGGTAATGGCCTACAGCTTATGTTGCCTTGGCATATTGCCATTTTCTATTTTCATTCTGAAAATGAAATGCCACATTTCTATCTATGCAAGTGGGGAGAACAGATCATAATCTGTCTCCTTAGGCTACAAGATCTGAAGGCTTGATTTGGAGCTTTCTTCAGTTCTTGGGTGTGTCAAGAATGCTTGGTAACTGGGTTGAGACACTGGGTGTGCCTGCTTTTGTGCTGCTTGCCCAGACTCCAATTACTAATGCTATGATGCCAACTTTTTCACTGTGGAATCTTGATTCAACAAACCACCTTGTAGTCAACAGCTCTCAGCATGTCAGGGAAGATTAGCAGACTTAGCAAAAGAGAGAGAAAAAAAAAGAATGTGTGTTCTTTTAACTTTCTGTACAAATATCACCTACATATAGGGGGGAAAAGGCCTTCAATTAGGCAACCCATATTTGGGACGTAATCCAAATACCAGTTGCAAAGATTCAGTGCAAAAGAAAACAGTACTTTTTCTGTTTCCATAATACCTCTCACCACACAGAAAACTGAACCAGAGAGAAAAGGAACAGCTAGACAGCATATCAATGTATCTGTGACAGCTGTCCTATCATAACCTGGGACCCATTGTTTTTAATCTTGTATTGTTTTACTTGTTTCATTGTATTGCTTGGATTTTAAACTATGCTTGATGTTTTAATGTCTTTTTATCTTGTACACCGCCCTGATCTTTTTGGAAGGGCGGTATAAAAATAAAATTTATTATTATTATTATTATTATTATTATTCACACTATAGAAATACAGCACTAGTATTCCACATTAACTGTCCTGGTTTCATCATATGGACTCCTGGGACTGATAGTCTGTTGAGGCACTAGACTGCTCTGGCTGAGAAATGTAAAAGGCCCTCCTTTAACTACAAATCCAAGGATTTCATAAAATAGAACTATGACAGTTAAAGCAGAATAAAAGTGCTATGCTTCTGTAGTAGGAATTGCTCCCAAATCAACTAATGCATTCATATGCATGAAGAACATTAGGAACTTCACTGTGAATTCATGTAAGCTAAGCTACTATCATACTACAGAGTGTCCAAGCATATTTCATCTTCTGAAAAAGAATGGTCAAACAATGCTGAATATCAATATAGCTGCTGGGAAGAAACTGACAGTCGGAAATCACACATATTGTCCAAGGCACAGATGAGGAAGTATTCCTTGTGGTTAGATATACATGGAATTTCTGAGCTTAGGACATGAGGAAGTATGTGTGGAATATATCCTGTGTTAAGAACTGTATTGCTTGAACAAGTGCTAATACCTCACTTCAGCCTGTGTTAGCAAAAGGTATATGGAAAATACACTACACACTGACCACTGTAACTGAGATCTGTGTGCACAGTCCTTTTCTCCCTATTCCCATCTGTTCCATATCCATTTTCTGTATCAATTTTTCCTGACTCAAAATGTGTGGATTAAAGTTATTCAAATAAAATCTGCAAGAGAAAAGGAGACACATCACATTTCTTAAGCATCTTGAGAAACTTACTGAATGGATTTCTTCTTGTGAGTTTCAGATATTCGTCAATCTCAGAAAGCTACAGAAATGCAAGAAATGAGCACAGATCATCTCCATAATGACTTATAAGTATAATACACAAGCTACAAAAATTCTTATTTAGAAGCAGAACCAGTTTGTTACCCATAGGTTTTCAGCACCATAAGTTTTGCAGTTTTTCTTTTAAGGTTAACAATGCAGGAGCTAAGAAGTGCAAACCATAATCAATGATTGCAAATGCAACCAATTTTCCTCAGAATACCAATGCTTGTAGATTTAGACCCAGATAAGAAAGTCTGTACTTGTCTGACCACAACGCTGTATGTGAATCATTATAACTATTGTTTCCTGTCTTCAGCTTTATGGTCAAATGCAGAAGTGATTCATAAGATGATAAGAAGGCATTCAGTGCTAACACACCAGAAATGATAGATCTCTGGCAACTCAACTGTATTAAGTAGTATCAATCCCACTGATTGAATAATTCTAGTGTAATTGGGACTATCAATATAATTTAGACCTAAGAAATAAAATCTGGATGCAGAGTGTAACTAATGTTCAGGTTTTTCCCCAGCATACATAAAAAAGCAAATTCATGGTAACCTGTCTAGTATAAAACCTGGAATTAAATATCCTGTGTGATTATGAGGGTAATCCTAATTGGTGAAGATGACCAAGATCCAGTTGATCCACAACTATGCATTTAAAGCTTTCTTGAATTCAAATCTCTCTCAGCCTAAGGATGCCAGAAATTTCATAGGTTTACCAGATGAAAAACTAGAGATGGCTTGTATACCATTAATGTTTCTGCAGACTAGGCTATACGAGGAAGTATTGTTTGCAACTAGATGACAAACACCATCTACGGAAATTCCCCCATCTACACAACCATTAAAGATACAGAAGCCATCTCCAGTTTTCACCCTGGCAACTCTAATTCTCACCTTGCTCTAACATTTTGTTTGCCTTGTGACTGTGCTCCTGGGCTGAAACAGGTATGGATATAGTATAATTATATTCCACATTATGATCATCCAATTATTTTATTGGGATTTTTTTTCAAGCCATTTAATGAGAGGAAAATCTAAGAAAGCAAAATATTGTGATTTTCCAGGATATTGTATGTATCAAATGTCATATTTTGCAATACTATTGTTCAGACATTAAAAATGCAAGATAAATGAATAAAATTTCTAAAACTGTTTAAGAAAGATCTTTGGCTCTTCGCCTGATAAAATGTGGGTGGTATGGGAATGTATTATTAAAAATATAAAGGATTCTGAGATTTGAGTTATGTTCTTTATTTAGTTTAGCATGCATTTAAAATCATAGCTTGAAAATATGCTGAAAATTAAAGAATAGGTCTTCAAGTTTTGAGTATGTGGCAGATAGATAGTATTCATTCTGATTATTATTCAGGGTTTCTCTCTCTCTCTCTCTCTCTCTCTCTTTTTAACTACCTACACTACATCTTCTTCCCTTTTTATCATAATCTGCCAAGTATTTACAAATGTATTTTTTTCTCTTAGGCCCCAGTATGGGTGACCTATGGATATTAAAATTATATATAGAGGTGTGTGTGTATCCTAAACAGGCCAGCATTAGCACTCTGGAATCTTCAGTGACATGCTAATTCTGTATCACTATGTGTAATGATTTCCTTAAGACATGATGCCAGTTGTGCAGGCACATTCTGTTTACATGTGGTGTAAACCACTATGAGTCTAATCCAGCTACCAAGGCTGAATTCCTCCAGGTTATAGTTTTTTCAGGTGTTGTGCTCTCTTGCTGAGAATTCTGTGTACTTTGCTCTATACTGCAGATCTCAGGATTCCACGGGATGTTATCATGGATTTAAAGTGAAATTATAGCAGTATAATTCTGTAGTGTAAAAGGCTCCCTTGTTTTTACACAGCCCTAGACAGAATTATGCAGCCCTCCAGATATTGGATTGCAGCTCACAATGTGCCTAACCATTGGTTATGGCTAAGGCTGCTGGCGCTTTCAGTCCTGCAACCTTTGCAGGGCTATATGATTCCCATTCTTGTTTCTGCCACACACATACCCACAGAGTTTTCTCTCTTACCACAAAGGTGTATATACACATGGATTTTGTACATTTAGTTATTGTTTCTAGTTCTTTATTTGTTGTTTTTCAAGGTCAAACCTTGTCACAAAACAGTACATGTGTGTGTGCATATACAGAGACATATATAATAGAAACAGTGGAATCTTACACAAATGCTTTGTAGGCCTGTGTCATACAGAGCATTGGCATGTTAATATATTTCTTGCTGTTATATCTTATCTATGTTGCAAATGTAATCCTCTGTACCAGACAGCTGACCTCAGTCTTGCCTATTGGAGGTCAGCCAACCATGCATTAGCTGTGAATATGGCTGTCTGTATGGAAATGTACTGCTGCATAGCCTGATTCATTTCAGACTTGAGGGGTGGCCTGTTGCAAGCTGGACTATCTGGACAAGCAAACAGGACTGGAACATTTCCTGTTTGAATTTATTGGCCAATATTGCAGACAGATTGATATCTGAGGTTAATATTGCTGAATTTAAGTGTCTTCTGCAATTACTGCTCTCTTTTTAAGGGTAAACATTGTTGTTGTTATACCCTACTTCTTCCCCAGTTTGGGCTGATTTACAGCAATTAAAACCAAGCATAAATTAAATTTACAGTGGGCCCTTGTTATACACTGGGGTTTGGTTCCAGGATCCACCACGGATAACAAAATCCGTGGATGCTCAAATCCCATTAAATACAATGGCATAGCAAAATTATATACAATGGCAAAATCAAGGTTTTCTATTTAGAATTTACACTTTTTGGAATATTTTCAAGCTGTGGATGCTTGAATCCATGGATAAGATATCAATGTATAAGGAGGGCCAACTGTAAAAGCATACAAAGGTGCTAAAAAGCAATCAAATCATCATAAAATTAAAACCAGTCAAAACTGATTAAGACAACAACAACATAACAAATAAAGGCCCAATACATTATATAAGGCACATTTCCCCTTTAAAAAGCAATTCTCAAAAAACTACCAGAATAAAAAGGGCTTTACTTGCTTTCAGAAAGATAGTAAAATTGGTTCTGGGAAGGAAGCTCCAGAACCTCAGAGAAGCCTCTTGAGAAAACTCTCTCCCATGTTCTCTCCAGGTGTACCAGGGGTGGGGTGGAACAAATAAATCAAAATTATTGTGTTGTTGTTGTTGTTGTTGTTGTTGTTTTATGTCTTTTCTTTTCTCCAAACTGGAACTTAAGGTGGCTTACAGAAGTTCAGGGGAAAGAATGCACATAAAGCTAGGGTGGGCAAAATGCAAATCTCCAGATGTTGGACGGCACCTCCCAACATTCCTCACCATTGGCTATGACAGCTAGGGCACATAGGAGATGCAGTCCAATAATATCTTGAGGAACGTACTTTGCCTACCTCTACTTTATGTGTATTTGTTCCCTTGTGTTTCTGTACGCTCCCTTGCCCATCCATGATGTAAAGGTTTCTTCCGACGTCCTCACAACCCACTTGCCACATTGTCACTATTGCCTGAGTTATAGTAATATTTGCTTATTTATTCATTCATTTTCTACCCTACATTTCTTCCAATACATGACTTTGCATTTTAAAACAAACTCCAGCTCACATGGCATCACTGAATTGTGCCTGTGAGAGTGATGGGACCAAGAGAATGCAGGGATTTTAAAAAATGCAGGGAGATGGGTTCCCCCCCCCTCCCCTGTATAGGGCTTTATAGATCAGAACTAGCATTTTGAATTGTGCCTGGATCAATAGCTAATGAAGATGTTACCACAAGGGAATTCTATGCTCCCTGTAACCAGTCTGTAGTAATCTGTCTACAGCAATTTGGATCCACAGAAGTTTGCAAAAACATCTCCCATATGAAATTGCCATAGAGTGTTACCCCAGTAGACCCTACAAACCTATAACAGACTTAGAAATCAACAGTAGTGGATGTAGTAACTGATGTACCCTAAGAAGACTGTGGAAATATATTTGTGTTTCACACTGTGTGGGGCAACAAGAGAATGCAAACTGTTGACTTTAGATGGGGCTACCATTGTTTCATTGTATCTTACATATCATCCTGTATAGACCACAGCCAAACAAATGTTAGGTAGTGGTTAGCCAAGCTTGCAAGAACTGGTTCAGGCTACAATGAAATTTCCTTCCTCCAATGCAGGGGAGGCATATGCAGTTAAAACACCAGGCAAGCAGTGGCACCATCCATCCATCTGCTGTCTCTCACTAGCAGGTTCCTGGACAATTTCATTCCCTCCATTTCAGAAACATTTAGAAATTTCTTCCAACATATTAGGCACTCAAAGCAAGGGTATCCAAGGCACCTAAAGGAAAGCAAACACAACAAAAACTAAAGTTCTAGTTGCAAACAGTTTTAAATGTCTCACTCTTTGTAATGCCAGAAATTTAGGAACTGAAGAACCATTTTAGAGGGCAGAATTCTTATTGATGAAGCAGTGCCTTTATCCTCACATCTACCCACCCCCAGTAGTTACGCACCTGGCTCCTGAGATCTATGACTGCAATTAATTCAGTAGAAAATCATCTTGGGTTTATATGGAGCACGTCCACCAATTAAACCTACTAGACCTAGAATCATAGAGTTGGAAGAGACCACAAGGGCCACCTCAATTGTTCCTTGCAATAATCTGAACATGGAGGAACCTGTTGTCCTGTTCACTTACACTTCTCTTTCATCAGAAAATAATGAAATTGTGAAATTATGAAAAGGCATTGGCCTTTTCTTCTTCTTCAATGTGCTGTTTATTCACCTGTCATCTGTACAGAATATGAAGAGTGAGCACAGATTATGTATTTTACCAGTAGCCTTGTAAAACACATTATTTTGCAGAGATTCTACCAGTGTGTGTTCATGTACCTGTCATGTGACTGTCATGTCTATGAATATATATAAGCAAATGTGAATGAACTATATCTGGATTAAAAATATGACTGTAGTTATGGTCTTATATGTGGGATAATTTGAAAGCTTGTGGGAGGACAATGTGACAGAGGTGTGAGCAGACTCAATTGACAAGCTGTTTCTTTTGTATTTTTTTTAAAAAAAAAACATTAAAATCTAACAGTAGGCCTTTATTTCCTAAATATCTTCAGAGAAATCAGTGTCCTCTTCTCTCCCCCCCCCCCCCCCAATGCAGTCACATTTCCAGCCAACCAACTAACTCTGGCTGTGACTTTGCAGCATTTGTTATGTAATCTCTAGTTCATGCTAGGAACCAGCAAACCATTTACCTCCAAGAACCAAAGTCCACATGCTGATGACCTTTGCCTGTACAGAAACCATGTGGAACTGGGCGATGTGGCAATGGTCTCTCGTGCCTTGTCAGTACAAGGGTAAAAATAACGCTGTGCAATATTTGGAAAGTGTTGCTGACTGTCTGGCTGAAAGCAAAGCTGATCTATGAAGCAAACAGTCCTGCCTCCCAAGCATTCCTTAAAAATTAGACCATATGGGAAGCCCACGAAGGATAGCGACAGTCATAGGTTATTAACAGACTATAGAAATAAAGCAGTTTGACACCACTTTAACTGTCATGGCTCCATCATATGGAAACTTGGGATTTATACTTTGGTGAGGTATTCAGCCTGGTCTGTCAAAGTACTCTGGTGCCTCACCAAACTATACATCCCAGGATTCCGGAGAGTGGCTCCATGACAATTAAAGGAGTGCCATACTGCTTTATTTCTTCAGTGTGGATACACCCATAGTTGACAATCCATCAAAGTATCCAGATTAAAATTCAGCCAGCATGATGTAGTGGTTTGAGCACTGGATGATGACCCTGTAGACCAGAGTTTGATTCCCCATTTGGCCCTGGAAACCCACTGGATGACAATGGGTGAGTCACATACTTTCACCCCCAGAAATTTCGTGATAGGATCACTTTAGGAGTGTCATAAATTAAAAATGACTTGAAGGTGCACAACAACAACAAAGATTAAAACTAATGTTCCTTGCACTCTGCCCTGAGAAGAATAGAGACATTGTCATTGCCTTTTATGTGAGTCCATGGAATCTATGTAATAGAGCTCTAATTAGGGCTTCTACTGCTGATCTTAATATTGTATTAAAACCAGTCAGGGAAACTGTCCATAAACATCCCATTCGTGCTACAAAATTATTATGCCATTAATCCATTTTAAACTGTCATGGCAGCATCTCATGGGCTTCTGGAGTTTGCAGTTTGGTGGGACATGAGAGTTCTCTTGCTGAGAAATAAAATATATTTCCCTAAACTGCAGATCCCAAGATTCCAGAAGGCAGAACCATGGCAGTGAAAATAGAATTATCATGTGATAATTGCATAGCATGAAAATGTCCATAGTCCTAGCTCACCATGCCAATATGGAAATATTTCTGCTACAATTTTGTTTTTTGTTTGTTTGTGTGTGTGTGTTTGTTTGTTTAGTTTAGTTTAGCTGAACTAGCACTGGCTATTTGGGGAATCATGTAAATTCTACTCACCAGGATTGACAAAAATGAGAAACACAAAAAGCAGGAAAATAAGCATCTGTAAAACGAATGGGATTAGGGATTAGACTAGATGAATTTTGGGATCAGTTCCAACTTGATGAATCTGGACTCTGATTTCTGTCACTATTCTCTGTCAGTATAGACCAATTTGCACCAACATGATGCCCAGGCTGGACCAGATATTTTTGATAACAACTTCCATTAGTTTCAGCTAGTATGGCTAATCGTGAGAGATCATGAAGGTTGTAGATCAAAAGCATCTGAAGGATAATTGTGGGAGGAAGACTGTGATGGATATACTTGGTCAGAAGGATGGGTTTGTTAATAGTCATGGCAAAGTTACCCACTGTCTTGTTTTAGCAAAAGCACAAGTTGATAGCATTCTATGGTTGACTTTAACAATCACTACGGAAATATATGGAGATAGGGAGACATATGTTTTCTCTTCCTGGTAGAGAAAGAGGAGATGTCCATGTACAAAATAAGACCCAAAGAGATGAAATCATAGAATTGGAAGACACTACTGGGACCATCCAGTCCAAAATCCTGCCATGCAGGAATACATGAGCAAAGCACAAATTAAAGCAAATGGAATACAGTCATAAAATAAAATGTCTTCTATAGACCCCATGAATGATCATGCTTCCCTCCCCCCCCCCCCCCGAAACTCTTTTAATATGAAGATTTCAATATGTTCAATTTCCCACACAGTACAAATTCCCAAGGTTACTTTTCTCATTTGCATCCAAATAAAAACCAAAATTTAGATACTGTTAGTGTGACAACAACATCCTCTCCTTCAAAAGGAACAGCATGCTCTTGAAAAACCTGCCCAAGTTCTTTTCTTTTTGGTAACTTGCTGGGGAAAAAATAAATAAATGCAGATGTCTTTATCTTTCAAAGACTGCATTCCAAATTGCAAAACCTTTTTCACAACTCTCATGTGGGTTGTGCTAGTAAGTAGTGGTCTCTAACATTCCAAAGCCAAGAACTACTATTCTGTCTATCTGTCCATCTCTCTCTCTGTCTGTCTCATAAGCTTCTTGATAATTTTCACTACCATGGTAAATTTTGTTGCCTGAGGCAAAGGACAAGATGGAGCCCTTTTTCCATTCTTTGCACCAAAGGTGGTTGGATTGGCAGTTCAATCATGCTTCAAGATTTAGGATGGGATAGCATCCTCTAATATTCCAGAGGATGTGTGTGTGCGCGCGCACACATGTGCATTCATGCACATGTGCTTTCAAGTCACCTGTTGACTTATAATGACCTCATGAATTTCATAGACCTTTCTTAGGCAAAGAATGCCAGAGGGAACTTGGAACAAATTGAGAGATAGAAAAGGAAAGACTAAGGCCTGGTCTGGATGGTCCAAAAAAAATAACCTCCCTCTGTCCTCCTAGTGGGGAATCCAGACTTGCATAACTAAACTGAACAACATCCGGCTTATTAAGCACCAAACTCAGGGGATGCCCCTCTTAAAACAGAGATTAAAAATTCCCTGTGTACTCTGGATCTTCTAGGAATGTCCAGAGCCTTCTTTTCTTACATTGGGTAGCTGTTTAAAATGCATTCTGCAGTGGTGCCTGGCACTGCTACTGCAACAGCTAGTCACTTGCTTTGAGGTCTGAATGAGGTGCCCAGCCAGGTGATTGATGCTGGGTCCCTCGTTCGGACTTCAGGAATGAGCACTTGCCATTGCTGTGCTAAGTGGCACAGTGGGATACAAAAGCAAACAGCTGCCCAGTGTCACGACAGAGGGCCCAAGGGAACGGAGGAGGTTAGAACAGCTTCAGATACTCTAGGTTGCCCCCAGAGTATTCTGGCCCATGCCGACACCACCTTAGAAATCATATTTTTTACAGAAATTAGAGCTAATTCTTAGCTTTATCACATACCTTATTCATTCTGTTAGTTATACAGGTATAGATTGGTTCTCATGAATGTTAATACCCATCCACAACCATCTTAAATTGTAACAACATAAAGGTTCTGGTCCAAAAGTAGAGATGGTGTAGTATTTAGAATATTGGTTTAAGAACCAAACAAACAAACAAACAAACAGCTTCATTTATATATCGCTTCATACCCTTAAGGAGTGTCTAAGCGGTTTACAATTATAAGCTATTTGCCCCCCAACAATCTGGGTACTCATTTTAGCGACCTCGGAAGGATGCAAGCCTGAGTCGAGCTTCAGCCCTTTGCTGGTCTTGAACTCGCCACCTTATGGTTTTGAGTGAGTGGCTGCAATACAGGCATTTAACCACTGCGCCACCAGGGCTGAACTATTTACCACAAATAGTTCAATTTCTCCATCCTTCTAAAGATTTAATAGATAATGACTGTCTACATATGACTGGAACATTTTCTGGTTTAATTTGGACCAGAGAAACAAAAGTATCATAGACTACCTGTGACTTTTTCTGTGTTTGTGACCTATCATACTAGGGAGCTTATCATATGGACTTTAAAACCAGCTCAAGCATCCCAAGCTGGAGCCAGGATGAGGGATGGAGGCGGGGATTATTGCATGCTAAAATGCCACATAATTGCTGGCTGCCATCAACCCAGGTCCCAGCTCTGCTCCACCAATACTTTTTAGAAGGCGAAAAGCTTTGAAAAAGTGCTGACAGAGCACAGCTGGGACCCAGCTTGGACCCAGGCTGATGGCAGCTGGTGATTAGATGGTGATTTAGCATGTGATAATCCCTGCCTCAATCCTGCATCCCAGCTCCAGCCTGGGATGATTGAGCCAGTTTTAAAGTTCATGCAATAAGCTCCTAGGTTGTTCATTCCATCTTCTTCTTCTGTGCCCTCCCATTATGTGAGTCTTTCAGCCACAATTCCCTTCTTTCCAGTTTAGGATGACCACAATGTTTCTATGGTGGAGGGGTGGAAAGAGAATAAATGTGCTCCCCCCCCCCCATAAAGAATTCTCACCTACAAACACAATGAAATTTTTCTCCAGTGCCCATATTTCTTGCATTGCTGTGTTGACATTCCCTTCATAACTTTGCTTTCCACTTCTCTTTGGATGCTTAAGCTATATTTCAGAATGCTTAACGAAGGTTTTAAGTTATTGCAATGCTAGAAATTTGGGAGCTAAATAAAAATTTCATATGGCAGCAAAATTCTGATTTAGGGGGCAGTCCACCCCCTCATAACTATACCCCATAGGATAATGGTCTCACATACACTATGAGTAAGCATGACCCTTGAATATACAGGAACTAAGACTGTGACAGTGTGCACCTATAAAGTCTCCCTTTTCCAACTTCATATACATTCCATGGGTGGCACTGTCACTAGGGTACTTTTTGAATTAAACATAATGGTGAGAGCCATGTCTTTATTTGTTCCCCCAACAATGTGTGCATCCTTGTATGTTTTAAATTATATGCATTGCTTGAACACATTTACTCCATTACTTTGCACACATTTCCAATCTGCACATTTTTCTATGCACACTTTTCCAATGTGCTCATCTGGGGGAGACACATCAACAGCTGCCTAACAGCTTTGGATTCTGGAACTCAGATGATATCTACTCTACAAATAGTTTAGAAAGAGTGGACTGATGCAGGCCTTTCAGACCTTGTACTGAACATGGATTTCTCATCCCTAATGGGAACATTTCATCATTCCTAATGGGAACATAATCAGTGGTGACCTTTTACTGATTTGGGAATGCCATAATTTATTTATTTTGTTTGTATCCCACCTTCCTTCCAAGGATGGAGTGCATGGTGGTTTACAGCATAATAAATTAGAAATACAAAATTATACACGAATATAAAACACTTTAAAATGCTACTTCAATTAAATTAAAACTTCAATTTAAAACATTAAAAAGTCCAGCATGCCCATTTAAAACAAGTTGGCTATTAATGGCTCATCTGATAAATATAATAAGTTAGTTATTAAAGGCCTGCCAGTGGAAGGGCAAATAATTTCATTCATTTTGCAGGTGTAGTTTCTTTGTTGCTTTTGCTCCAAGAGACTAACACAGCTACCCCTCTAAAGGATAACCGTTATACATGATGCAATTATGAATGTAGACAATGATGTGATACAGTTTGTACCTTTATTAATGTCCTTTTAAGGTTGCTGGTGGCTTAACTAGGATGCCCTACGTCATCAGACCTAAATTGTAGGCCATGGAATGTTTACAAACACTAAAGATCAATACAAAGCTCAGCAGGGCCATATAACTTTATAACCTGAAATCCTTAATGAAACAACAGATCAGCAGCCTACTATTAGTTCACTGTTCACTGATGTGTCGGCAGGCATGAGCAGCTTTAGGCCCTATTGCAGCTATAAAGATTACACAGGGACACTTTCCTCACCACAGGCCTTTGTTCACAACAGTGTCTGATAAGGGCTGTGCCATTTGACCCAATTCATCTGGAAAAAGGAGGTAACAGTTCCTGGGAACCTGCACTCAGCATGAGCCAACAGACTTCAAGTAACCATGTTCACATAAGGAAGAGAAGATGTTATCTAGAGAGTGTACCTTCTATTGAAGAACATTCCAAATTCAGGTGTCACCAACATCATGTTCCCAATTCACCATAAAGGTGATGGGTGATAATGCGGCACATGACAGTCCTAAACAATAAGATCTTGGCATTGATTAGTATGCAATGACTTTGGTGAACATGTAAACCATCTGATAATATAAGGAATAATTGGGGCAGGGATTTTCCATGCAGTGTATTTCCAGTGATAAAACTGCCTTGCTGAGTGCTTTTCCCTAAGAAATGAACTTTCACTCATTAACCTTCATTCAGGTCATGTTAGAATTTCCCACTAGATCACACTGAAGGCCAAATCTCATGCCTGAAAAATCTACCCTTTCTCCCTAGCAAATCCAATATACAAATTTAATATGATGCTACCACTCATACCTTCCTTCAGACACTGTATTTTGTAGCTTTTGGCATAAACCTAGGGCTGGCCCAAAATATTTTGTTGTCTGAGATAAAGAACAAGATGGCACCCCCTCACTATCCCACACACAGAAGCCAGATGACTGGCAGAATTAGGAATTGGTTAGTGTCCTTCAGTATAATTGAAGCAACAGGCTAACTGAGGGGGCTCAGGACAGGTTGCACAGCATACACAGCTCTGTATACCTACAGAGAGGGACAGCCTGGGAGTTGAGGAGGTGTCCAAATGACCAAGATAATTTTCCAACTTCATATTTCCATTCCACTTAATGATAGTGCCCAATCTCTACAACCTACCATAACTTCTATGTGGTAAATAATTAAATATGTATGCTTCCTTTTTGTCCTGGACTCTATTTCTCACTGTGCCGCTGCTGTCTTCTTGCATCAACTTCTAGTTAGTAAGCTCATTAGGCCAGACACCTGAACTGTAAAGCAGCACACACTTAGTTGCCTCTGTATAAAATAACAACAATAGCAATATCTGGCAATCCGACATGTTAGTTGATCTTTTGAGGCAGTTAGGGATCTGCAAAAGAGGAAGTTAACTGCTTTCATGTTGATTGTTAACTGTTTTCATGTTGATCTTGACTCATGGTTATGTTGTGAATGAGATGCCTCCATGCCCCCTAATCCTCTATCTTCCTATTCAGGTCCTGCAGGCTCAGGCCCATGGGGCTTTCCAGGGGCTTGCCAGGAGAGGGCAACATGAAGTTGCCTTTTCCCAAATGCTTAGCAGCTACACTGCAGGTCCCAGGGGTGTATTTAAAGGTATAAGGCAGCTACACTGAGGGGGTGTGGGGACGACTTATCTGAAGTCTTTTCTGTTGCTCAGCAACTACTGTACATTGGAAGCTGTCAGGATGCTAGAAACACAGGCGGAGCAGCTGCACGGGTGGCAATGAACAGGGCGTTTGGCAGCACTGAACCTTTAATTTAATTTAATTTTTTTGTTGCCAGCTGCGAACTGTGCAGTTGCACCGGTACACCATACAGACAATTGTATTACTAAATGTGAACTTCGCAGTTGTGCAGGCACATCACACATGAACTGTGCAGTTATGAAGATCTGTCAAATTACCATTGTGGTTTTGCTTCCCTTTTTTTAACTGTGCAGTTGCACTGGTGCACCATGAATGAACCCCTATATGTTATGAATAAACTTCTTTATTTTATGAATGAATGGACATTTTATGCGCAGCTGCATAACAGTTACAGCATCCCAGAGTCTCTACTGTGAATGTCTAGGGTTCAGATTAGGGCTGGAGCTAGGGTTTGAGAGCTTTAAAAAACTGGGCAGTTGCACCGCAGCATTTAGATGCAGCTGGGCAGTTACACCCTTTGTAAAAAGAAGTGGGGAAAAGCAGCTCCTTTTTAAAGCCACGTTTTCCCCACTAAAATGCAAAAGAAGCAAATTCATGCCAAACTTTCAGCAGGCATGAACACACCCCTTTTTGCCTGTCTGTATCAGGCCATGATCTCCCTGATTGAGTCTATCCATCTGGCATGCGGTCTACTTCTGTTTCTACTTCCCTCCACCTTCCTCAGCATCACTGCCTTTTCTAATGAGTCGTGTCTTCTCATTATGTGGATGAAGTCTGACAGCTTCAAATTAGTCATCTTGATTTCCAGAGAGTGCTCTGACTTGATCTGTTCTAGGACCTATTGTCTTTTTATCTGTTTATGGTATCCTCAGCACTCTTCTCCAGCTCTACATCTCAAATGCATTAATTTTCTTACTATATGCATTCTTCAATACCCACTTCTCACAGCCGTACATGGTAATAGGAATACATTGGCTTGGACAATTCTAACTTTAGTGTTCTGTTGTGTATCCTTACACTTTACAATTACAGAAGATTATGTAGTAGAACAATGAATTGCAAAGACCCTAATCTGTAAGGGGCATTGAAATTATGACGTGAGAAATTTTTATTGGTATGCACTGGTGAAGATTGGGGCGATCTAGACTGAAAAAAAGGAGGCGGTCCATGACTGCCCCAGGAAGCAGCGGGATGGGGCTAAGGCTGCCACACCAGCAGCCTCCGCAGCCCCATCCCGCCACTTCCAGAGGCTGCGGGGAAACGCCAAACTGCCAGTTCCCCCAGCCCCTAAGCGGGGTGCAGCAGGCACCCTGGACGCCCACTGCACCCTGCTTGAGGAGGCAGGCCTGAAGGGAGAAAGGGGCCGCCGCCACGGCCCCTTTTTCCCTGGGTCTTTGCTGCGGCTATCTAAAACCCATGGCAAAGACCCGCCCACAGAAAGGAGCTCCATTTGGAGCTCCTTTTTTGCGCCGCAGAAATGGCGCAAAGGCGTCATGGTGTGCACAGCATGTCTAAAAGCTGGTGTGCCCGTATGATGCCACCACTTAATAATGGTGACGCCCATATGTGCTAGGGTTCGGGAGGGTGTAAAAGCTACACCCTCCCGAACCCTACTTGTGCTGCTTTTGGCCCTAGACGCGCCTCTTTTGGCGCGTCTAGATCGGGCCATTGTCCACAATGACTTGTAACAGTATTGCTGAACTAGATATTTAAAACATGGTTGGCTTAATTTATACTCTGATATTGTAAAATGCCAAAATTTGTTTGGGGTTGACAATAAAATTCTTACTTGACAATGGAATACACTCTCTCAGAGAGTGGTGGAATCTCTTTCCTTGGAGGTCTTTAAACAGAGTCTGGATGGCCACCTTTGGGGAATGCTTTGATTGAGAATTCCTGCATGACAGGGGGTTGGACTGAATGACCCTTGTGGTCTCTTCCAACTCTATGATTCTATGATCAAATTAAAAATAATTATATTCAGAAGAGATAAATATGTGAGAACATCATCATGTTGGAAAGTAAGACCTGAGTCTGACATAGAGATCTTTTAAGTTACAGTATCAGATTTTTAGTTCAGGGAGAGTGCCTTAAGATTGTGAACTTCCATCAGATTATTCAAACCCATTCAGTTGTTATCACATCTCATTAACAATAAATCACCCTCCTTAAAGTCCTCAGCTCCCTTAGGAATAAGTAACAGCCTAGCCCTAAGTACACTCATTCACCAGACAGAAGTCTCTGAATTCAATCCTATGGAATGTCGTGTAATTTATTTCTGAGTACACATACTTAAGATTTGGTGAGACTTCTGTAATTCACTGGTCACAACACTGAAGAACACAATGTTCTTCTCTTGAACATTATCCTGAGAACCTCCATCTGACTCATGGATTGTACTCTTTTTTTCTGCACTTAGACAAGTCCACACAGCCAGTTGCACAGATTTACTAAGAACATACACAAGGAACAGTCTGTTATTATCCTGATATTTTCATCTGATACAAACATAATATTAGTGATGTAATATATTTTGTACATGGCTGTCACAGCTCATAAGACTACATGCAGCTGCTAGTCACAATGGTTATTTATTGATAGGGAGGGTGTGCCTCCTACTTTAGAGAGGATAGCCTTCTATTTGAAGGGCCATCAGAATAACATCACCTGTCTCAGCATTATTAAAAGTAGTGGTCTACAGACCAGTGTTGGTCCATAATCTATCAGTTGCGATGCTGTGGCAAGTTTATAGGGAATATGAAATTTTGTTGTTTTGTGACTTCAAGTCATTTCCAACTAATAAGCTATAACAACCGTATCATGGGTTTTTTGTTTTTGTTTTTGTTTTTTTGGCAAAATTTGTTCAGAGGAGGTTTGCCATTGCCTTCTCCTGGGGCTGAAAAATGGTACCAGTCCCTGACACATTGGATGAAAAGAGTTTTCTGTTTCCACACCAGACAGCTTGAGAAGCACTGCTCTATTTGAAGGTTCCCCTTTGTTTGCAAGGCTGCCAGATCCAAGCCCAGTGTTAAGATCTAGACCCATCAGAAGGAAGAGCAGTAGATGTCTTATCAATCCACAGTTCATATCCAGGCAGCAGAATGAGTATGACCCTGGCCCACCTGATTGAAATCATCCTCACTGTTCTGAGATGCACTGTTTTTCTATTTAAATTATAACAATATTTTAAAATATGCAGAATCTAATTTTATTGGCACTTGTGTCCTCTTTTGTTCTCATTTTGTATGGATTGTACTAGGAATGTGGTCAAAAACAGGAAAGTACTATGCTATTCATATCCTGCTTGTGAGCTTCCAAAAGGTTTATGTTTGCCCACTGAGGAACAAAATGGTAGGCCCCATACAGACAGGCCAAAATAAAGCTGCTTCAGGTCACTTTGGAGGTATGCTGTTTAAATGATGCATGCACCCTAAGAGTCTGGAACCTGTGCCAAAGCCACATTCCAGTTCTAATGACTGGAGCGTGGCTTTGGTGAGGCTTCCAGACTCTTAGGACAGATGCATCATTTAAACAGCATACCTCCAAATTGACCCGAAGCAGCTTTATTTTGGCCTGTCTGTACAGGCCCTACTGGCCTTAGTTCTGTCTCACCAGACCTTCTTACATCATAACAGACATAACATTATCATTCTGCTTGGCAGAGTAAAAACCAGTACTTTAAATATCCCACAACTGGACACTTGATGCCAGCTCCGCAGTCATGCGAAAATCAATTAGCCACCATGTTCTGAAATAGCAGGTTGTGAGATATCCTTGAAGTTTATCATGGAGACCATGAGAAACCCGAGTCTCCACACAGAGTAGCTTTTGGCATGAATCACTAGTAATAATCTAATGAAATGAAAATGCAAGCAGTAGAGTTGTGAAGTGCTTTGATGTTAACACTAATGTGGAAGTGCACTATTACCTTTTTATATTACAGTATTACATCATTATAAGTTAAAGAAGAAAGTGCAAGTGCAGGCTTGCTCATGAAGGATTTACATAAATTCAACTTAGATAGTGAGGAAATCGAAGTAATTACAGATTTTCCATACCTGGGATCAAATATTGATCAGAACATAGACTGCAGTCAAGAAATCAGAAGAATATTAGGAATGGGAAGGCCATCTATTAAAGAACTAGACAAGATCCTAAAGCATAAAAATACAGTGCGCCTGTGCCAACTGTGGACTTGCCATCTGCAGATTCGAGCTTCCACAGACAGCAAGCCCTGCCAATTGAAAACAATGGGATTTGAGCATCCATGCTTTTTGCTACCCATGGGGGAGGGGGAGTGGGCCAGAATGGATCCCCCATGGATAGCAAGGGGCTACTGCATACAACTGAGTGAATCATCCAAACTGCTGTATTCTCCATCACAAATCCATGGATGTGAGAGCTGGAAAACAAGGAAAATGGACAGGAAGGAAATCAACTCATTTGAGATGTGGTACTGGAGATGAGTATTGGGGATACTGTGGATACCAGAAAAGCCAAACAAATGGGTCCTAGAACAGATCAAGCCTGAACCCACCTTGGAAGCTAATATGACTAAACAAAGCTATTATATTTTGGCCACACCATGAAAAGGTATGATTCATTAGAAAAGACAAATAATGCTAGGAAAGGTAGAAGATAGTAGAAAGAGAGGAAGACCACATGCCAGATGGCTGGACTCATTCAAAAAGGTCATGGGCCTGAATCTGCAGGATGTGAGCAGTGCAGTGGAGGACAGGAGATCTCGGAGATGTCTCATCTACAGGATCGCCATGAGTCAGGGTTGACTCAACGGCCGTTAACAACACCAGACACTATTATCGACTGAAAACGCCAGTGTGTACTATTTTGATTTTCTTGAGCCTCACATTTTATTTATTTATTTATTTATTGTATTTATACCCCACCCTTCAGCCCTAAAGGCTATCAGAGCAGCTTACAATTATTATTTTTAATTAGACAGTTCCCTGCCCTCAGGCTTACAATCTAAAAATACTTGACACAAAAGAAGGGAATGGTGGTGGGAAAGGGGATGAGGTCCAGTGGTTCTTCTTTCCCCCTGAGACCTGGACCAAGCCAGATGGACTGGATGAAGGCCTCTTCTTTTTCAGGCAAGGCCTGATGGTGTTGGGCCTGTCTTTTCACTCCCCCCAGGCCGGATGAAGTCAGAATCCATGGAGGGAGGGCTCTTCTTCTTCAGGCTAGGCCTGATAGTGTTGAGCCTGCCTTTCCACTCCCTCCAGGCCAGATGAAGTCAGATGGCATGGAAGGACTGATTATTGGGCCTGCCTTTTCACACCCACCAGGACGGAGGATGTTGGGTGCCATGGAGGGAAGGCTCTTCAGGCAAGGCCTGATGGAGCTGGGCCTGCCTTTTCACTCTCTCCACATGAACTTGCTCTTACCTTGTTCCTGTTTATAGTTCTTTTTCTTCCTCTTTTTCTTGTCTGGATTAAAATTAAAGGCACCCTTCAGACTTAATACACACAAATGTTTTGTCATTCAAAATTCAGAGGAACCACCAAATATTCATGCAGTACCAGGATAACTCAATGATAATCTCCCAGGGTCAGATGCCCTGCACCAACATTTCCTCACGAGGATCCCACCAGGTATTTTGGACTTCAATGTCCGTCCTCACACCACCACCACTAGATGTGACTGGTGGAAACTGTTGTCCCCACTGGGTCTACTTGCAGATGAAGTGGAGTGGGGTGGGGTTATGAAAAATGGCAAGGGGATGGGATTGGATAGGGAGCCAAAGGTATTTCTTGAATGTCAGTCACCACAAGAGCTTCAGCTATTCCCCCCCCCTCCGCCCCATAAGTAGGACTGGTTGAGTGCAGTGCTGCTTGATCCCATGTAAGGACGAAACTAACCATTTGCATGATAATGACATGAAGTGAGACATTGGGGTTATTTTTTCCCCTAGTTACAGGCATATGGAGGAAGAACATGATCCTAAAAGAACCAGAGATTGGGGAGCTACTTTTAACAAGTTTTAGTTATAGTTCTGAGCCCCTGAAAGCTCTTGCTTTTATAATACGTACATTTTTTAAACTGATTATTTTTTCTTATTCAAATCTAACTAAAATTACTATTAGTTGCAGGGGAGTGGGTCAAAAACCTGCAGGGTACTGGCCTGTGGTGCAGAACACACCTAAGTAGTGAGACCATACATTCTTTGTAATAATTAAAGTAACTTACCATATGTACAGTTACACTGTAAAAGTTATCCTATTTTATGTTATACTCACAACGTATCTTTATGTCTTAGATACTGCAGAAATGTATTAACTACAAGTAATTTGCCTCTCTCTCCCTCTATGTCTTCCCAAGGTCTGCTATGTTTCCCAATCCCCACAGAGGGAACTACGCTTTGTGGGAAGGACATGGGAGGGTCTTTTCAGTTATGATACCTTACTTGTGGAACACTAATCTCTTGGAGGCCTATTATCCCTCCAAAATATCACTGCTAATTAAAGCCTTTGCATTTTTACACTGCTTGGATGATTTTTTACTACCTTAAATTTTAAATTATTTAAACTAAATTTATTGCACACACCCCAATAAGATCTTTCAGTACAAGAAAGAAAGAAAGAAAGAAAGAAAGAAAGAAAGAAAGAAAGTTACTGCTGATCTCTACAAAGAGTACAAAGTGCATGTGGAAGGATGGAAGCTTATCCAAACCTTTTCCTGTTTCCATGATCAGAACCAAAATGTCCCTGTCAGAGATAGATCCCTCTAGGAAATAAAACGGTCCCACTGGTGCCTACTAAGGTTCTTTGTTAGTGCCACATTTCTGCAAAGCCTCGGCACTTCAGTCTTTTTCACAATATCTTATGTAATTTAGTACAGAGGCAAGGACAGTAAAATTAAGAAGTGCATTGAAACAGAATAAAGGTGTCAACTCTGAAAGAGTCTGAAGAAGCAGAACTTCGCTGGAATAAATGACATGCTTTCAATGAACCTGAAGGCTTGAAATATGAGCACTTGAACAGCAGTACTCAGGATTACATAGTTTATACAACATAACAATATACCTACAGAATTCTTTTTCTTTCTATGCTGTTCCTCCACTGTGCTAGGCCAAAAGTTGCATGCCTGGTACATTAGCTGCAGTTTTCCTACTCAGCGTGAACTCCTTCATGCGAAGTAGTTTTGTCATCTGTTTCCAGGGCAACTGTTCAGGCATCTACAGCAATACCACTCACACCAGCACTTCAACAGCCAATGTAAAACTTCCCAACCTCACATTTGTGATGATTCTTGATCCATGAACACCACTGCTGTTTTAGAGTCCCACTCCAGATGAGACTAAAAGACTGGCAATGGGAGTCTTTACAAGTTTACTAAGCATGTTGGATGGCCTCTATATAGTTTATTAAATTTCTTACACATATTCTTCTAAAAGAATTTTACAACAATTAGACAACAATTTGATAAAAATTAAAAGCAAAAGCCCTCATCTAGAATATACTAAAACTACATTTCTTCTCCCCGAATAACAATAAAATATAAGGGATAATTTTGTTGTTGTTGTTGTTGCCTTCAAGGCATTTCTGACTTATGGGCCCAATCTAGACACGCCAAAAGAGGCGCGTCTAGGGCCAAAAGTGGCCCGAATAGGGTTCGGGAGGGCGTAGCTTTTACACCCTCCCAAACCCTAGCACGTAGGGGTGCCGCCATAATTAAATGGTGGCGTCTATACGGCCGCACCATGATGGCATCATGGCGTACGCAGATTTTAGACATGCTGCACATGCCACGAGACCTTTGTACTGCAGGAGGGCGCAAATTGTGCCCTTTCTGTGGCACAAAAAAGGAGCTCCAAACGGAGCTCCTTTTTGTGGACAGGTCTTTGTCATGGCTTTTAGACAGGGAGCCCTTTCAGGCCTGCCTCCTCAAGCGGGGTGCATCCAGCGCCCAGGGCGCCTGCTGCACCCCGCTTAGAGGCCACAGGAAACCGGCAGTTTGCCGCTTCCCCGCAGCCTCTGGAAGTGGCGGAATAGGGCCACAGAGGCTGCCAGTATGGCAGCCTTGGCCCCATCCCGCTACTTCCTGGGGCAGTCACAGACTGCCCCTTTTGGGCAGTCTAGATCACCCCATGGTAATCTTAAGGCAACCTAATCACAGAGTTTTCCAAGACTGAGCAGTGTTCCCTGTTATGGAGGGGATGCCGGAGGGATGCTGGCAACCAAAAGGGATCCTTTGCTGCAACAGTAGAAGTCTCCTTGTAAAGAGGCCTCTGCCATCACTGCAAGTTGAGAGAGCATCATTGGGACTCTTCTCCACCACCACAACAAGCTGGAAGGGGCACAGCAGGAAGAGGGTCCAACCAGATGTCACCCCTCTTCTGGGATGTCACCCCGTGTGGTCCACATGCCCTGCAGCCCCTTACTGATGCCACTGTGGCTGAGACTGTTTGACCTGCCCAAGGTCACCCAATTGGATTCCATTGCTGGGTGTGGAATTGAGCCCTGATCTTAAGAGTCATAGTCCAACACTCAAACAACTACATCATGATGGCTCCAATTACTTGTTATTAAAATCACAATCCACCAAATACCTGGGAATAAAGAAGTCACAACCTCAAACAAAAGATAAAGGCATTGGCAGGTCTTGCTAGGGATAGCAGTTTACAGAAGTGGGGGCCACATCTGAAAAAGCTCTCTACCTTGCCCTTACTATCTTAACCCCTCTTAGAGGGTAGAAACCCCCCCCCCTTTCAATATCATCTCCCTCACAGAGTCGTTGTAAATATAAAAAGATGGGGGGGTTACTATATATCTTCCCTTCACATGCTTGAAGAATGAGAAGGTTTTAAAATTATTGTTTAGTCCTCTGAATCGCTTTTATTTTTACTAGTAAGGAATACTGCAACAGATACTCTGCAACATTAAGCAAATCCTGCTCAAACATGATAAGCCTAGATATGTTAAACATAAGAGCATGTTAACTTTGTTGCCTCCAAAGGGTAGACTTTTAACAGGGCTCAGAAGTACTAGTCCAGGCTGCAGTCCTTTATGGGCTAGTCTACATGTAAGTATATTATGCAAATTGTTGCAGATTTTCACACATTCGTATCAAAGCTTGTCTTCTCTTTCCTGTACAAATTTGCATCTATTCACCCTCCCTCTGCCAAAATTGCACAGCCATGGGATAGTCTGGTAAAAATTGCAAATCTTTTTTTTTTTCCCCGGTGGATTTTATGGAGCTTTTCATCCCCCCCCCAACCCCCCCAACACACACACACCAGCAAAAAGTCTGAATTCCTCCAAATTGTGTATGGCCCAGTTGCAGTCTATTCAATTATACCAAGATGTATTTTAATGCATTTTCCTCCTTCACTCATTTGGTTTCCATTGAATAGGACTCTTGTAACCGTGCCATTTATATTCCTTTATCTTGAGAAACTTTCCTTTCTGCTTATTTTTAAAAGGAATCCTCAGACTTCAATAGCTTATATAGTCTCCTTGTATTCTAAAGATATTTAGCTGAAGTGGGTGCATCAACTAAAAATCATCAGAATTGTCTACCTAGTGCCATATTCCATAAGCTATAAATAAAGACCATAAGACCCTGTCATTTCTTAATACCTTTTCACTACACAGTTTAATGTCTGTTCATAGTCATCTTTATAACTACAGAACAGAGTAAATCAGTATCTGAGCCCTAGAGAATGATTCACCGAACACGCATATTGCAGAGTATAGCAAGACACTGTACTGAATCATCTATTCTCAGTCTTTAAATTGAAGTTCAGTTTATTCCTAAATCACAGGCTCTTCAATTGAACAGACAAAATGGCTGGCATCTGAGTCACAGATTTGAAAGGGAAGAAATCCCTTTGATTTCATCTGCAATTTCAAGTAAGCAGTATTAATGGATTAAAGGATTACAGTATTGAAAGTATATCTTGCCCCCAGCTCTCCTTTCTGTCAAAGGGAGATAACAGCCAACATATGTTGTGGGGGAAATGTATTAAATATTGCAGGTCAATCAAAGGCAACCAGCACCAAAACTTAAGAGTGAAGATAGATAGATAGATAGATAGATAGATAGATAGATAGATAGATAGATGATAGATAGGCAGACAGACAGAGGTAAAGGATCTGCTATCTTTATGAGTCAATGAGACAGGGGAGGGATGTATGCTGTATACACTTCTGCAACCACTTTTGCACCTTTAAGACCCCTGATACCCTGATATCCCTAGAACAGCCACAAAATTTAGCATGGGGTGTGTGCACAATGAAGTAGAAGTTTGCTCTTTAGTCCATCCACTCCCCAAATCCCACAAGCAGCCTCTAAATTGACCAAAAATCCAGGAAAGCAGAGATGCAAACCATTTTGCATTTTTGGCCAATCACTGGCTGAAAATGCAAAACTGTACCCCAGTATGGATGCACAAAGATGAAAACCAAACAGTGCATACATTGAAGTTACCCACCCCTGCTACAGGATGACACAAAAGACACAAAATGAATTATTATTCAGAATCATTTTAGGAAGGCAACCTTTAAGTATAAATGTTGGTTTTTCTATATATCAGCAACACACTATGACTGCACTCAGTGTTTTGATTTGCAGCTCTTCCTGCTATCAATCAAGAATTGCTTTCCTTTTCCTAGAGAGCAGGCAATAACTCTCCATATAAAAGTTTTGCATATATTTTAAAATACTGTTGTAAAAGATGGGTTTTAAACTTTTATCATTATAATTTATCCAGTTTAGAATCCACATGTGGTTGTGATTAGAAGTAATGACGGGAAGGACAAAATGAATTGTTCTGAGATGTTACTTTACTCAGAGATTCTTTAAAGAGCATAGCATCTCCTGATCAGACAGCACAACACAAAAGATGGGACAAACACATGTAGAGCACCATGGCTTGGAGTACAGGAACATACCAGTTTCTCGGAATGTATTTGTTTGAGCAGGGAAGATTTTCACAATTTCCTCTGTACACAGGAGAATGTCACAGGTTATGCAAAAAAAAAAAAAAAAAAAAAACCTTTGCAGAATCAGTGTCTTATCTTTCCCTTGACTTAAAGCATTTCTTCTGTTTCTTGCCAAATTCTGAGTCATCCATACTCTGTGTACAAACAGCACGTAGCCAAAGAAGCTTTCACTTCCTCACCAGCACGTATGTTCTTCAGGTGGCATCTTTCAGGACTAGACATTACTCACCAGGCTGAGTGTAAGAAATCATTTAGCAGGAATGGGGGAGGAATGGAGGGAAGGGGAGAAAATGTGGAAGCACCTCTAAGACTAACTGTTCTTTATTTTAGCAAGAGCTTTCATGGATATAAACCCACTTCTTTGGATCCAGTACCACATGGTATTTAGACCTCAGGTATAAAGCATATTCATGCAGTTGTGGGAGCTATGGGAAGAACTTGTACTACTTCCCCCAGGTCACCAGCAATCACTGCTGTGCCATCTCCAAAACAATCCTGGGCCAAATGAGCCCGTGATCATTACCAATCACCAGCTTTTGCACCAGGCTGATGTGTTCCAACTTTTTGGTTTTCATAGAATCATAGAATCATAGAATCATAGAGTTGGAAGAGACCACAAGGGCCATCCAGTCCAACCCCTTGCCATGCAGAAACTCCCAATCAAAGCATGTTCTCCTCAGCCTCTCTGGAGACAAGAACCGCAGACAACAAGAAAGAAGATTAAGAGTAAACCTTGAGAAGGCAAGGACGTCGTTATGGGAATAGTTTTGCCACAGATTACCTCAGAAGGAGGGGGCTTCTCAGGAAAGATTAGACGACCACCTCACAAGGTTGTTCTCACCAAAGTGGGCATAAGCATTGGCACTACAAGGCCACCCCATACTAGTCTCCCCATGGCAAGGAGCCCACTCTTTGTGGGTGGCCACAACCACCACACCCCAGGCCTAGGCTAGTCCTGCCCACACGGATCAGGGTCCCCAGGCTCTTCTCCAAGACTCCAACCCTGACCCATCAAAAGACCATCAGCAAAGGACAGAGGAAACAGCCCTGATGGGTTTCAGAAGGTGCAGCTCAGGCGGAATTTTTGCTGTCATCTTGCAAATGCATGGTGCAGCTAAAAGGAGTCCCGACGATCTGGGATAGAATACAATAGGATCCATAAAGATGCAAATCACGATCCTTATCCTAAATCTTCAAAAGGTTGGGCAAGGGGATACAGATCTTTTAGATCCTTATAGTGATCAGTTAGTTGTTGTTGTTGTTGTTTCTTACCCACTTCTCCCCATTGATCCAGGCAGGGAACAATAATAATTAACAGACAAACAACATCAGTTAAAACACATCAGTTAAAATACCCATCAATTTCAAAGGACAAATTTAAAAATCAATTTAAAAGGACATATTTTTAAAATCCACATTTAAAATTTATCATTTAAAATTCACAATTTAAAAATCAACTGGATAAGCCTGCTGGAAGAGACTAGCTTTTAATGCTCTTTTAAACTTATGCAGTGTATTCAGCTGTCAAATCTCTTCCAGTGGGTCATTCCACAGTCTAAGGGCAGCTGAACAAAAAAGTCCACTGGCTGATTGTGGCCAACCTAGTCCTGGTTGACTGGAGTAAATGTCTACCAAAGGACATTGTGTGTGAAAGCAATAAATCTGCTTACCAAAAGTCAGTTTCTGGCCTCAAAACTCTCTTTGAGGAGATTTCTCTTGTTATATGTGAAGTAATGGGATCAGCTTTAGCCTACCCTAGGTACATTGCCAATGACATTGCCTTTCTGTGGTTGTGGAATTTGCATTCTCCTATGGTAGGGTCTGTTTTTCAAAAAGAAAGAAAAGACATGGATAACAGCTAAAATGCTTTACAAAGGAAAGAAGAGAAGCAAAACAAAACAGTGCGAAGCTATATTATGTAATACTAAAGGTAGGATTGTCCATGTCAATGTATTTCCCATTTCTATATATGCTTGTGAAATCTGGACAGTGAAGAAAATCAACTCATTTGAAATGTAGTGCTGGAGAAGAGGTCTATTGGTAATTGTTAAAAAGGCAAATAAATGGGTCACAGAGCAAATCCAACCTAAACTCTCCCTTGTAGCCAGGATACTAAGCTGAGATTGTCATACTTTGGCCATATCATGAGAAGACATGACTCACTAGAAAAGACAATACTGGTGCAGTACAGATGGCCCAAAAGGGCCGTCCCCACAGTGTGAATAGGGCTGGGGAGCATGCAGCAACCACACACTCCCCAGCCCTAGCATGTATGGACGGCGCCATTTTTTAATTGTGCCGTCCATATGTGTGTGCTGCAATGATGTCATGGCATGCATCGCATTTACACAGCGGAGCATGCGCCTGATGTCATTGTGCCTCAGGAGGGCACCTAGGGCGCCCTTTCTGTGGCACAAGGAGCTCCAAAAAGGAGCTCCTTCTCAGCGTGCACATCCTTGGCACAGCTTTCACACTGCTGTGCCAAGGATGTCGAGGTGAAAGGGGCCCTTTTTCCACTCGGGAGCACCACCCATGGCAGGGTGCAGTGGGCGCCCAGGGCACCCCCTGCCCCCCACTTCAGGTCACGGAGAAGCAGCAGTTTGCCACTGTTTAGTAAAGTAAAAGGCAGTAGGAAAAGAAGCAGACTGCATTGTAGATGGATAGAGTCAATCAAGGAAGCCACAGCCCTGCGTCTGCTTGGCCTGAGCAGGACTGTTGATCACAGGGTGACTTAGAAGTATCTCACTGATAGGTCATCATATGTTGAAGTCAACTTGACGGCAGTTAACAACAACAATGTACAGAACATTTGATTGCAAACCCAGATCTGGTTCCAGATGATATATGACTAGGGCCCTCTCTCGTAAGAATAGGCTGCATTTTTTTAAAGTTTGGGTTGCATATATTTATTCCTAGAGTTGCAAGGTCTATAAAGCTATGTCGTCTGACTAACTGCTTCTCTTTAAAAAACAAAAAAACAAAAAAAATCTTATCTCAGCCTCCAACGTGGTATCAAAGGTTACAGCCAGTTAATGTGTTTAAAACATATTTCCTGTTCCATGCTTTGAAAAGTGAGCATTAACACAAAAGGCAACTATGAAGGCATTTGAAATTAGGCAGAGAAAGTTCAAGGGCAATATATGTAATTAGTGTCATACAGGTGTTTGAGAAATCACACAGGCAGCAAAGCCTTACTAATTTTTTAAGAAGGTCTGTTCAAGGAGAAAAATGTGTTTGGTATGCCTGTTTCTTAGGAAGCATAATGCTCTAGTGAAGAGCATTATGCCTGGAGAAGAGAAGGTTAAGAGGTGATATGATAGCCCTGTTTAAATATTTGAAGGGATGTCATATTGAGGAGGGAGCAAGCTTGTTTTCTGCTGCTGCAGAGACTAGGACGCGGAACAATGGATATAAATTGCAGGAAAAGAGATTCCACCTCAACATTAGAAGGAACTTCCTGACAGTAAGGGCTGTTCAACAGTGGAACACACTCCCTCGGAGCATAGTGGAGTCTCCTTCCTTGGAGGTCTTTAAGCAGAGGCTGGATGGCCATCTGTCAGGGATGCTTTGATTTGGAGGTCCTGCATGGCAGGGGGTTGGACTAGATGGCCCTTGTGGTCTCTTCCAACTCTATGATTCTATGATTCTATGATTCTAGTATCTAGTGAACTGCAGGGTAGAAATCATTTTTAGAAAGATAAGGTGCAAATCCCAAATATGTATTTTCTGAGAATCTGAAACTGCAGAGTTAGAATGCTAAATTAAGTCCTCAATAGTTAATAAAACTTCTGAGATCTGCAGGAAAATCTTGATGTGTGTTGTATATGTGTCTCAATAAAAATAAATTAATTACATCTTTGTATTAACCTGTGTCAGGGAAGCCATATTATCTTGTCTATGAAGCTGAGAACAAAGGACAAGTGTGCAACCAGGGGTTATTGAAACAATCCAAATACTGGAGAAGCTATGTTCTGTTTCTGCTCACCCAAAACATACAAATGTTAGTATAAATGTGGATCAGCCTTCTGAGGTGGATCAGAGGCACTCTTCATTTGTTCTGCTCCCATTTTTATAATTAGTTCTAGAAGACAGTACTGAGGGACTATTGCTCTTCACCATGGCAATTGAATTAGAGTGTTTCTGTATATTCCCACATGTATTATGGGTGAGAATCATGTGGCCCTCCAGATGTGGTTAGACTTCAAGTCCTATCAGCAAAATCTGCCATAAGGCACACTGGAAGCTGAAGTTCAACAACATCTGGACAGCCACGTGATTCACACCCCTGTTTTATAGGAAACAGCTGGATACAGTCACCTGAAAATTCAGAGTTAAATGTTATCAAACTCAGTCTCACCAATTAATTCATAGTTAGGTGTCACAACAGAGTCAGGTGATGACACCCATCCCTCTCCTTTTCATCAGATTCACAAGGAGAGACTCCATAGTAATCCCATCCTTATAAAATATTAGCACCAAAAAACACTAATCTGGTACTACATTGCATATCTCTCAGACTCTTTTTTTCTGCCTAGATCTTTCAGAGCTCAGGGTTTTTGATCCAGAACCTGTATATGCTGGAGAGGTGATGCTGCTGGTGGTCTTTACACAATATGAATTTTCTTTTGATTGCCATGTTTTAATAAATGCTTGGAAAGTCTTCAGACTATACAAAAGGATGTAAGACTTGTAATTAACTAGCAAATAAAATACCCAGGAAATGAGAAAATCAGTCAAAGACAAGCAACAAACTGTCTTCTATTCAGCCCAAATGCAAAGCAGATAGAGGAAAGTGGAAGGCTGAGTGGAAAGAGGTTCAGGTTTCTTTGCATTCTCTATTGTGCATCATATCTCCATGTTGTCCATTTGTCTTCTTTTCTATCTCTGAATTCTTTAACATTACCCATTGCCTCACATCTATTTGGTTAATCTCAGCAATCTATTAAATGGTTTGATGGTGGCATGTGGTGGGAGAGAGGGAGGGAACATACAACTTTACTATCAAACACAGGGAGACCATATTTGCGGTCAGAATTACTCACCAGCAACTCCCCAATATATGGGTCATTGCTGGGGGCAGTAGCAGTTTTCTCAACATCATACCTGTCATGTTCCCCATAAACATTCTGGATGACCGTCCTAACAAAGCTGATGCTGCAAGACATTTATTAGTCTTTAAAGTCCTTGTCATTTTTACAGTTACCTAGTTATACATACTGATGGTACACTACTTTCAATGAAACTATAGTCGATCACATATTCTTATGATATGCTCTTCTGAATGTTCCTATAGTAGAAAGAGAAATCCAGACAAATGTATCATTTTGGGAGTAATGAATATGGAAAGAAAGCAAATTATTCAATAGATGATAAAAGCACCATCTGAATCATAACTGCAGCAGTGAATAAAAAGTTAAAGCCATCTTCCTTTAAAGCCATCCTGGGTACAATCAGTCCCACTCTAGATCTGGACCTCTGAACCAGCTACTTTCTTTTTGCTAATAGCATGAACAGTGTCCTATTCAGTTTGGCCCTTAGATGAATACACTTTTGGCCATGCCAGAGAGGTGAATTTTGATCTAATCCTTATGTCAGTGTTGGCACTGTCTTTGGATTGCTCCCATCTTTCAGAGCTATGACCTTTCAAAGAATGGAATGCATTTACTATTTATGTGAAGGAGGTTAATCGCAGCTTGAGGTTAAAAGAGGTGTTAATGAAGCTGATGTAATCAGCTTTACCCAACTGATGAAATACTCATCTTGGCAAAGAAGTGTGAAAGGAATAGAGAAAACTCTACAGTACCCTTCACAAAATGTGCTCTACCTTCCAGCAGTGAGTCACTGTTTAAGAAACTATTAATATATAGTTGGTTTCTCCGTGATTTCAAGATCAGAGAAAGAAAGTCCACTGCATAAAGAAGAGCTGAAAAAAAGGAAATTTAAGTTCACTGTTTATGAAGGTTTTGGGGGCCCTTGAACTATTTAACATAAAAAGCCCAATATTTCAAAATCAGAAGTAGACTTTCAGTTTTAGGATTCACCCTGCCTGATCATCTCTTTGGCCCCTCAGAAGGTCACAGTATCTCAGAAGATCCCAGTACCTTGCCTACTCCCAATTTTAGACTTAGATTACCAACCATGTTCAGGCACTTAAAATCAGAACTTGGAAATCTGACTTATTTTTATTACAATCCCCAGAATCCCCACCTCCACCCCCCCAGCCAGAGTGATAATTTAAAACATATTTTTAAAAGTAACATCTGCCAGCCACATTTAACAGAAATGCTTTCAAAAGGAGATCAATCATGCCAGGTGACACACACTCCCATTTAGCCTCCAGGCATTTCCATGTTCCTTGGCCTCAAAAAAGCAGAGGATGTGCTGTGGGTCAAATGTGAGGTATGTCCTGGGATACTCAGGTTGGGGTATAGAACCATGGGGCATGGCCCTGACCCCGTGCCTTCTTCCGCCTGCTCCTTTGGAAAGTTCTTTTAACTTTTTTGGCCCTTACTTGAATCAAGACACAAGGTCTCCGTTGCAATGAGTGGTCACTTTTGCAACAGACAGACAAGCAGCACGTGGAATCACAATCCCTTATTGTCCAAATAAGACCACACAGCCAGTGGGTGAGAGGTGAGAGGGAGGCACATAGGCTTGCGCAAGGTTGCACTGCAGCTTGGCGGACAGAAATAGAATACAGATCCCGGGAGTAACGTCCGAGAGACTCATGCCCTATGCACTGGAAGGAGGCCGTCTCCTAACAGAGAAGGAGTTATACTAGAATGGGTAGCTTGCCTTTCACCTGAAAAAATAAGCCAACAGCTAGAGAAAAGAACTGGAGAAATCTGTTTAGGGGTGGCTAATCTCCATCTTATTAGGAATCTGAATGTGGTCGTTCTATCAAGATAAGTGGCCCTTGGCACAACAAAACTATGTAGAACTAGTATGGTGTAATGGTTAAAGTGCTAGACTAGGGCTCTGGAGGCCTGGGTTCAAATTCTAAGTAAAACTTGCAGAGGGTGCATCTACACTGTAGAAATAATGCAATTTGATAGCACTTTAAGTGCTGTAGCTCCATCCTATAGAATCCTGTGGTATGTTGTTTTACAAGGTCTTTAGCCTTCTCTGCTGAAGAGTGCTGGTGCTTCACAAAACTACCAATCCCAGGATTCTGTAGGATGGAGTTATGAAATTTAAATGGTGTCAAACTGCATTATTTTTACAATGTAGATGTACTCTGAGTGGCCATGGGCCAGGTTATCTGCTCACCTAAACCAGTAGTTCTCCATCTTTGGAGCTTCAAACAGATGTTGCTAGACTTCATCTTCCAGAACACCTGGCCACTTGCCAAGCTAGCTGGGGCTTCTGGAAGCTGAGGTCCATGACTAAATAAAAACTAACCAAGCTCACAGGGATAAAAAGGGTGAGGGCATGAATCTTTGAATGAACACTATAATAAAGCTGATGTGTATGTGTTTGGACATCTAGTTAGAAAGCCACAGAATCTAAGCATAGTCTGAACAGCAATTTTGTGAATACAGGTGTATTACAAAATCATATAAAGTCATGCCACTGGTTTATGAGGCTAGAGAGTTGGGTTTGGCATAGTGCAAGTTGGATTAAAAACCCAGCCTAATTATGAAGCTACCGGGATAATCTTTCAGTATATCATACTTCACAAGATGACTCTGAAAGCAAAACAGGAACGGTTCATTGTATGTCGCCATGAACTCTCTTAAGGATGGGGGTATCCAATATATTGCATTGACATTTAATATATAATCCAATCAAATAAATGGTTGAATTCTCAAATGATAGCAGGTCAGAAGTGTGTGAGACAGTGTGTGTGTGTGTGTGTGCGTGCATAGGGAAGTAGAGAAAACCAAAAATTAGGGGGCAAAGGTGTTGATTGTTCTCAGTGGTTCCCAAACTTTGATCCTCCAGGTGTTTTGGACTTCATCTCCCAGAGGCTCCAGCCAATTTGGCCAACAGTCAGGAATCCTGAAAGCTGAAGTCCAAAATACCTGGAGGATGAAAGTTTGGGAACTAGAATAAAAGGTTTCTTGTTCTCACATTTGAAACACAGCTGGAAAGCCATTTTGTGCATTTCTTCTGTGATAGACAGATACAGAATGGAGAAAAAGAGTAAAGAAACCAGCTACCTGTGAAAAACTTAAGCTGTTAAAAGAGCAAATTTTTAAAAGGTGGTTTCATAACACTTATACCTGCATCATGAGACAGGCCTGTAATCTTCCGAATAAAGCTGTTTTTTCCAGTGGTGTCGCTGCAGCAGAGGCCTTCAGGGGATCTCTGTGCTGTTTTTTCTGAGCTGGTCTGTCTGAATGATCTGGGTGGATGCTGTTGGTTGTGGTTGTTGTGTCCTATGGGCACCCCTGCTCTTTAACTCTTCAGCCTGGGGCAAGTGAAGCATTCCAGGCAACCCAAGAGGAGTATCTCTTTTTGTCTTGCTAATGGAACTTAAAGTGTATTTCTTGGAGTATTCCATGGCCTACCTGCATAAATGACCCCTCCAATACCACATGAAATGAGAACAGACACATCTTGACAAAATGCAGGGTTGTTACTAACATCCTCATGTCCCCCCCCCCAAATGATTTTTAACATCTTTGCCTGATGAAAAAGCCAGTGGAGCTGCAATATCTTGCAACATGTGTTTTTTGTTGTTTGTTTGTTTGTTTGTTTTTGCATTTTGAAATTGGTCCCATAAAGGTATCTATTAGTGTTTCATGGATTTTGAACATTTTTGTACATTGCTACATGGCTAGGAAAACCAGTATGGTGCAGTGTTTGGATTATGACTCTGGATGCCAGGGCTCAAATCCCTGCTTGGCCATGTAAACCCATTGGCTGACTTTGGGCAAGTCACACTCTCAGCCTCAGAGGGTGTCAATGACAAAACCCCTCTGAGGAAACTTGCCAAGGAAAGCCTGCCTTAGGGTTGCTATAAGTCAGAAACGAACTGAAAGCACACACAGGATGACCAGATGTCCTCCTTTTGCAGGACATGTCCTCCCTTTCAACCTTCTTTCCAGGAGGAATCCCCAAATGTCTTCCCTTTTCAGCATGACTTAGAAGCATGAATTTATATTTATAGGAGTGTTTTTAGCTTTTATTTTGTCATTTCTTGAATGTCATACATTTTGCAGTGCCTTGTCCTTCTTTGCAGTTAGGATGTCTGGTCACCCTGAACACACAACAACAAACATGGCCAAGATGACCAACCCCTGGATAGGTTTTCTGGATGTATGCAACCACAAGAGTGCCAAACAACACATTGGACTTTATCACACGGGGGAAATTAGGGGTTTAAACAGGCATTCTCCTGCGACAGTTCCGCGATCGTGGCAAAGATTTTTCCATCACGCTGCAGTTAGAGAGGACTAATCCTGGGAAGAACAAGGAATGCTTCAGCAACAAATCATTCATGGTGAAATCCCTGGAGCATTCCTGATTCGTCCCAGGATAAGTCCTCTCTAAGAGCAATGTGTGGGGAAATCTGCTTATGCCTGTATAAACCTCTGATTTTCCCCAGTGTGATAGTCGCCAATTAAACCTCCTCAGAATCCCCTCCATGTCCTTTCAGGAGAGGCAGCTTTCTTTAGGGAAAGAGCAGCATTCTCTGAAATACACCATCTGATACTTTCATGGCTGGTTTGCACATGGATTTGAAAGTGAGGCTTGGGATGAATTCTCTTTAAAACCTTTAAAAGTTCTTATTTAAAAAAAATAATGTGAATATTTTATATTGCTAATGAAGTGCTGCCTCTCTTTGCCCTTTTGTCCATATTGGGCCATGCAGGAGGTGAGGGTTATACCTGAATGACGTTATAAGTGCACACATGAGAGAGACAACGTGGCACAAACAGTCTAGTACTACCACCATGTAGCAAGAATACTGCGTAGTCCCTGGAACAGGGAGCCTTTTGTAAGGGGTTCTTCTGTTGTGTTTCTTCAAAGTAAGATCAGCTGAGGCTTTAAAAGCTCCCTGATCTGAACTAGTTGCTCATGTGTTTCTTCTCTTTCACTTTGTCCTCTACATCATTGCCCTCCTGAGGGCATGGTGTAGTGGTCCGAGTGTTGGACCATGACTATCAAGATTGGGGTTTGAATCTCCACTCAGTCATACAAACCCCAATCTCCATAGTCATGGTCCAACACTCAGACCACTACATAACCATGTTAGTCTGTAGAATCAATATGTAGAGATAGAATCACAGAATCATAGAGTTGGAAGAGACCACAAGGGTCTAGTCCAACCCTCTGCCATGCAGGAACTCACCATTAAAGCATCCACAACAGATGGCCATCCAGCCTCTATTCAAAGACATCCAAAGAGGGAGACCCCACTACACCCCAAGGGAGTGTGTTCCACTGTCAAACAGCTCTTACTGTCAGGAAGTTCCTCCTAATGCTGAGCTGGAATCTCTTTTCTTATAGCAGGCCTTCCCCGACAATGATTAAATCTATTCCACTATTGTCCATCTAGACTCACCCTCAGAGACATTAGTCACTTTGAGGCTGCCTATCATTTTAATGAGAGCCACATTAATGTTCTATGGTTTTATCTACTACTGTTATTAATTTTACCTCACTTTTATTCTATCTTAAGGGGTGGAAGAAGGGATTGAGTTGCTATATTTTAATTGTATCTGTATTTTATATGTTGTACCCTGCCCCAATTGCTCGCCCAGAGGGGCGGGATATAAATAAATAAATAAATATATTATTATTATTATTATTATTATTATTATGCATCCATTGTTCTGGGTCCTGTTCTCTGGAGCAGCAGAAAACAAGCCCGCTCCCTCCTCGATGTGGCATCCCTTCAAATATTTAAACAGGGCTATCATATCACTTATTAACCTTCTCTTCTCCAGGCTAAACATTCCCAGCTCCCTCAGTCATTCCTCGTAGGGCATGGTTTCCAAACCCTTCACCATTTTAGTCGCCCTCCTTTGGACATGCTCCAGTTTCTCCGCATCCTTTTTAAACTGTGGTGCCCAGAACTGGACACAGTATTCCAGGTGAGGCCTGACCAAAGCAGGATAGTGTGGCACTATTACTTCCCTTGATCTAGACACTATACTTCTATTGATGCAACCTAAAATTGCATTGGTCTTTTTAGCTGCTATATCGCACTGTTGACTCATGTTCAAATTGTGGTCTACTTGGACTCCTAGATCCCTTTCATTCAGCCAGGTGTCCCCCATCCTATATCTGGGCATTTCATTTTTCCACCCTAAGTGCAGTACCTTATATTTCTCCGTGTTGAATTTCATTTTGTTAGCTTTGGCCCAGTTTTCTTGTCTATTCAGGTCATTCTGAATTTTGATCCTGTCCTCTGGGGTATTAGCTACTCCTCCTAATTTGATAAGTATGCCCCCAGTTCTGTAATCTGAGATGCAACTGAGATGCATTCAGATGCATCTGAGGAAGTAGACTGAAGTCTATGAAAGCTCATGCTGCCAATTTCTTTCTTTCGGTTAGTCTCAAAGGTGCTACAAGATCTCTGTAGATACCCCTCAGTTCTTGGCAAGAAAGTCCTATGATAGGTTTGCCTTAAGGTAGGGTGACCAGATGCAAATTCATTCTTCTTAGTCATACTCAGAATGGAGGACATTTTGAAAATTCCTCCTGGACAGAAGATTGAAATGGAGGATGGAAAAGGAGAGCCTCTGGTCACCCTGGGAAAGTCAGCTTAATCCAGAATGACCAGCTGTCCTCCTTGTAAAGGAGGACAAGGCACTGCAAAATGAAGGACATTTTGAAAATTCCTCCTGGACAAGAAGGCTAAAAAGGTGGGCAGGTCCTAGAAAAAGAGGACCTATGATCACCCTGAGCTAAAACCACTCCTAGAAATATAATTAAACAGGAATTAAATTATTGCACCGTTTTAAATAGAATGGTTCATAAAGGACCGGGTTGGGATGTTGTTTCATTTTATAGTGTTTTATACAGTTTTATCTTTTCCAAATGTATTTTATTCTTTTAACAGCTCTTTTTTATGTTGTTATAATTTAAATTCCTTTTTAATAAACCTCTTTTCTATGTTTTTAATTGTATTTCAGCTTTGTTTGTTTGTTTGTTTGTTTTAATATTGTGAAGCTGTCTCAGTTCTGGGGGAAAGAGCGGGACACAAATAAATATAATAATAAATACAGTAATAATACAATGATGATAGAATTCAAAGATATAGCTGTGCTAGTCTGTAGAATCAGTACGCAGAGAGATCTTTACTACACCTTTGAGACTCAGATCCAAAACACACTGCAGAAATAATCCAGTTTGAGACCGCTTTAACTGCTCTGGCTCAGTGCCAGGAACCTCTGGGAAGTGAAATTTTGTGAGACCTTTAGCCTACTTTGTCAGAGACCTCTACAATCTCCAGGATTCCCTAGCACTGAGCCAGGGCAGGTAAAGTGGTCTCAAATTTCTGCCTTGTGTTTTGAACCTCAGAAAGAAAGAAAATGGCAGCATGATCTTTCCTAGGCTTTAATAATAATAATAATAATAATAATAATAATAATAAAGAGATCTTGTAGCACCTTTGAGACTCACTGAAAGAAAGAAATTGGCAGCTTTCCTAGGCTATAAGAATAATAATAAAGAGAAAGCAATCTTGTAGCACCCTTGAGACTCACTGAAAGAAAGAAATGGGCAGTGTGAGCTTTCACAGACTTCAGTTTGCTTCCCCTAATGCACCTGAGGAAGTAGACTGAAGTCTAGGAAAGCTCATGCTGCCCATTCCTTTCTTTCAGTGAGTCCCAAAAGGTGCTACGAGATCATAACATTATTATCTTTAACCTTTATTTATACAGCGCTGTAAATTTGCACAGGGCTGTACATACAATCTATTCAATAATAATAATAATAATAATAATAATAAATGTAATAATAATAATAATAATAATAATAATAGCCAATACATCTGGGGAAGCAGACTGAAGTCCAGGAAAGCTCATGCTGCCCACTCCTTTCTTTCAGTGAGCCTCCAAAGGTGCTACAGTAGTAGCAGTGATTATGATGATGATAATAATGATGATGATGCTTGTCTCTGCTCAAATGGAGGCCCTTCTGGGAAATGGCCCCCTGGCCAGAAGGCTGGAAGGGAAGCTGTGCCTTGGAGCAGGAGGCCCTGGGGTCACTCAGTCAGTCACTCACTCTGGGGCAGGGGGAAGGTCAGCCATCCAGAGCCTAGTCCCCAAAGACAGAGGCCTCCTGGTCCTGTCTGCTCCCCAGAGCCTCCCAGGCCCTCACCCCCAGGGTGCCTACGTGACAGAGTCCCCTTCCCAGGAGTGAAGGCAGGGCTGCAGCAACAGGCCCCCCCTTCCTTCCCTGTGGCCAGGGTCACTGGGCTCTTCCTCCCTCCCTCCTCCTGGGTCCAATGGCTGCGTGGGGGCTGCGTGCTCGGCGCATGGGGCCACCCCATTGGGAGGGAGGGAGGGAGGCCGAGGGGACTGGCTGGGTGGCTGCCCTCCTCCTCCTCCTCCTCCTTGCAGACTTCATGGGCGCAGGGGGAGGGACCTTCGGACAGGCGGACTACTATAAAGCCCACTGGCTGCCTCTGGCTGGAGAACAGGGAGCCCAGCAGCCAGCATTGCTCGACTTGTGCTGCCTCTGAGGCCAAGAGGAGGAGCCCTCACCGGTCACTCCAGGCTAGTCCAGACAGCCCTGACTGAGGAGGCCACCTTCTCTCTCTCGCTCTCTCTGGTACGTGGCAACACTCTTTTTGCAGCCATGCTCCCAAGATAATGTATGTGTGTGTGTATATATATATATATATAATGTATATATATAGGTATTTGCTTTATTGTGAGCCTTACAGGTCCTTTCCCCTCTTAGGGAGACTCTAAGGTGGTGTGAGCCCACCTACAATGGTTTTTGTTGTTGTTTGTTTTCTTGGCAAGTTTCTTCAGAGGGGGTTTACCCTTGCCATCCTCTCTGAGGCTGAGAGAGTGTGACTAGCCCAAGGTCAGCTAGTTTTTTGCGGGGGAAGATTTAGGAGCTAGCAGGAATTCAAACTCTGGTCTCGTAGTCCAGATCTCAAACCACTATGCAACGCTGACTCTTTTGCTATTTTAATATACATATACATACAGTGGGTCCTTGTTATCCGCTGGGGTTGGGCTCCAGGACACCCCCCCCCGTGGATAACAAAATCCATGGATGCTCAAGTCCCATTAAATACAGTGGCAAAGCAAAGGGGTGCCCCTTATGGGAAATCAAGGTTTGCTGTTTGGAATTTATACTTTTTAAAAATATATTTTCAAGGTGTGGATGCTTGAATCTGTGGATAAAATAAATCTGTGGCCAAGGAGAGCCGACTGTATGTGTGTATGCGTGTATAGATACATACATATACATATACACACACCAAGGCACACAGCATGCATATATATATATATATATATGCTGTGTGCCTTGGTTTTAACTATTCTGTTTGTAAGTTATGAGGGGGATTGCCATTGCCCCCCTGTGAGGCTGAGAGAGTGTGACTTGCCCAAAGTCACCCAGTGGGTTTTCCTGACTGAGCAGGGAAGTGAACCCTGGTCTCCAGAGCCACACTCCAATGCTCCAGCCACTATGCCACAATGGCTCTTATTAAATGTATAGAATTGGATTTGGGTGTGTTTTTTTAAAAAAAATATTGTGGCTGTTCTTGAATTTTGGATGTGATTATCTGGAGAGAGCACCCAGAAGCCTTTGCTAGTCAAGGATGCATTTATTTAAAAAGAAAACTCAGGTTATTTTTTTAATGGCTTTGCAAGTGAGGCTTGAAACAAATTCACTATACAAGCCTATGCAAAAGTTCTGATTTTTTTAAAAAAAAACTTGAATATATCTTGTCTATCTTTTGTATTTTGCCTATCTTTGCACTTTTGTGTATGTTGGGCCATGCAGGAGGTGAGGATTGTACCTGAATGATACTATAAGTGCACATATGGGACAGAGACAATGTGGCACATATAGTTTAGTAGCACCACCATGTAGCAATAATACTGAGTAGCCCCTGGAATAGTGAACCTTTTGTAAGTGTTTCTTGTTAAGTTTCTTCAAAGTAAGATTAGCTGAGGCTGCAAAGAACTTGTCATGGTCCAAACATGTTACTTATGTGCTTGTTCTCTCTGCTTTTGTTCTATAGATCATTGCCATCCTGAGGTGCCTGCCTGTCTCTCTGTCTGAGCCATGGAAACGATGCAAGAGCTGATCCCCTTTGCCAAAGAGATGATGAGCCAGAAACCCAATGGGAAAATGGTCAAGCTGTACATGTTGGGGAGCGTCCTGGCATTTTTCGGGGTAGTTATTGGCCTGGTTGAGACAGTTTGCAGCCCTTTCACCTCTGAAGGGAGGCCAGAGGAGGAGGAGGAAGAGGAGGAAGAAAGAAAACCTGCTCTCCCCCTGACGAAAGAGGAGGCTGTTCCTCAGAAACCAGAAGAGGTGATGTTGGAAAAGAACAAACAGGCATTGGCAGTGAGGAATTTGGTGAACAGGCAACATGCATCGTAAGAAAACTTTGGGCCGTGGGCGAACAAAAACATGTTGGCCTGTGGTGCACAGATGTGCTACCCTTTTTGATCTGAAGCAACAAGTATCCCAACATCTGGAGAACTGTTTTGGTGCAACTTTGCAACTGTATGAAGGGACTCTCTGTAAATGAGAACATTTTTATTTTGCTGCTGTGCAGCGGTTTTACTATGCAGCCATTTAAATTTTACATACCTCTTCTGTTGGTATGACTGTGCAAAGCTGGTAGCATCTTGTACCTACATATGTGAGGGGTTATTTTTTATTATGTCTATATGTGCATTTTACAAATATTTTGCATTTTAAATAAAAGATTTTATACCTGACACTTGTGGATTTCAGTCTGCCTGTCTTGCCTGGGGAACGGGAGTTTTATGTCTGCATGGTTTCAGTGAAAAATCTGCTTGTTAGAGTTGAGATATTGCTTTAAGCACTCATAATAACGGATGTTTCCACTGAAATAGCAGGATTTATGCTGAGGAAAAACATGTGAAAAGTTGTGGTTGAGTTTGGGTATAACTGTCAGGAATCTGAATAAATGCTTGCAAAGAGGAATCTTGGGTTCATAATGCATCTGAGGAAGTAGACTTACGTCTATGAAAGCCCATGCTGCCAACTTCTTTCTTTCAGTTAGTCTCAAAAGTGCTACAAGATCTCTCTATATACTGACCCTACAGACTAACATGTCTATATCTTTGGATCCCAGTGGAGACTGATCCTCATTTCATTAAGCCTGGTGTTCACTTTCCATATACTAAGAAAACTAGGATATTGCGAAGGAAAGGAGGAAGGAAGATATCTTAACACTTTGTTTTTTCCTATAGTCTGATGAAATTTATTGAAAAGCCTAGAAAAGATACTTTTGTGAACTACAGCTCCAGAATTCCCCAAGGCAGCATTAGTGTTGTCCAAAACAACTTTTCCAAGCCGTGAAATGTATTTCAGATGGGAGGGGCACAATAAACTTACTAGATAAGATGCAGTAAAAAGTGGTGCTTAGTATGTCTTCTCCATAGCAAGGAAGCCTAAATCTCTAAAAGCGAGTTCCTGTGACAGAGTTGAAAACCTCTTACTGTTGATAGTATTTTCATAGTCACCCTTTAATTGATGTGCAAGTTCACATTTGTGTCCTTCTGTATCTTTATAATGAGCTTTAGTTCTTTTTAAGCATGGGTGGGAATCATGAAACCCTCCAGATATGTGGGGTTTTTTTGTTTTTGTTTTTGTTTTGTTTTGTTTTTACTGCAGCTTCCAGTCGCCCTTGTCAGTATAGCCAATGGTGAAGAATGCTGGGACTGGTAGCCTAAGAACCAATTGTTATAGTGCTATTCCATCAAGCTTTGTCCGAATTATAGCCTAGGATTTTCTTGGCAAGATTTATTCAGAGGAGGTCTGCCACTGGCTTCCTTTAAGACAGAGCATGTGACTTACAAAAGGTCATCCACTGGGTTCCACAGCTGAGAAGGCATTTCAATCCTGGTTTCCTACTCTAGCACTGAAACCACTATACCATTTATGACTACAACACCTGGACCATTTATTTCCCAGCTGTAAAACTGAATAGCATGGAACCTCAGGAGGCACTAGTTCTGAGACCATTTAGTTTTCGAAATACTTTGGACTTCACTTCCTCACCATGATAAACATTCTGTTAATCATGAGCGATTGTAGTATTGCTTTGTCATAGCCTGCCCCTTCAAAGCAGTGTAGCTATGGGAGGTGGGAATGAGGGCATTACCCTCCAAATAAGAATTCACCTGGTAACTACACTCACAATCTATACTGACCTCCAGCCCAGATTAAGCTTTACTCTGTTTGTCAGCAGGCTCACAACTAGTATGGTACAAACTCCACTTCTCCCTGGGTTTGGAAGAGGGGTCTAAGGTAGAACAGCAAAAATGTGACTTGATGCATACTTGCCCCAGCCCCTTGGCTAGTGAAAACAAAAAGTAACACTTTTGGAAGACTACTCCTGTCAGAGCTCAAAAGACTACTCCATCTTCCTCTTTTGTCTTGGTTGGCAGATGAAGACAGGAGCTACATTCCTGCCCCCCCCCCCCCACCACTAGAGAAAGGTAGAAACAGAGATGGTGACTTTGGGGAAATACAGACAGCCACTTTGTGCTGGGCTGTGGGTAGAGTCACGGCATAGTGTCTGCACACTTGACACTGTGACATGGCCCCACACATGGCCCCCTTTGCGCCATGACACCACACGCTCATTTACACAGCATGCGGCATCATGGCGCGACTCTACCTCAGCATGCAAACAGTGCAGTGTGGAAGGAGCATCATCATGCCGCCCCATCACGGCTACGACACCCCTTCCAGGGAGCAAAAAAGAAGCCCTTTTGGGGAGCTTCTTTATGCTCCCTGTGGAGGCCATGGCATGCAGTTGCTGCTGAATGGATAACAACTGGTAGTGAACAGACTTAAGTTTCCTTGCATTGGTACTAAATTGGAAATTTACTAGTAAATCATACTACTACAAGGAGATAATTTGGGGCACTGCAGCATTAAAATGGTATAATTCCACCCCATAATTTGCTAGGACTTGATACATATCCATAAACGTGTCTACAGGACATATTGTGTGCATCAGATTTAATGTACTCTTCTCTTGAAAGAGTTTTTCTTTTTTCTTTTGCATTAGCAAGACCAATGCAATAAATACTCCTTTTTGCCATTTTGTCACAGAAAGAATGATATCTTTTTATCTATGCAGGCTACATGATGATAGACCTGTCATCTCATCAACTGATGGATTGAGAACATGGAAAATTTTAATTAATGATTAAAGCTTAGAAGACTAGTATCTTAACTACCTTCACCAAAATGTCCAGCCTTATTCCTGCTTTTGAAACAATACTGTGCATTGGAAATTGCGATTCAGGCAAACACAAAATGGTTCATAACAATTTCTGTGACTGAGGGACAGAACAGACAAGCAAGGAAAAGGGGCTTGAACCTGAATTTTCCAGAAGTGGTTTGAAACCTCACTCTCTGCACCAGCCGCTCCCAAGGTGGCCCAAAGGGGCAAGGTTCTGCCCACATGGCACATCATTAAGCCATGCCGCTGGGTAATATATATATATATATATATATATATATATAGTCACCTCCCCACCATGCACACACCATCACACAAACACACCACCTGTGACTGCCTGATGCCTAGATGCCATCCATTTGGATGGCCACTTCTTTGATCAGCCACACAGTTGCACCTGTGATCCTCTGCCAGTACAGGGCATCAGAGCATCAGTGCCCCCTTCACTGCTCTTCACGCCATGCCCCTTCTTAGACTGTCTGGTTTGTGTACTTATATCAATTGGAGGCATCACACTTTCACTTTTTTGCATTGCTCTCCAGATCTGTCCTTTTTAAATGCACACCTGCACTGGTATATTTATATGCAGTTTTAGGGTTAGGGTTAGGATGGATTGCTCCTTCAGAACCACTCTGGTTTTGGACCGCTTATATGCAGGGTCGAAGGTGCACATTTTTCAGGCTAATTTGAATTGCTACAGTTTTTAGCCCCGGAGCATGGCTTCAATCTGGTTTCTGCCTGCTTTGGAGGCATGCATCATCTAAACATCCCCCTTCAAAGTGGGCAGAAACTACTTTATTTGGCCCATTTGTTCACCCCTGAATTCACACATCATGCTAGTTTGTGTTAGCTGTGCTTTGTTGTCTTAGCCACAAATTTTCAAACAGTTGATCTAATAAGGCAAAGGTTTTGACCCCAGAGCTTTTATCAACTCCTCTTTCTCTCCTGATTCTTCTGCCAGCTCCTGTTGGAAGAGTGGGCAACTGGAAAAGAAAGCCAAGGACAAGCCACAATTTGAAGTTCAGACAGTCTCGTAATGACAAACCACAATTTAAACAAGCCATTAATAAATGACTATTTGTGCTCTGCCATTGAATAACACACCATTCATTTGTTTGCCACAAAAGTTTGGACAAAATATCATGCCAGAATTTGATAAATCACACTTTAGGTTATTGTTACTTGCAAAACTGGTTGATGACTGCACTAGTAGTGGGGAAGCCACAGAAGCCACAGTAGATGGCTTCTGTGGCTGGATGGAGATCTTATATTGTTCTGAATGGAATCTCCAGTTCTTAGCTGGAAGCATGAAAAAAGTGTAAGTAAATTCAAATAATTTACCCTGGAGCTTTTGCAGGATATCCTCACACTAGCTTTTGCAGATTAGAAAGGAAAGCCTACGCAGATCTCACAGAACACAAGCTTAAAAATGAAGTAAAAGGTAGAAAATTATGGTGAAATCCAGGTAGGTAGGAGATGAGGGTGAATATTGTCCAGGTTTGGTGGGCTCAGCTCGAGGGAACACGATAGGGCTGTGCTCTGTGTAAATCTCCAGTTTAGCACGCAGAAAACTTTCCAGGGTCTGTCTATGGACTCTTTCAAATGTCGGAAATTGGAAGTATAATCTAGGGTCAATCCGAATGCAAGCGAACAAGGAAAACAAGCAAATTTACAGGAATTTGCATTGGCTCCATTCGAAGTTTGGGAGAAATTCCTCCCGTGTGAAAGAGTCTTATATATTACAGTACCTTACTCCTTTCTTCTAACCAGTGTATGTGGAGCCAGGACTCAGCCACTGTTCTGCTGTCTATCCACTTTTTGTCTAGAAATGTTAAGCATTCCTTATCCTATCTATCTTCTTCTTGTTGTTGTTGTTGTTTGTCTTCAAGTCATTTCCAACTTATGATGACCCTAAGGTGAATCTATCATGGTATTTTCTTGCCCAGGTTTCTTCAGCAGAGCTCCTTTGCCTTGCCCCTGAGGTTGAGCAGGGAATCGAACCCTGATCCCCAAAGTCATAGTCCAAGACTCAAACTACTACAGACTCCTCAGTTCAAACTCCTCATTACAAAGTCCAAGATCTGTAAACAGCCTCTTCAGTTAAGATTTCCATCTTAGTTTTAATGCAGCAACATACATCCTCTGTGTGTGTTTGTTTCAATGACAGACTGAGACCAACAGTGGTTAGTACTTAATGCTCAATGCTAAATGGCATCACCAGGGGCTGTCGCAGAGTCTCAGGTTACAGCCCAGAAACCTCAGGTTATGGGATAATCCTGAACTGGCAACCCTAGTGGCTATACAGCAATTTATTTAGACTGTTGGAAGATACAGTTCCTCTAAAATAATTATAAAAGAATGGTTATATCATCTAATTTGTATTTAGAATCTTATTTGCCTGATACAGTATGTGTTTCTTACAACACTTTTGTTTTTACAGTATTTTTATAAAGTGTGATTTCAGAACTTTGTGCTTTCATGCTAAAAGCAAATAGACATTGTTTCATACAGGCCTACAGAATAAAATGCTCAATCAGTAGATTGTAAGCAGGTTATTGATTGAACATTTTATTCATCAGTTCACCAGCAAGTGTACATAATGCATTATCATGATTTATCAGAAATATCTGTGAATTGGCTACACTTAATACTCTCATAGTCTATGAGAGTATTGAATGTAGTCAGTTCACAGACAGTACATTATGTACACATTACATTATATATAATACATTATGTTATATTTTAGAAACCACTATCTTTTAAAAACTATGATAAAATTTTCCATTTAAAAGATGTGGTAGCAATAATAACATGTAAGAAACTAGAAACAATGAAATGATGTCCTAAAACAAGGGTGGGCCTCCCCAAAGTTGCTCAATGGCTGTCCTAAAATGATACACAAAGCATCAATCACAATTGTACAAAATGCACATTTAAATAAAAAAGTACTAAGTCTAACAAATGAGGAAAATGCATAGATACACATGTCTTTCAAGGCGCACATTTACCCTGAGATTTCTCTCCCTCTTCCAGAGGAACTGAGAAGAGGAACCTGGCAATCCTAAACCCTGCTAGTGTGTGTTAATAGCCATAGTCACTGTCTGTAATGGCTATATCTGTGCTAAGTAGCTCATCTATGGAAGCATGCCTGTGCTCCCATCCAAACACTTGTATTTTTTATGTTTCCATTCTTTCCCATCTTGGTAATTACATCCTCCCAATCCAATCATTTGCATTAATATCTGCAAACTGAGGCAAGGCTCCATACATCTCATGAAGTAGGCTAGATAGAATCCATAAAAATGTGTGCCAAATATGTTACCCTTTAAGGTGCCAAAAGATTCTTTGTTGTTTTTAACTCCTCCCTAATCATCCTTTCTAGAGAGAAAGAATGGTGTAACTGTTTGAACTTTGCATTGCAATTCTGGAAATCAAGATTCAAATCCCCACTCAGCTATGGAAATCCAGTGGGTGACCTTAGTCAAGTCACAGTCTCTCAACCTCAGAGAAAAGCAAAGGCAACCCTTTTTCTGAACAAATCTTTCCAAGAAAACTCTGTGATCAGTTCATCTTAGGATCGTCATAAGTCGGAAGTGATTTGAAGGCACATGACAACAATCACTCTTTCCTATTGGCTGGTTTAATTCTAATGTGATCGGCGATAGTTAATTTATTGCATAATAATTTATTTACCAATCTGACTACAACTTATTATAATTGAAAATTAGATTCAGATAGGGCTGGGTGTTTCTGATGGCTGTATCTCTACAGATAAATGTAATGGCTGAGACTAATCACTAGTGTCCATTTACAATAATTAAGTCAAATAGAACAGTTTTGTTCATTGATCTCTTTGGGGTCCAACTATCCTTTGCAGTGTTTTTAGGTGACATGAAGTTCCCAGTTAGCAAAGAGGAAGAACTGAGACATTTTGGTGGCAAGAGAGAAAACAGGTCTTCTAGCAGATGATATTTTTTTAAAGTTTTCTGGGGGTATTTTTTTAAACAACAACAACAAAATGATCCTAAATTACCTGGATATACTTGATTTGGAATCTCATATACAGTTAGACCTCAATTAACAGAATAGATGTGTTCCTTTGCATTACTTCTTTAATAGAAAACTTAGTACCAGAGGCAGTAACGTCATGGAAACAACAGGGATAGGTTCATACACCACACAAAGACTAGTTTTAAATGTTTCAACAAACTTTATATTCAAGCCAACAACAGGCACAAGTGAAATGAAACAACCAGATCAGGTGCATAAGTAAACAAAAATGTTTTAAACCACTTGAAAGTTTCTTTCAAAATACATCAAGGGAAGAAGAAGAAGAAGAAGAAGAAGAAGAAGAAGAAGAAGAAGAAGATCATTATTATTATTCGTTCTCCATCCTCCACTTTCTTGTGATTTTAATTTTAGTGGCCAGACTTAAGAGATCTATACTTCTTTAACAGGCTGGGGGGAGCTGGTGAGACAAATTTATCCCCCTTCCACTGTTCTCTGTGTTTTGCTGTTCACACATATTCAATAAGGAATTCTGGAGGCAACAACTGTTTACTTTGTATTTTGTAGGCAAGCAGGCACTGTTACAACAGGTTTGGCTAGAACAGACTCCTATTCTTTCCCAGATCAAGCTTTATTTCATTGTTTTCTGCAGTCACACTGCTGCAACACAACAGTGAAAATCTGTTACTCCAACCCTTCTTCATCATTCTTCCTATGCAGATACAGTGGGTCCTTGGTGTCTGCTGGGTTTTGGTTCTGGAACTCCCCATGGATAACAAAATCCATGAATACTCAAGTCCGATTAAATACAGTGGCACAGAAAAACGGTGTCCCACAGTAAAATGGCAAGATCAAGGTTTGCTTTTTGGAATTTACATTTTTTGGAATATTTTCAAGCCATGAATGGTTGACTCCCTGGATTAAAAAAAAATCCATGGATATGAGGACTAACTGTATTGCTAAAACTTCCAGCTAGATGGGAAGGAAAAGGAGGATTGGATGGTATAAAAAAAGAACTCCTTTGTCATAGCCTTTGTTTACTGGGGTATACCTGTAACTAGTACAGAATGGTATGCGGTTGAGTACCTCTTATCCAAAAATCCAAAATGCCGCAAAATCCAACACTCTTTTCATGGGTGACTGATATAGTGACATCTTTATTTTCTGATGGCCCAGTGTACACAAACTTTGTTTCATGTACAAAATTATTTAAAATATTGTATAAAATTACCATCAAACTCTGTGTATAAAGTGTATACGAAATATAAATGAATTTTGTGTTTAGATTTGGGTCCAGTCTGTCAGATAGCTCATTACATATATGCAAATATTCCTAAATCTGAAAAAATCCAAAACCTAAAACAGTTCTGGTCCCAAGTATTTTGGGTAAGGTAAACTCTGTGTAGAATCATTTAACTGCTATTTCTTCCTGTACTTGAATTTAACTTCTTTCTTCTTCTTTTTTCTTTTTTTTTTTTTTTTTTTTTTTTTTTTTTTGGCAAGAATCACTTCCACAGTTGTCTCACTTGGCATTTCTTTGCTTATTTATTTATTTGACTTCTATACTTTCCTTTGACACACAAGAAACCCCAAGACAGATATATAACATACTCAATAACATGAGGCTCTTTTGGCTCCTTGTAACACATATTATTATTATTATTTTTGTGGGCCAGCATATCCTCTGTTCCCATCCACTCATCCCCAGGACTGCAATTCTCTTTCTATTCAAGGGCAAAGAGGGGAGGACTGACTACAGTGATGGACCTTTGAAACAATTGTATAGAGATGCCAGTCATCTATTTTGTTGCTTGGCTGAAGGGTCTATACCCCCTTCCTCTCTAGAAGTTTACAGGAAAAGGATTTATTTTGCAATGGCTTTGACTCATATACAGAATTTTGTTCTTGTTGTGTGCTCCCAAGTCGATTCAGATTTAGGGTGACCCTGTCCTATAGTTTTCTTGGCAGGATTTATTCAGAGGAGATTTGCTATTGCCTTCTTCTAATGATGAGAGTGTGCAGCTTGCCCAGGGTCACCCAATGGGTCTCCATGGCCAAGCGGGGATTCAGGCCTTGATCTCCTGGAGTCCAGCATTACAGCATTTTACACCACAATAATGATAGTCAAGGTCACTCTAAGACATTTGGTTGTTTAACCAATGAATTCAGAATTCATAGTATCCAAGTTATTTTGGCACACACCCCAAAATCCCATGAGCACCACCACCAATCCCAGCAGTAAAAATACAGTTGCTACAGATGAAAAAAAATATTTGTTGCCCTTTCATGGCACTGCAAATCTCCTGCTTGAGGAAAAAAAACTTCCTTTAGCATAATGGTAGAGTTGTCCTTAGTGCCAGGAGCATCCCATTTGGAAGCACCAAAAAGAAATGTGTGACCCACTCCTTCCACTGTCTCTGATTCTGCAAGAGGATAAAATTGTGTCAAAGGGACTTTTCACATTGTGCAATCATAGCACAATGATTCCACTTTAATGGGCATGGCTGAATCCTATAGAATCCTGGGATTTTCAGTTTGTGGAGAATTGTTTAAAATTCTCAACCAGAGAACTGTAGTGTCTCATCAAACTACAAAGCAATAGGATGCAGCCATGGCAGTTAAAAAGGAATCATAATGGTATGATTCTTTGGTGTGAAAGGGCCCAAAACCTTTCACCAGCAATAAGATAAGTTTTTAGTGTCTAGCATTTACCCATCAAGGTTTCTATGATTCCAATTTATTACTTCTGGGAGTAACTGCTGGGAGAAACCAGAACTCTAAGGCTACAGAAGGCTTTCAGAGTGATTCCTTTAAGAAGGAGGAGGAGGAGGGGTCTTTAGTCCATGTGCTTGGGTGAGATCTAATCTTAACTAATTTATACTAGAGCCATTGCATTCTGGGAGTCACTGCTGGAAGAAACCAGAACGCTAAGGCTACATAAGGCTTGCAGAGGTGCGCGCCTAATGGTGCACAAATTTTAATGTTTCTTATCTAGTCAAGGAGGTTTTTGGAGATTAAAAGAGAAGCTGGCCTGTAACATAAGAGGAGGTGAGTCAGAGACTTGCCTTTGGAGGGAGCTAGTAGCCAGGAGCTCTCTACAAAACTATGGGCCCCATGACTTGAACTCAGTGTCAGAGCTTGGGGACAAAGGCCAAGTCTAGTAAAGGAAGCCCACAGTCTTGTTTCAGTGCCTCCTTAAGACTTCTCGGTATGGACACTGAAGGCCCTGCAGCAGTCACCTGCAACACTTGTGGGATGTTTGTCTTCTTGCCTACAGATCTGGGGAATTACACCTGCACCAAGTGCAAGTTGTTAACCCTCTTAGAAGAGAAAGCACAGTAGTTGGAGGCCCAGGTATCTGCACTTCAGCATCACAGAGAGCAGGAGGATCTCCTGAACAGAACAGACCGGAATGTCTTGGATGGGAAAAACACAGAGGAAGTTGCAGGGGTGGAGGAGGGCACTCCACATACAACAGAGGTAGATGCTTGGAGGAAGGTCACACACAGAAGTAAGGAAACCAAGGAATGTCCTGTTAGCAGCTTGCAGCTACAGAATTGCTTTGAATCTCTCTCTGTTATCAGAGATGATGAGGAAAAGCATCTGGGACAGATGTCAGGGAGAGAGCAGGGGAGCCTGAGAGTACCACGAAAGGGAACAGCCACTGCTAAGCCTTGGAGGAGGCATGTGGTCGTGGTGGGGGACTCCTTGCTGAGGGGTACCGAAGCAGTGGTTTGTGGGCCTGACAAGATGTCTCATGAGGTGTGTTGTCTCCCAGGGGCAAAGATCCTTGATGTGACGGAAAGGCTGACAAGACTTGTCAAGACTACTGATCAATACCCCTTTCTTTTGGTTCATGTGGGAACCAATGATACTGCAAGGCACAGACTTCTGAATATCATAAGGGATTATGAGGCTCTGGGTAGGAAGCTGAAAGAGATGAGTGTACAGGTTGTCATCTCATCTCATCTCATCTCCCAGTAGAAGGTCATGGTCCAGGAAGGGAGAGGAAAATAGCAGAGGTGAATAACTGGCTCCGTAGATGGTGCCACCAAGAACGGTTTGGATTCTTGGATCATGGGCTGCGGTTCCATGAGGAGGGACTTCTGGCAAGGGATGGGCTGCATCTCATGCCAATTGGCAAAAACGTTTTTGCCAACACTCTGAAGAATCTGATCAGGAGGGCTTTAAACTGAGTTATGTGGGAAAGGGAGACAGCATTCTAGAAGGCAAAAGGGCTGGACAGAATAGTCAAACTGGCATAGAGGGAACAGTGCAAGGACCCAACAGTAGGAGGCAAAAAACATGTAAAAGCAGCAAGTAAAGAGGACACATGTTCTTAGATGTCTCTACACTAATGCACAGAGTATGGGAAATAAGCAGGATGAACTTGAACTCCTAGCACAACAAGGGACATATGATATAATAGGCATCACTGAAACCTGGTGGGATGAGTCTCACGATTGAAATATAGAAATAAATATAGAAATAAAGGGGTATAAAGGCAGAATTACTCAACACCTTCTTTGCTTCAGTCTTCTCAGAAAGGGCAAAGGGTGCTCAACATAAGGATAATGGAGCAGAAGACAGAATAGGGGAATTTCAGCACAGAATAAGTAACGAGATAGTGCAGGAATACCTGATTAATCTAAATGAATATAAGTCTCCAGGACCAGATGAACTACATTCAAGGGTATTAAAAGAACTGGCATATGTAATATCAGAACCACTGGCAATAATCTTTGAGAATGCCTGTAGAACAGGAGAAGTCCCAGCAGACTAGAGGAGGGCAAATGTTGTCCCCATCTTCAAAAAAGGAAAAAAAGAGGATCCCAACAATTATCGTCCAGTTAGTGTGACATCAATTCCAGGAAAGATTCTAGAGCAGATCATTAAGCAGAGAGTTTGTGAACATTTAGAAGCCAATGCCATAATCACAAAAAGTCAACATGGGTTTCAGAGAAACAAGTCATGCCAAACAAATCTGATCTCTTGTTTTGATAAAATAACCAGCTTGGTAGATGAAGGGAATGCTGTGGATATAGTATGTCTTGATTTCAGTAAGGCCTTTGACAAGGTCCCCCATGACATTCTTGCAAACAAGCTTGTAAAATGTGGGCTAGACAAGTTAACTGTTACATGGATTTGTAATTGGTAGACCGGCTGAAACCAACGGGTGCTCAACAATGGCTCCTTTTCAACCTGGCAAGAAGTGACCAGTGGGGTCCCACAGGACTCTGTCCTGGGCCAAGTCCTATTCAACATCTTTATTAATGATTTGGATGACAGAATTGGGGGCATACTTATCAAATTTGTGGATGACACTAAACTAGGGGGAATAGCTAATATCCCAGAGGACAGGATCAAAATTCAAAATGATTTGAATAGACTAGAAAGCTGGGTCAATGCTAACAAAATGAAATTCAACGCAGAGAAATGTAAGGTTCTGCACTTAGGGCGGAAAAATGAAATGCACAGATATAAAATGGGGGACACCTGGCTGAATGAAACTACGTGTGAAAGGGATCTAGGAGTCCAAGTAGACCATGAGCTGAACATGAGTCAACAGTGCGATGCAGCAGCTAAAAAAGGCCAATGCAATTTTAGGTTGCATCAATAGAAGTATAGTGTCCAGATCAAGGGAAGTAATAGTGCCACTCTATTCTGCTTTGGACAGGCCCCACCTGGAATACTGTGTCCAGTTCTGGGCACCACAATTCAAAAAAGATGTGGAGAAACTTGAGTGTGTCCAAAAGAGTGCAACTACGAGGAGGGCGACTAAAATGGTGAAGGGTCTGGAAACCATGCCCTATGAGGGAGCTGGGGGTGTTTAGCCTGAAGAGAAGGTTAAGAGGTGATATGATAGCCCTGTTTAAATATTTGAAGGGATGCCATGTTGAGGAGGTAGCAAGCTTGTTTTCTGCTGCTCCAGAGACTAGGATGTCGAACAATGGATACAAATTGCAGGAAAAGAGATTCCACCTCACTATTAGGAGGAACTTCCTGACAGTAAGGGCTGTTTGACAGTGGAACACACTCCCTCGGAGGGTGGTGGAGTCTCCTTCCTTAGAGGTCTTTAAGCAGAGGCTGGATGGCCATCTGTCAGGGATGCTTTGGTTTGAGGTTCCTGCATAGCAGGGGGTTGGACTGGATGGCCCTTGTGGTCTCTCCCAACTCTATGATTCTATTATTCTATGATTCTACTTTTAGTTCTGTATAGTAAGAGTTTGCCTGAATGTTAAAGTTTCTGGTCAACTGCCTCCCACTTCCCAATTTTTCAGCAAATACTTGCCTTGCATTCTCCTGTGTGAGGAATGTTGCTGCTCCGTGCTGTTGAATGAGGGAGGACTGTTTGGCCAGTGCAGTTTCGGCATACTCCAGAGAGTCAAAGCATGCATTACACTAATCACATGGTTTGTGCTTTGTATGTTTCCCTTGATAAACAGCCACTGCTGGATTGGGACCCTGGCATGGGAGGGGAGGGACACAGAAGCTTTAATTTCTTCTTCCCAATCTTCAGTCCCAAACTTGTTATGTGTGTGCCTGTTGTTTGCGTAGAGAGACAGAGCAAAGAGTTAATAAATGATAATAAAATGTATTTATATCCCACCTCTCTACAAGATGCAATAATAGTTGATAAAATAGTTCATAAAATAATACCTTCCAATTGGCCTGTTTTGTCAGGGACAGTCCTAATTAATCTTCTGTTGTGTCATTTTTTTCAGCCACTTTTTAAAAGTCCCACTCTTCTTGTCAACTTCCCTTTGTCTTCAGCTTGCTTCCATTGCTGCCAGGTGAATGCAAGGTGCAATAATAGTTTGTCTTCAGATAACTCATCAGATAAAATGGAGGAGGGGACAAAATCTTGCCCTTCCTAGCAGGCTCAGGCAAAAACAAACAAACAAACAAACAAAAAACCTTGCTGCAGCGTGCCCTAGTTTGTGTTTTCTGCCTCAATAATTTTTGCCATCTTGACCACACTCTGATGTTGATTGGCCATAAATGTCCCAGATTTCATCTGTGAAATGCTAGAGGGTATGGGAAAAGTTGCTTGATGGGCAATTTGGGGAGCTTCAGTCCAAAAATTAACTCTCCTGAGCTCTGATGAATGTCTTGATTTGGATTGGGACTACATAGGATAATAAATAAATAAATAAATAAATAAATAAAATTTATTTATAACCCGCCCCTCTGAATGAACAATTTTAAAATATTACAACCCAGTCCTGCCTCCCACCCCTTAAAATAAGATTAAACTAACACAGAATTGAAAACAGTATCAATAAAACCTTAAAACAATACAATGTCTCCAATGAGAATTTTTGGGCAGCCTCAGGGGAGTATCAGATGTATAGCTGGCAGAGGCTGGATAAACATTTAGGAATTGGGAAAGGTTTAACCACTATCTGGAAAGGCCTGCCAGAAGAGATACATCTTGGCAGCTTTCTTGAAACCGTCCAAGGTCGTAATAAGACGCATCTCATCCGGCAGGCCATTCCACAGCCTGGGAACAATGGCAGAAAAGGCCCTCTAGGAGGTCTGCGACAGCCTAGTTTTCATAGGCTGTAGCAGGTTCCTCCAGAGGACCGAAGTGTGTGAGGGGGCTCATATGGGGAGAGGCGGTCCCTGAGATAGGATGGACCTGAGCTATGTAGGGCTTTAAAGGTCAAAACCAACACCTTGTACTGTGTCCGGAAACTAATCGTCAGCCAGTGGAGAGATTTGAGCATGGGTGTTATGTGCTTTTTCCTCAATACACCAGTAACTAGCCTGGCTGCCATGTTCTGGACCAGTTGAAGTTTCCGCGTTAAGCACAAGGGTAGCCCCATGTAGAGCACATTGCAGTAGTCCAAACGTGAGGTAACCAAAGCATGTATCACAGTCTCTAGGTCCCTCATCTCCAGGAAATACTGAATACTGTTCAAAGTAAATGTACTCAAGCGCAAACAATGACAATTGCAACGGTTGCTGTCACTGTTGCTCTTCTGTGTTTTCCCCCAATCTAGGACTCATAGTAATTTATAAAAGTTAAAAGAAATGCACCTAAAAGGATACATCATACAAAATTTAAAAATAAGTAAACATTCAATGGAATTAAAACCAATTAAAAGCAACTGAAAACAACTGAAAAGAAAGGCAAAAGATAGGTAATACAGCACATTACGAAAGGAAATCAGTCCCCAAAGGTCTGCTGAAACAAAAGGGTCTCCACAGGCCTACAGAAGGATAACAAGGAGGCTGCTAGGCTAACCACTTGAGGAAGGGAATTTAAACTTCTGGAAGCACTCACCAAGGAGGGCTTCTTCTGTGTCCCACCAAATCTACCTGGGAAGGCAGTGGGACAGAGAGAAGGACTTCTGCAGAAGATCTTAAAACACAGGCTTTCTCATAGGAAAGAATATTATACTTCAGATAACTTGAAAGAGTTGTTTGCTTTTTTTCCTTCTTTTTTCATAGCAGAGAGAATGGAGAAGAAGAATGGGAGCAGGCAAGGAAATGTAAGGTATGTAAAGACAAGCCTTTTCCATTCCTGATCTCCTCTGGCAGTGCTAATCTGTGTTGGGTCCCATGTCATTGCACCTGCAACTGTGGTAGCAGACTTAATGCTCCAGCTGAGCCTATGCAGCCTTTCGACAGCACCCATGAAAATAAGAAGTTGATATGTTTATTGAAAAAGATAGCACATTCCATTCCATTGACCAGAAGTACCAATGATTTTCATTTGTTTTTTCATTGATTTTTAATGGAAAGGTAATAGTCTTATTTTTTCCTCTCACTGCTAGATGGATTTCTGCATCACAGGATTACTGCATTTTTCTTTTCAAATGCCAAAGAGAAAGGGGAAAGGACACTTCATCGCAAAAGAATGCTGTATCAGAGCTCTGGATTTCCCAGCTCCTGTAATGGCATGGCCCACACTAGTTTCCCTGTTATGGAAAAGCTAGGATGCCAGCCAACAACTCCCTTTGAGAAAACACTCTGTTCCCACCAAGCCTTTATAATACTTATTTCCCCAGGCAGTCAGGAGCCAACATAATTAAATTCCCTCACAGCCAGCATACAAATAAGGAAGAATAAAAGCATAATTGCTTTCCTCTAAGAAAGTTGGGAGCAGCAAGATTTGAGTTCTTGCTTGGTTTTGCAGCACTTGAAAGGTATCGCTCTCTGTGATTTGTTGTTAGTCATTGGAATGCTGATGTTTTTAAAAAATAATTTGGCTTGTTAGATTTTATTTTTCAGAGTAATGTGTTAACACTGCTTGATGTTTGAAGAGCTGCACATTAATACCATGTTACTAACATATACACAAAAATGTAAAAGTGGCTTCAAATCTCCCAAGATAACCTCCCTCCAAATAACAATTTTTGGAAGTGACTGCAGAACAGTAACATTGTCAATTATAATGTTTGTTTAAAAATATATATTGTCCCCCCCTCCCAATCTTCCCCAATTATGCAAACTATAACATGTTATAGGTTAACATCATTACTTAAGATACATTATTTTCAAGCTCTATTCCTTGGTCTACCTGCTTCTTCATTATCCTATTTCAGCATACAATATATAAAAATAAGGAGGTAGTGCAAGCTGATAAAGTTACCATTTCCATCCATTCTTACTGTATAGCCTACAAAATACCACACCTACTGGTTTTAATTACAGTACATCTCCATTTTTTTTATGAGAAGCAGTACTAATTTGATATAGTACTTCTCCACAGATGACTTTAAGAGAGGCCTTGGCTGGTCCTCTGTCCATCTGTAGGATAGACAAGGCTGATAGGCTGTTTATAGGAATTTTATATCTGCATGGCTCAGGACAGAAAGTTGCCATTGACTTGTTCTGTCATTTCAACAATTTTCTTATGCCTTTTCAGTTTAGCACAGAAGCACCGTCTCAGGTGCAAGGGAAGGTGACACTAAGAAAACCTCCAAAGCCCTATAAACCACAATAGAACAGTGCAGCCCAAGAGTTGAGTATAGTCCTCAAATGTTTTTCTGTGTGGCCCACCATTGGTGCCACTACGACCAATGCTGCCCCCCCCCCATGCCATGCTATGGCCACAATTGTTCTGGATAAGATGGTGTACTAGGAAAGTCATTGCAGGGTATGCTGATTTGCAAAGGAGACATTTGGCTGGCTTGCTGACAGTTGCAAGTGCTCGGTCTGCCTCCTGAGCCACACCTCACCTCACTGCCAGTGTAGCCCATACACCCCTAGTGACACCTCTGTAATTGTCTTCCTGACAGCTTGCCAAACAGCTGTATGGCAAGCTATAAGAAATATTGTATAAATGGGGAAAATGGAACTGCAAGAAGAGAGTTACAATTGCATGCATAAGATTTTTTTTTCTGCTATACCCTGCACGGCAGTGCAAGGAGGCACAAAGTGATGTCAGCGTACAAAGATGGGAACTCTGTAGATGGATATGAACAGGAAGATTTGTAGGGGAAAGCTATCCACTTGTATATTCTGTACATGTATATGTGAATTTGCATCTGCACAGCTACAACCTCTGGCCTATGCCTTGCAGTAGGCAAATAGCCTGTCATTTTTGTGTACAACAGCATCATTTTGATAATACTTACATGATCAAATTCTCCCTCGATGATGAGGGGGAGAGTAAACTTGCAAAAATTACAATAAACACTAACCTATATCTCTCAGTAAAACCCAAAGCCAACCCATAATTAAAACATCTGAACCTATATCATGTAATTAAATGTTTGTGGTAAACTGGTAAACATTTTCTACAATGCAAAATCCCTTTTTAAATACAACCCTTTAAGCCTTCCAGCTCATGAGAAGGTTAACTGGCATAACATTGTACCCATGACTATGTTTCAACAGGTTGGGGCATAACCCAGCCAAAGAACAAGAACGTAAATAAGTCATACCCTTGCCAAGATTTCAAAAAAGACTCGATCTCTTGGTGCAACAGGCAGTGGTCACTAATGGCTTCCATGTCAGTGGAGTAGTGAATCTGCTCTGGATTTTATTCCAAATTTTAAACAAGTACTGAAACCTAGTTCCTAAATAGATTCAGCACTTTGGACAGTTCCTTTGCAATCATTTCAATTATGAGCATACACTGTTCCATTGATATGGGAGGCACAAGTGATCACTAATGACAAAATAATATCTTGGGAATCTTCCCCTGTAAGACCTTGAGTTTAGAATGAGAAGAAGATGCCAAATAGTGGGAATTGTTGATATAGCTTCTGAAATATGCATAACCTATACTTTACAGGGGACAGACTGTTGGGGGCCACATTGGTCCCCCGGGGACACTGTAAAGCAACTCCATCTCAAGCCCCCATCCCCCCCCCCAAGAAATCCAAATTTTTCTCAAAAATGCCCCCAATGTCTCTTAGGGGGTGCAGAAGGAAGCTATTGCACTACCACAATGGGCTACTTTAAAGAAAAAGTGACTGGCAGTTACATTTCTGGGTCACTCCTTATTTGGGGTACAAAAATATTTTTTTAAAAATGCAAAATCACTAAAAACTATAACTTTTTAAAAATTAAAAAATATAGTTATAAACATTACACATTAAAAATATTCAAATGTATTTAAAACTATATACAAACCTTGACATATGTTTTTCCCTACCTTTTTTTAAGCCTCTTTTACCCTTTCTGAAGTTGTGCACAGACATACAAAACACCAGGACATTTTAAAGTAAATTATTTCTGGGTGTCTATTCTCCCATTCAAAAGGTTTCTGAGTGGAAGCTTCTCCTTAACATCCATGACAAAAGAGGAAATTCAAATTCATTTATGGGCATCAATATCATAGCAAGTTTATTATGCTGTCCACTGACAGAAAATGCCTGAATTAAGAAGGAAAAAAATCCCTAGAACTCTTACTGAATCTTAGAAAAATTAGGAAACACAACTGATCTGGGATTGCAAAAGATTTATTATTATTATTATTATTATTATTATTATCCTTTATTTATATAGCGCTGTAAATTTACACAGTGCATACAGTCTTATAATTACACATTTCCTTGCCCTCAGGCTTACAATCTAAAAGGACAATATATTTGGGGATTGTTTTAGTTTTGTTTTGCAATAACTTGCAGTCTCCACTTGGTGTCCAAAAGGCAGGATTAGGTATTCATTTGGACACACAAATGTTGCTTAAAATGCTTTCACACAGAGAGGGAGAGGACAGGCTGATTGAACACAAAGGCAAAAATAACCAGTGTTGCTGTTTTTACTACAAGGCAACAATTATTCAATTTTCTAACACTACATAATTTACAGAAATACAAACAAAAAAAATCTGGAAAAATGCACAAATTTTCTCAGAGAACAACACCTCAAAAAAACCCAGTTGCTTGCACTTAACTTGTCTCTTTTCTCACATAAGAATTAAACAAACAATAATATTAGACGATTCACATGCTTTGTATGCAGATCCAAGTCCCACATTCAGTTCCTAGACTACTTCTTCTTCTTCTTCTTCTTCTTCTTCTTCTTCTTCTTCTTTATTTATATTCCACTTTTTGTCCAAAACTGGGACTCAATGTAGTTCACAGCTTAAAAGAACAATACGGTCAGCCTTCTTTTTCCACAGATTATTTTATCCATGGATTCAAGCATTACTGCTTGAAAATATGCCAAAAAAGTATAAATTCCAAATAGCAAATCTTGATTGACCATTTTATATAAGGAACACCATTCTGCTATGCCACTGTATCTAATGGGACTTGAGCATCCATGGATTGTGTTATCCACGGGGGTGCTGGAACCAAACTCCAGTGGATAACAAGGACCCACTGTACAATTAAAAGCATAAAAAGGGGACCTGTGGTAGCTGGAGGATTTTGATAAGAATTTTTTTTTCCCTACATGCTTCCTTCTTGCCAAATAATAAAGCCATGCTAAAAAGTCATGGAGACATTCTGCATGGGGAGTTGCTAGTAAAGGAGCTGTGAAGGAAAGACCTATGAGGCCTTGGTGACTTCTAAACAAATATGGGGAAATTAAAGTCTAGCCTCTTTCTTCCAGCAGTCAGGGATGACATTTCAGTTGTAGGTCAAGTGATAGGAAGAGTTCACTTCCATCAAATGTACAGACAGCCTGTGACCATTTTGTCCATGGTAGTCACCAAGAAATTGCTCTTCAGTGATTATGATAAGACTTATTTATTATTATTTATGCCAACACTCCAAAGTTTTTGTGGCTAACCAAGACTCTTGAACAACTGCCTGGTTTTGTTTTCATTTTTGTCACCACATATTACAACAGTGTGCTCTAATCTTGGCTGTGATTGAGGAAGGTCATTTCCAACATAAGATGTTTACCTCAGCACCCAACAAAAGATATGGATTGCATGAAAACTGTTTGGTTCTGTTTACTCAGTTCTACTCACCCATCTAGTATGTGGGATTTCACCATTTCCCCCCATATGAAGGATGTCACATTCTGATTTCTATCTGCCAGTCTTTCTGGGCTTATTAGAAGACTGCCCACCCATGACTTCCCAAGAATGACATAAATGAAAAGGGGGAAACATCCTGATTCCATTTATCAACAAGAGAAACAACAGCTGCAGAGAACTTTCTTTTGCCCCATTGGCTTAAATCCGGTTGGTATTCCCTGTTAGACTAGATCCACCAACTCAGTTACTAACAGAACTCAGCTAAATACCACAGATTCAATGAGTTTATTCTAGTGGGGACTGGCAATTAAAATTTAAGCCATTTATTGGAAGAAATGCAGTCTATAAATCAGAAAATAAACATTCAGCTCCCACTGATGGATGCAGCTCCAACTGCAGAGCCAATTAGCTTCTGGTATCAGCCTAGGGATGGAAAGCGTTGGAGTTGGAGGAGTTGGAGCATCTGCATTAACCAGAGTTGGAGCATCTGCAGAAAGCTTGACTCACACTTCATTGCCAAGAGAAGGATAAGATTTATAACTAACTTTCTAACTAAAAACTATGACCAGGATTCACTTTTTTTCTGCTTCCCCTTCAAACCTCTTTAAATTTGAGGGCAGGGAACTGTCTACTTATAAAGCCTGAGGGCAGGGAACTGTCTACTTATAAATAATAATTGAAGCCACTCTGATAGTCTTTAGGGCCGAAGAGCATGGTATAAATACCATAAATAAATAAATAAATATTCTTTTTGCATTGTGTCTTTTAGATCAGTGCTACTTAAAGTAGTGATCTTTGGATTAGTGCTGGTTACGAACCATCGCCTGCAGGTCACTGGTGAGTTTCCAGGAAAGAAAGAACCTGTTATAGCCAATGGACACCAGTATGGTCATAAACACACTATAGAAATAATTCAGTTTCATATTGCTTTAACTGCCCAGGCTCAATGCTAGGGAATTCTAGAAAATATTTTTAGGATTTAGCCTTCTCTGTCAGAGAGCTCTGGTGACACAATAAACTACAATTGCCAGTATTTGCTAGCACTGAGCAAGGGCAATTAAAGCAGTCTCTAACTGGATTATTTCTGCAGTGTGTATTGGACCATACTGGTGTCCATTGGCTACAACTGTTTCTTTCTCTGGCATATCTGAAAATAATTGCAGCCCCTTACACCAGGTAGCCTGAGAAGCACTTAGTGTAAACCTGAGGAGAGGAACAGCCTTATCATTAATCTGTGTAAACCAAACTTATTTTCATTGCACAAGGTTACAAACATAGTGTATAACAACAAAAAGAAGGCCCAGATCCTGAAACCTGCCTCTTATTTGAAGGCAGGAGTCTTGGACCATTGTGTTAGCTAAAGCTACACTGAGCCCAAATTAGTCTGAGATGATGGATACTTTTAACCTCAGACTTTTAAAATGGCAGGGGTAAATGGGGGAAAACTGTTTTATTGTTGCTTGAACCATTTTGGAAACAGTTATGCAATGTCACAGTTTATAAGCTTAAAGCAAAGAGATACTGTATGTGTAACTGTTGAAATAGCCACTCTTAAGTAGCCAATTGGATTAAGCAGCTAGAACAGACAGGATTATACTCGTCTTTCCATCCAGTATAGTTTCCGTCTCCTGACCTCCTGCAACCCTGGAGGTCAACACATTTGAAGCATTGCCTTAAAAAGTCAACATATCAACAATGCTTTGTCAAGGCATTTGAGAACCAGTTTAACAGGGCAAGTGTTGGAAAGTAAACTGGGATGATAAATACCCTGATATAATTACCATGAATACAATGTTTTCAAACATTCTTCCTTTTAAGCTAATTAAAATGTGTAACTGTAGATAGTGTCAGATTGCAAATTTCAGTGGCCCTTCTAGCATTCAGTGATGAGAGATCATGGGAGTTTCATTTTGGTTTTAACAATGACTTTTTGTATGTCTTTAATTCTAATATTTTTAATGTATAAGGCACTTGAGTCCCAATCTTGGGAAAAGACAGGAGAAAACACGTATATGTGGAATGTGTGGTCCTTCAAATCATGCTGAGTCCCAGTTCCCATCATATCTCACAGTTGGATATGCTGGTTAGGGCTGATGGGAGTTTTAGGCAAACTTCAGAGAATTTCTAGAGAGCCACACATTCCACAACCCTCCTGTACAAGTTAAATGGTCTATGAAATCAGAAGCATTCATATGACAGAACATCTTTCACATGATGCATGTTGAGGTCCTTTGCAAATCTGGAAAAGGTGGCTGCCTCATTGAAAATGTCTAGCTGACATAAATCAACATAGCCTTTAAGATGGCATGGAAATTTGGATTTTTTCTTCTTCAATAAATATTAAAGTGCCATTTGATCCAGAAACTGACTAGGGTCAGTTCTATACACCAGGTGGAAGTTGTGAGTTCCTCCAGATGTTGAAGTACAACTATCATTCTCAACACTGAGTATTCTATCAAGAGCTGCTGTTACTTCTGTAATTCTTACTCCTGCTATACACATTCACCTGGGGAAAATTCTTACTGAGACTTATTTGTGAGCATATCTACATAGGATTGCATTGTTAGGGTGCTTTCAGGGTTCCTAGCACTACAAGGCCAAATAGGCTATACAACTATTCCATGATTTCTTTCTTACTGGATTTTTTTTTGGGGGGGGGGGGTAGAACAAAGAAATAATAAGAATTGAGAAAGCACAGGAGGGCTAGAAATGGAAGAGAATGTTGTCTAGCCAATCCTTAAAAATATGTGAATGAGGCAACGTGATTGTACAATAACAGTCTCCTCTGGAAAAATCCCTAATTGTCATGGACTGCACACTAATGAGAACATAATATATCCCACCCATGGTTCACTTAGCAACAACAATCTGATTGCTGAGACACTCCTTCCTCTGAAATTAAGCTGCAAAATTAATGATCTCTTTGAGAGACATGAATGTGTGAAAGATGAACAAAGAAAAATTAACATTTTTGATCAGAAAGAGACATCAAAACCTAGGTTTAGAGCAGTGGTTCTCAGTTTCTGGTCCTATAGAAATTGGCTTCAGCTCCCATAAACCCCAGCCACCACATCTGATTTTAGGGCAACAGGTATAGCCTAAACCATGGGGAAATAATGCCAAAAGTAGTTCAAGCAGCAGAAAATGTCTGTTGGGAAATCTATTCTTCAGAATAGAAGAACAAAACTTGGCCCTGCATTGCTGGCAAGGTTTTAGGAATAGGATATCTTCTTTTCTTTTCTTTTCTTTTCTTTTACAACAGAGTGCTTGATTAAATTATATATGAGATTCTGTCCAGTTCTGTGATTTATTTTATATGTAAAAGGGCAATCCTTGATATACTGATTAATTTTTTCAATGAGGGCACATTTCTTTGAACCAAGAAAATGATGAGCTTGGGAAAGCTAGGGACATAGGCTCATAACATAAACAATGTGCAGGAAGAATGCCAGACCCTGTGAAAGAAAAGATTAGAGTGGTATAATGGTTTGAGTGTTGCACTAGGACTCTGGGAGACAAGGTTCAAATATCTGCTCAGCCATGGTAACCCATTGGATATCTTTGGGCAAGTCACACTCTCTCAGAGAAAGGCAATGGCAAACCTCCTCTGAATAAATCTTGTCATGAATACCCCATGATAGGTATGCCTTAGGGTCATCATAAGCTGGAAACAACTAAAAGTCATGACAGCAACAATCATAACTATGGAAGATCTAATACTAGCTACCATGAATGCCAATTGTGGTTGCACATGACCTAATTTTATTGCACATGACCTCATGATCTAGAAACCTAACTGCATTTTACACCAGTTTACACAATTCTGTTTATAGATCCTGAATGATTCTCTTAACTGTTTCATTGTTAACCAGGATAGACAAGAGGTGAAGGCAGTCCATGGGCCACCTATGACCCTGTGATGAATAGGTCCTTCATAGGTCCATCTGAGGACTTCAAAGGGTAAAGGTTGGGGGAAGGTGCATGCTAATGAGAGCTTGCATCACATGCTAATGAGAATTTACATTACAGATGATATAAATGCCTATCTGACCAATCAGCTGAGTAGGGCCAGGAATAATCAGATGATTCCAAACAGATTTTAAAAGGGCTTCCCTACCATGCGGTTTGAGAATCTTCCTTTGTTTGTCAGCCCAACTGTTGGGTCTGTGCCAAGAGGGCTGCTTAAGGGATGCAGGTCAAGGTAGGCAATGGGGAGCAGCTCCTTGCATCCAAAACCCATCAAGGACTTCAGATCCCATCTCAGTGTGAGCAGCTTAGAAATATGTTGGCTAGAACATGTAGGCTTTTGTTATTTTTATCTTTTGGCTTTCCTGAAATGAATGTCTTCTAACTATGCATTCTGTACCTGCAAGGCAGGGAGGCCTTGTATGAATAATAACTTATTGCTCTATACTGTCTAGTTAGAATAAATATTTTTTTTAAAGTATCTGCTGACTCACACTCCTTTTACACGTGCCTTTGATGTCATGACACTTCCCCCTTTACAAAAACTCCCCTTCTGCCCACTTACAACAATTGTGGTTCATATTCATATCCTAATCATTTCTTACCTGGACTACTACATTTTTTTTTCTGGCTTTCTTTTTTCTCACTTCTGTTCAGCATTCTACAGACAAACTTGTCCATTTTTCCTGCCATTCTGATACTGTGACACCCTAATTTCTGGTGTATGAGTCACAAAATTATTCTGTTATTGGCTTTTGTGTTTTTTTCATAACTTGTGAGTGGCCACAACAGTCTTCCTCTTCTGATTGGTGCAATTAATAAAAATAGAAAAAAAAATGAATTCTAATCTAATGAGTGCTGGAGTAGAACTTTAAGCAGGCAAAAAAAAAAAAAAAAAAAGAGGCTCATGAAACAATTCACCTCACAGACACAGAGAGCAAAATACATGTGAATGTTTCCTGCGTTACAAATTACAAGATATTATACCCAGAGGGAAGAGAATCCATGCCCTCTAATGGAGTCTTACACAAAGAGCACTGAAGGGCAGCTTGTTTTTCTAAATGCCTTCATTACTACTGCATGATGTCAACTGAACATTTAACATAAACCTCCTAATAGCATTTGGCAGCTCAAGCAAGGACCAAATTGTTGCTTGACAAAGCAAAAACATATGCCAAAGAGTGAATACAGCTTTAATTTTTTCCTGGGGGTCACAGTAGAAATCAGAAACATATGGATCCCAGGACTCTATTGCTTTATGAGTAGCATCACTATATAGATTAGTCACTAGTTGGCATTGGAATATGTAGAATTGGGACGGAGTCAAGTCAGTTTCAAATTCTGTTTCCTATTCTGTTCTATCTCTTCTGCTCTGTTCCTGTTAATAGCAAGACTGGCCCTTCACCCACCTCAGGTGTTAGCGCATAAGGAGCAAAGAACTGCACATGACTGCCTGTTGAGAGGATCAATGGCCAATTTCCAGATGCAGCAAATGGAAGTGGTTGACCTGTCTCTGTACCACAAGGCATTTTCACACTCTAGACATCTGAATCAGCTGCTTTCTTTCTATGCCTTCCCACAGTGCCTGGCTTGAGGAAAGATACACACCCCAACTTTCTTGGAATGAGGAAAATCATAAATTGCCACTGAATCCAAATGCACAAATGATGGTTTGTTTGTGTTAGCTCTGCAAACTGAAATTGGAAACTCAGATTAAAGCACGCACACACATGCCTGTTGTTTGCTTCAAACCACAATAGAAAGGAGGGAACCACCATGTGCAAAGGGAGACAGAGGAGGGAAAGTCAAAATGATAACCACGTTATGTTTGAAACAAGCTGTTTAGTATGATAAGGTTATCACAGGTTAATGGGAAAAAGGGGGACCGTGTTTTGTTTTTTTCTAGATCCTTGGAAACCTGAGGCTGCCTTATATTTAGTGAAATCTTAAATTAACTCCTAATTGCCCAAATGGGAATCTTTCAAAATATAGCAGCTGCATCCTATATTAAAGATCCTGTACTGACTAAGAGGCGAGAAAAGATAACCTCCAAGATAACCTATAACTCAATGATTCCATGTAATCTCAAAGAAACAACAGAACTGTCTCTTTAATTTTCTTCAGCATCAGAAGCAAAATTAAATTGCTTTCATTTGGGTGAGCGATCCACTGTTTGCCCTCACCTAAAAGCTAGTTTCAACTGCCCCCTTTCTCCACAGCATAGGCAAAATGTAGAGGAGATAACAGGAAGAGAGATTTTGATGAGCTTTTTCTTTTTCCGCTTGTTAAAGGAAAATGAAATGCATGCATCTTAAAATGGCGTGGTATGCTAAAAAGCATATGAAATGTGTTCAGTTCTGTGACTCAAGCTGCATGAAATCCAGGATCTGCCAAAATTATGTAGATAGGATCTACAGCTACAGTCCTTAATTCAGTTACTGAAACCGAGTTTGCCCAAAACCATTCTGAATACCCAAGTGAAACATGGAATACTCTAATGTTTGGGATGAACTGGAAAGTAATTTCAGATCTTGCCTCAGGAGCAACAAACTCACTAGGTAGCTTTTGCCAAGCCCATTGTTTGTCACCTCACTCTAGTGCTTGGAAAAGTTATCCCCCAGTCAACAAGGCCATGCTTCCCATATCATTCCAGTTTAATTCAAAAGCTATTTGTGATGAGTAACAGGGGTGCCAATGTTAGTAGAGTAACTTGTCTCTTCTCAATTCAAAAGCTTGATTAGCCAGTGAAAGACAGGGGTTTCCTTGGAACAGACTGTGTTGTTACAACCAAGTGGTGAGATCACACATCACTGAAAAGTGACATGTTTATATTGATTATTATTCAACTGAAGAAGACCATTGAAATTACTTCACAAGTTTCTGTGAGTGGATGTTCAAATATCTTTGCAAATTTTGCCAGCATTCATAGATTGTATTTATATGGACTTGAGTTCATTGTGTATTCCCTCAGATCATGTTATGAGTTGTTTTTCATCTATGTTTACAGTCCATGTTATGAGTAGATGGACTTATGTTTAGGTCTACATCTCTGTGACTGATGGTCATTGTTAACTTGTTGTTTGCACAGGCTAGATATTTTAATGTTTTCTTAAATTTTATTAGCATTCATACAGTATATTGACACAGATTTGAGATACCATGTACTGTTTTCTCAAAGATTATGGTAATAATTATGTATGTGTTTCTACAATTTATGTTATGAGTAAATGGTAACGAAGTACAGGCTTGTGATTTTGTGATTGTTTGCCAGTTGTATATGCATTTTCATGATGTTGATGCTATCACAGTGGTTTATTTTTCATACATGTTTAATTTAATTTATTAGATATTTTCATTAGTGATGGTCTTGTTCAGTGTGGGAAAATAATTGTCAATTAACAACATATTGAAATATATATATGCATACACACACATACATACACATACAGTACTTTGAAAAGGCCAATGACATTCTCAATTTCATTCTAGAAAAATATTGGGATTGAAGTGACATAACATTTATGGCCTTTAATTTCTCAGATATGCCATTTCTTTTCTCTTCCTGCTTGGTTTTCTGTTTGTCTGTCCTACACTGCCCATTAATCAACATTCTGTGGCCATTGCCCATGCTCAGTTTTTACTGGCCTGTTTTGGATTCATAGACTCATACAATCCTAGAGTCGGAAGAGACCTCAAAAGCCATCCACTCCAATCCCCTGCCATACAGGAATACATAATCAAAGCATTCCTAACAGATGGCCATCCAGGCTCTGTTTAAAGACTTCTAATTATAGATACTCCACTACAGTCCAAGAGAGTGTGCTCCACAGTCAAACAGCTCTTACTGCCAGTATGTTCTTCCTAATGTTTAGGTGCAATATCTTTTCCTTTGAATTCATTCCCCTTCCTCTTAGATTCCCCACCTCCATCACAGCCTAAGATAATTTGTATTTGTGCTAGCCCTGGAGTTTGCACAACATAAGGTTCTCTACGTGGTTAATTTTTAAAAAATGAAAAAAATGAAAAATCATATCTTACCAAATTTTCACTTTAAGCACACAAAACTATGTACATGTAATTACATTTAGGCTGTGCATATGATATTGTAATTTAAAAGTATAATTTTAATTTTCCTAGCCATTTATGTCACAATTACTGCCATTACATTCAGTGATATATAAGAATTATGATTTACAAGTAACATGAATACGAAAACCATTCCTAAGGATTCTGTATGGTATAGGATGGGAGGAGGTTGAGGGTCACACTAATAGTTACCACACTGGATATGGCAACTCTAGTGATGCCCCTGGTTATATTACCCTAATATGACAAGAAAAGAAAAAGTGGGCAAGATTATGCTCTAAAAAAAGAGGAAATGGTATCCAGGCAGCTGTGTGGCAAACATCCATCTGAACGTATGACACAAAAGTACTTAAGGAAACATGAGCAGCAAGAAACAGGAGATGGAGGATGAATTAATGCCTTTTTTCACACTGTATGCAAGGATATACAGAACAAGTTGCATCTGGCTGCAATGATAAGCTGGTATTGTTGAAACTAAACTGACCAGAAACTAACATAATGAACCAGAGAGTAATGAGGCAAAAGCTTCCAGTACAAACTTGAATTACTCAGTTGTCACTTCTCTAGCCAAGCTTTGAACTTGGTTTCCTATTCCTAAGGGCACATAATTCTCTGGCTGGGGTGCCTCATAAATTAATTCCTGGTTTACAGTCTTCAGACCTAAGATAATCAGTTTTCTTGCTATTGACTGGAACTACATCGCTGAGCCCAGTGCACATGTACATGGTGGCTCCCAGGAGGCTGGTGCTGGTTTGATTCAGTTTTCTGAAGCTTCTCTGTATGGTTCAACCAGCACTACCAGCATAAAATGGTCATAATTTGAATAGTAAGACAGCATCCTATGCCAACAAGCTATTTGCTGCCATACACAAACTAGCTACCTTGGCTTTAATCTCAGGAAACTGATCAGCCAAAAGGTAACGAATGCAAAACACACCAGAGCTTCTTGGTATACTTTATAAAACTGGATTAATAAAATGGCTTTGAAGGTCACAGTGGAAAGAACAACATAAAACATGTCCCACAGTTTCTACTTTCTCTGCCTCACAAGAACATAAGCATTAACACAATATGGTACATTGTTATATCTTCCCTTCAATATAACACTGCCAGGTCTGCATGCTAGTCTGCATAGGAAATAATATAAGCTGTTCCAAACAAATATCACAACGCTAGTGTGAAGTATTTTGAGCTTTGTGGGATTATGCAGCTTACCAACCACCAGAGGTCTGTGGTCACAAGTAAGTGTGTCTTATCTCAGGATGAGGGGCCTATATAGCAAACAGTGAGTTGTATTAAAATTCGTGTCTTTGTGTTGTAGTGTTATATTTGCAAGTAAGGTAAGACTGGGTGCCCTGGTGACAGTAGAAAGAGCCCTGGTGGTGCAGTAGTTAAATGCCAGGACTGCAGCCACTCACTCACAAACCACAAGGTTGTGAGTTCAGTCCTAGCCAGGACTCAGGGTTGACTCAGCCTTGCATCCTTCCAAGGTCGCTAAAATGAATACCCAGCTTGCTGGGGGGCAATTACTTTATGGTCGTAAACCGCTTAGAGACTGCTGATAAATGAAGTTGCTATTGCTGTTCAGTGACATGTAGATTGTTTTGTGGAGAATGGGGTACTGATTGTTGAAGAGAGTGATTGCACATAGATTCAATCAGGGAGGTCAAGGGAATGAGTCTGCAAGACTTGAGCAGAGCAGTAGAAGATAGGGAGGTTTGGAGATGTCTCATCTACAGGGTCACCATGAGAGGAGGTCAACTCAAGGGCACCTAATAACAGAGAAAGAGAACGAGAGAGAAAGGGAGAGGGAGAGGATGGGTGTTAGAAAAGGGATCCAGTAATCTGGGAAGAATGTGGTAAGGCATTTTTGCCACTGTGTTAAGCAAGGGTAAGTCCAGGGTGATGATTCAAGGTAGGATTGCCACAGTGCCCTTCTTTCCCCATTTGGGCCACAGACTACTAGCACTGCCAGCACTGCGAAGACAAAAAAATGTGTTTTTGGCTGTGATGTAGATCAGTTTTTCTTAGATAGAAGAACTTTAATTTAATGAATTTAACATCATTATGGAAAAAGGTGATGAACAAAGCTTCAGGAATGAGCATCTGCCAGGGAAGGGTGCCAATCACATGTTCACACCAAAGATGAGTTGCCATAGCAGCTTTCTTCGTTCATCCTTTTCTATTCTTCCCACCTTTAAAAAAAAAGACAAAATTATGATGAGACTATAATATAACAAAATTAGACACCAGCAAATTGACACTGTATATTGAAAATTGACTTCATTGGTAACTTCTGGACAGCTTCAGTTTAAAAAATTAAGAGAGACACATCAACACACTTGTTCCTTGTAGAATGTCATTGTATGGACTAAAGCTCTGAAACTTTAACCACTTAACAATGGGCAAAAAAACTCCAAATGGTTTATTACTGAAAGTTCATATTCTTGTCACTCTTGGCTTGACTACTGTAAATGTACTCTGTAAAGGACTACCCCTAGAAACAATACACGAATGCCAATTGGTTCAAGATGGAACTATTAGGTTCTCACTGGGAACCAGTCAATCAGGTCACATTACACTAAACTTGAATAAGTTGTTAGTGTATTTTCAGACTTAATTCAAGATGATGGTATTGAACTTTAACATCTAAATGGATCTGAAAGGATAATATTGCAAGAACTGTCAGCCCCCATTATGAGTCTATCCAATACCTTCACACATCTGAATGAACTTCTGAGGTGAGTGAACTTCTGAGGCAAGGCCTTTTAAGATGTAGTTTCCAGCCTTTGCAACAAAATTCCAAAAAAAAAATTGAGTAAGCCTTAACAATGCTCACTTGTACATCACCTGGAAAAAAATCTCTTTATTTCAAGGTGTTTCCTTAAGTCTTTATGCTGTCACTATCCTTTTTATTAAATTGTTTCTTTTGATTTTATTGATTTTAATAAAATCAATCATGAACTTGCTATTTATTCCTGCTTCAAACCATTCTAAATATTGTATAGATAACCAGGATTTAAAATTCTGATAACAGATTCAATGAATACTGGAGATTCAATAAATACTTATTTATTTAGCGCTGTAAATTTACACAGCACTGTACATACAATCTTTTTAATTAGATGGTTCCCTGCCAGCAGAGCGGCTTACAATCTAAAAAGACACAACACAAAAGGAGAAAGGAATGGTGGGGGGAAGGGGATCAGGTCCCCTTTCAACCTGTGATTTCAGCCTGTGGCGTAGTAAATAAAGGCACGAAGCCATGAAAAAACAATGTTCTAGAAGATGTTTCAGACTGGTTGTAATCTAGGAAAGTGTGAGAAATTGTCATGGGACATAAATAACCTAGGATGGTAAATTCTGTGACTATGCTTCAACAAAGGTAACAACTAGAGCATGGGAAAGTTACTTTTCCAGATGATAATTGCTTGAATGCCCCAACCAGCATGTGCAAGCTCTGGCAACTGCATTTAATATTGTGCTGAATGTGGGACACATAGAACTGGAAGAAATTAAGTGTTGGTTCTAGGCCAGCCAATCATCTGGAACTCAAAACCATCCACAGATGATTCTCCATCAAGCCAGCTTGCAAAATCCAGATCACAATGTGCCCAAACTGGTACATTGCCAAAATATGAGTTCAAATGGACCAAATAGATGTGGCGTTTACATGCCTTATTGCATGGAAGTTTTCAAATAGAATACAAAAAAGATGGATGGAGACAATGTAGTAATTACAAGGATTACAGCAGACAAGGAGGGAGACTTTAAGCCCATCTTCTCCTGCTATGGTACTCACAAAAATCATTCCACCCAATCTCCTGGTTGTCTTGGAAAGAAATCCTCCATTTGGTTCTAATGTAGGACTTCCCAATGCAAATAACAGTGCTGGCCAAGCAACTTAGAGTGTTTGCAAAACCTGTTAATGAGGAACAATACCCAAACTAGGAGAGGCTGCAGCAGTTCACTTTTTCCTGAGCCTAATGAGAAGGCCAAGATGCAGACCACTCCCCTCCACCCCGCTGAGCTAAATAAGTGCAAACTACTTGTGCACTATTGAAATTATTTTACATCAACTGAAGTAAATCAAACACAAAATGGGAACCAGGGAAGAGGAAAGAGAAACTGTGACATTTTAAATGAAGCCGAGAAAGTGGGATGGCACAATATTAATCAGCATGGTGCCTGCCAAATTGGGACAAATGGCAGTTATGTGTTCAAACTAGTTGAGAATAGCAGAATCTCAGCTATTTGTTATAAAACATCCCTTGACATTCCAAGGCAGACCAACTGACAGAGCAGGACTCACATTTGGACATTTCTTCAATTGCAAGAATTTGAAATTTTTAAAACATCACCTTATTTCAGAACAGTTGCAGTTAAGAGTGTTTCCTTGCCTGTCTCTTACTGCACCTGTGTAGCATATGCACATTAGACTGACAGCCATTAATTCTCTATTTATTCACTTATTTAGGTCAAGTGTCCCAGTCTGTGACGTCAAGGTTAGGATTTAAAAAAAAAAAAAGACTTACAGGAAAGCTGAGAATTTCCCTGCAGAACAAGAACTCATTATACCTCTGAAACAAACACAAAGGGTTGGCTTTGTTTGCAAGAGTAATTCCTCTTACTTCAGCAGAACTTCATGTTCAGATTATCACAATGGGATGCACAGAAGGCAGGCATTTTAAACACTCTGCTGTATTAAAATGTGTCTGGCGGAGTTTTCTTCTTTCTAAAATCTTGCTCTCACAATGCTACGACCACTGGACACCTCTCGGTTTTGTGGTGTGGGTTTCCTTCTATGGCCCTGGATCGACTTTGTCAGCCATGAGCCCAAAAGCATTGGACCACCAACCAGTTTCATAGATCAAACAAATAATTTGAAAGCTGTGATCAGGGAAAGAGTCACACCTATGAGGCAGGAAGGCTAGGTGATTTATTGCAGGATGTTTTGCACCAAAGCAGGAGAGTCGCAATTGCAATCCCATGCCCACCTTTGATACTTTGATCTTTTCCCATGCAGATTTGACCCTTTGATGTATTTTTGCCTCTGGCTCTTTGGCCTGATCTAGACAGGCCTGAAGAGGTGCCATCGCAGCACATTAGGGTTTGGGAGCGCACATTGTATACATGCTCCCGAACCCTAGTACGTAATGGCACCGGCGCCCATTACGTAGCACCGTTTAGACAGCATACATAATGGTGGCGCCGCAACTGTGCAGCTTCCACATGGGGCTGCACAGTTGCAGCGGCGCAAAGGCACCAAATGGCACCTTTTTTAAAATCATGCCGCAACTGTGCACCTAAAAAGGAGTGTGGTTTCCCTGCTCCTTTTTACGTGCGCAACTGCACCGCAGCATCTAGCTGCTGCGGCGCAGTTACAGCGCCAAAAGAGGTGGTGCCAGACCGCCCTTTTTGGGCAGTCTGTACCACCCCAACATGACCGATATAAGCACCTAGATTTCTTTTGTCACCTTGGGCTGCCTAGAATTCATAGTATCCACACACCACTTTGAATTCTAACTAGTTCTGACTCAGAACCATCCCTTCAGCATTCCCCAAACAGCCAAGTCCAACACCATACCATCTAATTAGACCATCTGGAATTGCCATGCTTGAGTAAGTATCACCATTAGTGGAGCCTCTTGCCATGGCCCCTTAGTGGAAGGAAGGAGTTTGGTGTCAGCTTTTTTCTTACTTGCTAAATTGTTAGGTGCTGTCTAGATTCCTCCCCTCCCCTCCCCTCCCCTCCCCTCCGCCAGTAATTGCAATGGCAGTGGGGTTTGGGAACTTAATAATGTATATAAATAAAACTTTTATTTATATCCCTCTTTTTTGTAATAAAACAATCAAAGCGGCTTACATAGTTAAAAACATCCAACACACAATACTTATTGCAATATCCCCCTTAAAAAAGAATTAAACAAACTACAATTAAAATTAGTTTTAAAATAAACTATTAATATCAAATAAACAATGGGAAGAATTTTAGGAGGAGGAGAACAGGTGCACACAGTCCAACAGGAATCTGAGCCTAAAGTTTTCTGAATGTGTAAGCAACCACATGGACTGGGGTGTTTTAGCAGACAAAAAAAATACCAAGCCAAATTTGTAAAGAATTCTAGCCTATCACCCACGGTGCTCAATCATTTCCAACTTGTTCCTCTTGGCAGCAGAAGTGCTAAAAGTAACCCAGAACACATCACAAAGAAAAAGCACATCCAAACTATAACTCATTGCCCCGGAACTGAAAATAAGTTCCAAATCCTGGCATCAGGCTCTGGCTTCTTAAGAGATTTTCAGAAGGCCTCTCCTCCAATATAGAGCTAATCATTACAAACAATTGTTAGATACAGTACTGCTCTAGAATAATGACCTGAGAACAGGATGCCATCACAAAAACCCAGTAGCTACAGGTGATATAATTTAGCGTTTGGTGGATTAAACAACATATGATGTCCTATGCATAGCTCACATACTCAGACACCACACAATTCACAGGAGCACAGTTTAAACAGGGCCTACCTCGTGGCCAACAAGGGATGTCTAACACATACACCCGCCTTAAACCTCGGTACCTTGGAATGTCTAACACATACACCCACATTAAACCTTTTCTGGAGAGCTAAATTTAGTGGTTTACTTATTAATTAAAAAAAGAGAAAAAGAAAATAAGTTTCAGTGGTACCCTATGCATCTAACCTAGGGTAGAGCACTGCAGTTCAGAATAACCTTGTGTGTGTTGTTTTGTACCTTCGAGTCATTTCCAATTTATGGAGAACTTAAGGCAAGCTGATCACAGAGTTTTCTCAGCAAGAATTGTTCAGAGGTTTGTTATTACCTTCCTGTGCAGCTGAGAATGCTTGATTTGCCCATGGTCACTCAACGGTTTTTCATGGCCAAGTGTTATTCATTCCCAGAGTCCTAGACCAACACTCAAACCATACCATGCTGGCTCTCGAGAATTGTTTTTTGAATGCAAACATATGCTTTGCATTGTTTGGGATATTAGTAACAACAAACACAGGATTCTGTCTGTCTCTATTTCTCTGAGATTTTGGTATTACTTGGATGTCTTAAACTCATTAGAGGTCTGTGCAGAGATCAGACATGTACGGTTAATTTTTCAAAAGCTTGTTTTTCTGTGCGTAGGAGGATATGCTCCTCCTTTCTTAATTGCCTTTTAAGTGGATTCTGGCACACAAAATATGTGTGTAGACTGTGGGAAAGATGCCATTATAGCTGGGCATATCTATACCACTGCACTCCTGCCAACAGTGTTTCCTGTGCAATACTGGTTTTAATCTTGTATTATTCCTCCAAACACAGATGTTCTGGATCCTGTTAGGTAATTCTTAGCCTAATTGGGGTCATGACCAATCTATAAGTATTATGGCATCTTCCCAGCATGACACGTAATGAGATGTACTCTACTGTTCTGAACTGTCAAGGAAGATTCTAAGCAGTGGATAATTTAAGACTGCTCCTCTTATATAAGTGCAACATTGTCTTTACTAATGCCTAGTGTATAAAGACCTTAGATTTAGAATGTACTACCTTTTAAGCCTGGTTCAACATTGCTGACCTTTTCCCCACAAGCATGAATGACAATAGGATTGCATTCATGGTACTTTCCTCTAGTAACCCCATGCTATGATGAATCAAGCCTACTCCTATAAGTATCACTTCTCAGAGCCGGGGGGGGGGGCGGGATTCTTTTTGGATTATAGTTCCCAAAATATACCCCAGGCAGCATGACCAGTAGTCATCTTGGCTGAAGGACTCTGGGAAATATAGTCCAAAATACAATTTTGCCAAGTTTTCTCCTCCATCCAGTTCTTTCCTTGACAATGTTAGCATGTGACAGACCTCCAGAACTGCTCACTCACTCTCTCTCTCTCTCTCTCTCTCTCACTCTCTCTCTCTTTCTCTCTCTCTCTCTTTGTATGACAGATAGATAGATCTTTTGTATGGATGATAGTGTTTTGGAAGAATCACAGAAACACAACAAAATTACCCTGTTTCAAGTCAAAGCTTTGGTCTGCCTAGGCTCAAACTAGTAAACCATTTACTTCAAACTTCTCCTATCTGGTATCTTCCACGTGTACTGGACTGCATGGCTATAGCTATTCTTTCTTGCAGTGATGACACTATTAGTCCAAAACATCTTGAGAAAACAAGGTGGATGAATATTGATGTCTCCATCTGGCAGTGGCACTCAAAGGTCTCTATCAGAGGTCTTTCCCACAAAAACAGGACAGGACCTCCTACACAAACAGTATGCTTCAAAAATAAACAAATATGGTTTGTCCCAACAGGTTTTCATCCATATCCTTCAGTAATGCTAGTTTTCCCTGCTTTCCTGGTGTACCATGATGTCAATATGTCTATGATCTGGTAATGGTGAGAAGAAGTTCATTTCAGTGGCCACAATCCAACATCAAAAATGCAAGACAGCAGTGCTTTATCCTGGCAGTCCTGCTCTGCCATTGCATTCTCAATCATGCAAGTATGTTTGAAAAGCCAGGCACACACTCTCTCTGCCATTTAGTGGCTGGGGAAGGGTGCAGGGTGTGTAACAACCACCCAGCTGCTCTTCTACAGCATCAGCAAACAGCATCTTTTCCTCTCCAGCAACTGTATTGGAAATCAAGAAGACAGACAGCTGCTCTTTTCTGCCTGAGCATCCTACACCCCACTCCAGGCAACTAAGTGGCTGAGGGAACATGGGCCTGCCCTTTGCAGCAGGCTTGTAAACTGGCACTACACACCTGGGATATGAAATCAGCTGAGGAAACCCTTCTCTCTGACCCACCACCCTCACAGGCATTTCTGGTGAGAACACAGGTGAGGGATCTCTGAGTTGCTGCCCCCAGGCTCTAGAACTTCCTTCCCAAAGATGTTAGGCTGGTACACTCCCTACTTTGTTCTTCCAAACAAGTAAAGATTTTCTGTTTCCAAATGCATTGGAACTGGTTTTATAATGCTAATCCCACATAAATGATATAATCGATTTTTCTGTTTGTTGTGCTGGTGTATGTGTCTCTGTGTGCAATGATTTATGCTCAAATTATGTGATTGTTTAAACTCTTTTTAACTTCTAAATTCATTGAATTTTAGCTATGTTCTTTAAATCTGCTGTGAACCACTTTGAATCCCAAACTAAAACAGGGAAAAGGCAGGGAAATTACCACCACCACTACTACACATGAGCTACTGGACCAGCATGGTTCAATAGTTGAGTATTGGACTAGGAGACTGGGAGATCAGAGTTCGAAAACAACTTCCTTGATTTCCATGTAACATCCATGTAACAGTTACCTTGTCTAGTCCACATTTTACAAGCTTGTTTGAAACAAGGTTCCCCATGACATTCTTTCAAACAAGCTTGTAAAACATGGACTAGACAAGGTAACTTTTACATGGATTTGTAATTGGTTGACTGACCACACCCAAAGGGTGCTCAACAATGGTTCGTTTTCATCCGGGAGAGAAGTGACAAGTGGAGTTCCACAGGGCTCTGTCCTGGGCCCAGTGCTATTCGATATCTTTATTAATGACTTAGATGACAGTACTGGGGGCCTAGTTATTTGCAGATGACACCAAATTTGGAGGAGTAGCTAATACCCCAGAAGACAGGATCAAAATGACCTGAATAGACTAGAAAGCTGGGCCAAAGCTAACAAAATGAAATTCAACACAGAGAAATGTAAGGTACTGCACTTAGGACGGAAAAATGAAATGCAGAGTTATAAGATGGGGGACACCTGGCTGAACAAGACCACACGTGAAAGGGATCTAGGAGTCCAAGTAGACCACAAGTTGAACATGAGTCAACAGTGCGATGCAGCAGCTAAAAAGGCCAATGCTATTTTAGGCTGCATTACTTTTCTACGTTTTTGGACAGTTGTTGAGCTCTGGAAAATTAGGAGGTGTTGCCAATTTGGGATGATTTGGGCCATTTGAGGGTTGATCCCCCCCCCCGCCAATAAATAAATAAATAAATAAATAAGGCAATTGTTTACTTTTGTTATGGATTTGGGGTCTTTTGGGTTGTCAGAAGGGCCTCCAGGGAATGCAGCCCATCGGCCACCCAGTACCCCTAATATGAGGGCATCAGATTACCCTGGAGACTGACAGTTCAGCAGGACTCTCAAGAATTCCCAAAAGGAACTAAAACCACAGGACTGCCAAACCATGCCTGTTGACTCAGTCTCTTAACATCTGCTAATTAATTTTTTCCCTTCATCCAATGGCTCCAAATTCCTGGTGCATTACTGTATCCTCCTCTGCTGCTGCACTGCACTCTGGCTGCAAGTTCCTTGGGGTGGGAGATGTAATTTTCCTGTTAAAAGGAGCATCCGTTGTGAGGTGTGTGCAGAGGAGCCTGTGGCTGGCAGAGGGGAATACTGCATTTGAAAAGCAGGAGCCCACCTGGAGCAGGCAGCCTGGGATCTTCTCTGAAGTGAAACTTGATGCTTTTCAGCAAAGACACACCTCTTTCAGGGTGGTGTTGGGCAAATTTCTCTATTTTAAATCTAGAAACCAGAAACATGAAATGGGAAGCCAGGATCCAAAGTGACGCTGTCCCATAGGCCAAGGTTTATCAGCTCTTGACAAAAGGTGAATCAGAGACTTGCAATGAAACCCTTGTCACAAATATCCTGAATTGTCAGGAGCCTGGACATTTGAGGAAGTTGCTGCTTCTCTGCACAGTGTTGTTTTTTTAAACAGCATTGACATTGCTCCTTCTGTCTGGAACAGCTTTACAAGACTTTTTTGTTTCCCCTTTTTGCTTCTCATGCTTTATCTTTTCCTGACACTCCAGTGGGATGGGTCTCTTTCCAAAGATTCTGGTTCCTTTGATAGCGCTGATCCTGGCTGGTTGTTTTTATTCAAGAAAGGAAGACTTTAAACCGGGTAAGTTACTTAAGCAAAGGCATTTTAGAAGAAAAGCAGAGGGGAGGGAGAAGGGACTGTGCTGGAATGGCTTTTTAAAAAAAGACTGGTGTGAAGCCTAAAATGAAACATGTCTAGGCATTTCTTGCACTGCTGGTAATAGATGGCTTGGCAAGGCTCTGAAATACATTAAGTAACAGGCAACTTTGTTGTTCTCCCTCCCCAGCAAACAGGTGAGGCTTGCTGCTTGGATTCTCCAAGGGGTTTGATACTTTATCTGGGTTTTTTTTTGGGGGGGGGGGTTCTGACAGAGTAAAAATCAAGAAGGAAAGTTGTTTCATTGTGCAGCTGCTTCAAAACATCGAAAAAGTCAAACATGCAAAAAGGGAATGCATGCTCTATGTTCAATGAGAGGCTTTAAAACAACAACAACAAACATCTCTCTTGGCTTGCCCCTTTGTGGAATGTCAGCAATTCCTGTTCCTGACAATTTTTTGAGAGGAGAATGTAGGCTCAATCAGATGACTGTTGGGACCGGGCAGATGATTTGCAGGCTGAAATGTCAGGATTATCCTTTCAAATTTCTTGCCCTTAAGAGACTTTCTTGGGATGGGGGAGAGATTTAATGTGATATGTTTACATAGCTATCCCTGTATCTTACTTTTCAGAAATGCTGAGAGGGAAGCATGTGATTGTTACTGGGGCAAGCACTGGAATCGGCGAGCAGATGGCATACCACCTGGCAAGCATGGGTTCCCACATACTGATCACTGCGCGAACAGAAGCCAAGCTTCAAAAAGTAAATGTCAAATGTTCATATATCCATGTCCTCCCCCAGGCACATTCCTTTAGATGCACTCTTCCAACCATATTGTGTAAATAAGTGAACATGGAATTCATATTTATGTAAATTTTGATAAACTGGGAAGGAGGGAAATAAATCAGCATTGCATATTTCATAAGTATCTGTATTGAGGCAGATGGAACAAAGTCCTTTGTATTGGGTGACAGATTTTACAACACATACCAAACAGCATGTTTTAATTATTATTTTTTTACACTTTACATACAGCTGTAAAAATGTAATGTGTGTGTGTGTCAGAATGGGTGCATGCAGGTGCTTCCAGCTGGAATATAACTGCTGAAAAGGGGATTTCCCAAAATAAATATGCTGTCACCACATTATCCATGATGCCACCAATACAATGCCCACCTCCTTTTAAAACTTATTTATTTTCCACTGCCTATTTAAAAAGCTTTGGAAAGTGATGGATAAAACTATGTGGTAGTTTCAAGTGAGAGAAGTTCACAAATGCAAGGCTACTCTAAGCATCCTCAGAATGTTAGCACACCATACATTTGACACTTTTATATACATGTGAGGTGGGGGCTATATATATCTGTCCTATATTGTACATTCATTAAAAAAATAAACGTGATCTCAAATAATTGGTTTCAAACTAACAAATCATATCCAGATGATGAGGGCAAAAGTGGAGATGCAGATGTGCATGTGCAATATGTATTGATGTACATCAAATAAAGTGTAAAAGATCTTCAATGGGCCTCCACTCATTCTGTAACTGGGCCTCAGTGTAACTTATAACTGAGTGTAACCTGTGCTGAGACCCTAGTGTGGGACATGAAAAGGGCAAAGGAAGATCACATTGGCCCATTTTAGATTGGCAAAAAGAGGTGTGTTGCTGGCTGCATGAAAGCCCAGCCTTTAGATGAGAAAAAGGGAAAGTGTGCCATGAAAACACTATTTTGGAGTTTTAAGGGAGAAGAAGCGCCTTTAAAAAGGAGCTTGATTTCCCCACTACTTTTTTAAAAAGGGCGTAACATTGCTATTGCATCTAAAGGCTAAGGTGTAGTCGCACGGTTAAATGGGGCTCTGTATCTTTAAAGCGCCCATTTAAAGGCAGCGATACAGGTGCGGATCATAATGGATCGTGGGTTGGGAGCATGCGTGGTGTGGACTTCACTTCTAATTAAAACGCTCAATGCCCTGCAGGTGTAAAAGCTGGGGTTTGTCCGCGAAGTTTTTTAAAGCTCCCAAATCCTAGCTCCACTCCTAATCCGAACCCTAGACATGCACAGTAGGGACTCTGGGATGCCGTTACTTTTATTCTACTGTGGATAACATGTCAATTCATTCACAAAATAAAGGGGTTCATTCATGATGCACCAGTGCAACGGCACAGTTTAAAAAAGCAGAGGAAACGCAATGATAATTTGACAGACCCTCATAAGTATACATTTGTCCTGCGCAACTGCGCAGATTTGCCGGCTGCCGGTTGCGAACTGCGCAATTGCGCAGTTCCCAGCCGGCAATGATAATTTAACTGTATGGTGTAACTGCGTTTGCAGTTGCACAGCACAAATGTATACTTATGAGGATCCGTCAAATTATCATTGCGGTTCCTCTGCCTTTTTAAACTGTGCCGTTGCACTGGTGCACCATAAATGAACCCCTTTATTTTGTGAAGGAATTGACATGTTATCCACAGTAGAATAATAATAACGGCATCCCAGAGTCCCTACTGCGCATGTCTAGGGTTCGGATTAGGGGTGGAGCTAGGGTTTGGGAGCTTTAAAAAACTTCGCGGTTAAACCTCAGCTTTTACACCTGCAGGGCATTGAGGAATTGCGCAGTTCGCAGCTGGCAAGGGGGAAAAAATTTAAGGTTCACCGCGGCTAAAAGCTACGTTCATTGCCGCCCATGTAGCTGCTCCGCCTGTGTTTGTAGCGTTCTGACCGCTTCCCATGTAGCTACTGAGCCACAGAAAAGACTTCAGATAAGTCGTTCCCACACCCCTCAGTCTAGCTGCCCTGTACCTTTTAAATGCACACCTGGGGCTTGCAGTCTAGCTGCTGAGCATTAAGGTAAAGGCAACTTCATGTCACACTTTTCTGTCAATCTAAAAAGCCCCATTGTGCACTGAAGTTGTGCAACAAAGTGTGGGCCACAGGTATTTAGCAATGGTTCACCCTATCTTGTGCTACCATGGTATCCAGTAAAGAGATTGCATAATGCAGATGGAACATAACTCCTCCTGTAGTTATGTACCCTGACCTATGACAAGGTAGAATCTTGGCCAAAGTGTGTTCTGTGCCTTTCAGCGACACTAAAACCACTGCTTTAGACAGAGGCTCATTCCCACTTACATTTAAACCAGTTTGCAATTCACCTTTGCTCCGTGTTGGTGAATCGATTTCAAAAGGTCCATCGTTCCCACCATGAAAGCAGATATTTTCATTATCCCCTTGTAATCACTTCTTTTTTGGCATGATTGTCATCCCCACTAGTTTGCACCACTTCAAAATGCATATCAATAATTTGCACATCATAGGTGATGTAAGCGGCAGCCTGGCTTGGGAACTGTATTTAAAAAAAAAAAAATTGACAGAAGATTTGATTCACTGGTTTGGATTCACTTGCCTCAGGGAGCTGCTGTTGGCCCAATCACCCAGCTTGCCACCCAAGTAATTACAAGTAGTTGCAAAATCAATGAATTGAATCTTCTATCAAAGAAATCATGCATCCATAGGTCACACCACAAGCACAAAGGCAGCCGGGGTGGTGGTGGTAGTGGATCTACTAAAAACTGAAGAGGGGTGGTAAACACCCCTCTACCATTAGTCCTTCCCCTCAAGAATTATGCTATTCAGACCCAGCTTGCCACCCAAGTAATTGCAAGTAGTTGCAAAATCAATGAATCACAAACTATGCAATTTGTTTAATGGGAGTACATGTGCACCCAGGATTCTATGTGAGCTGTGAAGTGAATTTACAGGGACTGTAACTAACACATATGATATGGTTAGCTGCTGTGATAAAACAAAACAAAAAAGCAGATTGTTTTCATTGTGCATGCTCAGATTTAAGTAGCAATTATATTTTGTTACCATATTATAAATGGGATACAAAAATCTTGATGCTAGCTAGCCATGGGTATTTACAAAACTGAAGCCTGTTAGTGTGGCAAGTGGTTTCTGGATTCCTCTCCTACTCAGATAATTTTAAAAATCCCACTAAATTGGGCCAGGGCACCTGTTGATCAGTATAAAATATGACAATAGTAAAAAAAAAATCAAAGAACATAAACCTTTTGTGGCTTTCTACTAGCATACTGGGGTTACTCTAGCACAACTACACTGCATAAGCAGGTATCCAGTATCCACTTATGCAACTATTTTGTCAATGCTGCACAATGGGTTCTGGAGGGCACCCATGTGCAGCTGCACCAGCCATCCCAAACGCCACTGTGGGGGTTTACCAAGAAAGCTCCCTTCTGCTGTCACCCAGATGGATGCTTTTGTCCTCACTTTGCATCATCCTGGCTTCCACATACAATGGGGCATCCAAAAGTTTTAATGATCACCTTTTAAAAAAATTGACAGGAAGTTTGTTTTGATTTGTAGTTGTTTACTTATCTCTATGTAGTCACTATCTAGATTTATACATTTTTCCCAGAGTGTCTTGACTCTCCGAATACCAGATATTGTAGAAGCCTGCAGATTGTGCCTGATGAGGATGTTACACTTTAGTCACTTCTGGCACAGCCAGTCACAAAAATAAAGGACACAATGAGCTGATTTTCTCAGCAACATGCACTTAGGGACCAATGATGTCACTGACAAAATTTCATCAATATGTCATAATAACTTCCAGGTGATAATTATTACTTTATGATACCCCTCGTAAGGTGCAATCTGCAGACTTCTACAATATTAGGTATTCGGAGGGTCAAGATATGCTGGAAAAAATGTATAAATCTAGATAGTGACTACATAGAGATAAGTTAACAACTACAAATCAAAACAAACTTTCTGTCAATTTTTTTAAAAAAAAGGTGATCATTAAAACTTTTGCATACCCCCTTGTTATATACACTGGTAGGACTTTGTGCTCCACTAACTTTATGCAGGTTCTCAACCATAGTTTACAATAATTTTGTGAAAGTTTCAAGCTTTGGAAACCACACACAGGAGGTGGCTGCAGTGGCACCAGGGAGGGACTAGGTTCAAATGTCAGATCCTCAAATCCCCAGGCTTTAATGTTCACCTTTGAAAAACAATGTTGAAACCAATTTTGTGTTTTCTGTTGTTTTTTTTAAATGAAGCTACATGATCCTTTCAGCTGCACAGTTTTAAGAAGCTACTTTTTTCCCAGTGGAAATTCCCCACTGATAACGCTGATCCATTAAGCAGACAGACCAAAAATGTGCTGTCCAGAGAATCCTTGTAAAATGAACTATCCAGCTGTGTCTTTGTAGTAATGTAAAAGGAAGGGACTAAAAGGGCAACGAACCTCCAGAAATCTCCTTTTTCTATCTCTCTTAGGTGGTCTCTCGGTGCTTGGAACTGGGGGCAGCCTCTGCCAGGTACATGAATGGCAGCATGGAAGACATAATATTTGCTCAATTGGTTGTGAAAAAAGCAGAGGAATTATGGGGTAAGCACAGTAAAGGAACCCTTCTAGGTCAGACCCCAAACCTGTGAAATCTAGTTAGGGATGCAAATCTTTATTTCATCTTTACACAATAAATAAGAATGCACCAAAAAAATTCTCCTCATTTTGAGGTGGCAAGGGCTTTTCTTTTTTCTGTCTCAGCAAGTGTGTTTGCATTTGCAAGACCCATTTTTGCTCAAAATGTTCAAAATTGAAAATTAGCAACTGATGTCGTGTTGTATTATTAAAAAATAGGCAAGTTGGATGAAATGTTTGTGTTCTTTTAGGCAATCAGCCTGCCCACCCCCCCCTTTTTTTTTCTTTTTTTTTTTTTTTTTTTTTTTTTTTTTTTGCTTGCTCAGTATGTACTTAGTTTCAAAAGCAGAAAAGAATGCTAGATACTTTTCTGTAAAGCACAATGGGGAGAAAGAAAGCACTTGATGACACAACTCTCAAAATGGAGGGGGAAACCCCTGAATGATTGGAGACTCTAAGTGGCTTACAACAGTTAAAACAAGAATAGCTAAAAATTAACAGTATACAAAATGTAAAAATGTAATTAAACTATAATAAAACTTTTAAACTATAATAAGACATTAAAAAGAAAGCAGTAAATGGGAAATCCAATACATTATGCAAGGCCCATTTAGATTGAACAATCAGTATTCCAAGGCCTGCTCCCTCCCCTTAAAATAGCAACTCTTTACCAGCCTGCAGAAAGATAGCAGGGACAGCAGCAGTCTAACCTCTCTAAGAAACGGACTACAGAGTAGTGGCATCTCCATCCCTGCTGTCACCCAGTGGGGAGATACCACAGGGTGGGGATGGCCAAAAGGGCACACTTGAGCTTCTCCTTTGCCACCTCCATGGCCTCCTCTTCAGGAGGATGATTCTGCCATGGCGAAGTTAGGAGCAGCATGTCTGCTCTTTCTCACATCACAGCAGGAAGAGGGCCTGACCAGGTGTCACCCCTTTTCTGGGGTGTCACCTGATGCAGACTACACCCCTTGCACCCCCTAGTAACACCACTGCTACAGAGCCTAGGAGCAGCCACCAGATGTACGCGTGAGGGTGGTGGAACAGAGAGGACAACTTAAAGAATTCAAATCATAGGCAGGTCTGCATAGGAAAATATGGTTCAGCATCCCTCAGATATAGACAGAATGTTGGCAAAAACTCTTAACATCTCAAGCAATAGTGGCTGTTGGTTCCCACATCTGCTGCTGTGCATAGCACCTTGAAAAGTTCTTTAAACTCAGAATAAACCGCAGAATGGATTTACCACCCAAGGGGCATGGGAACTGCCAGCCAACACTAAAGCCAGGATTCTGCTTTTCACAGTGGCCAAGTAGATACAGTGGTCCCCCAGGTTACGAATCCCCCGGGGTATGAAAACCCCAGGGTACGAAAGAGCCGGGGCCGGAAAAATGGCCCCAGCTTGTGAAAAAAACCCCGGGGTACGAAAAAAAGCGCCGGCCCTTTAAATTTCCCGTGCGGCGCAACAAACAAAGCGGTCCCCCAGGTTACGAACATTTCCGGGTTATGAAAGGTAATCCGGAACGGATTACTTTCGTAACCCGGGGGACCACTATATCTTTCTGGAGTCCACAGACTAGAGATGTGGAGAAACAGTCCTTTCCCACTGTTGTGTTCTAGAAGCATGGACTCAACAGCATACTGTCTCCAGTACACCTATAGGTTCCTCAACTAGTCATCATGGTTAACAGCCGTGAAGTGAGCAGTCCTGCAAGTCGATCTCCTTGCATTTATCTAAACCCTACCATTCTCACCATGACATCTTTATATGTATTGTACTACAATTCTTAAGACCCTACAGATAGGCATTGGTTAGGCTGCCTTGGGATGATAGGAATTTTAATTCTGACATTTGGAGGATGCCAGATTGGGAGAGGTTCGATCCTGTTTAAGACATCTAAGATGCAATGGACACTGTACCTCATCAGTATCTGTTCTATACTCTTTCTTTTGGCACGTTTAAATCATCACTTTTTCACTACCAACTGTTATAATGTCTCCAGAGTGGCAATTAAGGGTGTGCTTTATTCTCCATAACCATTTCATAATCCTTGTCCCTGCAGGCAAGATCTTAAGTATGTTTATTCATGCTCCTTAGCAAGCGTGCTTAGGACTGTTGTCTTTTTCCAGTCAAAGCCCTCTCACCCACTAGACATTTGTGCACTTGCACTTTGCTACTCCAATGAAAAATAAACAAATATTTTTATCCCACATTTTCTTACCCACAGGGTTCAGTTTCTCTGTAGGTCATGTGCACTGTCACTGCTATGAGCTTTCATTCTGCCAGAGCGAAAGTCATTAAGAGATGTAAATCTTCATCTAAAAATGCTTTCCACTTGGAGAAGATCTTACTCCTTATTTTATCCGTATTTCTTCCCAACTCAATTGTACCATTTCACCAGCCAGATTAAGTAGAAATGTGTGTGTGTGTGTGTGTGTATACTTTCCAGTTGCCTGTTGACTATGACAATTCCATGAATTTCATAGGGTTCTCTTAGGCTAGGTGGTTTTCCCAGTTCCTTCATCTGAAATACAAGTAACAAATCTTCCTCTAAGCAGCCCTGTTCTGTTTTAGTACAGACGGACTCCCACTTCACCTAAGTGTCCTTTTGTGCTTGCAGTAGGTTGGACAGGGTAATCTTGTTTTGTAACATGAAGCTGAGAATGTGCTAAATAGGGCAACCTGCCTCTGTACTCTCCCCCATCCAGTCCCCATAGATCAACATCCCCACTGCCCATAGATCAACAGTCACCCTTCCTCTCATCCCACTTTTATACATTTTACAATGTCCCATTTCTTGCTGTTCCAATTTCTCCCTTTCTCCTCAGTATACTTCTGTTACTGCAAACTGATTTTGAAGTTCAAAAGTAATTTGCACTTTGTTAACTAGAAAGGGGGAGAACAGAGGGCAGAGTTCCCTATAGGCTCAGGCAAAAACAAAATGCAGCCTCTCTGGCATACATGCAAACACTCCAATTCCCATATAACGTACGTACGAAAGACCCCCATTGTTCCTTTGATTTCAATGTGAGACCTTTCCATTTACTCCAATTTATAAAACTCTTAACAAGCTATAAAATACGTGAAGGAGTGCCTCTTGCTAGATATGCATAACCAAGGATTGAGATCTGCTGAAAAGGCCTTCCTTTGTATCCCACTAATAGGGGCAATACTATTGGAGATGACCTTCTCCCCTTTGCTGCCCTGATTGTGGAATGCCTGATTTACTTTTAAACTCTTTTAACTCATTTGCCTTGTTAAGCTATTTTAACTTCTTACAGTTGTTTAATCTGTTTTGTTTAAAACTGAGTCCAGATTTTAATTGAAACTGTATAAACAACTCATATTTTTTAATCTCTTTGGTACTGTAAGATCTCCTGATTAAAAGGGGGGGGGGGAGTTGATAAAAATATTTAAATTAATTAAATAAAGAAGCACTCCCTTTCTCTCCACCTGCCCTGCTGTGTTTATTTAAGGGCGAAGAACTGTCACAGAGGTGGAAATGCCACTCATTGACATCTTTTGAAAGGCCAGTCAACATCCTGCTGTATTGAAGCTCCTAAAACCATTGACTACTTTTGATTTTCAGTCATAGATCACAGCTCCCCTTTAAATGGGAGTGGATTGTGCACCATATGAACCCAGTTCCTCTCAGCCCCTACATGTGTCATTTTGCAAAAGGTTCTAATAATAGGATAGCTCCTGTTTTGGCTGGACCACTGTAGCTAGAATATAGGGATATAACATGTGATCCTAAATGTGCTTGTCATTAGGCAAAAGGAATATCTCAACACATTGAGACACTCGATCAAGAAGCTAATAACAGCCTTGTGTATCCTCCAACTGTCCTGATTTGACACGGACAGTCCTGATTGATCCTTTGTCTTCCTTCTTCTGTACTTTTTACAGTGTCCCATTTCTTGTTAATCCTCCCATTTTATTCCTTTCTTCTCAGCTCACTTACTGCAAACTGATCTCAAAGTTCAAAAGTACACTCTTCTTGCCACATTTGTTGGGATTAGGGGCACAGGACCTCTGCAAATGTGGAAAAAGCACAAATATAAAAAACAATATGTTATTACCTGAGAGAACACCTCTCTAGGAATCTCTAGGTCCTCTAGTGCAACTCTGTGGTCAACATTTGCCAGACATTGACCACAGAATTGTGCTGGAGGAGCTACAAATGCCTAGTGGAGTGTGGAGTCGAAGACTTTTATGGCCGGCATCCATAGTTTTTTGTGGAGCTTTCGGGCTATGTGGCCATGTTCTATAAGAGTTCCTTTCTGACGTTTCGCCAGCATCTGTGGCTGGCATCTTCAGAGAAGATGCTAGCCACAGATGCTGGCAAAACGTCAGAAAGGAACTCTTATAGAACATGGCCACATAGCCCGAAAGCTCCACAAAAAACTGTAAAAGCCTACTGGAGTGTTCTCTCTAGGACTCTCTAGCTAGGTCCTTCAGTGCAACTCCTTTGTATCCCACCATTAGAGGCATACAAAAGTTAAAGTTGACCATAGAGTTGCACTGGAGGACCTAGATATTCCTAGAGAGAATATATTAATAAAATCCATGAAAAATCAAATCCACAAAAGTCAAAGCCGCAGATGTGGAGAGACGAGTGTAGGTTGCACTTAGTTAACTAGAAGAGAAGAGAGCAAAGGAGAGGGCAGAGTTCCCTGTAGACTCAGGAAAAAACAAAATGCTGCTGCCTCTCCTAGCTCTTTATTCTTCATCATTAATAACTTGCCATTTTGTCCACATTCTGATGTTGCTTTGCCACATGTGTCTCAGTTTTCAGCTGTGAAATATTGGAGGGTATGGCCTTGAGATTATTTGCAAAAACAATGTCCAAAAATGTTGTCTGCTTCACCAATATTAAGTTGGATGTTGTCCAAAAGTAGCATTACTGCTCCATAACGGGGAATAAAATTGATTCACAAACCTGTACACATTATCCTACTATACCACTCTCAATTCCAAGGGTGTAGCCATGGGGGGAAGGGACAAAATATGAGCACTGCTGCCAAATAGGAATTCTGCCCCTCAAATTTTCTTTTAATCCCAACTTCTAGCATTCCAGAGTGAGACACTGAAAACAGTTTACACCTAGATATCGTGTCTCCCTGAAAATAATTTTTGCTCCCAAAGATCCTCTGGGTCTTATTTTCAGGGGATGTCTTCTTTCTCCATGAAGAATTCGCATTTATTGTTGAAACAAACAAAAAAAATGAACATTTATTATATGCTGTATATATATTTATATACAAAAACATTGCTAGGTCTTACTTTCGGGGGAGACCTTAAATTTAGCAATTCAGCAAAACCTCTACTAGGTCTTATTTTCTGGGGATGTCTTATTTTCGGGGGGAAAGGGTACTATACTTGTGTTTGCATTCCCTTGGCAACTTTGCCTACCCCTTTTCTTGCATGCCTAAACTCTATTTCTAAATACATAACTAAAGTTACTATAGTGCTTAGACATTTCAGGACTGAAGGAAAATTTCATTTTTGGTGGAGAGGGGGATTCCTGTTCCAGGGGAAATACCTGCATAACCCTTCCAATAGCTACATCCCTTCTCAACCCACCTTATGGCATCCAATATTGGAAGTTAAGCAGGGCTGCACCTGGCTAGTACCTGGGTGGGAAATCTCCATGCACAGCTAGAAAAGATTCCTGTCTGAAATCCTGAAGAGTTACTGTCAGCCAGGGTGAACAATATTGCCATTGGCACTGCCCACAACTGGAATGCAGTCCACAAGAACTTATCTGATATTCATTTAGGCTCTCAGGTTGAAACAGGTACCTTCCCTTGTAATATAGGATCATTAGGAGAGATAAACCTGTTGACAGATCTTGGGCACATACCTTGTTGCATGCTGCTAGGGAATAATCAGCACATTCTATAGAAAAAAACAACCTAAAAATCTCCCAAAGCTCTCTTCTCTCTCTCTCTCTCTCTCTCTCTCTATATATATATATATATATATCACACACACACACATACAGAGAGAGAGAGAGAGAGAAATAAAACAGGGCCAGCTCAAGATAAGCAGACTTCAAAGGCAGACTTAGTTCTGTAGCTTCCATGCATGTTATAGACCAAGTATCTCTTATTTTAAGATGCCAGGATAATTGATCATGGCAATTTCCATGCCATCATCTATCAATGTGATTAAAACAACCCTTTTCCTTTCTCAGGAAATCTAGATATGCTTATTCTGAATCATATTGGCAGTTCCTACTTCAGATTTTTTGACAGTGATGTTGGGCATGTGCAAAAGCTCCTGGACATTAATTTTCTAAGCTATGTGAGCATGACAGTTGCAGCTCTCCCCATGCTGAAAAAAAGTGGAGGAAGCATCGTAGTAGTTTCATCTATGGCAGGTAAGTATGAACTGTGTGGAAGGAAAAACTTGCATGTGTTACATGATAGCTGTAAACACATATGACTGTGCACTTGACAGGTTGTCAGATCTAGCTCCCACTTCCCACTCTAGAAAATGTGCAGATCATTGTATTTTATGATCAGATCACAATGTTAATGCACTTAAGATGCATTCCATCAGAGAAAATTATAATCTCTGAAGCAGCTCTAGATGTTCATGCTGCTTAGCAACAGCAGAGATAAGATGTTTCTTAGAGCTGTGATTCTGATGTCAAGTTCCTGTGTAGTACACATAATATATCCTTTGTGAGTTGTTTGGATGTTTCCACACAGATAATCATAATCCTTGAAGCAGCTCTAGATAGATGTTCATGCTAGTTAGCAACAGCAAGGGCAAGATATTTTCCAGAGCTGTGCTTCTGATGCCATTTTCCAATGTAGTATATACAACATATCCTTTGTGAGGTGTTTGGCTGTGTCCACACAAATATTCCACATCCTTTAGTACTTCTGGAATTATAAACTCTGGTCCCCCTTTCCCCTTTCTCAGCTTGTGACACAATGCTATCTGAATGTCTATGGACTAATTAGAAATATATATTGTCTTGGGACAAGGGACTGTATTAGATGATCTTCTCATTTAAAAAAAGTGACTGAACAAAGTCACTTCATAATTACTGTGGGGCAGGATTAGCTCCAGACCTTTTTTGCTCTGAGGCAAAGGCCAAGGTAGCATGACCACACCTCCATTCCACAACAGGTGCTGACTGTACTGGCAATGGAATTACTTTGACTCTAGAGATGGGATGAGGGTTTTCTGCCAGGTCTGAGGCCACTTTATGGTGTGCAACAGGTTAAGTGGTACACATTGTTCTATTGTTTTAATGGGGCAGGGGGTGGAGGCTAAGAGGTTCAAGATAAGCTGAGGAGCTTGCACTGACATTTCCCAGTAGTTGCCATCTGTACTAGTTATCTCACTCTTGTCTAATACAGGGATATGATAGGTCTGGGGTCCAATTTTATTTCCCTCTTACATCCTCTGGGGAATACAAAGACTGCCAAAATTAAATCAAAACAAACCCAAAAGTAACAGGAAATCCACTTCTGGGTTTTTTTGGGGAGGGGGGCTTTTAAAATGTTAAATAGTGCAAAGGGATCCTGTAACCTCTTCACAAAGTGAACTGCAGCTCTTGGATGCTTCAAGGAGTAGCAATTCACCCTTTTCTGTGGCTTGAAAAAAGATAATTTGGGGAGTTTGGAGGGATCAATGGTCACAAATACAGCTTCAGAGGATGCCCCAGCCAAATGGTAGAGTCAGCCCTGATGTGGGATTTACCATAGTTGGGTCTAGCCAATACTGGCTACAGCAGAAGCAGATGTCAAATCAACAGAATATAATTAGATTCAGAAATGCCTCTTGAGCATCAAAGACTTTTCAAAAGAGACAACTTCTCTTTTTAACCATGTTTCTACCAGAAGCATTATAGCTACATGGTACAAATCAACCAAGGGATGTTTACCAAACCACCCAGGGGATTTAGTCAACTAAGGGAAACAAATCTATTTCCATGGCAAATCTCAGGAAGACATTTCAAGAATTGCTTACCCAGAGGGGCGGGATATAAATAAATATTTATTATTATTTATTATTAAGAAGTAATGAGGCTTACAGCCTGAAAATAATGTCGGATACTACTTCCAAGGCTTGAATATGGAATCAAAAGATTTCTTGGGCAAAAACAAACAAAAAAGATAGTATCATGGGCCAGAACCATGTATAAAAGTGGGTTCAGAATCTGACTGAGATTCCATTTTAACCATATGTTTTGGGTACATAAACACAATCTGACATTCCAGTCTCTCTTTCCTAGAATCTCCAGTATGACATGGATTGCCATATCACAACCCAGAGGCCCTGCCTTACCCTTTCTGACTTTACCAGTGTTCGGTACTGACTGCTTTTTTTCCATTCCCATTTTACTGTGGTGGTGATGTACCTTCAAGTCATTTCTAATTTATGGCAACCACAAGACAAACCTATCACAGGCTTTTCTTGGCAAGATTTGTTCAGAAAGGGTTTGCCTTTGTCTCCCCATCAAAGCTGAGAGTGTATGGTTTGCTTAGGTCACCCAGTGCATTTTTGTGGATGAGCCCAAATTTAAAACTTTGTCTCCACAATCACAGTCTAACATTCAAACCACTATCCCACACTGGCACCTTGCTATGATGCAAATTTGAGCTCCGTTTTTTAAAGCTGTTGAAAGAAACTAGCTCAGAATATTTAAAGACAATTGTGTGTGTTTATTGAGAGCTGTGTCCCACTGAGTTAAAGATTATTTATTCATAGTGAAATAAATATGCATAGGATTCTGGCCACTAAGGGACTGGTAGGATTTCTGGGTTATAAAATGGAAGCCCTTGTTAGGCAGACAAGATTGTACTTCTAAAAGATATGATTCTGTACAGATCTTTAGAGCCTAAGGTGAACTGAAGGTGTGCATGTACACACACACACACACACACAGAGTTCTTTATTAATTTCCAGAGCAGCAGCTGCTCTATGTCAGAGGGGTGGTGATGAAACTGCTCTAGGATTTAATTCACACTAAAGGAGCTATTCAGGGTGCTGAATCTATGTGGTAGATTGGGTTCAGCACCCTGGACAGCTCATTTAAATCTCAAACAAAAACCCCAAAGGGATTACCCCATTGCCAATGAAGCCACCAGCCATCAATATTCTATCAGAATTTGTCTGTTCTATAGACAGAATTCCCTATCAGTACTAATATCCTAAATCTCTTTCGTGCCATCTCTTTCTCTCATATACATAGACAGAAATCAGTTCATCTTGAGGGGAAAATTAAAGGTACGAAATATATTTTTAAACTTTCTTATTTCTCCAGTTGCATCACACATTCAGGTTTTGAGTGCTCACATAATTTGGAAACATTTTATTAAAAAATAGGAAGTACATGGGAAAAGAAAAATGTTTCCCAGAGAGATGAAATCATCATCATCATCATCATCCTTTATTTATATAATGCTGTAAATTTACACAGTGCTGTACATAAAATCTTGTTAATTAGATGGTTCCCTGCCCCCAGGCTTACAATCTAAAAAGACATGACACAAAAGGAGAAGGGAATGGTGGTGGAGAAGGGGATCAGGTCTAACAGTTCATCTCTCCCTCTGAGGCCTGGACCAAGGATGGCTCTGCTTCTGAATACATAATTAAAACAAGGCATCCTGGGTTGGACAAGGGCACATACCTGGGAACGTTTCCCTAAACAATTTAGTCTTAAACTCGATTTTGATACTGTTTAGAGAAGTGATGAAACACGCATGTGGGGGAAGAAGGTTCCTGGAGTGAGGGGAAGCAAGTGAGAAGGGACGAATCTGGGATGGAGCAGTGGAAATCATAGGCTGGGACAGGAGACCTTGACTACCAGTACTTTCTTGGTCACCTTCAGCTACATGTCCTTACCCTTAACTATATTTTTGCTTTATTTCTAGGGAAAGTTGGTTTTCCATTTACTGTTCCCTATTCTGCAACTAAGTTTGCCCTGGATGGATTTTTCAGCTCTTTGAGGCAGGAATTTGTCATGCAGAACACCAATGTTTCCATCACACTGTGTATCCTTGGACTCATTGACACAGGTAGAATTGTTTATCATTGCTATCACTCAGCCCTCCTTTTCCACTATGCCCAAAATCCTTCAGATTTCAACCTCAATAATTGTGAGAATAATCTACTTATCATTTTTTCCCCTGACCCAAATCATTGCTATAAAATATTAGTGAAGAAGCAATGCTTACTTACCTCTTTCTCAAGCAGAGATTGCTCGTAAATTACACTGAGACAGATGTTTGTTGATTCTGGTGAAACTATGTGGAAACTGCTCCAAAAAGTAAGCTTTCACAGAAATGATATAGAATTTTTATAGGTTGGAAGCACCCACCTCCACCAGCAGAATATAAATTAGCTCCCAAAAGAGTTTGTTAATATGGCATTCTAGCTGGGGTGATGGGCTTTGTTATCCAAAGATAACTGAAGTGCACCAGGCTGGGGAAGGCTATCATGATTTATTTAAAACAGGGACAGTGACTGGGTGCTGAAAATTGTACGGATATGTTTCCAAGCCTGGTGACATGTGGGCATTTAACACCAGCCTTGGGGCAGACTGGGAGCGTGGTGTCTGCACATCACACGCACCGATGCTGCTGTGACACCGGCATCATGCAGTGCACCCAACTACATGGCGGGGGACATCATGGCACTCCTTTGGCACAGCGTTTAAACATGCCTGAAAAAGGAGTGCTGAAAAGCTGCTGCCACCGCTGAGACAAAAGCACCTTTTTGCCGGTGCTAGAAGAAGTAGCATTTTGCCAATCTTTTTAGTGCCAGCAAACTGGCAGATCAGGGCTGCAATGTGTAGTTGCCATAGTCCTAATCCAGTGAGGAAAGGGGCAGTGGAACATCACTCCTCTGGGGCTGTCTGTTGAGCTCTTAATCTCAGGCTTCTCTTCAGTCTAATCAGACTGGGCCAGGCTTGTAAGGTCAGTGAAAATAGGGAAATTTCCTCCAAATGCAAGAAAATTCTTTAAATAGTAATTTCTAACAATTACTGTGACTGTGAATTATTAGTGGAATCTTGGGGTCTGCACTTAAATGAGGCACTCCCTGGCTGCGAATTCTAAATACCCTCCCTAAACTGCAAATCTCAGGATTCCATATGATGGAACCATGGCAGTTAGAGTGAAATTAAAGTACTAAAATTGTGTAATGTGAAAGAGCCCCTGAGAAAATTCAATGACATTGTATTTAGTAGACCCAAAACACACTGCAGAAATAATCCAGTTTGAGACCACTTTAACTGCCCTGGCTCAGTGCTAGAGAATCCTGGGAATTGTAGTTTATTGTGGCATCAGAGCAATCAGAGAAGGATAAATCTCACAGAACTACAGTTCCCAGAATTCCCTAGTATTGACCCAGAGCAGTTAAAGTGGCTCAAACTGGATTATTTCTGCAGTGTGTTTTGGACCTAGGTTAGCTAAGTGGGCAATTTTTTAAAACTATCATTCACTAAGGCTGGATTCATTTATCAGAGATTAAGTCTTACTGGACCCATTGGGGTTTATTTCTGAGTAGCAGATCAGTACAAGAATGCACTTACCATTGGAATTCCCTCCCTAGCAATGATATCTACTAAATCAAGATTGTTTTCTTCCCTTAGAAAGTGCCATGAAAGCCACTTCTGGTGTTTTTACATCTCCAGCAGCACCAAAGGAAGAATGTGCACTAGAAATCATTAAAGGTGGAGCCCTGCGTCAACGAGAGGTTTATTATGAATATAAATCTACAAAGATCCCTCTATTAATCAGAGACTGGGCTCCAGATCTTCTGGATTATCTCATCAGGAGGAGCTATAATATGGAAAAACTAAAAGAAGATTAACTGAAATTTTATGATGCTTTAAGTTGTATCTCCATTTCTCATGTTACATTACATAGGGCTGTGGTGTTGCAGCCACACCCTTTTAAAGCTCAGGCTGTCTCTTAGCTAGAACAGATGTAATTATTCACTAAGTTTCTTGTTGAAGGTAGCAACACATAATTTCAACAATTTTATTACTGCCGTGAGAAAGTCTTCAAAAACCATGCAGTTTTTGAAAGCTATTTGCAATTCAGCACATATTCTATACAAAATTAGCATGTGGTTATTTTGTGCAGGAAATGGCATTTTCTGTGCAGAAAAATTTCTGTGCAGCCTTTTTTGTAAAGAAATAATGTTTTCAACCTAGGCCTCATTCCCACTATGATATAAATTGCAGCAAGAATCAAAGTAAATGACCCCTTAGTTCCCATTTGAAATTGATCCTGATCAGACCAATTTCAAAGGGGAAAATGTGGGCCAAACCCCAAAACTCCAAGGCTTCCTGACACCACTTCCAAAGTGGTGTTTTTTGGGATGAATCGATTTATTGTCAAATAAATTAATTCATCCCAGTGGAAACCACTGTCCAGGAAAGCAGCCAAATGGCTGATAAAGCCAGCCTAGTTCCCAACAAACAAACCCCCAAATAGCAGTCAGTGCAAGCAACACAATCTTGGAAACTAAAGACAGTATCAGCAGACGGATTACCAAAAGAGTTGTCAGACAGTCCGAGATTCAAGGTATCAGATAGGCAGGTCGATCACGCAGTCCAAGGTCAAGGGTTCCAGATAATCAAGATAGTTAGCAGTCTAAGAAGCAAGGGTTTGGTCCAAAAAGCCACAGGAGCCAGAGACAAGGTCCTTCATCCAGGAAGGTCAGATAAGCACTGGCAAGGAGACACACATGCTCTAGCTGCCTAAATAGGCAAGCAGCAGGCAAACAGTGTGTCTGATTACGAAGGCTCTTTTGATAAAGCCTCAGTGATTTGCAAAGGCCCTCTTTTCAGCTCAAAGCTCCATAAAGATGGGTACACTTCCCAGATCCTCCTCTAAGTCCACAGCCTCAGCCCCAGGCAAACCTGGCTGTTGAACCTTTGGAGGGGCCACAGACTCTGCTACAGCAAGGCTAGGGCCAGCCTCAGGCTCCCCAGTGGCAGGCTCAGGTTCCAGAGTCTCTGGCTCATCCTCTGAGTCCTCCGAGTCATCCTCCAGGCTGGGCATGACAACCACAGGTGGATTTGCATCTGCCACTGATGACAGGGAAATGGCAGGGGCAGCTGCAATGGCCCCTGCCATCTCCTGGTCACCAGCCTTCCCGCCTTCCTTCTCTCCTCCTCCTCCTTCCCTCTCTTTCTCCCTCTGCCGGCCTGTGCCTGACTACCTGGGAGCTGGTGGTTGGGGTTTGGCAGTGGCAGCAGCAACTGTGAGGCTTGGTGTGTTGGCCCTCTCCTCCAGTCCTCCTCCAGGCCTGCTGCCTCTCTCCTTCCGCCCCAGCCTACTTCTAATGTAGGCCTACCGGGGCAGAGAAGGAGAAGCAGGCCGGGCAGCAGAGAACAGTATGAAGGAGAAGGAGGAGGATAAGGAGGAGGGGAGGGCCAGCCCGTTGCCGCTGCCACCAAGCCTTGCACCAGCAACCAGGTAGGCAGGGAGCCTGGCCGGTGGAGAGAGGGAAGAAAGGAGCGGAGGAAGAGGAGGAGGACAGGGCTGCTGCTGGGCCTCCACTCCTTCCCTAAAGTGGGAAGGGCTGGCTGCTTGTCTTCCCCAGTGGAAATGACAAGTGTGCCAAGAGAAAACCCCAATTCCAAACAGGCCCCCTTTTCATAGTGTGAACACTGGGCCTTTTGGAATCAAAATTTTCCCCGTGGCAGACCCAGGATCAAATGCAGGTCATGCCACCAGTGGGAATGGGCCCCAAGAAATGTTAATTCCTGTATAGAAAATGCAATCTTCTACCCACAAAATACTGTTGTTATGCAGACTAAATTAGTGTTATCTATGCAGAAAACAGCATTTTCTGCACAGGAATTAATATTTCTGAATCGAAATATTTTCTATGCAGATTTTTTTCTAGGCAGAAAATGTTGTTTTCCGTGCAAAACAACTACGGTACTTGTAATTTTTTCATAGAAAAAACCCCAAATATCAATAATTCTCTTCAGTGCAGAATTCTTCTCATCAGAGTTTCTCAATACCCAAAAAACATGTTTTTGACTATTTTTCAAATATTTTGAATTCTTTCCATTCCTATTTGGTAGTGTGATAGAGGATCCCATAAATGCTGGGATGCATATGCTGTTACATAAATAGCTAACATCTATGACTGCAACCTGGAATTCCTGGCTGCATAACTAATTTATGGAGTAAGGCATAAAACATGAATAGCAGATAATTAAATGCCTTGGAAAAATTCATGTTCACAATACATGTTTGGCATGCTCTTGAGCAATTTCTGTCGGGAAGCTTTTTGGGTTTTGAGCAAGGTATGAAGGAGAAAGTCAATAAGAAAAGAAGTTGCAATTACACAGGGAAAAGATGCAATTACACAGAGAAAAAGCATTTAGAACACTTAGAAATGAAAACTTATCCACACTGAAGATTTGACCAACTCTTTCCCCATAAAGTTTTAAAAGTTACATTTTTGAAGTTTGTATTTTAAAATGATTTTTTTTCTGATAAAAAAAATGTATAGCTGTAATGTTTAATATATCAGTGCTTTGCACTTTAAAAACTACTGAACCATCTAAAGACAACAGGATCCATATTTTGGAAATATTGTTTTGTTTTAATGCATTAAGATTATATGACTTAGAATTTGTGCAAGATATTTTGAGTGACAAAGTATTGATGAGAATTGTCCACCAAGTTCATTTAAGCTTTAGCTGCCTATAATAGGAAAGACTGAGATCCTGAATTAAAGCTCTTTGCTCCCTTATTTTAAAATATTTGTAATGTCCTCCCTCAATGAATATGGTATTTTTCATATTTAAATATATATTTAAAAGTTTATAATACAACCATTATGTTACTGACTGTATCAGCAATGTATTTGTGTTGCTACACCTTTTAAAGGGGATACTTTGTGCAAACAATGGCTCCCTCTCCTGGTGAATGAAATTCACAGGCAATACAGGCCAGTGAGTTGAACCTGGAGCATGACACTTTCAAACTACCCAGTCTTCTGAATTGCACTAAAATATTCTAATGTTTTGCAGGACTTGTACAATGTTCTTGTATAATCTATTGATGTTTCATGAGACAGGGAAATGGCGTGTTGCACCATAGTTTATAGGTGATTATTAATGTAAACTTGCCTTTAAATATCAGAAAGTACTATATTGGCTAGCACTAGTGTGGTGTAGTGGTTTGAGTGTTGGGACTACACTCTGAAGATCAATTCCTCAATTGACCATAAAAACCCATAAGGTGATTTTGGGTGAGTCACACACTCTCAGCCCCAGAAAATCTTGTGACTGGGTTCACACTAAGGGCCGCCATAAATTGGAAACAACTTGAAGTCACCCAACAACAAATTATATTTGCTCCATATCACCCAGGAAAACTCTGATAACCTAGGATAGTTCAGTTGTCCTATCTGACCTTTGCAATATTCCTGCTATCCTTGTTTGCAAGCATGCCACAGACCAAAGAAATCTAATGCTTGGGTTTTATTGTTCTCACTAGGGAGTGCACAATTATTTAAAAAGTCACTGTATTTCACTTGCATCCCAGGGAATGGGTTCCAGTTTTTAGAACTCAATGAGACAATACTTTGATCACTCTAAAATGGCTGGTATCTCATTCAAAGACCTATAATGCTCCTTACCATGCAAGCAGTGTCCCTGAGGCCACAAGATACAGCACAAAATGCAATACAAATATTGTAGTACATACTATATTTGCAAGGCTGGACAAAATCTGAGGATCTGTGAAATGGAATTCATGAGTACTGCATGACCTGAATCCATACCTTCTGCCATTTTACAGATCCTCATGTCTCTCTTCAGTTGTGTCTCCCTCCAGCCTTGCACATTGTTCATTTGCTACTTGTGTTATATGAAACATGAAGCTGGGGATTTGAGACACGAACATGTAGGACTGCCACAGCCAGTGCCGCAAAGGAGGAAGAGGGTTCCTGTTCCTACTCTTCCTCCACCCTTCTGTCTCTCCATGTGCCCTCAGAAATGACTTTGTGTGCCAGAGAAGGCACACATGCCATATGTTTGCCACCATACTTATAGGCACTTTGATACTTTATAACTTTAGGAACATGGAAATATACAACACATTTTCACCAAACCTGCAAAAGGGAGACTTTTCAATATCCTTGAAATATTCACATTGTAAGTCCATCAGACTGAAAGAGTTAAAGTCATTTTTGAATTAGCACAAAAACAAGTTGATGCTTGCACTGAAAGCAAAACATAAACTGGTAGAACACAAAGGTACACTCCACACTGCAGAAATAATCCAGTTTGAGACCGCTTTAACTGTCCTAGCTCAGTCCCAGAGATTCCTGGGAACTGTAGTGTATTGTGGCACTGGCAACAGAGCTCTCTGACAGAGAAGGCTAAATGTTTCACATAAAACTACCCTTCCCAGAATTCCGCAACATTCAGCCAGGACACTTAAAGTAGTCTCAAACTAGATTATTTCAAGTTTTTCCAAAGCAATATGATCACAACACACTTAGATCCAAAACAAACTCCAGAAGTAAACCAGTTTGAGACTGCTTTAACTGTGCTGGCTCAGTTCAAGGAAATCCTGGGAACTGTAGTTTATTGTGGCACTAGAGTTCTCTAAGTGTGTCGTGATTAGATTGCTTTGGAAAAACTTGAAATTATCTCCCAAAATTATATCCAAAATTAAGTGGAGCCCAGTTATTTTGTCACTACCATACAGGGCCTTCAGGTGAAATTCTTTAATATTGGATAACTGCATTACAATTGAAACTTTAATCTCAACTAGATTGACCTATTGCCTCATTGTATAGCCCATCTCTGTATATTGTGTTTTCTCAGAAGTAAGTCCTGCTGGCTTCACTGGGGCTTACATTTTAGTAATATTCTTGTTTTGCAGGTAAAAAGGGAGAGAAAGTCCTGCCAGCTCCATCAGACTTGGCCTAAAGTAAGCGGATGAGCCTTCCCTTTGCCATTGACATCATCAGAGAGAGAGAGAAGCCTGCCAGCTCCATTGGGCCTGGCCTGAACTAAGAAGAACAGCCCTCCCTCCAGTCCATATGCCTTGGTCCAGGCCTCAGAGGGAGAGAAGAACTTTTGGACCTGATCCCCTCCCCCCCACCACCACCATTCCCTTCTCCTTTTGTGTCATGTCTTTTTAGATTGTAAACCTGAGGACATGGAACCAGCTAATTAAAAATATTAATTGTAAGCCACTCTGATAGCCTTTAAGGCTGAAGGGCGGGGTATAAATAAATAAATAAATAAATAAATTCTGCAGAGTGGCTTTGGACCTCTGTCAGTAGATCTGAATCTTTAGAATGGTGTATATAGCTTGAGGTAGAGTGCCTGCATGACATAGTGGTTTGAGTGTTGGACTATGACTTTTAGAGACCAGGGTTTGATTTGCCACTCGGCCATGAAACCCAGTGGGTAACTTTGAGCAAGTCACAAGCTCTCAGCCTCAGAGGAAGGCAATAAACCTCTTCTGAACAAATCTTGGCAACAAAGCCCCATTATAGGTTTGCCTTAAGGCCGCCATAAGTCACAAATGACTTGAAAGCACACAGCAACAAGAATTATAAGCAGAGGTACTCCTTTAAATATCAAGGTCCCAAGTCATTTAGGACTTTAAATGTTATTACTAGCGCATTGAATATGAATTAGAAATAATTGCCTTAAAGCTGAGTTAGAAGCTTTCTATATTATGTTCCAGGCAGCAATCTAGGTGGTGCATTTTGCAGTGTATGCATGTTCTGAATCAGTATACTGGCCCTTGACCTTGTGATTGAGCCCCCCCCCCCCCAAGAAAATGGACATTCTAGATTAAGAGGACACACTAGTCAGCAAGCTGGACAAGTAATTTTATTTTATTTTTCAAGCAAGAAGATAACAGAAATAAGAAAGTACAGACTCTGCTGAGAAACAACTAAATCCAGTGCCACCTAGTGACTAGGCTGCACAATGATAAAGAAGTGTCAACATGCAGTATACATCTATGCAATAGACTACAATTGAAGCAGTCTTATTGTAATAAAATTTCTAGTTAAACTTCATTGTAACAAACCTTTTTGAGTTTTCTATTTAAAAAAATAAAGCTAAGCTCACAAAAGAGAGAGAAACATTGCTAAAATTGCAGTAACAACTTGCATGATGAGTTTCAGTGTCCTCTCAAATTATAATCATATTAATTCAAAGGCCTTTAAATGGTAAGAAAGAAGGACTCTGCTGTTTCAAAAGAATTAAAGGGTCCAATACAACAGAAATGTAGGGATGGGAAGAAAAAAAGGAGAGAGGGAGGAAGATACAGTTCACAGGTCATTGATAGGCCCTCACTCCACATTTGTAATATATGAAAAAAACCTCATGTTCAGTCTGTGAAATTTTAGACAAGATGCATTGAAATCATTCAGTAAACAGAAAATATTGATAAGTTTGAACAATCTGTTTAATTTCCATGATACTATTGTTCACTTTAGCCTGAATGTGACTTAATATTTACGTAATACTTTATAATGTTCAGAGCATATAGGCATTACCCCTGTAACAATGCACGTAGCACTGTGCTACACAGGGTAGGCTAATTTTTGTTGTTCTGTGCCTTCAGGTCACTTCCGATTTATTGCAATCCTACCCTAGGGTATTTGTGGCAGGATTTATTCAGGGGAGGCTTACCATTGCCTTCCTCTAAGGTTGAGAAAGTATGACTTGCCCAAGTTTAACCAGTGGATTTCCATGTCTGATTGAGGATTTGAACCCTTGTCTCCAGAGTCATAGTCTAACACTCAATGATTTCAATGGCTGAGTAGGGACCCAAACTCTGATCTCTGAGAGTCCTGGTCCAACAGGACCCAGAACTATGGATGCAAGCTACAGGAAAAGAGATTCTACCTAAACATTAGGAGGAACTTCCTGATAGTAAGGGCTGTTCGACACTGGAACATACTCCCTCAGAGTGGAGTGGAGTCTCCTTACTTGGAGGTCTTTAACTAGAGGCTTGATGGTCATTTGTCAGGTATGCTTTGATTGAAAGTTCCAGCATGGAAGGGAGTTGGACTGGATGGCCCTTGTTTGAGTGTTTCTATGATTCAAACACTCAAACCACCCACACCACACTGGCTGTTAATATTATCTTATTGTAAGTGTTGAGGAGTGGGAGGCAGGACTGAGACACACTTGCATAAGAGCACCCAATGAATTTTAGGTAGAAGTTACATTCATTGGAGACATCTGACTTCAAAGCTGAAATGTGCAGCTTTTTACTACTATGCATGCCATAATGTCCAATAATAAGTTATTTTCGTCTTAAGGCAGGAAGTTCTCATTCCCAAAGGTATCACACTTGATTCAGTTCTAGTGTGCTAAGCACAGTTTTATGGCAAAAAGTAGAGGCTCAATGTGCCAGGACCGATAATATAAAGTTAGCGAAGAGATATTTCTGGAGTCTCACGATACTGATGGTCATACAGACCATCCAGCCACAGCAGGTTCAAAGGACTACAGCATGAACCTGCTTACAGAGCTCAGTTTCCTGTCACTCCCTTGTCATATCAGAGTAAGACAGAATGAAAAGGAGAAGAGAGAAACCAACCAGGCTGTAGTATTGTGGCTTAGAGCATTTCCTGTTCTTTAGAGAGGAAAAAAATACAGAGCAGCAAAGCGAAGCCATCCAAATGAAGATGACAGTTGCAGCATGTTAGTACTTGATAACTAAACAGGCATCTTCTCAGCAACAGCAGAGCTGGGCCGCTCAGATCTTGGTGAATTCACTGCTGGCCTGCCACGGAAAAGCAAAGGTAAGAACCTCCATTGTTAGTAGCAACCTTCCATTTTAATTCTCAGTGATCAAAAATGGAAACAGTCTAAAAAAACAAACCTTTTCTCTGAACCACTGCCAGCACCATTGACAATGTAGGGTCGGAACATGAATGGGCATGGCTTCCACTGCTTAAACTGGGCAGCATAATAAGACCTGAGAGTGAAAAAAAAATGAATGGCGTGTGCATTCATTAGAGACAAACATTTTGGCCCCAAAGGGAAAAAGGAAGCCCCATAATATAATAAGACTTCATCACGGCACAGCTTAATGCACTATATAAACTGAGCAAATATCTTTCATCTTCATTCCTTGAAATAAGTTTTAAGCTAAGGTGTTTTCCCCCCTCTGAACCAGCTGCTTAATACAGAAACTCTGAATGCTATGGTACCAGGACAAAGTTGGTGGGCTGTCTGTGGCAAAACAGCCTATGGGTTTGTTTGGTTTTTTTTTTAAAAAAAAAAAAAATGGTAAACATGTAATTCGGAGGCCAAGGAGAAGATATTTTAACCACTTATGCCTAAGCACAGTTGAGTATTTAAAATCTGGTTGTTCTTTTATTCTAAAACCACACACAATTTTTTCAACATTGAAAACCAAATACAACCTTTAAACAAATATACAAATGAAACTCTGGAGTCACCAATATTAGTGAGAGATGAACAATCTACATAGCTGTGATGTAATTGTTTGTTTGATGGCAACAAGATACTTAAGGACACACAACTTGATTGATTTGTTCAACTAATTACAACTGGCAATTTTTTATGATCTCCCCATCTTTCTGCAGTAATATAGCCATTTGCTTTAAGAGTTTTAAGGCAAAAATGGAGGAGGAAAGGGGTGCTATGCAAGGGGTGAAGAAATGAATACAAAAGGAGGTGTCAGTTAGATAACATGTCTCATTTAGTAGCAAGTAACTCATCAGAACATCTCAGGTGGGAATATTCAAGTGGCGTATCTGCACTGACATTAGTCACAGATAACACTGGAAAAATCACTGGAAAATCAAATACAGTAAATAAAACATCAAAGACAATCTTGATGCAGAAAAGCAAGGAATGCAAAACTGAATAATGTCTGCACTCTTTGGACAACATAGGAATTTTAATTTTAATGGCGTGTTCATTCATTAGAGACAAACATTTTGGCCCCAAAGGGAAGAAGGGAGTCCCATAATATAATAAGACTTCATCACAGCACAGTTTAATGCACGGATTTTTTATCCATGGATTCAAGCATTCACAACTTGAAAATACTCAAAAAAGTACCAATTCCAAATAGCAAACCTTGATTTTCCATTTTATATAAGGGGCACCATTTTGCTATGTTGTTATATTTAATGGGACTTGAGTATCCATGGATTTTGGTATCATGGGGGATCCGGGAATCAAACCCCAGAGGATAACAAAGGCCCACTGTACCTGAAATCGTAAATATATTTCTGCAGAGCTAGAACATTGGAACTATAACTCTGGAGACCAAGGTTCAAATCCCTGTTTGGCCATGGAAATCTATTGGTTGACTTTGGATAAGTCACACTCTCTCAGCCTCAAGCAACTCCCCTCCGAACAAATTCTGCCAAGAAATCCCATAAAAGGCTCACCATAGATTTCCATAAATCAGAAACCACTTAAAGACACATAACAACAAGAGGATCATGTTGCAAATGCAGAATAGGATATTCATGCTTAAGAAAAAAATCTATGCAATTATATTTTAGTTAAGGTGAATATAAATTACATACATTACTAGTTTATTTGGATGTTTGTGACCTTAAATCTGGCAATTGATCAACTATTAATGCAATTAATAAATTGACTATTAATCAATTAAATATATTTATTGACAATTACCTAACATGAATTAACTGAACTATAACTGTTTCATCATTAACAATAACCAATTAGCAAATAACTTTAATTAACTAATAAAATTAACTAGTTATACAGCTTCTGTTGCAAACTCTATTAATTGGCTTCTTCACACCATAACATAAAAATTCACAGATAATAAATTGGCTAGTGAAGGCTACAATTGTTAAATTTACTAATTGTCACTTTTGGATATTACATCAACTTAATGTTATGCTTAATTTTGCACTGAATGGAGTTTATGTACAAAACAGTGACATAATTCTACCAGTCTTTACCAAGTTATTTGCAAGATTAAGAACACTGTCTGGTATGGAAAGGATATACAGTAGATGAAGAGGACATGAACGACAGAAAGAAAGGATGAGTGTGAAGCTTGTGTTTGGGACCAAAAAGCTGTACTGAATACAATCAAAATGAATCCAACCAAAAGAAATTTTAAAAACAGATCAAATCATTTGTATACAGTGGGATGTGTTCGTATGACTGGGTGCTGCCAGATATCTCCTTCCTGCAACAATTTCAGTACTAAACAGGAATTGGCACAAAAAGTACATGGGGCCCTTTCACTTACACATTTATAGCACTCTACTGCATTATCACACTAGGGGGCAAACAGGATTTAAACGAGAGTTAAACAGGAAATGTCATGTGATAAACATAGGACATTTCCTGTTTAACTCTTGTTTAAATCCTGTTTGCCCCCTAGTGTGTGGATTCCACTTTAATTGCCATTGCTGCATCCTAGTGAATCTGAGCTTTGTAGTTTGATAAGACATTGAAGCTCTCTGGCACAGAAATTTAGGGATTACCCCCCCCCCCAAACTGCAAATACCAGGATTTCATGGGATGAAACCACAGCAATCAACTGGAATTATAGGCCTATAACTGTGTGGTGCAGGGGTTCCCAACCTGGGATGCCCGCACACCCAGGGGGTGAGAGATGGAATTTCAGGGGATGCGACCAAGAGTGGCTTGTATCCTTGATTTTTTCCTAAATAAATTAGAATCTAATTGTTCAGTTTAATGCACTGAATTGAAAGCTTTGTTCAGTTGTTCACCCACAGTATAATATGTGTTTCAATTTGTGGTTCAAAAATTAGAAATTAGACTTCTTCATTTTAAAATGTGGTATTATTTTTGTAGGGGGTGTGAACCTTAATCAAATATTTCCTAGAGTTGTGGGGCATAGAAAGGTTGGGAATCACTGGTTTAGAGTGAAAGTGCCCCCAAAAGAAGACAAACTATTCATAATGAGTCCTCAATGCTACCATTTTTGCACCAGCTTTCTGTTTCTCCTAAGAATAAGATTATCCTCTTGTTTCTTTGGATTGACCAGCACAGGTTTTGTGTAGTTCTCAGAATTCCCCATCTATATCGGAAGCCAGATTCCCAAGCAGCTGATTTAGGAATAATGTAATTAGGAAATGGTATATCATCTTTTTAGAGTGCTTTACTAACACTGATCTTATATTTTTATTTATATATTCAAATATTCTTATTTCTTATATAAATATTCTTAAATATATAAATTATGCCAAGATGTTTTCCTGCCTCCGTCCACACCCATGAAAAACAAATTATTTGAGCACAAGAGGCAGAAAAGCTCCTCAAGGACATCTTAAAACCCTAGCAGTAAACTAAGGACCTTATCAGACGGGAGGAATTTCTCTTTATTGCGAATGGAGCCAATTGGAGCCAATGCGAATTCACATGAATTCGCTAGTTTAGTGAATTTATGTGAATTCCAGTTACGTTTGGAATGCATTCAGAATGATTTCCCATTATCCGAAAATGACCCCCCATTCCCCGAAATTGTGTGAGATGCTTTAATTTGCAATAACGTAAACCCCATGATTGTGTTTGGAATGACTTCCCTTTTGCCCGAAATTGCGTGAGATACTTTAATTTGCAATAACGTGAAACCCCATGATTGCGTTCGGATTGCCATTAGATTAAACTTCCAATTTCCAACGTCTGATAAGGTCCTAAGAAATGAAACAACTGCTTGCTATTTTTTCATGACACTCTATATCTATTGCATGATGGTTGCATTGCCTAATGGTAGGACTGGCCATGTTGATCTTAAGAGTGCCAAATTGTTATGAAATGTGGGATAAGACCGAGGGACTGTGGGTGGTTGAAGCTGGATTGTGACTGGTGAGCTCAGCTATCCCAATATATATCAGCTGGTTATGCATAATTCTTAGGGGTGGGTCTCGTCTGGCTCTATATTTATTGCATAATGATTTATTTTCAAGCTGTCAAACCGTCCCCCACAAAGAAACTTCAAGCACTATACATAAAGAGAAAACTGTACACATCCCTCACATTTTTGAAAAAGTATTGATTAATTGGGCATTATTCCTGAAGGCTGCATTTCTGCAATTGCTTAGATGAACATAGAAAATGAGAATTGCACTTTTGTATGAATTAACATGATATGACCACATGTTCTGTTTTCTCTACATTGCTTTTAAAATACTACATCCATCTAAGAAATACTTCTCTGAGGGAAAGTCTGAAAATGAAATCAATCATTTGTTTATTCATGAACACAGATTCTACTACACACCAAAACTGGCAACACACAACAGGAAAGCTCTTGAGATAATAGAGACAACCATATATTTGGTTTGAAAAATGAAGTGAAAGCTGGCAATTTCACAGGGTCTTGCACTGAATGGCTGGATCCAATACGAGAAGCAGTTATGTGTAGTTTCTCTTGGATGACAGCAACTCTTCTGTTTCTGAATCTTAGTAGAAGGGAGTAACTGTTGCTTTGGATAACAGGTTTCAAAGACATAGATGTGATAGTCTGGAAAATCAGTATGGAAAAGGATCCTGTAGTATCATTGAGGCTAACTGAAAGATTAGCATGAGCTTTTGGTAGCATAAGCGTTTGTAGATTTGCGTCTACTTGCATCTGAGAAAGTAGACTCAAGTCTACAAATGCTCATGCTACCAACTCCTCTCTTTCAGTTAATTTCAAAGGTGCTACATTTCCATTTGAATAATAGAAGTTATGCAAAAGTAGGCAGTTCAGCACACACTATGAGGACCTGTCCCACCACCCACCCATGGGATGAACAGAGGAGTCAGACAGAACTGCAAGAAATCTAAACAGCCTCCCCACCCCAGATGCACACACACTGAGCTCCTGTTCTGATCTAATTTTGGGGCCTGCATCTACTGAGAATAAATGCATCATGAAATATGCCCATGCACCTGAATTGTAATGTGTTGTTTAGCCTTGGGTTACCAACAGTTACATGACACCACCTAGCAAACACACAATTACAGCACTGTGATGCCACTTTAACTACCATGGCAACATCCTGTGGAATCCTGGGATTTGTAGTTTATGGAGGGGCATTTAGAAGTCTCATGCTGAAACTACAAACCCCAGGATTCCACAGGGTGCAGTGGTATATTTGTGTAGTATGAAAGTGCCTGAAGTCTCTGGGAGACAGCCACAGCAACAGGTAACAGATTAATGTGTAGAGCCTTGCATACTTCTAAAATATATGTTAAATTGTGGTGAAGTGAATCATGTAGTGCAGAGACTGTTAAACTGATACATAGCCAAGACCAGAAAACTCTATAGTTTGGGGAACTTCCTTCACTACTTGATTTCTGCTGCCACAGACAACCAGTTTACCAAGTAATCAAAGTTACTAGATTAAACTCCCCCTGAAGCACACATTAAAATGCAGGGGAGGAAGCAATTGCACTGGGCTTCCCTTAATACAGAAAAGCAAGGTTATTGTTTTTAAAAGTTGCCACTTGGTAAATTGCTTATCTGCATATGCTATGTAGTGGAGAAGTTTGTGTGCATATCACAAGAACAAATACTCCATTACAATACAAATCCAGATATACAGGAAATCTTGAAGATTAGTTCACATGTAATGCAAGATGGTGGACTGACAGAGGAAATCTTAAGTAATTTTCTTGTCTTACCTTTCTGCAGGGCTGGTAGGAAATTTCTACCTTTTACAGGAAGTTCAAATGACCTGTTCCTAGCTAACAGTTTACTTTGGGCTAATCTATGGATGCAGTAGAACAAGAGTAAGAAATTTGCTGTTCTGCAGATATTGTTGGACTGCAGCTCCTGACATCCTCTAACCTACATAGCTAGCGGTGAGGAATACTGGGAGTTACAGTTCAGCAATTTTGGAAATGCAAACTTTCCAGACCTCTATTAGAATAAGGTAGTAGCATCCTAAATGGTGGTAGCATCCTGATGCTTTGAGAGTTGCATGGCAGGGGGTTGGACTGGATGGCCCTTGAGGTCTCTTCCAACTCTATGATTCTGTGATTTCAGGCTGTGCAATACGGTCACATTTTAACAAGGCCCTCTTATTAACTCTCTTTTTGCTGCCAATAAATGAAAAAAACTAACTCATCAGGAAGAAAATGCAAATCCACTCTTAATTGCAGAAAGTTGGATTGCTAAGAGCATAAAAGAAAAATTCTGTCTGAAACGGTAGTCTCCCTCAACAACCCAAGAGAGCTACCATTGCATTTTGCTGAACATGGTTCTCATCATCTCTCTTGCAAAATAAGAGGAAATTGGCTTCAAGGAGAGACTCAGCATCCTGAGCTGTGAGTTTTGTACTTATATTCTTCACATTGTATTTAAACATTGCACATAATCGAACTAGAGAAAATGGAGAAAACATGCAGGGGTAGCTGTGTTGGCCATTTAACAAATGCAAACAGAAATCCATGAGTGATACCTTTATTGGCCAACCAAAATGCACAATATACTTGTTGCAACCTTTAGAAGCTCCATAGGCTTCTTTATCAGTCAAAATGTTACAATTAACCAAACAGGAGGGGGGAAAACAATTGGAGATGTTAGTCAGATGCCTACAGATGGTATACTGGGGAGGATATAATAATATTTTGTGCAGGCGCTGGCTCCTCCTTCTTCTGGCCATTTGTCAAGCAATAGGGAGATTTTCAAAGTCCAGGAAATTTAAAGTTCATTTGCCTCTCATCTCAAAGTCAACAGGGAGTCTGGGACTCCTCTTTTGCAATCCAATATGTCTCCATTCCAGTGAGATCACAGGCCTCTTTGTAGGCAGCAAACAATGGATTCTTCAAGAAAGCTCCATTTTTTTTACATCAGAAACATTTTGGTGGTGTAGAGGTAAAACATGCGAATTCAGTCCAAATTTAAGAAGAAAAAAATTGTTTTACCTTGGTTGGAGGTCCCAGTCTACAGGCCACTCTTTGTGGTTCCAAATATTCCAAAATCCAGATCATCATCATCATCTGAAATCCAGCCAGTAGTGTGTAAATGCTAGAAGGGTGGTATATAAGATTTTGTATAATTAAATAGTTCCCACTAGTAGGAGGAAGACTCCCAATAGTGCCAAGATGGCAGCAACAGCCTGTATAATTTATTTTGTGGTGAATGATTAACATTTGTATCTGTTCATCAGAAAACATCAGTATTTACTTTCTATTATATGGATGACTGCATCCAGAAACTGCCATCCATTCTTATTTATTTATTTTTGGAAACACGTAGACAAAAACTAAGGCCCAGCATAGACTGGCACTATGCACTGGCCTGGGGCCGATTTAAGGGCTCTTGAGAGTGGAGCATCCCCACACTCCCAAGCCCTACTGCACTGTCCGGGTGCCATTTTGGCATGCATGCATTCACACAGTGTGCACGCTGATAACAGCCCTCGTGCGCTGCGTCCAAATGGTGCAGGGCACAAGAAATGTCACCGCACCCCTCGAGGGTGCTAATGGCACCTTGGCAGCGGTAGAAAAAAGAGCTGCATTTTGAAGCTCCTTTTTCTGAGCACACCATTGCCGTGATGTGCAGTTGCTGCAGCAATGATGCAGGGGAGAAAGAGGTGGCCTCTTTCCGCCCCTTTCCCCCCGTCTGTCCAGGCCCTAAAATACCAATTTGAGTTCATAGAGGACATTCCATTTACCCATTAAAAGGTTTTGCTTTCACTGTGCAGCTAATTCGTCCCCACATGACAAATTGTTTTCAGATATACATCCCATCAGTATGTACAAAAAGAACCACAGAGAAATCAGTTCATCTTCAAGGTTAGCTATTTGGAATTTATACCTTTTTGGAATATTTTCAAGCTGTGGATTAAATCCATGGATAAAAAAACTGTGGATAAGGAGGGCCAACTGTTACTGCTGCCCTCTTGACCATCATCTGATGTTTCTTGGCCACACATTGTCAAAAGTTCCATTTTTCTTTCCCTGTGAAATGTTGCATGGTATTCTGTAACGCAAAAGGCATGCCCGGGGACCTACAAATACCAGCCTGATCTAATGCTTTATTTACTGGTAGATCTCTGTACAGCCTATCAACATTGTAAAGTGATAAGAATGCAAAATAAACTATATAGCTGGCCCTGCTATCCACAGATTCTTTATCCATGGATTCAACCACCTATGGCTTGAAAATATTTTTAAAAGCTATATATTCCAAATAGCAAGCCTTGACTTCCCCATTTTGTAGAAGGAGTACCACTTTACTATGACAATGTATTGAATATGGGACTTGAGTGTCCATGGATTTTGGTATCCACAGGGAAAGAGTCCTGGAACCAAACCCCAGTGGATACCAAGGACCAACTGTAAATAAAAACAAGTGCTGATAAAAGCAACCTGAAATCAGATCCAAAAGTTCTTTTAAAAGACCAGAAGAATAAAAAAACTAAGTGCCCAAAAAGGATACAAACATAGCTATCATGTGTGCCTTCCTAATAAGAGTGTTATAAAAACAGGCTAACCTGCCTAAATACCCTGAAGGCACCAGATCACTTCTGATCCTGGAAGCTAAACAGGGTCATCTCTGCTTAATAGTTGGATGGGAGACTACCAATAAATACCAAGTGTTGTAGACAGCCTTTTATCACCACTGTGAATTTATTTATTTATATTTTATCAAATAGTTGCTTTGAGGCGTTTATACACAGACCTTCAGAAGTATATGTCCCAAGGTAGTTTACAATACACTTTTGAATCCAAAACAACAAGAATAACAATATACAATTAAAACAACAGTTAAGTAATAGAAGAGGAAAGTGGAAAAATTAAATGTGTGGACTTAAAAAGATGAACTCATCAAAATGCCTGAGAGCATAGAAATGTCTTAGCCAGATGACTAAAAGTTTTGGGTGCCAGGCGAGCCTGAACAGATGTGTTTCACAGATGAAAAGATTTCTGCTTGGTTGCCACCCACCTTATGTCTGGTGGTGGAGGTGTTCTAAGAAGAGTCTAAATAAAGAGCATAATATTTGAGAGTTTAATACAGGAGCTGACAGTTCTTAAGGTATATTCATCCCAAACCATGAAGGGGCTCAAATAATCAGAACACACACCTTGATCTGAACTTGAAGCATGCTAATAGCCACTGCAGATCTTTCCAAACTGGCACAAATGTATGTTTCCAGCAAACCATTGCACTCCAAATCTTGGCTGCCTATTCCATTCTAACCATCTTTCCTGATTGCCTGGCATGCTCACATGAACCTTCTTAGTATATATACAGGGATTATCCCCCCTCGCTCAAGGCACAGAGTCTCACAGTCAGCAGCCATAGAAAAACAAGAATAATGGGTGGATGAAAGGTTTTTGAAACTATGTACAGTTTTTCCCTTTACTACTTCAGATAGAAAAGCAAAGATCCTAAATCATTTGGGCTCCCTGGGGCAAGCAAAATTGCAACATGTGACTCATCAAAGTTTTAATTAGGAAAAGCAAAGATTAATAAATTATACTTCATATAGCACAATGTAGTGACATAATACCCAGACAAAGGCACTCATTCTTCTGACAAAACTGTAGTACTACCCACCTGGGTCCTTTGGATTATAGTCAGATCAATGCAGAAAAGCAAGCAAGTAGATGCAAAACAGATCTCTAGCCCTGAGCAGCAGTTTCTTGGGTTCACTTTTTATACTTTCTTCCAAGTGAATAGAAATGCATTTAAAAGAATAACAGTAAGTGATATAATACAGCATCTCTAATGCAATAGACTTTGGACAGAGTGGAGAATAAAGCTGCAGGAAGAGGTAAGTGGTGTTGGATTAAAAAACAGTGGCTTGTCTGCTCATTGGAGTTTATCACATGAAGGGAATTGGAAGTATAATCCAATGGCAATCTGAATGCAATGGGGTTTCGCGTGATTGCGTGAAAGCTGATCACATACATTTTTGGGCAATGGGTAGTCCTTCCAAACGCAATCATGGGGTTTCGCGTGATTGTGTGAGAAACTATCACACGCAATTTCAGGCACTGGGAGACAATTTCGGGCAGTTCTGAACGTGATGCGGAGTCAGTACGCAATCAAGTAAATTCGCTGAACTAGTGAATTTACTCAATTCTGAACTGGCCTCAGTTCCATTGAGAGAAATTCCTCCTGTGTGATAAACTCCAGCATTACAATGAACTTTGCCTTCAGAAATCTTGACCCTTAAACCTGCTGCTTCAAGAGATAAGAAAGAATTTTCTTTCACTGTCCTTTTGATTATTCCCAATCAATATGGATCCTTTAGGCATAAGCCGAAGATGCAAATGTGAAAGAGGACTTGAGGAAAGACTTTCCATTTTCTAAAATCGCCAACATTTTTGATGTTCCTGTGGATGTTACACTGATGTTTTTAGTTTAAAAACTGACACTATAATAACAGCAACAAGAATAATTAATAAAAATGTTGAGAAACAGAGACCACATTGGATGCCTTTTGTAGTTCAGTAGTATATTGTTTTTCTTATTCAACTGATTGATTGGCTTAGTTTATATCCCACCTTTTCTTTTCAAGAGTGAGACTCAAGACAGCAACTAGTTTTGTTGCACAGAGCTTTAAAAAAATGATGAGTTCCATGCAATTTTATTTATTTTCCATCATAAATAAGGCATTTGCAAATATACAAACAAACCTAAACTTTTGATTAGAGGAATGATCTGTCTCTAAACTAACATTATTTTAGGAGTTTTCTATATTTTCTTGAAAAAAGTTACCAAAGGCTAAAAATTAGGAAAAATGGTATTAGAACTGTAGCCCCTGGAATAAGCTGTGAGACCCCCCCCCCCCCCCCGGATAGGATTGAAAACTGAAAACTACAACTTGAAATGAGGAAGAATATCATCTGGTAGGAGCTCAGAATATTTGTCCATGATAGTAGACTGTCCTGAAGAGGTATTTTCTGCATAGTACAAAATTTCTATACTTTAGATAATGCTGACTTGCTTTCTTTTGGTTTCAACAGGAAAATAACTCTCTAGTGCATTTAAAAGTTGGTGTGCACTGTTGTGGCTTCTGCAGCTGGCATGATATCTAGATTTTGCAAATCCCATGCCCAGCGTGGCTCTCATCCTGAGAGTTATGAAGAAAAATATGAGCGCCGACAGGAGAGGCGTGAAATCCTACTTAGGAAGAAAAACTGGACCATGGGTAAACACCAAACCAAAGAGGACAATAGGCTACTCCAAAGCCCACGGCAAAAAGAATTTCTCCGAAGAAGGAATATAACACTTCCTGATACAAAGCCAGCAGTTATTGCTGAGAAAAGGACCAGGGATTTACACGGGACAGTAGCTTTGACATATATGAAATGTTCATCTACCAACCAGGTAATACGGTGGGAAGAGGAATTAAAACCCCGTTCAAAGCATGCTAATTTAGAAGTCCAAACTTGTGAAGTCAATTGCCTCTTTTATTTTCTTTTGTCAACAGGCTAGCAACCTGTGGATTCAACCACTCGTGGATCACCTTAGACCATATTATTCAATGGCAGTGCTGATGTGGACACATAGACATCACCACACATTTAATAATATGGGGTGCAACCATCCATGTTCTTCCCATCTCTGGGGGAAAGGGTGGAACTGAACCCCCACAGATGGGATGGATCCATTATAACCACAATTTACTTAAATTCAGTAGCAGTGGACCATGACTTATTTTCTCTGGTATAAGAGAAAGTAATAATCATTTTGTTTCAGGAGTCATGGAATGACCAGATCACTTCTCTTCATCCCAAATCTGTGAGACCTGACTTCAGTGGTAGCAAATTGCACTCCTCACCCAAAAACATGCTTACTGTGAAAGTTTCTAGAAACTGTAAAGGTAAGCAGCAAAGTTTAAAACCATCATACATTTAGCCAATTAGTGACTTGATATTGCATTTTCTACATTCATGTGTGTTACCTGAACATATTTTCTACTGAGCCTAAAACATTTAAGTGGGAATTGTTTTCACCCTGAAAACTCTAAATTACGAGTAATTTATTTTTTCTTTTAGTATGGTTTCAGAAATAAAATATACATTAAAATAATACAACAATGATAGAAATTTTTAATTATTTTAAGAATGTACATCAGTTTCTGCCATCTTTAACTGCTTTTGAGATTCAAAAATCTCAAATAATATTTTACTCTCCATTGTTCAAAGCACTTAAATTGAATTTATGTTCACACAGGTACACAAACCATAGTCGAATCCAGTCTAATAAAGAAAAACTCAGGCCAACAGACAGAGTAAGCAAGCATATTTACTATGCATGCTATTATTTTCTTGGACGTTTTATCTTTCATATAGAATATTGGACATTTTAAATAGACATGGGCAAAACTTTTCCTTCCAATTATTCCAAAATTTAGAATTTGTTGTTTAATATCATCAAAGTCATTTTCTACAAGCACTCTAGGATACTTTAATTTCATAAGTCATATTGTTCATCCACAAATATTCTGTAGAAATATTGTCTAATGGTATGAAACTGTTTCTGAGAATGTAAAGAAGTGATCATACATCTGCCTTGGGAGCATGGCCCATGATATTAGAGATATTTGTGAATCCCCAGTTAAGGCTTTATCAATGTTGAATATATTTCAATTCAGCACAAGATTTTTTTTTAATTTGGTGGTGATACTTAAGGGTATTAAAAGGTTTTATCACAAAAAAGATGCATAGAAAAAACTTGGGTTCAGTTCTCAGACTTGGTTAGTGATAATATATTCCTTCTGTTTGCAGAGGTGTTGGTTCAGGACTTTCTAAATGCAGTCTTTCAAGTATACCCTATTATTTAGCCCTCTGCAAACAGAAAAATCTCATTATAGCTGCATGAGGAACACACTGTTGCCTTAGTTTAAAGCTTTGTTGCTTATATATTAGCGCTGGATTTTACATTTTGGTGCTAGTAACAACCAAAATGTAAAAGTAGTAATTTGAGCGCGGCGCAGTGGTTAAATGCCTGTACTGCAGCCACTCACTCAAAACCATAAGGTGGCGAGTTCAAGACCAGCAAAGGGCTGAAGCTCGACTCAGGCTTGCATCCTTCCAAGGAGATTGCTAAAATGAGTACCCAGATTGTTGGGGGGCAAATAGCTTACAACTGTAAACCGCTTAGACACTCCTTAAGGGTATGAAGCGGTATATAAATGAAGCTGTTTTTTTGTTTTTTTTGTTTGTATCATTCCTCAGGGATCAAGGGTCGGGCCCAGGTGCAGTCCGTGCAGCCACCTGGCACCCCGTTCTGTGTCTGGCAGGGCTGCTGGCAGGGTGGAAAAGGTGAATGGTGGCAGCCACTGTGGTCATGGACTCCTTCCCTTCTACTTTTACAGAAGCAGCCTATGTCCACCGCCACTACTGCTGCTTCCAGCTGTGGCACCTCCCTTTGCTGGCCAGCCAGCAGACTTCCTGGACCCAGAAGGGGCTGCCAGGTGACAGCAGAACCCTACCTTGACCAGCAGCCAGAGCTGATGGATGGCAGAGGTGCCCTGGCTGGAGGAAGGGAGCAGCTGGGGAGTCTTGGGAAGGACAATGAGTGACTCCGTCACTGTGTGTTCACTTTCCACTAAATTGTTGCCCGATGCAGACCATACTTCCTGCACTCCCTAATGACACCCCTGAGCAGAGGGACCTAGTTCATCAAATAACAAATCAGTAGCATAAACCAGTTAAAGCCATTCCAAACCTTCACACCTGTGCAGATGAGCATGGCTGGATTGAACACTGCCCCTTCTTGGATGCTGCACAGAATTACAACATCTGAGATCAACCACAAAGCTGATCATTAAGTTCATCTTTTAGATCTTGCAAAAGTGGAAAATTCCACTGGGAGAGTTACTTGGGAGGACTGATTAACAACGATACTCTTTTTAGCTTTTTCATTTGGTGAGGTCTTCAGTTTTTTAACTTTTTGTTTGTTTTGTATAGAAATGTACTTGCTATTGCTATTGACACTTTCAATAATTGTTTTGTATTGACACTTCCTATGGTATCATTATTACAAATTTTGAAAATAATGTTCTATTTGTTTTCTTTTTCAGCTGTGGAACAGCAGTTTTAGATAAGGTAAGGAAAATATTAAAGGGCCCAGTTTCCTTAAGACATTGAGAACAACTGGATATGTTATATAGCAGCACAACATGGATCCTAGGGATAATGTACATTTAATGCTGTGAACTATAATCATCCCCACCTTTTCATAATCACTTCTCTATACCTGTTTCCTTTCCCACACAAGCTACTCAGTGGAAGTAAGAAAAAGTGACTAATATTTGGGGGGTTTTGTTATTGTGGTATAAATAGTCTTAATGTAAGCCATGGGTAAGCAGCTTTGTGGATCACATGAGATGCTCCAAACTAGCAGGAGTCACATAGCTACCATTTCCAAAATTATTGTAGTGGAAGGGGTTTCTGTCATGCCCACAACTGTTGATGAAATTCAGCAGCAGCTCCCATGTAAAAAGTGGCTTCAACGTGAGGGGTATAGTGGTATACCTCTGCTGTACCCATCAGAATGGTGACACTATGTTACTTCCTGACTCCATTTTGAGTGGGACTGCAGAGGAAAACAGGTATTGGAGCCTGCTCGGGGAGGGCACAATCTGGGTTGGGGGTTGGCAGATACTGGTCACCACGCAGTTGCGCACACCTGGCATAGAGTGCTACTGAACTGTAGGATCAAACTTCCCCTTGCCTTCTGGAAATTGTGGTCAGAAAGAAACTGTTTTTACACATCTACCAGTCTTTGGTGACAGCCAGTGTAAGCAAATTATTTGATATGGACCTAGGAGACCAAGTAATTATTACCTTAGCATTGTATTAGAAGAATAAATGATGACTTCCAACATCTTCCCACTCTTTTATATGTCCATCAGTGGTGACCCAATAAGTCCTCAGTAAATTTCCTGTTTTCACTCATGGAGGACAAACAATCTCCTGTTCAATATGACATTCAGTCAACCTCTGCAAAATGCTTGAAAAATACTCAGTCCACCATACCTTCCTAACTAAGCTTTGGAAAGCTTCTCAATCCAAAGAGTACAATCTCTAGCTATCTGAGTTCTCCTTTGTGCTTGCATTTTGTTTATTCCTTTAGCTGACAGTTTGACTCTCTTTCTATGCCATCTATCCAGGACTGCAAAGCTATCACTAAAGCACTGGCAGTTGTTTTAGGTTTACTGAACTGTTCGTCATTCTGGTTCCTGGGTAGTTCTAGCGACTATTTTGCTATGCCACATTGAAATCCCACCAACTGCACTGTTGGCTCCCAAGGCAGCTGGAGTCCTCATGTCATGACCACATGACATGGCCTCAAGCCAGAAAGAAGCGGGAAAAAGCTGCTTAAAAAAAAAAAAGCTTTTCTTTGCATAAGGACACGTTTCTGCTGGCTTCAAGGCATGTGTCATCTAAATGCCATGCCTCCAAGCCATCCTAAAAGCACCTCTTTTTGCCTGTCTGTTTAGCTCCATTGTAAGAAGAAATGACTCATTAGAAAAATTAATAATGCTAGGAAAGGTGGGGGGGGAGTAGGAAGACCACATACTAGATAGAAAGTCTCAATCAAAGATGTCATAGCCCTGAGCAGAGTAATTGAGTATACAGGGTATTTGAGGTGTCTCACTTACAGGACTGTTATGAGTCGAGGTTGTCTTGGGAGTCTTTTGTTTAGATTAGGCACTTAAAATTTTGACTTTTGTTGCTTCTAGAATAAACCTTTATATCCAGTCATAGTCCCTAGTTCATGGAAATTTATGGGAGATCGAGACATCTTAATCTTTAGTTCACATATCTTCCATATTTTATGTTTTACCAGTGAGTACCTGTTAGAGAAAAATACACCATAGCAGCACCCTGCCTTTTGATTGTGAATGGTAGGAGCTCTCTGTTTGGAAGCACCTTTAATAAAGACAGATAAAGGCAGGCGTGTTACTAGTGGCCCACTGTGCTTCCTTTCCAAATGTTGACATTTCCATGTTAAACTCAATTAGAACTGTAAATAGATTTATTTTTATTTCAGGAAATTGCTCAACTTTCTAATTACCTCAAGGTGAGTATTAAACTAACTTGTGACAATTTAAGAGGATTATATCCTAACACATGGCAGAACCTTATTGGTGACAGCACCCATCTTTGGTACTTCTTCCTGATGAAGAATCTTCTTTCCCCTAACATTGCTGTTGTTTATTTGTGTAAGGTTTTTATTTATTTTTCTTGTATTTATGTCAATGGTGTTACTGTATTTTACACATATTTGTGATCTTAAAGTTATGGTTTTAATTTAATACTTAAGTTGCCATCCCCTTTGGATCGTTGAGAGGAAGGGCGGAATATAAATTAAATAAATAAGTAATACCACAACTTCCCTCTTTCTCCAGAAATATTTTAATCTTTAGAACTGGGAGGCTTTTTTTGTCTTCAGAGAGGCCCTTAACTGAGACATTAAACACAGAGCAATAATGCTGAAGTGCAAGATTTTCCATAACTTCAAATTTTCCATAAACAAGTTTTGCCTTTGCCCTTAGGAACTCAATGAAAACATCCTCCAGCCTCAAATGTTTAACAACATTTGATGGAGTTGAGGAAGCAGCATGAACTTCCTGAAGATAACTGTGGCTTGGGGTTCCATGTATATTTTCACAAAATAAAAAACTACCACCTGCTGACATGGTCATTTCCAAGTTTAGACCCCAGTGCTAAGTAGGGCAGATGAAATCCCACAGGTCCAACTACCAATAGTGGAAATACCATTTTCAAAATGGATTCCTGTTATCTCTGTAGCCCTTCTGTGCATGATGAAATCTGCTCTGGAAGCTTGTGGGGTCCTTCTGGCAGCTTTGTTGCATTGTTGGGGAAGTGTGTGATGTAACTGTGAAAGGGGGAGATGTAGAATAGAAAATCCCATCATGCAAGTGGACATTGGAGATATATATATATATATATATATAATTGTAATAACATTAAGAAGCATTATGGGATAGGAGACATGAAGGATGGATTACAGATTGTAATATATAAAGCCAATATAAGAGGATGGTAAATAAAGAAATAAGAATTAGGAAAGGAAAGAATAAGAAGAGCATGAATTGCAAGATCTCAAAGTCAGAGTATAAAGCCGGAATACACAAGAACTGTGTCACTTAGAAGTTTGTTTTAGGTTTCTGTGCAAGGTAAGATGTTGTTTATTTGTTTGTCTGTCTGTTTGTATGGATGTAAGTATGGTTGTTTGTGTTTACTACTATGTAATGTGCTTACTGTTTGTAATTAGTTTTTATCTATCTATCTATCTTGGAAGAAGTGGAGCCCCAAAAGAGGCTTGGGAAATGCAGGGAACTAAATTTCTCTGCCAAGATACCAGGTTCCTCTAAATTAGGGGTTGGCATTGTGTGGCTTTCCAGATGTTTAAGTGAAATGTCCAGCATCCATTACAATTTGCTATGTTGGATAGAAAATTCTTACAAACCAGATGTACCTGGAAGGCCACACAATTGACTTGGGACCTCCATACTTGCATTAGTGTATCTCTGAATATGCTAGCCAAGAAATGAGATTGGAAAGGCCCATCTCTGTGTCCCACCAGTGAGGAAATATATTGTGGGATGTATAAGGACTTCTCTGTAGTAGCACCCCAGCTATGGAATGTCCACCACTTGAAGGCCCAATTTGCACTAACATTGGTATCATTTCCCCAGCAGGTAGACTGGTAAATAAATTCTGAGATTGCTTAGAAATATTTTGTATACAGTCACATTTCTTTCTTTCATTCATTCCTAGGAGGCGCTACACCGAGAGCTACTGCTAAAGCAGAAAATGGTGATTTTACAGGAGCTTCTAGCCATGCTACTGCAAGCAGCAGAAAAATCCTGGAAGGTACAAAATAGCCCTGATGATTGTATTAAAGTTGGTATCAACATGTTTTATTGGTAAATAACTGGAAGTGATCAAAGGCATTAGGGTTCATGTACACAAGTTTATTACAAGTACTGTACTTTTATGCAAGGAAAATAATCATTTTTATTTTTTTCTCTACAAGAAAGGCATATATTCATATGCATATGAATTCCTCTTATTTAAATAATTTTAAATAACTTTAAAACATTGACAGTGCTGTTGAAGGATACTAAAAATTGTGAGTGATGTGTTATTGCTTCCAGAGATACCGTAAGTGCTAAACATGTCTGTTCAAAAGGGAAAAATAAATGCAATATAACACTCGCTACATAACCAGTCAGTTCCCAAAGACCTGTCAAAACAAAAAAACTCTTCACCTGCTGCCAGAAGGGAGCCTAGCCTTTCTAGAAAAAGAGTTCTGGGGCATATCGGAGTAGCCACCAGAAACAGCCTCTCCTGCTGCACCTGGAACACAGGGGAGAGCCTCCCTTAAAGATATCAAAATCTGGTCGGGCATATATAGGAACACATGATCTTTCGGATTTTTTTTTTTAATGGAAAGAGCAAAGATGGAAGAAGCAGTGGGGAAACATGGGAGGGTTTGAGGGAGAACACAAAAGGGAGACATCTTCTACTTCACAACAAACACCACACAAGGAAGAAGGAACTGGCAAAACCACCCGAGTGCACTTTGCCTAAGAAAGCCCTATGAAATTCCTGGAGCCAGCTTATTAGTTAGGTGACATTCCCCCTGCATTGTTGTTATTTATTGAAATTTTAATTTAAAATTTTAAAAAATAAATTCATGGGATTGTCCTAAGTTGGCAGGCAATTGGAAGGTATACCTACACAAAAGAAGCCTTTGGGAGTGTTGAAAATACAGCCTTGAAGAAAACACCTATTGCAGAGAAAAAATGCAGTTCAATGTAGTTTGTCAAACAACTGAAAAATAAGATCAGCAAGAGATCTGTCAGAACAGAAAGGTCCTGTATGGTGCATTGTGGTTTTTTGAGACTTCCTCTGTGAAACACTTCTGTGACACTTCACAGGAATAAGGAAAAATAGGTTGACAGCCTTGTTGGCAGGAAGTAGCAATCAGATCTCAGCTTAGCAACAGGTGGGTGAAGACTTTTTATATCTGAGCATTTCTGTTCTGATAGATAATTTCTACTACAATCCATTTTTTGCTTACCATCAGAACACCAGTCAATCTGCTGCTGGGATTTCAAAACAGAATGCAGTTCAGAAAGCATTTGAAATGTAGAAGTGAAATTAATTAATTGAAAAACACAATCCTGTTCAAAACACCAGTGGTTTCTAATACTTTCAGAACCACATCATTCCTAGAAAAACACAAGAGATGACCTGCACTCAGTGTTCAGGCATTGCGTGTTGAAATTCCCTTGCTATAAAAATGGAAACTAGCAGGTTTACATGTTGAAAAATGGGAGCCAAAGATCCATTTTTACACTTACAGAAGGCGAAATACAACTATGTACTGGAAGGTTTGGGCAGACCAAGGTAAATTCTCATGTCTATCACCTCCCCTAAATCCAAATTTTACTTCCCCCCTAAATATGCAGCTTTAACTGATAGCATGGAAGGAAAAGAGAGACAGGGGTATCTTATACCAGTCCACAGCTGCCTGCTGTTTTTCAGTATCAGACATCCGCTTTAATGTAGATCATCAACCAATCCTAAATAAACCAGAGTAGACTTTTATTGTGCAGTTGCTCTGCCTTGTTCAGGTACTGCCATCTTCCATTTGTAACCTTCGTATATTTTCCCGCCTCCTCTCGCTTCTTTCTTTTTCTTATTACAAAATATCTATTATGGAAGGAAAGACAAAATAGCTGCACAATACCTTTTGACTGGTAGCACTAGTAGCCATTAATCTAGATTAGAAGCACCCGTGCTGTTACTTTATTCTTTTCACACAAGAGAAAGAGCAACCAATATTCTAACCCCATATTAGACTCTACACTAGTATTTGTTATTCTTGGGAAGAACAGAATAGAATGGGGATGGGTGGGTTGTGTTAGGCGCTCAAGCGAACTTTGAGAGCACTCGCTTCCTCCATACCACATCCCCCAAAATCTTCATTTATTGCTCCAAATGGCCTCCTATACTCCATGAGGGATATGTAGGAAATTGTGCTACGCTCATACCCCTTCCAAGCTTTTTTTTAGCTTAAGAGAACCCTTTTTAGTACAGTTGGCCCTCCATATCCACAAATTCTGCATCCACAGATTTAACTATCCTCAGCTCGAAAATATTCAATAATACTGTTGAATATTGTGGTAGTGGATGGTTCTATTGTAAAGCCCTGCTCTGAGACACTTTCCTGCCCCCGTCCTGTAAATGTTTCATACCTCCTGCTTACAAGGGACAAAAGTTTGCGAGCAAAAACTTACTTTCTTCCATTTTGTTCTAATCATATCATTAATTCTGGAATCTTGTTTCCTGTAGAACAACACAATTTTAACACTGTTCTTAGGGCCAAACTAAGTATTACTTTAATTGTGTGTTTAGCCACCATATATTTTCTTTCTTTTTTTTTCCTTTTAAAACTCAGTTTAGCTCCTCCTTTGTCCTAGTTTTCATTATGGATCAAGCACTGGAATAATTGGCAGAGTGAAAAACATTTCTTTTAGTCCCGACCACTAAAATCAGTACAGCTTAAACATGCTTAATTTCAGCTGTTTTGTAATATTATTCTGAAAAGAAACTCCAGATAATATTACTAAAAATGGAATAGAGCAAAATATTGGGGTTGGACAACTTTGGAAGGTCTGGAAATGGGTATAAGGGGGGCAAAATAAGGGCATATCCCTATATAGCAGTTCTCACCCCCTACATGAAATCCACCCCCATGAAAATTCAGTCCCCAGATCTCTAGCATTGCAGTAAAAATGCTGAGCAAGTATAAACAGAGTTTAGGCATCAAAAGAAAAGGTGCAGGCAAAGTTACGAATGCAAATACACCAGATAAAAGAGTTTTAACTACAAATGATTTTTCAACTCTCTCCAGTGCTAGAAATTTGGGGAATGCAGAAGCATTTCATCTGGGGAAACATAATTCTTATTTGGGGAGGTAATGCCCTAAATTTAATAGAATCATAGAATCATAGAATCATAGAGTTGGAAGAGACCACAAGGGCCATCCAGTCCAACCCCCTGCCATGCAGGAACTCCAAGTCAAAGCATCCCTGACAGATGGCCATCCAGCCTCTGCTTAAAGACCCCTAAGGAAGGAGACTCCACTACACTCCGAGGGAGTGTGTTCCACTGTCGAACAGCCCTTACTGTCAGGAAGTTCCTCCTAATGTTGAGGTGGAATCTCTTTTCCTGCAGTTTGCATCCATTGTTCCGCGTTCTAGTCTCTGCAGCAGCAGAAAACAAGCTTGCTCCCTCCTCAATATGACATCCCTTCAAATATTTAAACAGGGCTATCATATCACCTCTTAACCTTCTCTTCTCCAGGCTAAACATCCCCAGCTCCCTAAGGCGTTCTTCATAGGGCAAGGTTTCCAGACCCTTCACCATCTTAGTTGCCCTCCTTTGGACATGCTCCAGTTTCTCCACATCTTTTTTGAAATGTGGTGCCCAGAACTGGACACAGTATTCCAGGTGGGGCCTGACCAAAGCAGAATAGAGTGGCACTATAACTTCCCTTGATCTAGAAACTATACTTCTATTGATGCAGCCTAAAATTGCATTGGCTTTTTTAGCTGCCGCATCACACTGTTGACTCATGTTCAGCTTATGGTCTACTTGGACTCCTAGATCTCTTTCACATGTGGTCTCATTCAGCCAGGTGTCCCCCATCCTATATCTGTGCATTTCATTTTTCCGCCCTAAGTGCAGAACCTTACATTTCTCCGCATTGAATTTCATTTTGTTAGCACTGGCCCAGCTTTCTAGTCTATTCAGGTCATTTTGAATTTTGATCCTGTCCTCTGGGGTATTAGCTACTCCTCCCAGTTTAGTGTCATCTGCAAATTTGATAAGTATGCCCCCAATTCTGTCATCCAAATCGTTAATAAAGATGTTGAATAGCACTGGGCCCAGGACAGAACCCTGTGGGACCCCACTGGTCACTTCTCTCCAGGATGAAAAGGAGCCATTGTTGAGCACCCTTTGAGTTCGGCCAGTCAACCAATTACAAATCCATGTAACAGTTAACTTGTCTATCCCACATTTTGCAAGCTTGTTTGCAAGAATGTCATGGGGAACCTTGTCAAAGGCCTTACTGAAATCGAGGTATACTATATCCACAGCATTCCCTTCATCTACCAAGCTGGTAATTTTATCAAAAAAAGAGATCAGGTTCGTTTGGCATGACTTGTTTCTCTGAAACCCATGTTGGCTTTTTGTGATTATGGCATTGGCCTCTAAGTGTTCACAGACTCTCTGCTTAATGATCTGCTCTAGAACCTTTCCTGGAATTGATGTCAGACTAACTGGACGATAATTGTTGGGATCCTCTTTTTTTCCCTTTTTGAAGATGGGGACAACGTTTGCCCTCCTCCAGTCTGCTGGGACTTCTCCTGTTCTCCAAGAGTTCTCAAAGATTATTGCCAATGGCTCTGATATTACATTTGCCAGTTCTTTTAATACTCTAGGATGTAGTTCATCTGGTCCTGGAGATTTATATTCATTTAGGTTAACCAGGTATTCCTGTACTACCTCTTTACTTATTCTGTGCTGAATTTCCTCTATTCTGTCTCCTGTTCCATTATCCTTAGGTTGAGCACCCTTTGCCTTTTCTGAGAAGACTGAAGCAAAGAAGGTGTTGAGTAATTCTGCCTTTTCTCTGTCCCCTGTTAGCATTTTGCCATCTTCTGCACGCAGTGGCCCCACTGTTTCCTTCTTCTTCCTTTTGCTGCGGACATATCCAAAAAAGCCCTTTTTATTGTTCTTAACCTCTCTAGCAAGCCTGAGTTCATTCTGCGCTTTAGCTTTTCTGACTTTATCCCTACAAGTGCTGGCTATTTGTTTGAATTCCTCTTTCGTGATTTCTCCATTTTTCCATTTCTTATACATGTTCTGTTTAAAACTTAGCTCATTTGAAAGTTCCTTAGTCATCCATCCTGGCTTCTTGAGACATCTTCCATTTTTCTTCCTCATTGGAACTGTTTGAAATTGTGCCTTCAATATCTCCCTTTTGAGAAACTCCCATCCGTCTTGAACTCCCTTTTCTTTTAGTATTCCTAACCATGGGATCACTCCCAGTATTTCTCTAAGTTTATTGAAATTAGCTCTCCTAAAGTCTAGAGTGCGTGTCTGACTATGCCTAGCTTCTCCCTTCCACTGTATTACAAACTCCAGGAGAACATGGTCACTTCCACCTAAGGATCCAACCACTTGCACCCCATCAACTAGGTCTTCCCTGTTGGTTAAGATCAGATCTAAAATGGCTGATCCCCTTGTTGCCTCTTCCACCTTTTGGACAATGAAATTGTCTTCCAGGCAAGTGAGGAATTTGGTAGACTTTGAGGATTTGGCTGAGTTTGACTTCCAGCAAATATCAGGATAGTTGAAGTCACCCATCACTACTACATCTCTCTTTTCTGAGTATGTGATTATCTGTTCTAGAAAGGCATCATCCAATTCCTCTGCCTGAGTCGGGGGTCTGTAGTAGACTCCCACAGTAACATCCCTGTTATTTCCCTCTCCTTTAATTTTTATCCAGATGCTCTCCACCTGGCTTCCAGTATTGACTTCCTTGATCTCTTCACTGGTGTAAATATCCCTGACATATAATGCTATTCCTCCTCCTTTCCTGTTTGGCCTGTTTCTCTTAAAAATTTTGCCTCCCACTGTAGCTACATCTCTGGTCTGGGGGCACAAATTTTGCTTCCTGGGCCTACTTGTGTCACACCAACCCCATAAATGTGCAAAAATGATGAACAGTCAAAAATGGAAATGCCCACAAATGTATTACTGTTTGGTGAGGACCAGCACCTTGTTTTATAATAAAATTACTACTCCTAGAGGCAAGCAGAAGCAGAAAACCTCATTATGGTGACAGATTTTTTTTTTAATCATGTCAGGGGCAGTGAAAACAACAAAAAGCCATGTGTGGCTCACAGGCTTTACTTTGTCCAAGCAACATATGTGTATATTTGTGCATTTTCATTAACTGACCAATCTTTGGAATGCGATGATAGAAAATTTCCAACTTTCTTTTCCTGTCAGGATCAGTTACATGAAGACAAACTCAAGTGCAGAGTGGATACTTTGGAGAATCAACTGCAGATTTGCACTCAGGTAACATCTTTGGATTAAAAAAAGGCTTATTTCTCAAAGCTGAGATAACTTGGACATTTATATCAGGCATGGGCTACTTTGGCATTCTTGCAGGTTCCTCTCTGTTACTTGCATATCTCTCACAGTTAAGGTATATAATAACATGGCTCAGGAGTGGTGAACATAAGCCTCTGAACACAAATCTGGCCCCTTTGTGCTTCTAGTACAACACCTGATGGTTTCCAGATGCCCATCTGACCTTATAACACTATTACTTCATATTTCCAATATGTTTTTTGGGGAGTTTTCCATTCTAAAAGGATGGAAAATATGTTTATTTTTCCCTACATCCACCAGCAGAACACAATCACTGCTGAAAAGTCACCCTAGGAGGTTTATAATACTCATTTGACTGTCTAGAAAGTGCATAAGAGAGCATTATTTTGATTGAAATTAATAAGGCGGCTCATCACTGCTTTTATTTACACATAAACAGCAGAATCTGTTGGATTTTTTTTATATATAATTATACCTGGATTACAGTTTTGGTAGCTGGATAAAAGTGTTTTGAAATCTGAATCTCTTGGCTGTCCCTAGTATGTATTAAAAGTAAAAAACTTTCTAATGCATGACTATTTAACATCCTGTTTCTGTTCTCCAATTTTAATCTCTTGTTAATGGGAATGATGGAACAAATCCCCTTAAATGAGTTTACTACGTTGTTCAAGTGCAAAAATCAACCTGGACAAGATGTTTAACTCAATAAATTATGGCTCCTATTGTTTTTAATGAGTTAGATTCAGACTGTTAACTGTGTTTTAATTCCAGTGAAGTCTGTAAAAATTAAATTGGTCATTTCTGTGAGCTTAAACTGGAGATGGACAAAATGTGGACATACCTACCCTAAACCCATTCTGCCCTGTGCAGTCCATGCCCTTTCTCATTAGCCATGCCATACACATACCCCAAAATGTGACATAAAATCTTCAACATTTCCTCCTAATTGGTATGGGTAAATGATGTGGCATAGATCCATGATATGGTAACTCCTGGTTTTGGAAAAAGGCCCTATGGATCCAAAACAAGCCTGATCCAAGAGTAGGGTGGAATAACCAACAGAATTCAGAAATCGTGCAATCATCATCATCATCATCATCATCATCATCATCTTCCTCCTCCTAATCATCATTCTACCTTTTCCCAAAAAAACTAGGGCTTACATGTTAAAACAAGTACAATATATACAATATACACAAGTTAAAATATACAAAAAAAGCAACATTAAAACATTAAAATAAAAACTATTAACACTGAAACTAGTATGTAGAGAGATCTTGTAGCACCTTTGAGACTGACTGAAAGAAAAAAGTTGGCATCATGAGCTTTCGTCATCTATGAGGATGTGGAGAAACTGGAGCATGTCCAAAGGAGGGCAACTAAGATGGTGAAGAGTCTGGAAACTGTGCCCTGTGATGAACGCCTTAGGGAAATGGGGATGTTTAGCCTGGAGAAAAGAAGGTTAAGAGGTGATATGATAGCCCTGTTTAAATATTTGAAGGAATGTCATATTGAGGGGGAGCCAGCTTGTTTTCTGCTGCTCCAGAGACTAGAGCGCAGAACAATGGATGCAAACTGCAGGAAAAGGGATTCCACCTAGACATTAGGAGCAACTTCCTGACAATAAGGGCTGTTTGATAGTGGAACACACTCCCTCTGAGTGTGGTGAAGTATCCTTCCTTGGAGGTCTTTAAGCAGAGGCTGGATGGCCATCTGTCAGGGATGCTTTGATTGGGAGTTCCTGCATGGCAGGGGGTTGGATTGGATGGCCCTTGTGGTCTCTTCCAATTCTATGATTCTATGCTGCCAACTTTTTTCTTTCAGTTAGTCTCAAAGGCACTACAAGATCTCTCTACATACTGATTATACAAACTAACACAGCTATATCTTCGAATTTTACTAAAACCAGGTTAAAATGAATTTTCAACTATTGCAGTTTAAAAATGGCAGCTAAAACAATTCAACATGACCTTAAAAGCACTTTTTAAAAAAACTCTCAAAAATCTATTGACCATTTGTAGGAAAGTCTTGGTTTGGGGGGATCAGAAGGATGGTCTTAGGATGGATATAGCTTCCACCTCTCTGGAAGTTGTTCCCCCTGGCATAAATGATTGATAAGTTAGACCAGATCCAACCCAATATTTTAAAAATAGGAATCATTTCCTAGTTTTCTGTTGTTTTGTCTAGAGTTACTCAAAGAAGAGCTTAAAATGGATTGTCCTGGAGCTAGAAGATCAAAAGCAGAACTATGAGCAGAAAGTGAAAGAGTCTCTTCAAAAATTGCTTGGAGAGAAAATGCAAGCAGAAAGACAACTTGAGAATGCTCAGGTAGGCATAAGACTTCAGCACTGCACCTCTAGGGTACTGGGCAGAATTTTCATACCATTTTCCAGCTGATCCCTTGCATATAAGAATCTTGTTACATATTTGGTGATGCACAAGGGTGAAACTCCAAAGCAGCATAAGAGATGAGTGTTTTCTGAGCATGATTGATTGATGACAATAACCTTTTGCATGTGTCACTGTGTTTCTTTCTGCTTGAGGCATAAACTTCCCTATCGCTCTGCAGATGGGAGTTTGGGATTTGCACCTGGCTATAACAATTCATTCCCAACGCTTGCAGGTTTTGCTTTGTGCAACTGAGCATATTTTTCTTCCCTTCTCAGGGCTTGTTTTGAATGTCAAGCACAGAAATATAGCCATACTGAAAAGCAGTAAGGAATGTATCCAGCAAGGAATATTATATCCACAGAAAAAATACCATTGGCATAGAAGAGTGGCTAAGCTACAAATCAGGAAGTCTCTGGTTCAAATATCATAGTTGCCATCTTTTCTCATCCTCAGAGCCCACTGAGACAGCACAGAGTCCTTGCATGAAGGAGAGGAGAGCGCTTAAGAAAACCCCATGCAATATTCATGCAGTGGAGTGAATGAATAAATGAATATATTGATTAGCTGTCTAAATCAATTTACGGCATTGTGCAGTTCTTAAATAGAACCCCAGGGGATAGACAAGTCACATTCATACACAGAATGGCCTGGCATCCTGCAAAGCTTGCCTTCTCTTTATACTGTATCTTCCTATGAAGATTATTTATTTCATCTCTTGAATATTGAAACACCAATGCAACAAGGTTTCTAAATGTTCTGGATTATTTATTACTACTGCTACTGTTGGTGGTGGTGGTGGATTAGTAATGTTGCTTTATTTTCGCTCATATACTTACTGTTTATTAATTTCAGTTTAATAATAATAATAATAATAATAATAATTTATTTATTTATACCCCACTCTTCAGCCCTAAAGGCTATCAGAGCAGCTTACAAATATAATTTTAATTAGACAGTTCCCTGCCCTCAGGCTTACAATCTAAGAAGACATGACACAAAAGGAGAAGGGAATGGTGTTGGGGAAAGCCCAACAAAAAACAGTACTAAATAAATAAAAAGGAGAGCTCCTGCAGCAAAGCACTCGCCCTTCCACACACACACATCACATATTGCACAGGAGCCCTGGTGGCACAATGGTTAAAAATGCCAGTGCTGCAGCCACAACATTGTGAGTTCAATCCTGAGGGTCTCCAAGGTTGACTCAGCCTTCCATCCTTTCGTAGGTCAGTAAAATGAATACCCAGCCTGTTGGGGGGCAATTGGCTTACATATTGTAAACCACTTAGAGAGTGCTTACTTCAGTATGAAGCAGAATAGAAATGTAAACATTACTGCTATTACTATGTTTCCACACATGCACACCACTGTTGCAAGTGGAATGGATAGCACTTTTTGAAGATTTTCATACCTGGCTGAATCGCTGGGAAAACATCACTCAAATGTCCCCCAAACGTGGAGGAAATGCACGTGTCTGAATGCCTGGCACACTTCCTTAATCATCATGCAATCTTCGCTCCCTCTAAAGTTCCTGAATCATCTCAAGGGGAATGGATTTCCTATGAATGCAAACTTTGCGTTTATAGGAAATCCACTCTCCTGGAATGATTCAGGGATGATAAAAGGGAGTGACGATTGCATGACAATTCAAGAAGCGTGCCAGGAGTTCAGACACACACACTTCCTCCATGTTTGAGGGATATTTGAGTGATGTTTTCCCAGCAATTCAGCCAGGTATGAAAATCTTCTTTGTCTCAAGCTTGGAAAAGATACTATTTTGTATTAGAATTTCCTCAGCCAGCTGTAACCCAAAACAGGTAATTTTTCCTAGGGCTGAGAACTGGATTTCAAAAAAGACACACACATATACGCACACATGTCCTTGAATCAGAAGCCCAACCCACAACAGCTGCAACATGTTGTGGGCCATGCAATGAAGCAGGCATGTTGGGACATGTTTCAGTAGTTTCCTCGTTCAGTCCTATGTCCAAGAGCTGAAGTAGATGATGTTATATGTGTTGTGATCACAACAGTATCATCAGAAAAAAAGGCTAACAATGGCTGCATCTGCACTGGAGAAATAACCTGGTTTGACACCACTTTGACTGTCATGGCTCCATGCTACAGAATTCTGGGAAGTGTAAGTGTAATTCCCAGAATTCCATAGAGCCATGGCAGTCAGAACATTGTCAAGCCGGGTTATTTCTATAGTGTGGATGCCACTTATTTCACCCTTCACTGCCTGGGAGAAGCAATGTTTATCCTAGGCAGGAAGTTGCTACAGCAGTTGGCGGGGGGGGGGGGGGTATAATGAAAACATCATTTCTTAGGGAGAAAATTAAATAATCTCCATCAGGGCTGATGCTCTGTATTTTGTTTTTTAAATAATGATAAACAAATCCCCGGAGTAGTTGGATAATCCCAATGTATTATCCAACTTGCTCCTACAGCCTTCTCTTTTTTCATATCTCCATGTGTTAATTCTGGCAAGAGTTTGGAAAAGTCCAACGATCATACTGGCTGGGGGTTTCTGGGAGTTGTAGTTCAGAAAGTAACTCCCCAAGACTTGATTCTGAAATGTTTATGCCTTTGATTCTCACATCACCTGCTAGAGAGCCTTAGCTATTGCAGAGGAAGACTGTACCCTCTGGAAAGAACAGTGCAACACATTAAAGCAAGACTGGAACCAACTGAGTGACAAGCACGTTGAACTAGAAAACAAGCTCTACATCTTGGAAAACAAACTTCAGGTAACCTCCTTATATATCTTTGCAAGAATGTGTTCTAGACTATTTTCTTTTACACAAACAACTCTAAAGCTGTTACAGGGTGAAGGTCCCTCGGCACTCCAGCTGTTTAGGCTAAATAGCAAAAGCCCCAGCCCACCTTGGCCAATGGTAAGGATTACAGGAACTGTTGTCCAGAATATCCAGAACACCAAGGATTGCTGGGCCTGAGTTACCAAAAGCAGAATTTAAAATGGGAGTGTAGTGGCTAATATCAGAGTGAATAAGCTTAACCAAGGGTAGGAATTATGGGGCCTTTAGGCTACATATGGTCTGCCAGATTCTCACTGACCCCAAGCACGAACCTTACAATTTGCCCTAAAATTTTATAATTGTGGTAAATGGGTCAAAAGTGTCAATTTTCATGCTATCCCAGGCATGCATATTTGCAGGGCCCAAAATAAGTCAGACATGACTTTTCCTCCACTTCCAGAGCAGATGTGGTCCCCAGGTGTTGGGGATAAAATCTGAGGAGAAACAGCACCCATACCTTCCACTGTTGTCCACCTCTGTTACGTCAATGTTCACCCTGAACAATATGGTCCAACAAGAGAATAAAAGTGTTCACCTGTTCTGACCCAAGAGCACAGATGCAGCCATTGGATACATCTTGGAAAGTTATTTGTGCTGCTCTACTAAGGAATGGGAAGGGGCAGGATGTTATATTCATCATTATAGGAACCTTTCTTCCATTTCAGGTCACAGCTACGCTTTGATCAAATTGCTTATGCAACTGTAAAGACAAAGTAAACTCTTTGTTTTTGAGATCATTGTGACAACACGACTGTAGATGCATTTTCTGTCAATGCTGTTATCTGTATTTTGCTCTTAGAGGTAGTTGGGAAATGGCAGGGTTTTTTCCCCCATACACAGATGTTTTAAAATCAGTTTCTGGTTACAAAATCAGTTTCAAAGTTTTAAAAGTTCACAATTACTGATCTTAAATCAGATATTTTTTTTAATTTAAAGGCTAAACAGTATATCTTTTGAAAAGCATTTTGAAAGTGGTTCTATAAATATGCTTAATCTAGATCACAGCAAAAGATTGCCTTCTAGAATCATTAAATTATTTTCAAGCTTAGCAGAGGCATTATTTCATCTTTGGAATGTCAATCAAGGTGTTTCTCCAGAGAGAGCAAAGGTGTTGGGAAGTGGGGGAATTTGTTGTTGTATGTCCCACTTCTTTGTAAAAATCCAAATAATGTTGGGCAAATCCCTTGTAGTTTTGGGCTATTTCCCCTCTTTTTCTGCAATATTTTGAAGTAACTTGTTTCTAGCAGAAATGTGAGTTTTACACTTCATCATTGTGTGAATTAATGATGATCAAATTAAGCATATCTAAACCCTCATCTTTCCATGCAATAATCCCCCCCCCCCCACACACACACAGACACATGCAGACTCAATTTCAACTAATTTCAACCTCGGAGGTTGTTTTTATAGAATCATAGAATCATAGAATCATAGAGTTGGAAGAGACCACAAGGGCCATCCAGTCCAACCCCCTGCCATGCAGGAACTCCAAGTCAAAGCATCCCTGACAGATGGCCATCCAGCCTCTGCTTAAAGACCCCTAAGGAAGGAGACTCCACTACACTCCGAGGGAGTGTGTTCCACTGTCGAACAGCCCTTACTGTCAGGAAGTTCCTCCTAATGTTGAGGTGGAATCTCTTTTCCTGCAGTTTGCATCCATTGTTCCGAGTCCTGTTCTCTGGAGCAGCAGAAAACAAGCTTGCTGCCTCCTCAATATGACATCCCTTCAAATATTTAAACAGGGCTATCATATCACCTCTTAACCTTCTCTTCTCCAGGCTAAACATCCCCAGCTCCCTAAGGCGTTCTTCATAGGGCAAGGTTTCCAGACCCTTCACCATCTTAGTTGCCCTCCTTTGGACATGCTCCAGTTTCTCCACATCTTTTTTGAATTGTGGTGCCCAGAACTGGACACAGTATTCCAGGTGGGGCCTGACCAAAGCAGAATAGAGTGGCACTATAACTTCCCTTGATCTAGAAACTATACTTCTATTGATGCAGCCTAAAATTGCATTGGCTTTTTTAGCTGCCGCATCACACTGTTGACTCATGTTCAGCTTATGGTCTACTTGGACTCCTAGATCCCTTTCACATGTGGTCTCATTCAGCCAGGTGTCCCCCATCCTATATCTGTGCATTTCATTTTTCCGCCCTAAGTGCAGAATCTTACATTTCTCCGCATTGAATTTCATTTTGTTAGCACTGGCCCAGCTTTCTAGTCTATTCAGGTCATTTTGAATTTTGATCCTGTCCTCTGGGGTATTAGCTACTCCTCCCAGTTTAGTGTCATCTGCAAATTTGATAAGTATGCCCCCAATTCTGTCATCCAAATCGTTAATAAAGATGTTGAATAGCACTGGGCCCAGGACAGAGCCCTGTGGGACCCCACTGGTCACTTCTTTCCAGGATGAAAAGGAGTCATTGTTGAGCACCCTTTGAGTTCGGCCAGTCAACCAATTACAAATCCATGTAACAGTTAACTTGTCTATCCCACATTTTGCAAGCTTGTTTGCAAGAATGTCATGGGGAACCTTGTCAAAGGCCTTACTGAAATCGAGGTATACTATATCTACAGCATTCCCTTCATCTACCAAGCTGGTAATTTTATCAAAAAAAGAGATCAGGTTCGTTTGGCATGACTTGTTTCTCTGAAACCCACGTTGGCTTTTTGTGATTATGGCATTGGCCTCTAAGTGTTCACAGACTCTCTGCTTAATGATCTGCTCTAGAACCTTTCCTGGAATTGATGTCAGACTAACTGGACGATAATTGTTGGGATCCTCTTTTTTTCCCTTTTTGAAGATGGGGACAACGTTTGCCCTCCTCCAGTCTGCTGGGACTTCTCCTGTTCTCCAAGAGTTCTCAAAGATTATTGCCAATGGCTCTGATATTACATTTGCCAGTTCTTTTAATACTCTAGGATGTAGTTCATCTGGTCCTGGAGATTTATATTCATTTAGGTTAACCAGGTATTCCTGTACTACCTCTTTACTTATTCTGTGCTGAATTTCCTCTATTCTGTCTCCATTATCCTTAGGTTGAGCACCCTTTGCCTTTTCTGAGAAGACTGAAGCAAAGAAGGTGTTGAGTAATTCGGCCTTTTCTCTGTCCCCTGTTAGCATTTTGCCATCTTCTGCATGCAGTGGCCCTACTGTTTCCTTCTTCTTCCTTTTGCTGCGGACATATCCAAAAAAGCCCTTTTTATTGTTCTTAACCTCTCTAGCAAGCCTGAGTTGATTCTGCGCTTTAGCTTTTCTGACTTTACCCCTACATGTGCTGGCTATTTGTTTGAATTCCTCTTTCGTGATTTCTCCATTTTTCCATTTCTTATACATGTTCCGTTTAAAACTTAGCTCATTTGAAAGTTCCTTAGTCATCCATCCTGGCTTCTTGAGACATCTTCCACTTTTCTTCCTCATTGGAACTGTTTGAAATTGTGCCTTCAATATCTCCCTTTTGAGAAACTCCCATCCGTCTTGAACTCCCTTTTCTTTTAGTATTCCTGACCATGGGATCACTCCCAGTATTTCTCTAAGTTTATTGAAATTAGCTCTCCTAAAGTCTAGAGTGCGTGTCTGACTATGCCTAGCTTCTCCCTTCCACTGTATTACAAACTCCAGGATAACATGGTCACTTCCACCTAAGGATCCAACCACTTGCACCCCATCAACTAGGTCTTCCCTGTTGGTTAAGATCAGATCTAAAATGGCTGATCCCCTTGTTGCCTCTTCCACCTTTTGGACAATGAAATTGTCTTCCAGGCAAGTGAGGAATTTGGTAGACTTTGAGGATTTGGCTGAGTTTGACTTCCAGCAAATATCAGGATAGTTGAAGTCACCCATCACTACTACATCTCTCTTTTCTGAGTATGTGATTATCTGTTCTAGAAAGGCATCATCCAATTCCTCTGCCTGAGTCGGGGGTCTGTAGTAGACTCCCACAGTAACATCCCTGTTATTTCCCTCTCCTTTAATTTTTATCCAGATGCTCTCCACCTGGCTTCCAGTATTGACTTCCTGCATCTCTTCACTGGTGTAAATATCCCTGACATATAATGCTATTCCTCCTCCTTTCCTGCTTGGCCTGTTTCTCTTAAAAAGGTTATACCCCTCTATTTCTACATTCCAATCATGAGACTCATCCCACCAGGTTTCAGTGATGCCTATTATATCATATTTCCCTTGTTGTGCTAGGAGTTCAAGTTCATCCTGCTTATTTCCCATACTCTGTGCATTAGTGGAGAGGCATTTAAGACCATGTGTCCTCTTTACTTGCTGCTTTTGCACATTTTTTTGCCTCCTACTGTTGGGTCCTTGCACTGTTTGCCTTGTTCCCTCTATGCCACTTGGACTTTTCTCTCCATCCCTTTTGCCTTCCAGTATAATGTCTCCCTCCCCCACATAACTCAGTTTAAAGCCCTCCTGATCAGATTCTTCAGACTGTTGGCAAAAACGTTTTTGCCAACTGGCGTGAGATGCAGTCCATCCCTTGCCAGAAGTCCCTCCTCATGGAACCGCAGCCCATGATCCAAGAATCCAAACTGTTCTTGGCGGCACCATCTACGGAGCCAGTTATTCACCTCTGCTATTTTCCTCTCCCTTCCTGGACCATGCCCTTCTACGGGGAGTAGAGATGAGATGACAACCTGTGCATCCATCTCTTTCAGCTTCCTTCCCAGAGCCTCATAATCCCTTTTGATATTCTGAAGGCTGTGCCTTGCAGTATCATTGGTTCCCACATGAACCAAAAGAAGGGGGTATTGATCAGTAGGCTTGACAAGTCTTGTCAGCCTCTCCGTCACATGATGGATCTTTGCCCCGGGGAGACAACACACCTCCCGAGACATCCTGTCAGGCCCACAAACCACTGCTTCTGTACCCCTCAGCAAGGAGTCCCCCACCACGACCACGCGCCTCCTCCGAGGCTTAGCAGTGGCTGTTCCTTTTCGTGATACTCTCAGGCTCTCCTGCTCTGTCCCTGATGTCTGTCCCTGCTGCTTTTCCTCATCATCTCTGACAACAGAGAGAGATTCAAAGCGATTCTGTAGCTGCAAGCCGCTCACAGAACGTTCCCTGGTTACCTTACTTCTGTGTGTGACCTTCCTCCAAGCATCTACCTCTATTATATGTGGAGTGACCTCCTCCACCCCAACGACTTCCTCTCTCTGTTTCCCACCCAAGACATTCTGGTCTGATCTGTTCAGGAGATTCTCCTGCTCTCTATGATGCTGGAGTGCAGATATCTTCCAAGAGGGGTTGGGTTGAAGCTCCAATATGGAAAAGAGAAAGAGGCAAATGTGTCAGGACCGTGTTGCATCAGGTCTTGAGAAAATGACATGGATGTGGCCAATAGGTGGAGATAAAGAACAGTTCCAGTGGCAGTCACATGAATCTGCATGTTGAAACAGTGCATCATGGGAAGGCTAATGCAACTGTCCACTGTCATCTTCTGAGACTGAGAGAGTCTGTGATACGGGTGGTGTTAGAGCAACTGCCTCGGAGGTTGTTTTTATGGTTGGTTGGTAAAGTAACTTGTTAGCGGAACTCAGATTCTTCACAGACCTTCTTCTGGGCGTCCTGTCCACGTACATAAACTCTGCATATGAACCTAGCATGCACCTTCCCAACAAAATGTCACTGGAAATTTCATTTATACTTTCAGGTTATCTAGTGTGTGTATTGTATATGGGGTTATTTTTCCCAGCATAGGAATATACTGCTTTTGCACTAAGGCCACAGAGATCTTTTTTTAGGAAAAAAAAATTAAAGCTATATATTAAAATGATAAACTGTAATGATGTTATTCCTATTTGATTCTTTGAAGCAATCTGAACCCAAGACAGAGAGAGAGAGAGAGAGAGAGAAACACATAAGACTGTCTACAGATGGAGTGTTACGGAGGCTAGGGGTGATCTTTCTCCAAGGAAACAAACACAGCAATGGCACCATTATAGTTTACCACTATTGTGCTATACTGTAATTCTAGATGATGATTTAAAGGAGTCACTGGGGGAAGACTGTAAGGAGATCATATGTGGATTGTAACACATCTGGAAACACCCCAGAAGGGGTACAAGAGTTAAGCACACCCATATCACAAGCAAACCTATATCACAAATTAAAATATGCCACCTTTTAACTGATTTTTTTTAAAAGTCAAGACACTGTTTGAATGGGGAAGCAACCAGAAATGTAGTGTAGCATTAAGAAGCACAAAGCATTAAGAACTGACACAAATCACCAATCTAGATGAGTCCAATATGGCAGGTGACATTTTGTCTCTTTTAAGACACTGAACGATTTTAAAAATAAAATAAAATGAAGGCATTAATGGCTTACTCTTTTTAAATGGATTTGTAACACCCAAGAATTATTTGTAAGAATAACCCACATGGACTCTTTTTTCTTTGCTAACCAGCCCTTTGCTGTTGTGGCTGTTTTATCCCTGCAGTGGTCAGACACCCAGAACTCTCAGCTGCATCAAGCCCTGCAGACCTTGGAAAGTGAACGTGAAACTCTGTATTCAAAAATTGATAACCTACAAGAAGACAACAGGCTCATAGTGGAGTGTCTCAGTGCCATGGAAAGTAAGGCCTTTGTAGAAATGAGAAGCTGGATCACAGCAGATCTAAGTTTCAGACAAAGAGGTGTATGACCCTATCCTACTATTGGTTTCCTGTTTCTGACATGGATCCAAGAATTCCTCTGTAGCGACTAAGGGCCAATTTCAAATGTTAGTGGGAACACATGATACAGCCCTCAATTGTGACTGTACCAAATCCAGTGAATACGACATATTTTGAATGAGATTGTATGTACAGCACTGTGCAAATTTACAGCGCTATATTATAATAATAATAATAATAATAATGATGATGATGATGATGATGATGATATGACATCCCAGTTCAAAATTTCATTGTGTGCTGAAACTTTGATCCTCCAGGTGTTTTGGACTTTATTTCCCAGAATCATGATAGCTTTCCACATGCAAAAGTGAAAGTGTGTTTAGGCAGTAACTCCCATGTGCATTCTGCAACTTTTCAGTAACACAGAAGACAATCTATCTTTTTGTATTTTATGTCAGACCAAGTGACTTCTGCAGAACAATTGCCTTAAAAGGCATAACATATCTTGTCAAAACCTTTGGGCTTATTTTTTCCTTCTGTGAGTTGCTTGGGAGATACTGAGCAGTTACATAATGTGTGGGTCTGTTTCACCATCTGTGCAGTGGTGATAACACAATCCTGACTCACAGGGATTCAGAAAAGGGAAGGATTTGCAAATTGAAAGCCGCTGTGCTGAAACCACAAGGCAGTATTTTTCCCTTGACTTCTGTAGGTTAGAGCTAGATGTCCTTCTTTCTAAATACAATTCCCACTTAGGGTGCTAAATATAAGGAAAAAAGGCCTTGTACAGAGTTACATATCATTTCTGAAAAGTTGACTATTAATTTCAGGCAAGCTACAAACTCAAGAAAAAGAGAGACTAATGTTGGAAGCCACAATTAAACATTTGCACAGTAAGTAGAACTTTGTGATTCAAAAAGATGGTTAATGATGATCATGGAGGTCCACAAACACAGTGCTCTCACATTCTCCATGATATAATGCAATGGTTTTAATATTCTTTTTGGTTCTTATGAGATGCAAATATTTAGTAATACATATTGTACTAAGACCATTAGTGCAAGGTATTATCTTTAAAATTGTCTCTGATATTGTCACACAAGGAAAGGGAGGAGTCACCAACTTTACACCTGAATATGGAAGTTATTTTCTAATTGTGGTTAGTTAATCTTCTGTCATTCCAATGTGTGATGTCTGAACTAAAGGGAGAGTGTCCACAAAAGAGGATTTTTGCTTATCAATATCACATCCATGTAGATAAATGGTGCATATGCAGCATGTATACCATAATATTCATTTCAATTGTATTTGTATGGTGCACATACATTTTTCCTGTTTGAAAGTTCTATCTGTGCGGGAATATGATGTGATGTGCAGTGATTCTTGGAAAGAGATACAACATATGATGCCATATTATGTCATGATTTTTTTTTACATACATAGGAGCCAACTGACCTTCCCCCCCCCCCACACCACCAAAAAAACAAACAAACAAACAACAACATGGGAGGATGATGTTGTCTTCCATTACCAAGGAGAAAGAAATCAAAATGTATTTTCTTTGAACCCACTGGTTACATGATCACCAAAAGAATAAAGGAGACCATTCACATCAATTAAACTTAGTCTTCAGTGCAACAGATTAATTTCCATACAGCTGCAGTTCCAAGCCAGTTGTGGGAATGTCTCCTGGCAGAATGATGCTGACTTGCTTAAGGAACATGCATCTGACCTACCACAAAATGTGCATGAGTTGGTTTATCCCCATGGTAATAGGGATCACAAAGGAACCAGCAGAGCGTTCTGTTGTTGTTTTCAGTAAGCTTCAAATGTGGCAAAGTGCCACAAGAATGAACTATGCAAACATGCTGGCTAGATGACCACATAACCGTCTTATGAGCACCACCTCTTGTGGTTGGGCACAACTTGACAACCTTGTTAAAGGGAAATAACTTTATCTTTTTTAACTTCAGCCCAATTTAGCACATATTAATAGAATCGTAGAGTTGGAAGAGACCAGACAGTCCATCTAGCCTAACAATCAAAGCATCCCTGACAGATGGCCATCCAGCCTGTGTTTAGAAACCTCCAGCGAAGTGACTCCATTACATTCTGAGGCAGCATATTCCATTGTTCAACAGCTCTTACAGTCAGGAAGTTTTTCCTAATGTTTAGTGGAATCTCTTTTCCTGTACTTTGAATCCATTGTTCTGGAGCTTAGTCCCTGGAGCAGTAGAAAACAAGCTTGCTCCATCTTCAATATGGCACCCTTTCAGAAATGGGTATCATGTCACATCTTAACCTCCACTTCTGCAAGTTAAACATTACTACCTCCCTAAGTCTTTCCTCATAGGGCGTGGTTTCCAGACCTTTTACCATTTTGGTTGCCCTCCTCTGGACACGTTCCAGCTTGTTAATATCCTTGTTGATTATGCTACTAGGCTGGACACACTATTCTAGGTGAGGTCTGCAATCACATTGGGGTTTTTTGGCTGCCACATCACATTATTGACACGTGTTCAGCTTTACTACTCCAGATCTGCTTCATATATTGTAAAACCAGGAGTTACATCTGGATGGGGCTTTACAGACCACCCTTTTGGGGCGGTCTGCAGCCGCCCCTTTAAGCGCCGGGACGGGGCCAGGGCTGCCTCACCGGCATCCGAGGCCCGATCCCGGTGCTCCTCCAGGACGTGGAAAAGGGGCAAAATGCCCCTTCCCCACAGCCTAGAAAGTTATGTCCTTAGGGCTTCATGCCCCAAGAACAGCCCAAGTGGTGGAGGACAAGGAGAAAGGGGCCTCCTGGCCCCTTTCTCCCTGCCTTTGTTCCCGCAGCAATCTAGCTGCTGCGGGAATGATGCACGCCGTGAAAAGGAGCTCCCTTCTTGAGCTTGTTTTGGCGCCATGGAAAGGGTGCCCTAGGCGCCCTCCCGTGGTGACATTGTCAGGCGCGCACAGTATTATTTAAATGCTGCACGTGCCATGACACCATCATGGCGCGCCCATATAGATGCCGCCATTTTAAAATGGTAGTGTCCATAAGCACTAGGGTTAGGGAGGGTGTAAATGCTGTGCCCTCCCTAACCCTAATCGCGCTGCACAGACAGCCCTTTTGCGTCGTCTGTATCAGCCCAATGTTTCTTTTTTTTCTTCTTCTTCCTAAGCATAGTACCTTACATTTCTTCCTGTTGAAATTCATTTTATTCATTTTTGGCCCCGTTTTCTAATCTGTTTAAGGTCATTGTGAATTTTGATCCTATGCTCTGGAGTATTACCTACCTCTACTAATTTGGTGTGATATGTTAATTTGATAAGCATGCCTTCTATTCCATCAACCAAACCATTTATAAAGACATTTAATAGCACTAGTCCCAGAACTAGTGGCACTCCACTTTTCTCCAGGATGAAGTGGAGTCATTGGTGAGCACCCTTTGGGTTGTTGGTCAACCAGTTACAAATCCACATAACAGTTGCATTATCTAAACCATATTTTACTAGCTTTATTGTAAGAACATCATGGGAAACCTTGTCAAAGGCCTTACTGATATTAGATTATGCTACATCCACAGTATTTTCTTCATCTTCCAAGCTTGTAACTCTCAAAAAGAGAGATTAATCTGGTAAGACTTCTTTATGAGAAATTCATGCTGGCTTTTAGCCTTTTAGTGGGTGAAAATTCTTCCCCACAACTGTTTGAATTGAGCATTATGGACTGGAAGTGGTGGGAGAGAGAGAGAGAGGGAGAGAGAGAACTAAGAAAGGTGCATGCAACTGTTCATGGCTTTGATCAACTTTGGTTTGTTCCCTTTACAGATGAGATGTACAATCAGTCCAGGGAATTTATGATTCAGCAAGATGAAATGCAAAAGACAGGTCAGCTAAACTGGTAACAGGACTTGTAGTTCATCTGAGATGCTGTAATTGGTATCTTTATGGACCACTCTTCACATGACACATCTGGGCATACACTCCAGCTTTACATGTGCTCTCATCTTAAGAGCCATAAATAATAACATCCCATGTAATATGTATTTTATGTGAAATTTAATTGTCCTGAAAAAGGCTGCTAGATAACAAAAAACGTTAGTGTCTAAAAGTGTTAAGATATCTCTGTTGGAGTATAAAATAAATATTTACCTCAAAGATGATGTCCACTTTCCTGATTTTACCATATTGCTACTTTTTAAAAAATGGTTTACTTTTTTTAAAAAAAATAGCTCAAATGAATGAGTACTGAAATAACAGGAGAAAGGTGTAAAGGCCTTCAAACTTCTTCCACCCAGGTTCCTCAAAGTATAATATCTAATGTACAATTCAATTAATCTCAGAATCAGAGAACGAATGAAACAAGGCTTGTGCAAATTTGATCCATGTGTGCTGAACTACATACCCAGACCATATTCTAGTATTATAATATTGAGTACATGAACATCAGGGATGTTTCAAAGAGGGACAACTGTGTCTAGTAAATAAGGGCATTCCACTTTGTGTTTCCAAGAAAGACCACATATGGGAATACCATAGGATAGCTCCCACTGCTGCCCAAGCAAGGAAGCAGTCATGTAATCTGAAAGCTGGGTAATTTATAATGAAATGCTAAAGTCATTGCATATCAAAATGTAGCATCATCCTATCACTGCTCATGATAGACAAATAATCATATCCAGTTGTCTCAGTATAAGAAATGAGCTCACAGCTCAGTCATCCAGAAATAAGCCTCCATATTTTGCACTAATTTTGTTCTATGTCTGCAGCCTAACCAAAAAGCAGAGAGGAAAACTTTTAACTTTTTGTTAAACAATTGGAAATCAAAAGCAGCTCTTGGTCATCTCTTCCAACTCACCCTGTGATAGTATCATTGTATACTTCCTCAACTGTCTGCCACCTTGTTTGTCATTGACAGAGAGGCGGGATATAAATAAAAGTTTTATTTTTTAATATTTTATTATTCCGGATATGCCTTCTGCTCACCTCTACACTCTACAGTTTTGGGAATCAGTGGGAACTGGCCCTATGTCATCAATTTTTACAGTGCATTTGGGGATGATATTAAAAGTCACACCAATGCCCATAGGAAATTCAAATAGTTCAGAGAAGTGTTGGAGTAATGTTATTATGGCATATTGTTATGATGTCAAGCCTCCTTGTGTAAGAAGTAGTTCTCTGGGGCTTTTAGAAATAAAGGTCCCAGTGATCCCAAATCAGTAAAGGAGAAACGGATGTTTCAAAAGCAAGCACTGAAAACACTAAAAATTGCTTTACTTTGGTCAGCAATGCACCAGATTGCATTCTGTACCTTAGAATAAAGTTTCCATGAGAGCTATAGTCAAAATTTAGAAGTATACAATATGGTGTGTGAGGGAGTTGTTTGGGGAGGGTTCAGACAGGCCCCAACAGCTTGCTGAATATACTGCCAGCATACATTGAGGAATCCAGTAAATGGCACTGTGTCTGCATCAATGTACACCCATACCTGACTCATCGCCTTCCTTGAGAAATTTTCAAAAACTCATGTCTTCATAAACAGTGGTTCTCAGTCTTTTATATCTTAGGTATAACCACTTATCCAAAAACCTAGGATCATCATGGTAAAGTGGGGGGGGGGGGGGCGGTGGCTCACTATTTTTAATGGTGATCGTTATATGTTTACAGGCATTCTGTAATTTTTTTTCTTAATTTATTTAATTCTAAAAACATTTAAAAACCGTGTAACATTACAAAGAAAATGTATCACATAAAGCTGCTACAGGAGTGTTTTAAGCAACATATTCCTTCTGTGCATAAAGATATATTATTAAGACAGAAATAAATAAAATTAATGTTTCCAAAACCTTGAAAGGTCAAATGGAAGACCATGTGGAGAAAATGTGAAGAGATGCTGAAGAACTTGAAACTGGTTAAATAGGGTCTGAACATGCAATTACAGGCATTTTAGTTATATTTATCATTTATGGTATAAATTTAAGGATACAGAAAATGCATTAATGCATTGTTCAAAGACAAACCGGAGTAATTCCATTAGCAGTAGAAAACGGTCAGGAAAACTATCCCACCTGTGGTAGTGGAGGGCCATTGTTCACAAAGCCACTATGCTTTTTTTTTTCCTTTTAAAAATGCCTAAAAAGGAAGAGAAAGGGCCTACATTTTCTTTGAAATTTTGGGTGCAGTAAAGAGAGAAAGGGGAAAAAAGAATAGCAGTGTTTCACTGAAGCATTGACTTTTAAACCATGGTCCTAACAACATGAATAAACTAAATTTCGGAGCCTTTGGACAAATTGTCCAGATTTTATTCATATGCTCAAATAGAATTTGACATCTGGTTTAACTATACAAACACTCTCCTTATGTCATCAGATCTTTGAAAAAGTCAACTTGTTTTCCAAATTTATGGGCTTTGGATCCACAAAGAACTGGTTTTAATTCATGCACTCATTGTCCAAGATAATCATCTTGTAGACAGGCAAGTATGTTAATGTGAAAAGATAAGATTGTAATGAAAGTTTGACTGTTTTTGTAGAACAGGGCATCATTACAAGGTACACCCCAGTCTTCAGCTCAGCTGAACCAAAGCAGAATGTCCAGTCAAACAGCCACAAGATGGGGAGAGAGAGCAACCTGGAGGATCAGCTGCAAAAGAGAAAAATCCTGCTCACTGCTAAGGAAAAAGAGGTGAGGAGGTGACTCAAGCAGCTAATATGATTAAATGATCTCATTAAGAGATTACTTGCTATTTTCAAATGCCTTTGAATGCAGATAGGGTATTCTGATGGCTGTTTTATCGGGCAACAGGCATCTGATGATAGCTCCCTACACAGCTGATAATACACATGTCTTGATCTGAAACGTGTTCACTCATTACTGCATTTCCAAGTCACTAACATCTGCACATTATGCCCCAGAAGGCAGGTTAGATAAGTCCCTAGAACTCCATTTTACAAACAAAGCACGGTTTTTCCTGGCCCACAAGAGAACTGCTAAAACTCCAATCTTCTAATATCACATCACTAATCTTTATAACCCCCTTGGCACATGTCATAGCAGCACCAAGTTTTGTTTGTTTGTTTGTTTTTACTCAAGAATCAAATATGAGGTATTAGAATTCAAAGAAATAGCCATCTGGGAAATCACTATGAAAAGGGATCTTGTAGCACACTTGTGACTCACTGAAAGCTGGTAGACCCCATGCATCCGAGGAAGTAGGCTCAAGTCTACAAAAGCTCATACTACCAGCTTCTTTCTTCCAGTTAGTCTCAAAAGTCCTGCAAGATCCCTTTGCATACAGAATAGTTTTCCTATGGGGACATGTGGATGCACTGTATGTATTAATGTTTAAATACTGATCCATATAATGAAAAATGTCTCCGCTGGTCACTAGACCCCAGAAGAGATGGGATATTGTTTCTAGGGGAAACAGTGCAATTAGGAACTGGGAATGCTACTCTAAGAGCATCTCTATTCAAAGGAAAACATGTGTCTCCAAAATAAACAACTTCTCTTCAAGTAACTAGACATCACTCAAGTTAGAAATAGTTTCTTCTAACCTTACAGGCTGTATCAACTTTGCTCATAGCTTTAAAGAACAAGAAAATTTTAAGATCACTTGTAAAGAAAGTACCAGGTATATTTTAACTGTTTTGTATGAACCAGAGAGATGGTACAGAGAAGGTACAAGTGACTACAGTTAAAGGAGTAAATTCTTCATCTTGTGAGAGTTTCAGGGATACTGATGCTCAAAGTGCCACCACTATGTGCCTATCGGTAACTATGGGAGTGGGAGGTACTAAACAGCCATCTTCTTGAACGCCCATGTGTTTCTTGACAGTGCACAGATCTTCGCTATGAACTAGAAATCTTGAGTCAAGAGTATCACAGTTGCCTTGCCAAGTTACCCCAGTGCCGGGAAGATCTCAATCACTCTCACATCAAACAGGACCAAGTAGGAACAGTTTTCTTTGATTATCTATTTTCTTCTGCTCTATTATGATATAGACCTGCATTCAGTAGCCCAGGATCCACCTGTGGAACATGGAGGAGTGTGATCCCATCCCCCCCTGCAATACCCTCCTCCATGTGAATCATCAAGAGCACATTTTGTAGTAGAGACAGTTGGGAGGCAGGGGAATAGATGTTGAGTTTAGGCCTTGATCTGCAAAGATATCAAAAACAAGGCTTCCTAGCTTCTAAATGCCCACAAACTGAACTTTAAAAAACATATATGTGGCTTGAACACAAACGGCAGGGTACAACAGTTTTTAAAATACTGCAGAGCAGGGCTTATCATTAGCTTGAACTGTGTAATCTGAGAGCTGGTGTAGTGTTTTGAGCTCTGTACTACGGCTCTGGAGACTAGAGTTTGAATCCCTGCTCATCCAAGAAAGCCTACTGGGAGACCCTGGGCAAGTCACACTCTCTTATTCTCAGAGAAAGGTGATGGCAAATCCCCTCTGAACAAATCCAACCATGAAAATCCTATCACAAGTTCACTTTAGAGTCGCTCTAAGTTAGCAAATGCAAAGCAAAGAGTACAGGTGAGAGCTTAATATAACTACTGGAACCAAAGGAGGAATTATGTGTTTCTATGTGACACTATTCACTAATTTGTTTTATTATCTCACTAGGTTTCATCTTTATCTCAGAGAAGACATGATCATTGGATCACTCTCCTAATGGTAGTCATGGCAACAGCTTTTGTAACTTACTTAGTCAACTTTATGCCTTGAATTTACCTTCTGTGGAATTTTGCTCATGTTTCATCAGGGCAGTCTACAATCAACTGTACTGTAGAATGCAATTATTTTGTACTGAAGTGTTTTAGTTTTGTACAGAATTTGGAACTGCAAGTTCTGCTAAAGGGATTTGACTGTTCGAGTTTCTGTGCTAATTTGGTGGTTGCCTTTTTATTAAAGTCTACATTTAAAAATGGTAGTGTGTCTATCTGTTGAATCCCCATACTACAGAATTCTGTAAAAACAGCACAAAACATTTCCCTTCCTTTCAGTAGCTTAAAAGCATATGTCCAAAAAATTTGGGGCTTGTTTGTTTATTATTTTATTTAATGGAGTGCTGTAAGTAAAAATTGGCATGTGCCTCTGGTACAGGGTCTTTATTTACAAAGTCACTGCTACTTCAGCAACAACCTCTGTTGAAATATTCAGATCTGCAAAGTATTTTTGAGTTTTGAAAACGTCTTTGAGATTTTCACACCATGTATTGAGACTTGTTTTCATGGCAGAATATAGCAGCTCTGGGACACTGAAAGAATAAAACCGGACTTTGAATTCACTGCTTATCTTACAGAATGTGGCTTGGATAGTGAACACCCTCAGTGGGGTTAGAGACAAGCAGTTCTCAAAGCTCTTCTGAGCATGAAAACTATAGGCTGCTGGATAGCCCAGCAAAACACCAAACAGAGAGCACAGATTGCATTCAACAGAGATGGTGCTCGATGAAAGCATCTGGGATGTATCTGCTGCCTGTGTTTTAATATGACCCAGTAACTCAAGCAGATGACCTTTTATGAGATTTACATCTTCTGGTTCGCAAAAGCCTGGGCAAGTTCTAGATGCAGAAACATCAATGAAGGGAACATTGTTCTTCAGTAGGACAGTTTCCAACCACAGCTGCATCACTTCCAAGTTGATAATCAGAACATTTTCAGCTATGCTCAGAACATGTAACCGGCATCCAAGTTGACTGATGGTCTGAAGTTCCTGAACATAGCTCACAATCTGAGAAATGCCAGCAGAACTGTAATCATACAGGAAAGCTGGCTTCAAACCAGCAGCTACTGCAAGAATCTCCCCAGCCAGACTCAAGGAGGCAGAAGAGGTTAAGCTTTTCTTCTTTCTCATTTTGAGATGATGCCGGGCTGCAGCAATGAGCAGCTGAGGGAATGGGTCAGCCATTCTCATCCTTAGACTGGGGTCAGCCCAGGGAACATCTGAACCTCCCCATTATCCTCCAGCCTCTAGCTGTCTGCTACTTCAGCCAGCACCTAGGAGACAATACAGAAACAAATTAGTATTGCTGAACAAACAAACAACAGAAACAGTGCAATTTTTAACTTTTAAAAAATCTGATAAAGTAAGGTTGAAAACACACTGCAGAAACAATCCAGTTTTTAGACTGCTTTAACTGCCCTGGTTCAGTGCTAGGGAATCCTGGGAATTACAGTTTATTGTGGTGCAAGAGTGCTCTGACAAAAAAGGCTGAATGTCTCACAAAACTACAGAGCCAGGGCAGGTAACACAGTCCCACACTGGATTATTTCTGTAGTGTGTTTTAGACCTCAGCGAACATTATCTGTGATGAAGAACCAAATGTCTAGAGCAGGGATGAAAATCAAAGGTCACGAGTCCCCCAGATGTTTCCCAGAATGCCAGTGTTCCTTCTATACTCTCATTTGATCATGTTCCAGCATGAGGGCATGTTTTTTCCCCCTCATTCTACAATCTGAAATATCTTAAGGCTAAGTAAGAGCTTTAAACTCAAATATTCTTGTATTTTTAGTTCCACCCTTTTTGTCTTTGCCATGTCCATCACCAGAAGAATGCAGTGATAGGGTCGCCTTAAGGATGCCAAAATGACTTGGAGGCACACAATAACAACAACAAAATCTTAAGGCCCTTGAGGGGAGAGGGTTTTCTTTCTGTGGGTCTCCACCACACCTTTCAGTGGGTTTTCCTGGCAAGAGTTGTTCAGAGGAGGTTGGCCATCCTTTGAGGCTGAGAGAGTGTGACTCGGCCAAGGCCACCCAGCAGGTTTTATGGCCGAGCCGGGATTCAAATCCTGGTCTCCAAACCTTGTGATGTGAAGTCGAAGGCTTCCAAGGCCAGCATCCATAGCTTTTTGTGAGTTTTTCGGGCTGTCTGGCCACATTCTAGAAGATGTATCTGTGGCTGGCATCTTCTCTGAAGGTGCTGGCAAAACGTCAGGAATAAGCTCTTCTGAAAGATGGGTGCATAGCCTGGGGAAAAAAACCCACAAAAACTATGGATTCCTTGTGAGTTTGTAAAGCTCATTTGTAAAATGCTATGTAAAGCCTATGACACTATACAAATAAAGGTAATAATAATAATAGTTGCTGTATGTGATTTGATAATATTAGGGCTATTTAGAATAAGTAAATGATGATGTATTATTTAGAATAAATGAAGGTATAATATATATATATATATACACACACACACACACACATATACACACACACATACTATATGAAAGATTATCTATATATGTGTGTGTGTGTCATATAAATATGATACTGATCTGTTAGGTTGCAAGTTTTAGGATTAGGACTTTTTTCCCTTTGGATTATATACGTATACTTTTTTTGTATTATGGATGTTATGATTGATCAGTATGTTTAATATTTATTATTTAAAGAAACCCAACTATGCTGGCTCAATAGACTCATTGAGCCTCCCATTGTGTACTGTATTATGTCACTCTGTCCATTCTGTTTAATTTGATTTTAAATTGATTATTTTAATAGATTATTTCAATTGTAATTATGTTTAATTCATTTTTATTTTTATTTTTTTTGGTGAGAGAAGATAGGTATAATTCATTGTACGGAATTTTAATATGTAAGCCGCTTTGGTTGTTATATAACAGAAAAGCGAGATATAAATAAAGTTTTGTTATTATTACTACCAAACAAACGTTCAATTCCCTTTTTTAAAAAAATAAAATAAAAATAAATATTTCATTTTCTAGCAATAGCAATACCAGCTTGCTATTATTGCTGGTATTCAGCCTGTCAGGTGTTTTTGCTTTTAAATCAAAAAATGCTCAATTAAAATATGGTTGAACACTTTTTTCATATGTTTCCCTTTCTAGCATTTTTTACTCTGTGGTAAAGAAATGATTTTTTTTTCCCTTGATTTTACTCTGTTTTGCTATCCCTCTGAGGCTGAGAGAGTGTGACTTGGCCAAGAACTCATATAAGCAGATGTGGGATTCGAACCCGGGCCTCCAGAGTCCCAGTCCAACTCTCAAAGCACTAAGCCAAACTGACTTTCCTTCTGTCTGCCTGATTATTAGATAATAGTTCAAGAAGCCACAATAGCAAAGTGCAACCCGCATCCTCCCCGCATTGTCTCCACTCTATAAATACCACGCTCTTCTTTTCCTGTTTTTGTTGCTTCTTCCAGTCGGAGCATGCGCAGAAGCTCCCTGCGCCGACGCACCGCCCTTCCGCTTCTCGTGAAAAAAAAAAAGTATCCTCCGACGACCGGCTCTTAAAGGGGACGCGCCCTCTTTAAAGGCAACGTCCCTGTTGCTTAGGAACCGTGCTCACTCCCCCCCCCCAAAATGGCGTCTCAGGCCTACTGGAAAAGTGCAAATAAATGAACGCAGTTCCCATCGCTGTGGGATCCTGGGATTTGTAGTTTTGCGTTGTCTCACACAACACTACACATCCCAGAACCCCACAGCATTGAGCCGTGGGCGATAAAGCGGTGTCAAACTGGGTTATTTCTGCAGTGTAACTCTGCTGGGGAATCCTGCTACTCTTTGTTTAAATAAAATTGTGTGTTTGGCACCGGTTTAATGGCCTTGGCTCAAGGCTGTGGAATTCTGGGAGTTGGAGTTTGTTGTGGCCCAGAGCGGAGCAGAGCTCCGCTCTGGGCCCCACAACAAACTCCAACTCCCAGAATTCCACAGCCTTGAGTCAAGGCCATTAAACCGGTGCCAAACCGGGTTATTTCTCCAGTGTGGACGCAGCCCATAAATCAGAAACAACTTGAAGGCAAACAACAAACACAGCCATAAAACCTATATGTATTAGATTCCAGTCTGTATTCTGCTTTTAAGATCTTTCTGAGCCCTTCCATAAAGATACAAGAGTTTATCACACGAAGGAAGATCGGGAGTTTATCACGTGAATATCCCTGGGGAAAAAATTGTGTAATCACGCAAAACAATTTTTCACATGACATCACACAAAACCCACCATTAAAGTGGTCACTAAGAAGCATTAACACGAATCTTTTTATTTTGGGGATTTCACCAAAAACGCCGTTCCGCTATCACTTTATTTGTACAATTGTGTGTGATAACAATTTGCACAATTAATCACCATTTTTTGCTTTATTTATGGGAAGCTTGAAATGTGCTTTAATCTCTCTTTAATGCTGAAATTAGTCCCAGAATGATAAACTCCATAGTCTGGATGAATGTTGTACCTAATGAAGATTTCATATCCATAATACAGCTGCTGGTATTTATATAGTGTGTTAAGGTGTTCAGAGCCTTTGGCAAGTGAACCGTGCGTTCTGGAGGGTAAGAGCAGTATTTTCAACCCATACTGCAGAAAGAAAAGAGATCGGATTCAAAGTCGAAAGAATAATGGCTCAACCAAGAGCCACCCAGGACACTGCATCTTGAGCTCTCTGATGTGAAGGACCAGCATTTCCCCTCCAATCTGCCACCATATTTGTGCCAATTGACTACAGTTCTTTCTTTTTTGGAAACTCATCAAGGACTGGCAACCAGTAACCAGCATTGTAACATGTATATTGTGCATTTTCGGTTGGCTCCATGATCCTGCATTTTGACTAGGACAAATTTAGGAAGTGTCTTGGTGAAGTGAGATTCAATGATACTTTGTTTGTACTATTACTTTCAAGCTATAGTCTTAGGACCATATCAGATGTCGGAAATTGGAATTATAATCCAATAGCAATCTGAACGCAATCATGGGGTTTCACATTATTGCGAATTAAAGTATCTCACGCAATTTCGGGCAAAAGGGAAGTCATTCCGAACGCAATCATGGGTTTTACGTTATTGCAATTTAAAGCATCTCACGCAATTTCGGGCAATGGGGGGTCATTTTCGGGTAATGGGAAGTCATTCTGAACGCATTCCGAACGCAATAAGATTTCACGTAAATTCGCTAAACTAGCGAATTCACGTGATTTGAATTGGCTCCAATTGGCTCCATTCGCAATAAAGAGAAATTCCTCCCATCTGATAAAACTCCTTAGATGCCCTTATTTAAGGACAAATCCTGTTACCCTGTGAAGCTTTCTGTTGTTGTTTGTTTGTTTATGTCCCACTTTTATCTCAAAACTGGGACTGAGAGTGGCTTACAATTTAAAAGAGCAGTACCATTTAAAATATACAAAAGTGATGCATTAAAAAAGAATTAAATTATTACAACATTAAAGGTTAACATGCAGTGAGTGAGACAGGCTGCTGTTTTTACCATTATTAAGTAGCATTCAGTAAATTTAGAACCTTTCTTTCTACACAAAAAGGTGGTCAAGGTGACTAGCAATAATAAAATTGAAAATAATATATGGTTATAAGAAAAATATAAAATATAAAAGCCTGTCAGTAAAAAACACAGTAAAATGTATAAACCACCACCCATTAATTTAAACCTAATAGCAGGAACATTAAAGACTCCTTATTAAAGACTGTGTGGGATACTTACATACATATATAATAGGAGAAAGAGCCTAAAGTACACTTGATTTCATACGCCAAATATAAAAAGCATTTTAAGCAGGTCTCAGTGTTATAAACTTACTTTGGTGCACTTTGGATCCAATACATGTTGTCAGCTGCTTTTTAATGCTGTCATCTTCCTGAATTTGCTGGAATACCAAAAGGGAAGTATTTGAGCAACTTGTTTAAAATATATATTTATTCACCCTAGAGCAAACATGAAGTCATTCAGTGGCTATTAAAACAGGTGGGAAGCTGAAACAGTAATATAAATGTTAATGAACATTTCTGATGTCATTCTGTGACATCTGTTCCATTCTTGCAACTGCCTCCTGGTCGGGACTGAAACCAGAAACTTAAGCATAGTCTTTTTTGGTTCTTTTGTGTTATTTGGCCAATTATCTTTTAGTAGGTGACGGAGCCACTCCTTAATTTCCTCTCTCCTAAAGTAATTAGCCAAACTCGTTTCTTTTTAGTACCTCAACATTTCCACGCATGATTATATTGTTTTAAAGAAACAAGGAATGCACAATTTATAGAATATAATGTGAAAAAATTCTGAAGCATTCAAGTACCATATCCTTATCTCTATTTTATATACTTTTGCCCTCTTTTCCACTTCTTCCTTGTCAGTGCATTTACATTTACATTTAGGCCACAGCCCAATCTGGATTGTATCCTGATTGAACAAGGAAGGAAGCTCAATTTATTGTTGCTGGTCTGTATTTTCATTAGCACTGGTTTGAGCACTGGAATATGACTCTGGTGACCAGGGTTCAAATCCCTTGTCAGCTATGAAAACCCACTAGGTGACTTTGGGCAAGTCACACTCTATCAGCCCAGAGAATAATAATAATAATAATAATAATAATAATAATAATAATAATAATAAATTTTATTTATAACCTGCCCCTCTGAACAAGCAATCGAGACGGGGCACAGTAAAATATAAAAACAAAATACAGTTAAAATTATTACGACCCAATCCCAACTTCCCACGCCTTAAAAAGAATTAAATTCAGGCAAAATTAAAACAAGTAGATAAAATAACAGCATTAAAAACAGGCAAACCAATTTCTAATTGGACAACTAGGGAGGTAGCATCTCATTATGTCAGCAGGGGGAGGAGGTGGGAAACTCCAGACAAGAAAATTGAGGGGATTGTATTCCCAAGCCTGGCTTCGGGCCTGTGACTGTTAGTAACTCCGTTTTGCCTGGATTTAGCTTCAATCTGTTTTTCCTCATCCTATCCATTATTGCGGCAAGACAGTCATTAAGAGGAGAGACACCATCTGAAGTCTCGGCTGACGATCTGGTCATGGAGAAATGTATCTGAGTGTCATCAATGTACCGATGACACTGTGCTCCATGCCTCCGAATGATCCCACCCAGAGGCTTCATATAGATATTAAATAGCATCGGAGGCAGGATGGCGCCCTGAGGGATGCCACAATTCAGCTCGATTTTAGACGAGCAACTGTCCCCAAGCCTCACCCTTTGGGATCTACCAGAGAGAAAGTAACTGAACCACTGCAGTGTGGTTCCTCCAATTCCTATCTCCCTCAGCCGACCCAAAAGGATGGAATGATTTATTGTGTCAAAAGTCGCTGATAGATCCAGGAGCACCAGCAGGGTCACACTACCCCTGTCAAAGCTCAAGCAGAGATTGTCAGCCAGAGCAACCATGGCGGTCTCAACTTTGTATCCTGTCCTGAAGCCAGTTTGAAATGGATCATGATAATCGGTTTCATCCAAGACGGCTTGAAGTTGGGAGACAACCGCTCTCTCAATCACCTTGCTTAGAAACAGCAGCCAGGAAACTGGTCTATAGTTGTTCCTGTCCAGGGGGTCAAGGGACGGTTTCTTCAGGAGGGGCTTCACCACCACCTCCTTCAAACAGGATGGTACAGTACCTTCCCTAAGGGAAGCATTGATTGGGAATACCCTGAATGCGTCACCCTCCTGGACGACCAGCCAAGATGGACAAGGATCGAGAGGGCAAGTCATCTTCCTCACACTTCCAAGGATCTTATCCACATCCGAAACTCATCCAGTAAAGTGGCAGTAGCGGAGTTGCTGGACACCTCATCTGCAGATACTGGTGAAACATTGGCATCCAAATCAGTCCTTATCCTAGAGATTTTATCTGCAAAGTAGGTGTTAAAACGTATCACAGCAGGCCGTCGTTGGGTCAAGTAGGGGGTTTGGCGCAGGGGGGACCTGTGTCAGCTCCCCCACCACCCTTAACAGCTCTGCTGGACGGGATTCTGCAGACGCAATGCATGCAGAACAGAAAGATCTCCGCACTGCACGCAAAGCCTCCCGATAGGCGCAAAGATCCAGCCTATGGGAAGTTCTGTCAGACAAGAGCCAAGTCTTCTGCCACTTGTGCTCTAGTCATTGTCCAGTCCACTTCCTCTGTGAACCATGGTTTTCGGTTAGAAGCGGGCTGGAGAGCATGCTCAGGGGCGACTGCATTGATAGCCTTGGGAAGATCAGTGTTCCAGGTATTCACCAAGGCTTTGACAGAATCACCGGTGTTGCCAATCATTAAACCCACTAAGGCCTTTTGGAAACCAGTTGGTTCCATTAGCCTTCAAAGGCGGACCATTCTAACAGGTCCACTACCCCTGGGGGGATGAGAAGTGGCTTTTAGTCCCATCTTGATCAGGAAATGATCCATCCATGACAATGCAGAGGTTCCAATTACCTCCGCCCACGGATACTCATGTTCCGTACTAAAAATCCCATCGAGTGTATGACCCGCACAATTGGTAGGCCTATTGACCAATTGGGATAGGTTCATGCTTGTCGTGGCTTCCATGAACTCCTGAGCCGCTCCAGGTAAATCAGACAGGCTGGTCTCCAGAGGGATGTTAAAGTCACCCAAGACCAGAAGTCTGGGTGACTCCAACAACAGCTTGAAGACCAGCTGAATCAGCTTGGTTAGGGAGTCTGTTAGGCAACAGAATGGTCAGTATACCAGCAGAATCCCCAAACTATCCCTGGTCTTCAGGCTGAGGTACATACACCAGACACGTTTCCTGATCAAGGTCAAGTTGTTCCTATGGACTATTGCCATGCTGTCCCCCTGCCCACTTTCCCTTATCTGCTCACTGACTGTATAACCGAGAGTATGGCAATGGCAAACTCCTTCTGAACAAATGTCCCAAGAAAACCCTGTGATAAGAGTCACCTTAGGGTTGCTACAAGTTGAGAATGACTTGAAAGCAAACAAAACACATACTTTATTTACTAACAGTCAATTACTCCTTTTTCACAGTGTGCTTAAAGTAGGGATGGGAATTCCATGCCCTCCAAAGCTTTTTCACCGTAAAAGGTAAGAAGGATAGGAACAGAGTTCCAAGGCAAGAACTCCATCTGTTGCAGCACACCATGCTGATACTTAGACAGAAAAGTAATTTTGGGAACACTGGCTTATCAAGTATGAGGAAGAGGCTGGTGCACATTCCTTTTCAGAGTGGAAGAAACTAAAGAAAAAGATGACCCTCTCCATATTATTTTCATATACTTGGGACTCTGGCTGGCCTCCTCCCATCCTGATACAGCAAGCCAGAGAAACAAGCTCAGTTGCTGCTGCTTAATTCAGGCAATATGATAAGCAAACCATGGAGCAAAGCTCAATCTCTCTCTCTCTCTCTCTCTCTCTCTCTCTATATATATATATATACAGTGGTCCCCCGGGCTACAAAAGTAATCCGTTCCGGATTACTTTTCTTAACCCAGAAATCTTCGTTTCCCAGGGGACCGCTTTGACAGACCGCGCAGCCAATTTAAAGGGGCCGCGCAGTTTTTCTCATTCATATCCCGGGGTTTTTTTCGCATCCCGGGGGCTTTTTTTCGCCCCCGGCTCTTTCGGCTCCCGGGGATTTCATTCCCCGGGGGCTTCGTATCCCGGAGAACCACTGTATACACATTGCTCATAAGCAATATTGTCACAGTTCCTTGTTATGCCTGGACATGGCCAATGTCAACTCTGAAAACGCTTTACATAGGCAAGGTACTCACTCTGTCTCCAAAGAAGATGTTTACATTGGACTTGGACTTCAGAAAGATCCAGATTCAAACTCTCATCGAACCATGAAATTCATGGATGATCTCAGGCCAAATTCATGGATTATCTCTAACCTACCTCACAATGTAATTGTTGTCAGGAAAAGGTGAACAGGAGGAGAGACGCATAGGCCACCTTGAGCTGGCTGAAAGAAAAACAGCATGTAAACGTAACAAATAAAAAATGTCAAATTGCTTGTAAAAGAGCAGAATGCTCTTCTTGGATATCCAAGCTAAGTATGTTTCAGTCATGCATCACTACCACTAATAAAATAAAGGGTGTTGAGCACATGATTGTAGCTCCACAGTCATTTTAAGATAGTATATTTTAATGTGTTTTCTAGCACTAGAAGCAAACAATAAAACCATCCATGCTTTGGCTTATTATTCAGGACTGTCTTGTTTACAATTGGCTGGATTACATAATTAATAATATTAAAATGTTCTTGGTTCACAATTTGCTTACAAAAGTATAAAGCAGTTTGCTACACAGAGGAAACAAGGGACTGATGCCCTTTTGGATCTCCTACCAATTTTACATTCCAACAAACATTGCAAATATAACAAATATTTTAGTCTGTTTCAATAGGAAACTCTATGAAACAGGCTAGGAATACCCTTAGCATAAAAGTGTTTCATCAGAAAGCCTAATCTTTACTCTTTGTCTCTTACCATATATAATCAACTATAAGTCGACCTCATGTATAAGTCAAGGTCAGGTTTTGGGGCCAAAATTATGGATTTTGCCATGCCCCATTGATAGGTCAAGGGCAAAACTTGGAGGCTCCTTCAAGTGTGTGTATGTGTGCGCATGGCAAGATAAACTCTCATTGAGGCTTTTCTTCATCGTTCAGCTTTCATTTCAGCCTGATGTGTGGGCGGGAGGGGGACTCCTAAACAAACAGCAATATCAGTGAGTCACCCAGGACTCTTTTTGCTTGACTCTTTCTTGCTAAACTCTTCGCCACATCGCATGGGGAAATCTGAAAGAGCTGCTATCACGTTTCCATAGTGACCCGTAAATAAGTTGATCTGGGATTTGGGGGTCAATTTTTGGGCATAAATTTTTAGACTTATAGACGAGTATATATGGTAATTGAACAGTTAGGTTGTATACAACTGATAATGGCTGATCATTTCTTCACATTATAGAACTGTCAACTGATTTGTAACATATAATATAGGATAATATTTAAAGGAGGCACTTTCTAGATTCTCACGTATCAACCTAGCAATATCTTAATATCTTAGCTGCATTTAAATTCTAGTGAGCACAGGCAAAATTGATTGTAAAGTCACTTAAATAAAAGCTGCTATTCAGGTTTAAAACATGATTTGAAAGGTATGCTTCCTTTGTTTAAAGAGAAAGAATTTCATAAAATAGCAGTGGTTTATTCATACAAAATTCAAATACTGGTGATATTCAAATGATTTTGCAAAGCAATTTTATTGAAGAGTTAAAACATATAACAGTGGTGACAAAAATGTTTGCATTGATCAGGTATGTGCCGGCACTACTGGGTATTTTTTTAAAAGCATTTTATAAAAGTAGAAACATTTAGTTTATGTAATAATGTAGCTATGTTATCCATATAATAAAGTATATATAAGAATAAAGTAGGGTTAAAGTGGTTGTGTTAAAAGCTTTCAGAATGTCTTTTGAAAAATAACATTTGAATTCTGATCACATAAAAAGGCAGCACAGCTGTGTTACATGCAAGCATGATATAATTCAACATCCTTTCTTATATGTACATTAATTAAAGAAACTTATTTTATAAATCTAAATATATGTTCATATCTGTATGCATTAACATTCATGTACTAGGATAAATAAAAACTATTGGGAGTTGTAGGAATGTTCTTATCCCAACAAAAATTTCATTTCATTAAAAAATTCCATTGCATTACACAGTATAAAGAAATGATGTCCAATAGAGTGTTTGTGTGTTTCACTCAAACATCCATAGTCAGAAAAGGGGTGGGATAAAAGTAAAATAAAACAGATAAATAACGTATGCATACTTCTTGTACTATGCGGTTTTTCCTATATCAGTGAATTCTAGCATACCCCCAATTAAAGAAATGTTGATTTTCCCCAAATGAGGCCAACCTGCTGATAAGTACAGTACATTACGTCTCCTTTGCTGCATTATGATTGGCAAAAAAGACAAAAACAAAACAACATGGGACATGTTGTGTCAATGGTTAAAGTGGGGAACACTGTTTTTACCTGCAGAATGCCTACAATGCAGATATAAGGCGCATGTGGATTTTACAACAAAACATGGCTCTGGGGGATTTTGACACCCCATCCTAGTGCATGAGGGTTAATCCAACACAATTCTTACAAAGTAAATAAAATTATATTACATATAAAATTTCATTCTCATTTCAGTTTTTCTTAGTAAAAGGGTAGAAGAATAGTTTACAATTAACTGATTTTTCTTTTTTTATATAAAAAAAACATCCTCTTGAGCTGGAATTACAGTATCCAGTTTACTAATCCAGTCAATTCCTTATTTGGGCAAGATCTGATCATTACTGTGCTGTGAGAGGTGGAGTCAACTGCATGTTTGGTGGTTGCATTGGCCAGCCTTCTTGGTGATTCTGCAACAGACGGTAGAGCTGCTTCAGCTGAGAAACAATGTTGTCCTTGATATCAGGTGTAGAGATCTGAAGCCGTACACTACCACTGTCAAAGGAGCGGGTGAAATCACCAGAAAACATCTCATAGATCATCCGAGCTACAACTGGAATGACCTGTTTCAAAAGAAATTGCACAGAATTATTTTAGATAGAATTATTAATGGCACCAAGTACTCCTGAAAAAAAGACAATGCAGTGGATGATTATTATTATTATTAAACTTTATTTATATAGCACTGTAAATTTACACAGTGCTGTACACACAATCTTATAATTAGATGGTTCCCATCTATGGGAATCCTTGGCATCCGTCCATGGATCCTTGGCATCCACCACCATGGATACCAAAATTTGTGGTAGAAGTCCCATTATATACAATGGCAAAGTAAAATGGGGTCACTTATATAAAATGGCAAAAATCAAAGTTTGCTTTTTGGATTTTTTAAAAAAAATATTTTTAAGCTGTGGACAGTTGAATCTGTTGGTGAAAAATCTATGGATACAGAAGGCTGACCATAAACCAATTCCAGTTTTAGTGGCTGTATTTCTTATTATGATGTGAGCTGATTAAATACAATAGTATCATCAGTACATCTAAAATGTATAAGTAGGCATTTTAGTACAATTATTTTCAAGGACACAATTGTTCATGCCTGCTACAGACATATATGATGTTTATGCTGCAAACACTAACATGCCTGCAGAGCGACATGAGGAATGGTGCTAATAATGTTCCACAATACTGTTTTGTGTGCTTAAAAGGTCTATCAGTTCTCTCAACTTTTGTACAACCATTCTAAACAGAAGACCATAAATGCCACTACACTTACAAAATATCCTGCCTCATTCATGTCAGCAAAAACAGCACGGTATTTTTCTAGCTCATAGTTGAGAATATGCCCCAGGTGGTGGTGATGGTCTATAACCATGGTCATTGCTCACAGTGACTAAGGATTATGGGAGTTATAAAACAATATCAATATAGAAACCCAAGGATGGGAATTACTCCCTAGAACAGGAGTGGGCATAGTGCTCCAAGGTCTTGTTTGCGCCTCCAGACTTGTGCTAGAGCCCTCCAGGGGTAGTTTAGCACAGAACATCTCTCAAGACCTTCTGATCACCTAAAATCCCAACTAGAAGTAGAAGCAACATTCTGATCCCTCCTGGATTTGAAGCAATTACCCATATTTTAGGGGCAAGTGCAGCCCTTGGCACGTCTTCATGGCTGATGCATCTGCTGCAATTGCCCACCCTGTCCTAAAAGATGGTGCTGTGGGAAAAGATTTCACCATCAACTTGTCCTCAGCATTAAATTGGTCCTGTGTTTTCCAATTTTCTGTTTCATCATCTTTTAAATCTGTACAAACCACTAGTAGAGGTAATCTGGAGATATACAGTCTCCCCTCCGTTTTCACGTGGAATCCGTTCTGTTCCCTCATGCGAAAATGGAAAATCACTGATGTTCAAGCCGCACTGGCTTGAATGGTGGCATGCACCCCATTTTGTTGGCCTCAATTTGCTGCCCATGAACAGGAGAAGGACGCAGATTCCAAATCTGCAAAAATGGAGGGGCAACTGTACGAGGAAGTAAAATATGATGGTGGTGGCTCTATTTGTCCTTTTCATTGGATTCAAGTGAAAGAGGGCCTTTTCCCTGAATCAGTATCAAAGTTTGTTAGTGAACTGGATGTCCACAAATATATTTAAGTTCATTCCAGTTAAAATAGATATGGAGAAAGCAGATAAAAAGTGAACCACTTAACAAACAAAGCAATGCTAACATCAGTGAAATCATACCTCCCCTTAAGGGGCACATTTGCAGTTTTTTTTTAGTCCTTTGGGACCTTACATTGCTCCTGGTACCTCAGATGCAATGCTTTATTGGCTCACCAGTTATGTTAGTACTGGACCTAATATCATCAACAGTCATGTCTTGGTGACTTCCCAATTAGGTAACTAGTGTGGGGGTTACTCCAGTTTGGAAAATATCACACATGAAAGATATTATGCTCACATGCACAGACTGACAGGAACACTTTATGCCCATTGTAGATCTTTTTAGTTACTGGTGCATTCAAAGCCTAAGTCAATGTTCTTATAGCCTTATAAAAAACATCTGGTTCCAAGTTTTTTAAAGGAACACATTTTTTCCATGTGCACACATACATCTAACCTTCTTGGTGGTTGATAATTTACTAGACTATCATTTAGGGAAGCAAAGTTGCTATGTGCCACGTACAGGGACATTTCTGTAGTGGCTTCACAACTGTAGACTACTTTACCACAGGAAGTCTGTGGATTTCCTTCCCTGATCATTTTTGTAGAGAAATGAAAACATCTCATTGGACATTAGCAGTAGAAAATCTCACTGATTTATAAGGTCTGAATTTTTAAAACTAGTTTAGTTATATTGCAGCTGTTTTTTCTTTGTCTCTTACACACATTGTTTTTACTTCTTTCTTAAAGTGTTGTACACTTTATGCACACTTCAGGTGATTTATAACATTTGGTAAATACATCAACACCCCTGTTGGGATGTCTGAATGGAGAAGTACAACTGCTGACATTGATACAGGACAAAGATTTTGAGCCATCTCAGCTTTCATTTCTTCAGATCTTAGGTCATAAGCCAACAAAACTGGGTTTAATGTTTGTATATTTACACCCATGTATACATACATAGAGTTCCCCCCTCCTCAGGTACCTATATCTATCTCATTACCTAATTGTTTGTATATAATGGGTTTCCAATGACTAGGTTTCTAGATCGATTGTCAGCCTTTCATGGCTAGTCAAAGCACAATGCATATAAATTTGATTATTTGTGCTATTAATTTTACAGAACAGAAAGTGCTAAATGCAACGGTTCTAATTTCTGAAAGATTCATCTACATTCTCACAATAAGCACTGTTAATTTTTTTAATTCATTTGTCTCTTACCTGAACAACAATCAGTTTTCTCTCTTTTGATTTTCCATCTGGCCATTCTTCCCCAAAACAAAAATATATCTCATAGGGTGGATGTTTTGCAATCTGTCCTTTCTGATGGGCAATCAGTTCTACATAGGATGAGAAGCAAAGCTTGATGATGTACAGTGGGACATGCATGTGTCCTAATATTTCACTCATTGCTCCCTCCAGTTCAAAACATATGCTATATTTGGTCTCTAGGGGTTTTTTAAACCATTTCTGAACCCTCCTTCCCATAATTTCTTTGCCATAGATAAGAAAACAGCCTTAGCTATGAGTTCTGTTTTTCCTTCAACACTGTTCTGGCCTTATCACCTTCCACAACATGAAACTAGACAGATGGGCTTGCACTTCAAGACTACACTGTAAGAACTACAATTACACCTGTGCTGCCTGGTGACAAGGGAAACACATCTGAGAATGGAATAATATATAGAGGGAGTGCTACAATAGTGCCCAATAGTATACTGTAACAAGATAACCAATGCCTGAATACAGAAGATACAGGCACATATTGTGGGCCCAGAAAACAAATCACACTCTATATTATTGTGCTAACACAGCCCCAGTGAGTTGAACCTAATCCCAAGACAGGAATGGTGTAAATACCTACCTACCTACACAAAGCTGTTGTTCCAAGAGCACTAGAGTTACTCACCACTTAAAAATGTCTCCAAACAGAAAAGCTTGACTTTCTTTTGCCTTTCAATTAAGTTTGGTGTGGTAGAGGAAGGTGCACATGGTCCAGACCAATACACTTTGCACTGGCAAAGCCTGATAGCATAAATAGCATGACCACTGACTTCTAGGATCAGTCCTCTGTCCATGACATCAAGGAGTCGGCTAGTGAAGAGCTTTTGCTTTTCATTGGTGATTTGTTCTGGCCCTGGAAACTTTACTTGCTCCAAATTAATAGGACCAAAGAGTTCTTCTTGATCTGGCATAGGTCCTAGTTCTCCATAGAAAAGTCTGCACCCCTGAGGGTTGCTCACTGTCATTGTCTGTCCAAACTCTTTGCCTCGATACTCAAACTTGATTTCAAGATCTGTCACTGGAGTCAAAGAACAATATTATTAAAAAATATTGCTACCAGAAACATAACTGACATTTCACTTCAGAACCTATAAAAGTGAATGAGGTCTGTACAGAATAGATCAAAATTGCTAGTCCTTTTTTATAAATCAGATCCTGAAATGTTACTTTTGGAGAAGACACCATTCAGAACACATCCAGTACCCAACCCATCCAGTACCCATGGACCAATTTGTAGTCATGTTCTTCACAGTGTAACTCTGAATAGATATTCCAACATTTGCATAGATACTCACTGTTTACATGAATGCAACACTTAGCAAAAGTAGTGACATATAAGTGGAAGGCTGGAAATCATGCAGCCTTCCAGATGTTAATGGATTGTAACATTTAGCAGCTCTAGCCAGCATAGGGAACAGTGCAGAATGTTGGGTGTTGCAGTCCAGGAACACCTGGAGGGCCACATTATTTCCAATCCTGTTATAAATTGATATGTTTGATCACTACCACCTCAGCTGTACCACAAACTGCTATGCTCTCACTATGTGAGCATTATCAGCAGTCTCCAACTAAGTTTCTGTATACACTTTGAAACACAGAATGTTCACTGGGCCACAGCAATATAAATGGGGGTGAGGGAAGCTGCAGGAAAAACTGATGTATTTTCACTGCTTCTTTCTGCAAAATATGGTCTATTCACTCTGTGTAGATATATAGTTTTATATCGTATATCTACACAGATATAACAGATGACAAAAGGAGCCTAAGGCATACTTTGGACATTTGATGAGACAACACTTGTAAAGTTGAAGACAGTGGGAAAAGAAGAAGACCACAGCACAAATATATTGATTCAACCATGAAAACCACAGCCTTGAATGTGCAAGACCTAAAAGGGGCTGTTAATAACAGGGTGTCTTGGAAATTTCACATTCATAGGGTCACCAAAAGTCAAAGTTGACTTGAGATAATTACATAGCTATAAAAATAGTTTCCAATGCCAAATAATGATAACAAGAAGAAGACATACTTGGAAGAGAACTAATCCAGAGTTCAGGAGAGCTGAACATATCGTGCTGCAGAGGTGGAAGTGTGGGTGGCATAGGCATCTCTATATCTTCAGGCTCATTTTTTGGCCACACAGCTTCAGGACTACAGGTCTCCACACTAGTAGGTGGCATTGGGGAATCTAAGCAGAGAAAAAATGTATTTGAGTAACCAAGTACTTCAAGACCAACATCTGCTGGTATTTTTCAAATATATATATTACATGTTGCGTTATCTATATTGAAACATAGTGGTATCTTGATTACTGTAGCTTGACAAAGAAACAATAAACTAGACTAGCCTTCCCTGAATTGTTACCCTCCAGATATGTTTGATTATAATTTCTATCATCCTCAACCAAAACCTCCATGCTCACTGGAGTGATGGCACACCCTCCAACATTTCATAGATGAAAACTGTGACACATTTGGCTAAGGAACATGTGCCTAAGGAACAAGATGCCAAATGTTATTGATGAGGAAGAACAAGGCTGCAGCACTATACTTTTGCCTGAGCCTAGTGGGAAGAACAAGATTCCACTCCCTCCTCTCCTCTGTCTCCATTGAGTCAACTGAGTGCAAACTTCTTTAGCACAGTGAATTCAGTTTGCAGAAATTTAAGGACAAAGGGGGATATGGGAGGGAGGGAGAGATACTGGGACATTTTAAAAGCACAGTAGAAGCCAGCATGGTGTACTGATTAGAGCATTTGACTATGACTCTAGAGATCAGGGTTCAATTCCCCCTCAGCCGTGGAAACCCACTGAGCGAGTCAGATTTCCCATACCTTGGATCAAACATTGATCAGAACGGAAACTGCAGTAAATAGATAAGACGACGACTAGGAATGGGAAGGGCAGTGATGAAAGAAGTCGACAAGCTCTTAAAGAACAAAGATATACAACTGAGCACTAAAGTTAGAATCATCCAAGCCGTGGTATGCCCCATTACTATGTGTGGATGTGAGTGATGGATAGCAAAAAAAAGTGGATAAAAAGAAAATCAACTCATTTGAGAAGTGTTGCTGGAGAAGACTGGTGAGAATACCACAGACAGCCCAAAATACAAACAAACAGGCCTTTGAACAGATCAAGCCTGAAATATCCTTAGAAGCTAAGATAATCAAATTGAGGCTGTTATATACATCATGAGAAGGCACAACTGATTGGAAAAGACAATAATACTAGGAAAGGTAGAGTGTAGGAGAAAGAGAGGAAGACTGCATGCTAGATGGCTAGACTCAATTAGGCAGGTTATGGACATGAATCTGCAAGACTCAAGCTGAGCAGCAGAAAACAGCCAGGTTTTGAAGATGTCTCATCCACAGGGTTGCTATGAGTCGAGGTCAAATTGAGTGCGGTTAACTACAACAATAAAAGCCAGCTTATTTGGCTTTTTACAAAATAATCTCTTTGTAGCCTTTAGGGCTGAAGGGCGAGGTATTAATAATATTTCATAGCCAATACCTGAATGTCTTAGCCTGACCTAAACAGCATTCCAAGAGTTCATGGAAAAAGGTTTACAATTCCTTTGCAAACTCACACAAAGATTATTGTGTAAGAAAAAAATGGTTTCTTGTTTCTTATTATCTAAGAAATAATCAGTGGATTGTGAAGTTGAAGGCTGTAGATTGTAATGTTAGACACCCCCCCCCCCCAAAAAAATATGATGGCAAAAATGCTGGATACAAGGCAGATCATGAGATTTTCAGAGACAAGATTTAAAAGGATATGCCATCAAAATACAACTTCCCTATAAAACATTTCTGCCTTCATTTCCCATGCAGCTAATCTTATTTAGGTGCATGGGAATTGAAGGCAGAAATGTCTTCAGAGAGGATGGTACAGTTAAAACTTGCTAAACCTGAACTTAGCTCCAGGGAACTCCACAGAACTGACTTTTAAAACTGCCCCTTCATTCCAGGGTATTGGTTTGGCAGAAAGGTGTGTCTGCTATTGCTCTAGTGTGGGAATTTAGCTTTTTAACAGAGTACACACAGGCTGTGTGTCTGACACAATGCCTAGTTGTGAGGTAGAGAGAGCTACTCCTGCAACCGTCTGTTTTGTCAATCTTCCCTTGATCCACCTAGAATGGTGATGCTAGAACCATCATGAAGTGCACACCCTCCTTTTATTTCTTTCCTAACACAGGATCATCAGCATCATCACCCTCAGGGACCCAGTTCAGTCCATGCCAGCAGCAGAGGTGGCAAAAGAAGTAGCTATTCTTTTTATTACTGACTTGCTTTAGACCAACTGAACATGACCAGAAACAGAAGCAGGGCTGTACCAAGTGTGATTATGAAGATCTTAAGACAAAATAATCATGACTGAGAATTCACTTAATATGTACAAACAGTTCAGGCTAGACCTACTATTAGGCACAGTAAAGCAACTGCCTCAGGTGACAGATGCTGGACAGGGAAGTGTAGTAGTGGCTAGCCTGACCAGTGTTCGTGTAATTTTCAACTGCCAATGTAGTTGCCTTCTGTACCTAGAATTATGAGAAAGGGGTTACTATCTTATCTTGTGCCCCAAGAAGCAAAATTTCTTGGACCCAACTTGGTAATTTCACAAGCTCATCATTAGAACTTCACCATCACATTTGAACAATGATGTTGGATGGCAATGAACTGGAAGATTTCTGTCTAAACTAATTATGGGAAAACATATATTTCACATATAGAGTCACAGACCATCTCCTTTTCCTATTGATTATTCTACTAACCAAGTTGCATCCATACATGTAAATGGCTGATCTTTGAAATTGTTTATTGAGGTGCTGCTTAAAGCATTAACAAAATACAGTATGTACAAAAATAAGAATTATTTAAAGTGGAGATTATGTTCAGTACATACTCTGTGCCATACTCTGTGTACTAACCATTGATATTAAGAAATGGAAAGGTATCCTGTATAGGTACATGCTGAGACTGGTTTAATTCATCCTCCTCATCATCATCAGGGTCATTATCCTTTTCATCCCATGGAGCTGAACCAGTAGAACCTGTAAGAAAAGGTGCAAACTAAAAAATTAGCAAGTAATAAGGCAATTTATCAACAGAAGACAGTAAGCTTTTTGTAATGATTACAAGCAGCACTTGTACCAGAATAATGATTACCAGCAGCACTTGTAGAATGCCATCACCAAATTTTTATTTCAAGTATTGTTTGGTCTCCTTCATAGCTCTAGAACCAACACAATGCTAACAGACCCTAGAGTCTTTCTGTGCTTCTCATCTTATGCTTAGAAGATTTCAACTAGACATGAAACAGTTCCTCCTCTTCTAGAGCCTGTATGATCCAACCAAGAGACGAGGAAAAAAAATCTCACTAAAACTTTCTGCTGGTCTGCAGAAAGGTATACAGAGGGCCAGAAAACATTTACCCAATTCCTATATCTTCTGGGCCTCTACTTCCAACTACAGTGGTCCCCTGGTTTACGAATCCCCCGGGATACGAAAACCCCGGGATACGAAAGAGCAGGGGCCGGAAAAACGGCCCCGGCTTGCGAAAAAAAACCCAAGATACGAAAAAAAGCGCCGGCCCTTTAAATTTGCCACGCGGCGCTACAAAGAAAGCGGTCCCCCAGGTTATGAAGATTTCCGGGTTACGAAAGTGATCCCGGAACAGATTACTTTCGTAACCCGGGGGACCACTGTACTGGTTTCCAGAATGTTTATTCCATCACTCACACACACCAGTTTTTTTCATTGGCAAATGTGTCAGGAGAAATTCTTTTAATTAAATTCATTTCAGTAACAATGGTCTTTCAAAGACTGTCTTCTTACTAGCATATCTGCTTAAGACCAACAAGGACAAGCAAAACAAAGGGAGGTGTCACAAGGGGGGGGGCACAATGGGGCTGAAGGAAATGCAAACAAACTTTAGAAATCCATTAACTTCCTTTCTCTTACTTCTATGCTTAGATGTTTAAAAATAACATCTACTCCTCAAAGTTATTCTAATATATTTTTAAGCCATGCAATTCAGAGTGCAATTTATACATGATGGATTTGTGGAACTGAAGAATACATTCAGGTCTAGAAAGAAGGTCATTCTAAACTTCATTTTGTGTTAATTATGTTGCACCAAGGATAACCAAATGTTCTTACTCATTTCTAACTGAGTAATCCCACACTCACCATAAGACAGCTGAATGCAGTAGAACTAGTTTAAAAAGCAAGAGTTTCTGTAACTCTCACCTGGATTAATGATTCCTCCCTGAGACTGTGGGATATCACACACTTCATATATTTTAATAGGATTCATTGGCACCTCTTTGGTGCCATCGTACATCAGGTTGAACTCCCGGCTTTTGTTGAGTGCACATCGGAGCTGGGCTTTCCATTTGGCAGGATCAGGATCATCAACTCCTTCCTGATACTTTCCTGTTTCCACAGCCCAGGCCTGGGAGCAAAGTACATCATGCTCAGTTAAATACTGTCATTATGCCAGCTTCTGTTGAATTGTGTTGCCAAGCTCTCATCTATCACATGCATCTAGGCAATAAATACCTGTTGCTGTAGCTAACTATTACTGCTACAGCCTCAGTTCTTCCCAAAACAAACAGCAGCAGCATATATCATATGAGGATTGACTAAACCCACATTGTCATCATGTCTGATGCAGACCATTTCTTTATAGACTACCTGGCTGAATCCAAGGAAAGTCAACCCAGTAGCAAACAAAGTGTTCCTTAACTTTTGTATGTGGGATTAAGTTTGTATTTTTATCTAGGTAACCTTAATTTGTGTGTGAATCTTCCAGAAATCTTTATTTTTATTGTTAATACAGAGAGCTTGCAAAACTTACGGTACATAAAACAGCACTAATTGTATCCCAGTTTTTAAAAAATATATATTTTATACAACTATATTTTAGAAACCTCTATTTCTATCAAGTGGTTTCCACAGTAATATAAATCAAAGCCACTGCTACATTTCAGTTCATTTTGAGAAATGTCATTTTAATAGTTCACGTGAAGAAAGATAGTCATTTAATGAACCAGGTATGTCTTACAGTGCAATTTTGTGTAGGTCACTCAGAAGCGAGTCCCATGAGACTAATACCCAAGGAAGTGTGTGCAACTTAAGATAAAGAGCTAAGAAGACACATAATAGCACTCAAACATGAGAAAGGGTCAAGAGTTGAGAATCAAATAATTACAAGCTTAAATCTGATGTTTTTCTGAATGGAAGACAGCTTCAAAGAGAAAGACTGATAAAGGGCAGTACAGCTTAAGAGTATACACAGTGGAGATAAGACAGTGAGTTATCTTATTGGAAAGGAAAGAGTTGTATCTGGTTTTGAAAGCAATAGTGAATTTTGCATATTGATCTACCCTGACTTGTCCCTTTGTTTCTGTTCACAAGTACATATTTGTATCCTTTACAATGTTGGGTTATATATTTTTGTACTGTTTATATAAACAAAACTAGATACATAGGCATAAACAGTGTTAGATACATAGAGCTGTAGCCTGTACATAGCAATTATTATTATTATTTTTAATTCAGTGAGCAGAAACCAAAAGGGAGAGAAAATGTTAATAGTTCTGAAGTAATAACTGATTTTCTATAAAACAAGAAGCAATTGTGTTCCACTAAGTTAGTATCTTGAAAAGGTTAGAAAGGCATATCCCGGGATTAAAGAAAGCTTTCAGTACTGAAAAATAATGGGTAAATTTGAGGTGAATAATGGAACATTCATCAAAATATAAATGAGGGATACAATATTTTTGAAGTACCATTTTCAATGGAAAGAAAGCTTGGTCAGTAGTTCATTCTGGAAGCACTATAAAGCAAGTACTTTTTAGTTCTGTTTCTTTGCCCTTCATCTAAGAAGCACAGGAACATGTGGCTGTATTTTTACTGGTTCTCACAAGCCCAAATTCACCATTCAACCTACTATACCATGTCATTGCTCCAGTGGGGGAGTGCATTCTTCGCTTACCTTAAAAATTGTGTTCTCCTCCTCATGCTGAGGGCTGTGTCGAGTTGCATGCTTCCAAGGGATCTGAAACCGTTTAGCATCTCTGTTAAGCCAAACAAGGCCTGGGTACATACCACTGTCTACCTGAGCTACTAGCCAGGGTTTCAGTCGAACTCTGCGTGGGTGTAATGCCATTATCTAGAGGGAGAAAAACACACAGGCAAATAGCAAACAAACCACCAAGGAACTTTCATTTTCTAGTGAATCAAGCAATAGAAACCAATTGTAGCTGCTTTCAACAACTTCATGCCAACTCCTTCAGTTTTCTTGAAGGTCTAAAAACACACACTCCAATTGTCAGACAGATAAGCTGAGCGAAGGTATGCATGGCTCAAAAAAGTGAGAACATAAACTTAAAATTGCAGACTACTGAAACAGATGAATGCCTTGAGGGTATCAGTTTTAAAATTGGATACAACAGCTGCTCAAACTGGATGAAAAGATATGGTGCAACTTTTTGTTTGTAACTAGTAAGAAAAGTATTGTACATTGCAATATACATGAAGCAAGCTCAGCTGTGTTTCAGTTTTCTCTTTCATGTAGCATCTAGGATAATTTACAATTGTTCTGACATAATGTGGTATACATTTCTGGTCCAATATTATAAGAAAATTCAGAGATGACATTATATCCATCTTTAAATATTGTGAGTTTATTTTCTCCTACTCCAGAGACTAGAACACAAACCAGTGGATCCAAATTACAAGAAAGAAGACTCCACTTAAACACTAGGAAGAACTTCTGTACTGGATGAGCTATCTGGCAGTGGAATAGGCTGGTGCAGGGTGAGGTGGATTCTCCTTTTTTGAGGCTGGATGGCCATCTTTGTGTATTCCTGCATGGCAGGCGGTGATCTAAATAGCACTTCTAATTCTGAGGGTCTATGATCAGATATCATCGTTCAGAAGTTATTTACTACATTGATAACTCATTATGTTATGCAGTAACAAACTACAACAGTGTTATTTTTTTTTTCTTTAAATGATCTAGGGCTGTAATTCACTACAACTCAGGACAAAATGGACTTTCTGCTTGTTACTCATTATTGAATATGTTCTGACTCAATCTGAGCAATGAAGGAGAAGATCATATGGGTGCCTACCAACTGTTTTTGCAGGAAAGTGGTGTTGTACATCTAGCAAGGAAAGGAAGACCAAGGAACAAAGGGGGAAGAGGAGACACATTTGGAACAAAAGTGGTACCGGAGATTTCAGTTAGCCGATATTTATTTTATTCTTTGTAGTCTACCTTTCTATATTCCTCCTTTCTGCCCAGTGAGCCACTGCTACCACTGAAAGAAAAGAAAACCCAGAGTGCAGGATGACTTGCCAGGTTGGCTACTCCAAACAGTGGCACAAAGTGTACACTTGGATAGGTATGTTTGAGCTATGTGTGAGATTTATTATTATTACAGTATTAGTAGTAGTAGTAGTAGTAGCAGCAGCATTTATTTATATAGCAACATAAAGTTGCATGGCACTTTACAGAAATCATCAAAGCAACATATATCCTGCCTATGGCGCACAATCTAAAAGTCATGGAATACAGAATAATAAGCAATAATTAGACAATCTATCCCAGTAAAATACAGCTATGAAACTATAAAAAAACAATAAAACAGGTAATACATCATTAATCCAAAATTATTAAAAAACCAAAAAAAACACAGTCTAAATTGTTCTGTAAAATAAAAAAAGTTTTTGTTCAGTGAAAAAAGTTTAGTGAAACCAGCTAGGGAAGTAATAATCCACAGATGTTTAGGAAGCTGGTTTCCAAGGATAAGGTGCTGCAAACAAAAAAGGACAAATCTGATCCAGGGAAGAAGAAACCCTTGGTTGGGTAAGTAGCCCCAAGCCCCTGGACTGTAGAACTAGACCAGGATGGTAGGATGTGATAAGAGCATGCGGGTGGGGCTAAGTTGTGCAAGGCTTTGAAGGTTAGAAGAAGCAGCTTATACTGGATCCTGAAAGAAATGGGCAGCCAGTGAAGAGATGCCAGAAGTGGAGTGACATGGTCAAAACACCAAGCCAAAAAGATAATTTTAGCAGCAGAGTGTTGAATAGCAACCAATGGACTAAGGTGGGACAAAGGATGCCCTGTCAAAGGAAAGGTACAGTTATCAAGGCAAGAGATAACCATGGTATGCACTAAAGTTTTAAGAGAATAATTCAGGTACAACATTTAGAGCTATTATTTAGGGATGGGGGACAAATATATGAGGGAAGAGAAATTGAGTGACTCTCCAACAGGAGAGATTTTGCCTATCATGCAAAATCTCTCCTGTTTTTCAGTGGCACCAAACTAACAGTAACATGGTAGTAATGAGTAATCTACCAAGTTCCTTTTCGGATTGTAGTAACCGATATCAGAGCAATGAGTAACATATCTAACTGTTTTAAAAAGTATCACAGTGCATTTTGTTAAATATTAGAGTGAGATGAAGGGATTAATATATCTGTAGGCAGAAACCACTCAGAAGAATACAGGAAATGGCCTTGGAGCAAATAAGAGCCCTTATCCACCATAGATGCAAGGACATGCAGCAGTTCTCTAGGAGGCTGAAGGAAATCTTCAGCCTCCTCAGCTTTTCTTCCAAAACTCCATCCTCTCCTAGCCCCTTGCTAAACTAAGTGGGACATGAAGTTGGCTTTTTCTAGCACTGACAAGACACAGTATCAGTGAACTTGCCATCTGCAGATTTGAGTATCAGTGGAGAGCAAGCTCCCTGTTCTGAGTGGGACACATGCCTGCTGCTGTGCTGCCATTAGGGACAACGAGCCAAAGAGCAAGAGCCAGGAAGGGCAGCCCAGCCCACCAGACAACCCTTGCCTTCCCTCCCAGCACAGATGGGCAGGCATGAGGCTCTACTGACGTTTCCCGTCTGCCAGCCCCAGCTCTGCCTCCTCCTCCCAGTGCCCAGCTGGGGTCTCTCCATGGCCCCAACCACCAGCCACGCTCCTCGCTCCCATCTCCACCTCTGCCATGTGGCAGGCTCTCCTCCTCCTCCTCTGCAAGCATGCCACAGATGGTGAGCAAGCTTGCCATCTGCGGAGGAGGAAGAAGAGGGGGAGGACGAGGAGAGCTTGCCATGCGGCAGTGGCAAGCAAGGAGTGCTCCTGGCCCCCTCAGTGTGTGGCTGGTGGTCAGGGTGAGTGAGAGACCCCAGCTGGGCACTGGGAGGAGTGGCAGGAAGGAAACCTGAGCATCCACAGACTTTGGCACCTGTGGGAGGTCCAGAACAAATCCCCGTCCCCGCAAATACTGAGGGCCAACTGTAATCCTTTTCTCCATACAGAGACTAGAACAGTTCCCTATTTCTACTCTGTTCCCTCATACATTATTAAAGGCCATTAACAAAACAAAACACCAGCAACTAATTTTCATTGTAGTGTGCACAGCCCTACAGACTTTTGTAGAGGGTTAAAAATCTTATCTGCAGGCACTCATCAAAAACTGCATTCATTCTAAAACTGAGCAGGAATGGTTAAGAAATCTTGGGTAGAGTCTGAACTTGCAAGAGAAACTGACTTTGAAAAATAAAACTTTGAAGTTACTATATATACAGTACTCATGTATAAGTCTAGAAGTTGTAGTCAAAAAATTGACTCCAAAAACCTGTGTCAATTTATCCATGAGTCAATGTAAGTACTGCATTTAACTCTTATTTAAAAAGGAACCATCCTCTGGTGAAAGGCAAGAGCATAATTTGTCCAGGAAGTACTGACCCCTCTCTGTTCTCTCAACTATCCAGCCTTTAGTAGGAGCACAAGCAGTTATGCCGGCTGCAATTTTGTAAGTTCTTTGGTATTGTTTTCCTTTGCTTCATCCTTGAGAATCCTTTGCTATGTGCTCCTAAATTTTACCCTCAATTTATCCATGGGTGATATCAAAATCCATAACTTTTCACCCAAAACATGCCCTCAGCTTATACATGAGGTCAATTTATAGTTGGATATGTACTTGCTACTGTGTTGGTCCACAAGAATTTTTAAAAAATCAAGACACTGGGAGGATAATCCCTTTTATTAATTAAAAAAAGTTACAAAATAATTTACAAACACAGGGGTCTCTCAGGCTGGGTGTTATTTATAAAAAGTAGCAAAGGAGAGTGTTCTTTAGAAATGTTGGTTATGTAATAAAGAATAAAAACAAACTTATTTTTTTCATGGCTCATGAGATTGTACAGTATGTATGGGATGAGGGATTTCTGGTGTCAGTGTGTGAAATCAAGCCATGTTACAAATATATACCATCACCGTACTCTGTGTATGAGAAACTGTAGAAAAAGATCCAAAATATTACACACATAGACACTGGCAGCCAAACTCCTACTCTACATTATTTTCCTCCTTACAAAACATAGCCAGAGGTAATCTTGTTAATCTTAAAGACTGTCATACACTCTTTTGTTGTTGTTTTTTGCTGCACCAACTCATTGTGACATACGCTTTCATGGACCACTTCAGACAAAGTAGTAACACAAGTGGGTCAAAATATCTAAGAAAGGAGAGGTGGGGAAAGGTGGAAAGAATTTTTTCTTTTTCTTTTTTTAGATTGTCTTCTGAATTTTTAAAAGTAAAATACCACAAGAGACATAACTCTGCAAACAGATAAAGTCAAGGACAAAAAACATCAATGCAGAATGGATCTCCTCCAGCAATAAAACCCATACGGAGATGATGCTATCATTCTAATGACAGGGTGGAAGGGGTTGCTTTGCTTTGCTTTGCACAGAGGGAGCTGCAAAAAACAAAAACAAAATCCTTCAGTATATATCCCCATGTGCCAGTAAGTGATTGGACACTGGAGAGTAAAACTGCAAATGTTCTTTGAAAAATGAACACAGTGAGATGGGCAGAGCAAAGCCAGACAGTTAATACCACAAAGAGCCTACTCTACAGTGCATTTGCTTGTGATGAAGATACAGATGACCTTTTTCTTGGGGGGGGGGGGGGGGGACGACAAACTAGCACAGCCATCATTGTGAACAGAGTTGACTGTTGATCCATTAAACCTGGTATCAATTACTGTGACTGGCTGCCAGCTCTGGCCAGTGGTTACAGGTTTTCTAGTGTCTCAGGCAAGGACGACTTCTCTGGTATCAGTGAGCAGGCAAAATCATACCATGCTGTACAATGCAGGCAAGATCCCAAGCAGTCAAGCCTGAAAACTGTGATTCAACCGGGGGGGGGGGGGGGAATATATTAAAAAGGGGCATCCTAGTAGTAATTTCAAAAATCTGACTATGAATGCATAACAAATGCAAAATTATAGTTACAGAGTTGCTCTGCTCAGGGATACATGGACTCCCAGGAAATTCAATTAGGGAGCATTATAATTATCCTATTAACTTGTATGCCAACTAAACATGGAGGGGAAAGTCACCATGAACTTTTTCTAAACCACTTGCATCTCTTTCATATACAAAAAATCTGAAAGCATTATTTGTTCTCCAATTTTTAATTAACATGACCTCAAAATAGCTTACATGTTCCAGAAGACTGCATGCAAATACAGAAAGCTATGCTAGGTGCATAATTTAAGAGTCTCTGCTCTTTGTTCTCTTTCTAAAAATACTTTTCAACCAATCTACTTTTGTGGCTTTGAAAGCATGCACAATGTCTAGTGAGATCTCAGAAGCAAAGAGTAGCTGAATAACATGTCCAGAGCAGAGAGTAGTGTTGGGCATCAAAAGCTTACGTAGCAGGTTAGCCCTCATCATCATTAGCAAGTGTACAATTACACTTAGAAACAAAAACACAAAAATTTAATTTTCATAGAATTATAGAATCGTAGAGTTGGAAGAGACCACAAGGGCCATCCAGTCCAACCCCCTCCCAATTTTGCCAGTTAATTTGGTCACTATATATATATATATTTAGGCCAGTATCTGGAAAACTGATATCACAACAATGCAGTATGGAGGTGGAGGAATGAATTAACACAGGGTATTATAAAAAACTATACTGACTTAAACCACACACAGCTCTTCATATAGATCAATAGCATATTGCTGCAACCTCTTCAAAACAATATAAAATAAATGTATAAATAATTATGACAACCCAAAATTAGGCTATATAAAAAGTTACATAAGACAACACAGTGCAACAACACAACGAATCTGTCCATATAAATTAGGAACTGTGTGCAAGCATGCATTAAAGTTGCCTGTCAATTTATGGCGACCCCATGAATTTCACAGGGTTATCTTAGGCAAGGAATAGGTGGTTTTGCCACTTCTTTCTTCTGAAATATATCCTACAAACCTGGTATTCATAGGCAATCCCTCATCTACGTACTAAGCAGGGCTGACCCTGCTGAACTTCTAAGATCAGATGGGATCTGGTACCTTTACGTTATTTAGGCACACACAAATTAAGAGCTACTGCTCTGTTATTTATGTGTACAGTATGTATAAGCAGTCAAAGTTGTTGAGTTACAGGAGTGAGTTCATGCCAATGTAACAGTTGTGCACAAGCTTTTGATGACTGTGAGTCACCACTGCTGAGCTTCTTTTCAGAAAATCGAATTATAGTACATGCAGCCTCCTCTCAACTGAATTTTTCTGCATTTTAAAATCTCAAATCTTATCCAAAATAAGTTTACACTTATTGAAAAATGCATTTGTATGCATTCATGTATTTTAAGTCTATCTTGACCTCAAAACACAAGCATCCGAATAATATGAAAGGATTGCTGTTGTGGAATCTAATGGTAAAGAAAACAGTGCAGAGATAAGGAATTGAAGATTAGCAATGAAGATAGAGAACATTAAGGCCCCATCATAAAAAAAAATGTAGAGTTGGCAGGTCTCCCAAAGGTCATATAGTCCACTTGTCTACTAATACAGAAAATCCACAGCTAAAGCATGTGTGATAGATGGCCATCCAGTCACTATTTAAAAATATCAAAGGAAGGAAAGTCATTGTGGCAGTTTGTTCAATTACCTAACTGCTCTTGCCATCAGAAGTTCTTCCTAATACTTAATCAAAGATCTACCTTCTTGTAAATTGAATCCATAGATGTGGTTCGTGTCCTCCAGCACAGCTAAAGATAATGCATCTTCCATAAAGTTTCCCCTTGTATATGACAGCTATCTTAAAACATCATCTCTCAGGATTCTCTTCTCCAGGCTAAACATACACAGTTCTTTCAACTGGTCCCAGGCTTGGTTTCTAGACCCTTTATCATCTTAGTCAACCTCCTCTGGACATGTGGCAGCTTGTTGAACCTTTGCTAAAAGCCTAATTAACACAAAATAAGGTGTGCCTAATTTCAATGGGTTTAGACACACCTATCTCTGCATATGACTGAGTTAAGAGATCTTTCTCTGTCTCTCTCCCTTTGAGGTTCCCAAAGCAGTTTACAACTATTAAAATACACTGCAAAGATACAGAATGAGGTATTAGGGATATATGGGTGTGTGGATGATAATTCAGTTTCCTGGCTCTTCTCTCCACAGATTTACAGAATGATGTGGCAGAACAGGCAAATTGTACCATCCCAGATCATAAACTGGAAATAATCAAACCCCATATCAGAAAAGGGGGGAAAAAAGCAGAAAGCCCCCCTCAAACAAACAACACTCATTGAGCAATAAGTTTCCCATACAGGCCTAAATGTCGAATCTGTTTTCTAGAATACTACTACTCAAAGTGGTGGTTCATGGGCCAATGCCAGTCGACAAGCTATTTGTTGCATGTCAGCAGTGATTTTCTCAGAAATAAACAACTGTAAAATATTAACACAAATATGGTACCCCACCACAGTAGGACATTTTTTGCATCAGACAGGCTCATAAGCACTGCTGTAAAAACAGTACAGTGTGTAGTCAAAGGCTTCTCTTAAGATGCTAGTCACAGATGTTGGCGAAACATCAGAAATAAAATCTTCTAAAACATGGACATATAGCCTGAAAAAACCACAAAATCTATAGTAGAAACAGTCATACCGTGTCAACTTCAATATTACCACTAGGATGAACATAATTGGCTTAAATATAGAATGCAGTGTTAACATTGACTTAGAACATCTTTCCCTAATATTTTACAACCTTCAAGAAATACATTATTAATTTAGTCCAGCATTTTTAAATTGAGATTTTCATCATTCAACTGAAATAAAATATGCCACAGCATATCTATCTTAAAATAAGAACTGGCCCCAAGCACTATAACTTAAAAACAAACCCTAAAACTCCCTTGTATTATTTATCTGTGAAAGTATAATAGAGAGGAATGTCTGCAGGAGACAGGATACAGTCAGAAACCCACTGGGGAAATTTACATACAAATCTCACCTTCTATATCACCAGTTTTGAATATCACTTGAAAGACCTGCCTTCAGTAAGGCAACAGAAGTCCTTAATACCAGTGTTCTTACTGGTCTCCCAAGGAAGTGCATTTATCTAAGCGGATTCTTCAGATACAAATAGGCCAAACAACAGCATCCCTTAAGCTAGTAGCTTGAAGGCAAGCTGCTCAACTCCATTTGATGCAATTTCTGTCCCTGGAGTTCATTGTAAAGTGAGTTGGAAAAAAAAAAAACCACTTTAAAAAGTAATTACTGCACAGTAAATACAGTACAGCAGCATAATGTGTAGGTTTGAGTACTGGGCTATGACTCCGGAAATTGGGGTTATATTTCCTCGCTCAGCCTGAAAACTTACTGAATGACCTTCAGCAAGTTACACATTTTCAGCCTCAGAAAACAATAAAGTACATCTTCAAAAATTATGTTTTATTTTCCTTATGGGGGTGTTTTCCAGCAGCTAAATATCCTCCAAGATATAAAGATGAGCTTCTAACATCATAATCATAGAGCTGGAAGAGACAAGGGCCATCCAGTCCAACCCCCTGCCATGCAGGAATACACAATCAAAGCATTCTTGACAGATGGCCATCAATCCTCTGTTTAAAACCCTCCAAAGAAAGAAACTTCACCACACTTTTGTTGTTTGTTGTTGTTAACCGTCCTCAAGTCAATCTTGACTCATAGAAACCCTATAGATGAGACATCTCCAAGACTCCCTATCCTCCATTGCTTGGCTTAGGTCCTATAAATTCATACATGTAGCCTCCTTAATGACTGCATCCATCCATCTAGCATGTGGTCTTCCTCTCTTTCTACTTCCCTCCCCCTTTGCTAGCATTATTTTTTTTTCCAGTGAGTCATGCCTTCTCGTGATGTGGCCAAAGTATGACAGTGTCAGTTTAACCATCTTGGCTTCCAGGGAGATTTTCGGCTGGATCTGTTCTAGGAACCATTTGTTTGTCTAGGCAGCATATTTCACTGTCAAACATCTCTTACTATCTGGAAGTGCTTCCTAATGTGTCCTATTCTCTGGAGCAGCAGAAAACAACCTTGCTCGATCCTGAATATGACATCGCTTCAAATATTTAAACATGACTGTCAAATCACCTGTTAATCTTTTCTTCCCCAGGCTAAACATACCCAGCTCCCTAAGGTATTCCTCATAGGGCATGGTTTTCAGACCTTTCACCATTTTGGTCCCCCTCCTCTGGACACAGTTCATCTTGTCAGTATCTCTCTTGAATTGTGGTGCCCAAAACTGGTCACCATAATTCAGGTGAAGTCTGATCAAAGCAGAACGGAGTGCACTTTTACTTCCCTTCATCTAAATATACTAAATACCGTTCATTCAGCCTAGAATCACATTGGCCGTTTTAGCCACTGCATCATGTTGTGGACTCATGTTTAACTTAAGGTCTACTAAGACTCCTACATTTCTTTTGCTTGTACTGTTGTCAAGCTATTTTTCACTCACTTCTATACTTGTGCATTTCACTTTTTCTGCCTAAGTGCAGTTTCTCCCTGTTGAATTTTTTTTTAAGTTCTGGTCCAGCAATCTAATCTCTTAAAGTCATTTTGAATTCTGATCCTATCCTCTTGAATATTACCTACCCTCCTAATTTAGTGTCATCTGTATATTTGATAAGCATGTGCTTTCTTCCATCATCCGAATCATTGATAAAGATGTTAGATAGCACTAGGACTGAACCTTTTGGCCTCCCACTAGTCAATTCTCTCCAGGATGAAGGAGCCATTGGTGAGCATCCTTTGCATTCAGTCACACAACCAACACCTGACAGTTGCATTCTGTAGCCCACACTTTACCTTCTTCTTCCTCTTCTTCTTCTTCTTCTTCTTTTTTTTTTTTTTTGCAAGGATATCATGGGGGACCTTGTCAAAGGCCTTACTGCTCATCTACCAAACTTGTAGATTTTGCTTATTTACAGCATGTGAAATGGGAGATATGTACACTGACTGCATTCTAATTTTTATTCACACATTTATGCATGTGCATTAATGGCAAGACTGCATATATTCCAATCAAATTTGTCTTCTGAAGATGAAAATGCACTAAACCATAAGAATGTATAATCTGAACACACACTTTAACATAGCATCCTCAAAACATAAATAAAAATGTTGAATTCAAACTTAGTCATACCAAAGACCAAACCCATAACACACAATGGTACATGTTAGTCATGACTAACCTGAAACTTCAATGTATGCACTCCAAGCATGACCAAGATTGGTTCCAGTCTAGCAACAAGACCGGGGGGGGGGGGGGGGGGTAATTTACCAAAAAAAAGGGGGGGGGACCAGAAGATAGAGAAAAATGTACTTGTCCTATTTGGTTCTAACAAAAGACACAGTTCCTTTAACAGACTGGCAGAAATTCACCAGGTGTAGCATTTGAAAGCACATGATTTCATCTGGAAAGTTCATACTCTTATTTTTCATAATTAATTACAGGGACAAGTACTGTAATTCAAAGATGTAGCCATGTTAATCTGTAGAATCAGTATGTAGAGAGATCTTGTAGTACCTTTGAGACTAACTGAAAGAAAGAAGTTGGCAGCATGAGCTTTTGTAGACTTAAGTCTACTTGCTCAGATGCATGAGGATCTCTCTATATACTGTCCCAATTAATATTACCTGTAAGACCTTACTGAATGTCTAGAAATGAGACTTGGGACTAGTGGTCTTTTTAAAACATAATTACTGTACACTACTATTACAACTTTTTTTAAAAAAAAATGTTTCCCTGTAGTTTAAGACTTTTCTTTCAGTTATATTATTACACAGTTAGAAGCCCCGTGTAATCCAGAAGGAAATCCCAAACTTACTAATAGCTTTTCAGCACGTTTAGACCAAATATCATAAAAGGAAGTCCTCACAGTAAATCATATTAAAGCTAGGCCTTTGATGAGGCAGAAACAAAGTTGCCATTCCAGAAACACACTAAAAGTTTACAACTCCTCTGAGGAGAGGTTGTACAGGGCGTACTACAAATACAGACTTCATCTCAGCTTAAAACTGGTTTCCTTACTTCAGTCTTTTGCATAATAAAGCTAATCTAGTCTAACCTAGCCACATCAAACTTTTCAATTAAAATGAGAAAATGCATGTGTTTTGAAAGTAAAGCATATAGGCTGAGGCTAACATCTAAGATTCAGTTTTAATTAAAATAGTAAGTCAACCTATCATAGGAATTTATCACACTGAGGGTGAATTGGTAAAATCCCACAGAGAAACAGGATTTTAAAATCCAGGTGTTGTTTATCAGATGCGTTATCATGAAAGAGAAATAACCCGAAAATAACCAGAGCAGAAAGCTCCTTTGTACTTTTGGAATTTAGCAAAAGGAAAAGGGAGATGGTTTTGACAACTTTGCATTCAGGTTATTTTGCGTTATTTCTTTCACACAAATGTCATCTAAACAATGTCTGAAAAAAAACAACCCTCAAATGCGGGTTATTTTCCGTTTAAATTTAGTTTCTGCACAGGATTCATCCCATGTGATAAACTCCATAAACTTTTTCCTATCGGAATAGGGAAAGGCTGCACTGAATACTTGTTAATTCCATTCTGTTAAATAATAATAATAATAATAATAATAATAAATTTTATTTATATCCTGCCTCTTCCTGTAAGATCAAGGAGGCTTACAATCACAGTAAAATATAATTCAATAATACAATGATAAAATCCAATGCACAACTAAAATAAAATGCAACTCTGATGAATTCCTACAACATAAATAAATCCCCCTCCCCTCCCTTACATATGTAACAAAGTTATAAAATAAATTATTAAAACCATTAATTAAACTATGGTTGGAAAACCTGTCAGCCTCCAAATGCCACCAGACCACTGCTTTCATCATCCCTTATACTGCAATTATCCATGGCAGTTTAGACCGATGGGACCTGGAGTCCAACATTTTCTAGAATGCCAAAGGTTGCCCATTCTTGGTAACATCCTTACCTAAGAGGAGTTACTACTATTGACTCACAAGCATCCACTCCAGTTATGTCACAACAACATGGAGATAATTTGCAGACTGGGAAGGGCCAGGGTTGGCAAGGAAAGAAAAAACACAAAGCCGAAGCTCTGGATCAATCTCTAGCATTTCCAGGTGGAACTGGGAAAACCCGCACCTGAAACTTAGTCAAGCTCAGACACTACCGAGCTGGATGAAGCAACGATCGTGACTGCAGATCCACACCTTCCGGTGTTTTTAAGCTGAAACAAACCTCAGTTTTATAGCCAAAGAACATACTCAGAGCTACACCGAGTCAACAAAACTATGCACTCTCAGCAAATCCAGTGGGATTTGCTTCCAAATAAACATTCCAAGTAAATTCAATGGGATTCACTTCCAAATAATCATTCCAAGAACACACAATGCATTAGTTTTGTCCTCCTCCATTGATTTAAAGCACTACTGACTGTTGACAGCCAGTCGACACCGAACAAACAAACCCATAAACCTTACCTGAAACTAAACTGGTGCTGGAACTTACTTTATACCTCAATGCAAAGGCCTAGTTTTAGAGTTTTGTGAGACATTTGGCCTTCTCTGTTAGAGAGCTATGGTGCCACAACAAACCACAGTTCAAGTGGTCTCAACATGGATTATTTCTGCAGCTTGTTTTGGCCCTAAGACTCTGAAGATCAGGTTTTGAATCCTGGCTCAGCCATGGAAACCCACTGGGTCACCTTGGGCAAGTCACACTCTCTCAGCCTCAGGGGGAAAGCAATGGCAAACCACCTCTGAACAAATTTTGCCAAGAAAATCCCATGATGGGTTTGCCTCAGTCACCCTAAGTCAAAAATTACTTGAAGGCACACAACAACAACAACCTGAGACTTGATGCAAGGAGGGTCCAGAACTGATGAAGATGAATTAGGATCTTGGAAAGAAAGACCTTTTTTGGAGGAAAAAAAGCAACACCAGAAGTCAGGGAAAGAGCCATTTTAAAACCTCAACACCCGAAAAGCAAAAAATGCCAGAAAAGCTGGATACAGGGAGAGAGGGGAGAGATTACGTAGCACCTTTGAGACTAACTGAAAGAAATTCAATGATATAGCTGTGTTAGTCTGTAGAATCAGTAAATAGAAAGGTCTTGTAGCACTTTTGAGTCTAACTGAAAGAAATTAGCAGCATGAGCATTCCTAGGCCTAAACAACAACAACAACAACAACAACAACAGAGTTCTTGTAGCACGTTTGGGAGTAACTGAAATTGGCAGCATAAGCTTTCTCAGACTATTATAACAGGAACAACAACAACAACAGAACGAGAGATCTTGTAGCACCTTTGAGACTCACTGAAAGAAATTGGCAGCATGAGCTTTCCTGGGCCTAAATAATAATAATGGTGATGATAGAGAGATCTTTGGGAGTATTGGTAACTGAAAGAAAGAAATGGGCAGTGTGAGCTTTCTTAGACTTTAGTTTGCTTCCTAAATACACCTGAGGAAGTGGACTGAAGTCTACAAAAACTCAGGCTGCCAACTTCTTTCTTTCAGTGAGCCTCAAAAGGTGCTCCAAGAGCTCTCTAGCTACAGACTAACAGGGTTCTAATTACCATCTTTGAATTCGAGGGAGCAAAGCGGGGGGGGGGGGGGGAGGGAAGAAGCAGGACACCATAAAAGTCTAAGGGAAACGCCCTGGCTGACCTTGGGCGGGTCACACTCTCTCAGCCTCAGGGGGAAAGCGAGGGCAAACTTCCTCTGAACCTGGCAAGAAAAGTATCTCTGGTGGGTCCACCTTTAGGGGGGCCGTAATAAGTCGAAAAGGGCTTGAAGGGTCACACAGCAAACAAACCTGGGCAAAGAGGCCTCCTGGCTGGGGAAGGGGGGGGAGGGACTCACTTTTGTGGAGGCTGCTGCTGTGGCTGCCTGGAATTGGAGGGAAGGGCTGCCTTGGCTCCTTCTGGGGGGCTCCTCCTCAGGTGAGTGGGCAGCCCCTGCTCTCTGCCCCTCGCTCTCACCTGGGCCAGGTGTGTCTGTGGGGCCTCTGCCAGGCTCCGCCCCAAACTGGGTGTGGACCAATGAGGCAAAGGGAGGAGGAGGAGCAGCCAGGTGAGGGGAGGAAGGGAGGAGGGAAAGCTGCACCTTGGCTGAGGGGGGAGGCGGCGGCGGCGGCGGCGGCGGCTCCAGTTTCATTTCCCTCAAGTCCAAACCAAAACACACACTGCAGAAATACAGTACCTTTGTTGGGACACCAGAGCTCTCTGGCAGAGAAGGGCAAATGTCTCGCAAAAGTACAGGTCCAAAACATACTGCAGAAATAATCCAGTTGGACACCGCTTTAACTGGTTCAGGGATTTACATTTCTAGGAGTGTTTTGGGCTTTTATTTGCATATTATTATATTTTATTTTATTTACATATTATTATATGTATATGATATATTTATCTTTTCTACAATTTTCCTGAATCGCCAGGAATTTTGCAATGCCTTGTCCTCCTTTGCAGTTAGTTCATCGGGTCACCCTGCCTTTGGGCATATCCAGAGTAGTTTTGCTCCTGTAAATGGGACCAGAGGCTGTTTCTTCCACCAGGCTTTCTCCACTCATCCAGTCAGTCAGCCACCCACGCGGCTTCAGAACTCATTACTCCTGAATTGTGAACTTTGAATATTCTACCCATTTTATTGTAAGGAAACCTTGTAGCACTCCTTTGAGACTGTTCTGGTTGTTGTTGTTGTCTGCCTTCAAATCATTTTGACTTATGGCGACCCTCAGGACATAAACCACTATCACAGGGTTTTCTTGGCAAGATGTGTCCTTGTTCAGGAGGCCATTGCCTTCCCCTGAGGCTGAGAGCATGTCACTTGCACAAGGTCACCCAGTGAGTTCCATGGCCGAGCAGCCATCAAACGCTGGTCTTCAGACTGCAGCCCAACACTCAGACCACTATGCCATGCTGGGAAGTTGTAGCATAAGCTTTGGTAGGCAGAGTTGTTGTTGTGTCCCTTCATTTAGGATGTATGCCTACCCTAAGGCGAACTTATTATGGGGTCTTCTTGGCAAGACTTGTTCAGAGGAGGTTTGCCATTGCTTTCTCCTGAAGCTGACAGACTGCTTTTTCACACTAGGGGGCAAGCAGAATTTAAACAAGAGTTAAACAAGAGTTAAACAGGAAATGGCCTATGATAAACATAGGGCAGTTCCTGTTTAACTCTCGTTTAAATCCTGTTGGCCCCTTAGGAGTTTATCACACAACTGGAATTGGAAGTAGAATCCAATGGCAATCTGAACGCAATCATGGGGTTTTGCATTATTGCGTGAAAGCTGATCACATGCATTTGGGCAATAGGAAGTCCTTCCGAATGCAATCGTGGGGTTTCATGTTATTGTGTGAGAAACTATCACATGCAATTTCAGGCACTGGGAGGCAATTTCAGGCAGTTCTGAACATGATGCAGCGTCAATACACAATCACATACATTTGCTGAACTAGCGAATTCACTCAATTCCGAACTGGCCCCACTTCATTTCTTTCGAAATTGAGAGAAATCCCTCCTGTGACATAACGTCCATAGTGTGAAAAAGCAGTATGTGCGACTTGCCCAAAGTCGCACAGTGGGTTTCGTGGCCAAGTGAGGAATTGAATCATGGACTCCAGTGTTGTACTGTAGTCCAGCACTCAAACAGTTATGCCATGCTGGTTCAGACAGACTGGATGGCCCTTCTAGTCTCTTCCAATTCTATGATTCTATGATTCTACTTCCTCAGATCCATCTACATCTGAAGGATCATGAAAGCTTAAGATACAACTTCTTTTTCTCAGTTTCAAAGGTGCTACAAGTTCCCTTTATGTACCGATATTCCAGGCTAACACAACTGTGTCTCTGAATTGTAAGAGAGAGTGTAGGATGTTTGCTAACTCTCCCATCTTTCATTTTCCCTTCTCCGTGGAAAAAAGTTGGACTCGGCACAACTGGTTTAACCAGTACGCCCCCATTACTAAGTTGCCTCACCTTGCTTTGCCTTAGGGGTTGAAGATCTGATCTGAATAATGATGGTGATTATTATTATTATTATTATAAAAATCCTCATCCTCCTATTATACCAGAATCTCATTAAAACTTCTCAGCTTCCAGGAAAGGAAGGGTAGTATTGTCAATCTCAGAATAACTTCACACAGCCTGTTAAATGCTCACTGAATAACACTCACTGAATAACGCTCACACAGCTTCGAATGCTCACTCTTCCCAGCTGTCAAAAGACCTGATGTTATCGAGCTTAAGATTCTGTTCCAGAAATGGCTAACGATGTCCAAAAGCTCTGGGATAAACAGGATTTGGTATTCAGAGTTCTAAAGTTTATTTTGCATGGCTTGGATGATCCTTGGTTGGGGCTGCCCTAAATAGTAAATAATAGTGCTTGGTGGGCACAGAGTCAGTGTCAGTCCCTGTCATACTGGAAAAACAATTGCCTCGCAGGTAAGGCGCCAAGAAAGACAACAACAATTGGCTGGAGGAAAGCATGGCCACAACTTTATTAGCGATCACATAACAGAACAATTCTATAGGATTGGCCCAAAGCATAAGGTCTGGATCTGGACATCAGCCAAACCCCGGTTAGCTAATGTTTGGTTGCTTGGAGAACGAAGCATCAGGATGACGTAGATGCCAAGCCCCGCCCTATTATGCAGTCACGCAACTGCGCTGCTTCAATTTGATTTGCAAGGCACTCTAGTCACTGGATGTTAAATGACTGTGGCCCCTGCACTGGCCATAGCAGCTCGTTCCTTACACCTGGGTCACGAGGACTCCCAATCCAGTGCCATAGAACCCTGGAAACCCCTCACCCCAGATCCAGGCCTATGCTGCCGCCCCAAGCAGTTATGACAATCAACTCCCAGGGAGGGAGAGCCGAAGCTGGCAATGGCGCCGAGGAGCGCCCACTCCGGCCTTATTTAGGCCGATTGACCAATAGGAGGCCCAGAGGGACAGAGGCATGCCCCCTATAGGTCCTCCAGCCAATCCCCAGAGAAAGCGGGCGACCAATAGCCAATCAGGCAGCCTGCCTCTCTCCCAGGGAAGCTTGGGACATGAAGTCCCAGCCCAGCTTTTTGGAGGGCTCGCTTCCCACCGTTTCTCCCGGCGGCCAATAGGAAGGAAACCTGCCCTCGCCCTGGCCGCTGGGAGAAAAACCGCCACGGGAGAGCGGACCATGGTGCTTCCCATGCGTGGCAATGGTGCCATCCCGGGTGACTCAGGCGGCGCCATTAAACGCCAGTCCTCCATTTCATATAACTCAAAAAACCCCAAACTAGAACATTGATCTCCCAAGTCATAGGGCTCTTTGTGCCAAGTACATCAGGGATGTACGTGATGCAATACCGAATCAAAGTTCCCACTACATTTAATCCATTCAACTCTCCCCATGGCAAGTTCACATTACCATTTGTATTGATTTAAAATGAAGCTGAATTTCAATCATTCTCGTTTTTGTTTTTGTTTTTTAAACTGTATGGGCATTTACGTCACACTATGGAGTAGAATCCTCTCCTCCTCCCCCCCGTCAGCCTCAGAGGACAGCAATGACAAAGCCCCTCAGAACAACCCTTACCAAGGATGGGTTAACCTTGGGGAGGAGTCACATTCTTTCAGCCAAGAAACCCCCATGGGTTTAAATATTGGGTATAAATGCAATATAATATCTGTATGAGAGCTTTAGCTTGCACCAACTTGGGAGTAGAGTCTGTTGTGGTTTTATTTCTTGGGGAAGAGAGGGAAAGTACGACCCCTTACCCCAGCCCCACTGATAGGTTTTAAAAAAAAAAAAAAAAAACTCAAGCAAATTCTGCACACCTTTGTCATATCAATGATGAGAGTATTTAAAGGTGCTGTCTACTCTGGCCATGCAACATCAAAGATGTGCACAAGCTGTCAATTTTTTAAAAGTAGACCATCTAATGATGTTCTCAGGAGACCCCCTCCCTGGCTATGGCTTTGGCTGGCAGGGAGAGAGCAAAGGTATAGGCATGATCCGCCCCTTTGCACATGAACCCCTCACTTCCTGTGCTCTGAACTGAATCGACAGCTGAGCAAGTTCCCATTTGTGGCTGGTAAAAAGACCAGTTCTTTAGAAAAGATGTTCAGAAATCCCCAGTTCCAAAAGAACTGGGTTAAGGGGAATTTGCGCCACCATCACCTGAAATTTGTGTCAGGAAGAACAAGCACAAGTGTAAAAGAACCTCCTTTTAAATCAGTTTGCAGATCAGTTTATAAGATAGTGTGAACAACCTCCGCCCAGTCAAATAACATCTTTACTTTTTCTCCATTGTTTATATGTATATATACACTGGCTCTTTATTGCTAAACATTTGGTAACTGAATTCTTGCAGTAGTCGTATTATATTTATTTATTTTTAAATTATTTTGGCTTATTTAACTTTTTTTAAAATAAAACACTTATCAAATGTAGCAAGCAAACATAAATCAATAATAAAAGAACAGGCATAACACAAGCAAACATTTCTTCCAAATAAACAATCAGAGAACTCCAAGGACTCTCTAGAGAAGAGGATCACCTGAAGCATACGTCTTAAAACAAGGGGTTTGGAAGAGAAATTGACCTCAGATTCACCATCTTGGAGCCACTGCTCCAAAGGCAATGTTACAGGTTTCCATACACTTTTTTCCAGATGGCAGAGAAAAATGGAGCATAGATGCAGGTTCTGAAGGTACATATAGGTGTATGGGAGAGGACGGGAAATTTCTATCCATTCCACCCATATTACTCATAATCTAACAAACTTCTGTCATGGGTCCTCCTTTGTTGTTGTTGTTGCTGTTGTTTTCTTCTGAACTAAAAAGTCAAAGTGCTTTCTTTATAAGGTACTTGAACCTCATGATAAACTGAGGCCCGGGAGATGCAGGTTTTATCCCCAATGACCCTGAAACTCAGTGTGTGATCTTACGCCAGACACTTTTTTGGGGGTGGGGACAAAAACTTTCCTTTACTCTAACCTACTTCATTAGCTGCATGGAGTGTAGTTCCAGTAGTCATTTCTATGCATGCTGGGGCAGGGAGCGATCTGGGGGCATGGAAATGTAAAAGAAAAAAAAAGGGAGGATGATTGCAACAGTGGTAATTTTAACAGAGAATGAAAAAAGATAAAGGCATGCAGCATAGATAAGCAAATTAATGTATGTTTGATAATGCAAAGTCTTTGTCCAATCCAAGTAGAGTTTAACCTCAAAGATTGCTCTGGAGTGTAGGGGAAATTTTATTATGACCTACAATTTCATAGGAAAGAGAGAAAGTGGGCTTTAGTTCAGAAAAGCTTTGTTGATGTGTACATTCAATTCATTCTGACATATGGCAATCCTAAGGTGAATTTATCAAGTGGTTTCCCTGGCAAGATTGTTCAGAATGGATTTGCGCTTTGCTTTCCTCAAAGGCTGAGAGAGTAGGACTTGCCCAAGGTCACCTGGTGGGTTTTCATGACCAAGTAGGGATTTGAATCCTGATCTCCAGAGTCATACTCACAATGTTCAAACCACTATACCATGCTAGCTCTCTTCTTATCTCTTTCGATATAATGAAATGTTTTTTTTCTAATTTTTGTTTTTTTGATGCCTAAACCTTGTACCTTTTCCAAAACCACTGCTGTGAATTTTTTTTTTTTGCTTTATTTATTTATTTATATGAGATAGGACAACCAGAACTTTCTAGAGTTTCATCCTGAAAAAGTCCCTGTGCTTTCTTCCTTTTATCTCACCATACTGTATCCGCTGGTGCTACCTGCTTGTATGGATATTTCACTGCACTTCTAAACTGATGTGCAGAGTCACTCCTTAGGCATCCTGTTACACATTAAAGCTGCTTCCAGGTGTCTCTTCCTGGCAGTAATGGTAGCATTCAACTGCTATTAAGGGGAAAGTATAACCAATAAAAATGTAACTAAGGGGGCATTCATACTTACTTTTTTTGTACTGAGGAGATTGGGATCTCTGCGGTGATGCAGTCTTGGATCGATGTTCCCACTACATTTAGCATGATCAAATCTCTCCAAGGCATTTAAACGCGCTGTAGCATTCACACTAGTGCCACTTCACACCAGCATAGAGGCACCTCTATGGCAGGGAACAATCCCAGTGATCTGGATTGATTGGGTAGCACACTCACACTATCAAAGATCCGGATCACTCTGGCCCTTTCAAAAATATGTCATTAGGTACCCAGTGCCAGATGCACCAGGTTAAGTGGGATTTCCCACCACCCCCTGCAAACCATGCCAGGTGCATTTGGGGCCAGTGTGAACATCGGGGCCATTTAGACTACCATATAGACTGGTTTGTAACCTGAATTAAAATCGGGAAGTTCATTCTGGCGCCGTTTTTTCCACTAGGGAATCCAGATCTTGCACACCCGATGCAGCACAAATCCCCCTAAACCTGGTTTTTCTGAAAACGGGGTATTTACTGTTTCTTTTTGGAAAAACTGTTTTAATGGAATGTGAACTTGGCTCCGATCATGATCGGGTCAAGTTCAGGGGAAGGGTAAAGGCCAGGGGGCGGAACATGCCTCCTCTCCCTGCAACCACCGGCTTTAATCCAGAGCTAATAGTTTTTGCAGCAGGAGTGCTTCATCTGGCACTTCTGAATTTTTATTATTATTATTTTTACAATTTGACAGCTTATGCGCCTTCTACATGGGACTCTTTAGATGGGAGGGGGAGCCCCCAATCCATATATGGATAGTTGGCTTCCATATATGGATTGGGGTCCCTCTCCCTTCATTTAAAGATCCCCATTCATATTGAGCATTTAGAATGCACATAAGGTGTCAAATTGTAAAAATAATAATAAAAAAATTCAGAGGTGCCCTATGAAGCACTCCTGGTGCTGAGAAAAATGGAGGAGGAGGAGGAGGAATCCCCACAAGCCACACTGCTTCCAGCCCTATGGTCCATGCACATAATCTGTCAAATGTAAAAAAGTATTTTAAAAAAGCGAAGTACCAGATGCAGCTCTTGTGGTGCCAATAGCTGCATCAGATGTCACCATGACATCATTTGGTTGACAACTAGGAGGCTCCATCTTGAATCGTTACTTTTGCATGTATGAACTTCAGCGGGCTAAAATGCACCAGGAAGCATTGATCGGAGCAAAAGATAGTATGAACTTCTTTCCGGAGAGATTCAGTAGTGGCATGAATGGTCTGATCTGGATCTAACCAGGGCAAATGGGCTAGTATAAATGGGGCCATCATGGAAATAACCTGGTTTTACACTGGTTTATTTCCATACTATGAATGGCCTCTTAGATAATGGTTTCCTGCTTTGATATGAGAGTACCGATATTTACCTGTTTTGATTATCAAATCAAATCTGTTTTGATTATCAGTGATGACTAAAGCAACTGGCAATGCAAGCACTTGGTCACTACTTGAAAGACCTTTGCTTTAGACACAGAAGGGCTGTTGCTGTTCTCAGGAACATAGAAAGCTGCCTTATACTGATTCAAACAGCACTAGTTCATCTTGCCAACTATTGTGAACTCAAACTGGCAGTGGCCATTTGACAATTCCTTGTGTTAAAAATGCTACACTATGCTATATTGCTTAGCTGTGGGGAAATTCATCAAGCATGATTAAAATGGTAACGCACATAATCCAGATTCAAAGAGCACCAAAATGCTTCAGCTGTTTTCAGATCCCTTTTACCAGAACTCCAGGAGCTTATCTTTACTTCCTGCTGCTGCAAATTGCATTCATCCCAAAACCAGACAACTGACTTCAGCTTTAAGTGAGTGCTTTTTGACAGGATTCCTCACTTGAATTGCTAAGGTGGGGAGTGATGACTCAATGGTGAATCTTGGTTTTGAGAGAGCAAGTTATATACTACTGTATAATTGTGTCTAAGTGAATCAGGAAAAAAGGGAAGGGATTCCCTTTTTTTTTGCTTCTGCCCACACAGACAGTAGTCTACTCTAAAGGTGTTGCTAATTTTGGAAAGAGTGATGTAATGGTTAGCAATCAGCTCTATGTCATTGCTTTCAAATTAGTTCATCGTTCTAAAGATTTGGACATAAATAAGCAAAGCATGATTTTACTCTTATAAACTGATAGATTTTTAAACATTTATTTGATTCACCACTGAAATGCAAGTACTTCTGAGTTAAAATGTGAAGCAAAGGTATCTTACTATCATCAGAAATCATCAACACAAAACTAGTTACATGGGTTTTCCTGAAAATTTTAAAGCCCAGATATTTTTTTCTTACTGTTTCCTGCTAGCCTTGAATGAATGCCAGAATACCCGATTCTCATAAAAATATGAAGAATATCCCATTCTCATAAAAATATGGGTGTAGCTTGCACACAGTAACCAAGCTTTACTTCAGGAAGTACACCAGTATTGTAGGTAGAATGTTATTAACTGTGCTTATAAAAGCAGGATTATAATTCAGTATGCACACCAACTAACATAAAAGAAGGGATGCTTGACTCCACTGAGATTAAGCACTACCTGGCTCCATGTGGGATTATGGCTGTCACTATAAAAGAACTGATTTATTAAATTAAAATTTGAAAAGGAAATAAACAATTTAAAAATAGGTAAGGATTTCTGGGTGGAAGGGAAGTTCCTGAAGGAAATGGACAAAGCAGTGTGTGGGAGAAGAAAACAGTTTCCTTTTTTTCCTGGTACCATCCTGTGCTGTTTCTACAAAGTAGACATTACAGAATAAATCTGGTTTTTGGGTGACGTAAAGTTGTTGCTGTTATGTGCCTTCAAGCTCATTTCTGATTTATGGTGATGTTACTCGAAATGCTGGGGTCCAGGGAGGTCACTCACAACCAATATATTTTAGGGGAATTTCCACACTTAGCCCAAAGGACAGATATAGTATGACCGGGGTAATTTCAGTCTAGGGGTCAACCCAACTATATTGAGTCAGGATCACGCAGGAGTTCCAGAGGCAGGGTTAAAATAAGAATTATAGTTTATTGAGTGGAATAAGCTATACACACACACTCACACTTTAGCACACAAGAGCTAAAGGAATCAAAGGTGGAAAGATAAATAAACATGAGGTTTTGCTAAGGGTAATACTTGCCTAAAGTAGATCTTGCATCCAATTGATGGGAAAACTGGAACAGAGATGACCCAAACACTGCATGGAATAAGGGGCAGGTATCCGGCATATTGGGGGTTTAGCTGACTGAACCAACAGAGTGTCTGTCTGCTACCAAGCCAAGACTGAGGAATGGGTAGTTTGGTACCTGTAAATATACATTGAAAATAGCTTGGGGGGGCAGAAACCCAAAGTACAATGGCTAAATCACTTTTGAATATGGAGTCAAAGGCTTTCATGGCTGGCATCCATAGCTTTTTGTGGAGCTTTCGGGCTATGTGGCCATGTTCTGGAAGAGTTCCTTTATGATGTTTCACCAGCATCTGTGGCTGGCATCTTCAGAGAATGAGAGCCTAAATAGTTTCCTGGGATTGGAAAGAAAGGTGTGAAACTGGATTGAATGCCGTGGGTAATTGGAGTAAATACCTCAGACAAAAGGGATTATTCTGACCCTTTGTCCAACTATATGCTTCCCATCCTCTTCCTAGCAAGTAGAAAGTACATTTCTATACCACTTATCAGTGCACTTCAGCACTCCTTAAGTGGTATACAATGTGTAAACTAATTGCCCCAACAAGCTGGATACTCATTTTAGCAACCTCAGAAGGATGCCAGGCTGAGTTGACCCTGGAGCCTCTGGCTGGTATCGAACTCACAACCTTGTGACTCTGTGTAAGTGGCTGCAATACTGGCATTTAACCACTGTGCCACCAAGGCTACCTGCCATAATCCCTTCACCCTCTCCAGAGTCCAGACACAATAGGATATGCTGGAAAATCCCAATGATTTCATCAATATGGGAGCCCCATAGCCTCTTCCTTGCTAGCTCCTATATGCAGGAATTTGAGCTTACCATAGATCAGGGTTGCCTGGAGTGGGGTCATTCTCAGGTCACCCATGCCAAACTTTATTAATTTTATATCAAACAAGGAGGGGTGAGCAGGGGCTGATTTTGGGATTACAGTGACCCCAAAGCAGACCTATCATGGGGCTTTCTTGGCAAGATTTGTACAGAGAAGGTTTACCATTGCTTTCCCCTGAGGCTGATAGCATGTGACTTGCCCAAAGTCACCCAGTGGGTTTCATAGCCAAGTGGGGAATCAAATTCTGATCTCCAGAATTGTTGTCCAACACTCAAACTACTATGTCATGCTGGTTCCATGAATGGCCTAAAGTAAAGATGGGCAAAATACAAATGTCTAGATCTTGTTGGACTGTAATTCCTAGTATCTTTGGCAGTGCTGCCTAGGGCTGCTAGGAGTTGCAGTCCTATGATCTGGAGTGCCACAGTTTGCCCACCCCTGACCTAAAGGTATTTGGAAACAAGAAGTGATATAACTGGCTTCCTATTCTTCCCAAGAAAAGCAGCTGAAGGGGGCAGTTTTATTGAATGCATTACAAAGAAAGGTGTTTTTAACCTGTTCCTATCCAGTTCAAATTTTAAAAAGAAACTTTGGCATGTTTCCCTGTGTTCATTGTCACATCTTGTTTGACTTTATTCAATCCAAATGATACAGAGTCCAAAATAATTTTTTACAACCTAAAGTGTCTCTTCAAAGGGGAATTGCACTGTATTCAGTGGTAAATGGGTTATATTTGAAACCTTAAGGTGTTTTAATAACCATTTGCATTTTTTCCTCCTTTTAATTCCATGTAAATTCATCTCTTCCACAAGCTATGCTTTTGCGAATTTAAATCTGAAAAATGTACACTGTCTACAAGAGGTGACTTTCCCGCTTGCCTCCTCTGGAAAGCAAATGCCTCATGACTGGTCTGTGATGCATTCCTTCAGTACAGTGTGCGACTCCAGCTTTCTGCATTACCTGCCCTCTACACCTAGCAGGCAATTGTCTTCTGTACACGGAAAGCATCCTTGCCTATTTCACCTCAAATAAAAGACATATTTATCAATTTCACCTTTAAAGTGCTTTATCTAGAGTTCTTCGTTTTGAAAACCAAAATATTATTATGTACCCCAGAGCATGAATATTAGTGCACACACTTAGTCTTTTTCTTAAAAATCATGAATTACAAATGCTTGGAGTTTAGGATTAAAAGATAGAATGTGGCAGTGTCTGCTGCTGATGTGTTTCATTATCCTCCTGAAGAATGTTGCCTTTCTCCTCTTCTCTTCCCCCTCCTTTTCTCAGGGCTGGCCCCAGGTTTGTGGGGTCTCTTCACAGTCTGTTTTGTTGTTGGCATCCTCCTGCTTTGGTAGACTATGGTGGATGCTTCAAATTGAAACATCTTATCAACATAAACTGTAGGGAGCTTGAAATTCAATTATGTATCTAACCTCCTGCATGATCACTGTCAATTAATTCAAAAAGCTAGTGCATGCACATTTAAAACCATGCTTTTCTGTTTTTCACACACATATGTCAAAAACAGGATATAGGCTCTAAAGTGCTTTAAACAGTGCCAGTGGTCTTATGCATTCCATAAATTATGTTTCATCCCTAAACTTCATTAGATGCTGCCAGACTGTGGGTGGCATTAACTGTGTCCTCATCTTTCTCTTCCTCTTCTTCTTCCTCCTTTATGGTCAACAAATGGTAAACCCACTATTTCATGCAAATTCAAATCAGCTGATTGTGTCTTTTGCAGCCATTTCCTGAATTCCATCAAGCTTCAGTGCAGCCAACATGTGGAAACATGCTTTGTAAGTAGTCTGAAGGAAAATGAGTAGCCTGTCTTGTCAATTCCTCCCAGGTGGAAAATATATTTGGTTTCATCACCAATAATAGTGTGTATGACTCACCAGGTACAGCATATGATTACAAATAATCTGTTCCTTTGTACCTTGGTAACTCACTATAGTTCTCGCTGTAGCATCAAACACACTCCCTTACCTCCTTGACTAACATTTCATTTTCTCACACCTATTTAGATTCATGAATCTGTCTAATATAGGGAAACTGCAGCACTATTTAACTTCTGGGAGACTAGCAGCAACCTAATATATGGTAATGACACACACATTACTTATTTTTACTGAAATAATTTAATATAAGATGTATACCTATTCACTCTTAATTCTAAATATACTTTCTTGCAAAATATTGAACCCACACAATGGGTAAATACACACAGGAGTGTACAGTACATTGCAGTCTTTAGGGTGTGGCAACCTGGGCCTCTTTCTGCACACCTGGTCTCAAGTGACTCACATGGCAGAAAATGGCAACCAGAATGATAGACTGGGTTAACAGAGGTATAGTGCTCAAATTGCTAGAAATAATACCATACTATGCTCCTCTTGCATTGTACCCATTTCTAGAGCCTGGATTTTATAAACTAATCTATAAACTAAAACTGGACATGTCAAGAGAAAAACCTTTGTTGTCAAGAGAAAACCTTTTGTGGTCCAGATGAAGCCACAAATAGGTTACTAGACCCAGGCTGCATCCAGACTGCAGAAATAATCCAGGTTGACCCCACTTTGACTGCCATGGATAAATGCTATGGAAGTTTTGGAATTGCAGTTTGTTGTGGCACCAAAGTTATCTGGCAAGGAGAGCTAAATGACTCACCAAACTACTGAACTATGGAGTTCCCAGAATTCCGTAGCAGTGATCCATGGCAGTTAAAGTGGTGTCAACCTGGATTATTTCTTCTGTAACTTCTGTAACTATGCAGCCCCAGAGACCACATCATATGAGGAAAGATGAAAGCAGCTACCAGTAGTTAGATTTAGCTCAGAAATGAGATTAGTAAATGGTGATACTCTAGCCTGAAAGTATAAGCGACTGAATAGTAGTACAGTTGTAGTGTACAGTTGGAGTTTTCTTCATTTGAGATTATTAAAAAGATTAAAACAGCTATCGACCAGGAGTGTTAATGAATTCCCTATCAGCATCAGCTTGGACTAGGTGACATTTGAGATGTTTTCCAATGTAGTTACTGTGGTGAAAGCAGCACCGACAATATATCACTAAAGAGATTAATTTATTTTTACAGCATTCAGGTAATTGCAGTCAATGACAGTGGAAGTTGATTATTGTAAACAAAAATAATCTGTTTGCATGAAGGCAAAGGATTCTCACTTGAAACTACAAGAACATTCGCTATAGTAGTGGCATTAGTATTTACCAGGACTAGGTTTGTATTTACATAAGAAAACAGAGTTATTTATTCAGCAAGATAATATAATTTTTGTAAAATCAACACGGTAAAACTATTCGGCCTTCCTGGGAACAAATAACAGGAACCCAAAACAGCAATACAACATGATGTAATGAGGACCCAGGCGTGTAGTATCTTGTTTCACATGCTTGGTAGTCAAACTTAAAAACAAAGCAGATTTACAGACAACAGAACAGTAGAAAACAAGAGGCTTTTGTACAGTGCTGCTTCTCCTTGTTTTTTGATTCCATCCACTAACCAGGAAATGAAGTTGTTTCTAGACAGATGGCTTCTAGCAGCAGGAACCAAATAAAAACACACTGCAGAAATAATCCAGTTTGAGACCACTTCAACTACCCTGGCTTAGTGCTAGGAAATCCTGAGAGCTGTAGTTTATTGTGGCACCAGAGCTCTCTGACAGATCACAGAATTCGCTAGCATTGAGCTGGGGCAGTTAAAACTGTTTCAAACTGGATTATTTCTGCAGTTTTGGACCATAGTGCAGCTGCTCCATATATAGTGGACTTTTCTGTCACCAAAAAAAAAAAAAGGGGGGGGGAATAATACTATTTGAAGATATGTCTTTTGTCTGTTAAACATTCCATAGTCTAAGAAAAGCCAAAACTCTACTATATGGAGGAATTTTTAATACCTTGTTCACTTTATAGATGGGTGGCAGTTAGTGATTTCCATATCAGTGGAGTGGTAAAACCATTTAGGGTTTTACTTTGAACTTTGGACCTATTTAGAGGGCAGAGTTCATCACTTTGAATTTGCACAAAATTTGCACGAAAACACAGAAATGAGTCACTGTTTCCACTGATATGGAAGCCTGCAGTCACAACTGCCATGGAGAGAATAAGGAGCTAGGTCTGAGTGAAAAAAAGCTGGAGCTAGGTAAAGAAGAGCCATAGAGATGGGGATGGGAGAAGACATCATATTTGTTTTTTAAAAATCTGTATCACTTACTTCTTTAAAAAAATTACTCATCAAAAGGCAAATATCATAATTCAATATAACCATCCTAAATATCTGTGCAGAGATGTCCAGTTTTTAATATTTTTGTGCTTTCATTAGCTTGTTTTTGTGTAACTAGGTCTCCTGCATAGTCAGCCCTTTTCGATCCTGGGTGCCTTGCTATTATTGCATCACAAATACCATTGTTTCCTGTTAACACTGTACCAATCCTCTTTGAATGGATTCCCATCTGCCTTATCAGGAGAGCTCAAGCACATTTATAGTGACAGGTCATTTGTTTCCACTTGACATTAACACAGATTTAGTCTTGGGAAATAATGAATCACAGTGGATTTTAAAAAGTGGAGTGAGGAGAGACAGTTACAAGAACTGGACTATTTTATGTTCTCTTATCTGATACTTCTCTGCACAATGCATAAGACAGTAGAGAATTATTACTTAATATAAGGTTAATGCAGCATTTAGTTATAATAAGGTGGTAAGTCTGGTGAATTCACATTTTATACTATGATTTCATTTGCTATATTAAAAAGTCAAACCATTGGTATATGGTTTTTAACATCACTGTCTGTCCTAACTGCTTGTTAAATTTGCTATCAGTGTACAGACCAATTTATAGAGTTAATTAACAAAAGCATTTTATTCCAGAATTTTAATACTAAATGTAAATAGCATCCCATAGTAAATAACATTTAATTTAGCAGCACACACACAGCTGAGCAGATGCTGGTAGTCATCTTGTGTGATTTGAGAGAGACCACAGTAGTTTTCAAAGGCTTTCATGGCTGACATCCATGGCCCGAAAAACCCACAAAATAACAATAGTTTTGTTCATTTGTATTTGTGGTGGCACTTGTGGGGAACAACTGGGGATACGGTCTAAGCTTAGAATCATCAAGAAAGTAGTAATAAGCAGCACTTAATGGGAGAGATTTGGATATGTATATTGTCTTGAGAGAATTCACTTGGGAAGACACAGTGCAGAGAATTTTAAACAAGATATTGACCCAAGACCTCTGAAGGTCTCTGTGACGTATCAAAGGGAATCTCCTAATGTTCTTAGACATCCTTATCTTGTGCTGATTTAATTCAGCGAGCATACTCCAGGTTACAGTAGTTTACATTGGAAGGAAGGAAGGAGCTTGGCTTAAATGTGTAATATTCACTGAGGGAAGAGAACAAGAATAAACACTGTAAAAGGAGAGTGGAGATATAAGCAAGAAGAAAGAAAAGGCAAAGCAGGAATAAAGGAAGACATTCTTTCTCCTCAATTTTGCAATATGGGACAGCATTTCACTAATGAGGAAGGAGAACCAGTTGATATTGATGCAGCTGAACTTCAGGAATGGTATAAGAAGTTTGTGGTGGAATGTCCAAGTGGGACACTCTTCATGCATGAATTCAAACATTTCTTTGGGGTACAGAATGATGAACAAGCTGCAGAATACGTGGAGAACATGTTCAAGGCTTTTGATAAGAACGGGGTAAGCATTGTTGCTTCATTGGTTTTGTTTTGTTTTACTTGAGTCATCTTAGAATTAGGTCTGAAGCAAAAGAGTCACTTTGCCTCCCCCCCCCCCCCCCCAATGTAGATATTTGTCCTTGACTGGGCATTATTTCTTAAGTTTTGCTTTGTTTTTGTTTTTTTAATAAGTGGCTGATAAACTATGATCCCAGGAGATGGTTATACTTTCCAGGAGTTCATGTAGTGAGAAAACTCACAAAATGAATGTCTGTAGTGTAATTAGACATTTAGGTTATAGTTTTGTTTGTTTAAAATTAAAACCAAGATTTTTCTAAACAGGAACATACTCAGAACCTTAGATTTATCTGTTACACCTGCCATCCTCATAAACCATCATTGTCACCAATATAACTACACTCTAAAGGGTGGTCTTTTAAGATTTAAAAGAAATGCTTGATTGCATTAATTCAAAGATTTTTCCCTGCTCTAACAGCAGGCTCCATGCCACTCAATAAACCATATTTGAAAATTGGGAAACATCAGGCATGTTGAACTATATAGCAAAAGGAACTGCTGTCAGAAAAATAAAACTAAGGAGGTATCCTGGTTTAAATGAGGTATTCCTGTTGTAATGATCAGCATTGTTAAAATATTTATGTGTAGGTGGAGGAGAAATAACACTGCCTCATACAGAGTGAAAGGGGAGATTTTGGTTTTAATTCACAACCTGCAAGTCCACTAACCACCAAGAAATTTGCCTTTGATCAAAATATGGATGGAAGGAGAAGGAATCCTGACGAGACCAGTGGCTTTGGAAGAGACAAATTTTGGAATAAATACAGAATCAACAGTTTGTTACATCAGTTTGTTACAATTCCTGGGGTGCCACTGTTGATATTCCATGCTGTAGTCAGAGAAACAGCCAACAGTGTACAGACAGAAAGGCAATATGTTGAGTTGGACATACTGTATGAATGATTTGATTCAGTGTGTATACAGACTGTAATTCAGTACATTAATTTGAAGGATTTTATGATACGATGGAATTTGGGTGTATAATGCAATAGCAATTTGGGTGTATACGAACGCAATCATGGGGTTTCACATAATTGAATATTAGAGTATCTCATGCAATTTCAGACAATGGGAAGTCATTCTGAATGCAATCATGGGGTTTCACGTAATATTAGGGTAGCTCACGCAATATCGGGCAATGGGGATCATTTTCGGGAAATGGGAAGTCATTCTGAATGAATTCCAAACACAATTAGAATTCACGTAAACTCGCTAAACTAGCAAATTTAAGTGAATTTGAATTGGCTCCATTCAAAATTTAGAGAAATTCTTCCTGTGTGATAAACTCCAAGGACAGAGTTGCAATGGGGCAATGATCCCTTCCCCACCACCATTCCCTTCTCCTTTTGTGTGGTGTTTTTTTAGATTGTAAGCCTAAGGACAGGGAACCATGTAATTAAAAATAATTAATAATTGTAAGCTGCTCTGAGAGCCTTTAATAAGCTGTAAATAAATAAAACATAAATAAATTATATCAAATAATTTACAAAATGAGTGCAACATCACACAAAGCCAAAGTCCACTACAATAGAGATTGTTGCACAGTTTGTTCCAGTCCAGTAAAATTTACCACATTAATATATTATTATCCCACCAAGGCTCTATCTTTCCATTGTACTGAGACTGAGTGACTTGGGAGGCAACAAGCTGTCTTGATGGTAGCAGTGCTGCTGATAGGATGTCAGATAGGTTTTGCTGAGGAGCCAAATGTTACATGACCAAGTAGAAATAAAAAGCCAATCGGAACAATATACTGAAGAACTATATAAAAGAGATGAAAGGATGACAAATTCATTCAAGAAAGAACCATTTGAAGATGAATCTACAGTTTTAGAAAGTGTAGTGGAATCAGCATTCAGAGCACCTGGGAAAAATAAATAATCAGGATCGATGGCATACCAGTAGAACTGTTTCAAGCTACAAAAATAAAATCTACTCTAGTTCTACCTAAAATCTGTGACTAAATATGGGGAAAAAACAATGGCCCACAGATTGGAAATGCTTAATATATATTCCAATTCACAAGAAAGGGGATACATGAACCATTACATTAATCTCCCATGCAAGCAAAGCGATGCTCAAAATTCTAAAAGAAAGTATTTTTTCATACATAGAGTGAGAAATGCCAGATGTCCAAGCTGGGTTCAGGAAAGGAAGAGGCACTAGAAATCATATTGCTTGTATATGTTGGATAATGGAACATATCAAATAATTTCAAAAGAAAATCAGCCTTTGCTTAATAGATTACAGAAACCCTTGGACTGTGTGGATCATAAAAAAAACTATGGAGCTTTACAGACCACCCAAAAAGGGTGGTCTGGCGCCACCTCTTTTTCATTCACACCTTCGCCGCAGCAACCAGAGTGACGAAGGTGCAGACTAAAAAAGGAGCCACAAAAAGCAGCTCCTTTTTGTGTTGCAGTTGCTATGCAAAAAAAGGGGAAAGCACCATAGGGTGCATCTATTACGTCACAGCTACACAGCACCGTATAAAGGCTGTGCAGCTGCGATGTTGTTGCTGCATACACTGTGTATACGGCGCTGCGCAGCAACGACGCCCTCATCACACGCTAGGGTTGTGGGGCGTGTATACAGTCCGCCCCTGGGCAACCCTATCACATGAAGGGGGTGCCCCTTCATGCCCATATGTGTCGGGCCTATGTCTCACTCTTAAAGAAAAGGCGATGTCACAGCATTTGATGTTATTGATGTATAATCTGTACTCAGGACAACAGGCTACTGTTACAATGAATGGAGAAATGCAATGATTTCCAATTGGCAAGGGAATTAGGGAAGGCTATATTTCATCACTCTAACTGGTGAACATGTATGCTGAACATACATATCATGTTTAAAGGAGGATTAGGCATCAAAATTAGAGGAGGGAACTACAGGTTAAGATATGCAGATGACACTATACTGCTATCAGAAAATAGCAAAGACTCAGAAAGGTTATTGAAGAAAATCAAGAAAGTACAAAGGCAGATTTACAGTTGAATATTAAGAAAACAAAAATAATGGCCATGTATGATTTTTAAAGTAGTCAATGAAGATGATGAAATAGTTAAAGATTTTCCATACCATGGCTCAGTCATTAATCAGAATGGACATTGCCATCAAGAAGTCAGAAGAAGGCTAGAATTTGGAAGGGCAGCTATAAAGGAACTAGACAAGATCCTAAAGTGTAAAGAGATCTCACTGAATACTAAAGTTAAGATTGTCCAAGCCATTATATTACCCATCACCATGTACAGATGTGAGAGCTGGATAGTGGAAAAAGTAGATAAAATGTGGTGCTGAAGAAGAGTTCATTTTTAAAAAAATATATAATATGTATTATTATTATTCAACCATTCATCCATTTTCCAATCATATCTTCTTACAGTGTCACCATCACCACCCATCATCATCTCTATCATAATCTCCAATCATAAATCCTAACCTACCAAACACAAAAATCTTAATATAGTAAGTGTTCTGTTTTGTAAAACACGTGCTTCTTGAAGAGGAGTTCTATGGATACTGTGGACTGCAAAGAAAAGAAATGGGTCCAAGAGCAAATCAAACCTGAATTCCCCCTAGAAGATAACTAAACTGAGACTTTGTATTTTTGACATATTTTGAAAAGACATGTTGCTGTTTTTGTTGTGTGCATTCAGGTCTTTTCATTTTATGGTGACCCTAAGGCAAACCTATCATGGTGGGGAGGGGTGTGGTTCCAGGCAAGATTTCATCAGCAGGGGTTTACCTTTGCTGTTGTTGATACTGAAAGAATGTGACTTGCACAGGGTTACCCAGTGGGTTTCCATGGCCAAGCAGGATCCAAACTTTGGTTTCCAGAGTCCTGGTCCAATACTCAAAGCACTACGCAAGACTGGCCCTCAAGAAGACATGACTCACTAAGACAATAAGACAAAAAGACAATAATTGCTATAGTAAAAGGCAAGAACCAGTGTGATATAGTAGTTTGAGCATAGGACTAGGACTCTGGAGATCAAGGGTTCGATTCCCTGCTCGGACATGGAAACCCACTGGGTGACCATGGGTGGGTCACACACTCTCAACCCCAGAAAACACTGTAATGAGTTCACCTTAGGGTTGCTGTAAATTGGAAACGACGCGAAGGCACATAACAACAAAAGTAGAAGGCAGTAGGAAAAGAGAAAAACTGCATTACAGATTGATAGAGAATCACAATCAAGAAAGCCACTGCCTGACTCTGCAAAACCTGAGAAGGGTTGTTGATCATAGGGTTACTTGGAAGTCTTTTATTCATCGGGTTGCCATACACTGAAGTTGACTTCATAGCCATTAGCATCAACAATGTTACAGGAAACTCGCTGTAGAAGGGTAGTCATATTGTTCTCTGATTTAATTTGTCCTGCCTATGGAACGACATAGCACAAAATTAGATGTGGTTAAAACACTTGATGAAGGAGGAAAACACTGAATTACTCCTGAAGAGGCAAAGGCCTAAAGCAAATGGTCTACTTCTATGGCCTGTCAGCTAAGGAAATAGCTTGCAATATGGATATAAAGACACAAGTAAAAGAGATAATGTACATCAGCCATTTCTGTGAACAGGACTGTTTCTAATCTAGTAGTAATCATAAGCTTGGCACATAACTGGGTAGACAAACCTAGAACCTAGAAAAATAATCCTTTTGGACAGCTCCTAGAATTGCTGCAGCCATTATGGCCATGGTAGTTAGGGAATAGTTGTCCCAAAACATAGCATTTCCAAGCTCTGGGATTCTGTGACTTTTCATTTCTCCTACATTCAACAAAGCTGAAGACCATTATGATGATTTGCATCTGCATTCCCTTCTTCATGTACCAGAGTGTGAAAGAAACATCCATGCCATCCTGTGGATTGTCTTGGGCTGCAGAACTGAACAAACCTGTCTTGGCACATTCAGTGCATACAGCTATTTCTAACATAGTGCTGACTTTGCAGTATCTGCCCACCATGTAGCTGTTGAAAAAGAGGATCCTGTCAGAAGAAAGAGGTGCCAAGTCTAATTCAGTGCTAACATAGCTTGATTACACAAGGATTCAAACTCAGACTTTTGAACAATTTAAACATCCAGAGCCGTGGACATGGATGGTCACAATCTGCCTGTTTTCTTTCTCACCTATTTTTGACCCTTTCTGAAATTATGATGGAATTTAGGGGTTTTGGAATATACTTGGGGGAAAACAGGAAACAAATTTATCACCCTTCCTTAGCTGAAATGCACAACAATGACAACATGGTTTAACTAGCTATATGCCCTGGAGCTTATCTTTTAGTTAGGACTATCCAGTATACTAAGCTTAAAGTTTCAAGTACTCCACCTTTCCATCTCTAATAGTAAATAAGTGCTCCAGAAAAAAAACTCCCAGCCACTTGCTAATTGTTTTATTTATTCAACATATTTCTCTATCACCTCACAGCCCAAGGCAATGAACAAGGCTGCCCAAGGCAATGAACAAATAAAAGCACCTAAAACAATGCAAAAATAAAGCATAAAAACACATTTAAATGTTGTTTAATAACTTTTAACAGCAGTATCAAAACAATTTTAAGATATAATTTTAAAGCAAAACAAAGCAAATTCAAATTTTAAAGGCCATACAGAACAGCACTATTTTGCTTGCCACTGTACGATCCAGAACTAAAAGGGATATAGTCTGCCTGTCCAAATCTTGATATAGATCATTCATCAAGGCTACCAAGGATATTTCTGTCCTTTAACCAGGCCAAACCCAGATTGGAACGGATCCAAGTAATCTGTTTCATCCAAGAAATCCTAGAGTTCTATTGCCACAACTTGCTCTAAGTCCCTTCTTAAAAAGCTGATATTAGAGACTAGCCAAGTTATCGAGGGAGATGAAATCCAATGAAGGTTTCTTCAACAAAGGTTTTACAATTGTTTCTTTTAGAGAGTTTGGAACATAGTCCTCTTTTTTAGTATATATTTATTAAAATTTAAGGAGCTCAAAAATAACATATTATATATATATATATATATATATATATACATACACATATAATATTTTTTCATATATATAAAACAAAATATATAAATGGTAGACAACCAAAGCATTTAATACAACATTTATATCGTATATCTTCAACTCCTTTGTTGGAATCTTCTACCAGTCATTAAAATGAATTCCCTCCATCTTAGTGCTGGTTCTTTATTTAAATTTAAATTTCTCTTTCCTGTTTTCAATTCTAGTAAGAACATAGCCCTCTTTCAAAGGTTTATCACACTAGAGGGCAAACAGGATTTAAACAGGAATTAAACAGGAATTAAACAGGAAATGCCCTATGTTAAACATAAGGCAACAGGAAATGCCCTATGTTAAACATAAGGCATTTCCTGTTTAATTCCTGTTTAAATCCTGTTTGCCCTCTAGTGTGATAAAGAAACATTTACAGCCACCACCACCCAGTTATCCAGGCCTCCTCTGGCAGCTTTAAATAGCCACAACTGACACAAGCCTAACAAACAAATATTTGGCCCCATGTCTCCAAGCAAACTTTAAATGTCTACACTAATTCTGAGGTAGGGGTGGCATATAGATCCAATCCACACTGCAGAAATAATCCAGTTTGACACCACTTTAACTGCCGTGGCTCAGTGCTAGGGAATTCTAGGAATTGTAGTTTATTGTGGCTCCAGACAGTGGTGTCACTAGTGGAGTGGGGGGGGGTTCAGACTGTACCAGGTGACATCCTAAATGGGCTGGCATCACTGCTTCCCAAATATTTGCCTTTGGCAGAAACAGGCTGTGGCATTTGCCTGTGTCCCTTTAAAAGGCTGAAGAGATGGTATGAGTGGGGTGCGGCTCAGTGGGAGGAGAAAAGAGAGACTCAGGATTTTATTTGGGGGGGGAATTACATTTTTAATTTTTTTTTTAAATTTTCTTTTAAAGCATCACATTTTACCAAATTTTCACTTTAACCAAGTTTCATGTACATTTAAGCTCTGTGCATGGTATTGTAATTCAAAGGTACAATTTTAATTTTTCTAGTTCATGTCACAACTATACCATTACAGGCATTAATATATGGGAATTAAAACTTTTGAGTAACATTGGTACAAAAAAGCATTTCTAAGGATTCTGTATGGGGTGGCATGGGAGGAGGAGGTCAATGAGGGGTGATACCATAAGTTACTGCAACAGGTGACACTAAACTTAGTGACACAACTGGCACCAGAGCTCTCTGACAGAGGTTGCATCTGCACTGCAGAAATAATCCAGTTTGACACCACTTTAACTACCATTGCTCAGTGCTATTGAATTCTGGGAACTGTAGTTTTCTGAGACATTTAGCCTTCTCTGTCAGACAGCTCTGGTGCCACAACAAACTACAGTTCCCAGACTTCCATAGCATTGAGCTGTGGCAGTTAAAATAGTGTCAAACTGCAGTGTGGATGTAGCCAGAGAAGACTAAATGCATCACAAGACTACATTTCTCAGAGTTCCCTAGCATTGAACCAGGTCAGTTAAAACAGTGTCAAACTGGATTATTTCTGCAGTGTGGATTGGAGCATAGTCTGCCTACCATATCAATATGTTCAGCTCTGAGATAAGTCCAGACATATTTTAATGGCAGGTAGAACAAGCTTTGGGTGAGTAGAAGATATATTAAATGTCTCATAATTAAGAAACTGGAAAAGCAAGCTTTGGCACTGTCGCTCCTTGTCTTGAGGAGTGAAGTTGACTTCAATCAGATTTTGGCATATACAATGCAAAATTGAGTGAAGATTGTGCTGTACTGAGAACTGAACACACAGAATGCAAAACTAATGCCATACTGCATGCTAAAAAGAGAAATAGTCAAAAGACTTATATTGGACACTGCCACTTACCCTACTTATTTTAATCCATATTTCACTAAACTTGATTCTCTCAGTAACAGTAACAAATCTGTTTTTCTTTCCTTCACTCTGGATGCCTATAATGGCTTTCAGAAGAAATGCAGGCAGCTATTGTCTATTGTTGCTATTAAATAGTGTAGATTTTAATAGGATGCAGACAACAGGAGTAGGAAAACCATACATAGAGACTGTGGGCCAGTACAGACCGCCCAAAGGGGTGGGTCTGTGCCGCCCCTTTTTGCACCGGATTGGGGCCAGGGCAAACACCCATTTTTTCCAGGCCTCAGAGAAGCGGGGTTCTGTTTTGTTTATTTATTTAGTAGAATCATAGAATCATAGAGTTGGAAGAGACCACAAGGGCCATCCAGTCCAACCCCCTGCCATGCAAGAACTCCCAATCAAAGCATCCCTGACAGATGGCCATCCAGCCTCTGCTTAGAGACCTCTAAGGAAGGAGACTCCACCATCCTCCAAGTATTCCATGTTCTGCAGATATTTGGTATGATTTTGGAGTTTATGAAGTGTGATATATGTATGTCTTATACCTCGCTCAGTTGGAAACATGCTTAAACACCAGACAGTGCTAAAGTCGTCTTCTTATAGGAAACACTAATGTAACATTTGGTGCATCTACAGTTTGACACCACTTTAAGTAGCTCCATTTTATGGAATCTTGGGATCTGTAGATTTACAAAGTCTTCAGCCTTCTCTATCAAAACTACAGGTCCCAAGATTCTGTAGGATGGAGCCATGATAGTTAAAGCAGTGTCAAACTGCATGGTTTAATTTTGGGGTAGTAACCCAATTACCTAATTTCTTTTATTGACATCTGTCTGTTGATGATGAGGAGGCGGATGGCAGCTTACAATAAAAAAACCTGCTAAAAACATAAAAAATGAACATTAAAATGGAACTATTCACAATATTAGCATGATTAAAATTGATACTTAAAAAGATAAAATGCTACTAAAAAGAAAAAAACAATTAAAACAGCATAATTTGAAATAGGAAAACATTATAAGAAAAGCAGAGTTAGACTGAGAAGGAGAAGGAGTGAAGGTAGGAGGAAAGAACATCAACAACCTAAAATATGCAGATGACACAATAATACTGGTGGAAGATATCACAGATCTGAAACAGTTACTGAGGAAGGTCAAACATGGACGTGCAATGGGAGGATTAGTACTGAACATAAAGAAAAGAAAAATAATGGCCACAGAAGAGATAAATAAATTTAATCTGGACAATGAGGAAATTGAAATAGTCAAAGAATTCCCTTATCTTGGATCAAATATTGACCAAAGAGGAGAGTACAGTCAAGAAATAAGAGGAAGACTAGGAATGAATAGAGCAGCTATGAAAAAAACTAGAAAAGATCCTGAAGATGAAAGATCTACAATTGACCACTAAAGTCAGAATCATCCAGTCAATTGTATTCCCCATCACCATTTACAGATACAAGAATTGGACAATAAAGGAAGCAGTCAGAAAGAACATCAATGCATTTGAGATGTGGTGCTGGAGAAGAGTGCTTAGGATACCATGGACAGCCAAAAGGTCAAACAAATGGGTCCTTGAACCGATCAAACAAGAACTCTCCTTGGAAGCTAAGAAGATCAAATTGAGGTTGTTGTATTTTGGCCACACAATGAGAAGGCATGGATCACTAGAAAATATAATAATGCTAGGAAAGATAGAGGGTAGAAAAAGGAGGGGAAGACAACAAGTTAGAGGGATGGACTCAATTAGAAGGGTCACAGGCATGGTTTTGCAGAGACTGAGCAGAACAGTGGAAGATAGGAAGTCTTGGAGGTGGAAGTGTCTCATCCACAGGTCGCCACGAGTCAGGGCTTGTCTGGAGGGCAGCTAAAAACAACAAGAAACAGCATCCTCAGAGCATTTAAAAAAATCTTTCTGATGTGAAAGCCAGTCAAGATAAAAACATATTTGCCTGTCAATGGAGGCACAGTAAGAAGGAGGCCATTCTGGCCTCCTTGGAAGTGGAGTTGTATAGACTAGTGGAAGCCACCAAGAAGACCCTGTCTCACACCCACACCAACCAGTGGTGGGAGAAAAGAGAAAGGCCTCTCCTGATGAACTCAGGGCCTAGTCCAACTCATACAGAGAGATATGGGGCTAAACAGACTACCTCAAAGGGGAGGTTTGCAGCTGCCCTTTTGCTGGCTGGATCAGGGTTGCAGCGGCCTCAATCTGGCCTCGGGAGGGGGGGGTGCACAAAGCAGCTCCTTTTTGCGACCTCCAAGGGATGTCATAGCCATGGCACCGCAGCTTTGTGATGCCCCTTTGGCACTGCATCACGTGGATGATCACCAAGGGGCACACACCAAGAGCAAAGGGCAAGTGAGCCTCTGCAGGGTGATAATCATAGAATCATAGAGTTGGAAGGCCTTCCAGTCCAACCCCCTGCCACGCAGGAAATCACAATCAAAGCAACACTGACAGATGGCCATCCAGCCTCTGTTTAAAGACTTCCAAGGAAGGAGACTCCACCACACTCAGAGGAAGAGTGTTCCACTGTCAAATAATAGCTGAGAATAATTCTCTCCACCTTTGCATACTAATGAGACCACTAGTCAGTACTAGAAACATGAATGCTCTTAATATGGTCATGATGGATCAGGTTTAGGGACACGTTTATCAATAATCTGGTGTGAGATTCCAGGAGCTGGGGTGGGGGGGAGAGAAAGAGGTTTAAAATGGTTTAAAATTGCTGGCCCGAAAGTCAGAATTACAAGCCGATATCAGTACCAAGCGAAGAACAAGGAAACTGAAAATATGTCAGGCACCAAAAGATCAAAAGAAATAGGTTGGGTGTCAATCGGACAGAGATAAACTCAAGAAAATATGCTAATTAAAGAAATGAGTGTCAAAAGAGTAAGAAGGGATTACATGCTCTATGTAGCTCTGGACAGTAGCTCTCAGAAACCAGGACAACCCTGCAGAGGGCCATTGAGGACACTGTGTGTCAGTGACCCAATCAAGAACAGGAGTTATGAGGTTATGTCTTCAGACAGTAAAAAGGTGCAGGCAGCCATCTGAAACCTGTGGACACTATCATTCAAGCCATTAATGTCTCCTGTATCATGAAATATACACCCTCATTCTTTAGATCTGGGCTGAGGAACCTTTTTTCCCCACTAGATGTTTTAATGTATTATTCCCTAATTCCATGTGTAGTTCTTTGTTTTCCCACTGCTTTGTTCTGCAGTTTTTCTTACTGTGTAATATGTGTAATGGAGAAAAACTGAGAAACAGACAAACTGCATAGAGCCATTTCATTGTTTATGTTAAATGCTCTCCTTCAGGAAACCCTTTTTTTCTCCTTCCCTTAGGATGAGATGGCAGAAATTGTAGCAGACAATCATATTAAATGTGCATTATAGTCTTGCACAGACTATATCTAAAAGAGGAGTGGACAACACATGACCCATGAGGAGACCCATGTGCCATTTTAGTGGCTTTTGGCAGGCCACTGGTCTTTGCAGAGGCTCTTCACAGGCCACTTGTAATAAAGATTCAAAACACATTCCACAAATGTCCTCATTGTCAAACTTGTTTTGATAGTGACAGCAACATAACCACATTTTTACACAAAAACAAGGCACACAGGGATTACTATTTGTACTACTATTAATACTATTATTGGACAATCATGCTTCCTGGAAGCCTTTGGCATTCCAATTCCTCTTAAAAATAAGGCTTATAGCCCCCGAGTGTGAGGTTTTCAAAAATAAAGTGCAACAGCACCAAATTCAGTAGTGGAGAGGCAGGTCATACTAGTGAATTTGGCAGGGGTCCAGTACACCCCCCACCCATGAACACTGCATGTCCTTGCTTGAAAATGTATGGATAATCAGTACAATATTGTGGAGTGGGACCACACTTTTTGATCCTACTGTCTACCAGAATATGTACATGCAGTTTTTGGAAAACATCTACAAGTCTGCTTGCTTGCTTACCTGCCTGCCTTCTGACAGTGGCACAATGCCAGGCAGTGAATCAGCTCCATATTTTAGCCTGAGTTTTAAAGGCACTGTCCAAAGTGCTGAACCTATTTGGGGGATAGGGTTCAGAACCTTGGGTAGTTCCTTTGACTTTCAGGCTAAATTCAATTTGTATTTGCTGCACTGCTGAAATGGCAGTCATCCATCCCCACTTTCTAGTGTACTACTTTCTAGTACTGTACTGTACTTCAGTGCCATTTAATAAAATAAGCCCTATAATCATGTAAAAAGTACTAGCTAAAATATATTTCAGTACAGTATTAAAAAATGAAAATAGTATAACAGAGCAGCATTTTGTAATTTTTAAAATATTTAAAATGTTTTTATTTTCAGAAGGGATCTCAGTTACATACAATACAATAATGTGTCATTATAATAAAGATGTGGGATGGAGGGGACACAAAAACAGGAAAAATAACCTTATTATTCATTTTAAAGCTGACAAAAGGTTCAAATATAAGTCCATTTGTATATTTTGTCTATACATCATTCTTTCAAATGTTGCAAGCATTATTCTATTTTCTATTCATTGGATCACAGTTAGAGAAAAATTGTCTTTCCGGTAACAACATATCAATTTTAGTATTCAAAAGGGTACAAAAAATCAATGTCTTTGACCATTTGTTAATTTCCAAGAAACAGATAAATAAAGAAAAACAACGTCCACATCCCTGAATATCAAGAAGCTTTCTGAAACCAAATTTATTTGTAGAACTCAAAGACATAGCCATCTTAGTCTGGAAAATAAGTATGCAAAGGGATCTTGTAGCACCTTTGAGACTAAGGTCCAAAGCACACTGCAGAAATCATTCAATTTGAGATTTTAACTGCCCTGGCTCAATGGAATTCTGGGAACTGTAGTTTTGTGAGATATTTAGTCTTCTCTGTCAGAGAGCTCTGGTGTCACAATAAACTACAATTCCCAGGATTCCCTAACACTGAATCAGGGCAGTTAAAGTGGTCTGGATTATTTCTGCATTGTGTTTTGGACATAACTGAATGAAGTTGATAGCATGAGCTTTCATAGACTTGAATCTGATTCCTCAGATGTAATCTGAGGAAGTAGACTCAAGTCTATGAAAGCTTATGCTATCAACTTCTTTCTTTCTGTTAGTCTGAAAGATACAAGAAGATCCCTTCGCATACAAATTTTCTCATGATTACTTCCTCCCAAAATGTATCTGCTAAGAATATGCATTAAGGAAGCATTAGTAGTATTACATTTCCAACAATTTGCTGATTTAGAAAGCACTATTTGGGGAAGATGTTTTGGTGACCAATGTACCCAAATGAACAATTTCTGCTGCTAAAGTAGAGTATAGTGGAAAAGAAAAGTGGAGCAGAGTAGAAAAATATTCCCATGCATGTACAAACACATAAAAGTATTTTACTTTTAGAAGTTAAATTTATCTCTCAGACAGTGTTTCCATATGGACAGCTCCTTGTGGCAGCAGTAGAATAACATTGTGCAGTTATGTCTTTCTGTAGTAACAAAAACAAAACAAAAAAGGATGGAAGAAGTAGTTGGAAAACATGAGTGTGACAAACAGAAGACATTGTCTGGACCCCCTGTAAAATTCCATGAATGAGACAAGTTGATTGCATAGTAGAAGAGTCCCCTGAAAACAACACTAAGCTGGTATACTGTAATGTGTTGTTCTTTAGCCAGGAATGCTTATGGAAACTGTTGGCAGCTCTCACACTAGAAATGGGATTGGCAACTGGTTTCTGTTAGAGCTTATCAAAGGCCTCTTGTGATAAGGATTCAAGACAAGTGACACAAATGCCCCAGGGATAAAGCACTATATGAAGAATGGGCCTCCTTTGAAAATATATAAACCTGATATAAGGCATGACCAGCTGGTAATGATAATTTAAGAGATATTTAAATTACATTTAGCAACTCCATCAGGAAAAGCCTAAAGCCAAAAACAAAAGTACATAACAAAGAACAAACAAATAAAGCATACCAGCATGACACCAGCAAGTACAATATAATCACAAAAAACAACTATTGGTTGCATCAAAGAACAGAAATGATTCCAAACAGCCAAAATCCATTTCTGTTGCCTTTAGTTTCCAATTTTTAAACAAATTTATTTCTACATTTTACTTCAATTAATGCAGGTAGACAAAATGTTGATTATTAAAGAAACACTGCCATAACTAGTTATAAGTCATGACAGAGGATAAATTTAACTCTGTTTTGCAAATTAACCAGGTGCTTTTATTTTGCAGTATTTTGTTTTACTACTGAATGGTCATGCCTTTATATTTTGCTTAAAATGAGCCAAGGTAGTCCATTGCACAATAGTATTTGTTTATTTACCTATGAAAGAATAATCTGAGATTAAGTGTACCCGGAGAGCTAAATACTAAGAAGAAGTGGGATAACCTTCATAACCAAATGCCAAGGGAGTAAAAAGGTGTTGATGGATCACACTGTCATGATCATTAGGAAAATGTAATTTCTACCAGTGTAATGAAGCTCTTGTGTGACAGTTCATACAAGAGAAAGTGACCCAGTGAGTTTCATGGCTCAGTGGAGACAAGAATCTGAATCTCCCAAGTCCCAGTCCAGTATCTCTAGCCACATTGGAACTGTGAGATCTGCCTGCCACACTTAAGATCTTTGACATACAGGGACACATCCCAAGGCTGCGAAGTGAGTCAGGAAAACCCCATGACCCTTACCAGGAATTGCTGATTCTCTTTCGGCCCACTTCAAAAGGTGAAGGGAATTCATGGTTTGTTATCTCAGGGAAACCCACTAAAGACACTACAGAATGAAATGAGAGAGTAAAGTTGAAGTTTGTAAGATCATAAATGAAAAGCAAACAGTAATGACCCAGCGGTAACTAGAACTGGTGCAGTAAAAGATAGCGGATTGCTTATTCTATGGGCCAGGTCAAAAGTTAGTAAATTACTCTGAAGGGGATATGCCAAGCATGCTTTAGGATATAGTAGCACCGAAGAAGTAATAGTTAATCTCACATTTCTATAGATGTAACCAGTACTTTGCACTGATGCTTTGCATAAATGTAGCAATATATCTTTTCCAGTAACAGCACTGACACAATCAATTGTTTAAAAGTAGGTTGTTTCCAAGGACATTGGCTCTGTAGGTATTAAATTGCTTTGAAAGGATCAAGTGTGATGCCTTTTACTTGTGCAACAATTTACAAAAGTCTGAACTGGTTATAGTTCTCAGTCTTTGAGGTCACTTTGGCAATGGGGTTACTTGGAGTTTAGAAAATCAATCAGTAACAACACTCCCAGTTAATCGATAATAATTCCAAGACAAAATTTAGATAGTCATAGAGACAGGATTAACATCTCATAGGAATAAATATTTAGATTGACCTTCATCCAAGTAAATTTTGAAAAAGAAAAAAACTTTTAACAGTTCTGGGGTTATTTTCTGACTGCATTGAGGGACAGCAGTACCTATGATATTCCAATGCACTGAGGGACAGCAGTAGGCACAGAGTTAACGTTAAAACAACTGACACATCCAATGAATTTGACTGGGTCTACAAAAGCTGATGCTCCAAACTTTGGTCTCTCAGTTAGTATTGAATGTACTACAAGATATTTTTTTGTAGTATGTAGTTATCTTTTATTTCCTAAATACAAAATGCTCAGGTCCATCCAAAATTCTTAGGCCTCACAAACCTAGAGCCATGACTTCCTTTATTGAAGTAATCCATCTACAATGTAGCCTTCCTCTTTTCCTGTTTCCTTCCACTTTCCTGGCGTTATCATCTTTTCCAGCTTGTCCAAAATACAATTGTCTCAGTTTCGTCATTTTGGCTTATAGTGAGAGAAATTTGATCTAGGACTCAGATGTTCCATGGAGGTGTATGACAGTTTTCTACACAACTCTTCTGAAAGTTATCAACCAGTATGGGTGTGTGTTTTCTTTAATGGAGTCAGTTTATTTGCCATATTACAATGGGATTTACTTTCCATTGACAACTAAAAAAATATTACTTGCTTAGCTCAGTCTTTGCTTGTGCACTTTATTCAGTGTGGCAACAGTATAGCTCTACAGGCATCGGATCATGTTTTTTAGTCTTCTCATGAGCCTAAAATGTCTTGCAAAGGGGGGGGGGACCTGGCAAAAATGTCTCCACATCTTCTAGAGGGCATTTGGGGGTGTTTTTGGTCAAAATAGTTTTGGCACAGTAGCTCTGTGGAAAACCACAAAAAGAGCCTTTGGGCTGCATATGGCTGGTAGGCTGCACGTTGCCCACCCAGTCTATATGTTGACTACTTATAGTTCACATGATTAAGGGTTTTGCAAATTAATCTCCTCTCTCCCCATTTTTATACCCCCAGGATAACACCATTGACTTCCTAGAATATGTGGCTGCTTTGAACCTTGTTTTACGAGGAAAACTAGAACACAAACTGAGATGGACATTCAAAATATATGATAAGGATGGGAATGGCAGCATAGATAGACCTGAGCTCTTAGAAATAGTTGAGGTAAGTAGGAATTTATTGCCAGATACTCCCCTTGACTTCATAGCTTCCTGCTTGTTGGCTCTCTATAGCCTCTTATCATTGCTTCATGAGGTACTGCATGGTTTTTCAAAACAGGTTATTGGCACAAGTTATTGGTGTCAATGGCTTTTTCTTTCATTTTTCTATTGATGCCAGTGAGTTTTCTCATGAAGGGGGTTTTCAAATTTAAAAAAAACAAACACATGGAAGATCTGAAACATCCTGCATCTGTCTACAAAGATCCAGATTCTGGCTCCCTGCACTTACTTGAATGTAAAAAAAAATCTAATCTGTATGTTACATGTTGAATTGAGCATGTAGCTTAGTTCTAAGAGAGATACTTCTTTAAGAGTTCACATGTGTTTTTGTTGCTTATATCTTATCCAAGTAAACAGACATTCACCTGAGGGGGAGGGGGGAGAAGCTATCCTCTTGATTGGAATGAATAATCCTAAAATACAAGACTAAACAGTGCTAATGAAAATTTCTCTGAAGATTCTCCTGGCAAAAAAAAAAAAACCTGGAAAGAAAACTACATACCTAATTTGGATAATTGCTTCAGGAAAATCATGGAAATAAAAGAGATGGACAAACTAACAGCAATATTGAACAATACAACAGAAGAAAAGATATTAAAGGATTGAGAACCAATAAAAAAATTGGCTCAAATCATGTAATATTAAAGAAGAGCTGATATAACGTTTAGCAGACATAACAAAATTATAATTATGGATATAGGAGAACCAAAAGAAAGAGGACAAAACATTCATATATATATATATATATATATAGGAAAGTGTGTGTGTGTGTGTACAGTGTGTGTATGTGTGTATGCAAGGTTGAATTTGGTTAAGAGAAAATACTTGGCATAATAAAATGGTGTACAGCCTTCCCCCCCCCCCCCCCCCCCGTAAGATGTTATTTCTTTTCTCTGCCCTTAAAAGTGTACAAATTATAAAGGAATTTAAATCATTCAAGGATACAATATGGGTATCTAAAATAATAACATGGCAACAACTATATGTACAAATATAGAATATTTGGTTTTGTTAGTAGCTGTGGTAAAATGTAGATGATTGTAAAATTTAAAATTTACATAACCTCTTTATTATAATTCTCTCTCTCTCTATATATATATATATATATGACATTTCTCAGAAAGATTACAGCCCCAGCTACTTTGAAAAGGTTTAGGAATAAGGATTGTGCATGGAGGAACAAGGACTGAAGCATTTGCTTGTCACACTTCCAGATTATTTTATTATTATTATTATTATTATTATTATTATTTCTCTTGGTAGAACAACAGGATAGCTATGCATAACCACCCCCCACACATAGAGTTTCTTCCCCCATTTTCACTTCCAAAAGAACAACTGCACTGCTACTAACAAAACAGGTGCTCTACTTTAGTGAGTGATGACCATCAAAAACATTAGGTGCCAATGACCCACCTCCTGTTCCAGATTGGTCTGTTTTAAGTAGATTTTCAGTCCTAATTTTAAAAGTCACCAGATAATTGGACATGTCTAGGTCAAACTCCGGTTAATCCACAATCTGCTAAAATGTCAGTTCAGGTAGGTCCACATTCAAAGAATAGCTTCTGCTAAGACAAAAGGAAGATCAAGGAAAAAGCAAGAGTAGTCCTATATCAGAAAGTGTTGGGGGAGAGACCATGGTGACCCAGAAGCCTCAAACTGGCAATAGAACATAATGTTCAAACAGTATTTTTAAAGGCATTTTTACCATCTTTTGAGATGAAACTTCCTCAAGGTGTTCCACAGTGTAAAATTTTAAAACTATAAATATATTGTATAGTTAATAAAATAAAATAACTATAAAAATATACAGGTTAAAAAGTGGAAAATGTTTTCTTATAAGTAATCAATTAAAAGTGACTTGGAGGAACCTTTGATTAATCACACTTGATTAATTCACTGAATTTTGCAGAGGCTGAAGTGCATAGCACGCTTCTTGTTTTTTCTACTACATCTTCTGACTTCTTTCTTGTCATGGAAAAAATACCAACATAACAGTACAGTGCTTTCTGTGGTCACCAGTGTGATAAGCCATCTCTTCAAAAACACACTAAGTCTCTTAAGATCTGTTTAAGAAAAATCAAAGAGGGACCATGGGCACATCTCAGTGTAAATTGTTCTATAACAGCAATAGTAATGATTATAGGATTGATTTTTTATTTTATTTTTTACATTTTAAGGAAACAGCAATTCTAGGTACAGAACTATGAATCAGTACTTCTCAAGAAGAAGAAGAAAGAATGTTCATTTGTTGCTGGTTTTCTTGGGACCCCCCCCCCCCCCCATGATTTAAGAAAGTGTTTCAGCTGACAGTGCTAGGACAGGAATGGACATCTACAACAGGTTTCAGGGCCAATTTTATACCTCAGAGCCTTCTGAGGGACCACATGGATTACTGAAAAATTCAACAAAAGCCCTAAAGGGCCAGAAAGCCTCTTTTGGTTCTCAAAAAATGGATATGTTTTGGTGTTAAACAATGAAGAACATCCTTGAAACCTATTTAGAAAGTGAATTGTGGAAGACCCAGTAGAAGCAGTTCACTGTCTGATCAGAGAAGTATTGTTCTGGAGATTCTGAAGTATCAAGGGCCACAAAAATATCCTTGTGAGGGCCACATATGGTTTCAGGGTCACACTTTGCCCACCCCTGCACTAGGAGCTGCCCAGCTGTAAGCATCCTAAATTATTCATGGCCTGAAAGCATTCTGGGACTTCCTACTTTCCTATTGGCTTTCAATCATGTTTTGTGGCAATATTTTTGAATGGCTTTGTGCTTGACTTTACCATCCCTCAATTCATTTTTGTTTTTGTTTTTGTTTTTCCTTCTTCCAGTCTATTTACAGGCTAAAGCAAGTATGCCTACCTGAAGACCAGAAAGGACTCCCCCGTCTCACTCCAGAAGAAGTTGTTGAAAGGATATTTCAGCTAGTGGATGAGAATGGAGATGGTAATCAGTTTGCAGTTTGAGTGATACTGATACCTAATTTGCCACTTTTTACCCTAGTTTTGGACACACAAAAACGCAGATAAAAACAGGTCTTACATATTTTATGCATGCAGTTAGCCACAGTCAATTCATTTTAAATGGAAAGGGAAATGTGCTTGGATAGGAGTTTCCACAGTTTCTGAATTATCATTCAGCAACCACCCTTTAAATTTCTTACGAAGCATCATGTTGTTGTTGTTGTTTGCTGTCAAGTTGTACTCAATTGATGGCACCCCTATTAATGGCCCTTGTGGTTTCTTCCAACACTATGATTCTATGATTTATGATTCTCTGAGATCCCTGTTCGTCAACTGCCCTGCTGGGGCCTTGCAAACTCAGAGCAATGCCTTCCTTGATAGAATCAATCTACCTGTACTGCAGTCTCTCTCTTTCCCTACTGCTTTTTGTTTTACCAAAGATCATCATCTTTTCCAATGAGTCATGTGTTCTCATGATGTGTTCAACAGCCTCAGTTTAGCCATCTTCATTTCTAATGAGAGTTCAGATTTGATTTGCTTTAAGATCATTCAATTGTCTTTATTCATAGAACTCTTCTCCAGCACAGCCTTTCAAAGGGGATTATTTTATTCTTGTCACCTTACTTCACTGTCCAGCTTTTACAGCCATACATAGAAACTGGAAATATGCATTGTTATGCATGCTCCATTATTTTTGAGTGGTGAGAAGTCCCAGGAGTACAGTGCTTGGAGTACAGTGCTTAGTCAGGTTTGATTCCCTTTGGAAAGAGATCAATGAAGGCTTGTTTGGCTTTTGTAATAGAATCATAGAATCATAGAATCATAGAATCATAGAGTTGGAAGAGACCACTAGGGCCATCCAGTCCAACCCCCTGCTATGCAGGAAATCCAAATCAAAGCACCCCTGACAGATGGCCATCCAGCCTCTGTTTAAAGACCTCCAAGGAAGGAGACTCTATCACCTTCCGAGGAAGTGCGTTCCACTGTCGAACAGCCCTTACTGTCAGGAAGTTCTTCCTAATGTTCAGGTGGAATCTCTTTTCCTGTATCTTGCATCCATTGTTCCGGGTCCTGTTCTCTGGAGCAGCAGAAAACAAGCTTGCTCCCTCCTCAATATGACATCCTTTCAAATATTTAAACAGGGCTATCATATCACCTCTTAACCTTCTTTTCTCCAGGCTAAACATCCCCAGCTCCCTAAGTCGTTCCTCATAGGGCATGGTTTCCAGACCCTTCACCATTTTTGTCGCCCTCCTTTGGACACACTCCAGTTTCTCAATGTCCTTTCTGAATTGTGGCGCCCAGAACTGGACACAATATTCTAGGTGGGGCCTGACCAAAGCAGAATACAGTGGCACTATTACTTCTCTTGATCTAGACACTATACTTCTATTAATGCAGCCCAAAATAGCATTGGCCTTTTTAGCTGCCGCATCACACTGTTGACTCATGTTCAACTTGTGGTCTACTTGGACTCCTAGATCCCTTTCACACGTAGTTTCATTCAGCCAGGTGTCACCCATCCTATATCTGTGCATTTTATTTTTCCGCCCTAAGTGCAATACCTTACATTTCTCTGTATTGAATTTCATTTTGTTAGCTTTGGCCCAGCTTTCTAGTCTATTCAGGTCATTTTGAATCTTGATCCTGTCCTCTGGGGTATTAGCTATTCCCCCTAATTTGGTGTCATCTGCAAATTTGATAAGTATGCTCCCAATTCTGTCATCCAGGTCATTGATAAAGATGTTGAATAGCACTGGGCCGAGGACAGAGCCCTGTGGGACCCCACTGGTCACTTCTCTCCAGGATGAAAAGGAGCCATTGTTGAGCACCCTTTGGGTTCGGCCATTCAACCAATTACAGATCCATTTAACAGTTCCTTTGTCTAGCCCACATTTTACAAGCTTGTTTGCAAGAATGTCATGGGGAACCTTGTCAAAGGCCTTACTGAAATCAAGATATACTATATCCACAGCATTCCCTTCATCTACCAAGCTGGTAATTTTATCAAAGAAAGAGATTAGATTTGTCTGGCATGACTTGTTTCTCTGAAACCCGTGTTGAGTTTTTGTGATTATGGCATTACCATCTAGATGTTCACAGACTCTCTGTTTAATGATCTGCTCCAGAATCTTTCCTAGAACTGATGTCAGACTAACTGGACGATAATTGTTGGGATCCTCTTTTTTCCCCTTTTTGAAGATGGGGACAACGTTTGCCCTTCGCCAGTCTGCTGGGATCTCTCCTGTTCTCCAGGAGTTTTCAAATATGATTGCCAATGGCTCTGATATTACTTTTGCCAGTAATTTGAATTTACTTACAAATATACATGTTCATCACAGGTGGAGGCAACCTGGAGGGGTACTCCAATAGAGTTACAAAGTGAGCTGTTTTCACATTCAGTTTCTAGGAAAATCCACATGTTTCTCTTCATCTTTCTTACAAACCTATTTGAAAATTGCAGTGTAGTGTTTTCATATGAGCCTGCCCTTGCTGTCATGGTTAGAAGTGGTGTAAGACATTTTGTTGCAAGAAGCAGGGCAGCAAATAGCACATTCCACCAGTAGAACTGCCAGCACTGTGTGTGTGAGAGAGCAAGGTGCTCTTTATCCATTCCTCACTTCTAGGCATATCACTTCCTTCTCGTAATTTCTCACTCATTCCATTCCTCCCCCATCACACACAAAACATTCCCCATCCCATCTGCCAGTGCCTTCTTCTCCAGTTCCCTCCCTTGTTCTGTTTCTCCATGTTTCCTGCGGGTGTGCACAGGTACCTAGGACTAACCCTTTCCTGTCCAAACTCTCATTTTAAAACACATTATTCTTTTTTATTAAGCATTTTAAAAATAAGGGAAAAATTAAAGTATACAGTATTGTTTTTGTGTACCTTCAAGTCACTTGCAATTTTGGCATCCCTGAGGAAAAACCTATAATGGTTTGCCTTCATATGATGGTGGATATATAGTATGGTGTGACAATTGGGGGGGGGGGGGAGTGGAAGAATGTCAGTTCTAAGGAGCCAGGTTGGGATAATGACAGCCTGCAAGGCAGGCCTGCTCTTGTCTTGAGTGTGACCAGGGTAAACAGACCACTCTTGCTGGCCACAGGCTTTGATCATGAGTCCTCCACACTGGAAGTATTTCTCCAAACTAAGTAGCTCCCTCAGTTGTATTCTCTGCTGTGACCACTGACACTTTCCCTTCTACACAAGCATAGTGACATTACATACTCAGTCATGTAACAGTGAATAATTTGTGATACATGGTATTGCATACAAAATTTGAAAAGCAGAAATTGAAATGGTACACTGTGCCAGTCATTGGGCTTGTCGCATCATGCATCATGCAACCCTTTCACACCCCACCAAACAGCGTTTGTAAAAGTGAAATCTAAACTTTACCAGTAATTTTAATTTACTAAATAGCTCTTGGCATTGCTCGATAAAAGTCTGAAATTACTCTGGACATTCTGGTACTTATTTTGCAATGAGAAATCAATGCAAAGCAGACAGACATTTTGAATCTGCTAGCGCAGTGATGTCCTTCCCCTTTATATTTTCTCTCTACTGTGTAGAAGTCAGATGGTAGGTGTAACAGTTCCAAGGCCAAATAAGGTTCAAGCATCTGCCAAAAGAAACAAAATCATAAGTGCACCAAAACAATAGTTTATTGATTACATGAAGATACTTAGCAGAATGCAGCAGTAAAGCCAAAGGAAAAGGAAAGGGTAGCTCACATTCCTTACCTTCATCACATCTGCTGTTCACTGGAGTCCTCACAATACTAGATGCTGCTCCCAATAGACCGGTTTTCTGGGCTGGACTATGGCCAGAAAACAATAAGGAAACAAGCTCCGCATGTTCTTAATGGTTCTGTATTTTAGAGAGAGTTTATAACTTCAGCGATTTCTGTTGAAGGCCCTTGAAGAAGTCCTTTTCTTAGGAGCTTATCACATTGCTTATTAAAGTGACTTATCTCTCCCAGCTTAAATTTTAAATCAGACAGCATCCTGATATTATCACAAGGATTCTGCCACTGAATCCACCACCCGGGTCCATCCCTGCTCCCATGGGTGTGCAGTGCAATTTGAAAAAACTGGGAATTTTCCTTCTTAAGAAAATGGCTGCCAGAGCACACTTGGGAGTGGGGTTGGACCCAGGATGGACCCAGGTGGTGGATTTGGTGGCAAAATCATTGTGATAATATCAGGATGGCACCTGATTTAAAATTTAAAGTGGGAGAGGTAAATCTCTTTAATAAGCAATGTGATAAGGTCCTTACGAAGGCCCAAACTGCACTGGACTACTGTATTTTAAAAGGAATACAAAGTTGATTAGAAGATATGGAGCTTGTCTCCTTTTTGATTTCTGCTTTTAATATACTTTTTCAATACTATCTTCACCACTGCACTATGGCTAAATGCGTACTTCCCCAAAAGATGAGATTAATAACTCCATCTTTCCTGATCTTAAAATATCCCTTCTGCCCTAGGAAAGTGCTGACGGTTTCCCAGGCAAAGTGTGTGTGAGAGATCACTCCATCTTAACAAAGGAGCAGTTTTCCAGGCATTCTAAGATGGAAACATTCTTATCTATCCCATCAGCATAAGCCAACCTTTCACAGCCTGCTAGAGAAACTAACTACTGAAAGCCATATTGTTTTTGTTTGTTTGTTTTTTGTTGTTGCTGCTGCTACTAGCACTACTACTACTTCTACTGTTGTAGGCCTTATGTATCCTCTAAACATATAAAATGTGCATAGGGTGAATGTGAAAGCTAACCATACTTCTTGTCAATCCAGAAATTCCAAAACCCTACAGTAGGTAACAAGGGAATCTCTGGCAGTGCAATGATAATGAAACTGTAAGGCTACACAAATACCTGCAGAGCAAGTAGAATTTGAAGAGGTGTTTCTTTGTCTTTGACACACTGTAACTTCCTCTCTTTTGTATTGATTATTTAGGGCAGTTGTCTCTGGATGAATTCATTGATGGGGCACGGAAAGACAGGTGGGTGATGAAGATGCTACAGATGGATGGAAATGCAGGATTATGGTTTGCTGAGCAAAGGAAGAAAAGTGCAACGCTGTAAGACTTGTCCACTTGCCTAGAAAAGTTTGATATGGACTGAACATTTCCTTTCATCCAAGAATCTTCTGAGTATCCAAAAGATTACTCCACACAATGTGGAGAAGTTAAGCTTTGACATCTTGAGCATGCATGCTGAAAACAGTAGAAATGATAATACTCAAAAACCATTATTTAAGACCAATCATGATAAAATGTAATCATATGCATTCATAATAATCCTGGTTGTTGAAGCTTGCTTATAGCTACATCCCAAGGAGCTGACTTGTAAGTGTCTTGAAGTGAAAGCCAAATGTCATTCGATGCTGAGAAAACACAACATTAACTATCTAGTTAAACACCATGCATTCTCTGTAGAATATTTTCAGTATTATATATTTGAGGAAAGAGATCCTCTAGGTGGAACAAAGGAAGTGATGATGCTGTAACATATTTTAAAGACATGGCTAGTCTATTCTGATGCCAATTCTGTGTGTTCCAAGGGTTTTGTTTGCTGTTTAACCACAATAAGTGCTACCAAGAATCATTTGGACTATATGTGAATTAGAGGTTTCAACTTCTTTGTAACATTCCAGACCAACAATCAAACATGTATAGAATTGGAAACAGAGACAACAATCTATACAGTAAATGTAATGAATCTGCAGGGAACAAGCAGAGAGGGTACACAATTCTATTGATCTTGAACTTACAACATCAGACACCCATTGTTTTCTTGATTTATTTCTTCCGACAATACATTTATTATCTTTGGGCAGATTTCTTCAGATGGTAGATCTATTTCAGAACTATCCTGTAGATTTTTCAGGACAGCTGAGGGAACTTTCTCTCAGTTCAAATGACTTCCAGAGTATGATTTGCAAGATCAGAAATGTGCCATAACCCCATACATTCCTTTCTTACTCTTTCTCTCTTCCTCTTCCACTGTCCCTTGTATCATTTCTCCCAGACTTTCTTTGGTTTTTCTAACCATAATTTGCTACAATGTTTGCATCAGGCCAACTAGGAATAGCATTATTCAGGACTACAACCAAAGAATGATTTCAAAGCCCTTGATGATAATTTGGAGACAACCATTACCTAGTGAGAGACAGTGCAAGAATCCTTGGCGTGCTCCCAGTCTCTCATATCATGGTTTGGAAGAACTTCCTGTCCTGAATGAGAAAATGATGACAGCACAGGGTTTTTATGGGGGAAATGCCTCATTTATGAAATCAGCAATGTGGACTTGACATATTTAAACAAAACCACAGATGAATTTGTGAACATACATGCTAAAGCTCCAGCTACAGAATCTGCTGCATGCTACAGATATTGCATTCAGCAGCTGATAAATATAATCATTAGCCTATACGCTCCTATTTATTGTATTTACTGAAATCAAACACTGGAGAACTCATTATCTGAGTGGCCTGAGATTCATTTCAGATTACGTAGTTACCTACTAAGGCCCAGAGCTAGCATCAGATTTGCAAAGGACCTCAGCAGCTTCTTTCTTCCCCTGGCAAGTAGACCCTGGTTTCCTATTACTTTCATAGTGGCAGCAGTACTCACAAAAATACAAATGGAACAAGAATACAGACAGAACAAAATAACCCCAATGTATCACACAAGGATTCCTCCTGGTAACCCTATGTTAATTCACCCAGAATGCCTCCATGTTGCTGCAGAGCTATTTTCTCTGCTAGGTCACATCTCCCAGAGGCATTGTGGGATTTCAAATGTCAAGTGATAGTTCCAGCCACCTGGGATCCAGTGCTGAGAGGACCACCTGGCTGCTATAGCCAGCAATTTAAGCCAGCAAGTCTTTTGTAAACAAGCCTTCCTGAATGCTCCAGCTGTTGGCTATTGCCCAACAGTCTTCATACCTGATGCTGGGCTTGCTAGATGTTGATGCTCAACACTGAAATGGTTAAACTGTGTTTAGACTGCACCACTTGACACTGCAAGGGACGACTCACATGTTGTATCATAGACCCAAATCTCAATTTACATAAAGCTGTCATGTCATTGTACTTTACTGGCTAGACTACTGGATTGAGACTTGGAAGATCCAAATTCAAGTCAACTGTGAACCAAAAAGCTGACTCATTGCCCTCGGACCAATCTCTCACCCTTTGCCCGATTTTCCTCACAGGAATGTGGAGATAATGTGGGTGGAGAGCCATGTGTGCTGCCTTGTGTTCATTGGAGGAAAGATGGACTATAAATGTAATGAATGAAGAATGAATAGATATATATCAGGAAACATTCATAGTTAGGATAGCCTTCTTTTCCCTGGAATGCTGGTTTTCAATGTGCAGATTTTTATTTTTATACGCAGAAATGTATTCAGTCCTATAAGCTGCCACTTGCTGTCTGAAATGTGACTGTCCAGGCTTTACTTTTCTGTGTAATAACTAGGTCAATGATATCCAGACAAATAGGACATTAGTTTCTATATTAGTGTGTTGAGATGTGCTTACATAGGACACACAAACATTGTGCCAGCATCTCCCATATACTCAGTTCTAGTGTGTGTCAGGAAAAGTTTTGGAAAGGTTTCTTTTTCTTGGACCACAGGCTTCAGACAGCATGATGTGGGAGCTATACTCCAAAAAAAGGAAGCTTTCCCAGATTTGGTCAGAAAATGTGAATAAGGGTTCAAGCCACTTTGTATCTTGTATACAAGTAGAAATGGTGTTATGTGGTCTGGTCTGAAACAAATAGTAACAGCCTGATCATACCCCTGATCCCTTCAGTCTGCCACTGCATGACCTCAATAGCTTGGTCATCCAGCCCACTTGCAATGTGGAATATCTGCCTAGGACTTACAAGTAACATGCTGTAAGTAATGTTACCTATGCCTGATTGGGTTTGGGGGAGTTAAGGAGCATTTAGGAGAATCATATTCAAAAATAAGACAATTAGAGTGATATTATTCTATAATTCTAGTGGTTTCTAGTTACAGTTGGCCTTCCACATTTGCAGCTTTGACTTTTGTGGATTTGATTATTTGTGGTTTTGATTAATATGTTCTCTCTAGGAACCTCTAGATCCTGCAGTGCAACTCTGCCAAAAGTTGACCATAGAGTTGTGATGGAGAGCCTAGAAGTTCCTAGAGAAAACCCTTCTCTAAGCATTTGTAGGTCCTCCAGCATGATTCAGTGATCAACTTCTGCCAGATGTTGACTATAAAGTTGCACTGGAGGACCTGGAGATTCCTAGAGAGGTGTTCTCTTAGGTAAAAAGAATAGTGTTTGTTTTTTATTTGCAAATTCACAGAGGTCCTTCACCCCTAACCCCAGTGAATGTGGAGGGACTACTATACTTTCAACAGCTACTGATATAGAACATTTTAGGGCATTTTACAGGATTTTTTCAAATTGCATGCCATTCAATTAGATCTTTAAAATCTTAATATTTCCCTCCACAAAATGGGGAGTAATAGAGAAACAACAGTCAGTACAAAAAGTTGCTTCTTCAGCACAGTAGCCAGTAAAGGCAGCTTTTCAAATATTTTGAAAATTAAACTTCCAAAGTTCTGTAGTTACCATGTATCAGTTATGCACCAGATGTTTCTGCTTCTTTAGACCAATAAGTCAAAATCCTCTCCATGACAGGTTGCAATCACATTTATTTTCTGTGGCCTTTTATTATATATTTTTAGCTTCTCTTTAATGTTCAAGCTTTATGTACAATGGTTTGCTTTTTAAATTTAGGGACATGAGATGAATTAAAATAAAAAGTTCTTAGCAATCTGGTACAGGTGTGAATAATGAACTTCTGGTTAACTACTTTTCTTCAAAGAAAATACATTTGTGATATGTGTAGCAAATATCTCTGACAGGTGGAAGAGATTTCTAATTCCCTTGAATTATGCTTGAAAGGTTCATTACAATTATGGAAAACATTAATGATTTCATCCAGATATGTTTGTTTTGTCTCTGCATGAAGTAAAGCACTATCAAGAGAAAAATCTAGTGCTCTGAAAGACTGTTACTTTCACTTAGGAAGCTGAATAAGTAGGAAAACTAGAAGATTCCATGTCTGTGGTAGCTACATGGTGGCTTGAAAATAATAGCATATATATATATATATATATATATATATAATTGAGGAGGTTGTATTCCCCCCTCCCCATTCACATATATTGTGCTGGTCAAGTATAAAGGAGGTAGGTGACCCCATTCTCCTCTGCATTATTATGACAGAATACCTTCCCACGTTGACTGTGCTGTTAATGGTTACAGTTGGAAGTTTATCTACAAACTTGTTTTTCCCCTTAGCCTATTTATGTGTACAACTGCCCAGAAGGAACACCAGTTCGGAAATTCCAGATGTGGCAAGCAGTCATCCTTTCCCAAATATTGGGAAAACGTGTTTTTCTTTGTGTCTAATGAACTTAGTTAAAACATCCTCCCTGTCACTACAATCTGGAAACTTTCACACTACATAATTACAGTGCTATGATTCCATTTTACCTGCCCCAATTCTGTCCTATGGAATTCTGGGATTTGCAGTTCAGGGATGTGTATTTCAAATTCTTGGCCAGAATGCTCAAGTGCCTCATCAAACTGACATGGATTACCACATTTGGCTCTGCTGGAAGGGGAAAGAGAAAACTAATGAAACCCTCACATTTTAAGGAATGGCTCTTTGGAGAAGACAGAGTGAAAAAGCAAAAGCTGGTCACTAGAGAAAGATGAAAGGTCATAGATGAAGTAATGGTTAGAGATAATTACAAGTAAGTAATCAAATGCCACCAAACAGAGATCTGGGAATTAGTTAATGTACAGCTAGAGGCAATAGCTAGAGACTAGCTATTCTTCTATAGCAAGTGTCAAGTGTAGAAGCACTCCAAGACAGTCTTCACCCCCTTGACACACCTTGTGGATATGACAAATATAACTGGAATAAATGTGGCTGCTCTTGAGTCTCTCTGGAATGTAGCTAGAAAAAAATCCAAGCCAGGAAACAATCATTCAGTTTCTATGGGTAGGAAAATCTTGAATGTATAATTCTTTTGAAGTCAGCAGCCTTGAACGCTGAAATTTTAAATTAAGGTTGGAGAAAATGTGATATTCACACAAGTGAGGGGCTAAAGATGTCTTGTGTTAACTTTCTTTACTGCAATTGACTTGCAGTTACAGAATTTATGCAACATTAGTTTTTCCTGGGCTGCCTCATAAACATTTCCCCCTACATTTGGGAATCTGAATAATCAAAAGTGTGGAGGGGCACCAAAGTATTTAAAATAACAAGCAATAAACACTACAACCTGGGAGCCTGCAAACAACAACAACAACAAAAACATAAGGGGGTGGTGGTGGTAAATGATGTGAGAATCACATATACACACACTGTAGTTCACTCATAACGTTTTAACATCTCCTTTCACAGCATAAGTTTTAAAACTTAAAGCAGACATCAGGTGAATTGTGTTTGGAAGTAGGGCCTTACATTCCATTTCCACTTAACTGCCTTAAAGTATTCTTTAGACAATGAAGATGGCAAACCTTCAAACTCCTTAAGAATTTATGGGTGAACAATTAAAGCATGAATGTACATGTTATCAGGTATGGATCTCAAACCCATTTTACCTCTTTCTCAAGATCTAAGGTATAAGAGAATCACATAGCATCTTCCCTGAAGGAGGGAGCTTATACCCTACCTGTATATTGCCATGGTGCCACAGCAATATAAGACAATATGCTTCCATAGCGCTTGATCTCGCTGTTTAGGGGTTCTCTCCTTTCATGGGGTAGGGAAGACAAAAACCACCCATTTTGCTATTTATGGCTCTAGTTGAATGTAACAGAATTATTGCATTGTAGCCCATCTCTAATGGGATACAGTTCCAACCAACTAGCCATGTCCAGTTCTGGGAAATTAAAAGCAAGAGGTAGGCAGAAAGTAGGTCTGGGGCAACTCGTAAGTTTCTGAATGGTCTGCAACAGATTGACAAAAATTTCTGTCTCCCATTATTTAATAAGAATAGCAAAAAAACAAACAAACAAACAAAAAAAACCCAAACCAAAACAAAACAAAATTCAAAAAAAAACAAAAACCAAAAACCTCCCCTTAATTACACTTGAAAAAAGTGTTTATTTTTTATTTTGTTTATTTTTTTTCCTGTTCAAGGACTTTGAACTCTATTCACTTCTGGTACTCAGAACACATATATGGGTATAGAATTCTTTACTTCTACATTTTGCAGCAGGATTCAGTCCAAGGATCTCCTAAAAAGAGGAAGAACTTTGATGGATACACTGAATCTAATCTATGGTAATCCAGCATTTTGGTCACACAGTTGCCAACCAGATGCCTATGGGAAGCTGAATAACTGGACATAAACTCAGCTGCATCTCAGGGGCCTAGTAAAGAAATTGATTTTGCAAACCTACTAAAAGCTATGGGCTCAAGCAAACCCATTTTCTCTCCCTCTGTACTCATTCATCTGGGTTTTCACACACACCCTGACACTTTCACTATCCATGGTTTTTGAGTAGCACTAAACATTCTCTGTCCATTTGACAGTTTTTGTTTTCCTTCCTTTGTGCTGAACTTTTCCCCCAGTTTATAAACATGCTTTTATAAACCCAGAAATTATACATACTGTCAGCCCTCTGTATCCATGGATTCTGTGTCCATTAATTAAATCATCCATGAAAGTAGTTTTAAAATAACCAAATTCCAAAAAGCAAACCATTTTACTATTCATTGTATATAATGGGACTTGAGCACCCTCAAATTTTGATATCCATTATAGGAAGTGAAAAGGGTAAAGACAATGTGCAAAGGTAAGAGGAGGTAGAAAAGACTAGAAAGATATTTAGGGGAAAAGGCAAGATTAAGACAGTAGAAGTGAGGGATAAAGAGAGTGGAAGATAAGGAGTAAGAAGGAATCAGAAGACAGAAGGATTTAAATGACATGCAAGAGAGTATTAAAAATACAAGCAGGAAGGAAAAGGTAGAAAGAAAAATAGCAGAAAGGCTAAAATGGTAGAATATGTTTAACAAGTTGTGTGAACACTAGTAAAGAGGAGAGATTTGAGGAAGGGAAAATGAGATAAGAATTTTATCTTTTTCATCTCCTTTTCTATCATCTTTGTCTTTTTTTCCCTCTGGGTATTTTTTCCCTTATTTTCTTCAACTTAGAGGGGGGTAGGTTTTTACATATATAAATAAAGGGTAAAAATACAATGAAAAAATATTAAAGAAATAGTAGAAGCAGAAACAGAAAGAGGAAAAGAGAGGAAAAACAGAAAAGAAGATGGATGAAAGGAGACAATAAAGTGGAAGAAGAGAGAAGGGAAAAAGAAGAAAACTCTACTAGATAATATTGTATATACAAGAAGAAATAAAATGAAATCCATAAAGAAAAGACGAGTTAGGATAAGATTATGTATTGGAAAGTATGATGACTTAAAGTTGACAAGTGTAGAAATATAATAAATAAATGAATCTTTGAAATTAAAATAATAAAATAAAATAAAAAAATTATATCCATGGGTAGTCCTGGAACCAAACCCAACAGAAAGCAAGAGCACACAGTATATCATACATAATGTGATTTTGGGCTTCTATATTTTATTTTAAACATTTTAAGCAATGTTCAATTACATTTTATAATGGTGTTTATGCAATAGTACTTGAGATACAACAGCTATCTTTTCTAGATCACTGTTTGATTTGGTTATTGTAGAATTTATCTGATATTTACTCCAAAAGTGTTTGCATGGATTGGTTTTGTCATAGGCCACAAAGACATCATCAGATCTCTTGTATTGTAACAAGGAATTGTAAATATTTTCATCTAACACTTTAAAATGTTGCTGCACATTTATCCTCAAGCAATAATAATAATAATAATAATAATAATAATAATACTGTACACCTGAGAGTACTCTAACATGCAGGATGGTAAAGAGAGAGAGAAAACATGGTTGTGTACCAGAGTACATCTTGATGTAAACATGGCCTTAGTCATGCCTCCTAAGTTACTGGAATGCCCCCCAAAATGGCTGCCCATGACAATGTACTTTTAATAATTTACACATGCTAAACTGAAAAGTCTTATAATACTGTATTAGATAAAGAAACTTATTTCATATTGCCTGTAGTCCAGGTGATATCTGCAAGCAAAAAAAGAGAATTTAATGCTTTGTTCTCATTCCTGATTTAAGGTCCAGTCAAAGACATTGAGAAACTACTGTATAGGAGTGCATAGACTCTTAACATTTCACAGATGAATATTAGACATGAGAGGCCAAACAAAATTGGTTTAGAGCTGCAGTTCTGCAAGCAAAAAAGAGAGAATTTAATGCTTTGTTCTCATTCCTGATTTAACTTTACCTCCAACTGTTAGCCACAGCCACCGAAGAGGGAAAAGACACCAAGGCCAAAAGCAACTTCATTTGGTTGTGGAGTAAGAGTGATTAAGTTGTGAATATGGTTTGGGGTGGAAGCAGGTTAAACCTCTTTCTGTCAGTTTCATTGAAGTGGATGGATCCTGCAGCTGCTTTTAAGCAGAGAAAGAAGAGAAGCCCAATTGTCTTCCTTTCTCCAAAGTTTTGTCATCTATGTTAATCATTTCTCATTTTAGGAGTTATTGCAGCTCTTATGGGCAGACAGTGTCGTTTTTAAGAGCAGAAGATGATTATGTGAGCCATATTCCCAAACATCAGAGCTTACAAATAAATCAGAGTTTAATTTCTTGATGGTTCATGGGAGTAGCTATGAGGGCACAGAAAACAAGAGCCTTGTCTCCATGATCCTTTCCTTCAGTCCCTAGATTTCTAGCACTGCAGTAACTTAAAACTTTGGTAGAAGTTTTAGAAATACAGATTCAGTAAGTTATGAGGGGAATGTGAACATAGGAAATGTAATGAGTTCTAGGTGTGAACAATTTTTCATGTCTCATCCTATGCAATGCTAGAAATTTGGGGGCTGAAGGAAAGTTTCATTGGTTTCATTTCGCTCCCCTCTCTGTCGCTACAACCCTGTATTAAGATGATAGGTTTAATTTATTCTGACATTTAAAAACTGTTTTACACATAAAGGCTGTTAAGTTAAAAAACAATTTAATCAAACAGTTTAATCAATATTTTGGAAACATATATGATACGATATCAGACATCTGTAACTGAAATGGCATAAAAAAAGAGATTTAAACTGGTCTTTGCAGTCTATGGATACACTGGCCCATTTTAGATTGGCAAAAAGAGGTGTGTTGAAGGCTGCATGAAAGCCCAGCCTTTAGATGAGAAAAAGGGAAAGTGTGCCATGAAAACACTATTTTGGAGTTTTAAGGGAGAAGAAGTGCCTTTAAAAAGTAGTTTGATTTTGTCAGGGACAGCCAGGTGGAGGACATGGAGTATTCTGAGGAAGAGTATGCTGGGTCAGGTCCTAGCATGGTGCTGCCAGATCCTGGAGACTTGGGTGAACCTGGGCCTAGTTCTATGGGACACAGTGAGGCACAGCCCCTACCTCAGCAGCCTAGGGTTTCCTCAGAAGAAAGCCTTTCCCCAGCAGAGGTTGCAGGCCTGGAAGAGACACAGGAGCAAGAGACAGAAATCCCTTCCTTTGCTCAAAGAAGAGCAGATCGGGTGGGGCTGAGACGCTCTCTGAGATTGCTAGAGAAAGCCAAGTTGAAACAGCTGTGAGGGGAGGAGCTGGGGGACTATATAAGAGATCAGGGAAGACAAACTTTTGTCAAAGCTTATCTTGGTTTACCGGCGAAAGCTCTTGACTCTCGGCTTGACTTCAGACTACTTATTACCTGCGACCTTCGGAACGGCTTTGGAATCTCTGTCTGTGAAAACCCTCGACCTTGGAACACTCATTGAATTTGCCTTTTGCCTTGCGGACTTTGTATTGGACAACGGCCAGCAATTACTGGTATTTTGTTTCCATTATAATTGTGTTTTATTAAAGACTCCTTTATCAGCCACGTGTTGGCAGCTTTCCCGGACAGATTTCCCCACTACTTTTTTTAAAAGGGCGCGACATTGCTATTGCATCTAAAGGCTAAGGTGTAGTTGCACGGTTAAATGGGACTCTGTCTCTTTAAAGCGCCCATTTAAAGGCAGCGATACAGGTGCGGATCATAATGGATCGTGGATTGGGAGCATGCGTGGTGTGGACTTCACTTCTAATTAAAACGCTCAATGCCCTGCAGGTGTAAAAGCTGGGGTTTATCCGCGAAGTTTTTTAAAGCTCCCAAATCCTAGCTCCACTCCTAATCCGAACCCTAGACATGCGCAGTAGGGACTCTGGGATGCCGTTACTGTTATTCTACTGTGGATAATATGTCAATTCATTCACAAAATAAAGGGGTTCATTCATGATGCACCAGTGCAACGGCACAGTTTAAAAAGGCAGAGGAAACGCAATGATAATTTGACGGATCCTCATAAGTATACATTTGTCCTGCGCAACTGCGCAGGTTTGCCGGCTGCCGGCTGCGAACTGTGCAATTGCGCAGTTCCCAGCCGGCAATGATAATTTGACTGTATGGTGTAACTGCGTTTGCACAGTTCGCAAACCTGCGCAGTTGCACAGGACAAATGTATACTTATGAGGATCCTTCAAATTATCATTGCAGCTCCTCTGTCTTTTTAAACTGTGCCGTTGCACTGGTGCATCATGAATGAACCCCTTTATTTTGTGAATGAATTGACATGTTATCCACAGTAGAATAACAGTAACGGCATCCCAGAGTCCCTACTGTGCATGTCTAGGCTTTGGATTAGGGGTGGAGCTAGGGTTTGGGAGCTTTAAAAAACTTCGTGGATAAACCCCAGCTTTTACACCTGCAGGGCATTGAGGAATTGCGTAGTTCGCAGCTGGCAAGGAAAAAAAAATTTAAAGGTTCACCGGGGCTAAAAGCCGCGTTCATTGCCTCCCATGTAGCTGCTCCGCCTGTGTTTGTAGTGTTCTGACAGCTTTCCATGTAGCTGCTGAGCCACAGAAAATACCTCAGATAAGTCGTTCCCACACCCCTCAGTCTAGCTGCCCTGTACTTTTTAAATGCACACCTGGGGCTTGCAGTCTAGCTGCTAAGCATTAAGGAAAGTGCAACTTCATGTCACACTTTCCTGCCAATCTAAAAAGCCCCAATGTTTCTTCTTACTGTTTAGCTCAGCAAAACTGTCCCCTCTAATTTGACCACCCTCTGTACTGTTTGCTAAGTTAGGAACTTCCGGTAAGCCATTTTCAAGTCTTACAGCCTAATTAAGATTGGATTGCTTTGATCCGATTCCTGATCAGGCTAATTTTGGAAATGGAAAGATGCTTATGAGAAGCTTAAGTGCAGCTTATTTACTTAAGTGAGATTGCAGCCATAAAAACAATCTACAAGATAGCCTGTCTTGCTGTAAATAGAAATTTTATTAAAAATCCTTATCAAAATAAGCTTCAAAGGGGTCATCAGCCTTATCTTCCAGAGAATGAGGCAGGTACCTCATCTGTCCTGCATCCCATGCTAGTCTGTTGAAGCAGTGGAGGATACTGTCATACCACCTGTGTTAAAGTGAGATTCAACTGTCAGTTTAAGCAGCTTCTGTATGTAAGGGGCAGGATGCATTACTACCACCTAGACATTGCCCAAAAGGTTTCGAGTTGGGTCTGCTCTGCATGCAATTTGAGAAATGGCCAGATGATGGCAAGCTAGATTCATAGAAGAAACCGGAATACTTACCTATTTACTGCATCATGAATACAAACCCAACCAGAAGATAGAATTCTCAAGATTATTCTTCTAACATGAATTCACTCGTAAAAAACCTCAGATTTCTGGCATAAATTTTGTGCTGCTAGTTCCACTTGGACATATGTTAAGTGAAAAACATAACAACTAAAGTGCAAACTCCAAATTAAATATGTAGAGCAACTTGGTGGTCAAATACTTGGGAAGCCACTGGGGTCTTCTTCTTTGCCTTGCAAAGGGCTTGTCCATCATTATGTGGAGGACAATAACAATTATATATTGAGGCCTACTACATTTTGGAGTGAACATGGTGAGAACAGTAATAACATTATTATTGTTACAATTACAGAAAACACCATCAAAAACACAGATAAAGAATATTTAAGGATAAATTACAAATTATATGAAGATAACACAGTATATATACCTCGCTCACTTCCACGCCAGCATTCTCCGAGGATGCCAGCCACAGATGCTGGTAAAACGTCAATAATAAACTCTTCCAGAACACAGTCACATAGCCCGAAAAACCCACAAAATACTATGGACGCTAGCTGTGAAAGTTTTTGACTTCATAAATGAAGATAATGCTTATAGTCAACATGAGTAATACATTAATAGGAATATATGCAGAGGCAGAACTAAATAGAATGTCACACCTTACAACCAATAAGAAAAAATACATGAAACACTGCTAAGTCTTCCAAAGATAAACAAACTCCAGCTGTACAAGCACATACCATGTGATTCTGTTGTGTGATTTCTGGAGGAAACACTGTAATTTTTATAAGAAAGATTTCTTGACAGAGGATTACTGTTGGTGTTTGGACCTCACAGCATTATGAAGTAACTTAGGCTACACACTCCTTATTTAATTTTGTGGAACTTATGGCTGTATATCAACATGGGTAGCATTGGACACTGATAGGAATTCAGTGGGTCCTGCATATAAAATTTAAGAATTTAAATGTGTTAAAATTCATGTCTAAAACTTGCTGTCTGTGTAACAAAAAGGAAAATCGTTAATTTTCAGGGTTAATTTTTGTGCCTTGCCATAACAGTGGCTGACTCAAAACAAGACAGGAAAGAAAACAGCTGTTCTCTGGGGAGGAAATAGAAAAGACAAGTAGTACTGATTCTTGAGGACCAGGAATAGGGCAGCTTCTAAATATGATATTAGAGAGATAGCATAGTGTTGTAGTTTGAGTGTCAGACTATGGAGACCAGGGTCTGAATCCCTGCTCTGCCATGGAAACCCACTGGGTGAACTTGGATAAGCCACATACATTCCATCTCAGAGGAAGGCAGTGAAGAAAGTGGGGGACAACCACTGAACAAATCTTGCCAAGAAAAACCAATGATAGGTTTGCCTTAGAGTTGTCATAAGTTGGAAACAACTTGAAGGCACATAACAACAAAAACCACATTAAGGTAGCAGAAAACAGTGTGTCTTTTGAATTCCCAAGCAGAATTAGACAAAGGAAAGATAAATAATTGTCAGTCACAATTATAAAAGTAGAGAGAAAGCAGCAGGTCAGAGCTGGTCTGCTTGGTTCAACCATCCTAAAGACACATATTGCTCCTCCAGAATGACAGATAATATTTTATTTATAATGCTCTGGAAGAATATCAGATAAGAATTTTAGCCTCTAAACAATAAATATATCTATGCTGAATAAATGCAATGTATGTAAATGTACAACAATGCTGAGCAAAGTTGAAAAGTATCTGAACTGCATTGTATAAGAAACTAGATACCTCACATGTATTGAAATGTCCTACTACAATGCTACCCAGTATGGTACTGAATGTAAATATTTGTATGTGATGTGCCAAGACTGTCAAAAGGTCACATTATAATGTTTTAATACTGTGTAGGTATATGTTTTTACCATGTCAATATTCTACAAGTACCATGCATCTTGAAGTATGGAAGATGTTCCTTATAAGATGAAACGCCTACTGAAACAATGTGCCTAGACTATGTAATGTGAATGGCTACAAAAGTGAAATGTCCTTGTGGTGTGATGACCCTCTACAAGGAGTGTAACCAGTCATTGCTTTACCTAAATAAATGTATAAAATTATAAATCTGCCTGATTATTTTTCTCCTGTTATGTAGATTTCCTGAAAACCTAAACCTTAAGAGATCTTTTAGTGGAATTTTGGTGGTGATTTGCTTACTAGATAAAACTGTTCTCTGGAATCCTCTATGACTATTGAGTACTGCGTAGCATCACAATAATGTTGCTATGTAACGAATTCCCGCATGACCCTGCCACGCAAGCCATTCTTACAGGTTAAGCAGTCACTGAAATTAACAGAGGTCCTTTCCCTGTCAATTGAGAAGCAGCTGCTTGACTCTCCTGTGAGCAATCTCTGGAGCAACAGACAAAAAAGGACACCTGTCACAAATTCCCTTCACACTGCATTGCTCATATGAAGAGTGGGTGGGAATGTCAGGTAGCTATTTCCTGACCGGCAGGGGAACAAACCTCGATCCATCACATCAGCTGTTTACCTGTAAGTGGGATTGAGGAGGCTATCATGGTCCCTATGTAGCCACTAAACTAGTGGCTGTACAGGGATCGTGAATACATAGCAGTTGCAAATGCATATCAGTAGGTTACATATTCACAATTGCCCAACAGGATTTTGGTGAAATGTCAGAAACAAACTCTTCTAGAACATGGCCACATAGCCTGAAAAACCCACAAAAAACTAAGGATTTTGGCTGTTGCTTACATTCTTGAGAGCTTGGGTGACTGGAACAACCCTCTAAGGAGCTCTAGTTAGAAATAGATTGACAAGCACAACACAAAGGACCTTCAGTTCCCTCAACAAAGAGATAGGGATGGTTTCACAGGACATCAGAGTATGATCTGTCATACAATTCCACAATGAAATAGGCCTGGGGAGGTTAGACAATAGGATAGGAATTGTTTTCTATAATTCAGTACTATTGTTTACTCACAAGTAACCCTGTTTTTCATTGGAAATGATTTTCAAATAAATTTTACTTCAGTCTTCAGAATACAAGTCTTGGATTGTCACTTTCTCCTGTGTGTAGGTGTTTTGTTTTCCTTCAGCTTTCCTTCTGCTTCTGCTCTCAGAAAAGTGGCTACCTTCTGCTTCAGTTCACTGAGCCTGTGCAGTGACGACGACGATTAACTATTTATTTCATTTCTATGCTTCCTTTCTCCCAGAAAGAGACCTGAGGCAGCTCACAAATACGCCTATTTAATTTTTTACAATAAAAATTTAAAAGACATTTAAAATCAACTTGCTAAAAACACATAAACATACAAAAGTTAAAAACATAACTAGGGCACACCCCCTGTATAAAAGCCTCCCTGACATGATTATATATATTAAAAGCCTGCAAATGGAGCTAATGGAGAAAAACTGTAAGAATGAGTTGCAGTAATTAGTTATGAGGGGGGAAATGGGCATGTTTATTATATTAATATTGGTTTTCAAACCTGTATAGCAGAGGTGGACAAAGTTGTTGTCCTTGGAAGCTAGAAGTTACAGACCTACAACACTGCAAATACATACTTTGAACATCTCTGTTTTATAGCATTGTCAAGCACAACCTCTTCCCAGGAATATTGGCAGACATGGTAGTCTCTGAAGATGCCAGCCACAGATGCTGGCGAAATGTCAGGAATAAACTCTTCTAGAACACAGCAACATAGCCCAAAAAACCCACAAAAAATGTGGTAGTACATGTTTTGGTAAAAAATTATTTACTTATTTTTTCATAGAATGAGGTAGCTATTATCTGGCTAGATTAAAAAAAATAAACATCCAGACCACTGTATTATGTTGTATTTGGACTAATGTGTCAAACATGGATATAAAGACAGGAGTAATGAGAACTTGTTACAAATGAAACTATCTGACCTTATCACACTCTGAAGTTCAGTGAATCTTCTACATTATGCATTTACCCAAGGTCAGCCTGAGTTGAAGCTAAATTAAGTAGCAGCTCAGTTTTAGTGTATGTAGTACATTTGCAAGGGCATTCAGTATAGTATAGTGGTTTGAGTGCAGGACAAGTACCCTAGGAGACCAAAATGCAAGGTCTTGCTTGGCTATGCAAACCCAGGGGGTGACCTTGAGCAAGTCACACTCTTATGAAGAAATCTTGCCATAAAAAACCCAAGTTCACTTTATGGTAACCATAAGTCAAAAAGGACTTAAAGGCATTCAAGAACAAATATATCTGTAACTTGCATATCTGTCAATATGTGATCTATTTGCATTCTGCTTATAACATTTGTCAGAGGCTTTTTAAAAAATGCCTGGAAACCCATAAAAAGGGTGCAAGGTGGGGAGAAGATATACTAAGGACTTTTATCATACACAGCTTCTAAACCATCATTAAAGCTTAAATATTGTGCCTTTGGCTGTATTTATCATATGACACCATCTACATCTCGTCGCTGCCTTCCTCTCCAAGCATGGCTAGAGTGCATCTTGTCATTGACAAGAAAACCTATCAATAAGCCCCCAAATGCACTGCTGTTCCATTAGTCCTCAGGTGTAACAGGTTCTTTGCATGGCAGTTCTGGTACTGGGTAGTCATATGGTGTCAATGTCTGCTCTTCTCCCACATCTCTTCTCCCTCTCACTATTTCCAAGCAAGCTCCCTCCCACCCCCACATTTTTTTAAAAAAACTTTCTTTTAGGCCCGATCTAGACGGGCATTTAGAAGCGCGATAAGGGCTTCAAAGTGCACCTTTAGGGTTAGGGAGGGATCAACTTTCAGACCCTCCCTAACCCTAAAGCATATGGATGCATTTTGAGAGCGTCATCATGTGTGCAGCTGCTAGATGCGCTGTGCACAGGATGATGCCTTTGCGCCATGGGAGGGTGCAAATTGTGCCCTTTCCGCGGTGCAAAAAAGGAGCGCCAAATGGAGCTCCTTTTTAATGACGGGTCTTTGCCATGGCTTTTAGACAGCCGCAGCAAAGACCCAGGGAGGAAGGGGCCGCAGCAGCGACCCCTTCCTCCCTTCCGCCCCGCCTCCTCAAGCGGGGTGCAGTGGGCGCCCAGGGCACCCGCTGCACCCTGTTTGGAGGCCACGGGGAAGCGGCAGTTTGCCGCTTCCAAGGGGCCTCTGGAAGCGGCAGGATGGGGCCACGGAGGCTGCCAGTACGGACCGCCCCTTTTGGGCGGTCTGGAAAGCCCCTTACTTTCTTTTTTACTTTAAAAAAATTGTATTAGCATACCTGGGAATTGTGTTAAAAAAACCAACAACAACCCTGAAATGTATACTGGGTAGGTCAGGGAGGAGTGCAGAAAAGTGTGGAAGACAGTGTGAAGCCCCAGTTGTGCTATTGCAAAGATTTGTGAGAGGGAATGTTTCCAAACCAGTATGAATCCAGTTCTCCTTACTAGTGCAAATCATGGTGAGAACAGAGATCATGCGAGAAAGTCTTGCATGAACATTATTTCTACAACTTTTCCTTCTTCCAATGATTTATGCCTTCTTCACCCTGTCAGTGTTGTGTCATCAGACTAGTTTATCTGGAATTTGAATTCCATTGATTCAGATTCAAAACTGAATTTAGTGAGGCACAGAGGTAGCAGCAGAAGTATTAAGAAAAAGATCTGGAGAGTGCTGGATAGTATAAAATAATGAAAAATAGGATTGTTTTTTTTATCCTCTCCTTCTGTCTTTCTCTAGTCACAGTTTAGATGCCAGCCCTGTTTATCTTGAACACACATTAATATTACCTAAAGGATTATGTTGTAAGAATTCTCTATAGACTGGAATCTCAAATGAACAGCCATTATATAGGCATTTCAGAATATGAGGGAAGAACATAAATTTGTTGTTCTTTAGCTGCTGTTGGGTTGACTGTGTGATTGTAAATATGGATAAATTCTATGTAGTACAGGAGTAATGTTCTTGATAAATTATATCTCAGAATGTAGAGGGGCAAGACGTTGTATTTCACTGCTCCCCAGAACATTAGTGTTCAGACGAGGAATGGGTAAAAACTGTGTTTCAGAGAACAGATAATGTTTTTCTCTTTTAAACTTATATTTTGGCTCATATAAAACCAGTAAGTATACAATATACATAAGGTTATGCTTTTTAGAACAACTGAATTAATTGGATTAGACTCATCAGTAATTGATTGAGTGGATCTGTTCTAGTTAGCAGTAAGCAACAAGAGTCCATCCAGTGTCAGATGAGTGACATATGAAAGAAAAAAATTATCCCTTTCCCCCTTCTTTGTTTTTTTCTACCGTATTCTATCATAATCTGTGTGTTGACTGCCATGATGGACTTCCTTATTAACAAAGCATTCCAGAAATCTTAAGTGCAAGTGCAGTGATTCAAGGGCTGCTCCAAGTATTGGGCAGAGGAAGGCAGAGGAAGCAGTGCAGAGTGGAAAGAGCTGTGTGTGTGACATGACTTGTTCTTTGCCACCAAAGTGCTGTTGCTTTCTTTATTGATGTATTTATAGTCACATTTTCCTCAAAACTGGGATTCAAGACAGTTAACAGAAGTTAAAACCAATACAGATTAAAATGCATATAGGTAAAAATATACAAAATTGTTATTGTTAAAATGTAATGAAGCTATTCACAGAGTTAAAAATATTTAAAACATATCCATTAAAAAAGACCAAAAAAAATTAAAAAATTAAAAACACTCTTTATTAAAAGCCCTTTCCTTAAGCCTTTAGGAATAAATTGTCTTCAATGACAGATGAAAAGACAAGGAGCTAGTCAGCCTAACCTTCCTTGAAAGGGAGACTCATAGCTTCAGAGCAGCCACCAAGAAGATCCTCTCCTACCAACATGTCTGTGTGAGGACAGTGGGACAAAAAGAAGGTCTGCTGCTGCCTTATGTTCTTCTAACGTCTTGGCCAATACCCCCAAACCCTGACCATGGGTCATGCGGGGGGTGGGGAGCCTAATGCAAAATGGACTGTTAAACATCTAGCAGCACTAGTTTTCTTACTCTGATAATGTCACATCACTAGTGTTGAAGTAAGACTGAGCTGCCCATTTGGTTTCCTTTTGCACATGGTAGTTGAGTAAGATAGGGGAGAAGTTATCCTGCCCTTTGCTTCAGGCAGCAAAAAATATCTTGGGCAGATCTGAGAAATTCAAAAAGTTAGGTAAAATACCTGAATGGAGTTGATTTTCTAAAATGCCATCTTTTTAAAGTATCCTTTTATTACACTGTACAATCCAAAGTATAAAACATAAAATCTTACATTTGAACAGAAATATGTACAGAAAATAAGAGAGGAATTTGGAAACATCTCATGTGCGATGGTTAAAAGCCAAGACAATTGCTATTTACTGTTTTCTTTCATGGTTGCCAGGTTAATTAAGGGAAGGTCTCCTGTTTCTTTAATTAACTTCCCTCTTCTATACCACCATTAAAGGGACATTTGCCCTGTCCCTTATTTCATCTGGCAACCTTAACTGAGGTATCATCTAACTTCTTATATCTGCCAATTCTCCCCATAGGTAAATAAAATTCTACATTCCATCATTCCTAACAAGGAGAGTAAAAGTGGGCATGAAGTATTATGTGCTAAAGAGTTCTTCAAAAATATCTTCAGAGTTCCCACAAAATATCATAGCCACATTCATTAGCGAGCAATGAATATCAATATGATATGTAATCCAATTTCTTCAGTGGAATAGATAGGACAATAATACAGTCTTTGCATTTTCCAGAACACCTATGATTATTGGGCCAGAAAGAACATATTTCCCATGAAATGTTTTCAGATCATCTAATTCAGAATTTTAAGCCTTCTATTTTTCTATCAGCAACTTCTATCAATTCATCTAATAGATAAACATTTTGTTGCTCTTCTGGTGAAATGATATATCAGAATTCTAGAAGTCATCTCTGTCAGTTTCACAAGTTATTCCTTTCTTTTCCCTTCCTTTCCCTTCCCAGAAAGCCTTTTGTTTTCTTCTTGTTGATGGTTAGGTTAGTTACTGGCAATTATAACTCTGCATTACCAATTCTTCTATAAATTAACTGCTTGTCAAAAAATATTCTACCTAATGTGTAAATTGGGTGGAATACTGCTTAATTATATAAAAGATGACTACTGTATTACAACTTTCTGTAACATAAAGCACTTGAACAAAAATCCTCCATTAGTCTCCCCAAAATATAATTGGGCACTAAAGTAACTAGCAAGATGATTGTGTGCACCAGGTTCTAGATAATCCAAAAGAAATCTCACAAGACTAGCAAATAAAGACTGTATACAATGTTCAGAGAAGCTTGTGCCTCTCTGTTATATAAAGGAGATATCTGAGAAACACCTTTGAGCCACAATATGTCACCATTGCACTTGATAAATTCTTCATGCAATATTGAGAGGCTTGTGCAGATGCTGTTTTGAATAATCCGGTACATATTTAAAGGCACATGTTGAATATTTTAAAAATGAAGAAAAATAATAGCAAGAGCTATTATTATTTGATATTCTAGCTCTGGTGCTGGGCATATGCAGATTATCTATGAATAAGTATACAGTAGCATTCCTATTAATCTTATCTCTACAGACAAAAAAACAACAAACAGTTGTTTAAAACAGTTGACAATGTTAAAAAAAAAATACTTTTGCATCATTTATGGCTGCCTCTCTTGCTTGAAGAATCACATTTTCTCCTCACAAATATGTATATTTGTATTCCCAAGCACTCTAAAACACTGTTTTGGTCCTTAGAAGTTTTAGGTAGATGATGAATTTTCAGTCTATTCTCACAATCTTCGTAACAAACACAATAGCAATTTTGATTTATTTTCTGTTCATGACTTTGAACCATACTACTGTCACATAGGGATTATCACACAGAGATGCTTGCCATTGCTAAAATGTTGGTAAAACATTCCTGAAGCATTCCTGAAGTGCAAAGGTGTGATAGCCAGTCATGCTTCTAAATCATCTTTGAGGAATCCCGCATTCATGGAGCAGCCATTTCTTCAATAATGGGAACTTCTGCTTTGACGACAGGAGAGAAGCCGGATACCTCAATGACAATTTAGAAGTGTGACTAGCTATCACACTTTTGTGCTTCAGGAAAGCTTCAGAAATGTATTACCAGCAGTAAGCCTCTGTGTGATAATTCCCGTAGCAGTGGTCACAGGTCAGTTTTTTTTAATTACAAATCTTTTTTTTTTTTTTTAAATCACTCATGAATGCTCAGAAAGCTACTCTGGCAATGACAGATAAACCTGATCCATACTTAGTTCTGCATGTGTGTTCCATGTCTCAGAATGTTATAAGAGAGGGTAAGATTATCACTCCCAATTCATTAATGGACATTTGATAATGTTATACAAATTGAGAAGGGAACATTTCAGCTGGTGTGTAACATGCCTATCTTACTGTGCATATCTATGCCAAAATTTTATTTTTCTTTGCTAAATATACCTATTAAATTTTGAAGCTTCTGTTACTAAATCAATATAGGAGAACTTTTCATTGTTTTCATTCTGAAGCTAAGTTTTATCTCTAAGGCTACTGAGGCATTAATATAGACATACGGAAAATAAATATCAAGTATGGCTTAATCCTTCTATAGAAGCATTTAAGCAGATTTAGCTTTTCTATAGGGACTGTCAAAAGGAGCTTTATTTTGCCAGAGATTTTGTTAACTGAAGTATGTCTGTTGAAGTATACATTTTCAACTCCAAATTTTTTATTTCTGCACATTTTTGTGACAGGTGAATGATAATTTCTATGAAATATCACAGCTTGCAAATTCTTATTTTACTTTACACAAATGGTTCTATTCAATACAGTATACAAGTTATTTTGGCTTCCTAATCTTTATATTGTGTGCTTAAATTGCATTTTCCAGTCTTCCATTTGTCAATGACAGCTCCATTATTGTTCTTTGAAGTATTACATTGGTTATCTATATATACCTCCCACGCAGAGAAACTTGTTAAAAGATTATGCCAAAGACCTTTGATCAATTTATATCAATGAGTCTTTGGCACCTGACTTTGTGGAACCAAAGTCAGGCTGTCAGGCTGTCAGAAACTTGTTGGAGATAATATTGGGGTGTAATCCATAGCTATCAAGGACAGCTGGTGTGTGAACATTTTGTAAATATTTTACTTTTCAGTCCATTGTGATCTTATTCCTTGTACTCCTCACCAGAATCAGTAACATTCAGAAGCAGTCATGATGGCACAGGGAGTCTTGTGGCACCATTCAGAACATTTCCTCAAACTGACTTCCCCTACTAACATTGCTTTTCGAGAGACTTGGCAGCTAAGCATCTCTTTGTCTTTCCATGTACTTCCCTCTAGAATCTAGCAGAAGCCCAAGAAGTTGTCTTTACTTCTTAGCCAACCCTCATGCCTTAAAGAAGTGTCAGCAACAACCATCATTCATTGTGTTCACAAGAGGCAATGCTTCCAATAAAAGGTTGTGCTTGTTCTCTGTAGTCTGGTATGCTAAAACACCTGTCCAATTTGTTTCCCTGGTTTTTAAAAATATATTATTATATTTTATTTAAATTTCTTTTTCTTTTTAAAAAACAAAAATGCATGTTTAAACAACAACAACAAGTGGTCTATTCAGCTGCCTCTGCCTTCCCTCCTTCATCAGGATTCTTCCCATCATTCTGGATCATTCGAACAATGTGGGTCAGGTCCAGGCTACGAGTAAGGATCTCAAGTAGAACCTCATCTTTCTGTACGCCATCCATGAACTCCTCGAGAGACAGCTCACCTACAGAAACACATAAAAGGATTTGGTTCTTACAGAGCCTAAAGTAACAAGAAGTATTTGGTTTAATGAGTAATCCAGGCCACGGATATCCAATTATCTATTTCTAAGTTATGTTTGAACAACTTGTGGTCCTCAAATGTTATAGGACTGCAGTGCCCTTCAGCCCTAGCCAGTAAAGGCAGTGGTAAAAGGTGATGGGAGTTGTAGTCCAATAACACTTAGAGAGTCATACGTTGTCCATGTCTGTTCTATATCTTGCGTACCATTTCTGGCAAACTGACCATGTTTTTCAGAAAGCTAAAGGATTTTATTTAGCATCCAATGAGCAGAAATCCAAATATTCAGGACAGGAATCATGCAATCCTCCAGATGTTGTTGGACCACAAGCCAATCAGCCTTAATCAAGCATAGCTAATGGTGGAAAATGCTGAGAACATGGGGTCAACTTTGCACATCCCTTCACTAGCTCTTTACCTTGGGATATCAAAATTATACCCATTTATTGCACACTAAATTGCACACTAAATGTTGGAGAATACTGATAATGCCTTCCTGTATCATATAATATGGACATGTTCAGTGGCAATCCCTTTTTGGTTGGGTATATTACAAAGCAGTTTTGTCCTAGAAAAATCTTCGATATTTATAGATACACATATTCTTTCAAGCTATATCCATGAGACATGGAATTTAACTAATGCTCCATTTGACCATTAGTTGGCTCCTGTAAACTTTGTCAAAAGGTTCATAATCCAGAGATGAAAGATAAACATTTTCCACCTATTGTTCAATGGACAGAAAATCGGACTGCTACTCATTAATATGTATTTTATAAATGCCATATTCAAGAAAACGTATTTTTGAGAACATGGTCAGATTACATCTTCATATACTATGTACTCCCCTCATCCTTCCTTCCTTTCTTCTTTTTCTTTCTTTGTAATCATACCTAAAAAAAACCATGCTTTTAAAAAAACATGTGACAAGATGTCACAATGACTGATCTACCTAAATATTTCTTCAACTTATCCAGTTTGAATTATTACAGCCCAGGCCTTCCCAGAATAAATTACATGGCCATTTAGCAACCCCCCACATATTCTGCCCACCATTATTGTTTTAATTGTTCATGTAATTTTAACCTTAAACTGTTTAATACTTTTTAAGGGGAGGGATATTTTGTATATATTGTGCATTCTTTTAACTTTGTAAGCCGCTTTGTTTTAATAAAAAGCAGGGTAGAAATAAGTTTCATTTATTTTTATTATTACTGAATTATTTATCTGTCATCTGAATTCTCTTCTTCACATTTTAATGAATCCTGATAAAGTTACTACTTCTGATTATATTAATGCCTTCAGCATGGATGGATGTCATTCTCCCTGAGAGTCTCACACCTTTACTGTTGACTTGCTGGCTCTTTTCTGTCATTAATGAATATTTTCTTGCATATTTCCAACTTAGAGTTGCAGCCAAAAAAAAAAGGGGGGGGGGGAAGTAAAATAAATGTGAGAGTTTTAAGAGAAGTGGGATAATCTCAAAGTTCCTAAAGATAAGCTATGATAGTTAGACCAGACCCCCATACTTTGTGAAAACCAAGATGGCTGTTGGTCCATATGAAAAGAAGTGGGATGACACTTTGCCAATGTACAGATCTTAGTAGTGTCAATTTGAAACCTTCACATTAACTTCCATGATGGAATATAAATATCCCCCACAACCATATTTTGGGTATACTATTTTAATATAACATCTCAGAGTTATCCTTACCATCTCCATTTATATCGATTTTATCAAACACCATGTTTGTGAATTCCTCAGCCGACATTATTTCATTGCATGGATTAATGGTGCGAATTGCCTGCAGGAAATAAAGATGGAGAACATTCAATGTGTACATGTTTCAGAATGATGCATCTGTGAACTGTACAAAAGACTTCTTTTCTGAAGCATGAATCAACAAATTCTTAAGTTTCCCAAATGGAAATTGAAACTAATTCCTTATACTAAAATTGGGGAAAAAATGAGGTCAGAGTATGATACACTGTACACCAGAATTAATATGGTTCAATCAAAGTTTTTTCTTCTAAATTCTCTTTTGATCTGAACAGAGATTGGGAACTCAACAACAACAAAAATGTCATAATTGTACTGAGTATCTACTTTTGGTGGGGATTGGGAATAGTTGTAGAGGGTAAATAATTGTGCATAGCCATCTCCTAATCTCAGTTGCAGAATCTCAGCAATCCACCTTCTATAGTGCACTAACAAGATTCTGGCCACAGTGTGGGACTGAGACATAATGGCCAATATCCTGTGAATGACAAGTGTAGCTTCTGAATATATATGTTTGCTTTTTGATCATGTGGAAAGTATTATACTGTAGCCCTTAGTAAAACATCCAAGCCCTGTGAAGGGTCATTACTGCTGCTTACCAATGAATCATAGAATCATAGAGTTGGAAGAGACCACAAGGGCCATCCAGTCCAACCCCCTGCCATTCAGGAACTCCAATCAAAGCAGACCCGACAGAATGGGAACAGGAACAAATGCAGAGGCAATTCAACAGAGGTAGAGAATGGATAGGAGGGTACACTTGATCTAGGAGCACACTTCCATTTCATTGCTCCTCTGAGCAGAGCCACGCCAGCTCATTAACAGCTGGATTATTTTCTTGCTCTCCCCACTGCCCAAAAGTAAGTTGCAGCCATCGCCATTATTGAGGTTTGACAGCTGTGAGGGTGGGAAGATTTGGACAGGGTTCATAAGAAGACATAAGCAGGGGATGGACATGGAACTGCACGTGCTCCTTGTTCTGCTTCCTTGATGCTGGAATCAGTCATAATATGGAACTGAGAGGCTAAAATGTTTTCTGAATATCATGTATAAAAAAAAATCTCAAGGGCAGTTTCCTTACAGGATTTTCCAGTTATATTTATGAAATGCATAGCAACCTGCTAAGGAAGATACTGATGAAAATAACTCACCTTAATAATGTTTAGCAACTCATCTCTGTCAATACATCCATTACCATCCTCATCATAGAGTTTGAAGTACCACCTCAGTTTCTGCTCCACTTTCCCTTTCAGGACCAAGCTTAGAGCTGCTACATACTCCATAAAGTCTATGTAACCATCCTGTTGAAATAGAAGAAGCAGCATTTCAGAGGAATGAGGGAGCAATAATTACACTTACTTGCAACAACCACGGGCATGCCTTCAATGCATGGGGGCATATAAAATACAAATTACTATTTTTACAGACATTTTCAGTGGGGTTCATCAAAGCCAACTGCATTTGTTAGGATATATTCTTGGAGACTTTAACACAACCAACTAATCTGCAATAGTGGTACAATGAGAATGAAATCACATGCCCATCTGTGATGTCTCACAGAGCGCAAAAATCAGTCTCATTTGTTCTTATGAATTGGCATTCCATTGTCCTCTTTCCTTCCTATATCTTTTTTTCATAGGAAGAAAAATGAAATGGGCTGTATAAACTCACTGACTGTATTTTCTTCACAAGATCCATAAATCACAGTCAACATAAGTATACATATGAAACTATTTTTAAATGGACATAAGGCTAGCAGTCCTATCCTGTACATGTCTACTCACAACTAAGTCCCAATGAATTCAATGGGGTTTACTTCCAAGTGAATGGGTAGAGAATTTCTATAGCCATGATTTTCTAAAAACTATGCTTATCCTTTGTCAAGAAATAGCTGCTTTAAAATGATATTAAGAGTATTAATTTAAAAAATGATACTAAGAGCATTGAAAAAGAGTTCAAGCAACATATTGTTAAATTTTTACTGAATTTACCAAACCTACACAATTCCTGAAGTACCATGTGTACACATTTCACCATTAGTATCCTTTTTTAAAAAATGTGGTCCATAGGATACATTTGTTTTCAACTGAAATCCTTCTCATGATGGTAAGTAGCATCTTTCTGTACAATCTTGACAGAACATAAGCTCAGGCAGGTGTATGCAGGTAGACTAATTATTAGGACCTAATGAATGTAACTTTTAAGTTAGACACTTTACTAAAACAGTTGTATGGATCTTTAAAATGAAAAGATGAATCATAGTAATAGCCAAAATTTAATGTGGTTATTTGGTTTATGTGTGTGTTTATGTTTCACAGACACAAATTGTATGGATCACAAAGATTTATTACTGTTATTATTTGGGATAATAATCCTTGAACAATGAAATTTTATACAAAGGAAGACTAGAAACAGAAACTGTTGAACTGAATTATATTAATAAATTATATTCATATTCATTTATTCATAGCAGAGGTATGAATAAAGACAATGGCTTCATGGCACACTACATATATTATTATTAGAGTCCTCCCTGTTGCACATGTAACAAAACGAATCCTCTCAGAGAGACATTTGAACCCAGAGAAACTGACTTTTGATAAACAGATATATTGCTCATTTGGTAAAACCATGTTTTTCTTGTCTAGCTTTGTCCTTACTCAAGATTTCACTTTGAGTTTTAATTTCCATCTTTGTCCTTGCATTATTTCTTCTTCTTCTTCTTCTTCTTCTTCTTCTTCTTCTTCTTCTTCTTTTTGGCGTTATATCTTTAGCTTGTGTTGCCATGTAAACTGATAAGATTTGTGTCTTGGCCAGGACTTTCAATGTGGTTTTAAAGTAGTTAGATATTAGGATTAATGTCTATTTGCATACGGGGAAACAGATATACATGTGGTAGGTGCACGTGCTCAGTATTCAATATGGAAGCCATGCCTGTCTTTATACTATTGATATCTGAAAAACTAAAGCATACTTATAACACTCCCACCTCTATGTTTCAAATATAAAATAACAAAATCTAAAAGCAGATAATGTGCTCCTGCATCAACTCAACCTGCTGACCTTAACTTCAAAAATAGCTAATCTGATTTCTTCTACAGATGGTTTATTCCAAAACCAGATTAGGTTTTAACAATGTTGAAACCAATTACCGTTCTGGATATCCTGTATGTTGACTTAGTTGTCAGGGTTAAGAATCAAAGAAACATTAAAATAGTCTCATGTACTCAAGGGCAATTTCAAATTGTGTGGTTCAAGCACTAGTCCTGCATGCCAACTAGCAAATGGAAGATATTTCAGAGTAAGGGGTTGGGAATGAAGCCAAGCACAAACTTTGGTTGTGTTTAAACAGCTCTCTGAAATTCCAATGCAAAATTTTATTTAGCTCACTTCCTTTTTGGCTGGCATGTAATTTACCCTCTTTCATGCGGGTCTAAAGCACAAATGAAATGCAACAACAGAAACCTAAGGCTACATTTTTTTCCTTGGAATTAAATATCCGATTATGATTATGCTCTATTTTTGAAAAGTAAATATAGAAATAAAATTTAAATAAATATTTCTGTATCTAATATGTGTGTTACTCATGCTTTTCAAAACCTATCCTTATTTATTCCTATTGTCATTACTACTATTACTACTACTACAAGTTGAGTACCCTTTATCCAGAATTCCAAAATCCCAAATATTCCAAAATCCAAAATTGTCCACCTAGCTGAAGGTTCAATGTACACAAACTTTCTTTCATGAACAAAATTATTAAAATGTTATGTATAATATTATCTTCAGGCTATGTTTATAGGATGTATGTATACAAAGCATAAATGAATAGCATGTTTAGATGTGGTTCCATCTCCAAGATACCTCATTATGTATATGCAAATATTCCAAAAATAAAAAAAAAATCCAAAATATATCATGTCCCAAGCATTTCAGACAAGAGAGACATTTGATCTTGAAATGCTTATTCAGAAACTGAATGGCCAGATCCTGAGATGCTTAAAAGATCTGCCAACTCTAAATGTGAATGGCAAAGCTGATTATTAGTCCCCTGATGTCAACAGGCAAAGATTTATTTCATCTGTGAATTCAATGGTGAAACTCTTCCAGGCAATGGAGTAAATAAACTATTGCATGATGTAGTGGGAGAACACTGTAAAAATTGAATTGCAAGGAAGAAACAGTAGGCAGGTGTCACTGTATGAGGAAATATTTATACTGAGGGAATGGTTATCTGATGTCAGTTATGATTAAGTTAAAAGTAAGAACAGAAAACAAACCATGATCAGTTTTCTAACACTGGTCATCAATACTTTCTCTCAAAATAATCAGACTATCCAGGATTTTGAGTGAACGGTAAAGATTCACAGGCAAGTCCTGGGGAAATGCTGAATTCAAGTTAATAGGTACTGATAGGTACTAATTTCCTTAATCTCTTAAATCCTAGGAGATTGTTAAATTAATGAAGACTATAGTAGCCAAAGCAGCATAGAATCATAGAACTGAAAGAGACCACAAGACCCATCCAGCAGAAAAAAGCTTGCTTCATCCTCAATGTAACACCCTTTCAAATACTTAAAGAGGGCTATCATATCACCCTTTATCCATCTGTTCTCCAGGCTAGACATACCTAGCTCCCTAAGTCTTTGCTCATAAGGCATGGTTTCCAGACCCTTTGCCATTTTTGTTGCCCTCCTCTGGACATGCTCCAGTTTCTCAACATCCTTTTTGAACTGTGGTGCCCAGAATTGGACACAGTATTCCAGATGAGGCCTGACCAAAGCAGAATAGAGTGGCACTATTACTTCCCTTGATGTGGACACTATACTTCTATTGATGCAGCCTAGAATTGAATTTGCTTTTTTATCTGCCACATTACACTGTTGACTCATGTTCAACTTGTGGTCTACTAGGACTCCTAGATCCCTTTCACACATTGTCTCCTTAAGCCAGGGGTCCTCCTGTATCTATGCATTTCATTTGTATGCCCTAAGTGCAGTACCTTACATGTCTCTATGTGAAATTCATTTTGTTAGCTTTGGCCCAGCATTCTGATCCATTTAGGTCATTTTGAATTTTCATCCTCTTCTCTGCAGTGTTAGCTGTTCCTCCTAATTGTGAGTCATCTGCAAAATAGCTAAGCATGCCCTCTATTCTTTCATCCAAGTCATTGATAAATATGTTGAATAGCAAGATGAAGTAGTCTTATGCTTATGCTAAATAAGAAATGGAAAACATCAGAGCAATAAATTATTGTTTCAGTCTCAGAGATAAGCATGTCCCATTAAACTTTTTAATTTGCCTCTATGTGAATAACACTAATGGTAGGCTATATTTCAGAGGAAAACAATAACAAAAGATGCCTGATTATTTTGTCCCCTAAGAAAACACTATGAAATTCTTGGGGTTGCCATAAGTGGACAGGTGACTTGAAGGAACATACACATACAAATATGCTTAGGAGCATGCTGCACATAGATCACTGATTTGGCCTGTGATCATGCAAGGCCAAGGCCAAGGACCACTGTGCACACTTTTACTCAGCCTGTTATGTGTATCAGTAGATGTGTTTTGGCTTAAAAAATATAATGGATATTTGGGTAGGCAATATATAATGGATGCTTTGACTAACACTATGAATTAGATAATCCAGCATATTAAATTCAGCACATAAACAAACACTTAGATGTGCAAGGAGAGATGGACAGGGAAAATATGAATTATTGTGATTTATGTCCACTCTCTAGGTGCTCTTGTTAGTAACAGAGACTACAGTCAGCTCTCCTTATCCATGGATTTTTTATCCATGGATTCAAGCATCCATGGCTTGAAAATATTTTTTAAAAAGTATGAATTCCAAATAGCGAGGCCTTGATTTTCCATTTCATAAAAGGGACACCATTTTGCTCTGCCATTATATTTAATAAGATTTTGTTATCCATGGAAGATCCTGGAACCAAACCAGTGGATAAAAAGGTCCCACTGTATTATCAGAATAAGCCTAAATATAATACTGATACATATTCAATGTATGTTCTTGTTTGCTGTTACCTGCCTTTCAGTTGGCCTCTATTCATAGTGACCCTGTGGATGAGACATCTCCAACAACTCCTATTCTCAACTGCTCTGCTCAGATTTGCTATAGTCTACAAAGTACATTCTGATTTTCTTCTAGATTTTCTTGGTTCACTCCATTAACCATCATATGTTTCCAACATGTTCGCTAGTGCCTCTTCCTTTGCTGAACCTTGTTTGCAGCTTTGGGATTTCTGTTTATATATGTCATTGAAGTCTCTGCTGCATAAATTTGAGAATATTTTGCTTGTGTGGGATATTAATATTATGTTCTTGTAGTTGCTGCAGTCTTTTCTGTCTTCTTTTTTGTGGATTGGGATGTATATTGATCTCCATTCTGCTGGCCGCCTTTTTGTGTTCCATATTTGTTGGCATATTTTAGTTATCACTAGAGTTAGGTTCATCTCTGTGGACTGTAGCAATTCTATTGTAATATCATCTGTTCCTAGTGACTTGTTCTTCCCAATATCTCTTATTGCAGCTTCCACCTCACTGTCTAGTATTTGGAGTTCATCTTCATACAGTTCTTCATTTCATGTGTTGTTCATTTTTCTTCTCTTAGTATACATTCTCTTAGTATACATTCAATGTATACTAAGATTTAAAAGTTGTCAATTTCCATTTTAACTGAAATTCTGGGTATTTAAGAACTCATGAAAGGGGAAATACTTCTGTCATTTAATGAATCTATTATGATCAAACAAATATTTCTGGAATTGTTTTAAAGAGGATTAGATAGAAAAAGCATCATGCAGGCTCTATTTATGATATTTTCACAGGACTAAATTCAGCTGGTATACCCATAAGAGTTCACCCATTGAATCAACTGATAAATGGTAGATCAACATTTCTGTCAATCACACCTATTTGATCAGTCTACTCCAAGTGTGACTAGCAACTGGATTTTGACCATACTTAGTAATATAGTGTTCCCATGGTTTCCTTTGATGGATAGAAAGAATGCATTTTTAAATCAGTATTTTTTATTGGAATAGCAAAGAGTTATGTTATTTATTTTCTTTCTATCTCACATTTCTTCTAGCATGGAATCCAAGGCAATGCACAATGTTTTAAAAGCACAATGCAATTTTAAAAACCTTAGTACAAAAGTTAAAACACAATTAAACTAAATTTATATTTAAAAAACAAAAGGTTCAAAAACAGCATTAAAAACACACTTAAAACATAATAAAAAAAACACTACCCCTGCATCCCTAGTGAAGAGCCAAATACCCTAAAGGCATTAAATCCTGACCTTGGAAGCTAAGCAGGGTCAGACCTTGTTAGTGCTTGGATGGAGACCATGAATGAGTACCAAGTGCTGTGGGCTATATTTCAGAGGAAGGAACTGGCCAAGTCACCTCTGAGTATTCCTTGCCATGGAAAGCACTATGAAATTGAAAGCCTTGTGTATGGATCTTGGGAGCTAAGCAGCATCAGCCCTGGTTAGTTTGGATGGGAGATCACCAACACATTGTGCCTACTGGTGCTGTAGGCTATATTTCAGAGGAATTCATGGGGTTCCCATAAGTTAACAGGTGACTTGAAGACACACACACACACACACACACACATACACATCTCTGTAGATAACCTCTTTTTCAGGTTGTTTGTCTGCTTGTGGAGACTCCATCCTAGCAAATAGCAGAATATAATTTACCTTTGCATCCACTTTGGCTATGAAAAGTTTACTCTATATTTGCCATTCAGTTCACATTTTAAAAACCTAGATTAGACTTGTGCTTAAATAAATCCCACATAAGCCTGCTTCAAGGATTTAAAAGAAAGAAGAGATAAGTGTAGCTGGACCTTGGTACTGGATATTTAAAGCAACAGCCTTGCAACTCATAAATGCTGGAATATGTCTACATCTTTTAATAAACATAATAATAATTTTAAAAATAAATAAATAAATAATAAAACTTTTATTTATACCCTGCTTTTTGCTGTAGCAATCAAAGCGGCTTACAATATTTAAAACCATATAACAATATATATAAATACCTCCCCATTAAAAAAGAATTAAACAACTTACAATTAAAATTTTCATAAACAATTGAAACATAATTAAAACAGGACCCCCTGTGGAGACCAAAATCTGTGGATGTGCATGTCCCATTATATACAGTGGCATAGTAAAATGGTATCCCTTATGTAAAATGGCAAAATCAAAGTTTCTTTCTGGATTCCCTTTTTGGGGAGGGAATATTTTTAAGCTATGGATGGTTGAATCCATAAATGCAGTATCTGTGAATATGGAAGGCCAATTGTATTTGGAAAGAGAAACTTCCCATTAGCTATTTAAAGAATTTCCATCATTCTGAGAGAGATACTCAAAGATACATGTGAAGGTCCCCCCCCCCAAAAAAATTAGAATGAAATGCCAAATGCACTGTCACATGGTCCAAGTGTTTTTGCAACTCTGCTAAACAGTGTTGTTTTTTTAATCCATGTAGCATTGAGGAAAATGTTTTCCAGAAAAACAAACTGAAAGTATTTGGTGCATATTTTTTACTATAATGCAGAGAAAGCCAGCACTAGGACACTGCAAGACCAGGGTTTGAATCCTGACATGGTCATAGAGATACATTGGGTGACCTTGGGCAAGTCACATGCTCTCAGCCTCAGAGACTGGCCATGGCAAGCCTCTGAGAAAACCTGCTAAGAAAACCCTATCATAGGTTCACCTTAGGGTTGCCATAAGTTGGAAATGACTTGAAGGCACACAACAACAACAACAACAACAACAACAGCGCAGAGTTCTGTTAAATCTGACAATTGGTCTATTGCCTCTGATGATACTTTAACTCTTATCAAAAAGGGAACCATGCCCTGGTGAAAAGTGAGAACTTAATCTCTTCTTGGAACACCTAAAAGAAGCATCAACCCCTTTTCTACTATCTCAACCATCCAGCTTTTAGGGTTAGCACAAACAGTTATTATGGCTGTCAAAAATTTTAAAGATCTTTAGCATCATTTTCCTTTGCTTCATCCTTTACATTATTTGTTACAAGCTGCTAAGTTTTACCTCTGACTTATCCATGGGACATATCAAAATCCATATTTTTGGCCCCCAAAACCTGCCCTCAACTTATACATGAGGTCGACCTATAGTCGAGTATATACAGTAGTCTTCACTTCTTTAGCTCAATATATTTTTTTATTAATTAATTTTCATGTTACCTGTAATTGGCCAGTGCAAGAACTACACTAAAAATAATGAATTAAAACTAGAAAGTCATTGAAAAGATTTTGAGATAGTTCAGCCTGTTTGGACAACCAAAGTTATGTCAAAGTAATCCACTCTTGTGCAAAGCTGATGGGAGAATAAAGCTGGGGCTACTCTTTTGATGTCAACAGATCAGGTCCAAATTTACACTCTTGTTACTCGAGAGCAGAATTTGCTTTTACGATCCTGTGTCTAGAAAATAATCCTTACAGGCCTCTTTTTCCTGAAAGACCCTTACAGGGTTTAGACTCTGGCTCACTATCCCCTACACATTGTGAAGTAATCTTAAACAGTTTAACAAAGGCATAAAATAAGAATGTTACGTGCTCCCCAACATATCACAGATGATAATCAGGACACATGCTACCAAGCAGCATCAGAATATGGTCAAGATCACAGATGAAAATCAGGACACATGCCACCAAGCAGCATCAGAGTATGGTCAAGATGGCCAAAGTGATTAATAAGGAAGAACACACAAAGTAGGAGATACTGCAAGGGCAGGATCGCCCTCTCTTCTCCTCTTTGCTGAATTAACTGAGTGCAAGACAAAGGTAGGATGTGGGAGGAGGAGGGGGAAATGGGGATATTTTAAAAGCAAATGGAAAAGTGGATTAATACTTTTAATTGTTGATTTTAATTAACTGTGACTGTCCTTCCCAAATCAGGACAGTTGGAAGGCATGATACTATAGCAGTATAGACCACAAGATAGCAGTAACTAACACTTGAGATCCTTAGAAATTTAACTAGGACATTTAACTAGGACAGTCAATGTGGTCTAGTGGTTTGAGCATTGGACTATGACTCTGGAGACTAGGGTTCAACTGCCAGTTTGACCACGGAAACCCACTGGGTGATCTTGAGCAAGTCACAATAATTCAGCCTCAGGAAATGACAATGGCAAAACCCCCTGAAGAAACTTGCCAAGAAACCCCTATGACAGTTTCACCTCTGTAGCACTCAAATGACTTGAAGGCACACAACAAACACAAATATTTACACTTGTTACAAGAATACTGCATCATCAGAATATTCTTATACCATATCAACTACAGCAGAAAAATTAATTGAAGAATGTATAGTTTCAGTATTTTGCAAATGAAACTGATTTGTGTTCATATGCAAAACATTTTTATGCAAGTAATTAGAAATCCTGATGCATACAATGGAACAAAATCAAATGACTAAACAGAAAAACAAGCAAGATGCCCTAATGTATTGCCACATGTGTGTTATGGGGTTCCATTCTTCTCTATTTCCTGACCAGATCTGAACAGAAAACTTGGGGAATAGTTGGCTTATTCTCTTTAAGCTCTATCTATCAAACAGTAAAGTTAAATGATCAAGTTAACCATTATAAGCAAAGTATTTCTGAAAAGATGCACTTTGATTTACATGTAGAGCACATTATCAAGGGTAGTAATTTAGAAGAGAACAAAGAAAAGGTATGTGCAATTCAAAATCAGCAACTCTGACTGAAACAGAGTTATAATAACTCATGTTCACAGATATAAATGTTTATTATGCCAAGCAGAAAATACAAAGGAAAAAACTGGCAATTTTTATTTCATAGGTCTTTGTATTATATATTTATATATGAGTTACATATTTAAGCATGTGTTTATATACACATGCATGTACACACAGACACAGACAGACAGACAGACAGACAGACAGACACACACACACACACACACAGAGTATAATACCTACACCCATTTTGAATGCTCACCTTATTAAAGTCGAACGTTTCAAACATTTGTTCAATGTATTCATTTGATGCTGGGCTAAGGTTTTTCAGTCCAAAAAACTGCTTGAACTCATGCAAGGTAAGTTGTCCTGAGGGACATTCCGTCATAAACTTCTTGTACCACTGGTGGCACTCTGTAGCACTCAATTCCTCAACGGATTTTCCATCCATGTTCCCCATTTTAAAGCAAAGAAGGTGGGCCTGTTTCTCAAGAATAGTGGAGCTCTTCAGTACGTTACGTTTCCCCTTCTTTTGAATGAAAATGATTAGACAGTATGACCTTTACAAGCGACAACTTCCTAAGGCTCAACCATGTATAAGGAGAAGCTGGCAAAAGGCTTCCAGAGAAAATGTCTCTCACACTCACTGAGGTTTAAAATGGCAAAAGCCTGTTCAAAGAAGTTCTTGATGTTTTAAGTACTCACTAAATCCTTCTCCAGCCAATGAGAAAAGAATCCTATGATGAGATCCCAAAAGGAGCATGGGAAGTTCAAGGCAAAAATAGAAAGGTGGTAAAATGGGAAAGAGTTTTCAGATTAATAGGCGTCAGCAGGAGATTAAAATGGCAAGCTTTACCTGAAGACAGCATTAAGCTTCTAATCCACTTCACTTGTGATTCCTTTTGCGTAACAGACTAGAGGGTAGGGAAACATTTCTTTTGTCTTTTCCTTGTTTCCTAAAATCTCTTTGAAGAATCATAGAGTAAGAAGGGACCAAAGTACGTCTGTACCAATCATCATCTGGGAAGCAAGTTGATCAATTAACCAAGAAGCTTCTCAGGTCAACCTACACAATCTTACACTGTGCCTTAAACACACATCTTGTGGAAGCACAAAATTCCAGCAAACCAATAGTTATGACAAATATGACAACATGACCCCCCAAAAAGTTAATAAAACAAGAAAAGATCTAAACAGTAAAACTGCAAGGTTAGAGGAAATCAAATAACTATCAAACTTCAGTTTGAAGACAGAATTCAAAATGCTTTTAATAATAATAATAATAATAATAATTATTATTATTATTATTATTATTATATCCCGCTCCTTTGAGAGCAATCGGAGCGGCTAACAATAATAAAATATCAATACATAATACATAAAACTTCAAAAATTTCCTTCCCCCCTTAAAAAGTTATTAAATCACATATAGATAAAACCAATGAATTAAATCTATAGCAATAAATGTCACATTACAAATTAACAATAGAGTACAGCAGCAATGAATTAATTCTGGGGAAAGACATTAGGGATTCTCTTGAAGGGGGTTTCCTGAGGCTGGGGTTATCTAACCTGGAAATGCCTGCTGGAAGAGATCTGTCTTGACAGCTTTTTTAAAGCTGTCTAAAGATGTCAATTGATGGATCTCGTCTTGGGGCGACAGCAGAAAAAGCCCTCTGGGAAGTAACCGAAAGCTGAGTTTTTTGAGGCTGCAGCAGATTTCTACCAGAGGACCGGAGTGCGCAGGGAGAATTGTAAGGGAGAAGGCGGTCCCTGAGATAGTTTGGGGTTTTAACCAAACGGAGCAATTTTTGTTGATGGGAGACAATACCAGAGAGACAAGTCATAGAGGGAAAAATGCATTAAATAGTCCAGTCAAAATACTGCACATCCTTATGACAGACTGTTTCATGTACAGGTGAGAAGCACATCCCAGCAGTGATTAAGACTAAGGAAGCTGTTAGCATGTCTCATATTCCTTAGTGTGAAGCATATGTGTTATAACCCCAATTTACCAATGCTTTGTATACCAATTCTAGAAAGCCCCACCACATCACTAAACATTAAAAGATAAAAGTAACGTACAACCAAGAATGTTGTTGTTGTTGTTATGTGGTTTCAAGCCATTTCTGACTTATGGTAACCCTAAGGCAAACCTATCATGGGTTTTCTGTCCAAGTTTCTTCAGAAAGGGTTTGCCATTGCCATTTTCTAAGGCTAAAAGTGTGTGACTGCAGCTAAATTATTTTACTTCCCAGTTTGGTAACTGTCTTCATTTCAGGTTATTTTTGTTCTTTAAATTACCCTGGAGGAGCCTTGACATGCCAGATTAAAATTCTGATATACTTTAGGAGAGTGGAGTAGTACCTCTTCAAAGTACAAATCCCAGGATTCTTTGGATGGAGCCAGAACAATTGAAGTGGTATGACACAATAAAGGACAGCAGACACGGTTTCACCTTTCTCTCTCATCTCAAGCGAAGTGAACCATTACTCTGTCCTCAGAGCAGCTTGGATCCTTCCTGATCCACTGAACAGGGACAGATGCTTTAGCAGCACTGCCTCAATTGGGATATGACAGGAAGGAAACTGTTGCAAACTGTTGTGCGAAGATATAGTTCCTTGTAGCAGCATTCCACTTTTGTCATATATCTGTTCACCTGAATAGATCTGCCTATTTTTTCATTATTTGCATTTCTGCAAAGGTTTTGTTCCGTATCATTTACAACCACTTTTCTTTCTCCATATGTTCTTTTTAAAATAAAACTATCTTTGCCTAATAAAGAGGCCATGGGCATTTACAGTTAGCATGACACATTTTGCTTGGCCTAGTAAAGGTATTGGTGCAAATTGTACTTTGGGTTTAACAATCAACACAGCTAACCTTGGTTTTTCCTTCATCAATTCAGCTGCTTTTTTTGTTCAGAACCTTTCCCCATTTTTAACAAGGTTCACACTTTAGTGAAGATATAAACTATACCCTGAACCAGAGTAAAATGTTATCAACTTTAATAGTAAACTGTCTTTTTGTTCCTATCAGAGAAGCTTTTGTTCCAATACAAAACTAAGAATTGATTTTGAAAAATTGTCTTAAACATTCATGTTCCTTCATCTTTCCTATTTTCCAGAAATCACCACCTCATTTCATTATTATTATTATATATGCCCAAACACATATTCATTATGACAGTAAAATGCTTTCCTAGCAATACCTCCCATTGAATGATAATCACCCAATTATTCCCCCAGAGATCTCTTAATATATTTTGCACAACCTGATGTGGTTCAGCAGATGAAAAGTTGTTCCCATTTCTATCAAGATGTCACTAGGTGGTCATAGCTAAAATATACATGATGCAGCAGTGTGTTTCTCAATCCCAAATCTGCATCTCCAGTTGGCTCTTCAAGTTTTATAGAAGCTGTGTCATAGGAAGGAGAAAATCAGATCAAGGAGGCAGACGCAGTAGAACAGGGCAGTTCTTGGCACACTTCTATGAACTACGTTATCAGTGGATTAAGGACAAGAGGAAACACCTAGTTAAAGCAGATGAATTACCATGTCCACAGCCATTACGCAATTAGAGGATTTCGAGAGATTCCCTCCAATCTGCTGAGAACCCAATCTGTGTTGAAATTTAGCACTTGGTTATCCTGACCTAAGCTTGACTTTTGCTAGGAGTTACTCGGCATTTATACCCATTCAAGATTTTCCCCTTACTGTCCCCATGGCTGCTTTTATCTCTTTAGATATCCCTTGGCATCAGCCTATTCTTTTATAGAGATGGAACAATTTAAATTTGGCCTTATATGATGAAAACCAAGCTGTATTTGCTTTGATTTGCTTTGCTTTCTGTAACTATTTTAATTCTATTAGTTCCCTCCTATCTTGGGACACTACACAAGTATAGCACTACAACCCCACTTTAACTGTGATGGTTCACTCCTGGGATTTGCAGTTTTGGGAAGGGTGCTAAGAATTCTCAGCTAAAGAGAATTCCTGTGCCACTATGTGAAACGGTTTGCAAGACATTAACATCCTCAGAACTGAGTTTGCTTATATTCATACAAAAGAAGCATCAAGTGAACAGAAGCAATTTAAAGCTACCTGGTGCCCCAGTAACCATATGTAACTAAGCATGGACATTGTTCTCAGGTAAATGGCCCTTTCTCAATATGATAATGGATAAGTGTGAAGAAAAAGGATGTTTGAATGAGAAAATGTTACACTGGCACACATGTAAAGCAACCCTTAAGAATTTTGTTATAATGGGCACAAAAGGAAAATCTTAGGGGCTGTACAGACTGCCCAAAAGGGGTGGTCTGTAGGCACCCAGAGAAGCGCCAGGATGGAGCCAGGGTTGCAGCCCCAGAGGCCCCATTCTGCCGCTTCTCCAGGTCACAGAGAAGCGGCGAATTGCTGCTTCTCCGTGGCCTGAAAGCGGGGTGCAGCGGGCACCATGGGCGCCCACTGCACCCCGCCATCCCCAGCGGTCCTGAGGGGAGAAAGGAGCTACCACCACGGCCCCTTTCCCCTCGGGGTCTTTGGCGGGCCCATGTAAAGGCCGCACCAAGGACCAGCACCAAAAAAAGAGCTCCATTTTGAAGCTCCTTTTGATGCCGCTGAAAGGGCATGCTAGGTGCCCTCCAGCAGCGCCATGACGTCAGGCATGCGCTGCTTTGTCTAAACGCGGCATGCACCATGATGTCATCATGGCGTGCATGTATGGACAGCGCACAAAAAAGATGGTGCCATCCATACGTGGTATGGCTCGGGAGGGTGCAAATGCACCCCAGTCCTACTCACGCCACACAGACGGCCCTTTTGAGCCATCTGTATTGGGCCTTAGACACACAAAGAGCTCAGTATCCTTCTTTTGTAAGTTGATAAAAATGGGAGGAAACAAAATTTCATCCTGTCACTTCCCCAGTAGCAGTAAAGCTCAGACATGCTTCTACCTCAAGGAAGGCTTTACCATTATGCAGCAAGAGGCAGCTGCCTAAAGCAGCAGAATTCAGATGTTCTGAAAGAGCAATACATTGTTATCTTTTGCAATTTTTAGTATTTTCACTGCCAGTGTTGGGAGGAGGTATTTGTGAGTTTATGTATCACCTGCCAAAATAAATTGCCTGCCTTTGGGTAGTATTCTCCTAGATTCAAGTGGTGGGATGGGGGTATCATTTGCTGCTTTGCCTCAGGCAGCAAAATGCTTTGGAATGGTCTATCCACTCTTAGCCTTACGTGGGGCTCAGGCATAGTGCTAAGCTCTTTCTGGTGGGCCCAAAAAAATGCTGGAGCTGATCTTGCCAATTAAATATCTGCTTTAACAACTTCTGAATAAAAAGTACTACAAAGAAGCCTAAGACAGTATTATCTATTTCTGGTGCTCCATAGACTCCTGAACAATGGAAGCACAGTGTGAAGCTATGGCAATACCCTCTCACACTATTGGTCATGTTATATGAAAGCCCTCTCTGGGAGTTTAGGATATGATCATGTATATTATTCACCTTTTCTGCTTCGTTTACTTTTAACACACTTGACCAGAGCACAAAAAAGTAGTCAGGGTCCAGCTCCCAGAATCCCTCAGTCAACATGGCCCATGGAGAATCTGAGTAATAGTAAAACACATGTTTCCCAAGTTTGGTGCTTACTCTGTTACAAATCAACATGAGGGTAGTGTCCAGGTGAAGAGAAGCAATAGCACCACTCCGTTTTGCTTTGGTTAGACTTTACCTGGAAGACTGATACGCCAGCTGCATCCTTTTCTGGAGATGAGGGACCTGGAAACTGTGGTGCACGCACTGGTAACCTCATGTCTGGACTTCTGCAATGCGCTCTACATGGAGCGACCCTTGTGCTTAACCCAGAAACTGCAATTGGTTCAAAACATGGCAGCCAGGCTTGTCACCGGTACATCTAGGAGAGAGCACACTACACCTGTGCTTAAATCCCTTCACTGGCTGCCAATTAGTTTCCGAGCACAGTACAAGCTGTTGGTTTTGACCTATAAACCCCTACATGGCTTGGGTCCATCCTATCTGAGGGACCACCTCTTCCCATATGAAACCCCCCCCCCCCCCGCATGCTCCGGTCCTCTGGGAGTAACCTGCTACAGCCTATGAAGACCAGGCTGGTGCAGACCTCCCAGAGGGCCTTTTCGGCTGTCACCCCCAAGCTGTGGAATGACCTACCGGATGAGATGTGTCTTATTCCATCTACTGAAGGCTTTTAAAAAAGCCCTAAAGACGCATCTCTTCTGGCAGGCCTACCCAGAAGATGTTTAACACCTCCTGGCTCCGAAATGCAGGTCTTGTGTTTTCCACATTCTCTTCAGCATTTTTCACCCTATACAGCTAAGACCACCGGGTTGGAACTTTTCATTGCTGTTTTATTTTATTTTTATTTGTTTATTTTAGCAATTTTAATTTTGCTGTGATTTAATCCTGTTTTAGGGGGGGAGTTGGGTAATGGTATGGGATATTTTAATTTGTACTGTTTTTTAACCTTGTTGTAACCTGCCCTGATTGCTTGCTCAGAGGGGCGGGCTAGAAATAACAATTATTATTGTTATTATTATATTACTGTGTCCAGTTCAGAGCACCATAGTTCAAGAAGGATATTGACAAGCCAAAGTGTGTCCGGGGGGTAGTGGTGGTGGGTGGTGGTGGGGAGGACCAAAATGGTGAATGGTCTGGAAAAGAAGCCCTGTGACAAACAACTTAGAGAGCTGAATATGTTTTAGCTTGGAGAAGGCTGAGAGGTGATAGAATAATAATATACAAAGATCTTAAAGGACGTCATGTAGAAGATGAAGGAAACCTGATTTTTCCTGCTCCAGAAACTAGAGCATGAACCAAAAGATTCAAATAAATAAATAAAAAAAGATTCACCTGGGGCTGCATTCCCACTATGAAAAAAAAATCAAATTGCTGATCGGTGTAAATGACACTAGTTCCCATTTGAAACCGGTTCCTGTCACAATGTGAACGATTCCTCTCATGATAAAGCAAAGCAAAGGCAAAGAACTGATATTTTCCAGACAGTATTTTAAAAGAGGTTCTTTTGAAAAGAATAGATTTCGAAGAGTGTTTTACAAGTGGGAACGACAGATCGGAATTGCATTATTCTGGAGGGGAGGGACTAATGGCAGAGGAGTGCTTACCATCCCTCCCCAGTTTTTGGGAGACTTCACACACACACACACACACACACACACACACACACAGCACTGCCTTTTTATTTGTTGGTGTGATGGGTGCCTTTTTTAAATTAAATTAAATTAATCAATAAATTGATATTCTGGTGTAGCAACTACTTGCAAAGTAGTTGCTACACCAATCTATCGATTCATCAATTAATTTAATTTATTTAAAAAAACACAAGCTGTGTCCTCTGTCCTCCTCATTCCGCCGGGTCCCCTGTCCTCCTCATCCTGCTTTCATCCTCCTGCCAGGTCCCTTGTCCTCCTTATCCCGCCTTCCTGAATCCCCCGTCCTCCTTATCCTTCCTTACTGTGTTCTCCGTCCTTCTCCTCCTGCCGGCTCCCTGCCTTCCTCCCCACCCAGACCCCGGGCAGCCATGATGATTTACATTTATTTTGAATCAGTGCAAACTAATGGGGATGACAATTGTGCAAAAAAAGCGATTCCACTGGCATAATGAAAAGATCCCATTTCATAGTTGGAATTTCATAGTTGGAATGAGGGACCTTTTGGAATCAATTACTAACACAGAGCGAAGTTGAATCAGAAATCGGCTTATACTGCAAGTGGGAATGAGCCCTGGGAATAACTTCTTGACAGCAAGAGCTGTTTGACAAAGGAACAGACCATCTCAGACAATGGTGGGCTCTCCTTCTTTGGGGGTCTTTAAACAGAGGTTGGATGGACAACTTTTAGCAGTGCTTTATTTGTGTATTCAACCATGCCAGAGTTGGAGTAGATGACCCTTGTGGCCCCTTCCAACACTATGACTCTAAATTCCTATATTTTTATCTTTTAGTGTATCTAGTATAAATGAGTATCTGCTTAATGAAGCTGGCCATTGGCTTTCTACAATCTCATTCCCACTACAAAATTTAACTTCTCTTGTACCCCACCCTGATTGCCCGTTCAGAGGGGCAGGCTAGAAATAAAAGTTTATTATTATCATTATTATTATTATTAAAATAAATCATTTTTGAGTCAAATCATTGAAGTGATTTAGTGCTGAATTCAAGCTGTGATCGAACTTACCATTTCAATTTAATCTACTTTGCGTTCATATTCAGCAATTGATTGATTCAACATGGAGTCACCTCATAGGGGTAACCACACCACAGGGACCGAATCAAGTAGATAGAGCAATCACACTTGCACTGAATCAATTCATAACAAAAGAAGCAGTGAATGCTGCAGATCTGGAAGAACTGGCTTAAATGGGTTTAGTACTGTGGCCCCCTCGGCAAACTGCACCAGAAATTCGGTGCAAGTGTGAACAAGGTCCATTTAAACCAGTTCAGATTGGTTTGAAAATTGGTTTATTATGTAGTGGGAATGAGGTCCTTATCTCCACTGGAAACAGACATATTTTAAATTTTGGAGCCTGAAAGCCAATGCACAATAGCTGTAGGGGGATAACTAGTTATTTTTGTCTTGCCTCCTTTGTTTTAGTTGCAATATCTGGAATTATAAGGGTCATCCCAGCTCATGATAAATAAAATCCAGAAGGCCACACTTGATTTCCCAGCAAAAATGAGGAAAGCATAATATACCTTTCTGTTGCTCTTGCCCTTCCCATTTCTCTGCTGAGCAAATCAACCAATCAACCACAGACTAAATGAGGCAACTCAAGAGGAAAGGCTATGACCTCACTTGCTTTGTCTTTTGGTATTGCTTCACTGCTTTGAATATCTATGCCTGGTAGTTGGGGCAGTTTGCATATCACTGACTCATGTAAAAAGATTAGAGTCAGACATCTTGATTGTTTCTCCTCAGCTAAAAATTTGGTTTGGTACCATTCAATCCAGAAACATGTATTGTAAAGCAGATCTACTTCTCCTGAAGTTTCTAAAGTATTGCTTCCTAGATAACCTAGAAGAATGAGCTCAGCCAGACTTGATCTTAGAATGCCTTATAAATGAGACTCTCAGGCAAGTTGTGTGACAGTTTCAATGTTTTGAGCCTGTGGAAGGCACACCTGGCTTTTTCACCACAATGGTTCGCCATTTTGGAATATTCACCCTTTCGACATCCAACACCTTCCTTGTGTGATCTGTGTCTCGACAATACCGATAACCACAGGTTGGTTTCTGTAAGGTGTAAAATGGCATGTACGAATTGGTATAGTTGGGGTTGTAGAAAGCAAAGCCGAGAGACTCAGCCTTGTATCCCCCAGGGTGTATGACAACAGGGACATATTCTGAAACTAAGGCCTGCTCCATCTTGTAGCCCAGAGCTACAGGTAACTGCTTCTTGGGCTTGGGCCCAGCAGCCGATGACAGTGGTAAGGCTTTGGCCGCTTTCTTCTCCTGTGACATTGTGCAGGCATTGACGCACCCTCGGATTTTCATAGATGTTTTGTTCTGTAAAGAGAAAAGCCAGATGGAGGAACAGATTTGAGTCTTTTTTCACTATAGCCAAATACTTGAATACCATTTTGAGATCTAATTAAATTAAATTACTTGAAATGTGCTGACATCAGAGTTGTGTCTGCTGCTGAATTTCTGAAAAGCAGTTTGTGTGGCTATGGGGGAAAGAGATATTTAAGGCACCTTGTTGGCACATTTGCTGTCCCAGAGAGAGTAGGAAATGGCACACTTTCTTCAACTAAGTCAAACTGCTTGGCATTTATTTTATTTTTTAGTAAAATATTTTTATCCTGCCCCGTATCTGAGAATTTCTGGGCAACTTAAAATTAATTCAATTTAAACTATGAAAAGATTCCAAAACAGTAAGAAAAATAAAATTTAAAAACCTAAGAGCTTTACAAACCATTTAATATTTAAAATAAGACAATTTAAAAGCAGGGGAAGCTACTAAAAACAATTTAAATGTACAGCACATGTGCAAATTTGGATAAGAAGAGTTAGGCTCCAAAGGCATTAATAAAAAGCCAGGTTTTGATTTGACATGGAAATTACTTCCAGTGTTGGCACTAGACCTCCAAGGGGAGCATATTCTATAATCAGAGTGCCACAGCAGATATGGTCCCTTCCTATGTCCTCCCACAGTGTATTGCCCCCACTGGTAAGACACAAGATGGACACTGCAGGAGAAACCAGTTCTCAGGCATAAATGCTTCTTCAAGTATCGGCTTCCCAAGAATTTAGGACTTCAACTGTTATCACCAGCCCCACAAATTCAGACTGGAAACATACTGGTAGTCAATATGATGTCTTTAAAACTGATGTTATATGGTTTCTGTATCATGTCCAATTCAGGGTAAAACACTAGCTGAAGCTATTGTGTGGCCTTCAAGGGCCACCCCACAATAAGTACATTGTAGTAGTCTAACTGGGAAGTTACTATTACATTGTGGCCAAATTATCACCATTCAGCTGATGGAAGAGTCCAAGCTGAGACCAAGTACTCTGAGCCACTGAGTTTACCTAACCTTCCACTGGAAAGTGTGGATACAAGAGCAATCCAAATCTATGCATCTGCTCTCTTGGTTGAGTGCAAATACAGGTCAGTCCCTCAATTCCCAGAATACAGAACCATACATCTACACAGTTTCTGTCTTACAAGTATTCAGCTTCAGCTTAGTGGTCCATTACAGCATCCAGATACTGCTGCAGCTCTTGCACAGACTCAGTTGACTCCAACAACATGGAGAAGTAAAGCTGAGTGTCATCAGCATACTGATGGAATCCAATTCCAAAATGCTTAATGACCCCACACAGTGGTTTCATATAGATATTGAACACGATGGGACCTTGAGACATCCCATAGTGTAATGGCCACGGGACTGAACGGGAGTCCCTCAGTGTCACTTTGTGGTACTAACCTTGCAGACAGGAGCAGAACCACCATAACGCAATACTTCCTCCTACCATCTGGCACAGACAGACTAGCATAGTGTCACTGTATTGCTTTTAAAGATATTGCTGGAATTCCTGCTAGGGAATTGGATCTAGGATCTCTTTGGCCCACAGGAAGGAGGCCCTAACCTTAATGGACAATGCTGGGGAGGCCTAGATGGCCAGAAAGAAGAAGATCCCATGGCCCTTCTTCAGAGCCACCCCTGCCCCCTTGTCTTTCTTATCCTTCAGTGTGGCCTCCTCATCGTTGGGTTTATAGCGAAGAGGATACCAAAGAGAAGAGTAGAATGTCCACCAAAGTTTGGACATGACCTTTCTGAGCAAGGTGTAAAACCTTTCAGCTTGTGGACCTCCTAAGACCAGTCTTATCCATTTGTCATTTACTACACCCATGAAGTGTTTGGGAAAGAAAATCTCAGACCCTAAAGCCTACCCTACTCACTTGTATATGTTCTTGGCTTGAGCAGGATGGTGAGTGGCAACTCCCTGAAATCTGATCCTGACCCACCTGCTAGTTTCTCTCCCAGTAATAGTTGGTTGACGTACCTTCTAAAATCTGGGTTGACAGGGTGACCCTCTATAAGGACGGGGGAGAACCTAAGGTTATAGACTTATTATAAGTCTCTCCTCCATCATCCCAAATATGGTCCTAGTTGAATCAGTCCAAGTGTCTTGAACTGCACCCAATCCAGCACAAGAAGTCATGGATAGCTGGTACAGTGGGCTTTTTTCTTGGTATTCCACGACCATGCAGCCAGGTAGGCCCACTAAGATTTTCTTCCTGCTGAGGGAAGGATACAGAATCCCCCAACATGCCCAGGCCGCTTGTGCCCTTCTGTATGGCCTCAGAGAGTTAGGGAAGAATTCTTGATGGCAAGAATGGCGAGGAAAGGCAGAGGAAGGGAGGGTTTTTTTTAAAGGGAGAATGAAAGTGAAGAGATTGTTATGCTAGGCTGGCAAGGTGGAAAAGAGCCTTTGTTCAGGCTGAATCTGCACTGCAGAATGAATGCAGTCTGATGGTGCTTTAATTGCAATGGCTCAATGCTTTGTAGTTTTGTGAAATATTTAGCCTTCTCTGTCAGAGAGCTCTGGTGCCACAACAAACTATAGATTCCAGCATTCCATTGCATGTAGCCATTGTAGTTAAAGTGGTGTCAGACTGCATTAATTCTGCAGTGCAGATTAAACCATAGAGATGTCCTCCTGGAACAGAGGAAACTGCTACACTGTGGTCAAAGTGAGTCTTGCATCCCTTTGGGAAGCTGGTATGCAATCCGTTTGACTGAATGAAGGACACCTGCCCTGTTTGTGAGTGGGAGGGACAGGACACTACAGGATGCCCTCTGCTGCTTAGAGGACAATGGTGTTTACACTGATAGTCATTGATATGGATTGAGAGGGATTCTAAAAATCCGAACCTCAGATTTCAATTTTGATTTTTGAAAGGTATTTTGAAAATATAAAATCAAACTAAAAAGAAGCTTTCGTCCCAAACCAACTGTTAGTTCTGACTTGAGTTGACCTGTTGAATCAATAGAAATTTACATAAGGGCTGACTTACCATACTCTCATTCATTCATCCAGTCTCTTCTGGTGATAATTGGATTTAGGTTTTTGTTTTTACGGTTTTGGCAACTAATGCCAAGTATTAGCTAGTTTTGTCAGTGATTTGAAATCTTTGTGAGAGCTGTTTTTTTATTGTCTCTTAACTGGCCAGTTCTAAATTAGATACTTTATTTCCCCCCATTGACGCCTGCACTCTAGGTGGTTGTTTATTTTAAAACCATGTTACATTCCATGACGCTCTGAGCTTATTAGGCTGTATTATTTTCAGCCTCTAGATTGGGCTCTGCCTCCTGACTTGTAAGGCTCTTAATCCTGTAACAAGGGAGATCTGTGGATGTTTATGTAAAGGAATGAATGCCTATGAAGCAAAGAGATTTGGTGCTATGGGATAACTTGAAATTTTCTGAGGAAGGGAACAACACCTTATGTCTTTTGTAAGCACCTTTTTTTAACCAACCGATCCACAAATTCCAAAGTTCTATGTCCCAAACAGATATTTTGTCAGCAATCAGATAGTAATATAAAATTCTAAGGCTACTTCCAAGACTGACTATTCTAATTAGGATTCAGTCAGACTGTACCAAACTTACAGTATTCTGTTTGCTTCCAAATAGTCATATAATAATTGAGTTAGACGAAACCACAGAGTAGTCCACCTTCTGCTACGCAGGAATATAAAGCTAAAACACTCGTGAGAAATGTCCATCCACCCTCTGTTTAAAGACATCCGATGAAGCAGAGTCCACCACCAGATGCCTTACAGATACCATGAGTCTAAATTCAGGTGCTAGTCTAAAATGGAATAGACTCATTGAGTTAATGAGAATTTAGTAAATCAACATTTATGTATTCCATTGGTTCAATGGATTTACTTCAATTGGGGCCAACAATTTGATTTTGGTTTTGAACCATGACTCCTACCATTCCTACCCAGACTATGGGAATTGTAGCACAATCTATCTAGAGTGAGCCATAATGAGGAAGACTTGACCATATCATAGAATCATAGAGTTGGAAGAGATCACAAGGGACATCCAGTCCAACCCCCTGCCATGCAGGAACTCACAATCAAAGCATCCCTGACAGATGGCCATCCAACCTCTGTTTAGATACTTCCAAAGAAGTAGACTCCACTCCTCTTCAAGGGAGTGTGTTCCACTTCCAAACAGCTCTTACTGACAGGAAGTTCCTCCTAATGTTTAGGTGGAATCTCTTTTCCTGTAGCTTGCATCCATTGTTCCAAGTCCTATTCTCTGAAGCAGCAGAAAACAAGCTTGCTCCATCCTCAATATGACATCCCTTCAAATATTTAAATAGGGCTATCATGTCACCTCTTAATCTTCTCTTCTCCCGGTTAAACATACCCAGCTCCCTATCATCTTATTTTTCCTCTTTGTTAGGACAATATCCTCTTTTCTATTACCTGTTTCCAAGAAACCAAACCACTGACTATTTTATTCTTAATTACATCCTGGAGGTAACCCATTAAAGCCTTGTTAGCATGAGACATTGCAGGCGACATCCTTCAGAATCATTGTCTGTAACTCCAGGATTTCAGCTATCCATTGGGGGAATGGATACATCATGTTCCCCTCCTCATTCTCTCCTCCCTCCCAGACACACAAATTAATATGTGCAAATGAACACTGAAATAGCACACAATCTGACATGTCAAGTACATCACCCTGCATCAAAAGGCATAAACACGCTCACTTTACAATCACACTACAGCAGAATGCAGCTTTGCCTAATAGTAGAAGGCAGGCCATGAGGCAGTGATTATGTTTATTAAAGTAAAAATGCTTCATATATGTCTCTGTTTTAGACTGTGCAGTAGCTGTGAGAAACAAAATGGTCAATGGCTTTTCCCATGCTATATACATTGTGTGTCATTTGGCTAAACAACATGTGACATTAATCATGCAGTGGGAAAGGTAACATTTTGCCCTCTTCTCTCCTCTCCCTCATCATTCTGCACTTTGTATCCAGTTTGCAGAAACTGAAGTAAGCTGAGGACAAAAGGGGAAAGTCAGAGGAATAGCAAGAAAGTGGGACAATTAAAAAGCAGTTGGAAAAGTGGGACAACAGATTAACTGGAATTGTTCTTACCAAATCAGGACAGTTGAAGGGTTAGAAAATGTGGCATTTCCCTTGCAAGAGCTGATGATGCCCTTGCCTCTAAACAAAATCTTATTGTCGTATATCATACATAAACAGCTATCATATAGTAACAGTCTACATTTCCCTACAACTTCCTCTTAATTGAGGGGTGGGCCACCTCAGAGGCCACAGGCTCTACAAGGTCTTCTTGGCCTCCACAGGGTGCACAGTACCATTCCTGTGGAACTAGAAATGAGATCCAAGTCACCTCTGATTTGTATTTTTGCTTAAAACATAATTAGCAGTTGCCATCTCCTTTCCTCCTTATTTTCAAAGGACAATTAATTTCTTCCTGTCCACTCACCATGGTTGAGTGTTCGGGAGTTGCCCTGAATACATCACTTCCTGTCCCTTGAAGGCTTGAATTATGGGCTACCTCTTTGCATTACAAATATATACTGTTATTAATAATAATTTTATTTATAGCCCACTCCTCTGTATCCATTGGAGTGGGTTACATCAATTAAACAATACAGGATAAAATATACACGACCCATACCCAACCAACCACCCCTTAAAATTGAATTAAACTAACATCCATTAAAACGACATAGTAAAATTACAATTTAAAACAGCAACCCGCATAGACATCAGGGTCATTTTATGAGAGTAATTTTGAAAAGAGAGGAATAGTAATAAAATCCCATCTCCATATGTAGGGGGAGAGAGGCAAATGTAAAGGTACTGTAATTCAAGAACATTACACTAGCAGTGTGTTAACAGGGCAACTAGTGCACTGTCTGGCAGCAGGTAAGCAAGAAGAAAGCTATTAATTAAAGGTGCAGAATCCTTTGGAAATTAATGCCACCATACTAGACAGGTTGGTGCTGCAATTGCATTTTCTGCATTTCTAAAGGCACATGAAGGCCATTTAAGGCAGCAGATCAATATAGAAGATGGGTAGGATTGCCATTTACTTCCAGGCTCTGGGCCCATTGACTCAGAGATCAATTTAAATTATAGTAAAAACAAGCTGATTCTGGTTTCGTCATGGCTTCTATATAAAAGCCTACCAAGTGCCATTCATGTCAATGCATCTACTCTGTTCAGAATAGTAACTGGATTTAGCCCTAACTAATCTTATCTGATTCAAACAAACAATCCATATTATTCAAGATGGGTTAGAGAATAATATGTGTGTCACCAAAAATGTTGGGTAAGGAAAGAAAGGACAAGAAAGCGGCAAAGTATAATTGACTGTGTGTAGGATAATCTTTCAACCTTGCAGTCTTCAGATGTTTTGTATCACAAATCCCACCATTCCCTGGCAGTTGTGTTCACAGTCCAAGGTATCTAGAAACTGCTAGGTTGCGGAAAGTAACTTGTACACAAAGTTTTGTTAGCTGCTCAAAGTACACAAAGATGTAATGAAGAAAACTTCATTTGATAGGATCCTAATTTGAGAAGTGCTTGCTAAAAATGCCCTGTCTTGTTGATCTGATCAAATCTGGTTGTACTAGAGGGCTTCATGTAAACAAAAGATTTGATAGTGTGTCCTGGTTGCAAGTTGAAGACATTTAAGTATTATAGCAATCAATGGGCTTTCAATGTAGCATGCTCACAAGATAAGGAATCAAAACTCATGGCTTTATAGCAGGCATTTCTAGATGCTTTCTTCTCTCCCCTCTACTTTTTATTCTTGGAAGAGTTTAACTTCCAACAGACATCAGTGTAACTGAAATCCCCCAATAGATATCTATTCCAGAATAAATGGACAACACCAAAATTGAGGAAAATGCCTCTGCATTTTCTTGATTTAGTTAGATTCTCTAGAAGAAATTTCTATTTTCTCTTCTAGATTAACATTCTTTAGTAGAATCATAGAATCATAGAGTTGGAAGAGACCACAAGGGCCATCCAGTCCAACCCCCTGCCATGCAGGAACTCCCAATCAAAGCATCCCTGACAGATGGCCATCCAGCCTCTGCTTAAAGACCTCTAAGGAAGGAGACTCCACCACCCTCCGAGTATTCCATGTTCTGCAGATATTTGGTATGATTTTGGAGTTTATGAAGTGTGATATATGTATGTCTTATACCTCGTTCAGCTGGAAACATGCTTAAACACAGTGCTAAAGAAGTCTTCTTACAGGAAACACTAATGTAACATTTGGTGCATCTACAGTTTGACACCACTTTAAGTAGCTCCATTTTATGGAATCTTGGGATCTGTAGATTTACAAAGTCTTCAGCCTTCTCTGCCAAAACTACAGGTCCCAAGATTCTGTAGGATGGAGCCATGATAGTTAAAGCAGTGTGGCTAATTTTCAAAATGCATATCTATTTAGATCTACTTTATGAAAAGAGAATTTCCTCACACCCTTCTACTTACATTCAAAGAACTCAGTTGGAGCCAAATGCAAAGTTCCCATACTCATTTGAGCAGCTAACAAAGCTGAAAAACACTGGGTGTTTCCTAACACAGCATATTTCCCAGATGAACTAGCAAACTTTCTATTAACCCCTTTCAAAGCCTGGGGCTATTAGTAGGAAATGATATGTACAACACACCTCCTTAAAAGCCCAGACATACAAACACATTGGTTATGAAGTCATGGGAACTAAGAAAGGATCCACATAGTTAATCTAATTGGGTTTCCACTTCTTCTTTTACTATCTCACTGTGTATGGGTAGACAACATCAGGATCTGGGTACCAGTTTTTGTTCTAACCAATCCTATGATGTGCTGTACTGCCACTCCAACCCTCCCTACCTTCACCTTTTGCTGAAATTTGAAAATGCTATGGTCCATAATAACCATAAGTAAGAAAAAACCCACCCAAAATCACAATTATTTTTCTTGCTGCAGAGTAGTGCCTCCCTGAGGTTTATGCAAGTGCAACCCTACTTGAAAACAATCCCACACCTGGGAGTAGAGTCTTCAGGTAGGCTTGCACCATGCCATTTTTCTATATGTAGACTATGCACTAAAATAATTAGACACTATTTTGTGAGTGGATCCACTCTACAAAATGAATAGAACTGTGACTGGTACTGGAATCTTTGGCAGGAAATAGATCCAGCCACTCTATTCAGAACAGTAGAAAGGGAGGAGGTCTGTGTGAGTGGTGTAGCAGGAGGAAAATCTCAGGGTATGAACCTAGGAATCATCACCTTCTGGCAGCGTGCTTTTATAAGTGCATGCTTTATCTATACAAGGAATAATCAAAAATTGAATGCCCTGCCCTGCAGAAGAGCAAGTACTTTCTGTTCATGCAAAGCCAGCAGTGGATAAAGCCCGCTGATGCTCATACAGAGGGCATGTACATGTCACAATAAGCCATGGTAGTTTCCTGAATTCTGGCCAGCTGTAACATGGAAATCCACCTCTGCTAACAAACCATGGTTCGGTTCAGACTCTGAACTGGACCCATGGTTTATTGTTGGCTTACAAAATGGTTTATATAATCAATGGCTCACTGTGGTGTTTGAACCCAAAACTGTGGCTTGTTCCTAGTTGTTTCTGCAGCTGCAGACCTTAAACTGGAAGCCTTGAAACAGAATTTTTGGTTCTTGTTTTTGTTTCTTTGTTTAGAGGGAAGGGATACTCTGTGGGTCGGTGAAGTAAAACCACTACATTTTAAGCCATTTTGGTGTATGCTCGATCCATTTTTCAGGCAAAAATAGCTGAAAAGCAGCATGAAAAATATTAAATAGGGGGACATGGGAGCCTTTAAGACTGCACTTTGGGTTCCCATGGGCTGTTTATGGCCAATGAGTCAAACTTTACTCATCCTGATGTGGGGCAGAGATCAAGATGGTTTTTCAGTATGGAAGAGCTTTCAGATCATTTGCTCTCCACTTCATCTGATAATTTTACATTATTCATGCGGTCTATATTCTTTCTCTGCTGTGTTCAGATTTCTATTCAATCTGTTTGGGGTCATGCTGAGAAAAGACTAAATTTTGCTATTTTATGAGCAGAAGTTTCTTAGATATGGATCTTTTTGTGGCATGGGAAAATACCTATGTGTGTATGTAGGTGTCAAAAAAAAACCCCAAGCCTGTTAGTTTTGCCCTAATCTTCATGCAATCAATGTCCACTCTGCATGAAACCCATGCTTGAATACGTATATGTTCATTGGTTTCAGGGAGTGCCTTTACTGTGGCAAGGTCACAGTGCACAGACACTAGGATCCCATGTTAGTAGCAGAGGGGAAAGGTCCAGTTCAAGTGGTGAACCACAGTTAGAAACAGAAGGAGAGCTCTCCCAAGCTGTGCTAAGAAAACGTTGGGGATCAAGGAGGTAAATGAATATGACTGCCCATCAACTTAAGCCTTTCCCTGCAGAGCTACCTTTGTAATCTAGATAACTCCAGGGCTTCCATGTTATCCTATGGAATGCTACAAATAAACCAGACAATATAATGTTTATGGATGCTTCATTCCTTATTTTGTACACAGGCTGTACACTATGCTACAATTCTATGTGGATTGTGATTTCCACTAGCATTGAACTATAAGTAACTGTCAAAGCTTTCATCATTTTCTGCTATAATAATCTTATTAAAGTGATAGAGAGTCCTATTCAAGAAGCAACAACTTGTCTAGAGTGTTTTGCTTACTAACAGATGAATTTATACCAGATCAAGTTAAATTCAGCTTGCCTTAGCTTTAGTGCAATTGCTGAATGATTGTTATAATTCACCAGGTTTTTTCATCTATTCATGGCCTAATACTTTACATTTACATGCATTAGCTTAATCAGCCTTACAACAAGCTTGTAAGATAGACCAGTATTATCAATCCCATGCCACAGATTCAGAGAGAAGAGGAGGAAAGGTATTTGGTTAAGACCATATTGGTTAAAGTAAGGTTTCAAGAATGCACAACGTAATCCCTGCACTAGACCATTTCACAGAGCAATAATTTTCAGGGGCATATAACTCTAGCAAGAAACAGTAGAAGTGACTCATGAAAGTGCTGTGTTCGCCCTTATGTGACACAAAGGGGTCACAATGATTCCCACTTTCCATATGGGAAACTGAGGGGCTGAACAGACCACTCCTCTGCAGCCATTTCTTTCTTTGCTGGATCGGGGCCGCGGCAACTACATGTTGTGCCCCCGATCTGGCCTTTCCACAGCTCGAAAAGGAGCCGCAAAAAGCAGCTCCTTTTTTCACCATGGAAAAGGAGTCATAGCCGCCAGCACCATGGCTTTTCAGTGCTCCTTTGGCACTGCATCATCTGGATGCAGCACCAGAGGAGCACCATGACACTGCCTGCCGTATGGTAGGTTGCACGGCATCACACTGGCATGGGGGTGGAGTTGGGGCATGTGTCATGTAGGCGCCATGCCCCACTCCTCCCCCATGCTGGCCTTTGATGCCAATCTGTTCAGCCTGTGAATTCACATGCCCAAAGCCACTTAATCCACAGAAAGCAGAACTTCAGCTCCTCTTGAGGCAGGGACTGCAAATACCTAGTGTCTTAAACAAGGTGTTGAAGAGTTTTGTTTGGTGAGGATACAAGAGAGAGTCTTGTCAATGGCTGCCCCCAGGTTATTATGGAACTCCCTCCCTGCTTTCTTTTTACCAACAGTCAAATCACCTTCTTATTTAAATAGGCTTTTGGCCTTTTAACTGGTTGGGGAGAAGGATGTACTGTATTTTGACTATTATATGATGGAATTTGGGGATATAATGCAATGGCAATCTGAACACAATCATGGGGTTTCACGTTATTGCGAATGAGTGTATCTCATGCAATTTCGGGCAATGGGAAGTCATTCTGAACGCAATCATGGGGTTTCACGTAATTGTGTATTAGAGCATCTCACACAATTTCGGGCAATGGGGGGTCATTTTTGGGAAATGGGAAGTCATTCTGAATGCATTCCAAATGCAATCAGATTTAATGTAAATTCGCTGAACTAGCGAATTCACATAATTGCGAATTGGCTCCAGTCTCAATTGAGAGAAATTCCTCCCATGTGATAAACTCAGTAACATGTTCTGAACATGTTTTACGAGTTGCTCTGAATGTGCTCTAAATTAATGTTTTAATTGGACTGGTTGTTTAAACACTTAAAAATAAAAGGTTTGTACTATCCATTTTTTCCACAGCTATGTTGTTTTAACTACTGTAAGCCACTAAGGATCCCATACTGGGAGAAAGGGAGGTATAACTGAAAGAGAAGGGGTGGCTCTCTGATAGCAGCACAATTCCCCCTTCTTGGGGGGTACCCCATGCAATGCTAGTCGAGATTTAGGTCCCAAACACAGGGCAGGAATAATCCACTTTGAAACTGCTTTCTCTCCCCTGGCTCAGAGCTGGGGAATCCTGAGAGTTGCAGTTTATTGTGGCACCAGAGCATTCTGGCTAAATGTTCCCAGGATTCCCTAGCACTGATCCAGAGCAGTTAAAGTGGTCTCAAACTGGGTTATTTCTGGGATGTGCTTCGAAACAGGATTTAAACGAGAGTTAAACCGGAATTAAACAGGAAATGTCCTATGTTAAACACAGGGCTTTTCCTGCTTAATTCCTGTTTAACTCTCGCCTCCTAGTGTGATAAACCCTTTGGCTCACTTCTCCATGGCTCAGGCATACGGTCTCTCCTGCTGCTCCCTGGTCCCCCTGGGTTTGGAGCTTCTGTTTGGCCCTGTCCTCCATGTTTTCCTCAACGTCCTACATCTTGTGGTGCCTTTCCCGCCTTTGTGATCAGGACACCTGGTCCCCCTGGGTTTGGGGCTTCCCTTGGACTCTGTCCTCCTGAATGTCCTACATTTTTGTGGTGCCTTGTCCTCCTTTGTAGGACCCCTGCCCCCCCCCCGGGTCTGGAGCTTCCCTTGGGCCCTGTCCTCCATTCCTCCGGGCTGTCCTCCACCCTCCCTCTTCTTCCCAGTGGCCTCCTTCTTCAGTCCTACCTCAGTTGGAGGGAGGGAGAGAGGCCCTTCTTGGCATCAACCCCTTTTGGCTGCTGCTCCTGGGATTAAGAAGGCAGCTGCTGCAGCTGCCTCCGGGCGCATGGTGCCCTCTGCCTCCTCCTCCTCCTCCTCAGTCAGGGGCCTCGTCGCTTCCTCCTCCCTGGACAACAAGGCCCAACAAGGCCAGCCTCGCTGCCTCCGGCCCCATTGTGACTGAGGGGGCAGCGTCAGCCCAGCCCCAAGGGACGCCACTCCTGAGCCACCCCCACCTTCTCCAGAGGGACCAGGCGTCCTCCTTGCCCAACAGCACAGGGCCTACCCTTTCCTCTTCTCTTTAAGAGGATGGAATTCCCAAATGGCCTCCCTCTTTGGAGCAGGAGCAAGAAGCCTGAGTTGATAGATTTATTAAGAGTGTGCCAAGATTTTCTGTGGTCGTGTCCTCAGTTTTTTCTTGAATGTCCTACATTTCATGGTGCCTTGCCTCTCCTTTGTGAACAGGACACCTGGTCACCCTGGGTTTGGAGCTTCTCTTTGGTCCTATCCTCCCTTTTTGGGGTAGGACTGAGAAGCATGGATTTACATTTAGGTTGCATCCACACTGGAGAGATAACCCAGTTTGGCACCTCTTTAACTGGCCTGGGATGCTTTGATTGAGAGTTCCTGCATGGCAGGGGGTTGTACTGGATGGCCCTTGTGGTCTCTTCCAACTCTGTGATTCTATGATTCTATGAAGCCTAGAAATGCTTGGTGTGGCTGACTTCTAATGACTTTTCTACATCAGTAAACGCTTTATTTCTGAACATGCAATAAACATGAGCTGAAGCAAGACCATTTCTTGCTTGTTCCCAACCAGGAGACATGTTTCTAACTTCTTTCATGCCACCACATAAGAATTAGAGTGATAAAGTGGACATAACAAAAGAATCATGCTGGCTATGTTGATAATTTGCATCAAGTCAGCTTTGACTTTTGATGACCCTATGAAGGAGAGACATCTAAGACACCGTTATTGACAGCCTTACTTAGACCTTGCAGATTCAGGGTCTTGATTTTCTTTTTTCAAGTCAATCTACTTGTGTTCTGATCTTCCTCTAGTCATACTTGCTTCAACTTTATCTAGCATTATTATCTTTTGTAATGAGTCATGTCATCTTGCAGTATGTCCAAAGTATAATAGCCTCTGTTTAGTCATGTTGGCTTCTAGTAAGAGTTCAGGCTTGATCTGGTTTTGGGCCCATGGTATCAGTAGACCTCTCCTCCAGCATCATGCTTCAATTGAGTTGATTCTCTTTGAGTTAACTTTCTTCATTGTCCACTTTCAACAACCATACATAGGACATTATCAGACGTCGGAAATTGGAAGTATAATCCAATGGCAATCTGAACACAATCATAGGTTTTACCTTATTGCGAATTAAAGCATCTCACGCAGTTTCAGGCAATGCGGGGGGGGGGGTCATTTTTGGGTAATGGGAAGTCATTCTGAACGCATTCCGAACGCAATAGGAAGTCATGGACATGAATTCGCTAAACTAGCGAATTCACGTGAATTCAAATTGGCTCCATTCGCAATGAAGAGAAATGCCTCCCGTCTGATAAGGGACTCAGAATTCAAAAATATGATGGTATGGTTAATTCTGAATTTAGTATTCAATGGTCTAGTGTTCCTTCCTAGCTGCCCTTCCAAGTCCTAGTCTTCTGATTTCTAAATAAAAAATAGCTAGATATGACCAAAGGCCTATCTAAACCAGCATTCTGTTCACTTGGGCAACTACTCGGTCAGACTTTTAACAAACCAGTGTGGTGTAGCTGTCTGAATGTTTGAATGTCGACTAGGACTGTGGGAGATTAGGGGTTGAAGCCCCGCTTAGAATCATAGAATCATAGAAATTTAGAGTTGGAAGAGACCACAAGGGCCATCCAGTCCAACCCCCTGCCGTGCAGGAACTCCCAATCAAAGCATACCCGACAGATGGCCATCCAGCCTCTGCTTAAAAACCTCCAAGGAAGGAGACTCCACCAGCCTCCGAGGGAGTGTGTTCCACTGTCGAACAGCTCTTACTGTCAGGAAGTTCCTCCTAATGTTGAGGTGGAATCTTTTTTCCTGCAGTTTGCATCCATTGTTCCGAGTTCTGTTCTCTGGAGCAGCAGAAAACAAGCTTGCTCCCTCCTCAAACCCACTGGATGACCTTTGTCAAGCACCATCCTCAGAGGAAGGCACTGGCAAACCTCCTTTGAACAAATTTTGACATGAAAACCCCATGATAGGTTTGCCTTAAGGCTGGAAACAGATTTGAAGCTGCACAGCAGCAGCAGCAGCAACAACAAGCCATACTGGATGAGCAGAGCTTACTTCTATATAGACACAGAGAGAAGTGAATTGTTAAAGCCCTGACAAGACATGAAACTCTATGAGTGGCAAGTTGCTCCTCTTTTTGTTTGTTTGTTTGGATGGATATATGTATGGGAGGAAATGTTATACATGTAAACATGCATAGCAAAATCAAAAGCCAATGTAGCAAGGGTAAAGAAAGCCATTTCAGGATGCAAATAACTCTTTTGTACATGCTGACATCTTCTTCCACCTAAAAACTTTCTACCCCCAACAGGTCTCCAGCAAGTCGCTCCCTCATAAACTGACCTATGTCATAGTGATGTTATGAAGTTAAATAAATTAATACTGTACCATGTATTTAAAAATTTCCAGATTGAGCTTCTCTCCAAAATTGCCAGAGCAGTATACCACTTTGAGTACTCTGGAAAAAAAAGAGAAATACAGTTGTGAGAAGTAATGAGACTACAAATTTACTTTGAATAGGGTCTCTGTACTACCAAAACACTATACAGTAGTGTTAAAAGGTGCTAAAGTAATCTTAGGCCCTGTACAGACCGGCCTGGGGGCAGACTCAGGGCATTGCGTCCAGATGACACATGCCCCAACTCCATCCCCAGGGCGCCATGATGCTGTGCACTACTCCACATGGCACACGGCTTCATGGTGCTGCATCCATACAACCAGTGCCAAAGGAGCACCATATAGCTGCACTAACATAGCTATGGTGCCCGGGCACAAAAAGGAGCCACTTTTTACAGCTCCTTTTTGCACTCTTGAAGGCCAGACCAGGACCACAGTGTGCGGTTGCTATGGCCCTGATCTGGCACGAAAAGGGGTGACTGCAAGCTGCCCCATGGCGTGGTCTGTAAAGCCCCTTAGTTGTGATTTAAAAATCAATGCAAAGTTCTAATGATTGCTAACCATTCACATAAATACTGTACATCAGTTAATCAGTGGCTTCCAGAAAAATACACATTGACTAAAAGTTTCACTGTGAGTTTGTTTCCCCTGCATCCAGCAAGTCCTCTTTACAGTTACAATATTACTACTGTGCATTGTGGCATAACTGCTGACGGTGTAGCATATAAATCAGTTTGTTTCTTGGTTGGTTGCCTATGACAGCCTATCATTCTTAACAATCTTTAACATATTTAAAGGTACTACACCCTACTTGGGAATGCATCATTTTAACTAGATGCATAGCTGAAGTTTCCTGTGAGTTAGTGGCATGAATAACTTGCGTCATGTCATAACAGATACTTACAGGAAAGGGAGTGTTGCATTAATTATATAACTCTGTGTTTTTATCCCTCTGCCAATGGGGAAACACATAGAATACAATGTTCTTGCTATGGAAGCTTGCACAGCTCAGTTTCCATCAGTGACTAGATCTGTGCATCTATTTCAACTACATGATCTGTGTTTACTTGAAGTAATTTTTCTTTATGTAATTCCCAGAACTTTTGGATTTGGATTTGGGCACAATAGTCTTAATTTCCTTTCCTCTTTTTTAAAATTGAATCCTATCATACATTTTTGTTCGACTACAGCTTGAAAGGAGTATTGTAATATCTGCGAAAAAGAAACACTGCCTCTGGAAATGATCCAGCCTCCAAACAAGGCACATGATGTTTCTTCCTATACTTCCTATGCCTTGTTCTTTTATCTAACTCATGTTGTGTTATTATGACATCATATTGTAATTTCTTCTGGCCGTCCTACGTTCTGTCATTTGACATGCATACAACTAACTGCAAGAGTGCAGACTAAAATAAGTTAAACCTCAGAAAATCTCAGTCTATCCAACCCTTTCTAGGGAATGAACAAGGGTGTGCTTTTATTTCTGAACAGAGACTCCCCAGAAGGCCAGCAATGTCCAAGCTTGGTCTTCTTCAGAAGGGTCTTATTAATCATATGTTGTATGATGATAGCTGGCATACAATAAAATACTTAGGTGTTCATACATGGATTTTCTACCCAGAATGACAATCTATTAAAAATGATAGAATTCAAAGATATAACCATGTTAGTCTGTAGAATCAGTAGAATCAGTATGTAGAGAGATCTTGTAGCACCTTTGAGACTAACTGAAAGAAACAAGTTGGCAGCATGAGCTTTTGTAGACTAAAGTCTACTTCAAGTGCATCTGAGGAAGATCTCTCTACATATTAAAAATTGCATGCTGTTCTGCTAGTTGAACTGAAGCTTGGCACACAGCCCTCTGGTCTCCCCTGGAGCAGAGCCCACCAAAACTGAAGAATTGTCACTCTTATTTCTGACCTGATCCATAAAAACTGACTGAGGGTGCATCTACCCTATAGAAAAAATACAGTTTGATTTTAATTACCATGGCTCCCTCATATAGAATCATGGGATTTCTAGTTTTGTGAGGCACCAGTACTCTTTGGCAGAGAAGGCTAAAGCCCTGATAAAATGACAGATCCCAAGATTCCAGAGGCTGGAGCTACAGCACTTAAAGTGGTGTCCAACTGCGTTATTTCTAGAGTGTAGATGGATCCTGAGGCCAGGCCCTGAGATCAGGTAACCCTAATGTAGGCTGCAATCTTGTACCCATTTAACTGGAAATAAATACCACTGAACTCAGTGGAGCTTAGTCTGGAACCGGCCTTACATGCTGATTTATTTTCCCATTATGTGTTAAAGAAAAACATTGGAGTTCATAATGATATCACCACATATATACAGACTAATTCTATCACATTTCCAAATCATATGGGAAAAGGAGATTGTATTACAAAATATCCATTTCTCTTTGTTTCTGTGAAGCACTGCCCTCTTGTGGAAAAATAAATTGTCCTAATAACTTATTTTTCATTGCCAGTCCATTTTCCGCTACATATTGATTATATGAAAGACCTTAATTATTTTTAGATACAATACAAAACAGTCTGGAAACCTGTTGGTTAATTCCTCTAAGAGCCGGCACACAGAGTCAATTGGTTCATAGAATCATAGAATCATAGAATCATAGAATCATAGAGTTGGAAGAGACCACAGGGGCCATCCAGTCCAACCCCCTGCCAGTAGTGAATGAGCAAATAGGTAAATCCAATTGGGGCTATTTTATATGAGACTAATAATAGGAGTTTGGTATAAAATTCCAGTTTGCTGAAATACTTACAGGCTATTTTAAAAAGTTAACAATTTCCCAGTGCATTCTTTCAAAATGCATAGATAAAATCTACAGAGAAATATTAATTACCCAGGAACTGAATTTACTACAAAAACTGGTGCAGGCAATGCTGTTTCTTTCATACCTCAAAAGCAATTTTAAAAACCTTTTTAAAACAATGTTTTTTTCTAAATCATATTTTAAAAACATTTAAAATAATAAAATGATAAAGCTGAATTTTTTAAAAAATATCCCAGGTACACTATTTCCTCACAAAATTGCCATGACTGACAGACACAAACTAGAGCAAGCTGACTGTTTTACTCAATAAATTCCAAAGATCTTTTTCTGTCAACACAAGACCAAATGCAAAATTAATTTCATAGTACCTAAGAAATTGGTTTCTGAAATTGTCTGTTGATTTAAAAGAGTCATCAAATAACTCTAACTGATGGATGAGGGGAGACGCCAGTCAGCAGAATGGCCTTGGGTTAGATGAATGATAAATTGCCAGCTGAATAGCTGACCAACAGTTTAAATGCCAAATTTCCCAGTCTGAAGCTAAGGGTTGTTGTTTTTCTTTCACTCATACCCACATTTTAAAAAATCCTTAAGTTTTTGCTCACTATTTTTGGGTCCATTCCACAGAGAAAGGTGACATAGAAATGAAATGAAATACATAATCAGCATTTGAGTCATTTGATTATATTTTTTCTTACATTTTAAGCTCCGGTCTCATATCTTCAATAACATTCCAGATAACCTCAAAGCTGCTGGTACCAGCAGTCCTTTGAAAGAGAGTGTTATTGTATAAAACAAACATGTTTATTTCCATCCCGTGAAATGAGCATGGAGAATAGAACTCGAATGTACTTTGTTAAAATATTATTTCCACTCCTCTGTTGTTGTTTGCTTTTTTCCTTCTCTTCTTCATTTTTTAGGTTTGGTGCTATGTTTGTGCTTTCAACAAGGTGAGAAAAAAAGAAGCAGAAGTTGAACAATGGTATCACATACAGGAATCACATCAGCTTCTGAGGTAGAGCAATAAAGACATATGCACACAATTAAATAGATAAACTGCTGTTTCCTTGGATGAAAATTCTGTTGAGCTTTCAGGTTACACATAACAGTTATATCAGGCAAAAGTTCTAACTCCTATAATGTTTCCCCTCTGAGGTTAATATCAGTTTGAAGCCATGGAACACGTACTTGATCTATGATCTCTGTGTGGAGAAGTCTGCAAGGATGATTAAAAATGAGCAAAATATTCTGCTTTAGTTTACCTTCCTTCAAACATATGTGGTTCCATTTCTTTTATTTATTTGTTTTGCCTAGATTCTGCTCTTCTTCTAAGAGCTGAGGGCAGAAAACCTGCATTTTATCTCTATGACATTACTGTGAACTTGGTTAGAACTCTATTCACAATAAATAACAAATAATATAATAGTAAAACTTTTATTTATAGCCTGCTTTTTGTCAAAGCACCATACAACCTTAAAAATGATGCATCAGTATATATACAATACCCCCCTTAAAAAGGATTAAACCATTTAAGATTAAAATTACAAAGCATTAAAATCAAGAAATCAAAATACAATAACACAATAAAGGTGGGCAGAATCATCACCAAAGTAATAAAACTTTTATTTATATCCCGCTTTTTGTTAAAATAATAAAAGCAGTATACAACTTTTAAAATGATACATCAATATATATATATATATATATATACACACACACACAATAAATATATATGCAATAAAAAGAGATTAAAATCAACACGTGAAGAGGCGAGTATTATAGCCATCCCCTCCTTTGTCTTTATGTGAAGACAGAGAAGACAGAGTTATCCTCTCCTTGCAGAGCTTCTCCATACAATCCAGAATCTTTTTCATATGTTCTGAGAGATAATTCAATTGCTTTCAGATAATTGAATGTGATAGAGAGCCAGCATGATGTAGTGGTTTGAGCATTGGAGAGCAGGGTTTGAATCCTTGCTCAGCCATGGAAACCCACTGGATGACTGCATGGGCAATTCACTGTCTCTCAGCCTCAGAGGATGGCAATGGCAAGCCCCCTCTGAAGAAACTTGCCAAGAAAACCCTATAAAAGGTTCATCTTAGGCAGGTTTATCACACTAGAGGGCAAACAGGATTTAAACAGGAATTGAACAGGAATTAAAAAGGAAATGCCCTATGTTAAACATAAGGCATGTTGAATGCCCTATGTTAAACATAAGTCAGAAATGACTTGAAGGCACACAACAACAACAATTGAATATGATATAGGGCGTGCTTTTAAGGTTGCAGAGCGATTGGAATTACCCCAAGACATGTCACTGGCAGAGGTATAAGACAGTGCTCTCCTCCATTCCATGTACAGAAACTGACTAAATAGGCAGTTGAATCTTACTTCATCATTGGCAATGGCTAGGATCATCCACCATACCTGAACACAGCAGGCTAATTTAGGGTCAGGCTATGTAGCATGCTCAACTCTGTTGTGCAAGAGCAGGGGGTCGGGGGGCAAGGGAACTCAGGAAAAATAGCTGGGACATTGTAACTGCTTCCCTATTCCCCCCTCCCCATTATTTACTGACTGAGATAATTTCTTCATTTTGCCTAATGGTAGGTTCAGTCCTGAAGGGAGATGGCTGTGCATCTAAATCGATATGCCTGTCAAGAATATGGAAGAAACCCCCTGAACAAGCAAGTAGTACCTTCCTATGGTACTACTACACTAAAAATGTGTAAGAGAGTAATACTGACCATGTTGTGGCAGGTAGAACCAGTTAAGGACCACAATAGGTTGAAGACCTCTCCCTCACCTCCATCATTTAATCCCTGTCCAGAACTCAGGGAGGGATCCATCTAACTATAAGATTGTATGTACAGCACTGTGTAAACTTACAGCGCTATATAAATAAAATAATAATAATAATAACAGTAACACAGCTGCACATATTATCACATCTGCTCACTGCTTTGACCATGTTTCTTCTCTTTTCTCCTCCCTTCATTGGCTCCCCTTCCCCTTCCACATCCAGTACAAGCTTTTGTTGTTGACTTTCAAAGCCCTCCATGGACTGGCTCCTTCTTATTTGTCTGAACTTCTTTCTCCGCACACTCCTTCTCGTACCCTCCATTCTGGTAGTCAAGGTTTCCTGTCCCAGCCGAGGATTTCCTCTGCCCTGTCCTGGATTCGGCCCTTCTCACTTGCTGCCCCTCACTCCTGGAGCCTTCTTCCCCCACATGTGTGCCTCATCACTTCTCTAACCAGGTTCAAAATTGAGTTAAAGACTATATTGTTTAGGGAAGCATTCCCAGGGTTATGCTGTGCTCTCCCTCCAGTCCATCTGCCTTGGTCCACGCCCCAGAGGGAGAGAAGAACCACTGGACCTCATCCCCTTCTCCATCACCATTTCCTTCTCCTTTTGTGTTGTCTCTTTTAGATTGTAAGCCTGAGGGCAGGAAACCATCTAATTATAAGATTGTATGTACAGCAGTGTGTAAATTTACAGCACTATATAAATAAAGGTTAATAATAATAATAATAATAATAATAATACCAGTGGCATCCTGTGCCTTTCATATCAGTGGGACAACATATTCACTACAGGTCTTAGTCCAAGCTCTAAAAAAGCTATCCAAGAGGTGGAACCCTCTCCCCAAAATAGTTTCAGCATCTTGAATTGCTTTTTTAAAGTTTAGGGTAACACCAAGTATGGATTCCCTAAGGCACTGGCACAGAAGCTTCCAGCTGCCACTGCTGAAGCCCCTGGTGCGTTTGTGCTCTGTGGATGGTGATGAGGTTTGGAAACATTTTATGAATGCAAACCCTGAAAAAGTGCCATGAATTTTAAATCATTTTGTAATCTTAGAGATCAGGGTGGAGCAGAGTGTTGTGTAGTACTACTGATGTTTTTTACAGTCAACCAACAAATCTCATATGAGATGGGTTGGCTGCAGAGTGCAGCTGTCTCCAAATTACCAGTTAAACAGATGAGAAGGTTACTTTTTGATGTAAATGCATTCAGCCATTTCAAGTAGACAGTAGTATAATCACATGGTTTTAACACATGCAGACACATTCAAAGGGTGTGTGTGTGTGTGTGTGTCACCAACAGTTCAGTTCTCTCAATACCCCAGAGGGCAATTTCACTACATTTTTGACTTAGAAGGGGCCATTTTCCACATAGAAATAAATCTGAGTTTGGAAAAAAATGTCCCCTACAATCTCTAGTAAGCAAAAAAAGTTTTAAATCTTTTTCTGCCCAAAATGTGGGGACAGTGATCAGCCCACAGGCCAGGCTTTCATCACCCCTGGTCTAGAAAGTGTAAGTTCATAACATGCAAGTAGCAGAAACTAGATTATGATTGGCTTTTTATTTTTCAGTAAAAATGATTTGCCAGGCATGAACACAGATACAATACTGAAGATCTAGTCATTGCTAGAAAATGAGGAACACTGCACTCTGTGATAAGCAATTCAGATTATACTCTCATGTTTTTTTGTGAACAGTGTTGCAGAAGTATAAAAAGTCAACATGCCTATTTTATGCATAGATTTTCCTTCTGTTGCAGAGGCAGGGAGTAAGAAGAAGAAAAAGGAGGAGGAGGAGGTTGCAAAGTTAATTCCTAGCTTATTCCTAGAAGTAAAAAAATAAAAATTACAGGCAGCCCTGTTGGTCCACTAGAATTAGAAAGCAAAGTACAGTAACAGTAGTGTCGTATGTTTTTATGTGACTGACAAAAAGGTAACAAAGCAGCAAGCAAGCTCTAAAGTTCACCAGAGTTCTTTCTAGCTTTGTTCTAAGACTGTATAAGGGTTCCCAAACAACCCCTGAAGTTACTATACTCTTTAAGAAAACTCCTCCCATTTTTGTTCCTTTGCTTTATCTATATAGCTTGCTAAACAGGTTTGATGAAATAATGCAAATACCAGATGATATGTCTTGCAAATTTCTTATTGGTATTGTGTGCTGCACCCTGTGGATCTACGTTTCTTTTCATCGGGACAAGAACATAACTAAAAGAGAGATATCTTTTTATTCAGATATTTGCACACAAATAAAGGGGTTTTCTCCACCTTCAGATCTTGGATTCTTATTTGGTGCACTTGAAATAGGCAGGCCCCACAGCTAGTGTGCAGCAAGCCTGCTTTAGATCCCTGCATTTGTAAATGTTGGTACTAAAGAATTCTGGGCTGTACATGCTCACCAAGGAGTTTATCAGATGACAGAAATTGGAAGCATAATCCAATGGCAGTCTGAACGCAATCATAGGGCTTCACGTTATTGCGTGAGAGACTACCACATGCTTTTTCAGGCAATGGGAAGTCCTTCCAAACACAATCGTGAAGTTTCACGTTATTGTGTAAGAAACTATCACATGCAATTTTGGGCAATGGGAAGTCATTCCAAATGTGATGCAGAGTCAATACGCAATCATGTAAATTCTCTGGAGTTTATCACATGAAGGGAATTGGAAGTATAGTCCAATGGCAATCTGAATCTAATCATGGGGTTTCACGTGATTGCGTGAAAGCTGATCACACACATTTTCAGGCAAAGGGAAGTCCTTCCGAATGCAATCATGGGGTTTCGCGTGATTGCGTGAGAAACTATCACACGCAATTTCGGGCACTGGGAGGCAAGTTCGGGCAGTTCTGAGTGCAATGCAATGTCAATACGCAACCATGTAAATTCGCTGAACTAGCGAATTTACTCAATTCTGAACTGACCTCACTTCCATTTCTTTCAAAATTGAGAGAAATTCCTCCTGTGTGATAAACTCCTCTGAACTAGCAAAATTCACTCATTTCCGAACTGGCCCCACTTTCATTTCTTTTGAAATTGAGAGAAATTCCTCCCATGTGATAAACTCCTAAGTAGCTGCAGTGTACATGGAAGAAATCAATTTACAAATGCAGGGATCTAAAGCAGGCTTGCTGCGCACTAGCTGTGGGGTCTGCCCATCTCAAGTGCACCAAATAAGAATAAGGAAGAACAGGAAAGCTAGGAGAAGCTACAGTAGTTTATTTTTGTCTGACCCTACCTAAAAGGGCAAGATTCCACACTTTTCTTCTCCCCACCTGAATATTGAGTGCAAACTATTTTTCACTTTGAACTCAATTTGCAGTAGTTGAAGTAAGCCAAGGATAAAGGGGAAAGTGGGGATAGGCAAGAAGAACTGTGACATTTTAAGAGCAGCTGAAAAAGTGAGACAACAGAAGATTAACTGGGACTGTGCCTGCCAAATTGGGACCCTCTACATTCTCCTTCTGCTGGCCAGCAAACATCTTAAATCTTTTTATTCATGCAAGCCTGTGGCATTTATGCTGGGTTGTGGTTTGAGGCTTTTAACTGGCTGGATGTTACTCTTTAAAAAAAAAGATGTATCTTAATTCTCTTTTATGTTTTAATTGTATTGTTGTTATAATGTGTAGTTTATTGTTAGGGCTATTGTCAGTGTCATTTTGGCAGGAAACCCAGATATAAATAAGTGAATGAATGAATGAATAATTGTGTGCTCTCTCCAGAATGTCAATAGCAGTCCAAATCTTTCTTTCTTTCTTTCTTTCTTTCTTTCTTTAGATAATAAATAAATAACTATGGTCATTGGCACTAACAATAGCCCTAACAATAAACTCCAAATTATAACAAAAATACAATTAAAACATAAAAGAAAATTAAGATACATCTTTTTAAAAAAAAGAAGTAACATCAGAATGTCCATAGTAGTCCAAATCTTTGGACAGAATGTCCATAGTTGTCCAAATCTTTATTTTATTTATTTATAAATAGATAAATAAAATAAAGATTTGGGAATACTATGGACATTCTGGAGACAGCACAGTTATTCATTCATTAATTCACTTATTTATTTATATAAATAAATCTTCTTGACACAGGCACAAATGCCTGAGGTGACAATAGACAAGACACTGATTCTAACAGCCAGATGTGATTGTTGTAGAAATTACTGAGATATGATATGCAAAATCCTCTGAAAACATGAAATATACTGTATAAATGTAATGTGTTATTATTGTTAATAGTAATATTAATCCTAGATTGCCTTCCATTGATAAATTTAAGCACAAGCCTTGAATGATTTGTTACTTAGGATTAGAAAGTTACCTGGAAAAATGTTTCAGATGAAGTTTGCCCAGATTAACAGCCTAATTTTGTTTAGTTGGAAGGATGTCACACTGAGTTCAGATGGATCCCAACTGTAAACATTTTGAGTTAGTTGTTCCAATTAAACAAAGTCTTAAACACACCAAAGGTCAGTCATTGTGGCTTACCCAGCAGGTGATGTTTCATAAAATGACAGTGGCTCGAGAAAATTATGGTTCAGACTTCCTTTAAAAAATTATCCAGTATGACTGCATATTTTAGCCAACAAACATGTATTTCGAACAGGTTCACCTTGTGATGATGGATTAAAACAGACTAGAGGAAGGATGGCTCCGTCTGCATGATTTGTTTTCCTTTAAAAAAAAACAAACTCCATGGTTTGTTATATTTTAGAAAGTAAGAATAATCATTTGGTTTCTTGTTGTTATGTAAGACATAACTGATCCACATTACATTATGGTTCTGGTTTAAATATATATGAGTTGTCCAACAAGACCAGGCCAAGTTTCATCTAGTTCAATATTCTCTACATATTTCCATCAAGCCGCATGTACTATTTAGACGACTAGAAATGGAAAAATAAATCTATTGTGAATTATCATCTGCTTTCTGTCTAACCATGTAACTAAAGTCACAGTGATGATAATACTGGAGAAAAAAATATTTAAAGGTATTATATTTTATTATTATATTATTATTAAATAATAACTGACTCTTCTCCATATATTTTTCTACACATATTTTTGATGGACTCAGATAATTATCAACAGAAATTTTAAGATAAACAAATAGTCAACAGGAATTTTTTTCTTAAAAAAAGGAAAAATGTGTATTTATATCCTTGTTCTAAATACAGTATTCATATGTTAAGATATTTCCATATTGGTGGTGCATTTAAGATCTGTATCCCATCTTTCTTCTTTTTAAAATTGTGTCTAACATATTTAAGCAAACATGTCCTGCTGCTGGATGTGCAGCTACAGTATTTACAGTAGAAGCTGTTGAATTCTCATCTAAATTTGATGAGAATTTTCCAGAGCTAAGAAAAAACTTGCTGGGGGGAAAAAATCTAAGAACATTTTCCCTCACCCTGTCCAAAACAAAAGGTTCATTTTGCTAAATATTTTCTACTGTGTGTGTATGTGTGTGTATATGTGTATGCCTTGGACTGGTTCAAGGATTCAAACACTGCATACAAAATGGTGCCTTGTAACATGGTTGCTGCTGTTGTCCCCACTGGTCACAAATGGTAAGTTTTGAGGGGAAAAAGAATCTGTGATGCTGTACCTCTGATGGTGAACACTCCCCCTTCAAAACAAAAACACTGCTGGAAAATTTATTTTTCTCTCATTTTAGTTCTTCCAATTTTGCCAACCATATACAGGGTGAATAATTTCAGGATGATCATTTTCTCCAGGTGTTTGAATTTTCCCACTATGGTTCAGAACTTGAATCCCTCAGATCTGAGTTTCATTTTGATGTTTTTATGTCTGAAGTTCAAATGAAGAAATTAGATGCTGAAAGTGAAATATTGTTACCTTTTGGGTTTTAAAATATGAACCTGCAGGTTTACAGTGGTGTTTTGATACAGTACAAAGAATCCTGAAAAACTGTATAGTTACCTTTGTTTAAAGGGTTTATACCCAATTCTTCAACTAGAAAGGTTGGGTTACATCAAAGTGTCCTTCTGCCTGTAAAAAGACACAGTCAGTGGACTGGACTGGATTCCTCCTCCTCCTGAAGCCAGTCTTGCATCATCACCTTGGAAATCTGCTCCAAAGGGTTGGGAGACCATTAAGAACAGATTTGAGAGCTGTAGAAAGAGGAGAGGAACAGAAACTCATACTGTGTAAGCAAAGGTCTGTTTATTTGGTTTAGCCCAATAAAACCAGAACAGTCCCAGAGGCATGGTAGCTTATGTTATGAGTAGGCATAGGCACCTCATTTTGCCATTTTAGGATGTGGTGCCTCTCCCTGCAATGCAATGAGAACTAGTTGTTGTGTGCTCACAGTGAGGTTTTTATTATATTATTTGCCTTGCCTCAGTTACAAAATTTTACGGGTGAATGGACAACTCTGAAGATGCCAGCCACAGATGCTGGCGAAATGTCAGAAAGGAACTCTTCTAGAACATGGCCACATAGCCTGAAAGCTCCACAAAAAACTCAGTATTGTCTTCCATTTGCAACTTTCTCATCTTTATTGCTGATTACAGATATTTTTTTTAAAAAAATCCATGGATAAAGGTGAATTAGCTACCCAGTGCCCTTTAACTAGTTGTGCTATGATCCATCCATCTAGAAGTACCAATCATGAGGAGATATTTCCTTACTGGAAATCAGGCCTCTTTACCTCTATTGTGAACACTGTTCTGATCTGAAAGCATGCTATTATTGTTCCCGCCAACACTGAATTATAAGTGGTAAGGATATATAGAAAAAGAAACTCCCAGTGGCTGCTTCCCATCTCTGGGAATGTTCACACCATAAGTTGAGTTCATTGGGCAATTATGACAGCTTTGTATTCCTATTTTATAAATGTATTGAAAAAGGCACTTCAAATAAAGTGTGCATTTACTAATATTATCTCTTCTGCACCTAAACAAATAGGAAAAGTTATAAATCTAAGTCAATATTGACCGTAGGTTGGAGAATTCATGCATTGGGAACACACACATTCTTATTCATGCTGCTTTTCTTCTGCAAACCTGGAAAGTATGTTTGATTTTTTCCTGAGAATTATTGTAAACTTTATACGGTGGAAGTTCATAGTCTCCCTTGGATGTGGCAGTGCCCTAAGGAAGACCTTCACAAGTTTTAGGACTAAAGAACTGCCTGGAGTTTAACAATAGCTTATTGTAGCAGTGAGCAAAGAATGTGACCAAAGGAGCTGCAATGGGGTGTGGCCAGGTAACAGCAGCCAGCCTCCTCTCTCTTTCTCTCTCTTCCTCTCTCTCTCTCTCTTTCCCTACCTGCTCAGGTGGTTGAGCTTTAAGTGTCTGAAAAGTTAGTTCAGCAGCTTAGCACCTGTTGGAGATCTGTGAGCTCGGTGGTAACTGAGATACTGGAAGTATGTCTTGCTAAAGAGAGTATTTGGAGACTCACTGGAGAAGGCAGAAGGTAGAAAGAATGAAGAAGCATCATTCTGTTCAAGGAACAATTAGCCGACTCTTTGGGAAAAAACATGCCAGCAACAATTCAGCCAGCTCTCTCTTTGTCACCAACCCCCCCTGGATCTTCACGCAGGAGGTCAAATCTGACACTCAAGCAAGCTTTGGTTAGTATGCCTTTCTTGTTGCCCTGTTTTTGAGTTTTCAAAGCAGAAAAAGGACTCCAAGGAGATCTGACAGACTTTTTACTGTGTAATTTGTCCATTTCTGGCACCAGACAGGAGAATATTTAGCCTGGGGAGTGATGTTGCAACTGGAAAACTCTGTAGTGGGGGTGAACAGGTCTGACCTTGGTCTCGGTGCTTTATTTGTGCCATGCGTGAAAGCCTTATGAAGCAGCCATGCAGCTGGAAAACTGCAGGAAACATTTGGTAGAGCTGACTGGATTAAAGAGAAACATGTTGGAACTTGCGGACCTAAACTAGTAGGCTGTGATCAGCTCTTTTAAAAAGCAAAACAACAAGCTGAGAAAAATAAGTGGATTCCAACAGACTCCATTGTAAAGCAAGAACATCGTAGTAATAGATTGTAGGATGAGGACTGAACCATCACAAGTTGTAAATAAATCTCTGGCATCCTTTTGGAAGAGATTAAAGTTACACAGATTACTGCTATAAGGAAGCCTTTAGAAGGATATTTGGTAGTTGCCTTTCTGGATGGTTTGTTTATTCTGTGGATTTTATTTCTCTCTTGTAATTTATAATTGTGGTACAACAGCCTGGAGGCTCAGGTGGGTGACTGCCAGTTCTAGAGCACTGCTGTGTACCAGCTAATAAAATGGCAAATTTCAGGAACATGTGCACCAACATTCCCACTCAACATCTTTTTGCTTCAGCAGGGGATTGTTTAGAAATCCTGTACAAGGTGGCATTGAAACAAACAGGAGTTGCACAGTCAAGTCATCACTTGTGTCCTTAGAGTCCACAAAAGTTACATAATTTGGAATTGATAAAATGCAACACTTCTTCCATTGTAATATCCAAGAGACTGATGCTTTGGATGAAAGGGAGATCTAAGCTATCAGAGAGGGGGGAAATAATTCTATGATCTTATATGAAACATAAAGTTTTGCCCTTTGGCTTATTCCTAGTTCAAAGAATGAATCAATTCTTTGCTATGGGGAAAAAGAGTTTTCAGTGTTTAATTAGCCAGCTGTGTCTCAAGTCAGAGATAGCATCTGTCAACACTAGAGTCTTTCTAGGTGTTAAAGTTCAGAAGAAACTTTTAAAACTGTTAGAATACATGATTAGAATTATATATGAAGAAATGTGGAAGAGTACAGAAATGCCATCAATTCAGGACTGGATATATGAATTCGCAGAAATGTACAAATTAACTATACTACTGAAGGGAAAACAGATAAACAAATAGATAAGTTTGTAGATGAGGAGAAATTTTTCTGATGTTCAATTTGCATAGAGAAATGTTTTGTGCAAGCAGACCCCTACCTGATGGGCTGGTGGGTATCTGTGCTGGATGATATGGGCAATATTTTGCCCTAAGGATTTAAGGCTATCATCTGTAATGTGGACCTAACCTCTGCGGCTGTTCTTCTGTTATGCTGTTCTTGTTCTTCACCCATGTATGCTGTCTTTTTCTTCTCTTTTGTATGTAATAAGTATGTTTCTAAAAATATAAGAAAAAATATTGTTGAACGAAAGCATGCTTTAATATATTAAGTAATGCAGCATTTTTGTTTCGGATAGCAGATTCCAATGAAGCAGAATGTTTTGTTTTTAATTAGACCTAAATCTCCACCTTTGTGTGTCATTGTAAAATAAGCTCACAGAGAAGAGTGATGCTGAATCAATTTGTCTTTTTGCTTTTGTTGCAAAAATATCTTATGCTAGTACTGTGCTGAGTGTATGTTCAAACACTCACATTAGCCAAGTGCCCTTGCACACACATTGCCTTAGTCTAGATCTAACCAGAGACAAGGAGAATCTCACTGTGGATGGTCTGTAGGAAAGTACAATCTCCTTTGGCTGTCCAATTGCAGCAGCTGTCATAAAATATTATACTGTGGATACTGTATCAGTTCAGTTTGCTACACATGTTTATATGGAGAAAATGAGTTGCTAGATCCCATTTGGGAAGCAAACTACAGTTATCCCCTAATGTGGCCAGATTTAAAGGTCAGCTTTTGCTGTGTGGTGGAAAGTGATGATTTTTTGTTCAGCAGTTTTCCTGTATCCCTTTGCCTGTGGCATCTTTCTATTGTTAGATTTATATCATGTACTTCTTTAAAATGCAGAACCTCACATCTTGTATATCTCATCGCTCCTCATCATATATGATTGTCATTCTCATACACAGCTGTGGAAACATGACAGATAATTGCCCCATCTATTACTGGCTGCTTTGTGAAACATAAAGAATTTTGCCAATCTGAAGGCAACTAAGGTATAAGGATAATATTGACATTATTCCCTGCCTGACTCTTATGCAGGCCCACTGAACTGCATGTTTGCTGCAGCTGCATACTTCCCATGTTGCATGGGCTAAACAGGTTTGAATGTTGACATTAATCTCAATCTTAGATTTGTGATGGATGAACTGCAAGGTAAACACAGGTTACCAAACCTGAGATGGGTGTGGGCCTATGGGTGTCACTGACTCAGAGATTCCTGGATCTAGTCCCTGGCTCTTCCCTCACCCATACGCCTCCCTCAGAGCTACAGATACACTCAACATAGATGCACTCAACATAGATGGCTGCATCTATCTGTAAACCATGTGATGGCATGACATTATTAGAAATAGCCTATACCAAGTCACATTCATTACTTTTGAAGTAGTTTGGGAAAGGTAAAGTTCAAGCAGGAGGTATCCTGTTTTCTGCTGCTCCAGAGACTAGGACCCCAAACAATGGATGCAAGCTACAGGAAAAGAGATTCCACCTAGACATTAGGAGAAACGTCCTGACAGTAAGGGCTGTTTGACAGTGGAATACACTCCCTCTGAGAGTGGTGGAGTCTCCTTCCTTGGAGGTCTTTAGGCAGAGACTGGATAGCCATCTATCATGGATGCACTGATGGAGAGTTCCTGCATGGCAGCCCTTGTGGTCTCTTCCAACTTTACAATTCTATGATTCTATGATCCCTTGTGCAGATAAAACCCAAACTCTAGGCACAGCCCATTCTGTAACAATTTTCTTTCCTATGACAGATAATCACCCCATCTGTTACTGGCTGCCTTGTGAAACATGAAGAACATTGCCAATTTGAAGGTATAAGGATAACACTGACATTATCCCCTACCTGACTCTTATGCAGGACTACTGAATTGCAGCAAAGAGCTTGCTCCATCTGCTACATGACATCCCTTCAGGTATTTAAATATGGCTATCATATTTAAACTTGGAGGCTAGATGGTACAAAAGCTATATCTTATGAGGATGGCAATAGCCTTATTTAAATACCCAATGGGATATCATGTAGCAGATGGAGCAAGCTTCTTTTCTGCTGCTCCAGAGACTGGAACATGGATGAACAAATACAAATTGCAATAAAAGAGATTCCATCTAAACATAGGAGCTTATCACACAGGGATACAGGAACACAAATGGCATGGAACAAAAGGGGGCGTGATGGGAATAGAATGGGGTTATCACCTATTTTATCACACTCCAGAATGCCGCCGATGCTACTGGAATTCCCTGTTCTGTTCCAAATCCATGTCAGAGAGGCCAATTTTCAGGAACTGTTCAGAAGTGTTCCTGAAAATCAGGCTCTGGGGGATGGATTTGGAACAGAATGGGGACGTTTAGTGGCATCAACATGTGATAAAATAGGTGATAGCCCCGTTCCTTTCCCATCATGCCCCCTTTCATTCTGTGCCATTTGCATTCCTGGAGCCCAATGCAATAAAGTACATAACTGTAAGAACTGTTCATCAGTAGAACAGACTGCTTCAGAGGGTGGTGGACTCTTCTTGTTTGGTGGTCTTTAAAGAGGAGTTGGATGGGTATTTTTCAGGACTGTTTAAATTGTGTATTTCTGCATGGCAGGTGCTTAGGCTAGAATGGTCCTTATGTTCCCTTCCAGCTCTATGATTCTTTGATTCTATGACTTTCAGTCATCAGTTGGTTACTGTGAATATTTATTGCTGATAAAGTAAATACTGCTCAAATGCACTTTCCTGAGTCACAGATTCATGGTACAGTTTTTGTCTTTCATTTTTAAGCTTATAAAATCATAGAATCATAGAGTTGGAAAAGACCACAGGGGCTATCCAGTCCAATCCCCTGCCAAGCAGGAAGACACAATCAAAGCACCCCCAAAAGATGGCCATCCAGCCTCTGTTTAAAGACAAAGAAGGAGATTCCACTGCTCTGAGGCAGCATACTGCACTGTCAAACTACTCTTACCATCAGAAAGTTCTTCCTAATGTTTAGGTGGAATCTCTTTTCCTGTAGCTTGACAGCACACTGGGGCAGAAGCCCTTTTTAATACTTTCCATTGCCATTCTCTTGAAGAACCAGATTTTTGTGCAGCAATCAGGGCTAGTCCAAGATATGTTGCTTCCTGAGGCAAAGAAGAGAACACCTACTCATTCCATGATAGAAAGCCAACTGGTTTGGCAGTGCTGTAGTGTCTTGAACAGCATCAGAGGCAGAAACAAGTATAGGGGCAATGGCTTACATAGCTTTGTTCTGACAGTTGAGGGGAACAGCCAGGGAAGGGAACAGACAGGCAGTTGTGCCAGTATTGCAGAACTTGGGAAGTTGCCTTTAAGCAAAATGAACACAATAACAAACTGAAGCTATCATCAACTGAGCAGTGGTAAAATGTAAAGGTGACTGGTGGCCCTGATGGGACCCTGAATCCACTTAGACTTTTAATCCAAACTTTAAGTGAGCAATCTAAGACACTGAACCTATTTGTGAGACAGCTTTGGCACAATGGAAAGATGCTTAAAATAGTTTTTTTTTTTGTGGAGCTTTCAGGCTATGTGGCCATGTTATAGAAGAGTTCCTTTCTGAAGAGTTCTAGAACATGGCCACATAGCCAGAAAACTCCACAAAAAACTATGGATGCTGGCCATGAAAGCCTTCAACTCCACAGATGCTTAAAATGTCAGCCTCAGATTATCTAACAGTAGGGTTCACTCTTATAATAATGAGAGTTCAAGAATTGTGGTTACCTGATATGTGCATGTATGTTTGTGTGGAAAAATTACTTTCTTGGACCATATCTCACATAATTCTAAGTGCTTCTGCACGTTGTATATCCAGAAAGTACCTTTTCCAAGCTCTTGTTTGTTTTGTACTTTCTCTTAGCAATAGGGCAAGTGTGCTTGTGTGAATGCTGCTTGACCATCACAGTTTGCCCATCCTTTTCTGCCTTCCTACTCAGGGGCATTTCTAGGGGGTACAGATCACACCGAGTGACACCGTGAAGGGGCATGTCTCCTGGTGCACTTGTGGGAAGGGATTGCCTTCATGTGTAGTGCTGTGCCTCTCCATGGGTACTCTGTGAATTCCGGAGACTGAAGGTCATGTGGAGGACATGGTCCAACCACCTATAGTTGGCAAGGAAGATTTCTGGGACACTGTCAGCATGCCATGATAAAAACCTAGGAGTCAATCCCTTCACCGAATAGTGTCTGGACTCATTCAGACACTAGGACAAGGTGGGTAGACCAGAATGGACAATCTCTCAAGATGTCCTGACAAATAGACCCAAAGCTTTCTTTTTCACAGTGGCCTGATCCACTCCTGCAGAACCATTAGCCTGGCTGGTCAGGGGGCAGGTAACCTTAGGGTGACAGCATGAGTTACCACACTGGGATGACACCAACCCTAGTGATGCCACTGTTCCAACTTTCAGGTCCTTGGAATGCTCTTATGTGCTACAGGAAGATTGATGTTGGGGGGAGGGGGGAAGAGGTGTTTGCCAGTTGCACAACTACCTCCTGAAACGCACATATATTGCTATCTGTATCTCTCATTGGTTGCCTGGCTACTTTACTCAGCATGATACTGCTTTCATCTCACATAATTCTTACAGTTGAAATTGTTTGTTATAAATGTTGGGAACAAAAATGAATGAATATGTATGCCCTTCACTTTTAAGTTCAGTGTTAATGCGTTATAAATGAATGAGTGAGGTTGGTCTGTCCAAAATGTCAGTACAATGAACCTAGAGCACAGGACACATTTGTCTGCTTGTTTCTGTTTCTAAAATGTATACCATGCAGTTTCAATGTCAATTGGTATTCCAAAAGTAGTTATCAATCAGAGTAATCAGAATTCTCAAAGACTGAAATTAATCTCCCTAAGAAGCCTTAAACAATCAGTAAGTTTCTCTTTATTATTCTACCTGTAATTGATTTTACTTGAAACAGAAGGTTTCTTTACCTGGCAGGAGAAATGCCATGATCACAAAGTTAGTTTTTCCAAAGTGAGGCTCATCCATTGCATTGGAAGTTGTGTTTATATCTTGTTTCATGGACTGATGTGTGTGAAGACCAGCAGAAGACCATGTTTTAATTGAAGTATTTGGTTCTTCAAGTCCTTTTTTCTGTCTCCATCAACCTTAGAACATTTAATGAGCTTATGTTTCCCTAGACTTTCTCTTTTGCTTCAACTCCCTCTCAACAAAATTAGAGTGAAGTCTGCCAATATTCTTTGCCAGTCTCAGAAGGGCTTTATTCTGATTCCTTGACTCAGGAAGGCTTTTGTTTGCAAAGCCCCACTTCAGCCAAGACTGTGTGGCTTTACATTAAGAGGAGTTGGGTTGACTATATGGTAAAGTTTTCCTGCACATTGTCTGTTCATTTTGATGATGCTTGTGCAGGACACTTCCACACTGCATTGCACCCTCCTTGTTGCTTCTGTGACTTCAGTAGATTTGGCCTGAATTTTAAGGATTTTGGAAGACACTGAACTCAGTCTTGTGGTCTGATGTTGTGTTATAGGCTGTGGTGTGGTTTGTTAATTTTAGACTATGGACTGAATGGTCTTATAAGGGCCCCTCTCTTTGGGTCAGCATGGAAAACATGCATCTGTATTCATGCCCTTCAGCGAATTATCATGGCATCAAATTATTTTATGTTTATATCCCATTTTCCTCCAATGAGATCAAGACAGCAACCATAGGTCTCCTCCTCCACACTTTATCCACAGAACAAGAATCCTGTGAGGTAGGTCAAACTGAAAGTGAGTGACTGGTCAAAGATCAATTAATGAGTTTTCATGACACAGTGAAGACTAGAAACAGGATCCCCTAAGTTCTAGTATGACATTTTTGCCACTATACAACACCATGGCTGACTCAAGTATGATATAGTTTGTTGGTGCCAGGTAACTAAGTTTCCTCTTTCCCTTCATTTCACTTCCAGAAGGGAAGCAGATGCTTTATTCTGCTCATTCACACACCTTTGTGATGGAGGAAGGTTCCCTAGCACCCTCCTGCACCATGGATACTGTCATATTTGCCACTGAAATTTGGTAGCAATCACAGTAACATTTTTGTAAATTCTGCTAAATTACCCTGCCCTAGATAGGGATGGTGTCAGACAAGGCTTCTTAATGGGTATCTCCTACCATGTGCCAGGATCTAACACCATATTAGTATCCATTGGTTACAAGTGTTTTTTCTTTCCTTGAAAGTTTTCATGTACCAGAAGCCAATGGCTCATGAAGTGCCAGTTTTGCTACTTTTGAGTAGCATAGGACATTTGTAGGCCTCGCAGAGGCCTAGACTTCCACTAAATTTACCCAAAACAAAAGCAAGACAGTGGCGTTTTGTCTTGTTATTTAAATTGGCTTTTTCAGCTGACTTATATATTATAAATTCAGGGATGCCCATAGTCATGTCAGCAGAAGTATCTGTCCTAACTTTTGGTTCACCAAAGTGCCCTAATTTGGTCTCCCAGCTGTTCTGCTTTCTTCTAATTCCATAACAGCTGCTTGGCACAGATCCTGCTCGTGTGTCCAAAATCATTAGTGGGGTAAATCAGTAGAGGACACAGATGCATTTGGTCTAACTAAGGGAATGGGCATAGGAGGGTAGGAAAGGGAGTACTGTATAATGGTTAAACTATTCAGTCAGGACAGGGTTTTTCAACAAGGATTCCTCAAGAGGTGACAAGTGGTTCTACAAAATATGTGAAACACAAATTTAACTCAAATCAGTCAAATAATCTCTGGTGCTGCACTGCTCCCTTAAATGAGTATAATTTTACCAAGTTTTCAAAAAAGCAATAGAGGAAATTCATGACATGAAGGGCTGACAGTCAGGAAATAGCTATTAACAAGTTTGTGTTCTACCTAGATCCCAAATGAAAGTATTGATTTCAATTAGTGTAGCCATGTATTTCTCTGTAAAATTAACATCCTATGGACATCCATAAATTACATGAATTATATTAATAATTACACAGTGCATATATTTCTGTCTTTATGAAGAGACTACATCCTAAAACACAGGAGGAGGAGGAGGAGGAGGAGGGGGGGGGAGGGGGAGGGGGGCAACAACTTTGGAATATTGTTCACTCTATACAAAAGGAAAAGCTTTCCAACCCTCAAGTGGGGGACAACCCTTATATGAAGGGATAACTGCCAGTCCTATAAGGGACAAGCTTTCCTCAGATAAGAAGCTTCCCTTACAATAAGGACACCTGGCAACCCTAGATGAGTATCATATCCCTCCTGCTACTTCTAGCCCCTACCTACCCACCCACATACTGGATTCCTAATGAATCTTTGTATTTGTTAACACTTGTTTTGGTACTCCATGGGTGGGAAAAGCACTGGAATGAAATGAAAGAGTTAATCCTTTAATCCTTCCACCAGCTTCTTTATTCTTGTTCCTCTCCTTTTAGAGTGGCTTTGATTTTGCAGGGGCATGAATGATGGATGGCAGGGAGGACACTGAGAATTAGTAAATGTATCAGCTTGTGATATGTATTTGGACTGTGAAGTCACCTCCTTTCTACATGGATTTTTCCCCCGTTTCACTGACCATTCATTAATGAGCCAGAGGATTCGTATCTTCACAACGACACTGCTTTGGCAACATATGGACTATACCAGCAACTAGACCATTTCTGTGGGTGTGTTTATTGTGCCCCTTTCCAAGGGCAATGGTCTGTATTCAGGGCAGGACATGGAGTTGAGACCGCCATGGTCACTCTGGCCGATGACCTCCTCCTGAGCATTGACGGGGTAGTGTGACCCTGCTGGTGCTCTTGGATCTCTCCGTGGCTTTTGATACTGTAGATCACTCCATCCTTTTGGATCAGCTGAGGGAGATAGGGATTGGAGGCACTGCTCTTAGGTGGTTCCGGTCCTTTCTCTCCGGCAGATCCCAAAGGGTGAGGCTCGGGGACAGTTGCTCCTCAAAGACTGAGCTTAATTGTGGTGTCCCTGTCCCGATGCTATTTAACATCTATATGAAGCTGCTGGGTGAGATCATTCAGAGGCATGGAGCTCAGTGTCTTCAGTATGCTGATGACACTCAGATATATCTCTCCATGAGAAGATCGTCGGTTCAGACCTCAGATGGCGTCTCTCCTCTTAATGAATGTCTTGTGGCAGTAATGGATTGGATCAGGGAAAACAAATTGAAGCTCAATCCAGACAAAATGGAGGTACTGACAGTTACAGGCCCGAAACCAGGTTTGGGAATACAACTTCCAGTCCTAGATGGAGTCACACTCTCCTCTAAGGACTCTGTTCACAGTCTGGGGGTACTTCTAGATTCGTCGCTTCACATGACTAGTCAGGTGAATGCGACGGTCAGGAGTGCCTGCTATCAGCTTCGGCTGATACGCCAGCTGCGCACTTTCCTGGACATGAAGGTCCTGGAATCTGTCGTACATGCTCTGGTAACCTCAAGCCTGGATTTCTGTAATGCGCTCTACATGGGGCTACCCTTGTGCTTGACCTGGAACCTTCAACTGGTCCAAAATATGGCAGCCTGGCTCGTAACTGGAACATCTAGGAGAGAGCACATAACACCTGTGCCCAAGGCTCTCCACTGGCTGCTGATTAGTTTCCGGGCGCAGTACAAGGTGTTGGTTTTAACCTTTAAAGCCCTACATGGCTTGGGCCCATCTTATCTCAGGGACTGCCTCTCCCCGTATGAACCCCTCCCCCCCCCACACTCCGATCCTCTGGGAGGAATCTGCTGCAGCCTGTGAAAACTAGGCTATCACAGACCTCCCAGAGGACTTTCTCTGCTACCACCCCCAAACTTTGGAATGGCCTGCCAGATGAGATATGTCTTATAACATCCCTTGATTGCTTTTTAAAAAGCTCTAAAGACGCATCTCTTCCGGCAGGCCTTTCCCGAAACTTCCTGAAACTTCTTAGACTCCGGCTCCAAAACTGGATCTATTAATTTGAATCTGTTCCCTTGCTTGGTTGCCATTCTGTCCTTGTTTAAGAACTATGTCGAGGATGCATATGTTTTTAATTTTGTTGTTGGTTTTAATTATTGTTAATTTAATTTAATTTATTTTTAAGGGGTGGGTGGATGGGAATGGGTTGTTGAATTATTTTAACCTGTATGTTTTAATCTTGTTGTACCCCGCTCCGACTGTGTTCCATGGAGGAGCGGGCTAATAATAATAATTATTATTATTATTATTATTATTATTATTATTATTATTAGTGCACTTTGGAAGATAGTTATACCCTGTGCTTTTAAAAAATATTGCAATGTTTGTGTCAGGGCACTTTTATAGTAAATGAAAGGAAGTATGTTTGCTATTATCTTGACAGTAACCTTGACTTGTAAAAATAGCAGGGTTTTTTTCAGGGGAAACAGCTTGCTTTATCAGATATTAAACTGGAAAAGTGGAGGCCAAGGTAGAAATGCATATGGAAACAAGAAGACAACAGTCTTTGTTATGACAAATTTTGATGGTGTGCAAAGAAACCATAATCTCTTATAAGCCCCTGACTGATGCCTTCAGATTTCAGTATAGATTGTTGCTTACCTGTTTTTTTCAACTTGCCGTTTAGGCACTAAGATATAATGCAGCTTATAAACCCAAAAAAATAGACACAAGACCATTCCAGAGTTTGTTTAATGGAAACACCTGCTCATTGGTGGCCAGTGAGGAGAGGTAGTGAATGCATGGAGGGGACTGGTTGGTAGATATTGCAACTGTCTGGGTTTCCCACGAATTACAAACCTGCCTGTGGCAAAAAAATTGCAACACAAGAAAGGCAGACTGAATGAAGTCTGTGTAGGCAGGGTACACAGCAAGATGGGTGGAGAAGGAGAACAGCTCACACGGAGTACACAAAAGGAGGGCCAAGGTTTGAGAGGTTCTGGATTAAACAAATGAGAGAGAAGAAATGACAAGCAGCACATGGCACAAATGAGCTAGAAGGAAGACTTCTCCGTACACCAGGATGCAGACTTCTCCAGCAACATGTTCTCCAGATGTGTTCTCTTGGGATTTCTGCATCCCCAGTGCAGAAATAATCCAATAATCCTTCCCAAACCTGATGCCCAGCAGCTAAGGCTGCATCCACATAGGAGTAATAATCCAGTTTGGCACCACTTTAACTGCCATGGCTCAATGCTATGGAATTATGGGAATTGTAGTTTTGTGAGATATTTATTCTTCTCTGTCAGAGAGCTCTTATGCCACAACAAACTACAGTTCCCAGAATACCATAGCACTAAGCCCTGGCAGTTCAAGTAGTGTCAAATTGGATTATGTATGCAGTGTGGACACAGCCTTAGCTGCTGGGCACCAGGTTGAAGAAGTGTTCATTATAATGAAGAGCCAAGTGAACCTACTAAGGAAAATGTGAAACTAGAGAAAATGAATATTGAACATCACACTCAATGCCTGTCTACTAGTCTCTGATTCCCCTTCTGTGAGATGAATGGCTGGATATACTAAATCTGGTCATCCTGTTTGTTGTTGTGTGTACTTTCAAGTCATTTCTGACTTATGGCAACCCTAAGGAGACCCTATCACAGGTTTTTCTTGGTATGGTTTGTTTGTAGTGGGAGTTTGCCATTGCCCTCCTCTGGGTTGAGAAATTGAAGCTTCCCCAAAGCCACCCAATGGGTTTGCATGGCCAAGTGAGGATTCATACCTTGGCCTCTCAGGTCTTAGACTAGCACTCAAATCAAAAAACCACACTGGCTCACACAACTCTATTTACCCAGATGTAATTTGCATTACATTATATAATAACTGCAAGTAGGGCACCAGTCTTAAATATGGCAACAATTTGAGAAATAACAAGGGTCATGTTTTTATTTATTTTGATGCGTGAAGTATTGTCTCCTAATTAATACTGCTGTCACAAATCGGTATCATTCTTCCTTCTTAGAGATATTTTTAGGTGCCATTTTGTCTACCGTCAGTGTGTTTCAAATGTAGCAGACATCCAGAATAAAACTTGCCATCTCTTTAGAAAGATTCTCAAATGATTAAGACATGTTTTGCATTGCAATTTGGAAAGGCAATGGCAACTATCACATGACTAATTAATTCTATTCAATTTGAGCTAATTTCCTTCTCATTCTTTTTTTTTAAATTTTTACCCAGCGTAGAGAGTAGGAGAGATTTTTTTAAAAGGTGTGTCTTTATTATGAAATAGATATTCATAGCATGTATCTCACCTGAATTGTTAATGTCAAAGTCAACCAGATTATTTCCTTCTTTTAAATGCTTGTTTTCTTATCTAGATGGGAAAGTGGGAAGAAGAATTATAGATTATAAGGATAGATGAGTCTTTATAACCTACAGTATGCCAGTGGTTTACTACAGCTTAGACAAACAGGTAGCTGAAGATTTTCGCCTCCAAGTTAGTTGGTAAGGGGAAAATAAGCAGAAATGTTTTTGTCCTTAAGAAGCTTTTATCCAGCTTTCCATCTAGTATTGCTGAAGAAAATGCAGACTATTTCTTAAGCAAACAATTGACTGACTACACAGTTTATCACACGGGGGGAAATTGGGACTTTAAACAGTGATTAATCTGAGAAAATTGTGCAACTGACATTAAAATGCTTTTAAAATGAGATTCACACAAGAGACATTATCCTGTGAATAACCAGGAAATAAACAGGCAATAAACAGCAAAAAGTCATTCACAGGAAAATCCCATGAATGATTTGCTACTGTTTCTTGCCTGGTTATTCATGGGTTAATGGCACTTTAATCATGTTTCACTTCAACATTATGTGAAAATCATTAGTGCAATTGTGTGATAACAATGGACTATTCATGGGATAATATCACTTTGAACATGATGTTGTCTGAAAACCATTAGCACAATTGCAGGATTATCATGGGTTAAACACTGTTTATACTTCCAATTGTCTCCAGTATGATAAACTCCTACTAGGAAAAAGTGACTGGCTGCTATCTGAAACTGTTTCTATAGTGTGTGTGTGTATGCATAGGTACACTTAATGAATTCTTTAATGAACCTATCATTCATTCTATAACACAGACTCAGCCATGAAATGTAATTGATTGGAATGTCTATGAAATGTTTTCATGTGGAAATTTATCTTGTTTTATCACTGACTGTGCATATTCAATGTGTACCCCTTCACCCTCCATACTTTTTGTAAAAGTTTGCTTTCTCTGCAGCAAATGACTATAAAGTATCCCTTCAAGCAGGGGTGGGGCATACTGATGATTGAGTGGCTCTGCTGATCATACATACCTACATAATTCATGCAGGGGATCCTTATTAAAGTAAATTATGAGCTGTACTCGCTGCCAGAAAGAACAGCTCAGAGGTGTAGTCCCCTGGCAAGAACATGGGGCTGGAAGCTAGGAAGTCCTCAAGTTCTACTCCTAGTTCTGATACTAACTTGGTATTGAGTTTCCTCCATTGTTATATTTATGGGGGATTAATTGGTTTTGATGCAAGGTTTAGAAAAAATGGCTGTACCCACAAAAGAGATCTGATAAGTTCAGTTCAACTATTCCAAATACTGTAGTTTCTTTTCCCAACAAGCTACATTTAGGAGTTATTAGTGATTGTTGGTCCTCTTCTCTGCTTCCTCTAGGTAAAACAGCACTTCCCTTCTGGTTTTCTATTTCCTTTTCCCAATCATCATACAGCATTCTGTGCCCACTGAGCATGCTCAGCCTTCATTGATCTGTTTGGTGACCTGTTTGAGTGCTTTTATATGAACAGGTTTTTGTTGTTTTCCTGAAATGTTGGAGCTCCCACAAGGATGACGGTTGTGTAGTCGAGTGATTACCAATTTATGGTGACCCTCACAGTGAACACAAGACATTTTCTTGGCAAGATTTGTTCAAAGGGGATTTGCTTTTACCTACCTCTGAGGCTGAGAGAATGTGACTTGCCCAGGGTAACCCAATCAATTTCCATGGACCTGTGTCCAGTTCTCAAACCACTATACCACACTGGCTCACAAAGTTGCTGGTATTGCCATCTTATGCATGGACAGTCAGGTTTTGGTTGCATAAGCACCAGACTTTGAAAAACTGATAGTATCATGATCATCCATATCCTTGAAATGCTTGTGGTGCTCCTCAGAATTGATTTCTCTTAAGAAGTAGCTCTTGGGAGTTCTAGAGGATGCTTATTTTTGTGGTTGCCTCTCACATTGGGTGTGTCTTCTGTTGAAAAGCTCACCTTGGTGCATTTTAGAAAGTACGTACAAAGATTTTCTTATTTTTTAAGGGCATTTGGATAATGCATTTGGATAGGGCATTTAAGGTAGTGTTGGTTGGGTTGACTTAATGTTAGGTGTCACTTGCTGTGCAATTAGTAATGTGATGTAATATTGTTTATTGGCTTTAACTTTTAATATCTTATACTTTTAATATATTTTAATAGGACCACAAAATAATTGATTAATCTAACCAATTAGCCCTTTAATGCTTTGCATGTGTTTGCTTGGAGGTTCCACTGATTTCAGTCAGGTGTATTGCCTAGTAGAAAGACATAGTATTGCATCTTTTAAACTTATAATTAATTTAATAAATTAAATCAAATTAAATTAAATGGCATCTGAGTTTTGAAACATCCTGTTTGAAGTTCTTAGTGAAATTGCAGATGGAAAGCTTCATCTTAAAGGTGGCATTACATCTTATGTTCCACAGATGAGATGTGTCTTTTATAACAGTGCTGCTGCATAGATGGAAAAAAAAATCTAAAAACAAAGTTTTTTCTTGTTTCAGAATTCCTTGTATTCGTACAGGAATGATGAAAAGTTAAATGAACTCATTAATCATTGAAATGTACACCATCAAAGTGCACATCTTTCCCCATTTTCATGGGATTAAGAAACATTGAACTCAATGAAATTCAATTATGAGTAATGAACTATAGGATTGTGCTGTTAATTGAATAATACATCTTTAATCAGGTGTCAGTTTGAAACATTTATGTATTTTTGTATTTTAGATATTCACAAGTTAGCCAAACTGGAGTTCCAGTTGGAAATAGCTTCAGTACCCTGGATAGCTCCTTTAAAATTTGGACATGCTGTCTCAGGGCCCAAATGTCTTGACCATCTCTTGTTTGCACCCTGTGAATTGTTTGCTAGTTCCACATTTAGATGCAGCCTTTCTATATTCCTTTCTTGCCTTATTTGGCTTCTAAAGTAGTATTTGGTTTCTCTATGGTCACTGTTTGCCCAGTTCTTCTTGTAGCTGCCACTGACCTATATACCCTAAAGGCATCAGATCTCATCTTATCTTGGAAACTAAGCATAGAATCATAGAATCTTGGAGTCAAAGAGTTGGAAGAGACCCCAAGGGCCACCCAGTCCAACCCCCTACCACACAGGAACTCTCCATCAAAGCATCCCTGACAGATGGCCATCAAGCTTCTGTTTAAAGACCTCCAAGGAAGGAGACTCCACTACACTCCAAGGGAGTGTGTTCCACTGTCAAACAGCCCTTACTGTCAGAAGTTCCTCCTAATGTCTAGGTGGAATCTCTTTTCCTATAGCTTGCATCCATTGTTCTAGGTCCTGTTCTCTGGAGCAACAGAAAACAAGCCCGCTCCCTCCTCAATATGACATCCTTTCAAATATTTAAACAGGGCTATCATATCAACTCTTAACCTTCTCATCTCCAGGCTAAACATCCCCAGCTCCCTTAGTCATTCCTTGTAGGGCATGGTACCACAAATGATCCACTCGAGTTTCCTGCATTTGGGGGAATTGCAGGGGTCAACTCTGGTTAGTACTTAGATGGGAGACTGCCAATGAGTGCCAGGTGCTGTAGGCTATATTGCAAAGGAATTAGCAAAACCACCTCTGAGTATCCATTGCCTAAGAAACCCCTATGAAATTCACAGGGTTGTCATAAGTCAAAAAATGACTTGAAAACACACACACACACATAGAGGGCCCTACTGGGTCTCCACTCGAGTTTCCTGCATTTGGGGGAATTGCAGGGGTCAACTCTGGTTAGTACTTAGATGGGAGACTGCCAATGAGTGCCAGGTGCTGTAGGCTATATTGCAAAGGAATTAGCAAAACCACCTCTGAGTATCCATTGCCTAAGAAACCCCTATGAAATTCACAGGGTTGTCATAAGTCAAAAAATGACTTGAAAACACACACACACACATAGAGGGCCCTACTGGGTCTTTCAGTAATGCCTTATGCATAGGGCTTGTTTCCAAAGTGTTTCCATTCTCTTTAGGCAAAAATGAAGGGTTAGCTAAAGAATGGGAGGGACCGAGTAATTTTCTTTCCACTAAGCCTCACCCTGTGCCTCCTACTGTATGCTCTATTCATCTGCTGAATGAGAGAAACCACAAGTTCACTTGTCTTTTGCTCTGTTTGGTGTTTTCCTGCAAAGTCACTAAGACAAAAGGCGGTGTGGGTGCTGGCTGCAAAGCCAAAAGAGCAATGATACTCTTGAGCAATACTGAAGGCTCATTGTCTCCCTCTGCCCTGTGCGTGATTAAATGACCAAGATATTTCAGAGTGATAAAGTAAAGGAAAATGTTTGTGCATGAAAGGAAACTTCCTGCCCATGGGGCTGTGCAGGTGGCAGTGCCAGGTTGAGATTTTCCAAGTGATCTGTTTGGCATGGTTAGCTAGAAGCTGGCCATTGCTCACATTCTCATACCACACTGGAGCACTATAAATTTGCCTGACAAAATTTGTAAAAGGACACCATTTGAGTGTTGCTGGCAAAAGCTGGTTTAGTGATGGTATTAGTCCACAGAGGTATATTCCTGCTGCACAATTATAGCAGTTTGAAACAATTTTAGCACCATATTTCCTTCATGGCTGAGAAACTTAAGTACGCCATAATACTACAAATTCCTGGATTCCATAATACTGAAACACAGCTGTGAAAATGGAATACAAGTGCAATAACTCAGTAGATATACAATTTCTATAGGGCGGTATGATAAATTCAGAGCTTTTAGGTCAGAACTCTCGGAATCCATGCTGACCATGGGAATCTGTGACCAATAGTCGAAAAAATAATCATTCTAAACTGTGACATAGGGTTAGTGTGACATAGTGGTTTGAGTGTTGGCCTATGACTCTGGAGACCAGGGTTCGATTCCCAGCTTGGTCATGAAACCCACTGGGTCATCTTAGGCAGGTCACATGCTCTCAACCTCGGGGGAAATTAATGGCAAACCTTCTTTGAACAAATCTTGCCATAAAAACTCCATGATAGGTTCACCTTAGGGTCACCATAAGTCAGAAACAAATAGAAGGCACACAACAAAAACAACAACAACAACAACAACAACAACAGAGCTGTGCCACATAGATTATAATACCTTAGAAGTTACAACTTGCATCTCCTTGTTGGTTCAGCATTGGGTAGCAAAGCTGAATTTGTATCTAAATTTTAGGTTGTGGGTTTTTTAAAAAATGTATATTACATAATCCTAAATTCTAAAGTTTTCACTATATCTCAGATGCTCATCAAATCATAACGCTGTATTTGGTTCAAAATTTAGAAAGTTAATTTTTAAAAACTAAATATTTATAGGGAAGTTCAGCAAAGTTGGCCCTGGTTAGTACCAACATGGGAGACTGACAACAAATAATAATGCTGTAGGCTATGTTTCAGAAGAAGGAACTGGCCAAACCACTTCTGAGAATTCCTTGCCTAAGAAAACCCTATGAAATTCAGGAGATCACCATAAGTCAACAGATGACTTGAAGGCACATACACAGAGTTAGAATCACTGTTTTAAAAAAAACCAACTATTTGTCGTATTGGTATTCAAAAGTAACTAGAATATTTTTTTAGTTATTGTTACAATAAAAACTTTCAAAATGTTACAAAATGCTTCTGATATTACAGAGGCCCCAAACCCACTGTAACTGTAAAAGTAACTAAAACAGTTACACTGCAGTAGGAGTACAAAGTTGTCTTGTTTTAACATTACAGTCACAATGTATGTTGGTTAATCCTAAATTTTGCAAAAAGGAATTAATTACAAATATGTAATTTTTTACTTATGAAGAGTACCTTCAGGCTTTAGTCTACTCGTGTGTCTGTTGTTTTAAAGACCAGCCATTCATCCCAAGATGTTTGTGCTCTCCACACAAATAAACTCTGCCACCCTTTGACAGTCAGTCTCACAGACAAACATAACAAGCGGTGTAGGCACAAGGATTAGTTTCCAAACAAAAGTGCAGTCAATATTCAGCTAAACAGAGGAAATTACAGACCTGAGTAACTTAAACAATTCTCATGGTATTTATCTGATTCAAAATACTGGTTTAAGCTGCAAATCAGGATTTTTTGCATAAACCCACAGTGTTCTACCTATTACTTTAAAGGAAATGTAATGAGATTCACCATCATATGTTAAAAACAACATGTGGATGTGTCTGGGTTTTATTGCTTATTTTTTTCTATTTCTTTTTTGATTTAGGTGAAGTGGATGGCATCTACTATGGAGATAATCGCTTTGGTTCAGTTACTGATTCTGGGACAGCAACATTGAAGCCACGGCCAAGAGTCCGGCCTTTGCTGACTTTTTTACCCCTTGTAAGTATGTGCTCCATGGCCTAGATTTCATTTGCTTGATATATACAGAAGACTGTAATGCCATTTGTTGTTGTTGTGTATCTTCAAGTCATTTCTTACTTAAACTATTAAAGTACTAAAAAAATGAAGTGGATGTTAGCAAGATAGATAAGTGCATGTATTTATTTATGGTTACCTTACACATGAGCTAAGGTCTAAGAATGTCGCAGTGAACTCTACAAGGTCAGTGGTAAATGCTAAAGGTTATGAAGATTCCATTTCTTTAGATGAGGTGCACAGAGCAGCTGGTTGGAGAGAGCTATCATTGTCCACTTGTCACTATAAAATAGCAAGTATCATTCAGCTCAGGCAGCTTTTGACTATAGAGTATTGCAGTCAGTAATGGAGGATAGTAGCAGTCACCCCCACAGTATTCATCAGAACTATGATAGAAAGAGGCGTAAAGAACTCATATCACCTTCTGTGGCCCTAATGGCTGGACCTCCCCCTCTAGCTACTACGTACAGTACAAAACCTCTGCATGTCAAGTGTATCCATACAATTCATGTTAAATCTAGACTAGTCTTGAAGTATTGTTATCTTTGGAAGATTTTTTCCCTTACCCTCTTAAAGCAGTGGACTCTTTGAGTATGGTATGCAACTGCTTTAAGCACCATCCATTGTGGAATATGCAGAATGCACATAAGCTAAGTATGATAATGATATCTGTGAGATGGAACATCTAACTTTTTAAATCTGCAGAAAAGTGAGCACATATTTAGTTACCAACAAATGGGATAGCAACTTGCAAATCATGCTTTCTCTCAAGCCAGATCCAAATAATTATGGCTTTACCAAAACACATTTATACCTGATACATGGGGTGAAACCAGGTGAGGATTTTTATGCTGAGGTTACCTATAGTTCACAAAGATCCAGCATGATGTAGTGGTTTGAACCTAGAACTAGAAATCTGGAGAGCAGGGTCACATTCCCCTCTTGGCTATGGAAAACCACTGGATGACCTTGGGTGAGTCACACACTCTCAGCCCCAGAAAACTCTGTGATCAGTTACCTTAGGGTCATCATAAGTCAGAAACAATTTGAAGGCACACAACAAGCAAACAAATAGTTCACAAGCAATACAACAGAGCTTCTTTTTGCAATTGGGACCTTGGTAACCTTCTCCACTCCCCAAATGCCCCATCTTTTCCCCATCCCTGGTTGTTACCTCAGTGCTCATTTCTCTGCCCTCTTCCTGGCCCTGCTTTTGAAGATTTAAGAGCAGGTATTCTTGGGAGGGAAAAATCATTGATCAGTACAGAGGACATTATGGAGAAAGCATTAGTACCATTATCACCTTCACATTTGCTGTGTGACATTGACTCCTTTATCCTATTGCTGCCACACATTTAACTCATTTGGGGGCAATTTGAATGTTGTTCTGTAATTCTGTCATATTGAAATATTCCCATTACCAACACTTGAGTCACATAGTTTTTTGTGGGTTTTTCAGGCTATGTGGCCATGTTCTAGAAGAGCTTATTCCTATCTGTGGCTGGCATCTTCAGACAATGCTGGCATGGAAGAGAGTGGAGTATATATATACTGTGTGACCCTGGGTAGGGAGGAGTGATTTCCATTTTAATCTGTGTATGTTTCTGTTGTGAATGGCAAGGCCTCAGGGTGGGAGGATAAGCAAAGAGGATTAGTGTCTGTTTAATTAGTGATCATTGTCTGCTTGGAAAACCCCTGACCCTGGTGATTTGTTTGCATTTTGCTGGGTCTTTATTTTAATGTTTTTCAGGATTAGTAGCCAAACTTTGCTAACTTTAAGGGTTTCTTCTTTCCTGTTGAAGTTGTCTTGGCATTTGTGGATTTCAATGGCTTCCCAGGGTCAGAGGTTTTCCCAGCAGACAATGATCACTAATTAAACAGACACTAATCCTCTTTGCATATCCTCCCACCCTAAGGCCTTGCTATTCAACAGCCTGAAAAACCCACACAAAACTATGGATGCTGGCCAGGAAAGTCTTCGACTTCACACTTGAGTCACAGTTTTCTAAATCTGTTGTTACATCCCCAGCTTAAATGTACTATATATTTAAGTGCACTATGTACTCTAGTGGCAGAGACTGCAGATACAGTGAGCTGTGAATGATGTGAGAAGCCACTGTGCTGGCATACTGAAGCCTTGCTGGAGTAGATGAGAACAGAAAGGTCCTGTTAGGCTGTTGGAAGTCATAGTGCCAAATGGGGAAGATGTGGAGGAAAGATTGGTAAAGAAGAGAAACAGCCACAGTCATCACCACACATGACATCACAAAAGCTATACTTTGAATCTGGAGAAAACACCCAGTTATTATTTTAATTGTATTTATTTTATTTTTATTTTTATTTATGGTACCCATACAGTTGAAATTTCCATATTTATTGCATGAAAAAGCTACAATGGAGAAATAAGGAGTGGAAACTATTGTGAAGGATGTAATATCCAACATTTCCCAGTTCTCTCACAACAGAAAGAAAAAGAAATGAGAAGTGGAGGAGAGATGTGAGAGATATTTCCAGCACAAATTACAGTTGGTAGACTGGACTGGCATCCTTCATGCAAATTTAATGGAAATTATCTTGGGTCACACAGTTCATAAATATGTTAAAGTAATTCCTGTTGACTGTGTCATAGCCTAGCAATTTTGTTTTCATTAGTTTCTAAGTTAATCAAATCAATGAATCATAGAAGTAGAAGGGGTAAGATAAGCAGGAGAAGTGGGAGTAGAAATGCTAAGTCAATAGTTGCAATGTCAGAATGAATGACACTGTCTTGTGCTCCTCTAGTTGTGATATCTATAAATCTGGGGATAGATGTGCGGGATACTTCCCATTCTATTAAAGTTTTTAATAGTATCAGGTCAGCTAAAAATTAAATTCTTATCCAGTAATGTATCTTCATTACACAGTTAAAACAGTTTAATAAATTTAACAGTCATAGGTCCATCCTAAGAAATCTGGGGATTTGTAGTTTGATGAGTTAGTCAGAATTCTTTGCTAGACAGCTGTGCTCTTATTTAGGGGAGTGGACTAATGATCTCGAGCAGAGAGTTCTATGTTCCATCAAATGTGTATAATGAGGGGGAGGATAACTATTTCCTTCAAAAAAAAACTTTTGTTTTAAACCTTTTTGTAATTATATTTTGTTTTAACCTGTACTCTAAACCTCCTTGTGTATTACATTGGGGGAAGATGGAATAGAAAGAGAATAAAGTAAAATAATACTGTGTAGTGTAGATACACTTCAGGTGCTGAATGGAGAAACCACAGTGTTGAATGAAGAAACTACTATAATCTGAGCCCTAGTCTTAATAGAAATTGGTATTTGAAGTCACAATTCAGCTTCATGAGAATATTTGTTTTCATTTTAAAGAACAGAGTTCACTTAATTTAAGAAATTTATTTTTAAGTGCTATCTGTGGCCAAGATCCTACATTGGGAGATGAAAGTGTATTGTGTAGCTAAGTCTCTATGTCACTCAAACCACTATTCCACCAGTTCCATATGTCATTCTGAAAATCCAAAAGTTTTAAAAGTGGAAGGCAGAATCTCTGAATTGCTAGCCAATAATCCTGTCCCTAAATTAACAAATAGCATATATGTAAAACAAACAAACAAACAAACAAAACTCCTCTATTTACATGAATTTGCACACATAGATAGGAGGATAAGATGGACCAGGTAAAGTGGGTGGCAACGTACAGTGGGCCTTTGCCTGGGATTTAGTTCTAGGAATGCCACACTCCTTTTAGAAATCAAAATCCATGGATGCTCAGTTCAAAGATATAGCCACATTAGTCTGTTGAATCAGTATGTAGAGAGATCTTTTGGACCAAAGCATCTGAGGAAGTAGATTGAATTCTACAAAAGCTCATGCTACCAATGTCTTTCTTCCAGTTAGTCTCATGGGTGCTACAATATCTCTATGCATGAATGCTCAAGTTCAATTATATACAATGATGTAGTAAAATAGTGTCCCTCATAAAAATGGCAAAATCAAAGCTTGCTTTTTGGATTTTTAAAATAAATATTTTCAAGCTGTGGATGGTAGAATCTGGGCAAAATCCATTGATAAGGAGAACTGACTGTATATTGACAGAAAAGTCAAAGTACACGTCTGAAAAGGTTTGGATGAAAATGAAGGCGATATGATATGCAGCTTTGCACCCTCCCCCCTGCTTTTGTGGTGTGCTTCTCCATGCAAAGAAAAGTATACCATGCAAAACAGTACTTGATATCTGTGAGTTTTTTAAATGTGGTGTTTGCTTCTTTCCCTTTTAGAATTGGTTTTGTAAAAATATACTTTATATACTCTAACAGGTAATGTGCTCTTTTAGGTGGTGGTAGCCTCATCTCCCTGGGTTTAATACTAGTTGCCCAGAAATTGCAATAATCTAGTGAGTTATGTTGGCAGATACAAGGAGAGTCTCCTGGGATTGAATCACAAATGCACATTCACCATTTCATAACTGCAGAATCAAGTAACAGATTACATATATGAACGAACTAACCCAGATCAAACGCTCCCAACTAGTCACTTCCTTATCACTAAACCTACAGTATTTTTCAAGTTCACACACTCAGCTTAAAATTAATAAATAGAGGGTTGAGCCAACAGGACATAGTAGTTTCAGTGTTGAACTCCTGGAGACCAGGAGTTGAATCCCTACTTAGCCATACAAACCCACTGGCTGCCTTTGGGCAAGACACACACTCTTAGCCTTAGAGGAAAGCAGTGACAAACCTCCTCTGAGCAAATTTTTCAAAGAAAGACCTATGATGGAGTTGCTGTAAGTTAGAGTTGACTTGAAGTCACATAACAAGTTATCAGTAAATTACCAGCACATATGAAGATTGGTTTAGATCCATATTTAGTCATGCTTAGAATGGATCCTTTGAAATCAACTTGATTTAAATGAATGTGTCCACTGGTTGCAGTAAGACTACTCTAACTGAATCTGAAACCAAGTAGCAGATGCACTGAGGAGCTTATTGCTCCGCTTAAATAACCCATTTTACCTTAACCGAATTCAAGCCTAAATTGGGAGGCAGCCAGGTCCTACCACAAGGATTTTGCCACCAAAACTGCCAGTTGAGTACAGCCTGGCTGGAGCCCAGGTCCCAGGCAAACTCTGGCAGCCTTATTTCAAAGCCAGGAGTTTTCTGACTTGGAAAAATGGCTGCCAGAGCTCACCCGGAACCAAGGCTGCAGCCAGGCTGCATTCGCCTGATGGCTTTGGTGGCAAAATCCTTGCGGTAGGACCCGACGTCTTCCCAGTTTAGGCTTGAATTCAGATGAGGTAAGACAGATTATTTAAGTGGAGCGGTAAGCTCCTAAGTATTTACTTCCAGTCCCTTAGGTCTTTCTTCCCTTACAAAATTCCAGTCCCTTAGGCCTTCCAGGCTGAGTTGTTTTTAAGTAGATTCTTTTTCTCCCTGTGTTTCTCATATTTATATAAAAACACACCAATAATTATTTTAAGTGTATGTGCATGTGTGTGTATTAATTACACTGAATACCTACCTATGTCATACTGCTATTGAAAGAAATGCAATGGAAGGTACAGTATTATTAGAATCCAATTGTGTTATACAGATATCACTGAGGGCATATAATTCAAATATAAATATAAAGGAATTTTTTTAAAAAAATGTAACAATGGAATAATAGTTTGTAATATTTGTAACATTAGGATTCCTGGCTCTTTAAGTACCTAATATATATGTGTTCAGTGTCTCAGAGGCCGTTATTGTTTTGGATATTTTGTGATATTATGCGATTGATCTGTTGCTTGGATGTTTTATTTATATGTATAATCAATAAAGTATATATATATATAGTAACATAAATATAATATATAAATATTATATAATATATTTATTATATTATTATAAAATGATATTATATTACTATAAATATACTATAAATATAATATAATATGTAGGTATATAAATATAAAATATAAAGGAAACAATTCAAATTCAGGGGGTTTACAGAGGTACTTCTGAAGCTGTTGCATATTATGTTGCTGAATGAAACTGAAACAATGTGTTGTATGTTAGAGGGCAAATTCATGCATGCATTTCACTCAGAGATTGCCCACATTGTTATACTGTTAAGAAGAGAAACCACAACTTGTTTTCTTTTGACACATGCTGTCTTGAAATAATTCATGTTTGCAATGTAAGACTCCAGATGTGTTATTTAAGCCCAAAGAGCTAGAGATATGATAAGGTGTCTACTGGTGAGAGTACTAAACAGTTGCTTTGGATTTTGAATCTACGCTCGTGCCTTCACATTCGCTGGGGTTGGGGCACAGGACCCCTGTGAATGTGAAAAACTGCAAATAACAAAAACACTATGTTTTTACCTAAGAGAACACCTCTCTAGGAATCTATAGATCGTCCAGTGCCACTCTGTGGTCAACATCTGCCAGACATTGACCACAAAATTGTGCTGGAGGAGCTACAAATGCCTAGTGGAGTGTTCTCTTTAGGAATCTCTAGGTCCTTTAGTGTGACTTTTAGTTAAAGTTGACCATAAAGCTGCGCTGGTGGACCTAGATATTTCTAGATATTAATAAAATCCACAAAAGTCAAAGCCACAAATGTGGAGATGAGTGTACAAACATTGCTATAAACTCTTGCATTTGCCTTCTTTTCTTACCCTTTTTAACAGACATTAAGGTCTAACCTCTCACACACAACCTTCAGAAGTGTTGCTGTTATGATCTGTTGCAACAAGAGTGACAGAATCTTTTACTGGTCATTGTCACCTCCACATACACTTGTACCATTCCTTTTGGAGATTGTTTGTAGGAATTTTGTGGATCTGCACAAAGCTCTTGTATGTATATAAAAGCAAACAATTGGAATATGGTTTGATGACGTAGTCCTAGTTTTCCAGCTACCTCCCAAAACCTCCCTGTTAGGAGGACACTCTCTTTCCCTTCTCTTTTTGAAAGTTTATTTAGAGTTACAGTGCTGTAGTGTATCAGTACAACTGCATTTTTGCACTATAGCATTATAACTCTAAGGAAAAAAATAATAATTCAGAGAGGGAAAAAATTATCCTTCACACCATAGACCACCTCAGCAAATCACAACAACAACATGAAGAGTCCTATTGCAGATTCAAGAAATCAATATAAATAGCTCCCCAAAAGAATGGCATATGGAATGAGTGTGTGCAGAAGCACTAATAAGTTGCAAAATGTGGCAAAAGCCAAGGAGCTACATTGCAAAAATATGTCTTTAAACCAAACAGGAAAGGCCTGGAGTAATTTGCTCTTTGTTTGTTTGTTTTTCATTTGCAACACTCAAAAGTGGCCATCTGTCTTTCTCTCCCTAGTTCTTGTGTTAAGAAGAACCATTTTCTTTCCCTGCTATCAGTTTTTCAGCTAAAAATCCCTTGCCTTGCTTTTTTCCCTCTCCCTGTAGAGCCAGTATGGTGTACTAGTTTGAGTGTTGGCTTAGGACACTGGAAGACTAGGGTTTGAATCCCCAATTGGCCATGGAAACCTATTGGGTGACCTTGGGGAAGTTACAGTCTCTCAGCCTCAGAGGAAAACAACAGCACACACACCTGAACAAATTTTGCCAAGTAAACCATGTAGGTTCCCCTTAGTGTTGCTGTAAGTCAAAAATGACTTGAAGGCACACAACAGTAGTGATCACACTCAGGAGCAAACAGGATTTAAACAAGAGTTAAACTAGAGTTAAACAGGAAATGCCCTATGTTTATCACAGGACATTTCCTGTTTAACTCTTGTTTAACTCTTGTTTAAATCCTGTTTGCCCCCTAGTGTGATAAAGCTGAAAGAGTCTTATTTGTATCTCAAGTCCGGGTAAGGAAAGTTAGTGGAAACAGTATTCAGAACAGATAGATAGCTGGTGGGAAACAGTTGCTGCTTCTCTGTGCACTCTCCAGCCTACTTTTACTTTTTAAAAATGTTGGGGCTTCATTTCAGGTTGTCATATCAGGGCTATCTTAGGCCATGAGAGTTCAAGGCTAAAGCTGAGACCCAGGGAGGATTCCTTGTGATGTCACAGAGGGCCCTGGTGAGATTACAAGGTGATGTCACAGGGCTGATCCCTGATGATGTCATTAAGCAGGATGCATTCAGCATTAATCACCAGTTGCACAGAGTACGCCATTCAAATCTGAAACACCAAGTCTAAGCAATGAGGAAAATATTCAGTTGGCCCTCCACATTTATGGCATTTATCACACAAAGGGAATTGGAAGTATAATCCAATGGCAATCTGAATGCAATCATGGGGTTTCGCGTGATTGTGTGAAAGCTGATCATACACATTTTCGGGGAAAGGGAAGTCCTTCCGAATGCAATCATGGGGTTTCACGTCATTGCGTGAGAAACTATCACACACAATTTTGGGCACTGGGAGGCAATTTCGGGCAGTTCTGAACACAATGCAGTGTCAATACACAATCAAGTAAATTTGCTGAACTAGCGAATTTGCTCAATTCCAAACTGGCCTCACTTCCATTTCTTTCGACAGTGAGAGAAATTCCTCCCGTGTGATAAACTCCTTTGACTTTTGCAGTTTTGATTGTTATGTTATCTTTAGGAATCTCCAGGTTGAGTCGAAGGCTTTAATGGCCGGCATCCATAGTTTTTTGTGGAGCTTTCAGGCTATGTGGCCATGTTCTAGAAGAGTTCCTTTCTGATGTTTCGTCAGCATCTGTGGCTGGAAGATGCCAGCCACAGATGCTGACGAAACATCAGAAAGGAACTCTTCTAGAACATGGCCACATAGCCTGAAAGCTCCACAAAAAACTATAATCTCCAGGTCCTCCAGCATGACTCTGCTGGAGGCTGATCATAGACTTGTGTTGGAGGACCAAGAGATTCCTAGAGAAAACAGTTTTTGAGGCATTTATTGGTCCTCCAATGCAATTCTATGGTCAATTTCTTGTGAATGTTGACCATAGAGTTGCACTGGATGACCTAGAGATTACTAGAAAGGTGTTTTCTCAGGTTAAAAAAAATAGTGGTTATTTATTAGTGAACTTCCCACATTCATGGGGTGTCCCTAGCCTCAGTGAATGTGGAAGGCCCATTGTATATAGAGATACCTCTCAAAGCATTGTTTTCACCCTGAGGTTCCTCCCAGCCACCATGTGGACTGGGGAAAAGAGCCCTGAAATCTGGCAACTCTCACGCCATTCCACATATGTTTATACAGTGTGTACTATGATTGTACTTGAAATTCATTTATCTCAGTAGGTCTGAACACCATTAGTATTTCCAACTACAATAGACCCATTGACTCAACATAAGTACTACATAGACTCTTCAGTTAATGTGGGTCCACTCTCATTGCAACTACCAGTAGGATTCAAAACAATTTCTCATTTGCACAGCAAATAACTTCCCTCTCTCTCAATCTTTGTGCTTATTAATGAAGTTGTCCTAAGAGGTAGTGCCACGTAGTGCTATATGTTGCAGATGAGCAACCTTCTAATGTAAGGTGTGGATGCTTCTTGCATTGCAAACTATTTTAAGCTGCACTGACTGGATTTTACTTAGCTTCACTGTTAGTCCATAGACATTTTTTACTAGCCTGTTTGAGTGGATTAATAGCACATAAGCAATGTCGTTATTCACAAAAAGTGTCAGTAATTCTTCCATTTATGCAGCTTTTTTTCTCATTCTTTCCTAACAGAATCTAAACATCTAGGTTAGATTACTGTAGTGTGTTCCAAAACTTCCAAATGATTTGAAAGGGACAATTCTGATTAACCCTCTGTCATCCCACTTTTCAGCTGCTTTTAAAATGTCCAAGTTTCTCTCTCCTCCCCCTTCCCCCTTTGTCCTCATCTTATTTCAAGTGATGCAAATTGAGTTCAAAGTGCAACAGTAGTTCACACTCAGTTAACTCAATAGAGAGAGCAGAATCTTGCCCTTCCCTGTAGACTCGGGCAAAAGCAACTGCTACTGCTTCTCCTAGTTTGTAGTTCTTCCTCATTAATAGTTTTTGCCATCTTAACCACAGTTTAATGTTATTCAGCCATATATGTCCCACTTTTCACCAGTGAAATGTTGCAGGGTATGCTTTTAGATAGAGCAGCCTTTGAAGATAATTTGAGATCTATATTCAGAACAGGACACACAATCAAGTAATAAACAGTCCATAGAAGACCTGCACTGGCAGCCAGTACATTTCTTTGCACAATTCTGTAGTACTATTTTTTTTTACCTTTAAAATTTGTAAATGGCCTGGTTTGGGGCTTGAACATCTAGATGATTATCTACTCTTTGATGTCATTGTCTTAACTTCTGTTCCTGGGCCTAAATTTAATTGCTAGTCACAGCTAGAAGTGATCCATTTAACCAATAGATAAATAATAAGTCAGCACCTATGTATATCACATTGATTTAAGGGATTTACACCAATTGAAATTAACAATTGGATTAAGGCCCCAGTTCACTAGTTCCTAGGATTAGGCATGTGGTACTAGGGGGCCATTGTGGTGTAGTGGTTTGAGTGTAAGACTAGAATTCTGGAGATCAAGGTTCAATTCCCTGCTTGGCCTTGGAAACCCATTGAGTGACCTTGGGTGAGTCATGTACTTTCAGCCCCAGAAAACCCCATGATGGGTTCACTGTAAGATTGCCATAAATCAGATACAACCTGAAGGCACACAACAACAATAGCAACTACAAAGGGCAAGGCTTTTTCATAGTGCCAATTTTTTTCTTTTCTTTTCTTTTTCTTTTTTGTTTTTTCTTTTCTTTTCTTTCTTTTTTCTTTCTTTCTTTCTTTCTTTTTTTTTTTTTTTTGGAATCCTAGCATTCCTTTCCATTGATGTTACTGACCATCCTGGCTTGTGTAATAGGGGTTGTAGTCCAACACATCAGGCAGGTGATTCATGTGAAGAAATGCAAAGAGAGATTCAAGCAAACAGGATGTCTCACTGAAACAGAGAGATTCACAGTTGACCAAAACCTTATATTTTACTGCTGAATGTGTACAGTGGAAGCATAGTGTCTAGATAGAGGGAAGTAATAATATTACTGTACTCTGCTTTGGTTAGGCCTCACCTGGAATACTGCATCCAATTCCGGGCACCACAGTTCAGAAAGGATGTTGAGAGCATTTCCAGGGGAGCACAACCAAACTGGTGAAGGGTCTGGAAACCATGCCTTATGAGGAGAGACTTGGGGAGCGGGGAATGTTTAGCCTGGAAAAGAGATGGTGAAGAAGTGATATGATAGCCCTGTTTAAATATTCAAAGGGATGTTATACTGAGGATGGAGCAAGCTTGTTTTCTGCTGCTCCAAAGAACAGGGCCCGGAGCAATGGATTCAAGCAACAGGAAAAGAGATTCCACCTAAACATTAGGAAGACCTTCTTGATAGTAAGAACTATTTGACAGTCAGATGCACTGCTTTGGAGTACACAGTGGAGTCTCCTTCTTTGGCTGTTTTTAAACAGAGGCTGGATGGCCATCTGGCAGGGGGTTGGACTTGATGGCCCTTGTGGCCTCTTCCAACTCTATGATTCTATGAAAATAGGTTGGGAATTGAGAGGGGAGGCAGGGGGAGAAAAGACACTGGCACCACACGACTGTCAATTATGCGACTAGCCTAGCACCAACATTTCACACCTGGGGGCTTGTGTGATTACAAGTTCATTGATGGATTTCCCCTGTCAATGAAAAGGGATGGGTTGAGGACAGAGCAGCTATGGGTTGGAAGTGTTGTCGTGCGATAAGCATCACCAAGCCACTTGTTTCCTACTGTAATCATGTTTAAAAGCCACGTGAAGTATTCTTTTTAACCACATCAGTTTTATACTGGCCCCTTTCCTGTATGAACCTATGGAGATCAGCACTCTTTCTACAGTGAAGAGTAGAATTTAGTTGACTTATGCACAGTGGAACTGAGGTGCATATTAAAACATATTTTGTAAGGGTTTTAGAAACTATGGGGCTTGACAGATGGGTGGCATCCAACCGCCCCTTTAATGGCTGGATCAGTGCCAGAAAAATCAGCTCCGTTTTGCGCTCTCTAAAGGGTGCCACAGCCACAGTGGTGAAGCTTTGTGATGCCCTTTTGCCGCTGCATCATCTAGATGCAATGCCAGGGCCATGCCATGATGCTATGCGCCACCTAGAAGTGTGTGCGGCATCATGGTGTGAAGGGGTGGAGTCATGGCGTAAAGCATGTGGATGCTCCACCATGATTCTGCCCACAGGCTGGCACTTTGTGCCAGTCTGTACCCTGCCAAAGTTCCTAGGGAATGGTGGTGGGAAAGCATTTTGTAGTTCACACTGAGCTGTAACATTCCATGTAAGCTTCTTTGACCCCTTACTGAGCATCATTGCAGAATTAATGCAGTTTGACAATGCTTTAACTGCTATGGCTCATTGCTATGGAAGTCTGAAGTTTGTAGTTTTGTGAGATATTTAGCCTTCTTTATCAAAAAGCTCTGGCACCACAGCAGACTACAAATTCCAGGATACCATAGGATGGGACCATGACTGTTAAAGCAGTGTCAAACTTCATATATTCTGTATTGTTGCAGCAGCCCTAGTCTGATGTATGTTTAGGCTTGTACGTCTTGTAAATACACTGTACAGTTCATGCAATACACCTAACCAAATCCCAAGAGTTTGGATTGATAATTTGGGGGGTTTAAATAGTGAACAAAATAATGGTATGTGTGTGTTCCTATATTTAACCCTTTGTCCCAAATTGTTCCCCATCTGCTTCTGCTTTCTCTTGCCAGTGAGTTTCAGATGAACATTTATCAGTAGTGACCGGTATTTTTCATGTTAGTAGGGCAATGACTTTTCTCTGGTTTTACTCTAAACTATCCAAGGTAATGAACCTTCTTTAGATATAGAGTTTAGCACCTTGCATAGCACCTTTCTAGTTCAGACTAAAATGTGGAGTGCATTCATCACCTGGCTGACATGGGGACAACCAGTTGCTACTGCTATTTACTTTTCAAAGGAAACAGCTATGGCTGTTTCAATGCAATGGGAAAGGAAACAGAAAAATGGTTGTTGTGGAAATGCATCTCACCTCATATATTAACAAATGCACCCCACTTGTCTACTCCACATCTCCTCTCCTTGCTGCCTGCAGAGATGCCTCTTTATTAAAAGTGCCTGTGAGGGTTCATTTCATGCAATTTTATGTAAATACTGGGTGGAACAGGTAATTGTGAGCCTAAAATATGAGGCATGTGAGACCGAGCCCATGTTTCTCACTCTGTGTATATCACAAATTCTTGACCTTTGGGCCCTTCCCCTTACCCAGATATTAACCCCTATGCAATTCTGCAGTTATGTGTACTGAGAAAGGAATGAGGGTTTGACCAGCTGTCATGGGTGGAGGTGTGAGTCAATATTTGAAATGGCTTAGGAGCTGTGTACACCCAACATTGGATGGAAGCCCATTCATATTCCTTTGCTTTGAAAATATGTCCCTGTAAGACTGAAACTTCCTTGCCACACCTTGTACTAAACTTGGCGTCTGGCTCATACTTTGGCTGTATAGCATCCAGGAAGCATATTTCATATTTCACTGAGAAAGCAAATGTATTCTAAGCAATTCTCACTGGAGCATGTCTGAGCCAGCAGCTGCCAATATGCACGTGGCCAATGTGTTTCTGCTGTGTGCTTTAGTTCATGTAGCTGTTTGACATATCTGGTCCAAGCCATGTGACTCTTTCTCTCTCTTATCCCCACCCTACTACAATCAATCTGCTCAGCAGACAGAATGAGGTGCAATACTGACACATTGATTCTGGAAAGTGGTTGTCATGCTCTACTAGGTTTCTCTCTGAATAGGAACAATTTTCACTTTTATTTCTCCTACTTTTTGGTAAAGTTGGAAAACTTCTTTGAGACTCAGAGCTTAATTTATTTTCAGAGACTGCATTCCAGGGATGAATACAGTCAAAAACAAAAGGATGGGATCAAATATTCCAGTTTACTTTTTTTTTTTTTTAGCTTAAAACTCTTATTGCCAGTAACCAAACCTGAGTGGGGAACAAAGAAACTCATGCCACCAGTTTAAGGTATTATGGGGAAAGACACATCGGGTTTTGTGGGACCCTAGGTGCCTGATTTAGCCCCAAGGCTCTGTAAGATGTCCTAGAAGAGGGCCTTTTCTGTGAAACCTGAGATTCTGGAATGCTTTTTTTCCCCAGAGAAATATGTCTCTGTCCTATGCCTGTTTCTAGAGGCAAGACATTTTTTTTGCCCTGTCATTTTCACAGAAATTTAATTGGAGCTATTTAATGTTGATTTTGTGTAATATTAATATAATTTCTCTGAAGAATAGCCTGAGTATATTGGTCTTTACTCTCTATCGGCTACTTAGTTAAGTATACTGAAATATGATTGGCCAGCATGCTCTACTTAGGCTGCATCCAAACTGCAGAAATAATCCAGTTTGACACCACTTTAACTGCCATAGAATTCTGAAAATTGTAGTTTTATGAGAAATATAATAATAATAATAATAATAATAATAATAATGTTTATTTCTTACCCGTCCCTCTGTAAAAACACTCGATAGCCTTCTCTATCAGATAGCTCTGGTGCTACAACAAACTGCAATTCCCAGAATTCTACAGGATTGAGCCATGGTAGTAAAAGTGGTGTCAAACTAGATTATTTCTGCAGTGTGAATCCAGCCACAATACACATTCGGGGATGCAGATTTCATTAAAAGATATATACTAAGCAATTATTCTGAACTTTTTAAAGATTAATGTTCAATTCATCAATTAGATTCTCTTGCATTTATACTCCTCATACTTGTTCAGAGATATTCCATGTCACTAAATTAGCTGTTCAGTGACCTTTTTTGTCTTTGCATGTGGAGAGAGGCAAAGAATAGAGAGAGAGCAGGAGGCAGGGGAGAAAACTTCTTTTTTTTTCTTTTTCTTTTTTGCACAGCACCTGCAGAATAGGACTGTCAGAATATCTGCTATATCCATAAATTGCAGTTAACATTGTTATTGTTAACTACCCTCAAGTAGGCCCTGACTCACAGCAACTCTATGGATGGACCCCAACTGCTCTGCTTAAATCCTGTAGATTTAGGCCTGTGATTTCCCTAACTGAATCCAGCCATCTGGTGGGTGGTCCTCCTCTCTTTCTATTGCCCTTCAACTTGAATTAATGTCTTTTCAAGTGAATATGCCTTCTCACAATGTGGCCAAAGTAGGATAGCCTCAGTTTCTTCATTTTGGCTTCAAGAGGAAGATCTAGTTTGATCCATTCAAGGACCCCTTTGTTTCTCTTTTTGGCTGTCCACAGTATCCTCAGCACTCTTCTCAGCACATCTCAAATGAGTTGACTGTCTTCTTATCTACGTTCTTCACTGTTCAGCTCTCTCATCTGTACATGGTGATGTGGGATGCTGTGGCTTGGACGATTCTGACTTTAGTACTCAGTTGTATGCCTTTACTCTTTAGGACCTTATCTGGTTCTTTCATAGCTTCCCTTCCCATCTCTAGTCTTCTTATTTCTTCACTGCAGTCACCATTCTGATCGATGTTTGATCCTACGTACAAGAACTTTTTAAGCATTTCAATTTCTTCATTGTCTAGGTTGTATTTCGTCCATGGTCATTATTTTTGTTTTCTTTATATTCTGCGTTAAGCCTGCCTTTGCCTTTTTATCTTTGTATAGTATAGTATACAAAGTATAGTAAAGTCTGTGATGTTTTATACTAGTAATATGGTGTTGTCTGCATATCTAAGATTGTTGATATTCCTTCCATCATCACCCCCTCTTTTGTCTGAGTCTAAACCTGCTGTTCATATGATGTTGTCTGCATACAAGTTCAACAAGTATGACAAGTTGAACAAGTATAAGAATGCATCCTTGCATGACCTCTTTGCCAATTGGGAATCAGTCTGTTTCTCCAAATTCTGTTCTGATGGTAGACTCCTTCCTGGCATACTTATAACATACTTATACTTATTAACATACTTATAGAATTATAATTAGAAGTTATATAATTAGTATTCATGATTCTATGATTCTATATATTTGATCTGGTCTATTTTTACCAATTGTTTTAAGAACATTTTGAAATATTATTTAAATTATTTAAATTAAATAAACATCCACTTTAAATTATTAAAATTTCATTTTTGATCCCCCCCCCCATTTTTATTCCCCTTCTTCACCCCCCCCCCCCATGCTGTTCCTTATGAAGTACTGATGATAGAAGCATAATGGTAGAAGCAATTGAAATGGTTGCTTGGCATTGGAACAATGTTATTTTAGGAGCCCTGGTAAAACAGTTCATGATGCAACGTTGGGTGCCACCATCCTCTGCAGGCATGCAAAGGATATTGGCTGTATTGGGTAACAAAACGATGTACCATGGCTACTTTGGGCCTTAGGGTGGATGGCCATCTGTTGGGTATGCTTTGATTGGGAGTTCCTGCATGGCAGGGGTTGGACAGGATTGCCCTTGTGGTCTCTTCCAACTCTATGATTCTGTGATTAAATTTACAACTGTGAGGCACCTTGTTTGCCTTTTTTCTTTCTGTCAGATTTTTTATTTTTTAAAAAATTCAAAGCAACTAAGAAAAAAACTTGTAAAATGTAGACATAACATAAAACCTCAACCCACCAATAGCATTTATGCACAGACAATACGGGGGGGGGGGGGGTGGGTGGGAGGAATGGAGAACATGTGGTTTTCCAGATGTTGTTGGATTGTATCTCACATCATTCTTTACCATTATCTATGTTGGCGAAGGCTGATGGGAGTTACATTCCAACAACATCTAGAGGGCCACCCACACACCTTCCCTTTCCATTCTACTACATTGATTGATAGATTATTGAATTAAGACATTTTTCTCCCGCTTCTCAGATCACCAGGCTGTCAAGGAGATTCACAATGCATAAAACTTTTAACATTTTAAAACAAACCAAAACCTATTATTTAAACCTCTTATTTAAAGTAGTAAAACAGCCACAGAATCTACCTCTAATTTTAAGAACTAAAGGACAAGCAAAACAACAGAGTCTTACATGCCCTCTGGAAACATAGAAGGGATGGAGCCAGTCTGATCTCCCTTGGAAGAGAGTTCACAGTTTAAATTCTGCTGTAGAAAAAGCCCTGTCATATGTACATAGCATCCTATGGAAAATAATTAAACAGGGTAAGAGCAACCACTGAAAAGGCTGTCTCCCATGTCCTCGCTGAACGTGAATATGAACAGAAAGATAGCATGCAGATCTCAAAACACAGGCAGATTCATATAAAGAGACATGGTCATTCACATAGTCTGTACCAATGCTATAAGGGGCTTCATAGATCATGATCAGAACTCTGAATTGTGTCTGGAGACAAACTGGTATCCAGTGGAGCTGTGTCAAAGAGAACTAATGCTCCCTGTGACTGTCCACAGTCAGCATGTTGGTCACAAGATTTTGGGCCTGCTGAACAGCAACTCTATGTAGAGCGTATTACAACAGTGCAAACAGGCTGTAATCAAGGTGTGTGTTACAGAGCTGATTTCTCAAAGAATGGGTGCAACGGGAAAACTAGTCTTAACTGTGCAAATGAACTCCTGATCACCACTGAAACCTGGGCATCCAGGTTCAGGGTAAAGACTCTATCACCAGTGTTGCTCCAAAAAACTGTCCTGCACTTGTGTAACAGAAAGTTATGGTAACATAAGATACCAACAAGAATCCATCCATCAATTTTGTGTCACAATGCACAGAGTCCTATTACTTTTACCCTCTTTTCTTCCATGAGAGGAAAGAACAGATGATATTAGGCCTAACAAATGGGCCTGTGGCCTCACAAGGATGAAGACATATTTGATTGCAAAGGAAGTGTCTTTGTTGTGATGCAAATCGATATTACATTTTTTTGACTTTCGAATCTCCCAGTTGCCACATGGCCAGAAGGAGGAGGTGCCAGCCTGCAAGATATGCTCCTCCATACAATCTTAACTAAGGAGCTCTACAGACCGCGACATGACACTGCCCCTTTCCTAGCCAGATTGGGGCTGTGGCCCCAATCCAGCATTTCCAGGGCACAAAAAGGAGCTACAAAAATGACTCCTTTTTGCATCCTGGAAAGGGTGTCATAACCACGCTGCCGTGGCTTGGTGGGACTCCTTTGGGGCTGCATCATATGGATGCAGTGCTGAAGGAGTGCCATGACACTGTGTGCCATGTAGAGAGGTGCGTGGAATCATGGTGCCATGGGGGCGGAGTCAAGGCATACGTCATCTGGATACGATACCCTGACTCTTTCCCCAGACTGGCCTTAATAGCCGGTCTGAAGAGGGCCTAAGAAAAGAAGAGAAACAGCAAAATCCAGGACTATGGCTAACATCTTCCATTTTTTTCCTCCTGTTTGGTTTGTAACACCTTGCCTGATGAAGAAGCCAGTAAAGCTTTGAAAGTTTGCAACATGTATATTTTGCATTTAGGTTGCCTAATAATGATATCACTGTTTGGTGGATTTTTGATTGGATTTGCTATATAGTCAACATGGCTACCCCTGGATGTTTTCAGTAGCCATTAAACTATCATTACAGTGAAGGCTTCTCCTACAAAGAAAGATTGTTGCATCTTTGTCCCATAATTCCTGTTCCACAAGCCTGAAATTCTAGTTTTTAAGTCATTGTTCATAGTGAGAGTGGTTCTTGATGAGTCAGACAGATGTAGACAAAAAGCTGTTCCTGCTACTAGTACTGTACATTTATTCTGCGGCAACAGTGAACTAGATCCTCTCTTGCTATTCCTCCCTGTTGCATCTCATAAGATCTCTGTCACTGGATGCAGCAGAGACATTAGTGAGGATGTAGAATTCAGAGACATAGTCATGTTGGCCTGCAATTTCAATATGCAAAGAGATCTTGTAGCACCTTTGAGACAAACTGTGTGAAAGAAATTGAAGCATAAGCTTTTGTAGATGTGGTCTACTTCCTCATATGCATCACTCTATGTGTCTGAGAAAGTAGACCAACTCTATGAAAGCTTATGCTACAACTTTTTCTACACAGTTTGTCTCAAAGGTGCTATAAGACTTTTTGCACAGTGAGGACGTGGCTAGGGTCCATTCCTCAGTGGCACTATAAAGGGTTTTGAACACCTTCTGTTTTTAGGAGCTAAGCCATAAATTTCAGTCACATTATCTATTATTACAATATTTTTAAAATAACATTTCATGATGTTGATCTTGATCTTTTTTTTGTCTGAGAGAAAGGGAGTAATAATTAGGGTTGGGGGAAACAAGTTGTGAGATCCTAGGTGCAAGGACTCACCATTGAGAAGCCTGAAGAATGAAGGGAGGAAAAATCAGTGATCCTACAGTTGTATCCAGGATGCTCTCTACTACAGTTGGCCCTCCTTACCCACTGATTTTTTTATCCTCAATTTAAGCATCCATAGCTTGAAAATATTCTAAAAAAGAATAAATTCCAAAATGTAAACCTTGATTTTGCCATTTGATATAAGGGACATCATTATGCTATGCCATTATATTTAACGGGACTTGAGCATCCATGGATTTTGTTATCCACAATGGAACCAAACCCCAGCAGATAACAAGGTCCCACTGTACTACAAACACTAGACACCTGAAAATAAAAATAAGGTGAATCCTCTAGATTCTGTTAAACACAAAAGATTTCACATGAACAAGCACTTCTGTGCTGTGCCCATGGTGATGATATGACAAAGTTGAGTGAATTAAAGGTCTGACCTAAAGGCATAGGTTGAAATCTTGCACAGCAATGGCAGACTGTAAAGCTTTGTGAGGTGTAGCTCAAACTTCCTTCTTCCCAACGTACTTGATCTACCTTCCACCAAGGCATTATCCCCTACAGCCATTTAGTAGCTGTGGGAAGATGAAGGGCCCGCAGGTAGTGACCAGTTCTGTTTCAACTGTTGGCTACAGGAAGATGACATTCTCCTACTAGACCTCCAGAGAACCCCCTGGGGACAAGAAGGAAGTTTTTTCTTCCTCTGGATGGCTGATGAAGCACCACCATCTGCTATCTGGTCACCTCACCTTCAGCCATGAAATTGACATTTTGGGGACACCTCCATGGCTGATAGGTAATAATAATAATAATAATAATAATAATAATGATGATGATGATGTTTATTTATAGCCCGGTAGGCTGAGTGGACAGAGTTTAGATACCCCCTGATGCCAACATCCACAAAAAGGCAAATTCAGACATAATGTACCTTTATGCTGTCTAGGTCACCAACAGAATTCTTGGCCACAGTCCTAATGAAGTTGCCTGAGTCTCAGATTGTTTACTGCAGAGATTGAAGCCATGTGTGCCATGTCTTGAATTCCACAATGAAAGCAAGGCAGTTTGTAAATAAGATAGATAAAAACCTTTTAAAGCTGCAGTGAACCATCCCACCTTGGCCCAATCAGTATTATGACAGAGTCAAGTTGACTGTTTCAAAATAAAATTCCCTACTGCAAACAAATCTAAGCTCTTTGGCCTGCTACCCTGCTTATTAAACATTAAGAGAATCTTGGGAATTTTAAATATGTGACTGTCTAGAGATGTGCATAACATTTAGACACATTAAATCAAGGGTTATGTTTCACAGGACAACCAACAACATTTGAGGTGTGTCTGTAGGGTATTTTTAGCAACCTTATATTTGTTGTATTATTGCATGTTGGAGACTTGTGATTGTACCATGTACCATGATTTTTCTATTACGTGATGCTTTGGAATGACAGGAAATTTACCATTGCATAAGAATTTGCTTAATTAATTCCAAGATAGTTGCCACAGGGAAAAATAAAAGACAACAAACAAGAACTGCTTCAGAGATCTGATGGTGTGAGCTAAAATAATATTTCTGGTATTAAAACAACAAACACTCCTGAGGAATCTTAAAGGCTGACAAATATATTGTGACATAAGCGTCCATGGGAACGGACCAATTTTGTCATATGCTTCAGTTTCCTGAGATGCATTTTGGTCACCATGGCTTTGGACAGTAGTATTGTGGTGTTCTGAAATAAAAGTGTGCCATCTCTAGAATAATAAATATCTGAAATCTTATATTACCTACAGAGTTATATATTGTTGTGAGACATAATGACTCCTGAAAAGGGAAATTCAATTGAAGTGCATGTCCAAATGTGAAATGTTTCCCAACTAAAGCCATTGTTTACCACAAAAGGCACTTAGCTGTGAGAGGATAATAGTACAATAAAAATCACAGCTATTACAGAAAGTGTCAAAGAAGAAAAATAAAATATGAAAACAGTTTGCTTCTACTCTTCAAGGTTGCATCCAAGATGGCAGCTCTCTCCAGTCATTTTCATTTCCATTCCTGAATTTTTAAAATACTTCAACAGACAGTGTATAAAACACAGCAGAGAGCAGTTGCTAAAAGTCCTTGACTTGGTGCCACCCACTGTGTTGGTTTTACTAAATCATGAGGATTAGCACTGTTCAACTACCTATGATATCAGCAGAATTTCCACGTGGCTGTGAATGTGATGCTTGGATTCACCTGAAATTCAAAAAAAAAACAAAAAAACAAAAAAACCTTTTACATGCAAAATGAGTTTTTCAAACTACTGAAAAGGTAAAGACAACTCAAAGTGAAAGCAGAAGAATAGTGGCAGCTACCAAATGTGGTATCACACATAGGATCAGGGGCACTGCTGGGGGGCAGTGATAGCTTGTGGCTTCCATATAATTGGGGCAGTGAATGCATTCCAAGTTTTAGTTCAAACTTCAAAGGAACTAGACAAGACACCAAACCACTTTTGAGGATAAGGTTCAGTACCACTGACAGATTCTTTATAGTTATGACTAATACCTGTATCAGATTCACCACTGAAATGGAATCCACTAGCCACCATTGTTGGAGGATGGCCATGCAAAGTCAAGTGCAATAATACAAAAGGAGTAGAGATGGGTTACAATGTTGTTCAGTTTGCCTTTGGTAAGAAGTTAGCCAAGTGTTCAAATATCTGCATAAACAGAAGGGGAGGGTGTCAGATTTTGGAGGAAGTGACAGTGACGGATTGGTCTGCGTAGGCAGAACATTCTGAATACAGTATTTAATTTCTGATTCCCTTTATAGACGTGTTTGTGGTGCTGAACTGGCATTGCTACTTTTCGGAAAAGCTCCTCATTTTTAAAATTTCCCTGGCAGGCAGGGACAAAATGTTTCTCTTTATGCCAGAAATGAATATGCCTATTGATAGGTCAAAAAATATTTAGCAAAAAAATATTCTTAGTCCTAGAATATACTCTGTGTGGCACGGTTCAGGTGCAAGACCCATATGTATGACTTTCAAGGACCACAAAAAAGTTGTTTCTTTTTTGTTCTATAGTTCCTAGAATCAACCTGGCAAAAAAAGAAAGAAAGAAAGAAAGAAAGAGAAAGAAAGAAAGAAAGAAAGAAAAAAGGTCCTGTCTTGAAATGTTCATATGAGTACATTCTCTTAGATTTAGAAAACTTTGGCCTTTGGTTTCAAAGTCTATAGAGTAGTAAAACAGTCAGTTAACAGCACAAGTCTCTGGCTTAATTATTATTAAAGAGTGTAAAGTACTAAAAATTACTAAAATGAAGTAAAACACTTGAGTGAAGATAAGATTTCTCATACTCTTGGCATATTTGTAAGAGTCCTTTGAAATGTTCCTTCTCTGAAACACTGTATGGGATTGTGGAAAGCAAAAGTACTTTTAGTGAAAAGCACATTATGAGCCCATTTTTTAAAAAACTGAAAAACCGTCAACATAGTTCTACTCATTTTATCTGGTAAGTAGGATATTATGGGATCAGGGTACATTTTGGGCAATCTTAGGCAGGGCTTACCATTACAGTGAGCACCAGGGGAAGCAGTTCTGGGAGTCATAAAAGGGCAGCAAATTACCAGTTTATTTAATTTTGTACAATATTGCCTGTATTTTTACTGACAGGTAGGGCAAGAGCTCCTTACAGAATTTTCTGCTTTGGGGTCCTTTACTATGGATGGGAATGGGGGCGTTGTTTTGTGTTCCATCTCTGGCAGCATGATGTTTTGGTTCAGCTCTATGCAGTACACATGACATTTTCTGTACCATGAGATTTGGAGATTTTTGCCCCATGCATGCAGCCCTCCAATGTTCACTTCATACGAGTTGCAATTAGATCAAGAAGTCTCTAATTAACCATAATTTTCCATATTCCAACTTCAGATCATTGTTTTACAGCTGATAACCATTCTTTCTCAGTCAGACAAAGCATAATATGTAGTAGATGGCAAGATTTGGTAAATCATGTTCATATCCCATCTTCAGCTTAGGTTATTTATAGTCCAAAAGCATCTTCTGTGGTGAGACAAAGACCTCATTCCCACTACCTTTTAAATCAGCTCGTGAATCAGTTTGAACCGATTCAAACAACCCTGGTTCCCACTTAACCCGAATTGCTGAAGTGATTCCAAGAGGGGGGCCATGCTCCAGGCTCATTTAACCTGCGTCTTTATGGTGCTGATTTTTTCCGCTTATCCCAGATCCATATAATGTATTGTAGTAATGCTGAAGTTGGAGCACTAGAAGCTACCATGATTCTTAAAGGTTTACCAGCCTTTTGTCAGGATCCAGTGATGTTGGTCTGTGATGGAATTGCTCTAGGTAGAAGAAATGAGGAGGGAACCAGCCTTGCAGCTCTTCAGGTGCTTTTAAAATCTCTTCCAAATATTTAAACAGTAGAAGCTTTTAGTTAGCACAGAAGGCAGTGAGAAAAAGAAGTGCCATCCCACTAATGCAGTGGTCCCCAACCTTTGGTCCTCCATTTGCTTTGGACTTCAGATCCCAGAAATCTAGCCAACTTGGCCAATAGTAAGGAATTATGGGAGTTTAAGTCCAAAACTGAAGGAGGACCAAATATTGGAAACCAATACACTAGTGAGTATCTGTTCATGCAATGGAATTTTGGGATATATATATATATATATATATATTACTTTGAAGACAGACCAATGGTTCTTAAACTTATATCCCCAGTTTCTCCTGCAGCTTCCATAATCCCTGACCATTAACCATACTGGCAGAGAGTAGAAGACCAACAATATCTTGGCACCCATGTTTGAGAACCGTTGATCTAAGGAATCTGTATGGTCTCCAAACTGTAAAATAATTTCACTTTGTCATAATTATATCTATTTATAAAAAACTATACTGGATGTTGTCCCATTGTTAGTAGTGGAATACAGCATTTATAGCACAATAAGTGTTTTAAGGGTGAAAGGTTGGCTATGAGATGGATCTACTTAGCCTAGGTGAGGTAGACACTCAATTCTGCTAGATTAACCACTATCATGGGAGCAGGAAGAATGACTTTGACTCCTGACAATGACCTCACTATAATTTATGTGCTTTCAGCAAGGTGCAGGAACATTTAAATACCTTTTTGTGGAATGATCTCAAGAGTGAATCATTAGTGGAGGAGCATGTTAAGCTCTACTTTGAGGCTAGATTTTGGCAGAAGCCCTTAAGAAGTGCAAGAAGAATTATGCTGGATTAGACTAAAGGTCTATTTAGTTGAATGTTTTGTTTGCATGGTAGCCAGCTGGCTGCCTAAGGGAAGCCCATAAGCAGAAAGAGACTGTAACTGTTCCTCAGTAATTAATATGTCGAAGCATATTTCCTCTGATATGGAGTTAATCCATCACCATCATTACTAGTAGCTAAATTATCTTCACATTGAACGGGTATTAACCGAACTGAGAGGAGTGAAGAGGAAGGCATCCAAAGTAACTCCAATTTGTCTTGACATTTTCACAAGCATGAAACCCAGGTAATAGTACACAGGGTTAATCACAGATCTGGAAGGGACCCACAAAATCATTAGTAAAAGTCCCTGCCAATACAGGATACCCACTGCTACTGCATAGCTAGTAGATGTTAAGAAGTTCTACTGTAGGAAGCCACCACCTTACTGGATAGCCTGCTGTTGAATATTTCACACCATGAGAAAGAATTTAGCAGAAACCTCATGTCTTCTAATCTGAACCCATTACTTTTAGGCTTGTCAAGAGAAAGAGAAAACACATTTTCACAACTGTCCAAGTGCAGCTCTTCATATATTTCAAGATGGCTATCAGTCATATTGTTTCTTAATTGTCTCTTCTCCTAGATAAAATTGTTACATTCCTTTTACTTGTATTATTTGTATGACCTTTATTCATGTTATAAACTTTGTCAATTCTTAGAGGAAGTGATAGTCCTTAGAGGAGCTCTCTTTGTGCCTTGTAAAAAAATGCATATGCAGGTAGCAAACATTAGCCTGAATCTTGGCTGCTCCTCCTACCTGCAGTTAGACTTGTCAAATCAATCCTCAAATTATGAAAAAACACTTAGGTAAATTTCATTGATTCAGTTAGTCTACTCTAGTTTGGAATAACAATAATTAAAATCTATTCTAGTGGGGATTCAGGACTTTGTCTGTAGTCCTTCTTATTGTTGAAATCATCAGTGAATGATAGATCCTTCCAGGACATAATACACATTATTCCCCTGACTATAATATAAGCTTCTTCCTATGGATATAATGCATGCTTTTCCAGAAACCAAGATTTAAAGGATGTTAGGTAGAGTATCTTAACAGAATGATGGACAGATATAAGAAAGCAGCTTCACACTCTTGTCCTATTTCTGTATGGAGAACTTGGAAAAGTTACTGTTTTCAGCAACAATTGCCAGAATTTTGGAGAGTTGAACTCCAGGAATTTTACTAAAATAAGTAACATATCCAAGAGCTGTCTGTCTTCATGTTACAAATCATTGGGGGAGTTCTTCCACAGGATCATTTTTCTTACAGTAATGTACAAAAATCTATAATTTTTGGCTTTCGAAGCATTAGCCAACAAAAAGGGGTTACTGCATAAAACTTTTATTATATATGCTGGTGAAGAACAGATTAAATGACTCTTTTCCTAGTTTCTCTTAAAATTGTAACACTGCAGATTTACAGACTTTACTTCTTATTTCTGTACAATTTACATTGAAGGCATCTCAGTCAACATTATTTCATGATATTTCACAATGAATAATATATCAGTAAACAATGTTCTGCAATAAAAACTGATAAATAACAAATGATAAAGAAACAATGAATTACTAAAAACCAGAAATCTGTATACTGATTATTGTAATATCACATTTAAATGTTTTCTTTTTTAAAAAAAAATGCTTTTTTCCCTTTTTGTTAAGAATATTTTCTTTCGAACAGAAAACTAATATTTGTTTCCAGCTTAATATTTAAATATTTCTGACTGCTAATTAGTTTATGACTACTGTACAAAGTCTATCTTTTAAACCTTTCCAGAATGCTCAAGAGGCACATGGCGTGGCTGTACCAACACCATCAGTACCAGAAGGCTTTGAAGAGAAATCACCTCTGGGTAAGATGAAAGTTTTCCATAGAGCTAATCTCCTTTGCATATGTGCAATGTTCGGTACAGCTTATTATTACTTAAATCCCAGACCTTTGTACTGGGAAGTTAATCATGACATCCTTGCAATGCCAACGCAATTACAAATGTTGTGGTTCAGATTAATGTTAATTTATGATCTTTTACTTTTCATTTAAGAATGAACAAGTCTTATGATTAAGAAGTTAGGCACCAAGTCCTGAGCCGATAATAATACATTGACTGTGTAATCAGTCAAGTTATTAAACCTTTATTCAATGAAGTATATCATCCACCTAAAACAAACAAACTGAAAAAACAACAACAGTTAGAACACCTCATGGTCAATCAGTGGTGCTCTTAGGTCAAGACTGTAGGATAAAAGTCCAGAGCCACTCTCCACAGATCAAACAGTCTCCCAAAGTGAGCAGAGCTAATCTACTACATTTTGAAATGTAGTAATATAAACACTGTGGTCTAAAAGCACCCTACTGGTAAGAACATACAGTCCGGTGTCAATCTGCTCTTGGTGAACAGCTGACAGGCAAGACAAACAAGGGTATTTTGCATGGATGTTTAGCAGGGAAGTTTGGAGGGGGAGGCCCTGAGTTCTGTTTCAGTGTCTACTTAAGACTACTGAATATGGACAGTGAGGGACTGCTGCGGTCACCTGCAACAGCTGTGGTATGTTTGTGTTCCTGCTGAAGGATGTGTATGACTTCACCTACACCAAGTGTTAAGTTGATTCCCCTGTTGGAAGAGGAGATCCATCAACCTGAGGCCCATTTATCCACTCTGCAGCATGAGGCTTTCTTGGACAGAGCAGAGCAAACTGTCCTATCAAGGAACACACAGGGGGATGTTTCTGGGGAGGAGGTCAGTTCCCATTCACAGGAAATAGAAAGTTGGAGGGATGTGACAAGTAGAAGGACCAGGGATCATTCTGAGAGTTTGGAACTCCCGAATCAATTGAAAGCATTCTCCCTTATCAGTAATGATGAGGGGAAGAGCGGCAGTCAGTCCTCAGAGAAAGTGCCTGAGACCTTGGAAGGTTCAGCACATGAAATGGCCTCTGCCAAACCTCGGAGGATGTGAGTGGTGGTGGTAAGGGACTCCTTGTGGAAGGGTACAGAATCAGTAGTTTGTGGGACAGACAAGATGTCTCAAAAGGTGTGCTGTCTTCCTGGGGCAAAAATCCACAATGTAATGGAAAGGCTGACAAGACTCATCAAGCCTACTAACCATTATCCCTTCGTTTTGGTCCATGTGGGAACCAATGACACTGCAAGGCATAGTTTGGATTTATATCATACTTTTCTCCCACAATGAGATTCAAGGCAGGTTTCAATAACTGTAAGAGACAGAAATAAAAACTTTGATTACAAAAATTTAAACAAAGTAATTAAACATTGTTAATATTAAAACTTAAGTTAAAAACACATAGTTAAAACCAGTAAAAAATGTAAAAAGCGTTTACAGCACACAGTTCAACACAGGTAAAATCCATCCACCAAACACCTGCCTAAATAAAAATGCCTTCAGCTGCTGGTGAAAAAAGAGCAGGGAGGGGACTAACCTGACTTCTCGTGGAAGGGAGTTCCACAGTCTGGGAGCAGCCACAGAGAAGGCTCCCTCCCAAGTTCTTACCAACCACACCTGTAAAAGTGGTGGGACTGAAAGAAAGTGCTCCCCTGCTGATCTTTGCACTTGGGCTGGCTTGTATAAGGAAATGCGGTCCTTCAGATAGTCTGGATGGGGCAGCAGTTCATCAAGTGCTGGACATAACAGCCCAAATGTTATACAGAGAACAAGGCAGATAGCATAAGAACACAACAGTGGCGGCAGGGGAACCTTTAAAAGGCAGATAGGGGGAATGGCCCATGGCTGAGATACCACTATACTAATGCACAGAGTGAGGGAAAGAGTGTGCATTTGAATTCTCAGATATAATAGGCATCACTAAAATCTGGTGGGATGAGTCTTATGATTGGAATGTAGTAATAAAGGAGTACAGGGTATTGGAATGTAGCTTGGAAGATAAAGGTAATACTGTGAATATAGTGTATCTGATTTCAGTAAGGCCTTTAACAAAGTCCTCGTTGATGCCCTTGTGAAAAAGCTAGTAAAATTTGGGTTAGGCAACGTGACTATTAGGTGGATTTGGAATTGGTTGACTGACTAAACCCAAAGGGGACAGTGGCTCCTTCCTTGTCCTGGAGAGAAGAAACTAGTGGGGTGCCACAAGGATGACAGGATAGCTTCTTTAAATATTGAAGGCTATTGAAGGGTAGTCCTGTTGAGGATGGAGCAAGCTTGTTTTCTGCTACTCCAGAGACTAGGACACAGAACAATGGATTCAAGCTGCAGAAAAAGAGATTCCACCTAAACTTGAGGAAGAACTGGTGGAAATTATAAAGTTTTATGGGTGGCATCTAGCAAGTTAGTCTGCCTTGGTTGTTGTGGGGATAAAATGACATTACTTTGCTTGTGTTGCCATGGAGGAAGGGTGTGAAAAGAAGCTCTAGTTATGATGAAGGGCAACAGACTAAGCTGCAGTTAATGTAAAATGAAAGCTCCTGTTCTTGAAACTAGAAGGGGAAGAAAAGAAGCCACTCTTACCTCGTAAGATGGTTTAGGATCCAGTGAGCTTCCTCACTCTCCTCCTCCTTCCTAAGAGAGAGGCAGAAGCTGCTCAAAGTTCCCTCCTCATCTTTCTCTTCTCCTTCAGGATACAAAGTTGGGTGAGCAAAGATGGAGGAGGGAATAGCATCTCCAAGTTTTGCACCCCTCTCTAGCAACAATCACACACCCCTCAGGGCTCATACCTCACAGTTTGAGAACCACTGGGTTACATGATAACATAATAAAAATAAATAAATAAATAAATAAATAAATAAAATTATTTTTATCCTGTGTAACACAACTGGGGTCGCTTACAACATTAAAACATACATTCCCATATCTCAAAATAATGGTATATGATATTGTATGTATTATATTGTAATCAGCTATGTAAGAAGTTCAGAAAAGTAAGCTTTTATTATCACAGAAAGTTAGGAAGTTTGGGGATCAGACCAAGTCATAGATGACAAAGCTATAACCTGATGATACTGGTTATATATTACTTGTGATGCTAGAAACTGCATCCCTCTCTACCAGTTATTGGATGACACAAATTAAAATATGAGATCCCATGCATGATCTTCTTATGGGCCTCTGATAGATCTTTGGGTATCCACTGTACAAATAAAATTGTAGACTAGGTAGGATTTTGATCTTATTTAGTGCAAGTCATTTTATGTTCTTTGTTCTGAATACCTGCGTCTCAACTGTTGGGCCTCTTCACCAGTCTACTTCACTATATGCACTAGATGGTGGCTGCTGCAAGCCCATTAGATTACTTTATTGTGGATTTACATTCACTGACAAACACTGAGATGCTCCATTATGATTAGCTCTGCTCATAGCCCACTAGGGCTGCTATAGAGCATGAAGGAGCAAAAGGTCTCTAGATGTCTTATGTTATATACCAATACAGCCTTTCATGAGCCAGAAAAGTCCTGTCTGAATGCACATAATCTTATTTCCATATCAGATCATAAGGATTTTCATTACATTGAGGATTTACAGAGGAAAAGCTGTTTAAGCAGTCCTTACCCTCTGCCACCTATCAGATGTACTGGACTACAAATCTCAAGACTACATGGCTTGCTCTTTGGTAATTTTGGGAGCTGTCATCAAACACACATATAGTAGAGCCAGCATAGCATATTGATTTGAATCTTGGATTAGGATTCTGGGAGACCAGGGTTCAAACCCCCCCCCCCCACACACACACACACTTAGCCATGAAAACCCAACTTGGTGGCAGTCTCTCAACCTCAGAGAAAGGCAGTGGAAACCCCACTCTGAAGTTTTTTTTGCCAAGAAACCCCTGTGATACACTCTGAAGATAAATGCCATCTTGAGAGAAAGACAGGATATAAATCCAATAAATAAATACATAAATTGGGGTTGCCCTAAGTCAGAAAACCCTACCACCACCCATCTAAAAAGCAGAGGGTTGTAACCAACCTATTTGATTCTGAAGCCAGCAAAGCAATAATGAACATTTGAAATGTAGCACCAGATTACTTTTCAGCATTACAGTCTCTTATGATCTGATTTGTTCATATGTTTTAAGAAGAGGTTCTTTTTTTTTAATTTATTTTTAAATGTTCAATTTTTGATCATTTTCTTCTCTATCTATTCATTCTTTTTACTTTTCTGGCTGTCCTATAGATGTGATTGTTTTTTTTTTAAAAAAAAACTACTGTACAATGAACTCAAAATAGTGAGTGCTGCCAAGGGAAAGGCTTGGCACGGAGATAAGGGGGAGTTGAATCAACCAGCCTCTTCAAATGGCATAATCAACTACTTTTTGCAGTCAGGGAGCCATGGCAATTATCAAATATTTTTTAAATTAAGTTACTTCCCTGTTAATGAATAAAGTCTTGTTTACTACAGACCCCTCCCCCCACCTTTCCCCAAGAGGGAAGCTGGAAAGCAGTTAGATTTTGTTTGTCTTGCTTGTTTGATAGTGACCCTTGATAGGGTTGCTAGCCTTCCAGACTCCAGCTTCTGTTCCCTTGACAAGAGGAACATTTCATGAACACCAGCTAGGTGGAGTAGCATATGTGATTTCACTTACTAGGTGCTAGAAATACCCATTGAGATACCCATTGAAATTCCCCAAAGAAATTTGTCTATAAGTCCAGAAATGTGAGACTAGCATCAGGCTCAGGTGTATATGGTGGCCACTTAATTTATAAGATATGGTTGGCTAGGGATAATTTAAACAGTGCTACTCAGGAAAGTTGTGGCCCATGGACTGTGCCAATCCAAAAGCTACCAGCTGCTGTTTTTTGGAAAGTTCCCAGGAAAGAAAGAAAACAGTCATAACTAATGGGCAAAAATATGGTTCCAGTCCCTGGTACACTAGCAGAAAATGTAACTGCTGGTCTCTCGTAATGCATAGTTTGAGAGATGCTGGCTTAAAGTGCAGCATGGGCATATAGGAGGGGAGACTGGACCTTTCCTACACCTCCCAAACAGCTTTGCTCTACCTGTTCTCCTCACTATAAAGCATTATAGCTAAAAGTAACACAGCAGAAAACATGAGGGAAGAAGCGGTTTGGGGAGATTAGTATTGGCAAGGGAAAGATACATTCTCCAGATAATTCCCATTCACTCCCCCTGTGCTTCAAAGTCAACCCCCTGACACATGTGTGCTCTATAAGAATCCTGCCCAACTTGAGTTGCACAGATGTTATAACATGTTTGTCTGGTAGGATTAAATCAGACACAGTATGAAATGTATGTTTGCATTTCATATGCAGGTTTATAAAGATGCAAACAGAAGCAATCAGGGTGGAGCGGGTTGATATTTATCAGGATTGAGGGGACAGGGAGAGAGTATACCTTTTCATCCCCTGATGAAGTCTTGAGGAAAATATCTTCTCTGAATTTGCTTTAGTCCCAATGACTGACAGTAAGACAGAAGGCAATAGGAAACAAGGAAGACTGCATTACAGGTGGATAGGCAGGTTGCTGGAAGGAAACCATGCCCTGAGTTTGCAAGACCTGAGCAGGGTTGTTGATAACAGTGTGACATGAAGATCTCTCATTCATTTTGGGCTGCTATAACTCAAAAGTCAATAGGACAGCATTTAACAACAACCCAGTGGATAATTATTGCTTCCTCCCCCTCTAGTGGATTCAATTTGCATGTATAAAACTACAAATTAAATGGAAATATGCATTCAAAATATGTCATGTCATCATGTGTTGTGGCCCACCCACTACAGGCACAGTAGGCAACTTCACTAGACTGGGGGAATGCACACGCTACTGGATTTTCTTGTGCCTGTTAAAACTTGACCACCCAGTAATTCTGTGAAACATGATACATAGCAGGGAGTGGACAGAATTTCTCAAAAAATTGTTGGAATCTGAGTGATGGCAGGAACCTGAGGGCACTTGCAAAAATAGCTAGGAATATTTGTGGATATGGTCTGTGCATTGCCCAATCTATGAGAGTGAAGAAACAGGACACATATCTAATAATCAGTTTAGAAAGGTTCTCTTTGGACTACAGCTCTCTCTCAGAGTTCACTAGCCAACACTGCCATTTCTCATGCTGGCTGGGGACTTCTACTAAGTTGCAGTCCATGCAGTAATTTATAAGCATTTCCAATAATCTAATCCAGGTGAAGGAAGTCCCATCAACTATATGAATATGCTCTCTTCATATGCACAGGAGACTCTAATGCACGTGTGAGAAGACAGATGGATTTCTGGAATGAGACAAAGAAATGCTGTGTATGGTGCTTTAACACTGCCTTAACTGCCATGGCTCCATCCTATGAAATTCAAGGATTTGTACTTTGATGAGGTGCTTAAAATTCTCAGCCAGAAAGCTATAATGGTATAGTTCAAGGGATTTCTCTAGTATTCCAACTAAGATTCCATAGGAAAGAGCTATAGCAGTTAATGTGGGATGAAACGTCTACAGTGGGCCCTTGGTATCTGCTGGGGCTTGGTTCCAGGACCTCCTGTGAATAGAGAATCCATGGATGTTCATCCCATGGCATAGTCAAATGGTATCCCTTATATAAATTGGTAAAATCAACATTTGTTGGGTTTTTTTTTTAATTTCTATATTTTAAAAATATTTTCAAGCTGTGGGTGCTTGGATCCGTGGATAAAAAATCTATGGATAAGGAAGCCTGTTTGTATAACTGTGCAGTGTGAATACATCCAAGGTTTTCTTCTGCTGTCATTTATTTATTTCACAATCCAAAAGAACATCTAAAAACTAAAGAAAGCTATATAATAAGAAAAATGTGAATCAATTTCCTTTAATTATTACCAGATTTTCAGTTCCTATGGTATTTTCTAGGGAAAAGACAGACACACGTACGTCTGATGAAGCCAAAATATTCAACTATACTAATATTGAATTGACCTATCTAAAATAGAGGGACTTAATGCTATGTGCTGTTTTCTCTCTAGGACCTGGTTCTCAAATCAATGGCAGTTACAGAAAGTACAATTCAGTGCTTGACCTGAGACCCAAGGCATTTGAAAATTACTTGGATGATGACTACATTCCACCACCACCATCAGTTCCTCCACCACCACCACCTTCAGTTGATCTCCCTCTAGCTCAACCTTCCATACAAACTGCAGCTCCACTTTCTATGGAGGTACCACCTCCACCTTCTGTGGCACCTCCACCCCCACCTCCACCGTCTATGCCTCCTCCACCACCACCTTCAATGCCAGCTCAGTCTCCTTCATCTCTGGCTCCACCTTCATATCCATATTCCAATCTGTCGTCTCCCAGTACTCCATCCCCACCAGACTTTATTCCTCCTACTCCTCCTCTGGCTTTTGTTGATGGTGCAGCCCCTTCACATTCACCACCGCCTCACACTCCACCCTTCTCAAATGGTGTGTCCAAATGGAAATCTGAGACTGTTTTAAATATCAGGGAGCTAGATACCACCCCCCATAATCTGAACCTCAATACTCCTTCAACTCCTATCAATAAGGAATCACAGTTGTCACAATCTAGCCCAGACCCTCATCTCACTTTCCCTCGGTCATTAAAAATACCTCCTCCTACTCCTGTGAGAACATCATCTATTCCCCCAGGAGAAAAAGAATCTAGCTCCAAAGATGAACTGCTCCCTAAAATGGTTCCTCACAGTCGACCTGCCCTGCCACCAAATTTTACGGTACGGCCTGCAGCTGCAGCTCACTCAGAGGGAGAGGCTAGGGGAAAAACTACTTTGGAAAAACCATCCATATTAATCACAGAATCTGGGAATCCAGATTCTAATGGTTCTTCTACTACTCCACATGTGGTATTATCTGCAGGAAAAACAGAGCTTCTTTCTCTGGAACATGCAACCTCTGATGATGATCATGATGATGATTGGAAGGATCGTACCAGTTTGGACAAATTGAAGCATGAACTCTCTGCCCTGCTGTCCTCTTCATGCAGAAAAGAGGACCGACAGCAAGACAGAAATGTTTCTTCCAAGCTTAAAACCAGCATTACAGATAGCAACCAGGTTATTACAGATGGATTAAAACAAGCTAAGCCTGCCACAAGTAGCCCACAGTCACCACAAGCAATAGAGAGAGAGAGGAGGGAAAAGACACCAGCTAAAACACCTTCTCCAAGAAAAGCCTTTCCCGGTGATGCCATTTCAACTCCAGACACTAAGTCTGCCTCCATGCAAGCAAATTGTGTTATAACATACAAAGATGAATTGGAAGCTTTGCTGTCTCCAACCAAGAATGGAGGCCCACCCTTGGCTCTTACAAACCTGAGACATAATCCAGAAACAAAAAAACAAGTTACTCTTCAGTTTGGTGGCAATCAGATCAATAGTGGAGGGACAAAGCTTCCAATACATCAGAATAGCCCAACATCAGGAGTGGCAGAGAAAGACCCTAAGGCTTCTAGCACGCCTTCTGGTTACTCGCCAACTGACAACATTCAAAAACCTCCAGTCTCCCCTCTGAAACCAAAGAATGGACTCTCAGTTCCAGCTGCACCTTCACCAGCCTCTTCTGGAGTTCCCTCACCCATACAAACAGCATCTCCCACTGTGGATTTCTCCCTCCTGCAGTACAAAATGCATAGGACAAAGTTTGGCTCTGTTGACAGCCTGGCCTCTGCTGCTTCTTCCCAAACTACAGAAGATGGGCCAGCAAACCTAAGGGACTTTGCAGAGCCCAGATCCCCAGTCACATCCACTCTCTCTAGGAATGCTGATAAAGCAGATAGCGAGGTTTTAATTCATCCTGTTACAGGAGAGAAAGTAGAGAAAGGCTCCCCAATGGCTCTTCTCTTGGCTGCACAGCAACGGGCCCAGAGAGGCAGACGTTCTGCTGTTGCTTCCCGGCAGAATAGTTATCTATCTGAGAAGCCTCTGCTCAAGTTATCAGAAAAGCTACACAATAGCAGTCAGTCAGAGACAAGCTCATCCACCATTTACTACAGTGATGCCAAGCCCAACTCCATCACAGTTGTACCAAAGTCCCTGCAAAAGGAATCCTTGGAAGTCTCAGAAAATAAGTCTCAGAATATTACCCAATCAAATGCATATAGTTCTAGTTTAGTTCAAAGTCTGCTGGAATCCAGTAACTTGAAACAGCAAGACCCTCAAAGTGTGCCAGGAGGAACATCTATACACCCTCACACTACACCTCCAAACCACATTGTGAGCAATAATGAGGCTTTGGAAGAAGAGTTTGATTATGAGATCATTCCCCCTCCACCAGAGTTCAGCAATGATGCCAGTGCAGCCCCAGATGTGTCTTCAAATAGGGAAGAAAATCACAAAGACTCCAACATCCCAAATGACTTTCAGGCCTCAGATAAGAGACTTGACTGCAGTTACTCAAGCTATGACTATGGCAACAATTATTCACTAACATCCAAACCAACCTTGGAAAACAGTATGAGACCCAGTGGATACAGCCACCATTATCCAGGTGGGAGCTACTCCTCTAGTTATCTCAGTCCCTATTCCAACAGTCGGCCTCTGATTAAAAAGCGTCTTTATGTGTCAGAGACAGACAGGTCATATGGCAGGGCAGCCATGTCTACTCGCAGTATGAGCACACCCACTACCTATGGCCACAATACAATGGCATACAATTCTCAGGCTGTTGAAGGGATACACCGGGTCAACTCTACTCACAGGAATGTACCCTCCAGCATGCAAGGGAGAAGGGTGTCGCTGGAATTACCTGGGAAAGCGTTGACTTATAATAATGCCTCCGGTGATGCCAGGTATAAAAGCCAGAGTGGAGAGTATACTACCAATGCAGCAGGTGCCAGAAGGTATGTTTCACTTGCCCTAATTACAGATTATGGTGCAAGATAGGGGCTGCAGGAAATGATTGCTAGTTAGATGCAAGCGTGCAGGTAGCATCTGGGGAGGGGGGAGCCCTTCAGTTTCCACAGCTTTGTACCAGAGTTCTTTACAGGAGATTAATGCATTAAAGATCTAAGATTTTTTTCTGGGGAAGGACTCTATAGATTTCATCAGATTTTCAAAGGGGCCCATGATCCAAAGCAGCTTAAGAATCACTGGTCTACTAGTTGGAAGTTTTTTTCTTCCTCCCAACAATAGTAGGGAAATCGTTATCAAAGCATGCTTTTTTATATCTCACATCTTGTTGTTGTCCCTTGTTCGCTAACTAGAGACCAAATCCATAGTCCTAGATATGAATGCAGAGTCAATAAAAGTTGCACATACAACCATTTTCCCATTTACAAAGCAGCTGTCCTCTTCAGACAGGTGACTGACTGACTGAATTGGGGGGGGGGGGAGGGGGAGGGTGTTACCAAAATCTCATCTGGAGGAAAGTACTACCATTACTAGATGGGATACTGTTCACATTTCAAAATGTAGGGCCCGAACAGATAGGCCAAAAATAAAGCTGCTTCAGGTCATTTTGGAGGTATGCTGTTTAAATGACACATGCATCTTAAGAGGCCAAAGCTGTGCCAAAGCTGCACTCCAGTCTTTAGGATTGGAGTGTGGCTTTGGTGCCACTTCCACTTAGGGTGCATGCATCATTTAACAGCATACCTCCAAAGTGACCCAAAGCAGCTTTATTTTGGTCTGTCTGTTTGGGCCCATACTTACATTGTAAATCTTACACACCTCTAGCTGGGGGTTTTATTCAGCTAAGTAGGCCATACTTCCAAGTAAGCAAGATGATGATGATGATGATGATTAAAAAAAAAAACATATATTGAGATGCTCCAGGCAGCTATGTTATCTACCATTTATGATAGTATTTCAGTACTGTTACAGATTACCAAGAGAAGCAAGGATCTGTTCTATCAGGAGAGTGGTCAAAAAAGAGGGAAGAAAAAGAAAAAAAGAAAAAAAGATTTTGTTTGTACTGTATACCTGGAGTATGTGCTTACATTAACCTAAGGACATCCCATCACCAAAATCCCAATTTATTCAAGAGTTAATAAAAATGATTGCTGTAAAATATTTTCTTGTTCTTGGAATGAAAGCTGACCATCAGTTTTTCTTATATAATTTCCCTACCTGATTATCATATATTGTTTCACAGGATCTTAGAATCATAGAATCATAGAGTTGTAAGAGACCACAAGGGCCATCCAGTCCAACTCCCTGCCATGCAGGAATTCTCCATCTTGTATAATGTATTATATGAATAAGGATTTCCATATTGCTTAATGGTATTTTTACTTTCCCCCCTCCCTTTCAGGCCTTCCCATGGAAGTCTACAGTATGATACAACTGCAAATACATTCACTGTCAGACCTGGGACAAGACAACCCATTTCTTATTCATACCAAGGAGGTCTTCGTTGAGGCATGCATGTCAAGAGGAACTTGCCACACCTCTGGACAAATCTGATGCTACACATCATAACCTCATCCTCTCCACTTTGTTATGAGCTTCCTTTCATAGTTCTTTAGGGCCTAGAAGTAGTCCTGTTTCTTTCCTGTAAACAGACTGGTTGTAAGTTATTGTAGACAAGAGCAAGAATCAGTCTAGAAAACTTATATCCTACTACTTAGGGCTTCTGTGCAGTACCGTAACAGAGTAAATGTTGTGTGATACAGCAACATTTCTTAACTTAAAGCATATGTGTAATTTTATAGACTTTCTTTTGTCTAGGGTGAGATTGGCCAGTAGGTAATTACCTAGAGCCTGTACTTATGGGGGGGGGGAAATCTACCTTGTACAACAGCTTCAAGAACATGCAACCAAACAACAAACAGTACTGAAGAAAAGTTTGACATTCTTGTCCTACAGAGGGACAAGGAACAGCTAAGGAGTCACAGAAAGAGAAAAGGTAAGCAGAGGCCCCAGCTTTTCAATAAAGGTTGTTAAATAGCAGTTAACCCCTGCCAACTGAGGCCTAGACCTGAAAGAAGTGGATTCTGCTGAGAAGAAAAACATATAGTTGTAGGAAAGGGGAAGAAATGTTTAGTCTGGAGAAGAGAAGGTTAAGAGGTGATATGATAGCCGTATTTAAATACTTGAAGGGATGTCATATTGAGGAGGGAGCAAGCTTGTTTTCTGCTGCTCCAGAGACTAGAACGTGGAGCAGTATATGCAAGCTGCAGGAGAAGAGATTCCAGCTCAACATTAAGAGGAACTTTTTAACAGTAAGGGCTGTTAGACAGTGGAACACACTCCCTCAGAGAGTGGTGGAGTCTCCCTCTTTGGAGGTCTTTAAACAGGGGCTGGATGGCCATGTGTCAGGGATGCTTTGATGGAGAGTTCCTGCATGGCAGGGGATTGGACTGGATAGCCCTTGTGGTCCTTTCCAACTCTATGATTCTATAAGAAAGCACAATGAGCCAGAATGAATAAGAGGGACTAGGGCAACCTTCTTCAACCTGAAACCCTCCAAGTGTGTCCTCTGTAGCCACCATTGCAGTGACTATGTTGGCTGGTGATGATGAGTTGCTTTCTAACACACTTTGAGGACATCAGGCTGGGGGACGCTGGACTAGAGTCATACTTGTTGCTTTAACAGCTTCAAGAAGAAATGTTCAAGAAAGGTTACAGTGACTGAATTTCTGCTTATCTACAGCTGGAACCCAGACAGAAGATGCATTGGTAGGGCAGGGAGAAGTTACCAGATGCAGTCAAATCTGATGGAAGCATATGCACATATTCCTTCATTTGTGTGCTTATATTTCAACTAGGGTACAAAGATATTTCAGATCATATCTTTGTCAAATTCTAGAACAACGTGTTTGATATTTGCATCACTCAGTTCAAGAGATGTGAATGAAACTTCCCAACAATGTTAAGTAGCCATACAACAATCAGTTTGCTTGGCCCATTGCTGTTACAATAACCTGTAACATTCAACTGTGTAATTTGATATGAGGAAGAGATTTTGAGTAAGAAACTGCACAGAGAAATACATTTTAAAATCCCATATGTTTGTTAATTTGCACCCTGTACATTCCATTTAAAACAGGGGCAAGGGACCTTTTTTTGAGGGGGGGGGACTGAAGGCCAAATTTCAATTTAGGAAGGGTCTGCTGGACTGCATTCCAGTAGTGGGCAAATGTATAGGTACAGAAAAGGGTCAAAGCAAAGTGGGCAAGACCAAATCAAATTTTTATCAATTTGGATGATTTCCAACCAAGGTACTGTACAGCTGAATTTTACACATGTCTAATGCCCCTCCTACTATTTCTTGGACAGGATGAGAAGCTCAGTGGCTATAGTGTCCCTGAATTTTTAAGAAATTGGGATAAATCTTCTGGTTCCAATCTGACCCTTGTACAAAATGCTAGTATCTTTCCAAGGAGGTAGCTAACACTCTGGTATGGGGATTTTGAAATTTTTGCATGGTGGTAAGGGCACTTTTACAGAATAGGTGCTGGCACCTATAAGTATAATGTTGAAGATATATTTCAGTTTGCAATTAAAACAGAAGAAATGCAGGTTGAAAGCTCATCCTTGAAAATGATGATCTTTAAAAACCACATTCTGATAGTAGCTAGCCAGATTTCTTCAGGTGTAAACATTACTCAATAAGATTCACTTCAAAATAGGTGAATATATGATTACAGCAGTGTTTCCCAAACTTTAAGCCTCCAGGTATTTTGGACTTCAGCACTCAGAAATCCTAACCAGTTAGAGCCAACAATCAGGAGTGTTGGGAGGTGAAGTCCACAATATTTGGAGGATGAAAATTTGGCAACCACTGGATCATAGCATCTTAATGCAACTTGGTTTGTATTCTCAAATGGGACTTCCCCATTACATAACTGTTGGTTATTTATGTTGGTCTATTTGTCTCTTACAAACAAATGTTGACAATAATAATAATTCTAAACCTCTTATTCATAAGCTAATTCCATAGTCGATACATGCAGCACTGGCTTTTAGGATTGCACTTCCAAACTATTTTTCTGCAGAAAAAAAAAAACACATATTTTCATATTCTCTCTTTAATGTTGCTGCAATTTCGCAAATACAAATACAAAATCTTGCTGATTTGGCCCAGCAACATATTCTTTCATATAAAGGCATCTTTCAGTATTATGCCATTTCAGTTCAAATCAGATCTATTTATTTAGGTGATCAGATCTCAGTCTGTTAGGGTTGCTTGCTTCCTCAAGAAGAGCAACCAAAACAAATACTGGAAAGAGCTCTTGTGCAAAAGAAAGTTATGGTAGCTGCTTGTCCTTTCAAGATGAGGAGAGCCCTCTATTCTGCTGTATTTAGTCATCTAACTTTAAATTGCATTACATTGTTCCCTATGCTTAACCTGTACATAAACACCTGGACTGTGATACTAATATAAATAAGTTTATAGACGGAACCTATTCCATCTTCTCCTCACCCCGTAGTCTCCTGCATCCCCAGGACTGAAAAGTTGTCCTGAACAATGTGGAATGGGCTCCTAGAGGAGCAAGTAGTCTTATGGCCCCTAAATTTTCTTTCCATGTTTGCTTGTAAGTAATGACAACTGCTGGCTTCCATGGTGGCTAGTAATGATAGTTTTAAGGAAGCTATCCAAGACATTGAATTTGTCTTGATGACTGATGTCCCACTGGCATGGAAGCCCACATCTGCCTCTGCTTATTATTACACTCATCCATCAAGTTGCTCTGATCAGAAACTGCAGAGACATGGTTGTATTATTCACACAAATAAGTGTATTCCAGATATAGTAATACAGACATATATATTCTATGTAGGGGAAATAAGTGAAATAATCTCAGTGCCTTAGATTTACAAATGAAGGGGTGTCTCTCTCACCCTGGGGGTGCTGCTATGATTTCCAGTGTATTTTCTCAGGCTGCATCTGCACTGCAGAAATAATCTAGTCTGATAATTTAACAGCCAGAGCTCTCTGCCAGAGAAGGCTAAATGTCTCACAAAACTTCTATTCCCAGAATTTCATAGTGTTAAGCGATGGCAGTTAAAGTGGTGTCAAACTGGATTATTTCTACAGTGTGGATACATCTATTGTCTGCTTGTATTAGTGGCCCTCTGTCAACTGCAGTTTCCAAATGTTCTTCATTAACGGAAGCTGAACACATCAGAAAGGAGATATGGAAGTAGCTTGGGATAAGCAAGGGAGCTTGTACTCTCAGTATGTATCACAGGTTGTTAAACCTAATTCAGGTTGCCAATATTTGTAAATGTTCACAGAGACAAACAAAGTAATATTTACATCATAAGGAAATAAAGACTGTAAAATAAATGTAAAACATGAGAAAATGCAATGTACTATGGAGATATAAAGCACTTTGAAACAAGCATCTTGAATGGATTTTTAATTTTTCTAAGGTTCATGCAGTACTATCTAGTTCACATAATGTGCACAGGTATATAAACATGTGTTATGCAAATCTAACATAATCCTATTTAACTTGAAATTTAGGGAGCCAGTGTAGTGTAGTGTAGTCATTTGGATGTTGAACTATGACTCTGGAAACCAGGTTCAAATCTCTACTCAGCCATGGAAACTCACTGAGTGGCCACAGGAAAGTGACACTCTTTCAGCCTCAGAGGGAGGCACTGGCAAACCTCCTCTGGTGCCAAGAAAACTCTGTAATAGGGTCGCCCTAAGATGGAAATGGCTTAAAGGCAAAAACAACAAAACTTGAAATTTACTGTACCTTAAAATTAAGAATGAACTAATCTATACTAAGTTTGAAAACTGATAATTTTGTACTTAGTGTGTGTACATCTAAAAGACAGCATTTCTTTAACTTTTAACACACCAGCTTTTTTCCCCAATGGAAATATTAGATATAATGCAATAAATTCTGAAGTGTTGTTCTGCACTAAGAAAAATGAGAGTCTGAATATTGTGAGTGGCTACACTTATGAAAGAAGAGTTCTGAGTAAACAAGAAGAACGTGAAGTAATCTGCACAGAGATAAAACAACCATAGAATCTGCACTGAGTGCATTGCTCCATAAACTTGCACAATGCCTCTATAGTATTACATGTGCTGTCCTTGTGAGACTGTGAGGATAGTACAGAATGAGAAATTATCCATAAAGAGCTTTGCCCAAAATGATCATGAGAGCAAAAACAAAAATAATATTCTGACACAAAAGATTTCAGGATTTGGGCATTTTCTGTTTAGAACAAGTTGACATTTTATAAATAATCAAAACTACAATGTTTATTTATTTGCTTGTTTCATTTATTGCCCACCTTTCTTGCAAAAAGGATGTAAGATAGCTTTCAGGATCAAACCTTGGCTGCTGCACTGACCTATTAGTAAACATGAAATCCTGCATACAGGTCTCCTGTATATGTATATACAGGTCCCAGGGAGTTCAATACAGGTAAATTTGAGTACTGCCACAAATCAGCAGCATAGCTAACTGACGTAGTGGGAAAATATATTTCATAATTATCTTTGTGCATAAATGAACATAACTAAAGAAACCAGTCATTTACCACAAGTAAATTATTGAGCAATCTGTAGTAAGTCTTGTGGCATGTCATTTTTATTATATGCAGAGGAAGCTACTTTTGTAGAAGAATACATGTTATTTGTACTTGTAGCACCTACAAGACCACTGCACTAATTTCTCATGCAAGCAAAGTCATGCTCAAAATTCTGCAGCAAAAAATTCTGGATCAAATATTGATCAGAACAGTGACACCAGTTAAGAAATAAGAGGAAGAATAGGATTGGGAGGGAAAGCTATGGATAAGAACATAAAGTGCAAAGACATAATCTGAACATTAAAGTGAGGATAGGCCAAAGCCATTGTATTCCCCATCACCATGTATGAATGTGAGAGCTGGATAGTGAAAAAAGCCAATAGAACGAAAATCAGCTCATTTAAGGTGTGGTGCAGAAAAAGAGTGCTGAAGATAGTGTGGATGGCCAGGAAGACAAACTGGGTTCTAGAACAGATCAAACCCAAAATATTCCTGGAAGTCAAGATGACTAAACTGGGCTGTCATTCTTTGGACACATCATGAGGAAAAATGAATTATTAGAAAAGGCAATGATGTTAGGAAAAGCGGAAGGCAGTAGGAAGAGAGGAAGACCACATGCCAGATGGTTACACTTGATCTGAGAGGACATGAATCTGGGCTCACAGGACCTAAGAAGAGTGGTTGAGGACAGGGGGTCTTGAAGATATCTCATACGTAGGGTTACATGAGTCAAAGTCAACTCGAAAGCAGTTAACAACAAACATGTTATTTAGAACATCTTATGCCATATTGTTTGCATGAATATATACATGTTTTGTTATATGATCACAGGAATGTTGAGCTATTGGACTTGAATTTATTACTTTTCTGCTTATGGCAAGAAACAGTTTGTCAATAAGTACTTCCTTCTAGCACAAAGATTCATTTGGTGCTATGGCAGAACAAGGAGATAGTATGTGTACCCTGATCTGACTGTTAAAAAACAAAGTTCTGGGGCTGGCCAATTGTGTTCAGTTTTAAACTAGAATCAGTTGCTTCTGCAAGAGTATTATTTCCTAGAATACTAGAAATTCTTGCACGTTCAAATGTACCAAGACACTTGTACCACCTATGCACTTGCTTCACAGGTGAAAAGGTACATAGGTACTATAAGCATATAGAGTTCCTACTTATGAAAGTGATCCTGATTGGGACAAGACACACATAGCTCCTGGACCTCTTTGCTGCTACGTCTCCCTCTATTACACTCACCCACCCAAAGCACTTGAACCTCCAGGAACAGCAGTTCTTTAAAACAGAAGTAAACCTGTGGAGCAGGTCATGGCCAGTCCCAAATGGTTTAAGTGGCTGCTAGACTCCCAAAATTTGCCCACCCTTGCTCTACATAAGAATGGTTCCTGCACAGATCATGGCAGGATGTTTTAGTACAACATTTGCCTGTGAGGAATCAGTGAGTTTTAGTCCAAAGCATCTAAAGCTTTTCCAAGCTGTGGATTAATCCATAAGGTGTAGAGACAACCATTCAAATCTTGGTATCATACATGCAAAAGGGTTTAGGGTTTTATGGGTGGTTTTTTTGTCTTGCAGGAAAGTGATCCTTGTTAAAGCAGCTTCTGCTTCCCTTGCTGTTGTCTTTAATACCAATACCCAATGAGTCATCTTCACTAGAGATTCACACATGATGGGGCAACATGGGCAGGAAAGCTTGTTCTGCTGCTTACAAGCACTTAGGTTATAAATAGAATACAAGCCTTCAAAGCTGCCCATACAACTCCTTTCAGCAAGCCCTAACAGGACAGTCTTTTGAGATGGCAAATACTTGTGTTAATCCTCCCAAAGACCCAAAAAGAAAACTGTGAAACTTAAATACAACCATGCATGATTCTGGATGACAACCATTTTAAGCAAAGAAAGAATATGCACCTTCAGCATTTTTAAAATGGCAACAAAAACAAAATCCAAGGGAGACAGACAAAAGCCAGTTTGGGATGCATCTTTGGGAAATTTAAAATTGAGCCCCATATTCAGCACTTTTCTGCAGGTTTGGACAAGAACACTGCCAGACACTACACTCTTCCAGAAAGTTCAAAATGCCAGCTATGGAGATTCTTCCTTTTCTTGGGCACAGGAACAAAGCTTATTCTTCATTCCCATGTCTATGAAGAAGACACAGGGCTGTTCTGTTTCCTTAGTACATTTATTTCTGAGAAAGGGATTGGCAAAGGCCAGGTGAAGCCCAGTCCACCAAGCAGGGGTGACCAACTTTGGTATTCTTGGAGGCCATTATACAAAAAAATATTGAAGTGCTACTCCTTTACACTCTAAGCTCTTGGGACCCATGTAAACTTCATACAGAATTGCAACAGTCTTTTGGATGTCTTCAAACTCCACTGCCATTTCCTTCTCAAACATCCACATTCTCACAGTAGGGCCTGTTCTAAATTACCTAGGGTTAAGAATTACAGCCTTCACTAGCCAAGCCACAGAACTTGACACTGATGCAATTTCCCATCTGACACACTACAGGCTTGCCGTGATGATGTTTAGGCCACTGAAGCAAGATAAACACCCCTTGCCAACCAACAAACACAGCAACACAATGCACTACAAGTTGAAACATGTGCATGCCATCCACACTATATGGCACCCATACACCTAAGTACATATCTCTGGACTCGCAGGATGGTTACTACTCAGTGTGAACTGCTATGCTCTACTTTGGCAGCAGCCATATGTGATCTTCCAATTACCATACTTAAGGAACTTAAACACCTGCGATTCAAAGATTGTAATCAAAAGGTATTTTCTATAGAAGGGTTGGTTTTTCCAGTGTAATTTTCCATAATTTCTGGAAAGTGGCAATTTCATTACCTAATCTCATTCTAACCAGTTGAATTGGGTTTTACACTTCTATTTGTAGGCAGTCTTAATGTTGTTTAAAAAAAGTCTTCTAAGGAACTTTAGCATTAAAACTGCTTTATTTACAACCCAGTAGATGTCTGAGTCCTACTGCAGAAAAAACAACCAAAAAGTCCACATTAGACTCAGCAATTTGTTGTGGCAGATCTAGTAGCATTTAAAAATTTCCCCAAATGTGAACTTTCCTTATTTTTATTTATTAGTTTAAAAAGAGGCTATTCAAGAGGTACTTCTAGAATAGCCTTTATCAGAAGATCTTTAACAACAGACCAGGATAATACACAATCAATACCTGCCCCCTTGTGGTTTAGCAAAGAAAAACACAGCACATAAAATGTACCTACCCACAGTATTGCATAGTAAATCAATATGCAAACATTAGTACAAATTTTCTAGTGCAAATTTATGCAGTGAAGGAGTGGGTTTTTCTAACTACTTCATATGCCAGAATGGCCTTGAACCTCTTTATACAACAACATATTACAAGCTCTCCCATCCTCTCTTCCATTGCTCCCCATAATGAAAATATGTGTCCACACCATCTACTGGCCCAAATTACATGCTGTGTTATTCATACTTTAATATATTGCATGACTTGGCCAAATGCATTATGAATAAACAGTAATTGTGGAGCCCCCAAACTGGAATTTCCTCCAGATGGTGTTGTGGTTTTAAGTCTAGAAGTATAGTGTCTAGATCAAGGGAAGTAATAGTGCCACTCTATTCTGCTTTGGTCAGGCCCCACCTGGAATACTGTGTCCAGTTCTGGGCACCACAATTCAAAAAGGATGTGGAGAAACTGGAGCAGGTCCAAAGGAGGGCAACTAAGATGGTGAAGGGACTGGAAACCATGCCCTATGAGGAACGCCTTAGGGAACTGGGGATGTTCAGCCTGGAGAAGAGAAGGTTAAGAGGTGATATGATAGCCCTGTTTAAATATTTGAAGGGATGTCATATTGAGGAGGGAGCAAGCTTGTTTTCTGCTGCTGCAGAGACTAGGACGCGGAATAATGGATATAAATTGCAGGAAAAGAGATTCCACCTCAACATTAGGAGGAACTTCCTGACAGTAAGGGCTGTTCGACAGTGGAACACACTCCCTCGGAGCGTAGTGGAGTCTCCTTCCTTGGAGGCCTTTAAACAGAGGCTGGATGGTCATCTGTCAGGGATGCTTTGATTTGGAGGTCCTGCATGGCAGGGGGTTGGACTAGATGGCCCTTGTGGTCTCTTCCAACTCTATGATTCTATGATTCTATGATTCTAAGTCCTACACTAGGACTCTGGGAGACTGGGGTGAGAATCTCTGCTCGGAAACCTATTGTGTGACTTTGGGCAAGTCAAATTCTCTCAGCCATAAAGAAATGCAATTGCAAACCTCTGAGTAAATTTTGCCAAAATGTTGAGAGGGTCATTACAATCTGAAATCAACTTGAACGCATGTAACAAACCAAGGCCTCACATCAGTTTCCCACTGAAAACTATCCAGCCCAGTCTGCTGACAATTAGTGTGAGACCCTGCTCTCCACTGGGATTAACTTCTGCATAGGGGCTCTGTGGGCTGTTTTCAAAAAAAATTTTCAAAAAAAGAGCCAGTTTAAGCAGGTTTAACAAGAATAAACAATATTACATGTTATTTGTCCCCTAGGTAGGAAGGAGGAGGGGAAAACCATGGACCCATTCCTTAACTGTACACACCAGAACAACCTTCTCTTCAAATCATGACCTGCAGTGAAAAATCCTTTCACAAACAGATGGCCATGCAAACTCTCCTTAAATGTGGAGTTGAAGGCTTTCATGGCCGGCATCCATAGTTTTTTGTGGGGCTTTCGGGCTATGTGGCCATGTTCCACAAGAGTTCCTTTCTGACATTTCGCCAGATGCCAACCACAGATGCTGGCGAAACATCAGAAAGGAACTCTTCTAGAACATAGCTACATAGCCCAAAAGCCCCACAAATGCCTCCATTGAAAGAGAGCCACTCCCTAAGGCAAGCTGTTGTCACTGAAACACTTCTTTCTACTAAGTTTCAATTAAAATCAGTTTCCTTGCAACTTGCTGGCTTTAATCAGTTCCTTGACTGTATTAAGCCAGTTCTACCTTTTGAAGACAGCTCTCATGTCTCCCTTTAACTTTCTCCATGGTAAGTATATCAGAACTAAGGCAAGGATGCATTTTATCACCCTATTTGTTCAGCTTCTATGCAGAAAACATACACCAAGCAGGCTTAGATTCAGAAGGAGGAGTGAAGAGAGGAGGAAGGAGTATCAACAACCTTAGATATGCAGGTGACATCATAATACTAGGACAACGCAACAAAATCTTGGAACAATTACTAAAGAAAGACAAAGAAGAAAGTGCAAAGGCAGGTTTAATGTTGAACATTAGGAAATTTAAAATAATGACCACAGAAGACCTACACAAATTCAATATAGATGATGAAGAAATTGAAATGAAGACTTCCTACAGTTCCGCCTACAAGTCCACGGACTTGAAATCCATGGACTTGAAAATCTGCAGAGGGGCAACTGCCATTAACACCAATGGGGCGCACTCCCCATTCAAGCCTATGGGGCTTGAATACACACAAGTTTTGGAACTCGCGCAGGGGGGTCCGGAATGGATCCCCTGCAAGTTGCAAGGGCTGCCTGTACAACTGAACACTAAAGTGAGGATTATTCATGCCATTGTTTTTCCCATTACTATGTAAAGGTGTGACAACTGGACTGTGAAGAAAGCTGATAGAAAGTAATGAATTTGTTTGAGATGTGGTGCTGAAGTTTTGAGGACACCATGGAAAGCTAGAAGGACTAACAAATGGGTCCCAAAACAAATCAAATCTGAGCTCTCCCTAGAAGCAGGGTTGTTGACAATAACTGTCTTGAAGATGCCTCATTTAGTCACCTAGTTGACTTCAGGTCAGTTAACAAAACTATATTCAGCTCTCAACCCACTCCTTGCAGGACTTAGGCTTCCAGACTCCTCTCCCATATCAGTAACTTTCCTCATTTTTCAATGCCCTTAATGTGTAGCATCCAAAACAGGACACAATAATCCACATGGCCTTGCCACTGAAGAGCAGTATTGGACATTTTACTTCTCATAATCTGGGTACTTGTCTGAACTTCTTTCTCCTCACACTCCTTCTCGTACCCTCCGTTCTGGTAGTCTAGGTCTCCTGTCCCAGCCGAGGATTTCCACTGCCCCATCCCGGATTCGTCCCTTCTCACTTGCTGCCCCTCACTCCTGGAACCTTCTTCCCCCACATGCACGCCTCATCACTTTCCTAACCAGGTTCAAAACTGAGTTAAAGACTATATTATTTAGGGAAGCTTTCCCAGGACTGTGCCATCCGCCCCAGGATGCCTCCTTTTAACTTTGTATTAAGAAGCCATGCCCTCCCTCCTGTCCATCTGCCTTGGTCCTGGCCCCAGAGGGAGAGAAGAACCACCGGACCTCACCCCCTTTCCCATCACCTTCCCCTCTTCCTTTTGTGTTGTCTCTTTTAGACTGTAAGCCTGAGGGCAGGGATCCGTCTAATTTAAGATTGTATGTACAGCACTGTGTAAATTTACAGCGCTATATAAATAAAGGTTAATAATAATAATAATAATAATAATAATACTTAGGGCTGGAACAGATGGCCCCAAAGGGGCGGCTTGAAGCCACCTCTGCTGAAGACAGAGCGGCCCCAATCCACCTTGAACCCAGCCCAAAAAGGAGCAGCAACGGTCTGCTCCTTTTTGAGCTGTGGAAAAGCCACCCTTAGCTGCTGTGCCACAGCCCCATGGCAGCTTCAAGACACTCTTGCAGCATGTGGCATCTAAATGGCAGCCACCCGACTTCTGGGCATCATCTCAGCATACAGAGTGTAACCACCATGTTCTGCTGATGCCCTGAAGGCATCTTTTGAGGGCTGTCTGTTCCTACCCTGTTTCTGTTTAATGTGGCCTAAAATGGTTAGCAGTTTTAGCAACTGTATTGTACTGTAGGTTAATGTTCAGTAATTAGCCAAGACTTACATCCTTTTCACTCAGACTACTGCCAATTCAGACCTGCACTCCACCTCCCCACTCCATACTCACACCTTTAAATTTTTGTTATCTAAATGAAAGGCATTATGTTGTTACACCAAAACCCACAAGAATGCATCACTGTATTTGTCTCACTATATGAATGTAGCAACTTTTTAAAAAATGTGTTGATGTGAAATTGACCGTACATTGTTGAATATATCCTTTGTCATTCAGACACTATCAACCTGATTGGCAAAATGGTGCTACAGGGTAGCAACAATTAAAGAACAGGATATATGAATCATATACTTGGAATAGCCACTAATCATATAAATGCCTTCACAAATGGTAAAACAGTTGCAAGGTTAGCTAAGGAAAACACTGGATGATCTGGCAAAAACCCAGGTCAGAAAAAAACCATGAAGATGAACAGGAGGGAGTCACTTGCCCTCCACTCTGTGGTCACAGGTCACTCTGTGCTTGCTGAATCCAGTGACTGCGCGTCTGAAATCACCCTAAAATGGTTCTTGGTAACTTTTTGTTACCAAGTCAATGAACTTTGCAATTTCTCTAAAAAGTGACAGGACATTTTATGATGAACTGCACATAGGTGCCCCAATTTCACTGGCAATTTGAAGCCTCACCACAACTCTTGTGAAGTGACAATACACCAAAGTTGTGTTTATGAAAAGATTCAAAGAAAGCATAATAAAGACAAGACACATAAATCAACAATTTCAAAATTAAGAGATTTTATTTTTAAAAAAAAAAAACAAAAACCTTCCTTCCTATTTGTATGCTGTCATCTCCAATCATTTCATGTATCACAAAGGTCCTGGAGTAGCAACTAGCAAAGACAAAATTTGTCTTCCTCGTTTCCAGATCACAGAAATTTTTAAAAAAAAAAAAAAGCTCTCCCTCAACAGTTCTCCTGGTAGTATCATCTTACAAAAGTGTGACATGTCACCATCGGCATTCCCACAAACTATCTTCTATTCCAACTCGGAACTTGGGAGTGAACACAGTAATCAAACAAACATATAGATACATACAACAGCAAACTAGCCTACCAGTCCAGAAAACTGCTGTGGACACTATCAATACTTGGGATTTTGCCCAGCAATTACACAGATCTACAAACACCAAAGTTTCAGATTCCCTACCTCCTTGAATGACTGATGGCCACACATTAGGAAACATAGCTTCTTAATCAATTATTTCCACCATAAACTGGGTAAGGTGGGTACAGAAAACTCTTTTGTATTTTACAAGAAGTCCTGTAGGGTTTGAGAATGACCAAATGGTTTGACCCACCTCCCCCAATCTTTGTGTACTTTTATTTTAATTTCTACAGTCTGAAAGGAGCAATCAGATTAAGGTTTTATGACAGATTAATTCTCTCTTTTCCCCATTTCCAAATTTTCAATTTAAATAAGGCAGCCTCATTCTCAACACCCCCACCCCAAAGTCTCTTTCAGAGTAACAGAAGAAAGGATTAAGACTGAATGGCTCAGTTTCTTAGAACTAACAAGAATAATCTGTCATTCATATGCTACACCCACAAGTCAGGAAAAAGAAGCACAATGTACACCTAGACTTGTAAAATGGGTGAACACTACAATATAGCATCACAAAATGACCTCACCTGAACTAGGATGCTAAGAAATGAAATGCTACATGGCTGTAGTGGGATACAAAGAATTAGTTCCTCCCCTCAAAATATATTTGCATCCCTCTTTCCTTGAAACAGCAGGTCTCCAAAGTTCACAAATTCCTTTTGCAACCTTTTACAGCTTCACACATTGGGGAAGTGCTGGGCAGCAGGAGAGGGGGCTGTACTGTTCAAGAAACACAAAACCAAGGAAGCACACAGAACTAGCTGAGCAATTCTCTGATATATCACCAGTACCAATTAGCATACCATGATGGACATATTGAAGGAATAACAGAAGCAGTACAGCAGACAAGTGTTCACTGCATACTAGCTGCTTCCCTGACCATAATCTTCAAAATTGAAGCCTTCAATATCATAACCATTTTTCATATAATTGTACCACAAAGCACTGAATCCTTAAGGTAGGGTAGTTTAGATTTAAAATACCCTCAACAGAAGTGAGGGCAAAAGTGTGGCCTGCAACCAGAATGCAACCTAAGGCACATGGAGAGCACCTTTGCCCCATACCTCCCTTGGGCCATTTTAGGCCCAGAAGTCTATTTTAAAAATAGTCACTTCCAGGTGACCTCCTGTTGGGAAAAAAAAGTCTGCCCTAAGCCTCAAATAGCCAAGGGGTGGGGAAAAATGTTCTCCATGACCATTAAGTGATGTATATGGGCATAAAATTCAATGAGGGTTGGGGATTAAGTCCCTCCAACTTCTCCAGGGGGAGCCCCGATGGTACCCAATCCTCACAACTGTCTGCTTCTGCTCTAAAACTATATATGAAACCATACTAACAAACTGGCATTTGCCATTTGTAGCAAAGATCTTATTAGCTGAATTAATCTGCTCCTTTGGCTAAATTACTTATGTCTCTTAAGACATAAATGTAATTCCAATTAAAAACTAGCAGATAAACCCAGTAATTACTGCAATGTTTTATTCCACATTTATTTAGAAAAAAGCCCACTCTCCTCTACAACTTTGGCATTTTTAGAAAGTGTAAGACAACTAAAAATAAAATAAACTGTATTCTCTGCCAATTCATATTGTTTTGTATTACCTAATTTAAAACCTGTTGCCCAGACAATCTGACTGGCTGCAACAAATGGATGGTGTGAGGCTAGTGCTCCTCTAACATGAAATTGCCCCCTGGACCATTGTTCTTCACAACAAAGGCCACATTCAACCCCAGGACTCAAGAACAACTGGATGCTATTCCAGGAAGAACCCAAAAGGGAACATATCAAATTATGCAGTTATGTTGTTGTTTTTTCCTGAAGGATGGTTATTCTGAGTTGGAACAGTGTGATGTAGAACCTGATGGTCCCATCCAACTGTGGTCAGTGAGCTTTTGTTCAGTGGTGACCATGATAAACCCTTCACAAAGTCTCGATGGGAGCGGTTTCTAAAACTGGGAAAGATAGGAAACAATAAGCTGTTATTTGATTAACAGTCTTAAGCAGTGAATTAGTCTTCTTACCTGATAAGAGTTATGTGCAAATTATTAAATATAAAAAGCAAGAGGACTCAATATACAATTAGACTAGTGTTCCCAGACTTAGTACTCTTGAGTTGTGCTAGACTACAATTCCTGTTACATCCATGCAGCATGGCAATAGGGATAATAGCCCACAGAGGTGTGACACATCTGAAGGGCACAGGGTGAGAAAGCGCTGGTTTACAAATTCAAATGGTGCTTCTTTTAGAATAATCTACTGGCTAGACCTTCAAATCTGCAGGCTGAAGGACCAGGGAAAGGGATTCTTTGCTGCACAACCATCCTCGGTGCAAAGGACGGTTTCTGCTTTTCTGCTCTTCTTGGACACAGCATGGCCAATAGATAGGAAAGCCAATGTGTAGAAAGTAGGTAAACTACCTCCCTGCATGTATTCTATAGCACACACAAAGGAAGAGAATTTGCAAAGTACTGTATTAGCAAGAATTATTCATTCATAACTGGGAATGCAATAAAAAAAGCATACACAATTATGCTTGATGTGGGAAAAATGGACAGGAAGAGATTTTTCTCCCTCTCTTAATGCTAAAGCTCACTGTCCATCTATACTATAGAGTTCCAGCAGTTCAATATCACTTTAAGTGTCCTGGCTCCATCTTACAGCATCTTAGGATGTGTAGTTTGTTGAGATACTCAGAAGCTCTCTAGCAGACTATTGTGAAGTCCTCTTCAAAGTATAAATCTTAGGATTCTATAGGATGGAACAGTTATCAAGCTATTGTAACTGTGTAGTGTAGACCCCCCCCCCCCATTAGAGTCACTTAATCAAACAAAAAGGCAGAAAATTCGGGGGGGGGGGACTGTAGAATTCACTACTGCAGTCTATTGCAACACTTATTGAGTAGCAAAATGATAATGTCTGCCTGTGCAGGGAATAAAGAAAGCCCTCTAGCTCTGAATGAAATTTTAACACTGCCGAGGAAAAAACCTCCCAAGGAGTGCAAAACAGGAATTTATTAAAATATTTTGTACTCACACTTCTGAAAAGCTGGAGTCAAGAACAACTACTGAGCAGTCTTCACTGATGGAAGCCAAAAGAAGTGAACTAGAGGGGAAAAAGAAATATAGGTTAACTCGTGTGGCTTTTTAAGTTTCTACAGACCAGTGGTCACCAAACTTTTTTCAGCTACCACCCCCTTTCCTCTTGGGTGAAAACCCCAGCACTCATTCCTACACATGTGTATTCCTTGATATTAGGTCTATTATTCCACTGCAAATTCGAAACAACCAATCTTAATCACTGCTTCCTTTGCACCCGGTCACCTATGGAGCAGCAACCGAGCAGCTGGCTGAGCAGTGACTGAGAAGCTGCTTGCCTGAACTAGCCTTGTGACCAAGGCCAGCTCAACCAAGTGCTTGGCTGCTCGGTTAGTGCACACTGGTTGCTGTACCTGCTCGCTCTGGGAGCAGCAACTGAGGAGTTGGCTGACCAGCAGCTGAGAAGCCTCTCACCCATGCCGCTCTTCCAAAAAAGGCAGTGTGGGCAAGAGGCCTCTTGGTCACTGCTCAGCCAGCTGCTCCCAAGGTGAGCAGGTGCAAAGGAAGAAGCTTCTCCCTGGTGAGAAAGGGCTCTCAATCCTTCTCCATTGGGACAGAGCCAATGTGTGCTGGGAGTTTACAGAGGCCACATAAGCTGGACTGAAGACTGGCATGGACGGGGAGAAATTTTAGATATAGGGGCCACTCCAAGTTGAAGGACTCTTTCCAAGAACTGGCCCTACATGCTCCTCCCCCTCCTCCCCCAGAGACATGTCTTCCCAAAACAGCTTCTCAAGTGTTTCCCCCAAACATATACACCAATGTTGTTTCTTCTGTTAAACTCTTCTCCCAGCATGTCGGATGAAAAAGCAGGAGCAGGAATGCATCTCCAATCTGCCAAGTCCCAGCAAAACTCACAAAGCTTAAGCAGGATCCCAAACTCAAAAGTTCCTTTTCTGCTGTTTCTTCTTTCCTGCCGCCGCATGCTCTAACTCCTTACTTCACTCTATCAGGCTGTCCCAAGGTGGCGGTGTCTGAGCTACAGAAGCAATGCCCTTTGCCCAAGCCTTGCAAGTTTTGTAACTGCCACCACCAGTAATAGCGAAAGATGTTGCTAAGGGAGTGAGCACACACAGGCAGGAGACACCACCACACAACACAATCAGTGAGGCTGTGCAATGGTTTTAAGGAATCCCAAATTTCATGCAACCCTCATCCCCACCATGGTCCTAAAGACTGATGGTTTCCTTGTCTTTCTTGCACACCAATACTTTAACTGAAGGCTCTCCTGCTGCTCCCTTTCCCTCCCTCACCTCCCCCTTGGATCTTTCCACTGCCCATTGGTTGGGTGCAGTGCCTAGTTTGAGAATCACTGCTATAGACCATGAAATCACACCACTATCACCACACACATGAAACTGACATTTCTTCTGACTCCAATATTTTCTTCTTTTTTGGTATCCAGAGCTTTACAAGAAGATTTAAGCAAAAAGGGGGTGCCACCAAGCAGAGAGACTCAAAATTCAAATTTTGGAACTGGGGGAAAGAAGCAGGGATAAATGTGAACATCTATAGCATTTATGTCTGCTACAGGAAAGAGTAAGAGATTAATCAAAAGCTGAAAATATCATCAACGAGAGCTTTGAGATGGCCTGAGGGAAAGAAAGTGGTGGTACTATGGATTCTTTTGGTGATGAAGTGAGAAGCAGTAGAAGAGAAAGTAGCACAAGGAAAGCAGCAGCAGAGAAAGACTGTTGCAGACATCTTTCAGGTGGCATGCCAGGAGGAACCAAGGTCACCAGTGCATAAAATGCAAACTGAAGCATTATTGAAAGGCGTATTGATAAAAGCCAAATCTAAATGGAATATTGGATTTGCAGTTTAAGTAGAAAAATTCTTAGCCAGAAAGCTCTAGTGTCTCACTAAACTACAAAGCCCAGGACTCCATAGGATGTTGCCATAGCAGTTAAAGGAGAATTACAGTACTACTACTGTAATTCTGTAATACATTCACAAATGTATACAGGTCAACTATTACTGATGTTATGAAGCATACCTATGTGCAGAAAAAGCAAATCCTGTGATGCTTCGAGAGTGCACAGGTGAGCTAATGGCAGAGTCTGCATTCTTCATGTCCACAAGAGCAACTGTCCCACTTTCATCACCTTCAAAACAGCCACAGGGGAATAATGTTACTGAAAAAGTATGACCATTTCTTTATAACGTTTAGACAACAAGAATAAAGAGAAGAATCCTTACCCAAGATAAATGTGTCACTTCGATGTGGATGCCACACCAGTGAGGTAGGAAGGTTGCTAGAGGCACTGTAGGCTGTTGGGGTAGGGTGGGGGGTGAGAGTAGAACATTGGTCAGGTTCAAGTCTGTTTCTGGTTTATTCCCCAGGGCAGCCAATTGACTATTAACAATGTTTGAAAGATAAAAGGAGCAGCACTCATTTACAGACAGACAGGTTTAGAAGCTACAGTGAAAACATTATCCATTGAAATATATACAAACAGAAGAGCTCTGATCTTCTAAGACAAGAAGTCTAGGCCTGCTGATAAGCTTTGATGAGCATTAGGATGAAGGACCCAAGGGGAAAAAGATGACCTGAGTGTTAGATCCTTTCTGACTTGTTAAAGATTCCTCTTGATATCAATGTCTACTGTTGTGTGCCTTCAAGTCATTCTTTTACTTATGGCGACCCTACGTCATGGCAAGATTTGTTCAGAGGTTTGTCATTACCTTTGCCTGACAGCATATGACTTGCCCAAGGTCACTCAGTGGATTTCAAGGCCAAGCAGGAATTGGACCCTTGTTTTCAGTCGTTGTGCAATACTCAAAACACTATGCCATGCTGGGTCCCAATATCAAAGTGCCTCTCCCTAGTTCTTATGCCAGTCTTGGGATTACACTGAAGAATCTGCTAGTTACCACAGAATGCTTCACATCAAGCGTGGACAAAGTATAGCACTGTGGAACCCAAAGTTCTGTCTCTGAAGCCTCCCTATGCCCCTAGACCTTTCCAGTATTTTCCACAAAATCCTGGGCAATTTTCCACCATATAAACTGCTCAAAAATGCCTCCGTAACTACCACCCCACCCACGTACCTGAAAACAGCAAAAAACAAACAAACAAAAAAACCAAAAAAAAAAAAAAACACCAAACCAAATCAAAACAAAAAACAAACAAAAAACTGACTGAAAATGAAATTGGAAATGATGTGCCATCACCCCTGGTTGCGTCAATGTGGCTGCTGGAGGATTTGTTGTTGTTGCTGTCTTCCTTCAAATCATTTCTAATTTATGGCAACCCTAAGGCAGACCTATGTTTGGGTTTTCTTGGCAAGTCTCTTCAGATGGCCATTGCCATCCTTTGAAGCTGAGAGAGTGTAGCTTGCCCAAAGTCACACAGTGGGTTTTTATGCTCAAGCTGGGATCTGAACCCTTGCCTCCAAAGTCGTAGTTCAACGCTAAACCACTACACTATGCTGAGTCTCCTGCTGGAGGGTACAGGGTGAAAAATAATCCCTGCCCTTTCTACAGTTACCTATCCCTTCTTAATAATGAATACTTTATTCATTAACAATGCTTCTGATACATATTTCCTTGATAAAGGTTATATAGTTTAGGATGCAGAATATGAGTTGCAGCACTGAATTTGCAGAGGGCATTTTGACTGCTATGATAAAACAGTGGGAAGTTAAATGTTTTTCAAAGGCACTGTTCAACCACTGGAGTCTAGTGCAAACAGCATCTCTGATTGGATCAGAACACACAGAAAGCTTGCACCTGCTCACTTCTCAAACCACCATTATACAGCCTAAATCCTGCTGTTAATCCTAACTACAGTAAAGCCATTGAATCAATCGGATGTACTTATTGGTTGACTCACCATTCAATGATTGAATGGATCTACACAAGTTAGGACTAATTAAAAGGATGCCAACCTATGAGAGTTTTGTTCAAGCTAAGATCAAGGCCAACCATCAATATCCAAAACATGAAATGAAGTAAGGCCTGGTACAGATTGGTGCCATGAAGTAAGGCCTGGTACAGACTGTCCGGGCGCCATTTTGGTGCACGTGCATTCACACGGCATGCGTGCAGATGACGTGCCTTGCGCGCCATGTCCAAACGATGCAGTGCACAAGGGACATCACCACACCACTCCAGGGTGCTAATGGCACCTCAGCAGCAGCCAAAAAAGGAGCTGCATTTCATGGCTCTTTTTTCGTGGCACATTGTTGCTGCGCCATTTGGTTAACGCAGCCATGATCCGGGGGAGAATCCGCCCTTTCCCCTCCAACTGTACAGGCCCTAAGTTTGCAAACCATGATAATGGGCAATCCTGTTTAGGCTTAGCCTAAACCAGTTCAGACAAACTTAACATATACCTCTGACTAAAGGAACCAGGATAGAATTCACATTCAAAAGGAGAAGGAGTATGTGAAAACACAGTATATTCCTTATTGTTCAGTGATCTTATACCTTGTGGGAATTGCACTCCAGGTTTCTAGAATGTATGGTTATAAAAAGTGGCTCTGGTGGAGACGGGAATTTTCCAACATTTTTGACCTTCACAATGAAAATATATGAGATCTCTATCTGGCAACATCATCCAGGTCATTGATATTTCATCCTTTAGTCATTGGGGGTTCCAAAGTGATGCAAATCAAAAAATTCTGATGGCAACACACCTCTTCTGCCCTCCCAATTCTATTCTACTTAAGCCACAGAAAACATAAATAAATAATTTGGCATTAAAATGCATACCTATTCGAGTAGCTGGTTTGGGCAATCTTGTATCCCAGAGTAAAATCCTACCATCCTAAAAGTAATTTTTAAAACATTAATCATGAGTTGATAATAAAGTTAACAACAAAGTAGTTTAAAAGGAAACATGACCATAATAATTAGTTTCATCAGGTTTCTCTCCATCTTTCTTGTTACTATGATAACATAATATTATCTTTGTAATTATAATGGCAAAAAAGGCAGTCAAATCATGTTGCTTTCAAAATGCTTAAGCTATATCTGAATCCACAAGAAGCTGGCTTTACCTCAGCACAGGACAGGAAGACTGTATCTTTCCCAGGACAGGAGGCCACACATGTCACTTGACCAGTGTGAGCTACACAGAATTAAATGAAAAGCACAATAAAACATATTAACATGGACTTGTGTAGAAAGAATTAGCAATTCTCAGGGAATCTGATGATTTTGAATACAGATACAAACTGATCTAACCCAGAATTCATAGACTAATATAAAAATGCAGGGTGCAATTTGAGTTTCTCAGAGTGTTAATCCTTTTAACCCTTTTAAAGGGAAACAAAAATATGCAAGTATGAAGATTAAACTTGTTAGAGTTCAGCTTTCATCAGCAGAACAGCAAAAGTGTGGGTCAGACTACTTATTCTAAATTTGCCTTCCTAAAGAATAAAGACTTACTCAAAAAACAAAAAAACAAACATGCAGTTTGTAATTTTAAAACAAATTATAACAACTTTAATAAATAAATAATACTAACAAGCTAAATCCTATCCTAATGGTGATGGTTTGGGTATAGAGATGAAATCACAATCTTTAATATAGCAGAAAGAGACTGTTAACCTCACTCAGAGGAGACTGTTTAGAATCTTGAGAGAGGCTGCGCCCAAAAAGACAAGCCAGTATAAAGCTGCTTCAGGTTACTTCGGAGGTATGCTGTTTAAATGACACATGCATCTTAAGAGGCCAGAAGCTGCACCAAAGCTGCGCTCCACTCCATAACCCAAAGCAGCTCCAAAGTGATCTGAAGCAGCTATATTTTGGTGTGTCTGTTCAGGCCCTCTGTTAAACAGCCTCCAAGAGTGAGTGACCAAAGTCACACGGTTTGATAGAAAGATAAAGAGAGAGAAGTCCCTATCTATAAGGAGGGAGAGGAGAATACAATGCATAATTTTTTCCAACAGAAACAACAATAAATGGCCTTGAATTTTGCTAGATTGCTCTTGGTGAATGACTCTTTCCCTTTTCTTCTCTATCACCTCCTCTTACAAGAATCTAATGAGGATTAAGTCACAGAAGGGAAAGTCATATACAAACTATACAATCCCAATCTATCTGGAAAGAATGGGGAAATAATGCAATTCTATAAAGGAAATAAATTAAGCTTAGCACTCACCTCTATAGGTGTTCAGCACTGTTTCTTGAGGGATGTCCCAGATCTTCACACTAGACATAAAATCCAGATTAAGTTTAAAAAGAATGGACATTTTTTACTTAAAGCAGGAAAGCAGCACCACAAAGTGGTCACCTGAAGTCTTTGCTGCCAGTGATGGCTTGCGTGCTGTTGGCGAGGACATTCACTGTCGTCACAATGTTGTCATGCTCGTACTTACAAAATTTGTTCACTATCAACGTCTCATTTTCATCTAGCTCCCAGAGTTCCAGAGCACCTGAATGAGAGGAGAAAACAAATTCAGCCGGTGGAGTTGAAGGCTTTCATGGCCAGCATCCATAGTGTTTTGTGGAGCTTTCGGGCTATGTGGCCATGTTCTAGAAAAGTTCCTTTCTGATGTTCCGCCAGCATCTGTGGCTGGCATCTTCAGAGAATGTGGCTGGCATTTTCTCTGAAGATGCCAGCCACAGATGCTGGTGAAACGTCAGAAAGGAACTCATCTAGAAAATGGCCACATAGCCCGAAAGCACCACAAAAAACTATAAATTCAACAAGACTCTTATGAAAGCAATTCTCCTGGAAGATGCAGCCTCCATTACTTTTTTATATACACATCAAAGGCCTTTCCATGCATCTTGAACAAGATTATGCACATGCCCCAATTATACTACAAGTCTCAAAGCACAAATTCCTTTAAAGTGTCACTGTTTGTACTGAACAGGCTTGGATCCAGAAGAAGCTCATGAAAGAGGTGTTGGGGAGAGTCAATGATGAACTCTCCTTTTGCAGCAAAATCCACCAATATTCTGGATGGTCTTCCAACTTTCCACAGCAGCATTTCATGGGACTGCAGAAAGAAGGGGAAATCAGCAAAAACTGATTTCCATGCACTCCTTAAATGGAAACCCCTCTGTGAATTACTCGCTTTATGGGATTTGATTTATTGAGTCTGCTTTATAGCAACAGAACAAGTAAAAAGGAACAAAAGGTCTGGCATAATGGTAGAACAAACTCTTTAACTGTTTGCATATATAGGCATTAGTCAGTTAATGCCAGCTTTGAGAATGGAGCTTTTTTTTTAATGAATTATTGTGGGCACATAGGAGAGTTAACTCTTCAGACTGCTTACAAAAGGTTTACTGGAACTAAATCATACATATTTATAGCATATTCTGCCAGTTGGGGGCGGGGGGAAGGGAGAGAGAGACAGACAGACAAGATGTGGCTGTAATAAATTTTCCAAACCCCTTCCAGTCAACTTAGTGTTCAGGTTTTCAGGGACTCAGTTTGATTCAGAGAACTGCATTAAATTAGATTGTTATAATGAGATATTATGTGATAAAAGAAAAAAGACAAGACAGATATCCCTACATTTTGAAAGAAGCCTTGAAGCTCAAAAGTTTTTGTTTACTTATGTAAGGCTTACCTGACCTGGTTGTTCCATATCACATCTATATTTTGCTAGTTCTGAATAAAGAGTTTGCTGAAGCACATTTAACAACTCTTTACTATGGTAGGACCCTATCTCTATTTTTTCCATATTATTTCTGCCTATGGTACCATTGTGTAGTACAGCAGAGTGATATGTGGATTGGATCATCCACAGGTTGCCAGGCCCAAATTTTCCAGTGGTGACATGGGAAGGGTCAACTGCAATGTGCTGGAGCAAACCTAACTGAGATATACCCTGTAATGCCAAACAAAATTGAGAATTATGAGCATATAGGGGCCTGCTTGAAGTAATACACTTCCCATTCTCCTTTTATATAGCCAGAGAGCAAAATAAAGAAAATGTTATTGTACCTGACTCTTAGCCTGTTGTTGTGTATGAACCTGGGACTTTGGTTTAAAAGAAATAATTGTTAAATAAACAAACCAAAAACCCATGGATTGTAGTCAGCTTGTTCGGCACCTGATTAAATTTTATTTTATATCATAGTGACTGGCCAAAGTGAAACAGAACTCTGGTTTATTCCTCTGCCAGACACACAGGAACAGGAGGAGTACACAAACTCAAGACTCACTAACATAGGGCAAAATAGTTATTTAATGGTACCAACTAGTAAGTAGCAAATATATCAGGAATGAGATGTGTTTGGCAAAACAACAAAGTAAGATTCACCATACATCATCATCCATCTGTACATTTTCTCATTAGACTACAACTCTTATCAGCCCTAATTAGTAAAGCCAATGGTGAAGGATGGTAGAGCTGCAGTCCAGCAGCATCTAGCAGGGCACATGTTACTCACTGCTGGCCCATGAATATGTATGTATGCAAACATCTTCTAGACCAGCAGACACCAGATATGGCTTCATGTAATCATTCTCAGCAGATGCACAGAAAGGGCAACAAAACCCATAAATATGACTAAACTGTTCTCCTGACATGTTTTCTGCATCTCATGGCAGCCCCATCCCAAAATGTCAGTATTAAAAAACAGAACCCTCCCATCCTACTCTTGTCTCCAGACCGCTGATTTGCAATATTTTGGCCAGTCATGTCCCAGAGATCTTCTGAAATCTGATATGAGGTAGGTGGTGGTGAAGTTAAGTCTTATCACATGGCTAAAGTCAGTCAAAAGCATGCACAGGAATGTTCAGAAAAGTGTGGCATCACTGACTGTTTGACAGAATCAGACAAGAGAACAGAAATGGAAAGTTGAAAGAACTTTTCAGTTTCAAAATCAGCTTGTTTCTCTGGAGTTGGGGACTGCCTCACAGAAGAAAGCAAAGCTTCATGAAACCATGTACTATTTATCTCCATGGGATCCTGGCCATTACTAAGAAATTGTAAGACATTTCACACCACAGGATTCTTGAATGTTCACCTGAATCTGAAGCCACCAAGATGCCTTTATCTGCAACCCATTTCAGATCTGCTATTCCTGCTTCTGTTTGGACTCCAGCAGAGCAAAAGCCTTCATTTGGAGCTTTAGATGGATCCTTGAACACCCAAATGGAACCCACCCAGCAACGTCCACTCAAACTGGATGCGCCCAGGAGCAAGGAACCATCTGCAGAAGAGAATTATGTAACACACATACACATTTCATTATGAATAAGCATGCAGATCTCCTAAATTGAGTATAAAGTGACATGCTAAAGTTGAGTGGTGTGCTTTTTCAAAATACTTAAATGACCCTTTCGTTAACTCACATTTCATTCTGAACCAGAACAAGAGATGATTGCTCATACATCTCTGTTTCAATGTCCATCGCCCTTGACCACTGGCTGGGTGTATCTGAGGATACACTGGCCAGTGTATTTAGATGGTTCACATTTCACTCTAAGACTGAGTAACAGGCAAAAAGGTGAATACAACTCTACTACAATTCCCAACATCTTTGACCACTGGAAACAACATTGGGAGGCATTCAGTTTGGGAAAGGCTGACCTAGAACACATCTTTCAGCATTCCTTAAAAACACTGAAGATTCATGGAAAGATAAGAATTAAAAAAATGTGTGTGTTCATATATATATTGTTTATTTTTATCCTTTTTTGAGTTGTTTGATTTCAGACTAATGATATATTGAAAACAATGTGTTTTGGTTTAGGCATACTGATGTTTGGTATATATGATTGTATTATAGTATGTGAGTGGGTGTGGGAGGGAAGGTGGGACCGGGGAAAATGTTTTGTTTGTTGTAAAATGGTATATTGCATTGTGTATTTGATGATGTATATCAAAAGTTATAAAACATATTTTAAAATATAAAAAATGCAGAAGATTCAAAAGTAACAGAGCAAGACTAACTGAACACCATGACTCAGTAGCAAGTTTGGCCACCAGGGCTGCTGCCACACTGCAGAAAAAAGCAGTTTGACACCACTTTAACTTCCATGGCTCAATACTATGGAATGCTAGGATCTGTAGTTTGGTGGGGCACTACAGCTCTCTGACAGGGAAGGTGAAATAGCTCACAAAACTACAATCTCCAGAACTTCATGGCATTGGGCCACCAGTCAAAGCAGTATCAAGTTGCTTCATTTCTGCAGTATATATACACTCCAAATTCAGTTGAATTTGGCCTCTCCACTAAACCTGTTTGGAACTACAACCTCAGACTGCCCTTGAAGGTAGTATTCAAAGAGGTAGCTATGTTAGTCTGGAAAATCATAGAATCAGAGTTGGAAGAGACCACAAGGGCCATCTAGTCCAACCCCCTGCCATGCAGGAACTCCCAGTCAAAGCATACCCAACAGATGGCTATGCAGCCTCTGCGACCTCCAAGGACGGAGACTCCACTACACCCCGAGGGAGTGTGTTCCACTGTCGGACAGCTCTTACTGTCAAGAAGTTCCTCCTAATGTTGAGGTGGAATCTCTTTTCCTGCAGCTTGCATCCATTGTTCCACTTCTAGTCTCTGCAGCAGCAGAAAACAAGCTTGCTCCCTCCTCAATATGACATCCCTTCAAATATTTGAACAGGGCTATAATATCACCTCTTAACCTTCTCTTCTCCAGGCTAAACATCAGTATGCAAAGGGACCTTGTAGCACCTTTGAGGCTAACTGAGAGAAAATGGCAGCGTGCACTTTCATAGACTTGAGCCTACTTACTCAGATGGATTGGAGACTCCAGAGATTGGCCTATATAAGCCAGTTGTGTGTGAGAATGCCGATTCAAATTCAAAACCTTCTGAGTGTGGAAATGAGGGGGCAAGTTCAGTTAAAAGCAGGAAGAAGGATCCTGCATTTGTCCTGCGTTGTTAAAACTGAACTTGCCACTTCATCTCCATACTCACAACGTATTTCAATTTACCATATATACTCAGTTTACTGTATATACTCAAGTATAATTCGTGTGTAAGTCAAGGTCACATTTTGGGGCCAAAATTGTGGACTTTGTCATGACCCCGTGGGTGGGTTGAGGTAAAATGTGGGAGGCTCCTTCAAGGTGTGTACGTGTACATAACTGTGTATGGCAAGAGAGACTCTCATTGAGGCTTTTTGCTTCATTGTTTCAGCTTTCGTTTCAGCCAAATGTGCAGGTGGAGGGGGGGGGGAACCCTTAAACAAACGGCAAAATCAATTAATCACTCAGTACTGTTTCACTCAGTGCTGCATAGGGAAATCTAAATGAGATGCTATCACATTACCACAGTGATCCATAAATAAGTTGACCTGGAATTTGGGCGTCTATTTTTGGGCATACCGTATATACTCGTGTATAAGTCACCCTCGTGGATTCTGATATGACCTGTGGATAAGTCGAGAGTCAAACTCAGGGACAAAGGGTCTAAATGGAGGGATGAAAAACACCACTTCGCTCCCTCCTTCTACCTCTCTGGACCTCTCTCTCAAGGGTCACAGTCTGGGCATGCAAAATGTGGACACAAACCTCCGATTTCCCTCCCTTCCCCAAGGCTGATGGCTTGCAAAAAGGGGGACACGGACCTTTGATTTCTCTCCTCCTCCTCTTCTCCAGCTTCCACAGCTTCCCCAAAGCTCAAGAGAAGAATTATTGCATTGACCCCTGTATACGTCTACCTAGGATTTTGGAGCCCATTTTGGAGCTTTAATTTTTCAACTTATAAACAAGTATATACAATAATTTTTTTGACATACAATGGATCTAACCCGAAATCTCTCTGGCAGCCAAGACTGATGCTGTCATACTTTGGCCACAGCACGACTCACTGGAAACTGGGCTCCGTGCTTTGGAATTCTGGGAATTGTAGTTTGTTGTGGCACTGGAGCTCCCTAATGCCTCACAAAAATCACCGTTCCCAGAATCCCACGTAGCAGTGACAGATTATTTCTGCGGCCACAGTTAGTTAGAGGTGCGATATATATATATATATATATATATATGAAATTCCCAAACTCTGGCTCTCCAGAACTTTTGGGACACCGTTGGCCCAGATAGAGTAGGGGATTCTGGGAAATGAAGTGCAAGATGGGTCACTTAAATAAATGAATGGGGAGAGGATTAAGCGAATGAGACAATGCAATGCTGTAAAAGAGAAGGGTCCAAATCACACTAGGGGGGATAACTCGGTTTCATACCGCTTTAATTTGTTGTTTGACTCACTTGCTATGGAATTCTGGGAGTTGGAGTTTGTTGTGGGGCCCAGAGCGGAGCTCCGCTCCGCTCTGGGCCCCACAACAAACTCCAACTCCCAGAATTCCATAGCAAGTGAGTCAAACAACAAATTAAAGCGGTATGAAACCGAGTTATCCCCCCCTAGTGTGGACGCCCAAATACCTGTCCTGTAAAGGGCCCCATCCAAGTGCCGCTCCATGCAGGCGGGTGCGTTGGGAGGGATGCTCCATTCGGAACCAGAGTCTCCCTCTCCTCCAGAGGAAGGAGCCTGCAATGGAGCTGCTGCTGCTGCATCCTCCTCCTCTTCCTCTTTCTTCTTCTGCAGCTGCTGCTCTGTCTCTTTATCCATGCCTCCCGTCCCTCCAGCAGCAGCGGCAGCGCGCGAGACAACAACAATCAGCTCCGTGCTCAGAGAGCGCTCGCGCACACACACGTGCTCTCTCTAGTCCCAGGACGGCCCCGCCCCCAGCCCCAGAGTTCTATCTCTTCTTCTCACTCTCGCTCTCTCTTCTCTCTTCTCGCGAGACTTTTTCTCTCTCTGCTTTTCTCCCCCCCCCCCCCTGCTCTCTCTGTTTCCTCCTCCGTCCTCTCCTGTCCTGTCCTTCCTCTCTTCCCACTCGGGGACGAGAATTCGAACGGGAATTCTCTTGCTTTTCTCGCGATATCTTCTCCTCCTCACATTGGCCTAGGGAATCATATAGGGAATGCTTGTCCATAGGGAATCATTGGGGAATATTGACCCATTGGGGAATACTTGCCCATAGTGAAACATGGAGTACTATCCCCAATGTTTCCCTATGAGTAACTATTCCCTATGGTTTCCCTATGGGCAAATGTCATTTGTTTCAGTGCCTCCCATTTCTACAAATGCAACCTGAGCATACGTTTTTGATTTTGTGGTCTACTTCTGTAGATGTATAAGGACCAGCCAGATTACCGCACCATACTCTTAGCAATAGCCAGTACATTTCTATACCGCTTACCAGCACACTTAAGCCCTCCCTAAGCAGTTTACAATGTCTAAGCTAATTGCTCCCAACAAGCTGGGTACTCATTTTAGCAACCTTGGAAGGATGCCAGGTTGAGTTGACTCTGAGCTCCTGACTGGTATTGAACTCACAACCTTTTCAGTTTATGAGTGAACGGCCACCAGGGCTCAATATATAGCATTGCTATTCCACTTTGACTGCTCTGGCTGCCTCCTTTTGCATTCTCAGGCTTGTAGTTCAGTGAAGCTTAAGAGCTCTTTGGATGAGAATTCTAAATGCCCCTCCTTAAACTTCAAATCCCAGAATGCTATTCTACTTTAACTCTCTGGCTGCCTCCTGTTGCATTCTGGGATTTGTAGTTAAAAGAGAGTCTTTTAGAATTCTCAGCCAGAGAGCTCTTTCTAACATGGCCCAGAGAGAGGGTCCCACAACAAACTACAATTCCCAGAATTTCACAGCATTCAGCCATGGCACTTAAACCGGTTTATTTCTCCAGTGTGAACGCAGCCCAGGTTTCCCTTTCCAACCGGCTCCTGGTAGTATTTCTGGTTATAATTCTGGTTTTTAAATCAAGACAGTTACACACAATACATCACTGCTCCCCAAACTGTGTCCCTTAGTTTCAGAGGTTTTGGACTTCATCTCCCAGAAGCCTCAGCCACGGTGGCCAATAGCCAGGGATTCTGGGAGCTGAAGTCCAAAACCCCTTGAAGAGCACCGTTTGGGGAGGGACCTGAGACTTGTTGGATGCTAAACTGTCTTAAAATTAATCTGTGCCCTTTGAAGGGAATATTTTTGGACTTCATCTCCCAGAGTCCCAGGCTATTGGCTAACGTGGCTGAGGCTTCTGGGAGATGAAGTCCAGAAAAAAATCTCGCGAGTAAAAGACGTGTGTTTTCGCGAGACTTGAGCGGCCATTTTAGAGTCCCTGTTTTTTATTGCCGGCGGGGGTCATCACCGGGACGAAGAGACAATGCTGTCCCGCTTGGCCCTGCGCGCGTTGGGTAAGTGAGGGCTGGGAGACTCCGGGGACTCGGGAGGCGGGTCTGGAGGCCTCCCTGTGACTCCTTTCTGTGCTTCCCTCCCGCAGCCCCGGCTGGCCTGAAGAAGACCTGGGCGCCCTCCTTGACCGCCGGGTGAGTGCCGTCCGTGCCCTTCCCGGAGACAGAGGCAGCGAGGCCTAGTGGTGGCTCCAGCGTTGGGTTCTTATAGGACTCTCTCTCTCTCGAGACCAGGGTTCGAATTCAGCCCCTGGCATGAAACCCACTTTGTGACCTTGGGCAAGAAGGCACACTCTCTCAGCCTCTTCGGGACAGTCCTTGCCCCTTGGGAAGGAGACCGCACTCGGCCATAGGGAATCATGGGGATTAAATCTGCATGTTCCTCTATGGGCAAGTAATCCCTATGTTTCCATACAGGCAAGTAATCCCCAATGATTCCCTATGGGCAAGTATTCTCCATTGACTCCTTTTGGGCTAGTATTCCCCAATGAATCCCTATTGACAAGTATTCCCCATGTTTCTCTATGGGCAAGTATTCGCCAGTGATTTCCCATAGGTAAGTATTCCCCAGTGATTCCCTATTGACAAGTAATCCCCAGTGATTCCCTATGTGCAAGTATTCCCCGTGTTCCTCTATGGGCAAGTAATCCCTATGTTTCCATATAGGCAAGTAATCCCCAATGATTCCCTATGGGCGAGTACATGTTTCCCCATGGGTAAATAATCCCCACTGATTCTCTATGGGCAGTCAATCCCCAATTACTCTCTACGGACAAGTATTCCCCATGTTTCCCTATGGGCAAGTATTCTCCAGTGATTCTTGGCAAGTATGGTTTCAAATACTGTCATTTGTTTGAGTACATCCCCTCTGAACCAACTCTTTGCCAAGAAAATCCCATGATAGCTTTGCCTTAGGATCACCATAAGTCAGAAACAGCTTGGAGGCACACAACAGCACACCCACAGAAGGCACCAGAGCTCTCTGTCAGACCATGGGACTAAAGCAATGGTTGAAGGAAGAAATCTGCTTAATCTGTTTTTTTATCTCAGATGCTAACCTTTGTGGTGGGTAATCTCTTCAGAGCTCAAAACATGCTTTGCCTCCCCAAAGCCTAAATTGGGCTGCATGTGTACTGCAGAAATAATCCAGGTTGATACCACTTTAACTGCCATGGCTTAATGCTGTGGAATCCTGGGAAACGTAGCTTGTTGTGGCACCAGAACTCCCTGACAGAGAAGACGAAGGAGATTATTGCACTACACTCTTGCAGTGTTACTACGGTAATTCAATTTTAACAGCTCCGGCTGCCTCCTGTTGCATTCTGGGACTTGTAGTGTAGGAAGGGGCATTTAGAATTCTCAGCCAGAGAGCTCTGAACTGCAAATCCCAAAATGCAACAGGAGGTAGTCAGAGCAGTTAAAGTGAATTGGCAACATTTTAAGAGTGTAGTGTGATCATCTACTTAATCTCTTACAAAACTACAGTTCCCAGAATGCCATGGCCGTTAAAGCAGTGTCGAACTGCTTTATTTCTATGGCATTTTAGGTCCAAAACACACTGCAGAAATAATCCAGTTTGAGACCACTTTAACTGCCCTAGCTCGGTGCTAGGGAATCTTGGGAACTGTAGTTTATTGTGGCACCAGAGCTCTCTGACAGAGAAGGCTAAACATCTCACAAAACTGCAGTTCCCAGAATTACAAAGCATTGGCAGTTAAAATGGTGTCAAACTAGATTATTTCTGCAGTGTTTTTTTCTAGCAGGTTTTTTTTTATGGGGACTGGAAGCAACAGTGGGGCTATTAACAAGAGTAAAAATGCTTTTTATTTCTTTCCTGGGAAATGTGGGAGCAATGCATGAAAACACAGAAGTGTTTGCTAGAGGTGGGAAGAATGCTCAAGAAGTTTGTGGATTCATTGGATCCTGGTGGTATGGGTTTTTGTTACGCTGCAGCTTTCTTTCACTCTGCATTAAATTATTTTTAATTGTGAAGAGTTTTGGTTAAAAGAATAGAGTTCTGCCTGCTATAGAGCCCTGCCTGCCAAATTCCTCTGTACATGAACTTTTTAAAAAATCCTCATCTACAGAGAACCATTTTGCTTGTGTACACTGGATCATACCACATGATCATCCATGTTAAAAATTGTTTCAGTTTGAGACCATGTCAGTTTTTGAAGTTGTGTTTAGTCTCTCCTTTTTGTCATATGACTAATGAAAATGAACTGACATGAGAGGTGTGTTTTCTATTACCTGTCAGCCAAGATCTATTGGGCTGCAGGATTCTAGAAATCATGTAATCTACACTGCATACTGAAGGTTGTACACTTTCAGTTGTTGCACTAACCATAATACTGGCTCTGAATAAGTCCATATGACTTATATGCCTTTCACTGTCACTTGGAAACTTGGCACTTTAAACAGATCTTTTAAAACTGAATCGGTAAGCCATTTTTACTTGTTGGTGCTGTTCTAATTATTTGTATTTTTATGTTTTCCCTTTTCAGTTGCTGTAGTAGAAGTAAAGCAGCATAGAATAACAGTCAATAAAATGAAATGGAAAACAAATGCATTAATTTTAGTATACCCTCCTGTTCAATGTTTTTGGGAAGGAATTAGCATCACCAAATCGCTTTCTTGATTACAGAGTGTTACAAGTATCAAGACCACTTCACACAAGTCAGTCGCACTTGGCTCCTGTGCCACCTCTTCCAGAAACAGGAGGGAAAGTCCGTCATGGTATAATTCCTGAAGAATTTTTCCAGTTCTTATATCCTAAAACAGGAGTCACAGGTTAGTGTGCCCGCTTTAATGTACCCTTAGTAAAAGCTAGTTCTTAACAAGAACAGTTATTTAGTAAATTGATACTCTAGTTTTTAGTGTGGATCTTCAAAGCATTTGATATTATTGAGGACTTGAGAGCAGAACTGTTGAGAGCTGGAAGGCCAAGGTTCTCTCTTTCTGGTGAAGCCACCCTGAGTAACCACACAGCAGCAGCATTGTGGAGGCATGGCATTTTATTATTAATACCCCGTTTGTCAGCCAAGGCTATCAGAGCGGCTTACAATTTGTTAGACATTTCCCTGCCCTCAGGTTTACAATCTAAATTATGTCACACAACATAAAAGGAGAAGGGAGAGGTGGTAGGGAAGGGGGAAAGTCCAGAAGATCTTCTTTCCCTTAGAGGCCTGGACCAAGGCAGATGGACTGGAGGGATGGCTCTTCTTCCTTTCAGGCTGCAGGCAAGGCCTGTTGGAGCTGCTTGGGCTTGCCTTTCTCTCCCTCAAAATGGTGGCTGGAGGGAGGGCTCTTTTTGCTTTCAGGCAAGGCCTGTTGGAGCTAGCTTGCCTTTCTCTCCCTCAAGATGAGGGAGGGAGGGCTCTTCTTCTTTTTAGGCAAGGTCTGTTGGAGCTGGCTTGCCTTTCTCTCCCTCAAGATGGTGGATGGAGGGAGGGCTCTTCTTCCTCTCAGGCAAGGCCTGTTGGATGCTGCACACCACCAAAACCCAGAAAAATGGCAGGTTGGGGGTGTGGTGTGCAGTTGTCGTTGAGGCCACAGCAACCGCATGCCATTCCCCCAACCTGGAATTTTCCCAGTGGAAAAAAAAGTGGCAGAAAGCTGCTCTTTTTTGCGCTGGGGAAAAGATGCCTTTGCCACCACTGTGACAAGTTTCAATGGTGTGTGGTGTCTTAAATGCCATGCCACTGCAATGCCACCACTGTGTGATTGCGTCGTGTGTACGCCAAGCCCCCGGGAAGCCCACTCTTTTTGTACTGGCTCCTCTGGTGCTGTCTGTTCTCCCCCCGCCCCTTTAGTTTAGGAATAATAATAATAATACATTTTATTTCTAGCCAGCCCCTCTGAACAAGCAATTGGGGCGGGTTACAGCAAAAGGTAAAACAGTGTCAGTTAAAATAGTCCGTCCCTTCTCTCACCACCTCCCTTAAGAAGAAAATTAAATCACAGTAGAGTTAAAAACCTGGAATAAAACAAAATAAGACAACAAAAAGCAGCAACAGGGAAACGGACCTGAAGAACCTAGGTTGTATAGGTGGTGGAAAAAACACAGGAAAGGAAGGCTGGAAGACACTAGGGCTTAGATTTGGAGCCGGGAGGTGTTCACATTCTCTGGGAAGGTCTGCCGGAAGAGATGCATCTTTAGGGCTTTTTTGAAGCCTTCTAAAGATGGAATAAGACACATCTCATCCGGCAGGTCATTCCACAGCTTGGGGGCGACAGCTGAAAAGGCCCTCTGGGAGGTCTGGACCAGCCTGGTCTTCATGGCCTGTAGCAGATTTCTCCCAGAGGACTGAAGTGTGCGGGGGGGAGGGGTTCATACCAGAAGAGGTGGTCCTTTAGGTAGGATGGACCCAAGCCATGTAGGGCTTTAAAGGTTAAAACCAACAGGAAGAAGTGGCTTAAATGGATACATACATTTAATCTATGATTCTATAAGAAGTGGCTTAAATGGATACATACATATACAGATTGTTACTACATTTTTTGTTTTACCTAAAACTGCATAGGGCATATTTCTTTATTGTATTTATACCCTGCTCTTTAAAAATGCTTTCAGAGTATCTTACAAATTGTTAATTGGCCAGTTCCCTATCCTCAGGATTATAATCTCAAAAATAATGTCACAAAAGGTGATGGGAATGGCAGTGGGGAAAGGGATTAAGTCCATCAGATATCGCCAGTTCTTTCCCTGTGAGACCAGGGCGATGGCAGTTGGAATGGAGGAAGGGCCTTTCTTCTGCCTTTGGAATTAGGCATGGTGAGCTGTGCCTGCCCCTTCTCTCACTCTGAGGCCAAGGCAATGGCAATTGTAATCAGTATTGCCTATTTATGTTTATTTTTAATGAATAAAATTCATCTTTTACTAAAATGATTTATAACAAGAGAATTGCAAAGAATGTGAGAGCAGTTTTATCTCTGAGCATGTGTTTAGCCTAGTTTGTAACTAATTTAACAACAAGCTTATACATTCTATTACATAAAAATCTGTTCTTCGTTGCCACCCAGTTATGTTCTTTTGATAACCTAATTTAGTGGGATGGAGTTTTTAGCAGTTGTTTTAAGAGACTGTTGAGAATTATAAACTCTTGCTGATCAGTAAGAGATCTACTGATAGTACATCTTTGTGCCCACCTTTCATCTACTATACTGATCTAGCAGTAAAGTAGTTAGGGACTGTAGATTTTGCTGTACAGTGGTCCCCAGGGTTACGAAGGTAATCGGTTCCGGGATTACCTTCGTAACCCGGAAGTCGTTCGTAACCCGGGGGACTGGGATTACCTTCGTAACCCGGAAGTCGTTCGTAACCCGGGGAACCGCTTTAACCAATGCACAGCGCGCCAGAAGCGCGCTGTTTTAAAGCGTCCGGGTTGCGAATTTTTTTCGCAACCCGGGGTTTTTTCGTTGGCCGGGGCCGTTTTTCTGGCCCCGGCAGTTTCGGGTCCCGGGGATTTCGGATCCCGGGGGATTCGTATCCCGGGGGACCACTGTAGTCAGGTCTGTAGGTCTCCAGCTGTTGTGCAAGTTTATCGTAATTCCCTTTTGTCTGTAAGAGTCTGTGGCTCCTGTCTTCAGGTTAAATAAATAAAAGAAAACTTATTTGTAATGCGCTTTTCTACTATAATAGCAATCAAAGTGGCTTGCATGTTAAAACAAGCCAATACAATATATGATAATATATCTCTCCCCCCCCCCCCCATTTAAAAAAGAATTAAACTCAGCACAGTTTAAAAAATATACAGTGGCCCCCCGGGTTACAAAAGTAATCCGTTCCGGATTACTTTTCGTAACCCGGAAATTTTCGTTTCCCGGGGGACTGCTTTCTTTGACGGACCGCTCGGCAAATTTAAAGGGGCCGCACGGTTTTTCTGTTTCGGATCCAGGGGTTTTCTTTGGATCCCGGGGGCTTTTTTTTTGCCCCCGGTGGTTTCGGGTCCCGGGGATTTCGTTCCCCGGGGGATTCGGATCCCGGGGGACCACTGTAGTGTGTTAAAATCTATTAATAGAAAATGGTCTATTGAGCAGAGGGGCAGCATAATACAAATGTAAGGGTTTTTTTTATAGCCGAGGAATTCTATTCAGGAAAGGTTGATCATGTATGGATTAGAATTTCAGAAAAACAAGAAACTGGTGAGATGTTGAATTTTGGAATCTCTTAACTCAGAAACAAAGAACTTGATCCTTCTGTTAAAAAGAGAGATTGTCAGTGAGTGATTCTGATGCACACTTTTTGGATTACCTTGGTTGTTGGGTATCCAGTTTTGAAAAGTGGAACATCACTTCTGATATTCACTTAAGTCGTTTTTCTCAATTTCTGTGTAGTCCTGTTCAAAAGTAAATAAATTCTCTGACAGATTACGTGTACAAGGATGAAAAACTATTTAGTACTTCTGCAATACCCTTTTCTGGCCAATTTCCATTATGTTGAATACATATCTTTGTAACTGTATTCTTATTGTCTTGCTTTTAGGCCCCTATATGCTTGGAACTGGACTTCTGCTCTATCTCCTCTCTAAGGAAATTTACATAATTAACCATGAAACAGTAGCTGGTATTTGTATTGTGGGACTGATCGTCTATGTGATTAAGAAGTACGGGGCTGATGTGGCCGCTTTTGCTGACAAACTCAATGAGGTAAGACAGTATCTTTGTTGCAACTCACTGACAAAATGATTATGTAGAAGATAAGATACATGTTGTACAGTGTGAGATCCTCTTCCAGAGGTTCATGTAGCTTAGCATATTACCTAGTGTTCATCATGCTTCTAATCATATCATGTCTTTTGTACTTGTAAGTAATAGGATCTATTAATGACTAGCTCTCATTTTAGCATAACCCTCCCTTGTTGGTTGGTGTATAAGTTAGTTACTGGTTACTAGTAAGTAAAATCCTTTACATGTTCACACAGAAATTACATTGAGTTCACCAGAGCTTTGGTGCACTTCAAACTCCTACCTTAGCCTGTAGTTGTAACCTTGATGTGCTGTGTCAGGGATGATGGTGCGTTATCATTATCCCAGAATTTTCCAGAGTGAGTGAGTTTTCTCATACTTCTCAGTAAGGATCTTCTAATTTAATTTCCCTTAAGTTTTACATATTCTGATTATACTCAAGAATCAAGTTTTCATACTTTTATTATAACCTGTGTCCAGACTTGGAGCTTAATATCATACAGCATTAACCAACTTAAAATGATGAGAAGTATTTTAAAAAAATTGCCCAATGTACTGTTTGTCTATCCAGGTAGGCAGGAAAGTGTACTGTGGTTCAAATTATCTGTCTTGTGTCGAATTTCTTGTGTTCATTGTTTGCAATACTTTTAACTTCTACTTATCAGCTCTAGTTTGATGAGTAGATACCATAAAGTGACTTCTAATATGAAGCTGGATAAGAACCCATAAGTTTGACTCAGAAACTGGATTTCTCTCAGGATGTGCTTATTTGTTTTGATTTCAGGAAAAAATTGCTACTGCAGCTGCTGTGAAAAATAATATGATAGCCCACCTTGAAAAGACAATTGAGGCTGAAAAGAAAGAGCAGTGGAGGGTAGAAGGTCGCCACTATCTCTTTGATGCCAAGCGGGTACAGTATTGAAATACATATTGTCGCTGCAGAATTAATTACTCCAGAATAATATATTGTCTTGTGTACTTGCTCTTTACCATCATTACTTCTCTTTGTTGCAATGGAAGAGAAGACACTCAGCTGCAGTACATTTGCACCCATTCCAAAGGCATGTTAGAGTAATGGGAAGGTTCTGAATTTTGTAGATTTAAGCCTTCCCCCAGCATGCTCATGGTTCTGCTATCACTTTGGCCTCTACCAACAGTGAATCTCCAAAGGCTATGAACATTTCCATGGTGATTGAGAGGGACTTTGCAGAGTCAAATTATTTTGTCTAAGGCCAGAGTTCTCCACCCTATCAGAAAAATCCTTTAAGTGAGGAGTTAGCATCTGCTGTGGTTTTCACTGTATGTCCCAGTGGCAGACTGCACCTTGAGATTTTTGGGTGAAGCTCAATTTTAAGAGTGACTCAAAGTCTACTTCAAGTTTTTTTGGCTAACTGGGGTTTTTTGGGGGGGGTGAGGTTGATTGAGGGGTTTACAGACTGAGTGATATCATTTATTCCAGGCAGTGTTTGGGAACAGTTTTCTGCCTGGTTTTAAAAAAAAAGTGGGGAAGGTTGGATTGGATTGGGAGTGCACTGTTTCTGCAGAGAAAACATAACATCACAGCTTTAGTAAATCATGATGGACTTACTCTTCTTTTTAGTAGAGAATGTGGAGAGTACACACCCATTTTTTTCTGCTCATAATTGGAATTTCTAGATTTGGTATACTGTAATTTGTACTGTGAAATGATTTGGCACAAAAAAGCAGTGTAAGATTATGTGTGATTGTTGAGGGATTACTGGAAAATATATTATTTGGGAATGAAGCTGCCATTTAGAACTAGACCTAAATCAGTTCATATATAAATGTTTCAGATATAATTTACTACATTGATCAATTTGGTAAAAGAAAATACAGAACCCATCCTACAGCTCCAACAGGCCTTGCCTAAAAAGAAGAAGAGCCCTCCCTCCAATCCATCTGCCATGGTCCAGGCCTCTGAGGGAGAGAAGATCTGCTGGACTTTTCCCCCTTCCCCACCACCTCTCCCTTTTCCTTTTGTTTCGTGTCTATTTTAGATTGTAAGCCTGAGGGCAGGGAAATGTCTTAATTAACAAATTGTAAGTCGCTTTGATAGCCTTGGCTGAAGAGCGGGGTATAATTAAAATTATTATTATTATTATTATTATTATTATTATTACATATCTTGTCTTCCATATGTCTGACCATTGCCCGTGCCAGATTGAGATTATGGGAGATGTGATCCAAATTGTCTAAAGAGGATCAGGCTGGGGAAAGCTGTATTACAGGCTATTGAAAACTTGCCAAATTAAGATGTCTTGTTTGGGCATATTGTGGTAACAGTCTGTCCTGATAGTCTTCGTGGAGCAGGGATGCTGCTGTGATCATTGCTTGTTACTGGAAGAAGGGAAATGTTCAAAACAAAGAATCAGACAAAGATAGTGGTTAATGTCTAAATTTGCCATCTCTGTTTTTGACGATGGAGATAAAATTTAATGGGATTGATCATCTTATGTGTTAAAGGTTTATGTGTAAATCTTGAAGACAGAAAAACAAATCTGTAGGTGCAGTGAATGTATTTCGCAATCACTTTAATCAGAATAATGATGGCAAGTGATATTTGTTTCCTTGTTCTAGAATAATGTTGCTATGATGCTGGAAACCAACTACAGAGAGAGGATGCTGACTGTATACAATGAGGTGAAAAAGCGGCTAGACTATCAGGTGGCATTGCAGCATCTCAAGAGGCGTATGGAACAAGATCACATGATCAACTGGGTGGAGCAAAACGTTAGGAAGAGTATTACACCTCAGCAGGTACTTAGAAACTGTTAATTTATGAATGCGTCTGGGTGACATCTTACTACTATGAAAACTCCTTGTGTTTATCACCATGATATAAAGTAAGATCACATCTGATTTGCTGGAGTGTGATCCAGGAACTTTGGTCTTAATTTAAAGGCAAAGACCTAATAACTAGTAGAACATTTAATGATATAGACCATAAAATTTAAGAGCAGTATGAATTCGGATTATGCTTTGATTTTCAACTGTCTGTATGTGTGCCTTCAAGTCTCCTGTTGACTTATGACAGTCCTATGAATTTCATAAGGTTTTCTTGGAGAAAGAATACCATACTCAAAGGTGGTTCTTTTAGTTCCTTTCTCTGAAATATAGCCTACAGCCCCGGGTATTCATTGGTGATCTGCCATCCAAGTACTAAACAGGATTCACTCTGCTCAGCTTTCAAGATCAGACAGGATCTGGTGCCGTTAGGGCAATGGTTCCCAAATGGTGGGTTGGGACTCCTAGGGAGACATGAGAGTTGCTGAAGGGGGGGGGGGGTGAATGAGACTTAGATGCCCTTATCCTCCTCCGCTCAAACTTTTTGTCTGTAAAATTCACACATATTTTGAGTTAAATATTGAATTCATGCATATAAAACTGTTCTAATTTGAATGATGTTTTTTCCTTATAAAATGTTAAACATGAATGTGTGAATAAAAATTCATACACTAAACAAACAAAATACACTTGTGCCTCCACATTCACTGGGGTTAGAGGCACAGGATCCCTGTGAATGTGGAAAAACTGCAAATAACTAAAGCACTGTCTTCTTACCTGAGAGAACACCTCTCTAGGTCCTCCAATGCCACTTTGTGGTCAACATCTGCCAGACATTGACCATAGAATTGTGCTGGAGGAGCTACAGATGCCTAGTGAAGTGTTCTAAGAATCTCTAATTGACTATAGTCTTGCACTGGAGGACCTAGATATACCTAGAGAGAACATATTAATAAAATCTGTGAATAATCAAAGCTGAAAAAGTCAAAGCCGCAAATGTGGAGGGATGAGTACTTTTTTATTCATATCCTACATCGGCTGGTGGGGGCATGATATGTAGATGTAAAAGGAGTCACAGTAGAAAGTTTAAGAACCACTGCTCTAGGGTATTTCGGCCCCTGATTGTCAGCTGTTGAAACAAAATTAAGATGACAGTGGTATAGAATCAGGAGTTGAAGAGCAACACATTTCTCCTTTATTTCCCCTTCCCCCCATCAACTTCCAGTATTATTATTCAGTATGATTTTATATTTCAGGAGAAGGAGAGCATTGCCAAGTGCATCTTGGATCTGAAGACGCTGTCAAAGTCTGCCAGAGCAACTGTTTAAATGCAACATTTACTTATGACCTCTTAAATCATAAATTTGTTCTTGATTAAAACATCTGTATGCTTCTACTGTGTCTCTCTGTCTTTCTAGCTGATGTAGAGAGAGTTCCATTGCTTGCATAGGTTCCACTAATTACAGGTTTGACTCTTACATGAAATGACACTAAGTGGTAGATAAATGAATGTGTTTTTCTTACCTCATGCTACTCTGCAGCCATTTAACAAAGATGGAAGGATGGCATACATTGTCAAGTATTTAATGAACATTGACTTCTTCCAGTGTAAAATAATAAACCTTTCTTATTAATTTTTTCATTCATTATTTGTACCCATGATACATTTGCAGATAACTATGGCCATCAAGGTTATTCCTAGTAAGTCAGGTTAGTAGAAATGAAGGAGTCTGTAGTTTTTCCTGGCCTTAACAAAGTGGCAACTCATGGTTCTAGCATACCTCCCTTCTCTAGTTGCTGTTGTGCTGAGCATCTTAGGCAGTTGAGGCAAAAGCTTTGTTTTGTTTTTTTAAAAAGGGGGAAATTACACCTGCAGTTTGTCCAGTCACAGAGGCACTTGAAATCTGTAAATCAAGAACTAATCTGATAGGTAAGTACTTTTTCCTGAGTCTTACTGAAGATATTCAAAGTCTCTCTTTAGGTTGTGGTTGACACAATAGGCTCACTCCTGGCAATAACATTTGTAGGACCCTACATGAAACTGAATTGTGAATGAAATCAGCAAATTTTACGCTCGGCAGCAGTTGCTGCAGTGTTTGCTGATCCTGTTGTTTGTTTCATATTAGAGCTAGGGAATTGTTTTTGACTCAGGATTGTAAGTGGGACTCATATATTTTAGAATTGGAAGGTACTCTGGAAATCCAGAAAATTCATAGCAAAAGCATTCTTGAAACAGGATATGTGGCCACATGCCTGTTTAAAAACCTCCAACAAAGTGGGAGTCTATCATTTTCCAGATTAATATGTTCACTGCTGAAAAGCTTTTACCATCAGAATGGACTTTTTAATATTTAGTCAGAATATTTTTCTTGTTATTTGAATCCATTAGTTTCAATCCCTGGCTCTGAAGCAGTAGAAAATAAACTTGTTCCATCTTCATTACGGCAGTCCTTCAGGTATTTGATGATGCCTATCAGTTCACTTCTCAGGCTGTATCGAGACTGCAGAAATAATCCAGTTTGACGCCACTTTACCTACCATGACTCAGTGATATGGAATCCTGAGAACTAGTTTGTTGTGGAGCTAGAAAACTCGGACAGAGAAGGATAAATGTCACATAAAACTACAATTCCCAAAATTCCATGGCAGTTAAAGTGGTGTCAAATGGATTATTTCTGCAGTGCAAATGAAATCCAAGTCTTCAAGTTGAACATACCCAATTTCCACATCTGTTTATTTATTTCACTTCTCACAAGAAGGGAACCAAGGTGACTCACAAGATAAAAACCTGATTAAAATATCACAATAAAAAGTTTAAAACAATTAAAATAATTTAGTTAAAATAGTATAAAAGTAATACAAAAATATACGAAGTTAAAAACATAATTGTCTATTCTTCATAGGGCTTGGTTTCTAGATCATTGGCAAGTTACTTTCCTCAGGACAAATTCCAGATTATTGAGACCCTTATTAACTGTGCTGCCCACAAATAGACATAATTCTAGGTGAAGTCAGATCCAAGTGGTACTTTCCTGGGGAGGGGGGGGGGGGAAATGGAATGTATAATTGCATTGATTCTTTTGCTGCTGCATCACACAATACTCATCTGCATCGCCAATAAGTAGTTTACAGTTGAAGGAACTGCTTGACGGTCTATGCTATGGGCTAGATCCAGTTAAACTCCAACTAAAGTGGACTGGATAAAATGAGATTTATGTAAATTATGACTAACAAGTCAATTCATATTAATGGGGTCTATTCAGCATTAAAATTGGATTTAACTCGTGTTTTTTAAATGTTTATGAAACTTCTTGTGAATAGAGTTTCCTAAGATGTTATTATTTCATTACTTGGTGAAGATAACTCCATACTTTTTGTAGGCTTGTAAAAAGGAAGACAAAAAGAAATGATGTTTGGCTTCAAGAGAAATACTGCAAACAGCTTGTGCTACTCAGGCTGTCCTGCCCTTTTGTTTTATGTGTGTGTGTGTGTGTGTGTAAAATTTGCTATGCTTTCTCAGTCATCTTTGTCTGACATGCAGTTTTAGAATAAGGCTACAAGAAGGGGACATAGAAGCATAGTAGATTTCAGGTGGGATCCAGATTCGACCATACTTGGAGCAACTCCATAGCAATCAATCTTACTCGTTAGAAAGATCTGAATATACCTTTTAGCAAAATAGCAAACTATTTTCACATGACAATTATTTTTTGAAACATAACATTACAATTTATAAATTTCTAGTAGCATTTAACATACCAAATCTGTTAAATGACAAATGCAGGTTACAGTGCTTCTATATTTTACAGAAAGAACACCTGATAAATTCAGGATTTATTTTGGTTGTCTCAATAAGCACTTCTAAATTCTTACTGTCAAAGACATAATCCCAGTTCCCTGTTTGAACCCACAAGTTCTACTTAGATTTATAAATGAGTGTAATTGGGACAGGAGCCTAAAAATACATGAATCTGAAAGTTTTTGCAGTCGAATAGAACATTCTTCTAAGCTCATTTTATCTATGCTGAAAGAACAAGGAATGTGATGAAGGAAGCCAAACTTGTGACCCCCACTAAAGGGGCTTGAAGTGTATTTTACACAATAATATGCAGCATAATATACATAATGCCTACTGCATAATGTTGAAATGCAGCATAAATAATTAAAATCCAGTATTTTTTTTTTCTGTGAGAATAATTTTGTTCTTGAAATATACCCAATATTCTGATGTGTTAAAGTTTGATAAATAATAAAATATTCTCATATTAAGGCCCACTTCCTGAGTTTTGGGATTTTCATATGCACACAGACTACAATGACATCTATATCTTACAGACGTGAGATGTTATGTATAGTCTATATATATTGCAAACTTCAACAAAAGTGTCCCAAAAGGAGGAGTTTAGGAATGAATGTTCATTTTGTGGTGAACAAAGCATGATGTTGTGACTTGGATTTAAAATTCCATACCACACTATATATATATATATGTGTGTGTGTGTATATATATATATATATACACACATAACATATCTTTGACACTAAGCTGGCACTCCAATTAAGTCCTTGAAAGCCAGAAATTAAAAGTAGAGGGGTTTTTTTTTGTTTCTTTTGAACTCGCTATGTTCATATAATCAGCAGTGAGTCACCAAGTGTTGAGTGTTAGGACACCTGTTACAGTACACTCTAGGTAGTCACAACAAGCAGAAAAGTGATTTACTATGTGCAAATACTAGTACTGTAACTGGTTTGGACATTGAGAAATGTGCTATTAATGAGAAGGTAATGGGTTTGAGGGGTAGTGATTAGAAATCTGTTATCAGAATGGAACATTACTATTGTGTCTTGTGAATGAGGGGCAAGCAAATTAGAAGCACCTGCATTGCCCATAATAGATGAATTTTGTACATGCACATGGTTAAATGCTTTATGATGTGTCTGAATATACACATGTTTGATAAATAAGCAGCAGGTGGTTTTATTTGTTTGCAGATACACTTACAGTGGTGCATGCTGAGTCTCCCTTATGATATATGCTTGGGACCAGAAGTGTTTTGTATTTCAGTTTATTATTATTTTGAATTTTAGAATACCTGTCTTTGTATATACATACATAATGAGATGTTTTGGAGAAGGGACCTAAGTCTAAACACAAAATCCATTTATGTTTCATGTATAGCTTGTATACATAGCCTACAATATGTTTAATAATTTTGTGCATGAAGCAAAATTTGCATACATTGAACATCAGAAAGCAAAAGTGTTACTATCTCAGCCACCCATGAAAAAATAATTTCTAGTTTTTGGAATATTTCTGATTACGGAATTCCAGATAAGGAAGACTCAACCTGTAGTAGTAAATCCTGTGTATATATATCAAATTAATATAATAAAAATTTGTATCTCTTTTGAGTCTCATGCCTTCATCCCAGTAGTAACACGCTGGGAAAGGTGCCTTGTTTAGCCAAAGATGTATATATTTTTCAGGATTAGTATGGTGTGCAACCTAGTGCTTCTGTATTTTTAATAACAGGCGATAATGCTACTATGCAAAAGGGTTCATTTCCTGACTCTTAAAGATCTAGCTACTTTGAACATTGCAGAAAGCATCCCCACTGCACCACTGTAATCTAACATACTAGAGCAGAGACTGTGCCTAATGTTTTAAGGTTTCAAAGCATCACTCACCACAACACAGCTACTACCTTATCTCACTTTTGTGCTGAGCATTTTGTGGCCTGATGGGTGAGCTTCAGGCTAGCAGTGAGCATGACCACAGTTTACATGGATCCATTGTTTCCCCTTCTGTCTGACCAACTGGGTCACATGGGTCCATATGACTCCATTCTCTCATGTGCTACTTCAGCCATTCTTTTGCACACTCCTCTCTTTTTCTCCGTCTCACACACAGAGACATCAATTGCCCACAGAAGGAAATTATTATTCTCCAATGGGCAGTTTTCTGTTCCATGCTATAGGATGACAAGAAATCTTGGACACATAAGAAATACTGCCTGGAATCCTCATTGATCAGTATAACTATGTTGTGATAGTGCAAGCGGAAGAGAAAAAATAGCATAATCACTATGAAGGAAGTAAGGCATTGGAGAAATAGGTTCACTACCACCTTACTTGAGTGCAACACTAACATAATCCACCAACAGGCTTCCAATATTGAAGACCACTGAAATGATCTGATACCAGCTTTGATGCTGCAAACTTCCACTTCTTTGTTCAGCTAGATATATGCTTCATCTTTCCCTTTTACTGTACTGCCATCTGCATGGAAGTTGTTTTACAAAAATGTCAGATTTTAATCTCTAGGAAGTTTCATTATCACTTTTCAACCATGAGGGACCAACAAAGAAGTATGAGGAAGCAAAGTGGCTACATTAATAGGGAAGATTGAAAATAAAATTTTGGACTTTTGTTGAAAAGTTCAATGCCCATTTGGGTCCTGATTTATCACTAGTGCTGTGATGTATCAGGGAGAGACTCTCACCCAAGGAAGAGGGTGTGCTGTGTTCACAGAAGTACTGAAGTTTAATCCCTGGCATCTCCTGTTGAATGTAGACTTGCAGGTAGGCCTCTGCTTGAGCCCTTGATGAATATCTTCTGCCCAGCATAGAAAATACTAAATAGCCCAATCAGAGAGTCTGATTTGGTGTAAGGGGACTACAGTGGTTCAGACGACGAGTGTCCATCACGTACATCACTTTCTGGGTCCATCTGTAAAACATAGGTTCTTAAAATTTGGATGCAAGTTTTCCGGAACTTTTTTATCCTGAAAGCATAGACAATGGGGTTCATGATTGAATTGGAATGTGAAAGCAGGATAGCCAAATATACCATATTTCCCGGGATGTTGAGGCTGGGATAGAAATGCATCAGACAGTTCAAAATACACATTGGCAGCCAACAGACAGAAAATAAAAAGAGGACCAGGGACAAAGACTTGGCTATCCTGAATTCATGTCTGTAACTTATTCCTTGCCCCTTGCCACTCCCTGAGCATAGTTCCAGCTTTGATCGGATGATACAGAAAATCCTTGTGTAAAGGACACACATGAGAATCAGTGGGGCAAGTGTGCCAGTGAAAAAACTCATATACACCATGTATTCCATTTTCATAACATTTGTGAAATTGCATTTCACGTCGCTTGAGTTTCTCGGTTTTTCTTGTGCCCAGCCAAACATGGGAATAAATCCTACTAACAGTGACAAGAGCCAAACTGTTCCCAAAGCCACACGGATTCTTTTTTCAGTGGTTATTAGCTTATACCTGTTTAAGTGGGAAAAAAAAGAAAATGACACATCAAATGAGATGATATACAAAGATAAGCAAAATGTAGCTGTGTGCTATTTTCCAAGCCTTGTGGCCCTTGACTCTTTCAAACTCATTGGATCATCCAGTTTTTCTGGACAAATAAAGGGCACGTTGCACCTCCTGGAAGACTGAGTGACAATTTACCTTTTAAATAGGTTGAAGGCCTCTCCCCACCACTATTTTAACACAGGTTTTTTTTCTTTCAAATCCAGGTGTTTTTCTTTTTGACAGTCTATGTGGCCCTTGGAAGATTCCAAGGTGGAAAGCTGCACACCAGTTGCCCATCCCTGCTTTAAAACAGCTCTGCTTGAAGAGCATCACATCATCAGCTATCTACTGTTGCTGGCAGGATACACCAGGACTATTTGCAATAAAGCACTTAACAGGGCCAAATTGCCTGGATGCTATATTGCAACTTCAAGCAGCCTTTAACCAAACATTTTAAAGGGGTGAGGAGCAAACAACATAATGCTATAGAAGGCTTTGCTGCTGCACAGACACTGTTCTGAGGGATCCCCTTCCTTTCTCGAAATGATGAGGGCAGCCTTGTAAGTGAAATAAATCAGTTCATATTTCTTCCCAACCCATTCTGATGACACTCAAATGTTGGACTGGGTCTGGTCCAAGATATACTGCCGTCTGAGGCAATGATAAAAGCAATATCCCCCCACCCCTGTATCGCTTATAGAAGGCAAAAGCCATTCCAGTTACATTCATCATTGGTCACAAGATAAACATTCTTCACCACATCCAAGCAGGCTAACTGGATTGAGGGGCAGGGCAGGCCACATGGCACATCTCCAAGAAATAAGGAAGGCCTGGGGGTCAGGAAGAGTAGTTATGATCCCTGCCCCCTTCTTCCCAAATTTTGTTCCTTAAGGTTGCCTCAACTTGCCCAATGGTAGGGCTGACTCTTCCATCAATGGAGAACATTTAAATGCAATTCCTTGGAAATGAAGACCAAGACCTTTTTGCCCAGTCTACATGACATAGTAAGGGACAGCTAAGCAGCCAAAGTAAAGTGCCCTAAGGCATTGCATTGATGAGAGAACAGCAATGAAGTCCATCTCCATCAGGAAATAAAAGTGCCTTGCTGGCTCTTACAGAAAATGTTTTTGCTGTTCTCCCTGCACCTTTGTAAAACTGCTTGTAAACATGGCTTATGTCCTCTGAACCCTCACATTAGTGTAAATCACCAACATAAGACCAGTCTATAAATTCACTAACAATTTACTTTAAAAGTATATCTTTGTCTCCATTTAACTGGGTTATTCCAAAGCAGCCATGCTTTAGCCATCATCTTTCAGCTATGTCCAAACATGCCAGTGTTCTGCTGTTTTCAATCTGTTAGTCCATTCCTTGGAAAAGAAGCTTGGGAAAAGCCCAGGTAAAGCTTTTTTTGCCATCCTGGTAGCCATACCTGAGCTGTGTACATGACACAAGTTCAACATCAGTTGTCTTAGGCAGACCTATTCTTCTACAAACTTAATCTCTTGACCTCCTCCTCCTCAATTATCACTTGAAGAATTACGTTTGAGACAGGCAGCCCTAGAAAGTTAGGCTCCAGTCCTTGCTTGTAAGCAATCTCCTTTCATCGCTGCCCTCCACAAGTTATCTTCATTCCCTTCCTACCATTGTCTAGTTCATCGTCCCCAAACATGCATGCTAATCAGTTACACAAATCACTGCTTTTCACCTGTCTGTTATGCTTAGAACTATTCGTGTATATAAACAAATTTGCCGTATATACACCTGTTAGTTTTTCATTCATTTCAGTAAACTGTTTCCCTGTTTTCACCTTCCACATCTGTATCATTATCATTATCTAATTTATATCCCATCTTTCTCCCAGAACAAATTAAAATCTTAGCTCTTAAGGTGCCAAATTTAGGGATTGCTCATTGCTCAAAGACATACAGTCAGCTGCAGATTCTGCACCTACGGATTCAACCATCCATGGCTTGAAAATATTTTTTTTAAAAAAATCAAACCTTGATTTTGCCATTTTATATAAGGGGTACCATTTTACTATGCCAATATATATAATGGATGTTGAGCATCCATTGACTTTAGTATCCATGGTGGGTCCTGGAACCAAATCCCAGCAGATACCAAGGGACCACTGTACATGTGTTTTAAATGGCATGCTTGTTTTAATGAATGGCCATTTTCTTTTATGTGCAATATGAATGCTTGCTTTTTGTTGCATTCACACAGCAGTTGAACATTTACAGGCATTCTGGGCTTTGTTTGCCTAATTAAATATACTGCTATAGGCTTACACATGTATGGAAACAGCAAACTGCTCTCCCTTTGAACAAGGCTGGTAGACCTCGCACAACATTTATAGTTCAACCTCAGCTGAAGAATTTTAGAAATTCTAAAATTCACCCCAAATCATGTAAGTTGGCAATACTTGTACAAACCAGACAGATCAGGTCCAAAAATTATCACTCCCCACAAAGACTTCTGTATCTTACACAAGCATTTAAAACCTGGTACTGAAATGAAATTGGAAAAATCAGTAGTTGGCAAGTAAAACTCACCTGATGAGCAGCCGTACTCTCAGATATCTGTCAATTGCTATGGCAAGTAAAGACATGATGGAGGCTTGCGTGAAAGCCACAAGCAAACAGCACATGAATAGACAGGCATCAAATGGCATCTGGATGCCTAAGCTCACCACAATAGCTGCTGGCATGACAAGTCCAACAGCAATATCAGCTACTGCCAGTGAGATAATGAAGTAGAAGATAGTCTTCTGAAATGTCCGATTTAACTTCAGCACCCAAATGACCAGGATATTACCCAGGATAGCAAACACTGCAATCATGGACTCAAAAGCAATATAAATGTTTATCTGAAGATCAGGCATTTTGGGAAAACAAGGCTTTTTTCCCCTCAAGTGGGAAGAGTCCAATGGTAACCTGAAATGTGAGCCTGTTCCTAAAGCAAAATACGTTGTGATAAGTGTCCTATCTAATTTGCTATGATATAGCAACAGCAACAGAGAACCCTATGACACTATCATTGTCACAACTTCTTCAGAACCAATTGCCACATTTTCCTACAGATAAGCGTTGTTAGATTTAAGAAATGAAGCTTTGAAAAGGAAGTCATTGCTTACAATATTACTCATAATTCTGAAGATGCTAGCACAGCTAAAACATGACAGTAATGTTTTGCCTCTTCATTTTTCCTCTTTTGCTATAGCAGGCACAGTTCAAAAATATAAAGTACATGTTAAAGAACAACATATTAGACTGAAGACTGAATTACCTAGCAGAAAAGACACATTTCTAACCACAGTAATTGTTCCAGTAGGCAAAACTAGCCCATACTGGTCACGTAATTTTTTAATCATTTCTGCCACTTGTATTCATATCAAACCTACCATTTTGGCTACTGTCAAGGCTGTTACCAATCATTCTAACACCAGATTTAACCCTTTAGGTTTCTTGTTTGTTAATAAAGTATCAGAACCAGTGTAGTATAGTAATTTAAGCAGAACAACGAATATCACTTTTAAAAATAAACACTTTTAAAAAGAAAGAAATACATAAATTTTAAAATAAAAAATAAATAGCTCCTGAGTGCCCCCCCCTCACTATTATCATAATTATAATTTTCTCTTTAAAAAAAACTCCTCGTTTTCAAAAGTAGTTAAATACTGGCTACTATCAGAATGCTACCAGCTACTGACAGTAGTAATAATTTAAAAAACCCACCTAACTGTAAGTAGTGAATTCACCCCTAAAAGTAAACAAAAGTAATTATTGTTACACTGCTAAAGGAGTGAGATTATCTGCCACTATGTTGCAACAGCCATACAATTTAGTTAGATGTTGTTGGACTACAATTTCCATCAATACAGCCAGCAGCCCATTTGGAAGAATGATAGGAGTTGTAGCCCAGCCTTTAAGGTGCTTCTGGCTTTAAGAAATGCAACTGAATAGAGTAATTCCTATGACTATAATCCTATACTCGCTTCAATAGTCCTATTGAAATCAATGAGATGTACTTCTGACTAAATCATAGACTCCAACTGTCCTGATTTGGCAAGGGCAGTCTCAATTAATCCTCTGTCATCCTACTTTTTAGGATACGTTTAAAATGTTGGATTGTCTCCTATTCCCATGTTAGCCCTTTGTGTTTGGCTTGCTTCAGTTGCTATAGTTTAAAAAAAGGAGTTTTACTCCTTTTTAACCCAAGAAGAGGGAAGGAGACAGGCAAGTCTTGCACTTGCCAGTAAACTGAAGCAACTCTCTTAGGCTGTGTGTGCTTCCTTGTTAGTAATTTGCCATCTTGACCACACTCTGATGTTGCTTGGCATCTCAATTTTCATCTGTGAAACATTGGAAACATGTGGTAAATATACAAAGGACTATATATAAATAAGATTTGGAACTATGAGAGTTTTAGTGGTTATTTAAAGAAGATGAGAAGAGACATTTAATAGCCAGCATGGTGTAGCAGTTTCAGGGTTGGACTACATCTCTGGAGACCAGGGTTTGATTTCTGCTTGGCCATGAAACCCATGGGCAAGTCACATGCTCTCAGCCTAAAGTGAAGGCATTGCAAAACCTTCTCTGAACTAATCTTGCCAAGAAAACTCTGTGATAGGGTTAGCTTAGGGTTGCCATACACGGGAAATGATTTGAAGGCACACAGCAGCAGCAGCAGAAACAGAAGAGAGACAGTCTAACAGGGTGGAGTGATGGGGCTGAAAATCAATTTCCTTTGCAGGTGATTAAGGAGCTGTAACACACACACACACACACCTCTTCCCCTCTCTCTTAAATTGGGTTGGGGGACATGCAGCCCTTCAAATGTTGTTAGACTGCAGCTTCCAGGAGAAGTTAGCAAGCATAGCCAATAGTTCAGAACGCTGGGGTATGCAGTCCCATAACACCTGGATGCCCACTCCTGTTTTATCTGCATTTATAAATATTGCTGTTTGCTCTGAATTTTCTTGAGCGGTGAGCCATTTCAAGCATAGCTCAGCCTGAAAACACTCTACATATTCCTACTCTGAAGCAAAGTATAAGCAATAAGGCCAAAGGGGGTATAAAAAAATATACAATGCGCAGTCTGCAATACCATGCAAAGCTCAAATGTATACAAGTTGAGATGAACTTCTCAGGTACCGTGCCATCCACCCCACATCAGACACCACAAGGAGGAAGCTTGCACCACATCAATTAAATCAGAACATGTTTCAAACTGAGGAAATTTCTACAGGGAAGATTAAAGATTTGGCAACTTCAGAAACAGGAGTGGCTAAAAATGAAAGGAGAGTTGCTCAAACCAAATAGGTTTTAGGACACTTCAACAGGGGAAATGACAGCATTTCTGAAGTGCTGAGTATCATGTCAGCAGGATTGTTCCCTTCATTCCTCAAGGGAAATGATAAAGGATTTATTTCTGTCAGCCAGGTTCAACTCAAACTGCCTGCTGTGTGAATAAATAGAACAGCACCCAGCATTTCCTGAGGGAAACTAAGAAAAGACCCTTTATATTTGTTTTAGAGAGCCTTAGGGCCTGGTGTATGAGGATGCCTAAGGGCTACACTGCACGAAACTTTAAACACATTGTACAAATTCTCAAATGTTTTTACTCCAAAGTGTGTGTGGGGGAGGGGAATTGTGCAGCCCACAAGGCATACGCAGTCCTTGACAGAAGGGGCTCCAATGTGGTCCTTTGGACCCCTGCCAATACCCCACAAGCCCCCTCAAAATATTTTTTTTCATATAGATTCTCCCCCCCAGCCAAACCAAAAAAAAGGTGACTCAAAACTAATTTGAAATACTCAGCAAACACTTTTTTCTTGCTCTTTCACTCCCCCCTAATACAGTGAGAGCTTCCCCTAAATGGCCGCAAAAGTGATCAGATGTGATAAAATATCACTTCCAATCCACAAATATATCTGCCATGGCATTATGGCATGACCGTTGGAGTAGAGTAATGAGGTCCACCAGAATCTGGAGCATGCCAAGTCCTACTCTATAGAACAATGTTGGTCTAGCTATCTGATGTGATGGACCAGTAGTCCACCACTCCACATGTGCCATGGACTGGTACCTTGTTTGAGACCCACTGCTTTTGAGTAAAAATACAACTCTGTTTCAGGACCCCCTCTTTTCTATTTTTTTTTTTTGTAACAGTTTACACATATGGATACACACACTCCTGTAAAATAAAATCTCTATTGATTTATGACTCAGGAAATCCTCTATATTCAAATACTAAGTGTCATGAACTTACCAGGTAGGTCATTTTCCATCTCTCCGTCTCCCTGATCTACAGTATAGAAAATTGTATTGACTTATCTTGCAGGGTTCTTGTAAGTCCTAGGGAAAGATAGTGAACATGAGGAGGCTTAAAACATTAATCCACAATACTAGTGGTAGTGAAGGTGAAGATGGCGATGGCGATCTATAAAGGCTTGCTTTGAAGAAACTGAAAGAAGACTGAGATATAAGGACTGCAGACCAAACATCCAGTTAGTTTTGTCATTCAGAGACATAACTGAAGATCTGACAAAGCGTGTTTCATTTCAGAAATGTAGAAGGTTGATACTGGGGAAGATGAGTGCTGCACAACTCACTTTATTAATACATGTGTTTCGCAGAAATATTTCAACCACTGTCAAAGTAACATTCTGAGATGTAAAACCTAGTGACATCTACCAACAAGGATAATGAAATGTTAACTGTTCTAACCAATATATGCAAAAGTGTCAAAATGCTAGCTGTACAGTTCAAGATTTTAGTATGTCTATCTTGGAAGAGGCAAGATTTTTAATTTTCAAAGATCATCAGAGAAATTACTTTTTTATCACTTCTGAATACATACCAACTATGACCTCTTTTCAAAAAGCTATTTAATTTGTAGTTATAGTCATCATGTATCTACATTATCTGTATAACTCAAATTCCCCACAAGCTGGCTTCATGCTATTTACACTGCATAGCCCCCAAACCCCAAATTGGGTCCAGGCTGGGTGCCTCATTCTGGCTTCAGAGTGATTGTGCCCTCAGTGGCAGTGCTGGCCAAATTGCAGGGACTGTGGGCCCGAACAGACAGGCCAAAATAAAGCTGCTTTGGGACACTTTGGAGGTATGCTGTTTAAATGTTGCATGCATCCTAAGAGGCCAGAAGCTGCACTAAAGCCACGTTCCAACATACCTCCAAAGTGACCCAAAGCAGCTTTATTTTGGCCTGTCTGTTTGGGCCCTGTGTAGGAGGCCACTGTTGCCACGTTTTGTTGCAACAGGTAAGGTGGGGGATTTGGGTGGGTTTCAGGCCAAGAATATTTTGAGGGCAGCCCAGAGTATTCTGACAAATGTAGATGAACCTCCGGAAAGAACTGAATTGTAATAGTATTTTTTAATATTTATTTAAAATGCAAAATAATTACTTTTAGGTGTATTATTTATAAGCATGGCTTTGCTAGCTTATAGCTAGTTTTCTAAGAAACTGTCTTTTCGTTTGTAAACAATTACTAATCTTTGGATCTTTACTTTCTTTTTGCTTGTTACTAATTGAACAAAAAAAATTCTGCCATACGAGCTGTATTCTGACGGCAATCAAAATGCCTTTGCCTTTTAGTTAGAATTCATCTGATTTATATCTAAGAGATTTGTGGTGACTGGAGAGATCAAAAGCAATATGTCAGGCCTTGAACTTGATGTGCTGGGGGGGGGGGGTAATATTTTAGTGCTTTCAGATACCTTCCAACAGATGGGGGGAAATTAATAAATTGGGAGGTAATTTAGTTGGTGGTGGTGGACAGGAATATGGGAACAACCTTGCTTCAGAATAAGGTTGACCTTTTGCTCAACTTGTACATGTGCTTATTCCATGAACTTTTCTTTTTTTACTTGTGAAAAGAGCAGGTGGGGGAGCTATGGCTTGGAGCTTAAAGTGAATCTAAATTAGGTACAAATTGGTCTCCTGACAATTTTCCCTTAACTTTTTTTTTTTTCATTTTTTAAAAAATGTGTATCTTCCTATCAGGTTAGAGGTTATTGTGTTCTGTTTCTGAAGCTTATGTCATGCCATTAATCTTACTACACTTCACAGAAATAGTTGGTTCTCCTAGAATTACCTATTTTATGACATTCCCTCCATGAAGTACAATTAAACAAAAGTTTGTATAATAAGTTTTTCTGATGCCTTTCATTTTCTGTAGTTAACGTTGTATATTCCTGATCCTGCTGGAGCCTGAGAAAGTTATTTTTATGGACTAAATTACCAAGAACATCTCCCAGCCAGCATAGCAAACTGAGCATAGTAAACAGAGCTCCTCCCTTTGCCTAATTCTCCCCTCCCACACACACATAACTCAAACTAACTACAAGGGAGTTCTGAAAAGTTCTCAGTCCAACTAAAAAGAGAATGACCTATAGTCCTAGACCATGAAAATTTCTTGCTATTTCACATATTCAGTCTGAAGTTTGACATTCTTGGCACACTGTGTCTCATTTCTTCAACCCTCCCCCCACCCAAATAAAAATCAAAATCTTATGTCTGGTCACTGAAATACGGCTCTGCTGCTGCTATCACCTGTGAATAATTCATTTTTTTCCCTTGCTTTCAAACTCTTTTAAAGGTTTGGAAATGCCTTCTTGAGTGAGCACAGCAAGTTACAATAATATTCTTCATTAATTGTTTGGCCCTTCTGAAGATAGTCAGAATATACCTTCCTTATCCCCCAAAAACCGTGGCCATTTACAGTAGTTTGCACCAACTTGGGAGCAAAGTCTGTTGTGGTTTTATTTCTTGGTAAAGAGGAAAAAATGACCTCTAACCCACAGACCCACTGATAGGGTTTCTTTTTTAATGTCAAGCAAATCATGTACTTTTGTCACACTGATGTTGCGAGTAATTAACTGTGCAGTCTACTGTGGCCATGCAATAGTGAATATGTGCATAAACTGCCAAATTTTATTTTTTTAAAGAACACACCATCTAATGGTATTCCCAGGAGAACCCCCTCCCTGGCTTTGGTGAGCTCTAGGATTCAGACATTGGTGCAGATAAGGGAGATAAAATCACTGGCGGAAGAGGGGCGGGAGGAGGGTTAACCTAGGCTGCATTTTAAAGAGACCACTTTCCAAAGTGCAGGAAGTTTGAATCCACTGCATTTCTGGAGCTGCTTTTTTCACTCCTGCAACTGAGTGCCTAGAGGGAAAAACAATGGTGCTTGGCTGGTAGGGAGAAAGCAAAGAGGTGGGTATGATCCACCCCGTGCACATTAAACCCTTTCTCCTGGATGCCCTGAATGGGATCAGGAGCAAGTTCCTATTGGTGGCACCCTGATAAAATCTGGTGTTTTGAAAAAGAAATGGGGAAAATGGGTTAAAGGGGATTTATGCCCCCCCCCTTGAATTCAGGTTGGGAAAAATCTGGCACATGTTCATCCAGAAAAAGCTGAAACAAAATGCAGGAATAAGGATGTTTTATGGGAGAGAGTTCAAGACGGTCAGATCTTTGCCACAGGTCCTCTTCTTGTTCATTGTGTGCTGAATGCCTCTGATCATTATCAATCCCATCTTTAATCCCATTCTGCCAAACATGTAACATTCCTTGAGAACTTCTGAATGTGGCCATTCTGCTCTCCCATGTGAATCTCTCCATGAATTCCATTGTGTATGAAAAATGTATACCCTGGTTTTGAGAAACCTAATCTTGTTCCTGAAACAAGAACCAGATGTACCAAGAACTGACAACATATCTTCAGATCACATGACAGAAGATAATCCCTGAAATAATCTGATTAGAAGCCCAATTCAGGATGTTTAAAGAAGACACGGGGCAAGAACAAAGTTGGTAGCTAAACCCTTTGTGTCCCAGTTGTTTTTCTCCTGTTGAAGTCAAACAACTAAAGCAAGGAGCCCTTCCTAGTCAGATAGGCAGCATCCCATATATTGTGCTCCTACACCATGCTTCTCTGAAGTATTTTGTCCATCTGAAGGGGATTGTTGAAGTTTTCCTAAAGGTGGGAAAATAAGCCAATCCATGGTCTTAATAGTGTTGTCTTAATAGTGTTGTCCCCCCTATGTATCACTCAGAGAACTATCAAGTCAACTAACCAATTCTGCTGACACCATTTTATATCAGCCTGGGCTGTCACCAATTGTATGTGTTCATTTTGGCATTTTTGTTGGCAGCGTGCAAGACAGGAAGAAGCCTAAATGTAGGATTAGCTGACTGGCCTTAAAAAAAGTTACTTTTAAAAAACACAGTTCCCAAACAGCATGACCATTGAACGTATAGCCTAAAAAAAAGTATAGTCAGTCCTTTGTATCCATGGATTCAACCTTCCATGGCTGTGTAAATTCACAGTGCTATATTAATAAAGGTTAATAATAATAATAATGGCTTGAATTTTTTTTTTAATTCTAAAAGGCACACCTTGATTTTGCCATTTTATATAAGGAACACAATTTTACTACGCCTCTGTATCTATCAGAATAGGGCATCCACGGCTTTTGATATCCACAGGGGGTCCTGGAACAAAACCACAGTGGATACAAAGGTCCCACTATAAGTATTCCAGATTCTTTTAGTGGGTGAATAACGTGGACCATCCGCAGGATGAAGGTTAGCTCATCCAGCCACATCATGGTTGGTGTGAAGGATTGTGGGATGACAGTGAACCTTTGGCCAGGATCATCACATTGAATCTAGGGGCTGGACAATCTTGGTGCTGCATACAGTGTTTGGGAATCTGATTGGGCCAAGCATTGAGAATGCCACTGCTTCCCTTGGAGTTGGAACTCAGGTATATTTGCAAGCTGGTAGTGAAAGCTTCTCAACAGTCACCTGAAGAATAGGATTCCTGCAGCTAACTATCATTTCCTCAGTGCAGTTTTATTTAATCTGTTTAATAAGGCTGTGTCCTATTTCACTATATTTACTGACCAAATTTTGTTTGGTGATTTATACTATTGTAGCCCCTGGTAACGCCAGCTTGAAAACATTCTTGAGCATTTCACAAAGTCACTTTTAGTGTAATACCTTTGCCCTGGAAATAAAGGGCAACTGGATGGTTCTGAGGTATAACTCCACATGCCCCTAGCCACTGACTGGCTGTAGGGGTGTGCTTGGATACTGCCTTGATGTACTTGTGCACTCAGGAAAGAAATAACAGCCTTTTACCCTTATCCATGAGGAGAGGGCAGGATGCTTCTTTCTTGTGTGGGCAAGGACAACCAGATAGTGCCAGTCAGTGGTCCAGGGCAAAGCTGTGCATGGGGGCTTTCAAGATACGCTCAAGCTCCTGAGGAGAAAGAAAGAGACTTCACCTCTTCCTGGACTATCGGCAGTTAAGTACATGGGCAGAGATTTATGTTCTGACCAGCACACTAATACTGTGTTATCCAATGTGTCCTGCCTTCATTCTAAGTGATTGGACACAAGTATCCTAGACTGAACTAGACATTACAAAAAATACTGAATTTTTCCTTTGATATTTCTGCCTTTCTGGGATGAACAAGCAGACTAATTTCAAAGGAAATGTTAAAGGAATTACTGAACTGCTAAATTGTTAAAGGAATTACTGCACTGTTAAAGGAATTACTGCGCTGCTATGTAAAATGTTAGGGTTACTAGGGTTGATCCAGTGTAGAGATTCCAATTATGGTGAAACTGTGAGTACATGGCAATGTACATTGCACATTGGGAAGTTACATGCAGCTGAAAAGCAGGACAAATGGAAATAAATATCATCACCAGTACCAATGTTTACTGTTCATTAAAATCTGATTGGATTAGTGCTTATCTTTAGAAATGGATCAGCAAATGCAATTACAGTTCATTATAAGCTTTGTTAAAATCCTTTGGAAGTGAAGAAGGTGGAAGAAAGGGCTGGGAATGGCTACATTCCTAAGGAGTTTATCAGACAGGAGGAATTTCTCTTTATTTCGAATGGAGCCAATTGGAGCCAATTCGAATTCATGTGAATTCGCTAGTTTACCGAATTTACGTGAATTCCAATTGTGTTCAGAATGCATTCAGAATGACTTCCCATTACCTGAAAATGACTGCCCATTGCCCGAAATTGCGTGAGATGCTTTAATATGCAATAATGTAAAACCCATGATTGCGTTCCCTTTTACCCAAAATTGTGTGAGATACTTTAATACACTATAACGTGAAACCCCATGATTGCGTTCAGATTGCCATTAGATTATACTTTTAATTTCCGTCATCTGATAAACTCCTAAGACTGCTAACACAGAATGTAAGAGAGGGTGGGAGTGCTGCTTGAAAGCTGTGTGTATAAGCAATCTTGATTCACATCAGGTTCCCATTACAGGATTTGTGAGGTAAACTGGAAGAGCCTGTTTGTTAAGAATTATTGGAGACCATGGGATGCACTTTGATGGAGCTGAAGTGGCCACAAAGTTAGGAATTTTACTCAATCCATTTCAAATTTTAAATAGTATACATAGAGTATACATTTTCCCAATAGAGAAATGTGCAGAATGCAGATGCTGTTCAACTGCTGTTCCCAAGGGGGCTTGAAATGGGAAAAGATGGCTTACTGTTAGATGACAGTTCCTCTTCAGAAGGACAGACAAAGAGCAAATAGTAAGAACTGTGTTCTTCTGGAGTGCCTCTTCCAGCTGGCTTCCTAAGCTGGAGAAGGCACATGGTGGGTGGAGGGAGACCGAACATGTCCTGATGTGCCAGCTCCATCAGGTTTGCTAGGTGAAGAAAGCATTTCTTTCAGCCATACCAAAACTCCAAGATTCCAGTTTCTTCCTCTCTGTCACACTCCCTTTCTAAGCAGGTAAAGGAAACCTCATTCCTTCCAACAATGAAAAAAAATTGGACAGTAATTGCTTTCCTTGCCTTCCCACTCTACCAGCCTTGGTAAGTAAATGACATGCACATTCATACATGAAGTTCCCAAACCCTGGGGGGGGGGGGGGGATGGGACCTTGAAAGAGCAAAGAAACCAGCCAAAAATCAGTTAAAATGACAAGCAGAAAGAATGAGACATCACCATCACTTCGTCCAAATATACTGGTGTAGCCCAGGAGGGGTGGTAGACTGTGAGATGCAAATTGGTCTTTGTTCCTCCTCCCCACTCCAATTGCAATTACTCAACCTGACTCCTCTGGATATTTTTCTAAAAAATAACTGAATGTTAATTCCTTTGATCCATTTCCCCTTGTTAATAAACAAGGGACAGTGTTCTCAGGGCTTGCCTCCCTGTGTTTCCAGTTTCCATTTTGGAGTATTTTTTAACTCCCCAAGGAGAAATTTTAGAAAAGTCAAGCAGAACTTCCTGAATCTAAAATGAATATATTTTCTTTTGCTTTGCTTGTAGTTTTGGGAATGTTGATCTCTGAGCCATTTCAACACAGCGGTAATGCCCATGTGAGTTGCTGATTTTCTTATAATGCCATTTTTCCATAAGCTTTATCCATGGTGTGTGTGCGTGTGTGTGCGTGCGAGCGCACGTGTGAGCACGCACACATGTCTTCAAGTCGCCTATTAATTTATGCCAAGCCTATGAATTTAATAGGGTTTTCTCAGGCAAAGAATTGCCTGAGAAGAAAAGAAGAAACTGGTGGTTTTGCCAGTTTCTTCTTCTGAACTGTATCTGCTATCCCTCTATCAACATAACATTATGAAATAAACTTGGAAACAAATGACCACAAGATGGCAGAAAATTCCTGTAAGAAGCAATGAAGTTCTCATGCAAAAATTAAATCTGTTACTCTTTCAGTTTCCATGGTATGCTTTGTTGTTTCTCCTCTTGAAAGGGCTTGTTGCTGTTGATGATGATGTGTGCCTTCAAGTTGTTTGTGGCTTATGGTGATGCTAAAGCAAATCTAGGTAAAAAGGTAAAGGTAGCCCCTTGACATGAATGTCTGTTCGTCACTGACTGTAGTGGGTGGGGCTCATCTCCGTAAGCATAGTCTGAGGGCTGCCCTGGTGGTCAAGTGGCCAGCATGACTGCACCTTCCCTGGTTCTGAGAGTGTATAACTCACCCATGGTCACCCAGTTGGTTTCCATGGCTGGACGGGGAATCAAACCTTGGCCTCCAGAATTATAGTCCAACAGTCAAACCACAACCACATGCTTATTTCCACAAGAAGCAGTTGTTTGTCTCTCATGATCGGTAGAAAGTATGCTGTCTGACCAAATTTCTCCCACCCCCCATCTGCTGATTTTTGCATACCCTAGAATAAACATAACTGCTTTTCCATTTTTGGTTGCTTGCTGCTTGTCTATTACTATTTCATAGGTTGTCCCAATTTGTTTGTATCTGGTACAAGTGCTTTAGCAGATCTATGACTTTCTTCTCCATATGCATTTAACTACTCACAGAAATGTAACAGGCTACTGCTTCCCATTGCATATGAAGGCTCTCTGGCTCAATGATTTTATCATCTTTTTCCTTTTGGTATCTATCTCTAGAATTACTCTCAGGATATTTTCAGCACCTGTTGAAATGGGGTTGGTCAACGAAGGCTTTGATACAATTGTTTTGGTTGCAGCTGAGGATACCACAAGATTTTTCATTGTTTTTGACACAATAGGCATCCCTAATTTTACTACTCTACAAAGCACTGGATAAATGACAACAAAATGCAAATTACCTTTCCTCTAGTCTTGTCATTCCCTTTTTAAAACATTGAACTATCTTTAGCATGTGCAGATATTCACTCTGTGTGTGGGTGTGTGAGACATGCACAGAGAGATATTTGCACATGCACACACTTCATATGGATGGTGACATAACTACTTTGGGTCACAAAAGCCTGTGTTTAACAGTGCCTATATGTTTAATAGGATTTGGGCAGTTCTAGTGCAAATAAAAAGTTTTTCAGGTTCACAAGATGCTCATCTCTTAGTAACCTGATGTTGAAATTTATTCATGTTATTTCCTTCTTCTCTTGAACCTCTTAACATGATATTTCATTGGTGGCTAAATCAGAGCATATTATTTGGCATGTCACTCCAAGTGAACCAAAACCAGTGTCTGCTATCAGTCTGGCAAGTAGCATATAAACTACCCATCTTTGATACATTCTTTGATTCTTCCATTGAGCAACACCTGTTTTCTGCCCAAAGCTGAACAATCCAGTTAATAGAATGTGGGCTTTTTGTATGCAGCCTGTACAGCAAAAAGATTTTCCCCAAACTGTCTTGCATCTATTCCTCTTACCAGTTGCTGTGCATTTTGATATTTCATACTACTGACATCCAACCTGCTGTGTGAGAATGCCATGGCATCCTTTTCCACCCTGCAAGCCCCACACTTCCTGTTTCATTGGGCACTCATCTCTCTGGTTTATAAATCCCTCTTTAAAAATGGTGTGCTTGCAAAAAGTGATTGAAAAAGAAACTTCCCTGCAATAAAGTTGGTGCTGACAATTCTGTTTCCAGATTGGCTGCGGCTATATAACTTTATTCCCTTGTTATTTATTTAATCATCTGAGTTCATTAAATCAGTCAGCCACCTAGAAAAAATTTCTTCCTCTGCTACTAGCTTTCAATTAAATTGATCTTAATCTTGGACATTTTTAACAACCAATGTATCATTTGCAATATGTGTTTCTCAGTGTCACATAACTGATTTGAGCACTGAGGATCCAGAGAATGGGACCTGGAGCAATGGATACAAACTACAGGAAAAGAGATTCCAGCTCAATGTTAGTAAGAATTTCCTAGCAGTAAGAGCTGTTTGATAGTAAAATAAGCTGCCCCGGATTGTAGTGGATCCTCCTTCTTTGGAGGTTTTTAAACAAAGGCTTGGTGGCCATCTGTCAGGGGTGCTTTCATTGTGTATTCCTACAAGGCAGGGGGTTATACATGATGGCCTTTGAGGTATCTTCCAACTTTTATGATGCTATGAGGAGCCAAAGCCAATTTCAGTTTCTGGCTAATTCAGAGCTGATCCAGATTGGACAAAAGCTCTGGGATTTGGCCTTACTTATTGTGATTTGACCAGGAGTTTCTTTGAGTGGTCCATAAAACACACCCGTTGTTCCATTCCTCTGATTAAGCTCTGGAGGTCCAACCTCAATGTTTTGCATCCAGGGCAGAAGGATAATTTTTGAATCACCACCACACTGCAGTAAGGGAGCTCCTGAAATAGCTAGGAGTAAATTTCCTGTCTGGCTTCCTTCTCTCAGTTCCTCCTGTACTCCTAGGCAGTCCTTACCGGTGATGACATAGATGGGGGGAGGAGGGTGCCCTTTTCTGGCCTTCCCCCAGTATGCTTCCAGGAAAGGTAAGGAAGCCTATTCACACCACCTATCAATCAAAACAACAAATCCATTCCTAGTATGTTTGAGGAATGACTAGCTGTGCACTCCAGGCATAGAATAAGACTGACATTTACTGGCACTTGTGGCCAGGAAGGATAGGTTTGCAGTTAGCTGTCCCTGTCTTTGAGTTATGTATATTACACCGCACTAGATAGAGGACATCTTAGTGCCATAGTTTGAGAGACAACGTCTAGTTATTCAGTTTTCCCAATTACACATCATTCTAATGTTGTTGTTTTTTTGTTGTTTTTTTACAAAATAGAAAAAAGGGTGGGAAGACACAGGCTCTGTCTGCACTGGTGTGGGGCAGCGTGGAGTATCCTGGTCCCAGCTCTCCACCTGTTGCAAAGGCCCTCCGTTCTGACACCAGAGAGCTAACTGCATGTGAGTTATGCTGAGCCACCTGGTATGTCCACTGCTGCCCTGGATGGCTTCACTCTGAGGTTGGATGAGGTGCCCAACTTGGCTGGGTGCCTTGCTCTGACCTCAGAGGGGCTTTTTAGATTGGCAGGAAAGTGTGACATGAAGTTGCACTTTCCTTAATGCTTAGCAGCTAGACTGCAAGCCCCAGGTGTGCATTTAAAAAGTACAGGGCAGCTAGACTGAGGGGTGTGGGAACGACTTATCTGAGGTCTTTTCTGTGGCTCAGCAGCTACATTGGAAGCTGTCAGAACGCTACAAACACAGGCGGAGCAGCTACATGGGCGGCAATGAACGCGGCTTTTAGCCGCGGTGAACCTTTAAATTTTTTTCCTTGCCGGCTGCGAACTGCGCAATTCCTCAATGCCCTCCAGGTGTAAAAGCTGAGGTTTATCCGCAAAGTTTTTTAAAGCTCCCAAACCCTAGCTCCACCCCTAATCCGAACCCTAGACATGCACAGTAGGGACTCTGGGATGCTGTTACTGTTATTCTACTGTGGATAACATGTCAATTCATTCACAAAATAAAGGGGTTCATTCATGATGCACCAGTGCAACGGCACAGTTTAAAAAGGCAAAGGAGCCGCAATGATAATTTGACGGATCCTCATAAGTATACATTTGTCCTGCGCAACTGCGCAGGTTTGCGAACTGCGCAAACACAGTTACACCATACAGTCAAATTATCATTGCCGGCTGGGAACTGCGCAATTGCGCAGTTCGCAGCCGGCAGCCGGAAAACCTGCGCAGTTGCGCAGGACAAATGTATACTTATGAGGATCCGTCAAATTATCATTGTGTTTCCTCCCCCTTTTTAAACGGTGCCATTGCACTGGCGCATCATGAATGAAGCCCTTTATTTTGTGAAGGAATTGACATGTTATCCACAGTAGAATAACAGTAACGGTATCCCAGAGTCCCTACTGCGCATGTCTAGGGTTCGGATTAGTAGTGGAGATAGGATTTGGGAGCTTTAAAAAACTTCGTGGATAAACCCCAGCTTTTACACCTGTAGGGCATTGAGCGTTTTAATTAGAAGTGAAGTCCACACCACGCATGCTCCCAATCCACAATCCATTATGATCTGCACCTGTATCGCTGCCTTTAAATGGGCGCTTTAAAGAGACAGAGCCCCATTTAACTGTGCAACTACACCTTAGCCTTTAGATGCAATAGCAATGTTGCACCCTTTTTAAAAAAGTAGTGGGGAAATCAAACTACTTTTTAAAGGCACTTCTTCTCCCTTAAAACTCCAAAATAGTGTTTTCATGGCACACTTTCCCTCTTTCTCATCTAAAGGCTGGGCTTTCATGCAGCCATCAACACACCTCTTTTTGCCAATGTAAAATGGGCCAGCTCCTTTTTAAAGCACTTCTTCTCCCTTAAAATGCCAAAATAGTGTTTTCATGGCACACTTTCCCTTTTTCTCATCTAAAGGCTGGGCTTTCATGCAGCCTTCAACACACCTCTTTTTGCCAATCTAAAATGGGCCAGAGTGAGTGACTGGTGGCAGAGGTGGAGGTGCTGAGGAGCTCAATGGACCATGCTTCAAAAAGACACCAGGCTTTGGAATGGAGAGCTTTGGATCTTCCAGGCAGATCCGAAGCAAGTGTGAGTTTTTAAAATGTGTTTTAAGAGCATTATACTGTACCCTGTTTCTGGTGCTGAATGGGCTGGCTGTCATCTGGTCTGTTTGCATCCGAACTGGAGTTAGAGCTGTGCATCATTCACGTTGCGGGGGGGGGGGGGGACTGGCCCATGCAGACAGGGCCTCATCCAGACTCCCTCCCCCTACAAATTCCAGATTCAATTGTACAGTAAAAACCTTAACTCAAAGTACCCAAATTTAGATAATTGGTCCACTGAGCCCAGTATTATATTATCTCATCTGAAGGTTGATCCACCCTCCCAACTACACACAAGTACATGTGAGGCAGGCCAGTATAAAGCCTAGAAGAAGGGCCTTTTGCAAGAGTTCCAGGCTCCTATGAGACCAGAGAGCTTGTAGGAAGCCAAAACTCTCGCAAGAGCCCTCCATACATGCAAGGGGTGGTTATATAGGCTTGTCTCACAGGCTGAGGCTAGTCAACTGTGCATGTAGATCTGAGAGTAGGAAGAGTGTGAACCAACTGCACTTGCAATAGATGGACCCCACATTATTTATTGTGCAATTTGGGGCCTTATCAAACATATAGAGTTCCATCTTTTGGGAGTATGACTGATATCCACTCTTCCCACTCTCACAAGATTTTTTTTAAAAAAGGGTTACCCCAAAGCAAAAACATATTAAACACAGTTGGGCCCTAGATCCACTTCTAAACTGCTGGGTTCCAGTAATTTGTACTGGCTTCCTCCCTTCCCCCACTGGCCTTTGTGTCTCCTGAGGTCATTTGGTTAATCTGCTTGAATTAATAATAGCCACTATGAAGATCAACACAGAGACTGTATCTGGAATCCTGCCATCAGATGCATTGACTCAGTGTACCTGAGCTTTGCAAAACTCTCTTTAGCAGTATCATAATATATTAAACACTGGCATATCTAAACTTTCCCATAATAAAATGTCCTATACTGTAAGGTTCATATTTTTTAAAAAAGTAACTTCACTACTAGCTGCAGGTAAATTCAATTCAGAGATATTTTGAGACCTAGAATGATGCTCCACAAATAAAGTATCTGCATTTCTATGGAAAAGCATAAAACTTCTATGGAAAAGCACAAAACTTTGTCTGATAACCAATTGCGAAATTGTGCCTAATGCCCCGGATAACCCCAGGTTCTTAAGAAACAATGGACAGGCTTTTCCTGAAGTCACCTAACCTGGACCCAAAGAATGAAAACATCTTTAAGACAGATGCCAATATCAGCTTCCTAGATAAGGAACTCAAGTATGTTGTTCACTAATCAGTCCTACATGCTCTTTGATGAAACAGGAAAAAAGATTCCACCTCAACATTAGGAGGAACTTCCTGACAGTAAGAGCTGTTCGACAGTGGAACACACTCCCTCGGAGGGTGGTGGAGTCTCCTTCCTTGGAGGTTTTTAAGCAGAGGCTGGATGGCCATCTGTCGGGTATGCTTTGATTGGGAGTTCCTGCATGGCAGGGGGTTGGACTGGATGGCCCTTGTGGTCTCTTCCAACTCTAAATTTCTATGATTCTATGATTCTATGATTCTATGAAACAGATATTCTGGATCTATTTCGATCCTTTATCAGGCCTGGTTTTGAGATAGGAGACAATTGGTTGTCCTGTACCACAGGGAAGAGTGGTGGCAGGGTTTTTTATTTATTTGTTTTGTTTTGGTGTTTTTGTTTTGTTGTGTTTTGTTTTACTTTTTTACTTCTCAGGATGTGGAAATGATGGGCCAGTTTGGAGGGAAAATAAGGTGCTATGGTGCACTCTAGTGGAGAGTGTGGTCTTTGGAGCTTGGGGCAGAAAATTGGTCCCCTGGCCCAATACAGTTGCCAACCTCTACCCTAAAACAGGGAGGCTTCTGCTCCATGGAGGGCATGAATGTGCACATGATGTCATTTGGCACATAGAAATTTATGGAGGAGAGAAATGCACTTCCCATCATTTTCTACTGTTTCACTAAAGGGTTAGCTATGTAATTGGGGATTGCCCTAGGACCCATCAGTAGCTCAGAACATTTTGTATTAGCTCAAGTTAATATGTTAGCTATGACCCTACATGGACAGACTGGAGACAGTTATTCGTATATGTGTGCTTGACCATTTGCACTAGCTATCACTCTGCTTCTGTGCTTATTTCAGAATGCTGATTTTGACATTTAAGGCACTTTATAGCTTGAGGCCTCGTTACATGAATGAGGATCTCCTCTCATGACTACTGATCTGGATTTCATGGTCTTCATCCAAGAGTCCCTTTCAAATGAGGCAAAGTGGGTGGCTGCATAGGAGAGCTTTTGCCTAAGACATAGGATTCTGCGAGGCACAGTGAGCTGGCTTCTATTGCACGAAAGGGAGGGGTTGTACACAACATGGCACAACACATTAATATAGGGGTAGAGAATAGTAAACATCATCCCTAGCAGCTGACCCCCTATAAGAAGAAAAAGATAACCAGATAGCCTTAATTGATTATCTATGTTATACTGATGTGTTTTAAAGTTCTTAATACTATACATACTTCTGGAGTGCTCATTGGTGATGAGTGTTTCTTTGCAAGAAAGAAACTGCAATTGCAAACAGTTCCTTTCAGTGTAAATAAACACTTGGCCTGCAGACCATGGATTCTTTTCCAAGGATTCAACTATCCATGGCTTGAAAATATTCCAAAAAGATATAAATTCCAAACAGCAAATCTTAATTTTGCTATTTTATTTAAAGGGCATCCTTTTATTATGAAATTGTATATAATGGGGCGTGAGCTTCCACAAATTTTGGTATCCATGGGGAGTCCTGAAGCAGACACAAAAAGCCCAATGTATGTGAAATCTGTTTGGGATTTTAGTTGCTTGTAATATCATCTCTTTCCTAGGCAATAATGTAGTAAAGAGTCTATGGAATGCCATTGTAAGCAAAGCTGGAGGAGGGGAAAGAGAGAGGGAGATCTTTGTGAAGACTCTCTCTGAATTGTTTCACCTATATTAGGGGTGGAGAAAAGGCCACCCAGAGGCTGTATCTCCCTTCCACCTGACATCTCTGCTCCTGGAGCTACAGTCTGCCCTTCTCCCCCAAAGTTGGTCAAAATCAGTTGAAAATCCAGGGAGAACAAGCAGGAACTAGCACTTTAGCAAGCACTTTACATTTCTATACCAATTCATAGTGAATTAAGCATTCTGTAAGTGGTTCACAATGTGTTAGCCAATTGCCCCCAACAAGCTGGGTACTCACTTTACTGACCTACAAAAGGATGGGAGGCTGAGTCAATCTGGAGCCCTGTGGGATCAAACTCACAATGTTTGGCTGCAATGCCAGCATTTAACCACTGAACCATCAGTGCAGTAGTACTTTTGGACTGAATTTTCAGCAGAGAATATTGGGGTGTTTTTCATGGTGGATGTGCAGGAGTGAAAAATCATCCTTAGTGTAGTTGCCCACCCTTGAGATACACAACATTATCATTGTTAAATCATGGGCTCTGGAGATGTACATACCTGGCTACTAATATTGCACGCCAGTGTCCTGAATATATTAAATGTTTCTGTCACAGTCAAATGAAAAGTAGCTGTGGCTCAATAATTGTTAAGGTAAACAACAAAGATAGTTCCCTGACATGAATGTCTAGTTGTAACCAACTATAGGAGGCAGTGCTCATTTCTGTTACTAAGTTGAAGAGCCAGGGTTGTCCGAGGACTGCTCTGGTGATCATGTGGCCAGTAAGACTGCACCGAAAATTGTTACCTTCTCACCAAAGTGGTACCTATTTATCTACTTGCATTTGCACACTTTCAAACTACTAGCTAGGCAGAACCTAGGACTAGTGATGGGAGCTCATTCCATCATGAAGCACCTGCATCTTGAATTGCTAGCCTTCTGATCTTCACAACTGGTGTCTTAACCACTAAGCCACTGCATCCCCAATACTTGTTAATACATTATAAAATAAACTACACACACCTCATTAGGAAATATATAAGCACACCAGCAAAGCACAGGCAGTCCAGTAAGATGAACAGCCAGCTATGGTGGCTAGTGGCTCCAAAGGCACTATCCAAGGTGTTTTTATTTCAGGAATATGTTTGAGTGTCTTAGGTAACAGACTGCTCTCTCTGCTGACATCATCTTGAAGCCTCCAGCTGCCATGCATGATCTACTCTGGAAAGTGATGCCAGAGGGTTGCTTGTGGTGACTTGAGTCTTTCTGCTCCTTCCTCCATGGCTATACTGTTTGATCTCATATTGTTGCCTGCATCCTTATTACTAGCATTTTGCCTCTTTGAAAATAGATTATCACTCCACCCTGACATTCTTCATCCTGCCACTTCCTTTATCAGCTGCTTCACGTTTTAGCCTAAGAATGATGCCTCCCCAGTTCTCAAAGGAGCAGGTTTTAACAGCTTACATAGCAAAAGTCTCTGGCAGTAGTACAAGCTGTTACCCACAGAGGATCAGATTGGACAGCGGACCACACATTTCCTTCCGTCTTCTTGTGCAACATCTTGTTAACTGTTAAAGGAAGAACAATTCTTGACAGTTTTTAGCCTGGCAAGAACACAAGGGCCTTTAGTTACTTTCAGACAGCATTTATGCATATCTTTTAAGAACTCCAATTCAGCCCCTGACTCTAGTCATCATTGATACATACAGACATCCATTATGATTTAAGGATTACTGATTTTTCCTCTGTTTCATTTGTTCCAAAGAACTTATTCATGATGAGAAAGGAGTTGTCCAAAAGAGATGATTCTGAATAGAAAAGGACACTCTGCACTGACATGATTCTCTGGAAAAATAGTGGTATTAATTCAGAAAACTATAGCATTAATTGCAACTATGGGGCTGAAGAAACTGGCATTTAACACTAGCCTCAGGGCAGGGTGGGGGCATGGCATCTGCATGCTGCACAGCGTGACCCTGCCCTGATGCTGGTGTCATGCTGTGTGCGTGACCGCATGGTGGAGGATGTCATGGTGCTGCTTTGGTGCAGCATTTAAATGCACTGTGCCAAAGGAGCACCAAAAAGCTGCAGCTGTGCCAACAAGGGTGCCTTTTTGCTGGTGCTAAAAGGAGTGGCATTCTGCCATTCTTTTTAACACTGGCAAACTGCTGGATTGGAGCCACTGCAGCCCCAATCCAGCAAAGAAAGGAGCCGCAGGACGCCACTCCAAAGGGGTAGTCTGTTTAGCTCTGATCTTAACTTTCATTTATTTCAATGGGATTTAACCATAACAAAGTTTTCTGGATTGGGGAAAGTTATTCTACTTTCCAAAACTGTTTACATGGTGGCAAGTTAATTGCAACTCATGAGCTGCCATAGGAGATTCCAACCCCTTTTCCCTGCTGGTTCTTCAGACCCCCTAAGACTCTCCCCATCCCTGTCACCAGAATTCAGCAGCATGATATGTCAGCAGCACAGCCTGTGAGAAGTAAAAAAAGCAAGAATGATCGGGAAAGAGAATGTGCCTGCCCTGACCCCATGCTATTATTACAGTATTCAAGTTTTCTGCATCACACACACACACATACGCACACACTGTTAAGAAAAAATATTTGAAAGTAACAAAAGAGTGTGGCTCACAAGCACTTGTCCATCCTGGACAATGGCCCCCAGCCTGATTGATAATAGTGCTTTATTATTGATCCTTTGGAAGAACAGATGATAAATTGGTCTTATGCACAGTATATCTGTGAATTATTAGAAGTACCTGACTTTTGGTTGGTTAATTTGCAACTGACTAAATGACTGCCCCTCATGTATCACTGAAAATGGCTAGACTTTAGGAAAGAATAGGCTCATACTTACTGTGTATACTAGCTATGTTTATTTGGGTGCTTGCTTAGATTTTTTTTTTTTTTTACATACAAGGCCAAATCCAGCTAAATTTAGTTATAACTGAATCCTATTGAAAGCAATGGGACTTAAAATAGTTATCTATTTGTTCCAGTGGCTTGAATCAAAGGTCAAGAGCAGAGGCAATGAATGCTTACCTGGAAACAAATCCAACTGTATTAAGTGGAGTTTGCTCCTACCTTAAGTGATTGTGCATAGCAGTGCCATCTTATTTATGATTAATTTTTGTTTCATTAAGGCCTCAGAAATTTAACTAATTTAAGGCTAAATTGAAACACTTTACTCTTTAGGCTCTTGTCATGTCTTGTTGTGATTTTTGCCTCGAAGAATGCCCTTTATGACTAATGCTACCATGATCCTTGATAACAGAATTGTATTTAGCTCTTTAATTTTAATGTTATTAAACAAATAATTTTAAATGCTTTTAAAATGGCACAAGTTTGAAAGAAGAAGAGGAATCAAGCACGGTTGGCCACCACTGATGCCATGGGCACAGGCCAGTAGATGTTGGAGACATGCACACCAATATATTTTAACTGACAATAGTAACTGCTTTATCACACTAGGGGGCAAACAGGATTTGAACGAGAGTTAAACGAGAGTCAAACAGGAAATGCCCTATGTTTATCACAGGACATTTCCTGTTTAACTCTTGTTTAACTCTCATTTAAATCCTGTTTGCCCCCTAGTGTGATAAAGCAGTTACTAGCAGCAAATAGCAAAGTAGCAAATAGAATCTCTTGCTAGTTTGAAACACCATCTTAAAATTGTTTTGAGGCTGGAATAGGCTTTTGTTATCTCCACAGAAAGCATACACAGACTGTTTATTTCTTATAAAACTGACTGTGAAGAGGAAAGCTCTATAAATCTTGACACTTTGAAATGTGGATAGTGTTAGACTTTGCTGTTCTTGTTGACTCAAGTGATGCATGTGTTCCTGCCCTTCCTACTTCCCAGTGCTCACTCCAGATTTTGCTAGGATCTTGGGTGAGATGTCTTGAGTAGGCCCTTTTTACAAAGCAGCTCTTAGGAGTTTATCATATGACAGAATTTGGGGGTATAATGCAATGGCAATCCAAATGAAATCATGGGGTTTCACATTATTGTGAATGAGTGTATCTCATGCAATTTCGGGCAATGGGAAGTCATTCCAAACACAATCATGGGGTTTTACGTAATTGCGTATTAGAGTATCTCAAGCAGTTTCGCGAAATGGGGGGTCATTTTCGGGAAATGGGAAGTCATTCTGAATGCATTCCAAATGCAATCAGATTTCACGTAAATTCGCTAAACTAGTGAATTTACGTGAATTCAAATTGACTCCATTCGAAATTGAGAGAAATTCCTCCCATGTGATAAACTGCTTAGTTTCTGGCTTTTCCTCCCATTGTTCAATTGCTTAGAGGATAGAAGTGAACAGGCAGAAACAGAAAAAGACCAGCAGCTCTTGTGGTGTAGGTCAAAGCAAGTACTCAACAGTGCTGATTCCTAATATTGTCCATGGTGTCGTCCCTCACAATAATTGAATTGCTTCCCGATTGGGGGGGGGGGGACCCAGACACCACAACCCCATCTTGGATAGTAGTGTCTGGCCGAAATAACTCATACTAACAATCTCCTTGCCACCATAAGAAATGCTTCTTTGATATCATGTTGTGATGAGCATCAATATCATTGTGGAAGACTACAACATGTATGTTTATACAAACTAGATCCCTGTTCAGATATTTGCTTGAAAATGGGAGAGCTATAAAAGGGTAGAGGGGTGGTACCATGGCACTCTTTTCCCCATCTCCCAGGTCTTTATACTTGTTTGCCACCTCAGTACTGCCATCTCCTCATGTTGAACATGAAGTCCTTTCTTGATGGCAAGTGGAATGCTCCATGTAACTGGAGACTTTGTAAAGGTTCTTTAATATTATTATTATTATTATTATTATTATTATTATCCTTTATTTATATAGCGCTGTAAATTTACACAGTGCTGTACATACAATCTTAAATTAGATGGGTTATTTCGTTTGTAGAAAAGTAAATGTCAATACAACACTCCTTCACTTCTCCATGTTCAATATGGCAAGGTCAGATGGTGAGAGAGTGGACATGCACAACTCTGCCCCTCTTCCCACCTATAGTCTTCACTCACACATATTCAGGCAGACACAGAAAAATGGCTTATATTAATATGAACCATGACACTCTAATTCATTTGTTTCATACACTGTAGTTTCCTTTTTGTTTATCTTGTTGACGATACAAAAACTTGGCCAGGATCTGAGGCTTTTTCTACTGCATCATGAAAAAATATTAGAAGATAAGCTTGAGGAAGCCAACTATCTTTTTTTTTTTTGGTCTGAAGATACCAGTGCTTGTTTCAGTTTCCCAGTTTTCTGCTCAATACTAGGCTTCTAGCACCTTAGAGGGGAATTTTCCACTGGGTGTTGACTATTTTGCAATACTACCCATGAGAGGGAAACTTAAATTTGAGTACTGGATTATGACTCTGGAAACCAGGGTTCAAATCCCTGTTCAGCAATGGAAAACCACTGGGTGACCTTGGGCAAGTCACACACTCTCAGCCTCTAAAGAATGCAAGGGCAAACACCTTCTGAACAAATCTTGTCAAGAAAAACCCCATGATAGGTTGCCTTAGCCTTGCTATAAATCAGATGTGCCTTGAAGGCGTATGGCAACAACAACAACAACAACAACACATTCAGAAAGTTTAAAGGTTAGATGTGTTCCCAGCAGATGAGTCTGGAATTCACAAGTAAATGTTTTAAGGTCATTTCAAGAATTCAGTTTTTGTGAATTCCTGCATAAATTGCTTTAAACCATTTGGGTGAATTTTTGGAGTGGAAATTGCTGTCCAACAGTTTTTGCACTTTTCCAAATGTTGTGAAGTAATTTTGACCATTTAACAATATCCAAATTTACATTCTAAACACATCTTTTTAGATAAAATATATTAAGTACATTCTTTGCTTTTTCCCCCTTCTTCTTAACTACCATGGTAACTTTCCACACTGAGATGGAATTGAATTAATTTGTATATTTGCAATCTATCCCTGTTCTGTGAATCCTAAAATTGCAGAGGTATTGGTAAATTTCAAGTGCAGCTTCTGCACTCTTGAGTTCTGATTAGTTGGAGACTGCCTTTCTGTTAAATTCAAGATAATGCAAATTTCACCAAAATATTTTGTGCTGGCAGGCAGACAATAAGTCTGAAGGTGTATGACTCAGATCATAACTGAAGAAGGAGATACTTACTGATATGATAAATGGTATTGTTGTCATTCATGAGTTACACCATTGCAAGAAGCTTTAAACAGAATTAATGAAAGCTGAATCTGACAAAAGATTGTAACCTGCTGGCCACTTATTCATGAGTAGTCCCAATTAAATTACTGGTATTAATTCTGGGGTGTATGGTCTGAGATCTGTAGCTGAAAATACTGCATTTACAGTATTTGCAGTTTGGCACTGACAGCTAAAAATGAAATGGTAACAAGAACAAATTAATTAAGTGAACAGTAATGAGAGAAGCTGGGAATAATCACCAGGTAGTTTTTAATGTCAAGGAGTGAAAATTTGATAGACTAGGTTTTGATTCTGAAACTTGTATGTACTTTTCCAAACCGGAATATCAAGCTACGCTTACAGGAAAGAAGATAAGATGTGCTGGCTGAGAGAATGCAATGTGTACTCCAAAACTCTGCTCAACTTTAGACACAGTGCCAGTACTATAGCTCGTATAAACATGATTATTGCTTCATTGATTTCAGTTACTGAGCTGCTATCTCTGTTGTCTTTCACTGACTGCCAACAAATGTACATTTACCCAACAACTGCCCCTCTTTTTCCTTAAAAGTGTCCAGCACACAACACTCTCAAATGCTCGAGTCACAGTATATATACATGTAGCCACAGATAAACTAAAGACCAATCTAAGAATATGGAATGACAAAAGCAATGGAATAAATATTTGTAAATCACTTAATATGTTCTCTCCAGACAATAAGTAATTAAATATGAATAACATCTTTAAAATTAATATGTGATAATAACAAGTATGAGTGTTTATTGGGCATCTTTTCTTATAGGCTTTCATTAGGATCACAACCCTAGCTTTATTCCCCCCCCCCCCCAAAAAAAAAGTGTGGAGATCTGAGGATAATGGCCTTTTTGTTGCAAAAGATATTGCATTGCAGGTAGCTTACTTGATTCCTTGCCCTTTGCCACTCCATAAAGGGTTGATTTTTTTTTTTAAAGGACTGCAACAATTGGTGCCTTTTGCAGGAGGTCCAGTTAGCTCCCTCCCCACTTTCCTTTTGCTGGCAGGTTGATTGATTTTTTTTAAAAAAATCATAGGATGGAATAGTATTGATCATGGTAGTTTATCCTGTATGTTTTTAATTATGTTGTTAATATATTTCAAACTGTTTCTAACTATCTGCTTTTAATAATATTGTTTGTTTTTTAACTTCTATAAGAGAGAAAATATAGTGTAATGAGATGGGCATTGGACTGTGATTCTGGAGACCAGGGCTCAAATCCCTGCTTTACCATGAAAACCTGCTGGGTGACCATGGCCTAGTCACACTCTCTCAGGCTCAGGGGAAGGCAATGGCAAAACCCTCTCTGAACATATATTGCGAAGAGAAGCCCGTGATACATCCACTTTATGGTCACCATAAGTTGGCAACAATTTGAAGGCACACAACAATATGTAATATTTTAGCCAACTTCTGTTTTAAATTTTGTAAGCCAACTTGGGTCCCCTGGTGAAAGAAAGAAGGGTTATAAATTGAAGGAAGAAAGGAAAAAATACTGCTACTTGAGTATGTGTGGTAGCCATGTTATAGCAAAGTCTAAATTACAAAGAACATTAACAAATTCAGGAGAGACTTCACAAGAATGAGGTGGGTAACTGTGGTCCCCTACACATTTTTGACACAGCTTCTGTAATTCCTTGGCATGTTTTTACTGGCTGGATGGGAAATGTAAGCCCAAAACATCTGGAAGACTGCATTTGACATGGATCAACATTGCCTTTTATTGTTGTTGTTGTTGTTGTTTATATAGTACTGTAAATTTACACAGTGCTGTACATACAATCTTATAATTAGATGGATCCCTGCCCTCAGGCTTACAGTGTAAAAGAGACAACACAAAAGGAAAAAGGAAAGGTGGTGGGAAGGGGATGAGGTCCAGTGGTTCTTCTCTCCCTCTGGGGCCTGGACCAAGGCAGATGGACTGGAGGGAGGGCACAGGTTCTTAATACCTAATTAAAAGGAGGCATCCTGGAGCAGATGGCACAATCCTGGGAAAGCTTCCCTAAACAATATAGTCTTTAACTTAATTTTGAATCTGGTTAGAGAAGTGATGAGGTGTATATGTGGGGGAAGAAGGTCAGTGCAAATACCTAATATTTGGTGTGTGGGATGGAAATGTCATTTGAACTGAAGTGTGTCCAGAAGGGATCTTTAGACCATCTCTCCCTGACTGTAACCCCAACATTCCCATCACTAATACTACAGTTCCCACCTCCTGCACAATAAATTCCCAATTAAAATCCTTCCCACCTAATACTGAGCTTTTAGTGAGTCTGACATAGTCGCGAACCATGAGATTACAGCAATATCATGCTTGAGATCTTGGAATTCAAATTATTTCTCACAGCTTCTAAAAATCAGATTTTGAAGGCTGCTTAAAAAATAGTTTCAGATTTACACCACCTATGCCTGCACATTTCAAATAATAAATTTTCATGTGGCTGAATTATGGTACAGCTTACCCTTTGCTGTCCCTGAAGTTGGACAATCATCTCCAACCCCAAAGACAGAATAAGGCCAACCCCATTGGTAGAACTTTATCAGAGCCAGTTGGAGCCAATTCGAATTCACATGAATTTGCTGGTTTAGCAAATTTACATGAATTCCAATTGTGTTTGGAATGAGTTCAGAATGACTTCCCATTGCCCGAAATTGCATGAGATGCTTTAATACACAATAACGTAAAACCCATGATTGCTTTCGGAATGACTTCCCTTTTGCCCAAAATTGCATGAGATACTTTAATACGCAATAATGTGAAACCCCATAATAGCGTTCGGATTGCCATTACATTATACTTCCAATTTCCGTCATCTGATAAACTCCTAAGAAAAGTTACCTTTTCTCTGTTTTATTTTCCTTCTCTAGTATTCTTGGTAGAAAATTCTGAAGTCCAAAAAGTAACTTTTCCAAGCCACTTGAAGATTGATATTGCATTTCTTTCCATTCTTATTATTAGAGAAGCTAGATAATGAATTGGCACAAAAACATCAGCAGTAAAGGAGGCTACACCTTAGAGTTAAAACCAGTCCTTTGGAAATGGTTACAAAGTTGTTTGTGGCACAATTCAGGAGCTGCATGTCAAGATAAGGTACCTTTGATGTTGTGAAACCTAGAGTGTACCCTTTCCCTTTTTAAAAAATGAAAGTCTGCAGACTTGGCACATGTTGTCCCTCCCTGGAAAGATTCAACACTGCAAACAATAGGTGAACCTTCTGCATTGCACTCTGGGGATTTTGCAGGCTGCCTGGCCTGGGAGAGATTAATAGCACGACAACTTGACAGTTCTGAAAAACACAGCCCCAACCTTTTGCTTCATGGATGTACAGCAGGCCTGTGGTGTGGACAGAAAGAGAATGAGCTGAACAGAAGTTTTATACAAGTACTTTTGGGCAGAGAGCCCACAGGAGACGGTCTTGCCAGTTCTAACCATGGCCTCCACTGCTAAAGTGAGTTAAACTCCTTGTATGTCCAGGGGACTTGCATAGTAATTCCTGCTTCCATGTAGGGAGATGGTATTCTTTCAAAGGGAAGAATTATCCCACCCCTCACCGCTGACTGTTAGAAACCATCTCAGTGAATATGAACAGACAGTCTTCTTTCCCCTTGGACTAAAGGAAAACAACAACAGTCCTGTGTAGTGCTGATGGCTCCTGTAAATTAGTAATTTAATAGTGTTGTAAGCAGTATACAGCATTTTAAGGATGGATCAAAACTTTCATTTTTAAAATGCTTGTAAATTTACTCAGAAAAGCTCATGATGGAAATTATATTTTAATGTAGTCACCTTAAATTCGAGGCCATTCAAATCACAACCACATGCTATAGCCTTGCAGATCATGTTCCCTTACAACTGATGCCTTCTCGCCATCACATTAAGCTTTAGTATGTTGGCGTGAATCTTTTTCATCTGTTTACAGCAGCCTTTCACACCTGCAGCAATTTCATCATAGTCATCTCTTCTACACAGAGAGAGAGCAACACTTCTCAGCATTATGGTAGCAATAGTTGTTTCCGCCCCCTTAGTCTAATGATAGCCAGTTTTCTTATGTGAAGAGGATTCTAAATTGGGGTTCATCCATTAAACAGGTGTGCACAAAACTTGTCTTTAATTTAAATGCTCAGTTACGCTAGGAATACTGAAATTTACGTTGAGAAAAACCCAATGGATTTTCACCAAACCAAGTTAAGAGAAGAAATGATCCCTACTCTCTAACTTTTAATATAAAAAGAAAATAGAAAAAGTGAATGGGAGCAAAAATTAAATCTAGAGACATGAATCTACACCCCCTTCTTTCCCCCTGATAGTTGGCTGATGTTTTCCATTTATGGAGAGTTTGAGGGAAGCTCAAAAATGCCAGACTGATCTAAAATAGTAAAAATAGTGGCATGTGGGAAAGATCTAAACCTCAGGGCTAGCCTACATCACCTTGGACTGCCTTGGATCTGAGCAATTTCTGATTTTGAGGCAGTCTCAATATCTCTGAACTGAGGTATTTACCTCCAATGAGTCTGAAGTCATTGCAGCTCTAATCATTGTAACTCAAAGGAAGAGAAGGACTTTTTTTGTTGGAAGAATTTACTGCAAAGTCTTTCAGGGACATAGGAAGGAGAGATTCAATGTCACATCACCTCAGAAATGACAAATCCCTTGGCAAATAATCATGACACACTTTTCAACAATTTCACTCTGAATGCAATCAATAGCAGCAGGCCTTTGTGTCTTGCTGTATGTTACTTACCTGAATGAATTCCTTCCTTTCTTCTTTCTGAACTGATGCCCTCGCAAAGATAAAAAACGATTGGCCATTGCATAGAGTAACTGAAAAAGGAGCTTGGGTGGGTGATAGGGAAAGGGGATTACAGAGCAACAGATGAACTTAAGCTAAATTTTGTTAAACTTATATATAAACTGACTCATTTTGCAATTTGGAAATGGGAATCTGGCTTGTTTCTAAACTAAGCCAAGACCAGGGTGGGAGGGGGAAGGAAAGAAACGTAGCTCTTCTATCACAAGAAATCACAACCACCACCACCACCGTTAACATCATTATTTGTTTTGCAATTCTAAGTAGGCAGATCCCAAAACAGTTTGACATAACATCTGAAAGAAATGGATATAGACAGAATCTCAGGAGAACAATTTGAAAAAACTGACACTATTTGGAACATGCTACATTAGTCAACAAGAACTCACCGATTCCTACATTCTTGGATAGAATTACACATGGTCCTAAACTCTAGTCAGTAACATCTGGTAGACTGTGAAACTCAGGATATAATAACAGTATTTCTAACAGTTTTCTTATTTGTCCATTTTCAGTTGGACCATGACCGAAATGTAAAGGTGATGCCATGCCATTTTTCATCACATAGCTATTATAAACTTCCTAAAACATCCAAATTGCTTTCAACAGTATGGGTCTACATCACTATAGGTAGAAAACACCCTCTCCAGTACCTCAGGCCATATTTTTTTTTCATTTCCCATTAGTAAGGGCTGATGTTTCGCATTGCGACACATTGCAGAAAGATGATTTGGTTCTTGTCTTACTGCATTATGTCACACCAAAGAAATCAAGTGGAAAGCACAATGCTTCCTTGGGTTTATGCTGAACACCTCTGTTCCATACCTGTTGAAAATCAGGTGCCATTGGAATTGTCAGACACTGAAATTTTAACACTCCAGTGAACACACACACATACACACACTAAACACAAAGCTTTTCTATCCTTGTTAAATGAATGTAATGCTATGTATGTTCTTATATACACATATACATACACTGTTGTTAACTGTCCTTGAGTTGACCCCACCTCGTGGTGACCCTATGGATGAGACAGCTGAAACACATACACACACACATGTTATAGCCAGCATGGTGGAGTGATTTGAGCATAGGACTAAGACTGTGGAGACCAGGGTTTGATTCCTCACTCAAGCATAAAAATCCACTGGGTGACCTTGGGCAAGTCACACTCTCTCAGCCTCAGAGGATGGCAATGGCAAACCTGCTCTCGCCTTAGGGTCACCATAAGTAAAAAATGGCTTATTAATTATGGAGGCATTCAACAACAACAACAATAACAACAGTGTGTGCATGTTGTATCAGCCAAAATAATACCAGTCTTAACTTAATTTACCCACACCAGCTTTCTACAATTCATTGTTTGAATTCTTGTAAGGCTAAGCAAAGCCACATCTAAAATCTCTACCAGAGACTGCTAGCTGCCTTTTTAAACAGACCATGCCATTAACAAGATTGCTTTGCTGTATGTCATTTTTTGTCACATGGTGCCCTCTGGGTGTGTTGACTACAATTTATATAATCCCCACCAGTACAGTGTTGATGTAAACAAGCAGATGCACAGGTAAAGCAATCTCCGATGCCTTCGGAAGTACCGGCGACCTTGGAGCTGTTTGGCTTTATCAGGAATTCCTCCTGCCCGCTGCGGATGAAACAGACTGGAGCCAAATCTCTCTCCTCAGAGGTATTTATTCTTAAAGTTGCTGTATTTACATATATATACACGCCCGTCCAACAAAACTCTCCAACCATCTATCCACTCCGACTACCCAACAACCCACACTGCGGTGTGCAGGCTATTTATAGATTTATGCCATGCGGTCACAAACCCATCCTCTTCTGGTGACTCTTTTTCCTTGTGCCACCAACAATGTTGTCCCTTCACTCAGGAAGACTTTTGATGTTACCCAGGCTTACGTGCAATCAAGCACATGTCTGACCTTGAACACTGTCTGCTGTTCCAGCCTTCAGCTGCAGACAATTATGCCCATGCTTCCTGGTTTCCTTTTGTGCACATCTGTACATTTCATAGTTGAGCCTCAATGCCTAACATGCCCCTCCAAAATGTACAGATGTGTATCATTTTGCCACATATGTGTTTGCCATCTTCCGATGTTTACATTTGTTGAACAGCCAAACTCTGTGTTTATTGTGCCATGCCTATCAAACATGATAGTTGTTCATGCCTTTCAATTGGCAAAGCTTTTGTGAGAACATCAAGCTACCTACTACACTTCTGAACAATTCTGGATTCTCAAATTCCTTTGATGATTCTGCACTAGAAGTTCCAGAAGTCATTGGACTCTTTACAACTTTTGCATTCTGCAAGCCACATTTTTCAATCAGTCTTTCAATCTTTTTCTGTTGGCTCAACAAACACTTGCCATCCTCAGTCCACTGAACTTCAATCCCTAAGTAAGTCTTGAGATTTCCCAAATCCTTGAGCTTAAACCTCTTAGACAACTCTTTCTGAACTGATGTAATTTCCCTCTCTGACTTCGCTGCGACACACAAGTCATCAACGTAAATCACAACGGTCACATCACCTTTTGTATACACGCACGCATCCGCAATGCTGCGTTTGTATCCCAATTTTACCAACTCTTCATGAATGCAAAGGTTCCAGCAACGTGCACTCTGTTTCAAACCGTACAATGCCTTTTTCAACTTGTAAACCTTTCCATCCCTGTCCTTGTCAAAACCTAAAGGTTGTTCCATAAAAACCTCCTCATTAAGATGAGCATTCAAATATGCAGTTTCAAAATCAAAGTGTCTCACTACTTGATTCTTCCTAGCTGCTAAAGCTAATACCAGCCTTAAACTTTCTGGCTTTGCAGTAGGTGAAAAAGTTTTGTCAAAATTTTCAAACCTCTGCTGCGAAAAACCTTTTGCAACCAGTCTCGCCTTGTATCTATGGGTTCCATCCGGCATTTCCTTCCTCTTGAAAACCCATTTGCAACCTACAACTTTGTGGTTCTTAGGCCTCTCCACAATCTCAAACACTTCCTTTTCTAGTAAAGACAAGTACTCCTGATCCATGGCAGAAAACCATTTCTCCTGCTCCTCCTTAGGATATGACTGCAATTCCTCAAAACTCTCTGGCTCATCTGCCATCACTGAACAAGCTCTTGCACCCTGCACTACGAATCTGTCTGGAGGTCTCCTCACCCTCTGAGTTCTCCTTGGCACAATCACTTTTGTTCTGCCTTTTTCATCCTCACTCTCAGAACTAGTTTGCACCTCTGTGTCTTTCATGGACACCTTTTCAAACTTTTGTGTAGTGACTGGTGAGTGCAAAGTTGGATGTGTTTGTGTGTGATGGTGTGCAGAAGTACTGGGTTCATTTTCAGTAGATGCTTCTTGTTTTAGCACCCCTCCATTTCCAGTACCTATGTCACTCTGCCCCAGCTTGAGAAAAACCTCTTTGTTGGCATGGAGCTTTTCCCAACCTGAATGTTTTTCAAAGTTGGCACTTCTGGACAGCAAGATTTCCCCATGACCTACATAAAATCTATAGCTGTTCCCAGAATACCCCACAAACATCAACCTTCTCCATTTAGGATCCCCCTTTTTCCTGAAGTTTGCAGGCACATACACATTTGCATACTGCCCAAAAACTCTCAGATATTTGAGATTTGGTGGTCTCCCATACAGCATGTGATATGGAGTTTTCTTTACAAAAGAATTCCAAGTGCGATTGGCAACATGGTTTGCTGTCAAAATTGCTTCCCCCCAAAGCTGCTCTGGTGCTTCTGCATCGAGCATCATGCAATCTTTTATTTGCTTTAAGACTCCAATGTGTCTCTCCGCTAAGCCATTCTCCTGGGGAACGGCCGCGTTCGTCGTGTTGTGGCGGATCCCTTTCCTCCTCAACCAATTTTTCAGGTTATTGGACAGGAATTCTCCACCTCTATCTGTAACCAAAGATCCTACTTTGTATTCAAACTCCCTTTCAATCATATTGACCCAATTTTTGATGTGTTCAGCAGCTTCACTCTTTTCCTTCATGAGCATCACATACGAAAACCGTGTGTGACGATCTACAATGACCATGAAGTACTGATTTTTGCCCATGGTTTTGGCCAAAGGACCAGCCAAATCAGCATGCACAACCTGAAAAGGTCTTTGTGTGGTGCATTTGCTGCGTTTGGCCACAGGAAAAGCCTTCAGCTTTATCCTGCTGCAAACTGAACAATCCAGGTGGTTTGAACAAGTGGACATTTTAAATTCTGGACACACTTCCCCCAGCTTCCCCAAACTTGTGAAGCTTGTATGTCCCATGACTCTATGGTAGTAATGAGCACAGTCTAAGTGCAAAGGCACATTGTTGACTACTGAACATTCTGCCTTGTCAACCATATAGTACATTTTGTCTCTTTTGATTGCTTTAGCACAAACTTGGTCATTTATGCTAATAGTACAATCATCCCCTTTGAAACTCAATGCATACCCACTGGTGGTTAATTCAGACACACTAACCAAACAGTTTTGCAACTTAGGAACACACAAAACATTTGAAAAGTCCTTTCCAAAACTTGGGATAAACACAGTTCCCATCACTTTTGCCTCCCTTGATGCACCATCAGCCAAAGCAACTGAATGTACATTAGATGGCACCTTATCTTTCAGGAGCCTATCACAATTAATCATATGCGACGATGCTCCAGAATCTAATAACCAAATGGGGTCTACAGCCTGATGGGCTTTATAGTCATTGTTCTTTACCACAGCAACAACACCTTTCCTGCTCACAGGATCTTTAGGCTGTTGTTTCCTTGCTGCTGCCAGCTTTCTACAGTCCTTCTTGAGATGGCCTGGCTTCCCACAGTGGAAACACTTTCTCTCCCTGGACACAGCTGCCTTCTCCGGTTGCAGCTCCTTGAAAGCCTCGGTTGGGTGTGTTTGTCTTGGTACTGTATGCTGCCTCTGGAGCCCTGCCTCGTACTGCCGACGTTGGCTCTCTTCCAAGACACGTGCAGCCACCAGCTCCGCAGTAATCTGTGATTCATCAAAACACTGAAGACTCCACAGAATATTCTCAAAATCATCAGAAAGACTCCCAAGCAGGATGTATGCTTTCTGTTCAGATGCAAGGACGACACCTCTCATCTGCACCTGGCTGAACAAATCAGCCATGATCTCCAGATGCTTCTCTGGCGATTGTCCTTTCTGCATTTTGCAGGCATACAGTCTCCTACACCAAATCATTCTTGACAGAGCTGTTTTAGATTGGTGAATCTCCCTCAAAGCATCCCAAACTGCCTTTGAGGTTCTTTTCTCCCGGACATGGTTGATCTGCGACGGCGTGATTGTAAGCAAAATTGTAGCTCTTGCTCTCTTATCTTGGTCAAGAGTATCTGCTGTGGGTCCTCTCTCAACAACATCCCACAGTCCTTCTCTGACCAGCAAAGCCTCACAATAGGAACTCCAAGCTGCATAATTAGTTTCGTCTAGTTTGGGAAATTTAGCTGCCTCCATCATTAAGCAGTGTAAAGATAGAGTCCTGGCAGTTTTCCCAGCTTCTACTGTCAATTGTGATAAGACACAGACAACAGTCCAAAAATCTTACCATCCAGCCTTCCGGCACTGACAGCACAACACAGCAACAAAGTACCTCTCTCACACAGCCAGTTGAACTCTTCAGCACAAACGGAGATGCCTTATCAGATAATGATCTGGGCCCATAACCCTTGTTGATGTAAACAAGCAGATGCACAGGTAAAGCAATCTCCGATGCCTTCGGAAGTACCGGCGACCTTGGAGCTGTTTGGCTTTATCAGGAATTCCTCCTGCCCGCTGCGGATGAAACAGACTGGAGCCAAATCTCTCTCCTCAGAGGTATTTATTCTTAAAGTTGCTGTATTTACATATATATACACGCCCGTCCAACAAAACTCTCCAACCATCTATCCACTCCGACTACCCAACAACCCACACTGCGGTGTGCAGGCTATTTATAGATTTATGCCATGCGGTCACAAACCCATCCTCTTCTGGTGACTCTTTTTCCTTGTGCCACCAACAATGTTGTCCCTTCACTCAGGAAGACTTTTGATGTTACCCAGGCTTACGTGCAATCAAGCACATGTCTGACCTTGAACACTGTCTGCTGTTCCAGCCTTCAGCTGCAGACAATTATGCCCATGCTTCCTGGTTTCCTTTTGTGCACATCTGTACATTTCATAGTTGAGCCTCAATGCCTAACATACAGCACTGGGTAGGGTGGCTGGGAAGGTGGGCACTGTACTCCAAAATAGCTCTATATCAGGTTGGAGAAGGCTATAGTATATATATATTTAAACCATTATTGCTGTCCATGATTAAAGCAGGAGTGTGTCATTGTTGCCCTATGGAGTGAGCTACCTGCCTACAGGTTATTAGGTCTAATAATTTCCTTCTCTGGCTTCCATTTTTTAAATCTCCCTTCTAATTTATTAGATGTGTTTGCTGGATGACTGCTTCAGTCTCCAAATACACAATTATTTGATAGGAATACCATATTGGGTTTGTCAACATAGGTCTCACCTGATGTGATTTGGTTGCATCCTGTTTGAAGAAGCTACATACACCAACTGTAGGACATCTTGTATGTTCTTTCCCTCAATTTTGTAGATATATTACCAGTAACTTGTTAATTGCTATTATTGTGTTCCATTTTTTTCCCCAGAGAATGCAACACCTATGCAATGAGAACATTATCATTTGATTACTGTCTTTCATCAACTTTGATTCTGTTTTGACTCTTACTGTTAGCTTTAATCAGTAGGTTAATTGATTAAAGTATTTAATTTATTTTCAGGCTATTTATGGCTTGCGTGATTACAATAGAGGAAAGGGAGATTAAATGTGACCTTTCCTTATAACAATCAATGTTAGGATATCTCAATTAAATTCAAAGTTAATCACACTTCCCTTAGGTTTTAACAATATGCAAATTAAACTGTGTAATTAAATATTATCTGGGAAGGAACAGGATCAACTGAAATGCCTTTAATGTGCCAACAGCCCTCATGTTAACCGATTTTATAAACAATTAACAAATACAAGAAAGCTATGTGATTAAATAATCATAATCAAATCCAAAGTAAAGCATCATATAGAACAGTACAAGGTGTTGGTTATCACCTTTAAAGCCCTACATGGCTTGGGCCCAACATGGCTTGGGCCCAACTTATTTAAGGAATCACCTATTTCCATACAATCCACCCCGCGCTCCCAGGTCCTCTGGGAGGAATTTACTCCAGCCTATAAAGACCAGATTGACTTCGACCTACCAGAGGACCTTTTCTGTAACCGCTCCCAGCCTGTAAAATGGCCTGCCATATGAGATCTGTCAAATTACCAACCTGGACAGCTTCAAGAAAGCTGTCAAGATGGATCTCTTCCGGCAGGCCTTCCCAGAATAAATTACTCAACCATTTAATGACTCCCCCACATAATGACTCTGCCTACTGTTGCCACGCAGGTCAGGCCCCCCCCCCCCCAATAAATACAGAAACCTGGTTGGAGGAAAAAAGGCCACAACTTTATTAACTGTTCCACACATGCAGAACAACACAAAACCATAGGGTTGGCCCAAAGCATAAGGTCTGGATCTGGCCATCAGCAACACCCTGGTTGGTTGATGTACCCTTGGTAGCAGGGGCAAACATCGGGATGACGTAGGTGCCAAGCTCCGCCCTGTTGCGCAGTTAGGCAACTGCGCTGCTTCACATCGAATTGCGAGACATCCTAGTCACCGGGTATTAATCGACTGTGGCCCCCGCAATGGCCACAGCGAACCGCTCCTTACCCGGGTCATGAGTACTCCTGATCCAGTGCCAGCGGGCCCTGGAAACCCCTACCCCAGATCCAGGCCTATGCTGCCACCCAGAACAGAAGTTGTGACAATCAACTCCCTAAACAGGGAGGGAGGGTGGGAGAGCAGAACTGGCAATGGTGCCGACGCTCACCTTACACGGCCTTAAATAGGCCCAACAGCCAATGAGGGCTCAGGAACGATGGAGGCACCACCCTCTCCGAGCTCTCCACCAATAGGAGGGCACGCCATACCCTGCTGTGGCCAATCAGACAGGTTCCTTTCCTGCTCCTCCCAGTGGCCAATCAGCATCGAGCCCGCGCTCGCAACGGCCGCTGGGGCGCCCAAGCCTGGCGCGCGGGAAGGGGAGAGGCCTTCCTTCACGCGGCAACAGCGCCGGCCCGTTAATTCGGGCGGCGCCATTTGCCGCGCAGGTCAGGCCCCCCCCAATAAATACAGAAACCTGGTTGGAGGAAAAAAGGCCACAACTTTATTAACTGTTCCACACATGCAGAACAACACAAAACCATAGGGTTGGCCCAAAGCATAAGGTCTGGATCTGGCCATCAGCAACACCCTGGTTGGTTGATGTACCCTTGGTAGCAGGGGCAAACATCGGGATGACGTAGGTGCCAAGCTCCGCCCTGTTGCGCAGTTAGGCAACTGCGCTGCTTCACATCGAATTGCGAGACATCCTAGTCACCGGGTATTAATCGACTGTGGCCCCCGCAATGGCCACAGCGAACCGCTCCTTACCCGGGTCATGAGGACTCCCGATCCAGTGCCAGCGGGCCCTGGAAACCCCTACCCCAGATCCAGGCCTATGCTGCCGCCACACAGGCAGGTCTGAAAGAGCGCCTGCCGCCAACCCTAAGAACCGAAAAAGAACCCTCCACAAATAATATTAATAGCATCCGCTTGAGCAAGAGTCCAAATAAGGGTGCACATAGCCCGCAAACACCCTAGACTTCCATCAACCAATTTACTTGATGACATCAGTAGAGAGTCCAGCACAGGCTGTAGATGTGGCCGCTCCAATGCGGAATGAATGGCCCCCAAATTCAACCAAAAGAAGACCCATCGCCTGAAGGGCCAGCTTTAACACAGCAACAAATTGAAAGCGTGTGACAGGTGAGCCATCAGCATGACAAAATAGGGATCCTTGACATGCAGGCTGGTGCCAAGCCGCTTTGATTGTTTTAACAAAAAGCGGGGTACAAATAAAAGTTTTATTTATTTATTTATTTATTTATGCCCAGGCATTTCCCTCAAACACACCTGTTGTTACATTATGTGCCTTCAAGTTGACTCTGACCTAATGCAACTTTATTATGGGATTTTATTGTCAAGATTATTCAAAGGAAGATTGTCACTGTCTTTTTTTTTAAGGCTGAGAGACTGTGACTTGCCCAAAGTCACCCAGTGAGTTTCCATGACTAAAAAAGCATTTAAATCCTGGTATGAGTCCTTGTCCAGCAACAATATAATTTTCTCAGGAAGCTACTCAGAGGCCCAGTACAGACAGCCCCAAAGGGCCGTCACTGGGGCATGAGTAGGGCTGGGGAGGGTGCAGCATTTGCACCCTTCCCAGCCCTAGCACGTATGGACAGCGCCATCTTTTTAGTGCGCCATCCGTATGCATGCACCATGATGACGTCATGGTGCATGCCACGTTTATACAGCCCTGGCCCCATCCTGGCACTTCTTTGGACGAGTACAGACCACCCCTTTTGAGCAGTCTGTATTCCCCATAGGGGCTAAACAGACAAACAAAAAGAGGTGCTTTCAGGCTGGCTTGAAGGTGTCGCGTTTAGATGACACATGCCAGCAGAAAAGTGTCCTTATGCAGAGAAAAGCTGTTTCAAACAGAAGCAGTTTTTTCTGCTTCTTCCTGGCTTGAAGCCATGCCATGTGGTCATGACATGAGCACTCTAGCTGCCTTGGGAGCCGGCGGTGCGGTTGGTGGGGTTTCAATGTGGCTTCAGAAAAGGCAGCTTCAAGCCACTTTTTCCTGCCCATTTGTTTCGCCTCATAAGTGTCTTTGTTGAGATACAGATGGATGTTAAATCTCCTGTACTTTGAGAATCTCCCAGTTGCCACATGGCCAGAAGGCAGAGGGGCCAGCCTGCAAGAGATGCCCCTACATACCAACTTAACGAACAGAAACAGCAAAATGCAGGCCTATGGCTAACGTCTTCAATTTTTCTTCTGTTTAAGCCAGTGAAGCTTCAAAAGCTTGCAATATGTATATTTTGCATTTTGGTTGGCCAATAGAAGTATCACTGTTTGGTGGATTTTTGATTGAATTTGATAAGATGGGGTAGGTAACCCATTTGACTTGATTAAAATGGCAAGAGGTGGTGAAACCAGTACTTTTCATCTACTGACTTCCACTTTGCTTCATCAAACAAGATTTCAAGAGTGTCACAAAGCCAGCACAGGAATCTGATGAAAGAGCAATGGAAGACACCATGGACCTTTGACACCGTGGACCACTGTCTCTTGCTTGACTTACTTTCCAACCTCGGGTTCTCAACTGGTTTAACTCTTATTTGTCAGACAGATCTTTTGCCGTTGTCACAGGTGGTCAGACTTCCTCCTCTGTTCCCTTATATGTTGGAGTTCCTCAGGGCTCTGTCCTGGGTCCCCTTCTGTTCTCTCTATACACATTGTCCCTTGGAAAAGTCATCAGTTCTTTTGCTTTCTCCTATCATCTGTATGCCAATGACACTCAGCTGTATCTTTCCACCCCTGATCCTTCACCGGGGCTTCAACAGCAAGTTTCTTCTTGTCTGGCTGCCATCTCTCAGTGCATGCGGCATCAGTGCTTAAAGCTCATCATGTCTAAGACAGAGCTTCTCATCTTCCCACCTAAGCCCACCCTTCAATACTCCTTTTCTGTTTCTGTTGACGGCACTTCTATTGAACTGGTTCAGCAAGCCCGCAGTCTTGGTTTCATCTTTGACTCCTCTCTGTCGTTTATTCCCCAGATTCAGGCCACCACAAAGACCTGTAGATTCTCTCTTTACAACATTGTTAAAACCCATCCTTTCCTCTCAGCCTCCATTGCCAAGACTCTGATCCAAGCCTTAGTGGTCTCACAACTAGATTATTGTAACCTTTTTTTGACAAGGCTTCCTCTCTCACATCTCCATCCTTTAATCTTTGTCCAGATCTCAGCTGCACATATTATCATGTTCTCGCCGCTTTGACCATGTTTCTCCTCTTTTATCCTCCCTTCATTGGCTCCCCTTCCCCTTTCGCATCCAGTACAAACTTTTGTTGTTGACCTTCAAAGCCTTCCACAGACTGGCCCCTCCTTACTTGTCTGAACTTCTTTCTCCTTATATTCCTACTCATACCCTCCGTTCTGGCAGTCAAGGTCTCCTGTCTCAGCCAAGGATCTCCACTGCCCTGTCCCGGATTCGTCCTTTCTCACTTGCTGCCCTCACTCCTGGAACCTTCTTCCCTCACATGTGCACTTTATCACTTCCCTAACCAGATTCAAAATTAAGTTAAAGACTATATTGTTTAGGGAAGCATTCCCAGGATTGTGCCATCTGCCCCAGGATGCCTCGTTTTAACTATGTATTAAGAAGCCAAGCCCTCCCTCCAGTCCATCTGCCTTGGTCCAGGCCCTACAGGGAGAGAAGAAACACTGGACCTCATCCCCTTTCCCACCACTTTCCCCTTCTCCTTTTGTGTTGTCTCTTTTTGACTGTAAGCCTGAGGGCAGGGAACCATCTAAATAAAAGACTGTATGTACAGCACTGTGTAAATTTACAGCACTATCTAAATAAAGGTTAATAAGAGTATGGGTTCTCTTTACCCAAAAATAAAGGGGCAATGTCAGTCTGAAGTGCAACCAGGGATGGCCCTACCATTGGGCAGGGTGAGGTGATCCCCTCTGATGGCAGGTGCTGAGCAGAAAGAAAGGGAGGAAGGAAAGTGGGGCTGCCATTGCATCTCCCCAGCAACTGTCACTTGCTCTGTCTCATGGTAAGGCCACCTCAGGTTGACATTACCCCTAGCTGTTCCCTTTTTGTGATATGAACAAACTGTCTTAAACCACTTAAGTCTGCTGTCAAAATGGCCTGTCTTAATGCCAGGATAGAGCATTAAGATTCAACTGTATAATCTTCAGTTGAATTTTATTGCATGAGTGATTCAGTGCCTTGGCAGCAAAAAAATTCTCATGGGACAGCTCTATTGACAGTCTGAATTCCTTAACTGTGGCTGCTGCAAATCTTAGCACACATGTTCACATCCAGTTCTTGTAGTCTATGGTCATACCTTAAATATGGCTGCTATTCTAATCCTGAGGAAAGAACAGCAATAAGAGAGCCAGTCCCTGATACAGCTCCATACCTTTCCACCAATGTCTGCCACATAGAAAATGAGAAATGCATATGTTTCCCAAGCAAATTCCATCTGTTATTTCCCTAGTTTTTCTGCCTATTGTTGTTGTGTGCCTTCAAGTCATTTCTGACTTATGGCAGCCCTAAGATGGACTTATCATAGGGTTTTCTTGGCAAGATTCAGAGGGGGGTTAACCTTGACTATCCCCTGAGTCTGAGACAGTGTGGTTTTCCCAATGTCACCCAGTGGGTTTCTATGGCCAAGCAGGGATTTGAACTCTGGTCACAATCTAATGCTCAAACCACTATACCACACTGCCTCTCTTTTCTGTCCATAAAGCACTTAGGTTGCTTCCTTCCCTGTGTGAAAATGTGACTCATCTCTAAGATCTCTCTTCTGGTCTATAAAACACAACCTTCAGCATCCTGCCCAGTCTTTTTGCAGCGTGTTCTGTCTTATAACTCTCAAGCATAGGCAAGGCTAGCTCTAATAAACAATACAGAATTCCACATCTAAGAACAGTTATTAGAACCAGAGGGAGAAATCATGTTCTCCTTTTGCTTTGGCATTCACTTCTCCAATAAATGGTGGGAGAGTTCCTGGTTCAAAAATTTCTGAAGAAGAATTCTAAATTTTTATTTTATTTTATTTCACACACACACACACACACACACACACACACTTTACATATTGAAAACCTTCTTAAACAAAAAGTTCTTTGCCTGCAGGCAAAAGGAGAGCACTGAGGAGGCCAACCTAGTCTCCCACAGAAGGCAGTTTCCAAATGTGGGAATAGCCATCGAGAAGGCTTTCTGTCTTATCCTCTCCAAGTAATTCCAAGTGAAAACCCTCTCTAGATCTTAAGATTCTGGCAGGTTCGTACAGGGAGAGACATTTGTTTAGACCGTTTGTCTAAGCAATATAGACCCTGAAGAAGGCTGAAATGTAGTGGGCTTTTCTATTAATTGCCATATTTTGAGCCTCTTGAGAATTGTTTCTTGTATGTTCTGTAGATTCCAGTTTATGCTCCCTAGTTTCTTCTTCTTTTGTTTTTCTTTTCTGCCTTTGGACCATTATTACTATCATTTTTGTACGAAAAAATTAATGAGCTCCCTTTGCCACCCAGCCTGGCTCAGTTTTCTAACCGCACAAATCTAGAGCTTGAACAACTTACGTTTTTGTACTATAACTCCTGCAATCCCATATGCATGGCTATGTTGGATGGAGAATTCTGGGAGCTGCAATCCCAAAAGTTACTTTTTCAAGCTCTACATATGTTCATCTGGCATCTGGTTTTGAAATAGTTTTTCTCGCTCTTTTTCAGTCTTGTTTCTCATGTTTGTGTCAGAGCACATTGCTCCTGACAGGAATTCTCTTACTTGCTACTTAATTGTGGTGACAAAATGCAGCTGGGGATAACAATGGTGAGCACTGCTCATCTTCTAGATAAATCCAGGAAATTACTTTGCAGTTTCTTCCTGAGAGCCTTTCCATTTACCTGGTATTACATACCTGAGAAGGGGCAGCAAACAAATATTGCTCCTTATGAGATCTGACAACCATCTTTTACAAGCAAGCCTCTTTCAGTGCATTGACTGAAAAGGGAGAAGGAAGAATTGTTTTAATTGCTCTTTTTTTTAAACTGATTATTATTTTTAACTGTTTTAATTTTTTAAAAGAATATGAATAATCTAATTTTATTTTAATGTTGATATTTTGCATGTTTTAGTTATAAATTATACTTCTTATAATTTGTAAGTTCCACTTTTGAGAAAAGGTTTTTAAAAAATGATGATGATGATGATGATAAGAGGAAGAAGAAGATCATAAATATGGCTATCCCAGGAGCAGCAACATTAGATAGTAAAGGCTGCACCAGGTGACATCCTAAAGGTGGGGGTGATACCACTGATCCCCAAACATTTGGCTTTTGGCAGAAATGGGCTGTGGTGTTGGTCTGTGTCCCTTTAAAATGCTGAAGATATAGCGTGAGTGAGATGAGACTCAGTGGGAAGAGAAAAGAGAGGCCCCAGGATTTTTTTTTAAAAAAAAATAAATTTTAAATTTTATAATTTTAATTTTTTTTTTAAAAAAAAGGTTTTTTAAAAAAATTCTTTTTCAATTTAAAACATCACATCTTACCAATATTTTTACTTTAACCACATGAAACAATGAACATGACGATATATTCAGGCTGTGTATATAATATTATAATTTAAAGGTCTAATTTTAATTTTGCTAGAGCAACCCAGAGCAGTAGGACTGACTGAGAGAGAGTGACTGCCTGAAGGTTAACCAGAGAGTTTCATAGCTCACTGGAGACTAGAGCTGCGTTCACACTGGAGAAATAAACCGGTTTAAGTGCCATGGCTCAATGCTGTGAAATTCTGGGAATTGTAGTTTGTTGTGGGGCCCAGAGCGGAGCAGAGCTCCGCTCTGGACCCCACAACAAACTACAATTCCCAGAATTTCACAGCATTGAGCCATGGCACTTAAACCAGTTTATTTCTCCAGTGTGAACGCAGCCTAGAATTTGGATCTCCTAATTCCCAGACAGGCCCCTTTGTTCATATCAGGATGAGAAGCTGTATTTTCCACCCCACCCACTTGAAAGTTCATACACATTTTTCATATGCATTTTTCCTAACAAAGGTATGTTTGTATACATTTTTCCTAATGTGCATATTTATGTATTCCCATGAACTAAAGAATCTTTGGGCATGTGTTTCCATTGCATCTATTTTCATCCTTTCATAATTTTTAAATGTATGCAGGGTTTTGCTATATGTTAGTTCTACAAAAGCAACACAAGCCTTACAAATGTGTGAATTTCTGAAACAAGAGAGCTTTGTTTTGCAACAAGTCATGGAAGGTAGAAATTGATTTTTTCCCCTAATCTCCAATGAACCATCAAATTCCCTTCTTTCATCAAGAGAGAGTCTTTCATCTTACCCTCCAATGAAATTCCTCTCCGTCTCCATTTAAGAGACCTGCTTAAATTTTTTCCCTTGTCTTCACACTTTGAACATCACCATGGCTATGAAGCTTGCCATCCTTATAATTTGCCGCACTGCTCCCAGTCTATTCTCCAGGGAACTGTAGGAAAATTTAAAAGTATCTTTGTCCAGATATTTGAATTGTTATTTTCTGACATAATAAGAGTTACTGTGCTGGCAGGTTGATTCTAGAAGTTGTAGTCCAAACAACAATATTTATAGATCTATAGAGCAACACTGTTTTAGAGCTATTATTCCACTTTAGTGGCTATGAATGGCAAATCCTCTCCAAACAAATCTTGCCAAGAGAATCCCATCATAGGACATTATCACACAGGAGGAATTTCTCTCAATTTCAAAAGAAATGACAGTGGGGCCAGTTCGGAATTGAGTGAATTTGCTAGTTCAGCGAATTTACGTGATTGCATATTGACGCCGCATTGTGTTTGGAACTGCCCGAAATTGCCTCCCAGTGCCTGAAATTGTGTGTGATAGTTTCTCATGCAATAATGTGAAACCCCACCATTGCTAAAAAATGTGTGTGATCGGCTTTCACGCAATAACGTGAAACCCCATGATTGCATTCAGATTGCCATTGGATTATGCTTCCAATTCCTGTCATGTGATAAATTCCCTAGAGTCACCTTAGAATCACCATAAACTAGAACTGACTTAATAACACACAACAACACAATAGGTACCTTGACTGGGATTGGGGAATGGGCAACATTTGTTATTGTGCCCCAGGTAGCAAAATGGTTTGTACCTGACAACTGAGGATGGGTTAGTGCTGTACTTGTGCTTTTAAAATTGCTTTCAAATTCAAAAAATATTCAGATATTATAATTTGTGTAACTGTGTCTTTAACTTTGTGACATTTTTTATTCTAGTTGTTGTTTTCTGCTATCTATATGTGTTTTAATCTTGTTGCCTTGAACAACAAGATTTTTTGTTTGGGGGGAAAGGTAAGATATAAGTCAAATAACTGAAATGAAACAGGGCAGTCCTGCAGCACAGCTAGGAACTCATCAGAAGCATTTAGGATCTCACACCAAGTTACAAATCATTGGGAAATCCTCATTTATTGCATAGTGGGGTTTCAGATAATGATTTTCTTGCCATGATTCATTGCTGTAGTGAAATATTTTAGGAAGTAAATTGCAGAACACTGGCTGATTCAGTTTGGGATGCTGAAAAAAGAAACAATGGAAACAACTGGTCACAGTGATCGTGAAGCAACCATGAGCTTCCTGCACTACAGAAGCCAAAGGAATCCACCCTTTTAATGTTCTTCCTTTCCAGCGTAGAAAGTTCAGACAAGGGTGAAAGATTTTAAAATAACCTGCTTCCTGCAACATTCTGGCTGCCTTCTTCTCTCAGGTTTGATCAAAACAGTTCTTCAGACATCACTCCAGTCCTATAAATATGGTCTCCACAGATGACAATCTCTAGTTATTAAAACAGTGGCAGCTGAGGGTCCTGTGTGAGCAGGATGGCAGTGAATCTATTTTGAGTCAACATCTACACAGCAGAATTATTGCAGTGTGACATTGCTTTAACTGCCACAGCTCTGTGCTATGGAATTCTAGGATTTGTAGTTTTGAGAGATAGTTATCCTTCTCTGTCAGAGAAGTCTGGTGCCACAACAAACTATGAATCCCAAGATTCCATATGATGGAGCCATGACAGTTAAAATGATGTCAAACTGCATTAATTCTGTAATATGCAGCAGCCATAGTTTTAATCTGAACTTGAAGAGAGACATCCAATGTACTGAACCTAGTTTGGATACTGAGGTTAGCTGCTTTAATATACTGTATAGATTAAACTCTGGAATGTATTCAGCAGTCTACTAACAGAGAAGACACCAACCACCACTGTATTAGAGCTGGGATCTGGGAGATCCAGGTTTTAGTTCTCATTTATTGAATTGTGAAACTAAATGGGTGGCCTTGGTTGGGACAGTCACTCTCATTCAGCCTGATCTACCTGCGATAACATGGGGAGGAGAGCCATGCATACTGTCTCTCAAGTGATTTAAGGAAAGGCAAGATAGAAATGTAAAGGGTAAAGAAATAAAAGGAACCTTCGGTCCTTTCTGTTCTGAAGCAGGAAAATGATTCTGAACTTCTTTCACAGGTTCTATCTTCTCTCTGAAAGAAAGCTTTGGGGAGTTTTTAAAAATTGCAGATTAACAGATAAGTGGAAACAGAAGCACAGGCCAGTTAACAATCAGAACAGAAATACACAGTCCCATAATCCAACCAGTTTAGGCTCACTGTTTTGCTTCTGCTTGACTTCTGCATCTACAGCTAAATGCACCCACTTCAAAAGCACATGGCATTATTATATCATAAAATAATTTTATTTAATAATTAATTAAACACATAAACATAAATATGATACATATCCAAGTCAAATAAAAAAGAAAAGAAAAAGAAGTTCAGTTGCCTCTCCATTTTTGTGGACTTGGGATCTGTGTCCCTCGTTTATGTGCAAGTGGCAAATGGAGGAGGACAAAACAGGGCGCGTGCCACCATTCAATCCAATGAGCCTTGAATATTGGTAGTTTTCATTTTCATGAGGGGGTCCAGAACTGATCCCCTGTGAAAATGAAGGAGTGACTGTCTATAGGAAAAAGAAGAAGAAAAATAGAGGGGGGGGAGGTAAACAAAACAAAACAAAAACAGAAGAAAAAGCAATAGGGCCCACTGTATATCTATGCATTTCATTTTTCTGCCTTAAGTGCAGTACCTTACATTTCTCTGTGTTGAAATTCATTTTGTTAGCTTTTGCCCAGCCTTTCTTGGCAAGTTTCTTCAGAGAAGGTTTGCCATTGTCATCCTTTGAGGTGATGAAACTGTAACTTGCCCAAGGCCACCCAGTGGATTTTTATGCTTGAGTGAGGAATCAAACCCTGGTCTCCAGAGTCAAAGTCCAACACTCAGGCCACTACACCATACAAAACAGGAATTCCATTAAGGGCTTGAAAAGGTGCCATACACCTCACATTGACGCAATAGCATACAGAAGCCTGAGCTAATACAGATATTTCAGACTCCCTGTGGTGGCATATAATTTTTTTTTAAATGCTAATGTTAGGTGTATTATAATAAGCAAACATGTGGCATCTAGTGTTTCTCTATGAAAGTTAGCATGCTGTTGGAAATTCAATATAATCAACACATTGGGTATGCCAAGGTAGAATTTGCACAAGCAGAAGTTGGATTTGGCATTAACTATCTCAAAAACGTCACCTTTCTTCCACCTTTTTTTAAAAGGTAGTTTCTATCCCTAAAGACAATAAAGAGATTTTAATGTGTGTGAGTGAGCAAGCAGTTAGTGAATTCTACGAAGAGGGGAAGATATTATTTCTGTGGTCAGAGGGGTTGATTATAGTGTCTTATTGCTTGATCTTCCCCACGACTACTAGAAATGGAATAAATTTTGCATATATTGGCTTGATGTGCATAATTTATGTAGGCTGCAAAATAGTTTCGTCTTTGTTTGTTCCTTGATATAAAGATTGACATTCAGTACTGAAATTATGGATTCATAAACTAGAGTTGTGGGTCCTTAACTGGTCTGTATTCAACAAGACTACATAGTCTTATTGGAAACCTATATAAATGCCACTCACTCCAGTCTACCTGAAGAGTCAGCTGAGAAAAGGGGTCTATCCAGCTTCCATTTGGGATGCGAGGAACTTCCACCCTCCTCCTGCCAGTGAGAGAGGCTATGGCAATCAAATGCAAGACAACAAATCCCTAAATCCTGGGAGTAGTAGTCCAAAAATGCTCTTCCCAGTCTTGTAAAACTGTCAGGCCCAACATATCCTGGTGACCATGTCTGCATCTAGTTTTCTTAGCATCATTATCTCCCAAAGGGATGTGCTGTTGTTCTTCATGCAACTGGCAGGATCTCATAGGCACCAGGGGAGTCTGCAACAGAAATCTCTTTGAGCCCCAGCTGGGTGAGTGCTCCGAAATTTGTTGCCATCTGCTCGTCCCAGCAAGAGACTGGTTCTTGACAGAATATTTATTCCAAAGCAGAAGGAAATGAATAGAGCTTATTACTTGCCAAGTTATAATGACATGATTCCAGTATGGTGCTAATGTGGAAAAACCACTGAGTGGCTGTTTTATACTGTTTGATGGCTCTATGGAGCCTAGTATAAAAGAATGCAGCACAAAGAAATATTCTCCAGGAGGTGATGATGGGATGACTAAGAAGGTTTTGCTCATTGAGACATATTGTGTGTGCTAAATCTGTTGCTGATCAATTTTATTTGGTAATACTGACTTCTGTGCTGGGGGTGGGGGAAATACTGTATCTTTGTCCACTCTTTCAATAGCATGCATTCTTTCACTAATCTTTATAGTGCCAATCCCATTTGTCACTTTCTAAACTGAAAAGTGCTTTAATCTCTTTTGCCCTATTAAGAATGTATTCCAACCCCTAAAGTTACTGTTTTGTTTTAAAAAATGTATAAAATCCGCAAGATGACCTATCCACAAAATGCTAAAGGTAAGAGTTCTGGTTTGCAGGTGCCATTGTGATTGAAGGTATCTTTTTCAGTAGTTAAAGGTTAAAAGGTAAAGGTATTCCACTTTATCAAAGTTGTAAGTTGTGTCCATCCATAGGAGGTGGTGCTCATCTCTCTAAGCCAAAGAGCCAGCATTTTCAGAGACTACTCTGTGATCATGTGGCCAGCATGATTGCACAGAATATTGTTTACCTTCCCACCAGAGTGGTATCTATTTATCTACTTGCATTTGCATGCTTTCAGACTGCTAGGTTGGCAGAAGCTGGGACTAGTGATGGGAGCTCACCCCATCTTGCAGCACCCAGGCCTCAAACTGCCAACCTGCCGATCTTGCAATCAACAGCGTTATAATCTCATAATTTTGTGGATACATTATTATGGCTGTTAATGACTGAATGCAACCTCAAAAACTTACGTTTTCAGACAGGTAACACTACATGTCTTCATTGCTGGTTAAGGGACCAATTTTAGTTTTAATTATGACTTCTGTCCTTTCATATAAAACAGCTGAGACAGGTGGAAGTGCAATTTCTTGACTCTCCTGAGGCTCTTCCCCCACCCCACTTTTTAAATGGTGTTAGGCTGACTGCCTTCCAATCCTCTGGTAAGAAGGCCAATATTAACATTACATATCTTTGCTGGAAGATCAGTAATTTCAAACTGGCTTTAGGACGGGATTTGGAGTTGAGACTGCCATGATTGCTCTGGCTGATGACCTTCGTCTAGGCATCGAAAGGGGTAGTGTGCCCCTGTTGGTGTTACTAGACCACTCAGCGGCTTTAAACACAATAGACCATGGCATCCTGAGAGGGCTAGGGATTGGAGACACTGCATTGCAGTGGTTCTGTTCCTTCCTCTCGGGCAAGTTCCAGAGGGTAGTGCTTGGGGACAGTTGCTCTACTAGGATAGAGCTTAAGTGTGGCATCCCTCAAGGTACCATCCTGTGCCCGATGCTTTTCAACATATATGAAGTTTCTGGGAGACATCATCCAGAGACATGGGGTGGGGTGTTATCAGTATGCTGATGACACCCAGATATATTTCTTCATGTCTCAGTCTTCAGCTTTGACTTCAGATGGCATCTCCTCTCTCAATGACCATCTTAAAGCAGTAGTGGACTGGATGAGGGAAAACAGATTAAAACTGAATCCAGACAAAACAGAGGTACTTATGGTAGTAGCCCCGAACCCAGGCATTGGGATACAACCTCCAGATCTGGATGGGGTCACACTCTTCTCTAAGGACTGTGTTTGCAGTTTGGGAATGCTCCTAGATCCGTCACTTCAGATGACTAATCAGGTATCTTGAAATCATAGTACATGCACTGGTAACCTCACATCTGGATTTCTGTAATGCACTCTAAATGGAGCTACCTTTGTGCCTGGTCCGGAAACTTCAACTGGTACAGAATATGGCAGCTAGACTGGTCTCAGGTACATCTAGAAGAGACCATATCACACCAATTTTAAGATCTCTTCACTGGCTGCCCATCAGTTTCCAGTCCCAGTACAAGGTGTTGGTTATTACCTTTTAAAGCCCTAAATGGCTTGGGTCCAAAATATCTCCGTGACCGCCTCCTTCCATATAATCCACTCTGCACACTCAAGTCCTCTGGGAGAAATTTGCTACAACCAATAAAAACCAGGTTATCTACTACTGCCCAGAGGACCTTTTCAGCTATCACTTCCAGACTATGGAATGGCCTGCCAGATGAGATCCATCATATAACCACCTTAGAGAGCTTTTAAAAAGCTGTTTAAGACAGATCTCTTCTGGCAGGCCTTTCCTGAATAGACACCTAGCCAGTAAGAGAGAAAGAAATGGACCGATCCTGTTTGCTGTTTGCCTGCCTGTTGTTGTTGTTTTATTGTTTTATTGTCCATTTTTAACTGGTTTTAATTGTAAAATGTTTAATTCTTGGAAGGGAGGGTTGGGGGGATATGGTATGTATAATTTTCATGCTGTAAGCCGCCCCAATTGCTTGAGTTTGTTTCATTTCATCGTCTCCTTGATGCTATACTAGTACTTAGCCTCATTCTTGTCCTCTCTCCCTCTCATATTCTCTCCCCCCTTCCTCGCTTTTGTATTCTACCTTGAATACAGCCTATGTGGAAGAAAAGGTCTTAATGACATTCACCATATTGCAATTCTGTAGGGTTTTTTTTCATGTAGCTGTTTGCTGAATGTAGGCAAATGTTTGGTTTTCTTATCATATGGAAATCCAATGTTATGGAGGAAATCCAGTTCTTTTGCCTGACTGGCACCTCTATTACCTCATACAATATGTGGCAATTATTTCAGACAGAAGCTTAGTGGATAGTCAACATAGGAGGGGAATAACTCTTAGCATTTCAGGTTTCTAGGTGACCTAAAGCAAACCTTTATGTTAATGGCTCCTAAAATAGAAGCATTGTTATAACACATGGGCAATTTATAGGCAATGGAAATTAGTCTTCAATAGTACCATCTGGTAATTGTGAAGAAGATTCATGTGATGTCTAAAGTCCAAGGATGCAATCCAGCTCATTCTTTCTTGATGTGTACAGAGATCAGTTTACAGAGCAGCTCCTTTGAGAAGCTAAGTTGAACTCCCATTATCCACTTTGCCACAACTGCACTGTAATTTGTCCTTGCATCCCAGGCAAGGTCCTAACTCTTGAATTTTGTGTTTAAAGCAGCCCAGACTCATAGTCAAAGGATAACTTGTCTGCCATGTTTTGTGCAATAGACAAAGGGATAATGGGAGTTGTAATCCAACATATCTGTAGCATATAGATGCAAATTTAGAAAGAAGCATTGAATTTAAATAGAAACAGAAAGCATCTCTCTATAATGGACAACATTGTGACGAGGGATGTGCGTGTTTGCTCAGTTTGTGTCCACCTCTGAAACAGAGGATGCCCTTAAAAAGAATACTGGCCTTTGTAAAATAGAACACAGATGTCTGCCATTGTGAGGGGAAACAGAAAACATAGACAGCACCTATTAAATCCACATCTGAAGAAGACACCTCTCAGAATGGTATGCAATAATGTTTATCATTTAAAAATAATTTCATGTGTTTTTAGCTTGTTGAAGTTTGAGTGGGTCAAAGAAAATGTGGGTGGGGGGTGGGCCAAACCAATAAAATATGAGACACTAGTAAATTGTGCCATCAGATTTTTTGTAGGCTTGGTTTCTTTTGAAGAAGGCCTCAAAACATTAATAGGCATAGCACATTAGGATGTGTTTGTTTCATATATGGGGACCATAAAAGGGAAGGTGAGCCAGCATGGTGCAATGCTTTGAGTATTTGACCAGGACACTTGCTTCTCTTTGGGAGAAACAAGGGTAGATCAAGTGGATAGCTTTATTTGCCTTTTTCCTGTAAATATTTCATGTTTGTGGTGTACTGTATTTTGGTCTCTAATAAATGTAAGGGCTGCTCTTTTGCAAAACTGAATGGTCAGAATTTTGTACCAGCTGCTTAGTAATATTTAACTAAGTAAGCTCTCCTAAACTGACCCCTATAGAACCTAATAGAAACAGTTAACTGTGTTGTATTCATAATTACTATTATTTTGATACTATTGCCATTATCATAACTCCCACCCTTTACCAGGCATCGGCTGCATGGAGAGATGGAGTTCCAGTCTCCTAGTGATCAGAGCCTGGGTGAATGATGTTTTCATCAGGCTTGGAAGTTAGGCCAAGAGAGGTTTCTTACTTAAGCAGCTGATAGAGAACTCCAGTCTCTGAAACTTGATCTCCTTGATTCCCTCAAAAGAGGCAATTTTGTGTGCCTTTCTTTTCTTTTATCTTTTTTTTTCTTTTGCATTTATGCTAAGGAATAAAAATGTTGCTGGCAGTATCATTTTCCATTTTCCATTTTCTTTTCATTTTTATTTTTATTTTATTTTTTAAAAAAAATCACCATTGAATGTTGGCACAAAATTCCTGCACTGGTGCCTGAAATCTGACAGATATAGTTACTTCTTACGGACTGTTACATCTACATAGAGCCAATGTGTTATATATTGGTTTGAGCTCTGGACTATGAATGTAGACATCAGGATTTGAATTCTTGCCATGGAAACCAACTGGGTGATCAGGTCAGCTAAATCAGATCATGTTCTGAAGAACTAAACTATGAGCTTATTGCATGAACTTTAAAACCGGCTCAAGCCTCCCGAGCTGCAGCCAGGACACAGGATGGAGGCAGGGATTGTCACATGCTAAATTGCTGCCTAATCACTGGCCGCTATCAGCCTGGGTCCCAACTGCACTCCGCCAGCACTTTTATGAAGCTGGAAAGCTTCCAACTTCGAAAAAGTGCTGGCGGAGCACGACTGGGACCCAGGCAGGGATCTAGGCAGATGACAGCCAGTGTTTAGGCAGTGATTTAGCATGTGATAATCCCTGCCTCCATCCCGCATCCCAGCTGCAGCCCAGGAGGCTTGAGCCAGTTTTAAAGTTCATGCGATAAACTCTTTAGTCTAAATTTAATCTCAGAGTAAATTTGACAATAAAGAAAATACAGATTCCCTATTATTAATATATGTCCCCTACACACACACACACACACACACACACGAATTTCTTCAGAGATGCATGCAGCAACAACCAGATTCTTAAATGTATATTTTCTATTCCAATGGCTAGTCACAATTCAAAACAGATGGAATGTAAGATACAGAAGTAAGGAATACTTTTGTTCTGTCATCAACTAATGTCTTCACCACTTGGGGAAGCACTTTTGCAACCAAAAAGTGGGCTAAAGTGTAGATTATTCTGAACTTTTAAAACAACAAAAGCTACAATACTGTGCACACTGACATGGGAGTATGCTGTTGAATTCATTAATATTTCTGAAAAATATGCACATGCTTGTTTACTTGTTTATTTTTTCAGACGCATTTTAGAAGACCGCTACTGAAATGTTTTTACTAATACATCAGTGAAGATGAAACAACTGTTGGTGTTTGCTCCTTTGCCCACATTCTGACAAAAAAAAAAAAAAGAGTCCCATATTTCTAACCAGGAGTAAACAGTGGGGAAATATTTTGGTTTTTTGAAAATGGTACTTTACCTGAACAGATCTTTCCTTGGGGAGAGAAAAATGTGGAATTCATTTTAGAACAATTTGTTTTATCTCTCTCAGTCATCCCAGGGGAAAATATCAATAAACTGGTGGTGGTGAGTATTTCAGAATTCAGTTAACACCAAAGTACCACTGGTTGCAAGTGAATTGAAAGGGACATCCAGGAATATTTTCAATAGCCAATTGCTGAATCTACCAGTAATTGACCAGTGTAAACAGGGGCTCTACAGCATATACTGACACTGAGTAGCTTTGGATTTAACTATATAGATTAGACAAAACCTTTCTGTAACAGAATAGTAGTTTAGGACTAATTTGAATGTGGCTTAAAATTTATGCCAGATACTTCTCTCTCTCTCTTTTTTTTTTAAAGATAACTATAGGGGTGGCATGGGGCTACTGAACAATAACAAGTTGAGGGAGCTTTTAATCTTTTCAGCTAGTGATGTTTTCATAATTAATGCTTTTTCCTCCTGAAACTATTTCACCCACAGTAGAAAACATACACAAATGCCAAAATGATATGTGTAACATCTCTCCTGTGTGGCCAGTAGAAGCTGGGGTAGTGTTAATCAGGAAAACATTGCTGTGAAACTACAACTACAACTTTGGTAGTAGTATTGACCTAATTTGCAGCTCCCTACAGGTCCTTTTTCACAAAATGTTTAGCTTAAGAACAACTGAAGGCCTTTTACTCAAAACGTTGTCTGAGACAAGACATTACCTCAGTGTAGCATAAACAGTCACCTGTGGATTTGTGTTACACTTGCATTGTACTACACCCAAAATGAATCCCAGCATAGTACAACATATATGGACATATGGTCATTGGACATGGTTGACATTCTTTTGCACAGAAGCAATGTGTAATGTGCAGTGAAAACGCATGATGAGCATTTACAGTCTACTCTTTGTTCTTTAATGTGCTGCCACATATACAATTGTTCCACATTCACAATCCCACTTATACTACTATCAAATGCATATAACAGTTACACATGGTCTGCAAAATTCACATTTCACAACATATGCCAGCGTATTCTTATTCTGATTCTGGTTCTGATTATTATCCCATTTTTTTCCTCAGTCAGGGACTGAAGGTGGTTTACGATGGTTAAAAGAAATGGCCAGATCATTACTAAAGTTAAAAATATCATTAAACTAGCCATAAAATGAAACCAGTTAAAAACATAGTTATTCAGAACAAGAGATAAGTAACACATAGGTAGCCAGTACAGCACAATTCTACAGGACCCAGTTCCTTTGAGTAGGCAGTCTTAAGGTTTGCTAAAATAAAATAAAATAAAATTGTCCCTCGGTATCCACAGATTCTTTATGCACAGATTCAAGCATCCATAGCTTGAAAATAAAAATTAAAAAAATCCAAAAAGCAAACCTTGGTTTTGCCATTTTATATAAAGAACACCATTTAACTATGCCATTGTATTTAAGGGGACTTGAGCTTCCGTGGATTTTCATATCCACAAGGGGTCCTGGAGCCAAACCCCAGCAGATACCAAGGATTCACTGTAAATAAAATCTTAGCTTGCTTAAGGAAAGATAACAAGGAGGGTGCCAGTGCATCCAACATATGTCACTAGCAGGATGCCAGCCTCAGGGCTCAATAGTGTTGTCTCAGAGAAAAACCCTGGGGCCACAGGAATTTCCCTCCAATATCTTTGATGGAACTCCAACCTTGGTGAGGGAAAGACCCACTCTGAGTCCCCCTTCTGATCTTTCATTCGCAAATACTGCCAAAGGTTTTTTTTTTTTTTTAAATTCTATTTTAAAGTATTTCAGCCTATCTATTTGACTGTTTCTGGCTGAGATCCTACATCACTGACTTAGTTACCAATGCGTAGCTAAGTCTCCTTTTCTGTCTGGACCCCCTAAGCCTATCTTAACATCCAGCAGCCTCACAAAAATTTGGGCACATTAGGATGACATTTCTAGACCTTTCCAACCAGTAAGCTGCAGTGTGATGAAGCATGCAAGATGAATCCTGTTTCTGATTTTTTTAGCCTCACTCACTGGACTTTATCAGACGGGAGGAATTTATCTTTATTGAGAATGGAGCCAATTCAAATTCACGTGAATTCGCTAGTTTAGCGAATTTACGTGAATTCCAGTTGCATTTGGAATGCATTCAGAATGACTTCCCATTACCTGAAAATGACCCCCCTTTGCCCGAAATTGCGTGAGATGCTTTAATTCGCAATAATGTAAAACCCCATGATTGCGTTCGGAATGACTTCCATTTTGCCTGAATTTCCGTGAGATACTTTAATTCGCAATAACGTGAAACCCCATGATTGCATTCGGATTGCCATTGCATTATACTTCCAATTTCCAATGTCTTTGCTGGCCAAGTGCCATAATAATAAATATAATTTCTGACATCTGATAAGGTCCACTGGTGGGACCTCCATTGTGTCTCTTTTGAGTATAATGTGGGAAGCAAGAGGCATCGCTCTTTGTGGCAGTAGTGCTATGACTATGACTATGTAATGTAACTGAATATGCAAAGGGATCTTGTTGCACCTTTGTGAATAACTCAAGTCCAAAACACACTGCAGAAATAAACCAGTTTGAGACTACTTTAACTGTCCTGGCTCAGTGCTAGGGAATTCTAGGAAATTGTAGTTTTGTGAGACATTTAGCCTTCTCTGTCAGAAAGCTTTGGTGCCACAACAAACTACAATTCCCAGAATTTCCTAACACTGAGACAGGGCAGGTAAAGCAGTCTCAAGCTGGATTATTTCTGCAGTGTGTTTTGGACCTGAGTAAAAGAAGTTGTAAGATAAGCTTTCAAAGCTTATCTTACAAAACTTTGTAAGATAAGCTTTCATAGGCCCATGAAAGCTTATGCTACAGCTTCTTTACACTAGTTAGTTAGTCTCAAAGGTGCTACAAGATCCCTTTGCATACTGATATTGCAAACTAACATGGCTGTCTTTGGATCTGGAACCAGCAAATGTTTAGAATGTACATTGATTAATTTTATTGCATTAAGATATATGTATCTGTCTAAACTGTTCTGAAATTCCCTCTGGAATGAATATAATTTAAATAGGTAAATAATACATTACTAATAGTGGTGGAAAAGTAAATGTTGAAATAAAGCCATTCATTGCAACAGTGCTTATAAGTAACACACTCCATATGCATGCAACTCCTGGCAACAGGCCAGTTCTAGTAGTTTGCATCCCTTTCCAGGAACAACTGCCTGATGAATTAAAGGTAATGGGTTTCAACTGTATATTCAAAACCCACCATCTCAAAATAATGCAGATGGTAACAAGGATAGTTTATAATAATATATTGCCGCTGGAATAAAACCATTTAACCCCTCTTCCCCATCATGAGGACTGTAGCAAATTTGGACCAGTTTTCCTGGTTGTTGTACTTCTATTCTATTCAACAACTGCATCAAAGAGATTTCAGTATTAATCCGATTTGAATAAATGATGTGGTTTTCATTAATAAAGCCACCTTTTTAATAGCTGAATATTTTTGTGAAATTGATCCAATATCACAATGCCATTTTGTCTTTTAAAATTAATGAATATGTTATGGTGAATCACATAATATCCACTTTTGTTATAATGTGCTCTGAAATATGCAATTTTTACAATGAGAGCTGTTATTATTCAACACAGAAACTGTCAGGATATTATCACAGGTTGTTCCAGTTTCAAAACTGCAAGATGAATAGCTTCTTAAAGTCTTCCAGGAACAATTCAAGGGGGTTGTTTTGCCCTTAAAACATCTAAAAGAGTGTGCTTATGCATATACAGTATAGTAGAGAATGCCTTCTTCACAATGTCTTGCCACAACTTCTAAGAGCACTTGTCTAGAACAATCCAAACAAAATAGGTTCAGCCCCTTGGATAGTTCTGTTAAATCTGGACAAAAAACTGGGGTAGATTGACTATCCCCCTGAAATTAAACCCCCCACAAATTAAAGCCTCTGATTCAACTATTGTTTTTCTTCAGAAGCTGGTATATCAAGGTACTGTAAATTGCCCCTGAGCATAGAGGTTCCATTTGGTTTTCATGATCAATAGCAGAAGCTTGCATGGATGGTTTGAGGTGGCCTTTTCAATAGTCAATGCTCAGGGAAGAAATGCTGAGAATGGTAAGATAGAGAAGACTGGATTTGATAGCTTGTGGACTTTTGGGAGACATCAGTCATGTCTGCTTTGTTCTTTTGGTTGTTATCAAATGGGTGGAAGTATGTGTCAAAAATAATAATGACTTTGCATTTTTGTCTGTTTTTTTTAATGACGTTTATTATGGACTGCCCTGGTCCTTCAGATAACTGAAATTAATCAGTTCATTAGTTAGCTACTGAAAGAGGAACATTTGCAATAAAATTGCCAGAGTTTCAAAACAAAATGAAAGGAGAACGAAAGGAGAAGGGAGAGTCCAGCAACACAGGCACACTCACTGATCTTTCTATTCCCGTTCTGTTTCTCATTATAACCAAGTAGTGTGTAAAGTTTGTGGCTGCTGTATTCCCACCCACTCATGTTCACCACTATTCAGAAAGTGAGCTCTCTGGATGGGAAGGCTCTCAAATCCACTCGTATCTGTTTACCAGGCTGATCTCAGGAACGATGGCTGATTTGCTGTACAAAACTGTTTGGAAACAATGAGTCTTCCTAAGGGAGTGGCTGACTGTTCCTTTGCCCAAAGGCCTGGAGCCTCTTTGTTGGTAATCCATCTCCTCCCATGACCCAAGAATAACATCCTTGCACAGCAGAGTTTGGCTCCAGCTGTGTAATGTGCAGCTCCACCTTCTCACTCATCTCATCATCACCTCCCTCCCCCACGGGAAAGGAAACAGGTCCCAGTCTATTTCCTGCCTAGTGCATTTCCTGCGCCTGCAGCCAGAAACTCTCATGAGTAAGGCTGGAGCAGCTGATTGAGACAGTGCGCTGAAAAGGGACTTAAGAGAGACTAGGGGGACTCAGTAGGAATCATGTAGACAGGGTTCCATTAGTGTTTGATTCAGGGAAGGATGGGAAGGATTGCAGGGACTGAAAAGGGAATTTGGAGTCTAAATGTTTCACTGGATATAAGGTATGAGTCAAAGCAATGCTAGTTTACCTGATCTCTCTGCAGCTAGTCCATAAGATTTACATGAATATGGTGACAGGCTGGTATGTTGCACTGATCTGATGAATAAAACAAGAACAAATATGTTTGAAATTGATCTTTGTATAACTCTAAAAAACTGGCGAAGTCACCCATTGCTTGAAAGAATTCAAATTTGTCTGAAAACCATATTTTGTCATCTGGAAACCATTTCCCCAGACCTACGTATGTTTGCCATCCTCACTCCACCGCCCTCCAAAAAAACCCCCATTGTTGTTGTTTCTGACAGTTGGGTTATTATTAAAAGCAGGCAAGCAGCAAGCAAAGCTTTACCTATTGCTTGATCTGCATAAAAGGAAAAGCTAACTTGCCAAATCCCAATAGGTAAGAGTATAAGAGCCAGGTTGGAACAGGCTCTAAACTCATCCAGCCCTGCATTTTGTCCACACAGAGCCAACCAGTTGCCTGCAGGAAGCGTGTGAGCTGGACGTAAATGAAACCTCCACCTTCCATCTAGCATTTTCTGGCAATTGATTAACAGAGGCATGCTGCCTCTGTTATGGAAAGTGATGTTTAGTCATCCTGACTAGTAGTTAATAATGGCCCTAACCCACATGAATTTATTGAATCTCCTTTTATAGCAACCAAACTGGCAACCATCACTACATCGTGTAGCAGTGAATTCCACTGTTTAAATATGTACAGTGTGCAAAAGTATTTACTTTATCCTGAATCTCTCACTTTCTGGCTTTTGTACATGACCATGGCTTCCAGTGTTAAGACAGAGATTGAAAAGTTTTCTACCCTATCTTCTCCATACAAAATGCAAAATTGTATGTACCTTATTCTTCCCTTATTCTTCCCTTATTCCCTTATTCACCTGTTTCCTAAGGTAAACAACAGAAAGGAAAGTTAGCAGTGTCAGATGGGACATCCAGATACTCTAGTCACTATAGAATGTTATTTTAAAATCATTATATCACACCCTCAATCTACAATTAGCCTTCATGTCAAGCAATAGATGGGCTTTTCAAAAACAATCATGGAACCTGAAAAACTGGCATTTTTGGAAGTGGCCTCTTCTTCATTATCATCATCATCTTTGTCTTCTTCCATAACATTTCTGTGGCATATATTATCATTGTCTCTTTTCAAGTTCATAGTCACTATGGTGAGGGGCGGGGGGAACAAACATCAGCTCTTGTAAATTTTGGAATATTGCCATGTATAACACCCTGACTAGATCTAGTAGTTAGAAGGAGAGACTAGAAAGCACGAACATCTTGATAAAGATCCCAGCTATGGAAGTCCCCAGGCACTGGGACATTTAACTTGACAGAAGAGGGTTATTTTTGGCTCATTACATAAGGTGCCTGTGGACACATGCCACAGTGGATTACTGTGCTGATGAGAGGGCAGAATTAGAGGATTAGTACAACAATGCTTAGCACAATAACTCAGTGATGATAGCTGAGGGTGATGAGGCATGTTTCTTAAGGTGAGTGGGAAACTATCAGCAGATCTCTAGAGCTTTACAGATTGATTCTCCAGGCTAGGAACAATAACATGGCAGCCACCAGAAATGACCACAAAGCACTGATCTGGAATACAGTGAAAAACGTGTATATGTATGTGCATGTGCGCACGTGCATGCTGAGAGAATGATGCTCTAGTGATGAAATATGACAGTGCATTAAACTTCAGTGCATCCCACTTCATGCCACACTGGATCACGTCTTTGATTTGGATGGAGGAACTTTAATTCCAGACCCACAGCACAAACTGTCAGAAAAACAGGTCCACATCACAGTGATTTGCAAACTTGGAAAATAGCAGCAGGTGCAGCTCAGGATTTTTCACTGCTCCAGAGAAATTATAACACAGCACTTGGACATGTCATGAGACAGGTCATGGATTGTTTTCAACAACAACAACAACCACAACAACAACAGAACACTTTCAAAAGTTTGAATATTTTATGGATATTTTTCAATGTAATACTGTTCTTCTGTCCTCCAGCCTATCTTTATTTTGTTTTTCTCCCCCTCCCCCCCCCCGTGTTTCTTTCTTTCCAGAGTGTTGTCAGTCTTGACCAATCTGTCAGAAATTGCATCTGAGGAAGTAGACTGAAGTCTACAAAAGCTCATCCTGCCAATTTCTTTCTTTCAGTTCATCTCAAAGGTGCTACAAGATCTCTCTACATACTGTTTCTACAGGCTCACCCAGCTATATCTTTGCATTTAACGGAGATAGTGGAAGGCAGAGTAGATCTGTTATAGAAAGCTGCTTTATAGCCTGAGCTTGTGAAAGGTATTGTTTTAGACTACAGCATTCAGATTCTACCAGCCAACTTGGTCAGTGCTGATGCCGGCTGGAGCTAACATTTCCAAGGTCTACTCATACTTCACCAGACCATCTAGCACATCCAGTGAGGGCTCTCCATGATCTTAGGTTAAAAAAGACTTCCACATCATCTGTTCTTTGATCCCTTTTAGCGAAAGAGCTTGGAGAGAGATTGAACTTGGCATATTCTGTATGCAAAACATTTACTCTTATCATTTTTGTGGGTTTTTCAGCCTATATGGCTGTGTTCTAGAAAAATGTATCCCTGCCGTTTCACCTGCATCTGTAGCTGGCATCTTCAAAGAATGGTGGCATGGAGATGTGTGGGGTATATATACTGTGTGACCTTTGGATGAGAGGAAGTGAATTATTATTAATTTTATTTATATAGCACTGTAAATTTACACAGTGCTGTACATACAATCTCATAATTAGACGGATCCCTGCCCTCAGGCTTACAATCTAAATTTACTACACAGTATACAGGAAAGCTACACATATGGACAGATACCTATACAAGAACTCCAACCATCACCCAGGACAAAAAAGAAGCACAATAAAAACACTGTACAAAAAGGATCTGCAAACCCCACTTCCTGGTAAATGAACTGAAGGACCTGAACTGGAATCTACAGGCTAATAGTTTCTCCAGCTCAAATATCAGAAGAGCTACCAGACCCAGGAGAAAAAAAAAACCAAGAGTGAAGGAAAACAACCACCCAAAGGCAGGTTATTTTTACCATACATCAAAGGAGTCACAGACAGAACAGAGAAATTGATGAGGTAACCCAACTTCCAAATGATCTACAGGCCAACCAAAAAAATCCAGCAAGTGCTGCACTCAGCTAAGGCCAGAAAAGACCCTCTCACAGCCACAGGAGTTAACCACATACCATACATCCTGCATACTGTACATCTGTGGACAAGTCTATATAGGGACCACCAAACACAGTGTTCAAATGCGACTCAAGGAACACGAGAGACACTGCAGACTGGGCCAGCCAGAAAAATTAGCTGTAGCAGAACACATTATAAACCAACCTGGGCATAAAATGCTATTTGAAAATACTAAAATTCTGGATCATGCCAACAACTATCATGTCAGAATGCACAGGAGAGCTGTTGAAATCCACAAACACCTGGGCAACTTCATCAGGAAAGAAGTAACCCTGAAAATAAATAAAGTAAGGCTGCCAGTCCTGAAAAACACCAAAATCAAGACTCAGCACACGCAAATGAACATCAGGGGGTTTCCCAGCAGACAATGGATCACTAATTAAATAGACACAAATCCTCCTTGCTTACCCTCCCACCCTGAGGCCTTGCCATTCACCAACAGACCAACCCAAAATTAACATGCAAATCCCTTCTTCTCAACCAAGGGTCACACAGTATATATACCCCACACACCTTTATGCCACCATTGTCTGAAGATGCCAGCCGTAGATGCAGGCTAAACGACAGGAACAAATTCTTCTAGAACATGGCCAGATAGCCCGAAAAACCCACAAAAAACTATGGATGCCAGCAGTGAAAGCCTTCAACTTCACATTTACTCTATCATTCAGCTATCATGCCATTCCAAATTGTCTCTGCTGCATCCATTCTGCTGTAACCACTAGAAATTCTCAAAAGATGGTAAGTATGGGATCAGCTCAGGGAGTTTGTAGAGTTTACAGCATGGGGTTTGTGAACTATGTGTGATACAATTTAAGCTGCTAAAGTGATACCTTGTATTGGAGCATTTCTATCTCTCTCTCGTCCTACAGTCCTCACTGATTGTTCCCACTGGCCATTCACCACTACTGGGAACCCCCTTCCCATGGCCATTGCTGATGGAGAGTGGAGGGTGATTGGAGAAAAGACTGGCTATGTCTCTGTAATTAAAAACAAAATAATTACATCATCTGCTGAAGTCCAGTAGGATCTTCATTTCTTGTCAGGATAAAGGCACATAGTCCAACACTTTCTGATGCCCTCACCTATTCTCCAGCATGCATAAAATCAGTCTCAGGGGTTGTAGCAGCTCTACTGTAATTCCAGGGGGGCTTTGCTCATTGCAGAGGGAGGAAAGCAACCCCTCAAATGACAAAAGAAAAAAAAGAAAAAGAAGACATATACTGGCATAATGCTGACATACATCTGCATATGCCACTGAAACAATGACAGCCAATGTGTTCAGACTACTGCCAGCTAGTAGCATACTAGGAACAACTAAATCACCATTTCTCAAAATGCCAGTTTGAAATGAACTTGGAAGAAGGATGAGAAATCAATAAACTCTCTGTTTCTCAACCTATATGTCTGATTCTCTCTCTCTCTCTCTCTCTCTCTCTCTCTCTCTCACACACACACACACACACACACACACACAAATAGCTGGGTTGGCTTTGTCATAGAGATGTGTGTGCATGTGTGTGTGCACACGTATTTTTTTCTTGTTTTTGTTGAAAACACATAAACCTCAACAGCTTTGAAAACTGAAACTTGTTTTTTGAAAAGAATAAATGAAAATGGGGAAGTGGAGTGGGGAGATTTTGTTTTGGACCTCAAATGAAAATCTTAGTCATGTTTCCCATTCAGGGGGAGAATTAAATATCTACAGAGTTTTTATGTAAGTGAAAGGCATGATATTAAAAATAAAATATGTCACCGCACTAATGAAAATAATCAGGTGGAGTTCAGTTCAGTTAATCTTTATTTCAGTCATGGATCAGCACAATCAGGTGGAGACAGTAAGAAACTTTTAGGATATAGCCTGATCCCATACATGTTTAGTTCAAAGTAAGTCCTACTATGTACATCAAAGCATATTCACAGGTCAAATGTAAAATTTCATAGGTTTGTAGCTGTAGAAATATCAAGAAACTGGACTGAGGTTATTCTTCTCAAATGTCTTCAGATCTATAAGTTCCACTAATAATAATAATAATAATAATAATAATAATAATAATAATAAATTATTATTATTATTATTATTATTTATAACCCGCTCCTCTAGCAAAGTAATTGGAGCAGGGTACAACAAGGTTAAAAAATACAGACTAAAACAACTATCATGCCCCTTCCCGACCACCCCCCCCTTAAAATTAGATTAAACCAGCAAATATTAAAATCAACAACAGTTAAAAACAAAGTGCAATCTCATGAACAATTCTCGTGCAAATAAGCAATAGATGAAATCAAGAAAGTTAAATAAAGGGGACAACCGAGGTTATCTACCCAATTTCCGCTTCAGAGCTGGGAATTGATTATTTTTTAAGGGGAAGGCCTGCCGGAAAAGATGCGTCTTTAAAGCTTTTTTGAAACTAGCAAGTGATGTAATAAGACACATCTCATCCGGCAGGTCGTTCTAAAGCTTGGGAGCGGTAGCTGAAAAAGTCCTCTGGGAGGTCTGCGACAGCCTAGTTTTCATAGGCTGCAACAGGTTCCTCCCAGAGGACCGAAGTGTGTGTGTTTGTGGGGGGGGGGGTCATACGGGAAGAGGCGGTTCCTGAGGTAAGATGGGCCTGAGCCATGTAGGGCTTTAAAGGTTTAAACCAACACCTTGTACTGTGCCCGGAAACTGATCGGCAGCCAGTGGAGAGCTTTAGCACTGGTCTTATGTGCTCTCTCCTTGATGTTCCAGTAATAAGCCTGGCTGCCATGTTCTGAACTAATTGAAGTTTCTGGGTTAGGCACAAGGGTAGCCCCATGTAGTGCGCATTAAAGAAATCCAGATGTGAGGTTACTAGAGCGTGTACCACAGATTCCAGGTCTTTCGTGTCCAGGAAAGGGTGCAGCTGGTGTATCAGCTGAAGCTGATGACAGGTGCTCCTGAACACTGCATTCACCTGACTAGTCATGTGAAGCAATGAGTCAAGGAGTACCCCCAGATTGAAAACAGAGTCCTTAGAGGAGAGTGTGACTCCATCTAGGACTGGAAGTTGTATTCCCAAACCTGGTTTCGGTCCTGTAACTGTTAGTACCTCTGTTTTGTCTGGATTTAGCTTCAATCTGTTTTCCCTCATCCAGTCCATTACCACCGCAAGAGGAGAGATGCCATTTGAAGTCTGAGCCAACGATCTGGTCATGGAGAGATATATCTGAGTGTCATCAGCGTACTGAAGACACTGAGCTCCATGCCTGCAAATGATCTCGCCCAGCGGCTTCATGTAAATATGGAATAGCAGGGGACACCACATTTAAGCTCCATTTGGATGAGCAACTGTCCCCGAGCCTCACCCTTTGGGATCTGCCGGAGAGAAAGGATTGGAACCACCGAAGAGCAGTGCCTCTGATCCCCAGCTCCCTCAGCTGACCCAAAAGGATGGAATTATCTACATTGTCAAAGGCCACTGAGAGCAAAAACGGAGCAAAAGTGACACAAAGGTAGGTCACATATTCCAATCTCCAATGTCAGGGAGGTAGAGGGAGGGGATTATTAAAATGTTTATCTACTGCAATGGTGGAGGTCCCTCCTGTACCTCACTGTTCAGGTGGGGAGATGTTCATTTTGAAAGGGTCCTTGTTTGAAAATTCCTCATATCAAATCCTATCCACGTCAGAGGAAGAATACAAGAACACATTTGCAGGATGAACAGTCTAGCAGCTCCAAAACAAACAAAAAGACTTGCTATGGGGGTGGAAATGAGGGCTGTCAGAGTGTCATTGAAAGACTCCAGAGGTACAGTGTGTAAAATGCATAGCATGCTCCTCCTTGTCTCAGCTCACAGTAAATCAAAGCCTTCTGTATCTCAGGGCTGCAAAGTTTATGAGGCATTCTGTCAGCTGAACCCCATGCTTTATAGCCAGAATCTAGTTCAATGTTTATGATAGATACTTTGGTACTTCTGTGAAATGGGAAAAAAAAGGCTCTCAGCTCTCCTTTTTCACAACTGCATCTTGACTGGATGAAAACATGAACATTTCCCAGTGCTAGAATGGAGTATACAGTATCTTCATGAGGTATTGGCATGCTATCCTTTTCTCCTGCACAGCCAGGTTGGAAAACAAACAAAACAAACAAACAGCTTCATTTATATACCGCTTCATACCCTTAATGAGTGTCTAAGCGGTTTACAATTGTAAGCTATTTGCCCCCCAACAATCTGGGTACTCATTTTAGCGACCTCGGAAGGATGCAAGCCTGAGTCGAGCTTCAGCCCTTTGCTGGTCTTGAACTCGCCACCTTATGGTTTTGAGTGAGTGGCTGCAGTACAGGCATTTAACCACTGCGCCACCAGGGCTGCTGGTGGAAAAGAACTATGTGCTCATGTTTCGAGAGAGGGTGAGAAAGAATAAATCCCTAATAAGTGGACCAAAAGCATGGGAGAGACACAGAAAAGCCTGTATTCATTGTTTTCTCCAGGATATATCCCAGAATATTTAAGGAAGTGCTGACATGCAGCTGTTTCATGCTGCTCTATTATAGCATCAGGGTGTAGCTATGGGGAGGGGAGTTTCCCCACAAATAAGAATTCTAACCCTCCAGTGAAACTTTCTTTCAGCCCCCAAATTTCTAACATCACAGCAACTTAATACTGTAGTCAAATATTTAGACATCAAAAGAAAAGGGCAGGCACAGGTATCAAGGGAATGTGAATACAGCAAAGTCTAGGTATGAATGAGTTTCAGTGTCTCACTTACTGCAATGATACAGATTTAGGTGTGGAAGGAAATTTTCATTTGAAGGCAATGCCCTCCTTTTGTCCCATCCTGAAAACTGCACCCTTGTATAGTACAGTGGTGCCTCCTTATCCACAGACTTGCCATCTGCAAACTTAACCATCTGTGGATGGCAAGCCTTCATTGTCCCCAGTGGTGACGCCTGCATGTGGCCCCACTAGCAGGTGCACGCATGTCACTCTGCCACTAGGGAGAATGGGACTTGAGGTCCTGTGTTTTTTGTTATCCATGGGGTGGGGTGGGCTGGAACATCCTCTGAAGATATCAACGTCCCACTGTACTACAATTCCACTTTAACATCCATGGTTCCATCCTACAAAATCCTAGGATTTGCATTTTAGGGAGGGATATTTCACATTTTCCGCCAAATAGTTCTAATGCTCCCCCAGACTAGAAACTCCAGGATTCCATAGGATGCAGCCATGGCCATTAGTGGCATCATAATTATGGTATGTAGTATGAATAGGCCCATAGTTTGCATCTTGGGTAACAGTCTCAGACAGTCTCAGGTGGTATCTAGAGTTTGAAAATGCTACTTTTTAGGCTAAAATTCCAAAGAATTTCCAAGGCAGCATGACAAGTGGCTATGTTGCTGTAGGATTCTGGAGCAGTAGTTCAAAAATGTAATTTCCTGCCAGTATTTCTTAGGAGGACTCCTAGCAAAATCATTAAGCTTTTATTTTCCTCAAGCCTCAAGCCTACCAGATCAGGCTAATGCTCCATCTAGCCTGATGTTGGCTAGTTTGACTGATAGCTGCTTTCTAGTGTCTCATCCTTGTCTTGAAGCAAAGCTTGGGCTTCATCTAAGACCAAAGAGCATTCACAAGAATGGAAACTGGATGAAATTCTCACCCAGTTAACATCACGCCATTCACTGCCTTTTTTTTCATCAAAATCATTTTTTTTTTCTTCACTTAATGCTGAATTTCTGCAGAACCAAGAAGACCCAGGCTCAGATCCCCAGTCATTAGTGAACTTCACTGGGCAAACTTGGGCCAGCCATCATGGCCACCTCCCTGACTAACTTACCTTCTGAGGATAAAATAGGTCTGGGAAGGAGCCATGCCTTGAGTTTGCCTTGAGCTCATTAGAGAAAAGGCTGGATAGGAATGTCATAAATAATATGAATATTTTTCCAGCTATTTTGTTCTTAAAGCTGAAACTTAAGTTCAGCTAATTGAGAATCTTGAAAGACAGTGCACACACAGTCCTTTGACACTAAATTTCATTTATTGGAAGTTAGAATTAGAACCATGGAGATCCCTCAGTTAAGATCGCTTTCCCTTATTCTAGTAGGAGTAAGAAATCTGTGGTTATGTTGTTGAACTGCAAGTCTTATCATCCTTTCCCACTGGCTATTCTGACTAGACCTGATGGAAATTGCAGTTTAACAACTAGAGGGACACACATTTGTCATCCCTGTTCTAGAACATCATAACTTCAGCATCCAGCATTTCTTGAACTGTTGGGAGAGAACCATTTAAACATGTCAGGTTAGAGGCAGCCCTGTTGTTGTTGTAGTAGTAGTTGTAGTTGTTGTGTACCTCAAGTTGTTTCCAACTTATGATGACCCTAAAAGCAACCTATAATGAGATTTTTTTTGGCAAGATTTGTTCAAAAGGGATTCATCCATGCCTTCCTCTGAGGCTGAAAGCGTGTGACTTGTCAAAGGTCACCCAGTGGGTTTCCATGGCCAAGCAGGGCTTCAACTTCTATTCTCCAGAATAATCGTCCAGGACTCAAGCCACCACACCACACTTGCTCTTAGCAGTCCTGAACCATTACTGAAAGCCCAGATTACAGATTACAACCTTGTTCAAATCATATGAAGGGAAGAATGTGTAAATTAACTCTAACTGGGGATAAGATCCTTTTCTGACTGCCTCACAAGCTCCCTATGGCAGGAACATGTCTATTTTGCCTCTTCACTTACCTTACTCTGACAAATGCCATGCATACTGATGACTCATTATAAACATGCATAACTGAGATGATACCAAACAAGTGTGATAATCAAGATGGCTTAAGTGACTAAGAAGTCTGTGCTGGAGCTGACATCACAGACAGAAGAAGTTGTGAAAGGCCCACAGGACTGGGATGGTTATTGACATTTGATTCAAGAAGGCGTTTGCATGATAAGTTTTATAAAGTTTTGAACATCATCATCATCATCTATAGCCTATCTTTCTGCTGGCACAAGAATCAAGACATCTTACAACAAATTAAAACATAATTAATTATTCTCATTAGTAGTAGCATAATTGCTACTGTTGCTATTTTTAGTAATACACCATTAATACTGGGTGCTGTAGGCTATATTTCAGAGGAAGGAACTGACAAAACCACATCTGAGTATCCTTTGCCTAAGAAAACCTTATGAAATTCATAAGGCCACCATAAGTCAACATGCAACTTGAAGGCACATACACACCCATCCTCATTAATGTATATGGCAATATGCAAAATTAAAAAATAAAATAAAACAGACAACCTGTCCTGTCAAAGGCTTACAATGTAATAATAAAAAAGGAAATGTAGGAGAGCAAGGAGCTTAATACAAACATAAAACTAATGCAAGGCAATTTCAGTACTACTGTTCCATATTTCCGACATTACCACTCTAACTCATCGCTCATATTTAGATTTTAATCTTGGAGTTCCAGTTGAAACACATAATTCTCAGTAACCAAAAATGCTCAAACAATGCTTATCAATCCCAGTGGCATCCCTGCACCAGGAGTCACCTGGTGCAGGGGGGCTCAGGCAGTGGGGCATCCAGGGTAGCATAGGCTCCCTCCCCCTGTGCCATCTCATCCTTTTCCTCATGAGGAAAAGCACAGGATGGTGCACAGGGGGTGGAAACACATGGATGGCATAAGGGGAGCGCAGGTGGTGTTGGAAGTGCAAGGACTGCATGGGGGGAGCATGTGGGGGGAGTGTGGGGATAGCATGGGGATGGTGCAGGAGGAGCATTCACAGAGATAGTGGGGGAGTATGTGGGGACAGCACATGGGGGAGCGTGAGGGGGAGGACCCAATTGGGTGTCAAATGGTTCAGGCTGCACTACCCCTCCCCAATAACACCACTAATCAATCCTATCCATATTCTTTCAAAAAAGAAGTCTCAGCCACTTTTGGACCAATATCCTGCGATTTAGCCCAAGATCTAATTCAGCCCAGGACCTGATGCCAAAATCAGATTAACACCATTGTCAACACTGATTCTAACTTGATTGCTGACAGTTTGTAAGTCTCCTGGTTCAGCTCCCTAAACAGAAAAGGTTCGGGGGAGCTACACAGATACATAGACAGATACATAGACAGTCAGGCCATCTGTTAGATTTTTCTCATCATACGCAACTGTTTTTATTGCTGCTTCCTTCTATCAAAACAAAACAAACAAACAGCTTAATTTATATACCGCTTCATACTGCCTAAGTGTCTAAGCAGTTTACAACTGTAAGCTACTTGCCCCCAACAATCTGAGTACTGTACTCATTTTAGCAACCTCAGAAGGATGCAAGCCACAGTTGAGCTTGAGCCCTTTTGCTGGTCTTGAACTCACAACCTTATGATTTTGAGTGAGTAGCTGCACTACAGGCACTGCGCCGCCAGGACTCCTATAACTAAACATCAGAGTATTTTAAACCCTATCCATTTTCATTTTATACAAAAAGATAGTCTCTGTGCATAGTATGAGCAATGTCATAAAAACCAATATGCCAACCTGTTTCTCCAAATCAGTCTTTTGTGCTTTGGCAGAAGCAAGGGACAAGCATACAGGCACATGAAAGACAGCCTTACCAAGAGCAGGGATAGAAAATATCTATGTGCGGCCAGATCCTGTTGGAAACATACCTTGGTTGAACTAGAATATGCACTTTGAACTATGTTGCACAAGAAGGTATTCTATGTGGCATAAGGAGGTATCCCAGTCCAACATTACTCTTCTGGAACCAGGGGGCTTCCAGGTACAATTCCATCCTCCTAGCCATTGATTGGGCATGGGGCTGTGACTGTGCATGTTCCAACAGCCCTTGAGCATCCTCACACTATGGAACCTGCTACTGAATCTGTTCCTTCCCCACTAGATGCCTTTGGTGATACTTATCACATGACATCACCTCCAAAGCATGGCTGCTGTGTGTCTGAAGCATAGTTAGGGCATTCTTCTTCATTCATGGGGAAGTCCTAGGAGTAGGCTCCCAATCAAACATATATTCCATTAGCCCTCCAGCTGCAGACCTGGCATTTGGCAGTCACATGAGCTCTGTGTCGCTTCCTCTCCGCCATTCCCTATCATCCTCCTCCTCATATGCTGATTTTCTGGGGGGGGGGGGTCTCCCTACTTTTTTCCCCCCCTCCCTCCTCTCCTCCAAATCTCAGTGCCATAATGGCTAAAATCAGTTAGAAAAAGAAATAAACAACAAAAGGAAAAAACCAAAAGACAGGCTGGATAAAGCATGCTAAGAAGGGAGACAGGGACAATGTGAAAAGGAATGCTCCCAAATGGGTTCATATCCGGTTTCTTTCTCTAATGTTTCTGAGGCAAGAATAGGGCTTTTTTTTAGTTGATTAAATTTTTATTAGTATAATAACCTGCATACAATAGTATTTAAAAATCTTTTACGTAATATTCCACATACAATATGTAATAAATCACATTAATTATTGGGTGATAAACTCCTAAGTACAAGTGGGAGTTATGCAACTCATGAGGGCCTTTTGTGCACTTACAATTTCACAAAAATAATCCCATGTGGCCTGTGGTGGTGGCGGTGCAGTGTTTGTCTGAAAATGACATGGCCCCTGGATTATCCATGAGTGCCATCCCTGGACTGACCAGTTTTCAAATGTATTCATTTTTAGTCACACACATTTCGGAAATGTTTTGTGCACATTTTGCCCCCTCCTAAATACATCACCAAATACCACCATATCAGTGGGAGGACACATCCTTTTTGTGAACTGTTAATATGAGGGTGAACTGGAATCCTCCTGTGAGTTTCAGCTATGGTAGAGCTATTGAATCAATGGGATTTGCATACATGTTGAGTCACCATTCAACAATTCATTCAATGAGTCTGTCTCAAGTGGAATTACCAACAGAATTCAGACCATGTTTTAGCTTTGCAGAGATTGTTCAAATTACCCTTCTAACTTCAGAGACATAAAGATTTGACATCATTTCTATTTGAGCATTGCTGTTTTTCTTTCTAGCCATTTGGATGCTGGAAGTACTTTTTTTAAAAAAAATGGTGCTTCTCAGTGTCTTGGAATGTCAGAGTTAGTGTGACTATATTAGGGAGAAAGATTTACAAAGAGCAGAATCCTGCTGGGATAAGCCTTAGCAACCAGAAAATAGAAGAACAGCTTAGGGCTTTAAATGACTAAACACAGAGGAGCAGATAGGAGGTCACTGGAAAGAGGTCTTGCATCACCATGGGTCATTATCAGGGACCTGTTTTTTTTTTCTTTCTTTCTGATCAGCATAAGCCTTGAACTTATAAAAATGTTATAAGGAGAGTGTGCTGAAAACTCAATAAACCAGGGAAACGTGAGGATATGATGCACTCACAAAAATTACTGTACAGCAACAACTTAGCAGTTTTGTGATCTGGGTTCACCGTAAAATGTGTGAGAAGAAAGCCTGACAGTTCCAGAAAAAATGGCTAAACCTATGGTGGAAGCAACCTATTTCAATGGGTTGTTTCAGCCAGTGGTGTCACTAGAGGCATTCAGGGGGCTCAGATTTCAATGGTGACACCACAGAAGAGGGGTGGCACCTGATTGGAGTGAAACAAGGAGCAAGAAGAGGAGACCGTGCTCCTCCTTGTTTTGCCATGGCAGCAGCTTCCTCCACCCTGCAGCCCTCCCCGAACTGGGTGACATTAGCCATGGGGATGTCACTGTTTTCAGCTATGCTTACTCCACTAATAAACACTGCTAAAGGACTATAGGTTAGTCCTTTAACAAAAACTCCTTTAACAAAACCTTTCACTTTGTAAAAAGCTTCCATTTTTTTCATCTTCCCTCTATTTGGAGAAGTTTTTTTTAGCAGCATCAGCATTAGTTAGATGATCAAGCCGGGCTGGAGGAACACTCAGTGTTAGGTTGCATTAGTGCATGCAATAAACAATACAATAAATCTTGTTTGGGAAAGAATGGGATTCTGTTATAGCTGATCCAGTTATAAATGTGGATTGCCTACAAATGGCAAGATAAACAGCAGCTGCTTCCAGAATCCCTTACTGAGCATGCACAAACAACAAAACAGAGATAAAGGGGGAAAGTCTGATTGACCAACAAGCTAACAAACAAACAAACTAAAAAAGTATAGAGCTGGACATCTTGCCACCAAAATGGAAAAGATGAGAAAAGTAGAAATTGGTAAAGAAAAAGGTTGTCCATGAATTCATTTTGGAAAAATCCTTCAAGTGGTCTCTAGGAGTGTTTCATTTCACATTTGGATATTGGGTTTCATACTGGGAAAATGGGAAGATATTAAATATAATGAAAAATAATAAATAGTGCATTTTGAATAGAAAGGTTGCTGAAACAGGTTGAACTGCTTTCACCTCCTTTTCTCCTTTCTTTCTTTCTTTCTTTCTTTCTTCTTTCTTTCTTTTTTCTTTTTTTGTTACAGGATTTGGGGACCTATTCTTATACTTAGGATGATATTTCTAATTGTGGTACCAAATTTTCTGCTAAAGAAGTAATGCCTGGGTACACACCTCATTTGATAACTGAGGTGTACTTGTAGTAAGAATTCAAATGTGCAATGTGTAGTCCTGACAATCAAATTTTCAAGCTAAGTGAAGTATGGCGCATATAAAGGAAGGTACTCAACTTTCCCTGGAAATGTTTCCATGTGCTAATTAGGCTAACAATGCATAGCTAGGAACTAAATGAAAGAAAGTGGGTCAGCCTTAAATGTAATGGTATGAATGATATGTCCCTCCAGATGTTGTTGTACTACAATTCCCAGCATCCTCCCACCATTGGCTCAGCTGTCAAGGGATGTTGTGGTCCAACAATAATTAGAGGGATTCATGATCCCTACACACCTTTTAACCTGTGCTTGGTGTTTATACCATATAGTGGTATAAATGTTCTTAAAATGGTTTAATTTTGTTTAATAGCTGAGAAAGAAGATCTCCTGGAGCTACATATCCAAGACCAACTGTTGCCAACTGCACCTGCAATAGCAAAAGGAGTTGGCATTGCAAATGCTTGCCAAGTGGTCATCCAAGGCATGGAATGAAAGTACACAGTGGATGGCACTCACTTAGCCACAAGCGTCTCTGCTACTTTTGTCCCAACATGACTCTAGCTCTCTTAACTCATCCAGGTACTCTTTTCCTCATTTTACCTCGGAGATATCATAATGGTCATATGCTATGACTGGCTTTTCTTTTGAAAGTCATCTATGACTGGACTGGAATACAAAAATACAAAACTGATACAGATGAAGATCTAAATCAAACTGTTAGTCCCAATCACAGGAGACCCACTTGGGCTTGCCAGTTTCAGTATTGTCCTTGGCTATGACATTTCGAGATGATAACCTGAGACCAAAGCTGAATAATGCAATTTGACACCACTTTAAGGGGTGTGGCTAAATGCTATGGAATTCTGGGATTTGTAGTTTTATGAGATGCTTAGTTTTCTATGTTGGTGAGCTCTGGTGCCACAACTTACAAATCCCAATATTCCAGAGGAAGCAGCCATGACAATTAAAGCAGTATCAAACTGCATTAATTCTACAGTGCAGATACAGCACTTAGCACTTAGTGATGGCTCCTAGTGATGCAATTAATCATTACACATTAAGTAGTAACCATATTTGCTCACAGCTTGTCATTCAAATGTACACAGAGAGAGAGGGAGAGAGAATAATCTGGACCCCCTGGACAGAAACAATTAGACGCCAATTTCCTTATTGCCATTTTTAGGTAAAGTGATCAAGTGGATCCATGGATGGCAAGTCTGTGGATACCAAGGGCCAACTGTAAACAAGTAGACTCCCTGCAGGGAGTTTGCAAGTCATAGCAACAAATCAATGAAGCCTTGGAAATTATATCAAGTTGCTACACTACTAGCTGAGATGGAGATTTGCACACAGTCCTTTCCATTTGCCCAGAGATAAACCTACAAATACTGGAGAGCATGTTCCCTCCTGCTTGGAGATGTTCCACAAAGACTGGAGGCTCATGGCTAGATCATGAAATCTGGCAACTTTAGATCCAATGAATCCATAGAACTTACATAACTGTTGAATTACCACTAATTCCAATGGTCTACTCTAGTTGGGATTCACAACTGGATTAAGACAAAGGTGGAGATTATGCTGCCCTCTAGTTGTTGTTGAGCTGCAGCCCTATCCAGTATATCTAACAACAAGGAAAGCTAGGATTTACAGTTGATTTCCCACTCCTGTTCTAAATCCCCACTTCACACATTGAGCATTGACTTCTGCTTTTTATAGAAACAGATTGTGTTTCAACTTAAGGTGTGTATTAACATTGTCATACCTTGTGCCTTATGCACTGCTGGGTCTGTCCTTTTTGTTGTAAGGAATTCAGCTTTTTCTGTTTCTGTTACTGTATATGGAATTATTCCAGTTTTATTTGAAGCATATTCCTTTGTATGAAAAGAGTTCCAAGTTCTGCCTTTGCCATCTTCAGTTTTATAAAAGAAGGTAATAGAAAAGTATACAAAAGATCTCTGCCTCATATCCTGGGGAACTACTGCCTGTCAGAATCTACAACAGTACTTAGGAATAGTTTTGACCTAGTACAAGCCTGCTTCCTATGTTCTCATCCTCAAATGGAAGTATTTTCCTCCTGGACAGAGTCCAGTTATTGCAGTTGAAAAGCCCACAGGACACAGTTGTGTGCCATTGGCATTAACTGAATAGTTCCTGTATTAATGCACGTATGACCAGTGTTACAACTATATCCTAAATTGTACCATCACCCCCAATACTTGCACCATTTTGCCTGTATATATTTGCTGTTGTGGTGAGAAACCATTAATTTCTCTCTTCGCATTGTGCCATCATAAAACCTAACATTCACTCAAAGAAACAGATGTGGCTGGTTAAATGTGATTTCCCACTCTCCAACCTATACTTCTGTTGCTATTTAGATGTAGCGTGGCACTAGAGTGAATGACTGTCATGGAAACTTGATGGGGTGATGCCAGCAATCTCACCCGTGAGGAGGTACACTCACCTCACATACCCACACAGTTACTGACATTTCAATTTCCTGGAAAATAAGCAAACAGAAAAACAGCTCTTGGAGAAGCAGAAGCTGCCGACAGTATTTTCAAAGAGACAGACGACACATTCCAACTCATTTTAGATACAGCTTCACTTGAAAACATTTGTGAGAACAGACAGTTTGTCAACACAGGAACAACAGAAAACATGTGACTGACGCATATAGTCTAAAACAGGAGAATGAGACTGTTCTTAGCTTCTACCAGAGCAAAACCCTGTGAGAGGTGTGGAAAAAGCCAAGTGACAAAAGCTAAAACTTAAGTTCATGCTCTAAGTTGTGGTAGTTCAAAGAAAAAGATTTCTGAACCCATGTGAATTTCATTTTGTATAATCCAGGACTAAATAGATATTTACAGCTGCAAATAGCTAGTTGCAGTGAGTTTTTGTTGTTGTGTGCCTTCAAGTCATTTTTTACTTATGGTGACCCTAAGGAGAACCTATTGTAGGGTTTTCTTGGCAAGCTTTTCTACAGGGGGTTTGCCACAGCCATCTTCTGAGACTGAGAGAGTGTGATTTGCCCAAGGTCATTCAGTTTTTATGCTCAAGTATAAATCTCTGATCTCTAGAGTCATAGTCCCACACTTACTTGCCATTGGTTCCTGTTCTGATAACTAAAGTGTAACTATTTTATAGGTCAATTGCAGCTTAATTTGGGGCATTTTAATTGTAACTTTAAATGTTGCCTTATAGCTACTTCCATCCTGTCAAGGTGGAGCTAGAATAGGAGAATCGGTCGCAAAGAGTATTTTTGTGTTGCTGCATGGATTACCATCACTATGTTGTTACTACATGCAAATGGTAGATTTTAGATGCTCTCAAAAATTGCTACCCATGCTTGCTGGAGTAACCCAATCTTCTAAATAGAGATAAATATCCTCCCACAACCACATTCCTCTCTACCTCTTGGTTCTAGCAGCATAAATAAATATATAAACAAATAGGGTTGGATAGAAAGAAAATAAATCTTGCTTGACTTTCTCTCCACTTGTTTCTCTTTGGAAAAGAAATTTGCTGTTGGGCAAGAGATCTCAAATAAGTGCTGATCTAATGAAAGTTTAGGAGCCAGAGTAATATGCAAGAGGAAGTGGGTAAGAGTTGGAACTATGTGTGAGGCTACAGCTGCCTTTTAATCATTCAATCAGCACATACAATTTGATCATGTAGCCAAAAGGAAATAGCATTTACTTGCTTAGAGGCTCAGTTCTGAACAGTTCCTGTGTTGGTTTTGCACAATGGCGGGGGGGGGGGGGGGGACCTGCTCTTCTGTTTTCTTCCACTGCTACATAAGCTCCCAAGGTCTTGCTTTAGAGATGTTAATATCATGGAGGTCCACATTGACGGTAATCAGTATCCTGCACTGCCATTCTTTCTCCATAGAAGAAATATGTTTAGAGAAATGCCTGTGGCTGCAGTTGCAAAATTAATGCAGTTTGACTCTACTTTACCTGCTATGGCTCAATGCTATGGAATTCAGAGATCTGTAGTTTCGTGAGATATTTTAGCCTTCTCTGTCAGAGAGCTCTGGTGTCACAACAAACTACAAATCCCAGATTCCCATAGGATGGAGCCATGGCAGTTAAAGCAGTTTCAAATTGCATTATTTTGGCAAGGTGTCAGGTGCCTATGGAACACATTGGTCTCAGTTTAAGGGAATATTAATAACTTAACTCTGCACTGGATTTTGGCCATTATCTACACATGTTGAGTTGCTGTGTATTTTTCAGGCAATATCTTTGAGTGTGAGCGAATAGGAATCTCATCTGCTTTCCAAAGGATATTCCCCCCCCCCATCCACTTGCCACCGCTGCCTAAGAAAGGAGGAAACGGTACATGTGGATCTGTCAGCTGGAGCAGGCAGGAATATGAGGGAAATTTTACCTCTGTATAAAATGCAGATGACTAATCAGCATATGGTTATTATGACTTCTGGAATCTCCCATACATCTTGTCTAGTCAGAAGAAGGGATAGGGAAGGAGTTCGGTTTTTTTGTTGGCAAGAATTAGCCCAAACATGCAATTTTCTTCATATTTAGAATGCATTTTGAGAGTTAAAACAGTAGCACCTGTAGTAGTAATTTTTACTAGCTGAATACGGTAGAAAATGAAACTGACAGATTCAATTGTTAGAGGTTTAGGACTTTGAGTGTTTCACTATCAAAAGTCTGAGTCTGAGCTCTTGGGTATTCAAACATGAGAGCGACTGTGGTGTAGGGCAGTGGTTTGAGCACTGGACTACAACTCCAAAGATCAGGGTTTAATTCCTCACTCAGCCACCAAAATCCATTGGGTGATCTTGGGTGAGTCATCCAATGGTGACCTAGAAAATGCCATGATAAGGTTGCCTTCGGGTTACCGTAAGTCAGAAATTATTTGAAGGCACACAACAACAAGTATTCAAACATGTTAGTGCTAAACTGGTGGTGCCACCTCTCCCTCACCCCTGAGTAACTCCTAATATTTGAGACATATAGGACTGGCAGGTAATTTTTATTCTATTTTTTTGGAATAGTGCTATAAGTCCCATTGAAGAGAAGTTGCCCAAAAGGATGTCACGGTTGATGGTATTGAAAGCTAATAGGATGTCCAGCAGAACCAACAGGGACAGAGTATCCCTGTGTAGTTCTTAATTTAGGTCATTTGCTAAGGTGACCAAAGCTGTCTCCATTTCAGAGCCAGGCCTGGAAGCCAGAATGAAATTGATCAGATAATCCATTTCATCCAGGAACCCCTGGAGTTTTATAGTCTACATTTCTCCCTACATGAGATCCAAGCTGTTTTACAATGTAAGTTAGAACACTGAGGATCATAAAACTTGGGCAGGCTCATACCAGGAGGTATAGTCTTTCAGATAATCTTGACCCAAGCCATATCTGAGGCTCTGTATGCTAGAAATAGCTATACTGGATTTGGCCAGTGCAGATGTGTGAAAACATCATTTCTGTTCATGTTTGAATAATTTTTCAACATTTGCAAACTACATGTTTAGGCTGGAAAGAAATGGAAGTTCAAAAATAAAAATCAAATTATAGAGAAAACAAGAATGACACTGTCTCCCAGCCCTACAAATTGAAAGTAAGTCTTCCTGTGTTCATAGAAGTAAATGGTGATAGAACTTGCAGTTGCTGTAATTCAAATCAAGTGATATATAGAGGATTGCACAGTTTGTTGGGAAAGCAAAGACAACTATAATAAATAAAACAAATACTCAAGCAAATCTTTGAAAGAAACACAAAACAAAAGTTCTTTCCCTTCAATTTAAAACCTTAAAAAGTTTGTGCCTAGCAAAGTGTCTGCTTATAGCATACTCCTCAACTGTACCAGTTTGGTAGGGACTGTCCTGATTAATTCTCTGCTATCCTATTTTGTCATCTAATTTTAAATGCCGCAGTTTCTTTCTCCTCCCACTTTCCATCCTTTGTCCTCAGCTTACTTTCTTGGCTGCAAAGTGAGTTCAAAGTGGAAGAATAATTTGCACTCAACTCACCAGAGAAGGGAGCAGGGGAAGGAACCTTGGCCTTCCCAGTAGGCTTAGTCATACACAAACTGCTGCAAACTTTCCTCTCCCTCATTAATAACTTTAAAAAAAATTATCATGCTCTGATGTTCATTGGCCACACAGTCCCTGTTCTCATCTGTGAAATGTTGGGGGATAGGTAATATATAAACCTCCCTGGATGTTAAGAACATCATGGGAGACCCTTTCCAGTCTTTCCCTGCCATCAGAGATAACACAAGAGGTTATTAAATGCAGAATTTGGATTTTTACACCTCATCTGTGGAATTCCATCCTCAGGGAGGCTGATCTCTTTTTAGCTGTACTAGGTTCTGCCACTTGATTCTCTCTCCCTACCTCTCAGGTTTTTGAAAATTTATCAATCAATCAATCAATTCTCATTCTGGAAATTTTATCTAGTCTGCTGTCTGCTGTTTTGTATTGAGGCCGAACTCCAATGTGAAGTTCACATGAGCACCTGGATTTGGGGTCTGTCTGCTTTGCAGTCCCCTCTGCAGTGGTGTAATTCAGACAGTTTGCACAAGTTCACTGGCAGTGTTTGTTACAACTGTTAAAAGAGGAGGAAGTTGGGGAGGTTTAAAGGAGAGTCAGGGAAGCAGAAGATGGAGACTATAGTGGACAAGGAGGACAAAAGAGAGTAGGGAGGGAATTGGTTTCTCCAAAGCTATGGGAGCGGGGAGTCAGGATGGGAATTGGTTGTTAATTGTTTAGTATGATGCCACTCCTTCCTCTGGTACCATCAATATTCTTTAGGAAGGGTTTCAGACATCTGGGGGAGATTTTGGGGATCTTTGGGGTGTACAGTAAGAGGACAGATTGCTCTGCCCTCCTTCTTCTTTTCCTGTTTGACTGGAACTCTTACAGCTTTTAATGTAAAGTGGAGAAACAACAGAGAAAGGGAGCCTGGAAGCTGGGCAGGTGTCATGGCTTTCAAGGTTACTTACTGCTAGGGAAGAAAGCAGAATTCCAACTATAACATTATTTATTTGCATCCTACCTTTCTCCCAAATTTGGGACTCAAAGTAGCTAACATCTTAAAAGGAGCAATGAACTAAAAACTAGAGTGCAGAAGTACTGCGATTCTTGGCCTCGGGCATTGCTGGCTTTGGATAATGGGATCTGGAATCCAGTACTGTGGACAGTGCCAGTTTGTTAAAGCCTGCACACAAAGACTGATGTATAAATGTTTCTCCATCCCAAGATTATCAACTGCTTTACAGTTAAGCTTTAGCTCTAGGGATGCAGACAATGTATCTGTTTAGGACAAACCAGTACTGAGAGCCAGCAGCATAACTAGGGGAAGGGAAGGGTGTGGATCACACTGGGTGACATCAGTGATCTGCAGACATCTGCTCTTGGGAGAAATAGGCTGTGGCATTCACTTGTGTCCCTTTAAAACGCAGGAGCTCAGCAGAAGAAATGGTGTGACTGGGGTGAGGCTTAGTGGGAGAAGGAAGGAGAGGTTCCAGGTTTTAAAATTTTAAAATATTTAAATTTTAAATATTTATATTATTGGTTTTAATCTGTAACAGATTTAATATTTTTAAGGGGGGGGGAAGGGATGTAGTTTGTTTTATTTGATGTAATTGTATTTTACTGTTGTTAGCCACCCCAATTGATCTCAAAGGGGCAGGGTACAAATACATTTTATTATTATTTATTATTATTATTATTTTAAATTTTAAAATTGTAATTTTTTTTAAAAATAATTCTTTTAAAATTTTCTTTTAAAAAATCACATCTTACCAAATTATCACTTTAACCACATGAAACTATGTACATGTAAATACATTTATACTGTGTATGTGAAAATATAATTTAAAAGTATAATTTTAATTTTTCTAGTTGTTTATGTCACAGCGATTGCTATTACATTCAGTGATATATGGGAATTATGATTTATGAGTAATATTACTACAAAAAAATTACTAAGGATGCTGTATGGTGTGGCATTGGAGGAGATCAATTGGAGAGGGGTGGCATCATGAGTGGGCGATGGGTGATGCCAACCCTAGTGATATCCTGGTGCATATGTGTGGGTTGGTAGGTGGATGTGAGAGAGTGCCATCCCAATGAAGAAACTGTGCATTATAACTGCTGTGAATTAAGAAAATTGCTACCTATACAGTGTGGTCTCCACATGAATAAGACCTTGCTTGAAGTGTAGAGAGCCAGCATGGTGTAGTGTTTTGAACATTAACTATGATTCTGGAGACCAGAGTTTGAATGCCCATTCAGCCATGGAAATCCACAGTCACACTGTCTCAGCCTCAGAAGAAGGTCATGGCAAACCTCCTTTGAACAAAACTAGCCAAGATAACCCAGTGTCTTAGGGTAGTCAGAAACAACTTGAAAGCATACAGCAGCAACAATAAAGTGTACTCAGAGTACAGTGTCACAGATTCAATGGCCAATCTCCACTGTACATGTATACTGTTCAGAAAGAACATGCAAAAGTTACTTTTCTGGAGTATGTCCCCCACCCTCATATACTAGATGAGGGGCTGTTCTTTAAAAAAAAAACCTCATAACTTCTCCTGACTCTGGTTGAGATCTCCAATATGGGAGATCTAATAACAGAACAATATGGGAAATTAATAAAATACAGGAATTTCTCTCAATTTTGAAAGAAATGGAAGTGAGGCCAGTTCGGAATTGAATAAATTCGCTAGTTCAGCGAATTTATGTGAATGAGTATTGACACTGCATTGCGTTCAGAACTGCCCGAAATTGCCTCCCAGTGCCCGAAATTGAGTGTGATAGTTTCTCACACAATCACGCAAAACCTCACGATTGCATTTGGAAGGACTTCCCTTTGCCCGAAAATGTGTGTGATCAGCTTTCACGCAATCACGCGAAACCCCATGATTGCATTCAGATTGCCATTGGATTATACTTCCAATTCCCTTCGTGTGATAAACTCCCTTGAGGCTGATCTGAGTTTTGCTTCCCTGAAACTTCTACCCATTGGTTCTACTCCTGCCATTAGAGCAGAACAAATTACCTTTTTGGATGACAACTCTTCCAAAAGTAACTTTTCCAAGTTCTGCTCTTGGGCAACAGAGAACAAGCCTGCGCCACCTTCCGCATGATGGCCCTTCAGTTATTCTATCAGGCCTCTGCTAGGAATCCATTCCTGGAGCCTTTGTAGGGGCAGCTGATGTTGCCTTTCTTTCAGACCACTGACTGCATCTTCTAATTTAATCTTCCAAAAGCCAACAGAACTGGCTTGTAAAAGCAGCCTAGAGCAGGCCTCCTGGCAAGCGCCAGGGTCTGGCAAGCACCTACTCATTAGCACAGAAGGGGGAAGGGGGCTCATTTTTCCCCTAATGGGAACTTAATGGACTGGTTTTATCAGCTGCCTGTCTGCTCCAAGCAAAGCTTCAATGCTTGGAAGAACTTTCCAGTGTTTTTTGCTTTGGCTGCCACAATGTGCTTCTAGTTGAAGGGTGACCCTGGAAAGAACACTGATTTAAACAAAGAACTCTCAGCTCTGGTTGTGTCCCTCTTCTGCTTTTTAATCACATCTCAGGCGCTTCTTTCATTTCTATATTTGCAGCCGTTTTCCTGGCAGTCTTAACTAGTCACCCCTCCCCTGCGTGAGTTTATTCAGGGAGGAGAAAATTCCTTCCAGAGCATTTATTTATGGACTGCCACAGGAGGAGTTTGGTGCTTTGCAGTGTAGGAGATACACTGTAGGAGTGTTTCTGCACTGCTTGGTTAATTATGCATTCATAGTGACATGAGCAAAACTCAGAAATGTTTCCTTTTTTTTCGACTACTGCTTCCAGAAACTCTGGACACTGGTAATTGTACTCCCCAAAAGTAACTTTTTTTATATAAACTGCACTTGCCAACAATTGGAATAGGAAATTTGGGGTACAGTCCTGGGCAAATAAATGTACATGTAGGATTGAACTCATAATTTTTTTCCTGCTCCAAGGAAATAAAGACATTAAATCACAGAAGAAGCAATATCAATGGTTTTATCTTTTAAAAACTATATTCTATTTGCGGCGGCGGCGGCGAGGAGGAAGAGGCCGGACCAGCCGGGCCCCATAAAGGCCCCCACGCCCTCCCAATCTGCGGCGGCGGCGGCGAGGAGGAAGAGGCCGGACCAGCCGGGCCCCATAAAGGCCCCCACGCCCTCCCCTTTTGCAGCGGCGGCGGCGGCGAGGAGGAAGAGGCCGGACCAGCCGGGCCCCATAAAGGCCCCCACGCCCTCCCCATCTGCGGCGGCGGCGGCGAGGAGGAAGAGGCCGGACCAGCCGGGCCCCATAAAGGCCCCCACGCCCTCCCCTTTTGCAGCGGCGGTGGCGGCGAGGAGGAAGAGGCCGGACCAGCCGGGCCCCATAAAGGCCCCCACGCCCTCCCAATCTGCGGCGGCGGCGGCGAGGAGGAAGAGGCCGGACCAGCCGGGCCCCATAAAGGCCCCCACGCCCTCCCCTTTTGCAGCGGCGGCGGCGGCGAGGAGGAAGAGGCCGGACCAGCCGGGCCCCATAAAGGCCCCCACGCCCTCCCCATCTGCGGCGGCGGCAGCGAGGAGGAAGAGGCCGGACCAGCCGGGCCCCATAAAGGCCCCCACGCCCACCCCTTTTGCAGCGGCGGCGGCGGCGAGGAGGAAGAGGCCGGACCAGCCGGGCCCCATAAAGGCCCCCACGCCCTCCCCTTTTGCAGCGGCGGCGGCGGCGAGGAGGAAGAGGCCGGACCAGCCGGGCCCCATAAAGGCCCCCACGCCCTCCCCATCTGCGGCGGCGGCGGCAGCGAGGAGGAAGAGGCCGGACCAGCCGGGCCCCATAAAGGCCCCCACGCCCTCCCCATCTGCGGCGGCGGCGGCGACGGCGACGAGCAGAGGAAACGAAGTGGGAGTTGAAGGACTAGCCGGCCCCACAAAGCCCCCACGCCCTCTTTTACAGCCATAACTTCTGAGGTTTTATGGTTTGGATAGAGATATAGCATAGTAAATTGGTCAACAGACCCACTATCTTAAGTGTGCCATAAGTTTTAACTAATTTTGAGTGAAAACTATTTTAAAATGAAACTAAGGAAATGTCGCCGTTCCAAGGTTTCACAGGACCCTGACAATAAACCCTCCAAACAATCTAAAATTGATTCTCACTTTGCAAGTAGACCAGGAACATCCGGCACTCAAACTGATATTGAACTAAACAATCGATATGAAATCCTGGACTCCTTGCAGGATGAGGATCTGTTAATAAGGGATGAGGGAAAGAACAGTGGGCTAGAGCAATCATCGACCAAATGCCCATGGAAGGATCTCCTGGCAAAAGAAGCATTTTTAATTTCAAAGACGTTTGAATTATTATTAAAAAACTGTGCCTCCATTGGTAAAGGGTTAGAAACCTTATTAGATAAATTACATAATGTGGAATTATCGAATAATGCAAATAGACCAAATTCTCAACCATTACCTATCTATGACTATCCTAATCCCTCCAAACTCCCTTCAGCTTTAATAATACAACCATCCCAGGTGATGTTAGCCATAGGATATAATGCAATTAACAAGGGTAGATGGTCCAATGCGTATAATATTAAATCCTCCTTAAGGAAACTATTGGGATGGGAATTCAGGAAAACTATGTTAAATTCATTTCATTTTCTGCCAAAGGTAGGCCACTATTTAAGACTCATTTTGACTTTTAACTCCCCCGCGGCTCTTAATTTGCTTTGGGCAAAAAAGTCATCAATGGAAAAAAACTATGACATCCACTGTGTGAGGGTATACTCTAATAGGGTGACCAATCCTCTCATAACCTTTAAGGAAAGGAAATCTGAAGTAATTGTAACAGAGATTAATAGGCCTTCATCTAAGGACAAGCTTAATAACATCATCGATCTCAATATTCTAAAGGAGGAATGGAATAATCTATGTAGTGTAATTGAATCGATAAATAACAGCCAGCATGTAGCAGAAGCTTCTTTATCTACGAATGTAATTACTCCAAAGAATGATACCTGCCAAGTAAAACAAGTGAACAAAGGCCAGCATAAGATCTGTAACGACATCCCTTTCATAACTCAGGGAGACCCCGTTAAAAATACACATATTATGGATAAGTCTCCTTTGCCTCTAATATCTATCCAGACTGAAATCTCACGGTCACCCCCTATTGTTTCGAAAGTTTCTAAAGAAAAATCTTTAATCGACTTTGAAGTAAGGGCAAAAGTGGATACTAGACAACAGAATTGGGCCAAGGACTTAAGCGAGCTCATTTCCCTTGGACCACATATTGATACATCCTATGACAAATCCCCCCTGGTAGATGACCCTGAACTTAAACAAACAGAAGATGAGGCATTGCAGGGATTTCACAGCCTCTCCCTTACAAATCAATTAATGGTTACATCGCAACTTGAAGATACAACAGCAAAATTTCGTAAGATAATTCAGACCAATATAGAAGCTACTTCTTCTGCTATACTACCATCAAAAGAACTGTACAACCCTAGATTAAATGGCTGTATTCAAATGGATGATCAAATCATATCCTCGATCGAGCCAGATCCAATACAGTGACTCCAAGAGAGCAATTCCAAAAGCCCTCAAAGCCTAAGTATAATCTCATGGAATATTGCCGGCTGGGGAAGGAGAAGTGGCGATGTAGACTTTATTGAATATATCACCAAATTTGACATAGTCTGTCTACAGGAGACATGGAGTCTGTACGACATATGTCTTCCTGGGTATATTTCCCTTAATGTGCCAGCTGAAAGATCCAGTAAAAGGGGACGGTACAAAGGAGGATTAGCTGTTTTGATAAAAATAAATAGCGGCCTCAAGTATATATCATTGGCCCCCTGTGAGAAAATTGCACAAGCAATTCTTTTACAGTTTGAAAACGTTAAAATAATCTTATTTAACATCTATATGCCGGCAACTAACAACATGCAAGCTTCCTCTACTCACTGGGACCTCTTGTCAAACTATCTAGATGATTTGATAAATAAACCTGAGCCCCCAGGGTGTTTATTGATGGGGGACTACAATGCTAGAATTGGTCCCTCAAATGACCATCTCTGTGAGCAGTGTATGATTAATGTAAATACGCCACCTTTTCCTTTGAACCTTCCTCGAGTTGGGATGGATCCAGTTATAAACAAAAGCGGGTTATTTTTGGCAAATCTGTGTGTTACCCATAACCTGATCATACTAAATGGCTCTGATTACTTCCCAAACACCAACGGTTTTACTTTCATATCATCAGTAGGGAGGAGCTCTATCGACTATGTAATATCTAGTCCTGATTTAATGAAGCTAATTGCAGACTTTGAAATCTCCAGTAGAGTTGAAAGTGACCATTTACCTCTTTATGTTTCCTTGACAATACCTAATTTAGTTAATGCATCGCCCACTAGTAATGAAATGTCTGATAGATATGAAAGATTAAAACGAATTTACTGGAATTCAAGAACAATGGATGCAATTAGTAAAAGTTATAATGATGATTGCGTACTAATGGAAATTAATGATTTAGCAAATTGCATTTCGATAGATGAGGCCTTGTTAAAATACAAGAACATAACATCCACTTTGAGTAGTAGATCATCCAATTATATTTACCCATTGAGAGGGAAGAGCTCCTGGTTTGATAAGCATTGCCTTATACGGAAAAGAAATCTTAGACAAACATTCCAACTTGCTTTGGACAATCCGGAGGCGAATCTTAGATCCTACTTAACGGCCCGTGTTGAATACTTTAAATACACCGAAAACAAAAAGAAATCTTTTTATCATCAAAACTGGGCTAAGTTAGACAGAGATCTGAAATCTAACGATATTAAATCCTTTTGGTTAGCAGTCAGGAGACATTTAAACAACGATATAAATCTATCTAATTCTTGTATCCCACCTCAAACTTGGGTAACATATTTTAGCAACAAGATGCAATCCCAAATAACTGACAATATTTCTATTATTATGAACCCCTCTAATCTTTGGAGTCCAGTCTCACCGGACGAAGTCCATCAATTAATTTTAAAGTTAAAATCTGCCAAATCGCCGGGGTATGACACCTTACCCGCTGAAATATTGAAGTACTGTCCAGAAATTTGGACCAAAGCATTGGCAAATTTATTTACCTTAGTAAACAATTCTGGTAAGATGCCAGCAGGCTGGAAAGATTCAATCATAATCCCAATATTTAAAAAAGGTGATAAACAAGATCCAGCTAATTACCGCCCGATAAGTTTACTTTCTATCGTGGGAAAACTTTATGACAGCTATTTGGCTATGAAACTTCAAAACTGGATGAATACTCAAACTCTCCTAGGGCCTGAACAAGCGGGCTTTAGAGGCCATATGTCTACTACAGATCATATCACAGTCATTTCATTTCTAATCAGTAAATATTTATCTCGCCCCAAAGGGAAATTATATGCTGCATTTATTGATCTAAAAGCGGCTTTTGATCTTATTCACCGACCTACACTATGGAGCAAATTAAATAGGCTAAATATAGATCCAAGACTTCTCTTTTTGTTAAGCCAAATTCATACTAGCAATGTTTGTAGAGTAAAATTCACTGAAAGTGGACATCTAACTGAGCCTATCTATTCAGAAATCGGGGTAAGACAAGGCTGTGTTTTGGCCCCACATTTATTTAATTTATTTGTGGCCGATCTTCCATCCTTCATGTCAGCAGTTGATACCCACCCTCCCGTTTTAGGAAATCGCCCACTTTTTGTGCTGCAATATGCTGATGACACTGTACTACTCTCATTGTCACAAGTGGGCTTATCAAGAGCATTGAATAGATTTAGTGAATATTGTGTTAAATTCCACCTTCAGATAAATGCTAATAAGTCAAAGATTTTGGTCTTTTCAAAAAGTTTTGCTCCAAGGGTGTGGAGGGTGAATAATCAAAGAATGGAGCAGGTAAAAATGTATACATATTTGGGTGTACTTTTTCATTATAACGGTCTCTGGGCAAAGCAGAGAGAGAAGGTCATACAGTCTGGGAAAAGATCTTTGGCGACTATACAATCTTTTTATTATAAGAAGGGAAACCAGGACATCCTCGCAGCTATGAAAATTTACAAAGCCAAAATAAGACCTCAATTATTATATAGTATTTTTGTTTGGATAACAGCTTTTAACAACGTGGTTGAAAGTTTACAAACACAATTCTGTAGGAAATTGTTATCTATTCCACCTTGTGTTCATCATCTAACACTATATGCCGAGCTTGGCCTAGATTCTCTCGAGACCACAGCCTGGCTGATGGTGTACAAAACTTGGCTTAAAATCCATTATAGACCCAACAGATCTAGTTTAATTTGGTATCTTTTGTCTGACAACCATTATTCTACTTGGACAAAAATCTATGATGATAAATTAAAAACAAAGGGCCTAAGTCTGGACACTCTCCTCCCCTTAACGGAGGAGGAGTGCTTCAAGACAATTAAGGACTGTTTATTGAGCTGGGATTATAAAATGACGTACACCAATCCTCCCAGGATATGTTCTCCATCTGTGTTTGGTATTTCCCCCTGTTATGGTGAGATCCCAAAGTACTTTCGATCACTGTCCCTTCAGGCTTCGAGGAAAGCCTTTCTATTCGCAAGGTTGAATATTCACCCTTCTTGTGTCACCAGAGGAAGATATCTGAAAATCTCATTTGTAAACCGAATATGTTTATGTGGACTATCCCCGGATACTCTCCAACATATTATATTTCTTTGTCCGTTGTACCAAAAACCGAGAGAGAAATTGCTAAGGAAACTATTGGAAATGAATTACTGCTTGATGGATCTAAATTTAGTTCATTTATTGGAGGATCGTAATGTACAGATTACACGATTGACGGCTAACTTTTTAATGGAGGCAACAAAAATCTGGCATAAATCTAACGATCACTCAAAGTGAAAAGTTTTAAAAGGCGACCAATTTTACAGGGATGTAATCCAGTTTTAATTTTGATTTGTTGTTGTTGTTATTAGCATTGTTTTGTTGTTTGATATGCCTAATAAAGGTTCATGGAATGGTTAAATATATTCTATTTTAAAACAAATAATCTTTTAAATATTGTAATAGTTTAATACCATTTTAATTGTCAGTTCTGTAGGTTTTTAATTGTTCTGAGGGTTTTGTTTTAGACTGTAAGCCACTTTGGGTCCCAGTCTTGGAAGGAAAGCAGGATGGAAATAACAACAAAAACAACAACAACAACAACCAGAGATTCGCACATAAAAACTACTGGATTCTTGTTTCCTTCTTTCCAGTGAGCAAAAGCAATCTACGTCAGGCCATCCTTTACTTCTTTTTCCCATCCCTGCTTCCTACATGCTAGTCCATTCTTAAAGAATCTGCTTTTCTGAATCCTTATACATATATATTCTGCCCATGTCTAAGGTGCTGTGTACACCTTTGGGAAGACAAGTGATTTCCAAGTATTTCTAGCAGTTGTAGGGATACAGCAATTTGCATACTGGTAAGAACGCCAAACCAGCATGGTGTAGTGGTTTGAGTATTGGACCATGACTCTGGAGACCAGGGTTCAAATCCCTGCTCAAGCATAAAAACCAACTGGATGACCTTGGGCAAGTGACACTCTCTCAGTCCCAGAGGATGGCAATGACAAACCCCCTCTGAATAAATCTTGCCAACAAAACCCTATGATAGGTTCACTTTAGGGTTATCATAAGTAAAAAAACAACAACTTGGAGTCATACAATAACAACAAGAACACCAAATTAAATAATTTAAAACAAACACAAATAAAACTAAGTACTGAGCCATAATTGTAAAAGTAACTAAAGTAGTTACAGAGACATTGCTGTGTTAGTCTGAGATATGAATATATAGAGGGATCTTGCAACACTTTTGGTCTACCTCCTCAGATGGATGGAGTCTCCATGCATCTGAGGAAAGAAACAAGTCTATGAAAGCTCATGTTACAATTTCTTTCATACCTTAGTATCAAAGATGCTATATGATCCCTTTTCATACTAAAATAGCTACAGTAACATTTTGAAAGGAATTATGTTATCCCTCATTAGGCTAGAATCAAAATGTAATTTGATTATATCTTCACTGTTAAAAACAATCCACTATTTATTATACGTTATTTCTAATCTCTGATGGTATGTCAACTTTTGGTGAATATACATTGCCATTAGTAACTAATATAATGACAGTTTTTCCCCTACTTCTGCAGTTTGTAATACCCTCAAATAAAATTTTAAAAACCAAAACAAAACAAACAAGCCAACTCCTGTCTCCAAAGAGAGGCAGAAGTCTTTCCTTGAAGTAAGGATTTAAATCTTCACTCCTTTCACACAAGAACCAATAATTTCAAAAGTTTTCTCTCTCCTGTTAAGTGGGTTTTTGTGAAGAATTTGCTGGGGGGGGGGGTGTTAAAAATATTTTTTGTGTGTTTTGCAAAAAATACTATGTTTTCTGTGCAATTTTTTTTTCCTTTTTGCATAAGTTTTTTAAAACACATTTTTTTTTAAAAAAAGTCCCCAAATACAAAAAATGTCATGGTTGCCCATTTTCTCAATAGGTACCTCAGCCTGTCAAAAAAAAAAAAAAGAGTGAGGAAGGGGGAGAAGAAGAAAAAAAATGTTTGCATTGTTAAGACTAAACACGTTTTTAATTTTTGTATTCTCTTTCATGGACATAAACCCGCTTCTTCAGACTAAGTGGTGCCACATTTCTTTCTTTTCTTTCATCCCCTCCCTTCCTCTTTTTTATGATGCAAGAGACTAACATGACTACTTCTTTGTAAACTACATCAATCTGTCTAGATACCCTTTTGTTTTGAGAGGGCAATTAATAACCATTAAATTTATAAAAGACCTGCTCCTGGTGGAGATGAAAAGTGTTAGGGTTGGTTGTATAGGCCAGCACAGTTACCTGCACTTTGGATCTTTCAAGGAGCAGCTTGGTTATATGGAAACTGTTAAGATAAGTTCACCCAGTTCAGAATTTACTACAGTACTACCCTGTTCTTGTTGTTCTTTGCTGTCAAGTCAGTTTTGAATTGAAGTTGACCTGTGTTGACCCTGTGAATGAGAGACTCAAATAATAAATTTTATTTCTAGTCCACCCCTCTGAACAAAGCAATCAGGGCATATTACAACAGAGTTTAAAAACATAACAGATTAAAATATTCCCATCCATCCCCACCTCTCCCCTCAGTCCTCAACTGCTTTGCTCAGGTCCTGCAAACTCAGGTCTGTGTCCTTGAACTTGAATCAATTTAATTGCAATGCAGTGTTTCTCTTTTCCTTCTGCCTTCTACTTTGGTGAGTATTATCATGTTTTCCAGTGAGTCGTGTTATCTCATGATATGTTCCTGGATCTCAAAGGAAGTATCTTTTTGTGTTGCTAATTGAATTCAAATTTTATTTCCTGGACTTTAAGATTTATTGTCACCCATAACGTACATGACCAGAGAAGGAGGAGTGGCCTGCCTACATGAATGTGCCTCCATACAACCGTAAATGAGAACAACAGGAACAACAACAACATTTTGACAAAATGTAGGCCTATAACTCTAACATCATCATATAATTCTTTCTCCTGTATGATTTTTTAACTTATTTGCATGGTGATAACACCAGTGGAGCTTTGAAAGCTTGCAACATCTATTTTGTGCGTTTTGGTTGGTCTAATAAAGCTATAACTGTTTTGTAGATTTTTGGCGTTATTGTACTTCAACTTGGATAACTGAGGTATATGGGTATGCTATATATAGTATACTGTATACTGTACTTGTATTTGGAGCAATATCCAGAGTACTTTAGTGGAGAGGGACTGAGGACAGAAGGGGGAAAAAACATTTTCACACAAGGTGACTTAAAGTGGAACCAGAATCCTTATTTGCATTGCAAATACTCCTCCTGTTTTTTCTCTTAGAGGTTAATGGCAACCAAAGGGTGACTCATATATATAATAAGAGGGAAGCTCAAAGACTACTGAAGCCTCATCTTTGAAAATGGTAGAAGCTATTGTGGATAGTTATAAATATGCAGAGTATAAAACTGTGGACTGTGCAGAGTTGTTGAAAAACCTAGCCTAGATTTCTGTAACATGAATCTACTCAAGGCCTCCCTCTTTTATAAAGCAGCAGCAAACATTGTAAAACTTTCAGTATCAGGGTTGAGTGAGTGAGATAAAGCCACAAGAAATTCAGCCACTGAAAACCAATCTCAAATCTAGCCTGAAGTCTTACACAGATTAATCATATTAGAATAGAATGCTAATCAAATGTCACCTCAGAGTGAAAAAACTTTCTGTTTTGTTTTTTTAAGTTGATAACCTAAGTAATTCTCCCCAAACTGATTCTCGCCAGACACTTTGGCCTAAAATTCCAATTACCCAGTGTATAGACTATGAGCTTGTACTGACCAGCACTTTGTGCCAACCTGTGGGAGGAGTTAGGGTGCAGCATCCACGTGCTGCATGCCCTAACCCTGACCCCAGGGTGCCACTTTGGCATGTGCCGGTCCACACAGTGCACAGTGCACAGCCCCTCCGTTACCGCATCCACATGATGCAGCTATGGTGCCTCTTGGAGGGCACAAAAAGGAGCCACTTTTGGTGGCTCCTTTTTGCGCTCTCCGGAGGCCAGATCGGGGCCATGGCATGGGGTTGCTGTGGCCCCAATCCAGCTAGGAAAGGGGTGGCTACCCATCTATACAGCCCCTATGCTGGCTAGTGCATGTGGGAGCTGTAGCCTAAAAGACAATATGAGTGTGGTGGATTTAAACACATTCTGAAAGTTTTTAAAATCCAGGTTTTAATATTTAATCAGACTAAAGAGCATATAGATGCAGATGATATATCAGTTGCCCTGAAATGCTGGCTTGGTGGGCTGCATATTCATTTATAGGAGGGCTCTTGGAAGTTGCAGCGTGATAGAGAAAGAGAAGCTACAAGCACAGGAAACAGATGTGAACATATGAAGCCAGTTCAAAGTAAAGGGCATTCAAGAGTGTTTTACCATTGCTTTCTTCTGTGCAGTATTAACTCCTTTAGAGTTAGCTAAAGTACCCCTGCTATTTTCTCTGAGATGTCCTCCACCAGTTTCAGCCCCTACTGTTGCTGCTGTCCAATAGCTATTTGCTCATTTAGTATGAAATGTATTAAGGAAAGAGAAATATTTTATATAACTTTAAAGTGGGCATAGAAGACATCAAAATCATTCAGGATTGTGTATACCTAGCCCCAGTTATTAATCAAAATGGAAAATGTAATCAAAAAATCAGAAATAGACTAACAAGAGGATCACATGAGGCTTTTGCAGCAATCACATTTTTGAAGCACATGGAAACATATTGATATCGAAGCAATCTTTATCGCACCCTGCTTCAATACTGGTATGGTGCAGCACTGTATGGTATACCAGTATCCATGCTGCCCTGCTTCTGCTTCCTCCCTGTTATTGCACTATTTAGGGCATGCTGAGCAGTCTGGCTGGGGGTGACAGTGGGGAGAGATCAGGCAGTGGGAAGGAGAGTGAAAGAGAGATTAGGTGGTGTTCAGTGCAGGGAAGAGATCAGGTGAGAGAAGGCAAAAAGGATGATTTATCAGGAAGCACTGGGGCAGGACAAAAATAGATCAGAGTAGCATGTGGCATGGTGGAGGGAATACAGAACGGGGCAGGGGTGAGGAAGAAGAAGAGAGATCAACCATCAGATTTGAGATCAGGAAAGTGCTGGTGGTTAGGACCTCACCTCTTTCCCCCCTCCCAAAGTACAGAACTGATGGGGGCACATTCACATAGCAGCCCTGCACATTGGGATGAAGTTGGGGGGGGGAGGGTAATCCCAGCTACCAACACCTTCCTGAAGCTGACTATTATGTGAATGTGCACATTGCAGTCCATTTCAGGAAGGCACTATCAGGCACAATTGCTGCAAGAGTGAAGGGGAGGGGGAAGGGAGCAGAGAGCAAAATCACTCCCACTAACACTGTGTGACAGCCTGGAAAGCAAAACTGCCATGGAAGGGGCATACCACATGAAGGCAGTCATGAAATACCAGCGAGAATGAGAGCCTGTTGATGGGTTTTGCTAATTCTTGAAAAGGTGCCCAACAATAACAAATTGAATGCAAACAGCAACTGGACCTACACAGCATTGTGTGATAAGTACCAGCTAAAAGTGCTTTTATTCTGTTAAAATTCTGCTTTTTGGCATTGCATGATAACCGCCGAAGACTTGTAAGGGTAGCTATGAAGGAATTATGTAAGATCCTCAAGTGTAATGTCACATCAGTTGGCATCAAAGTTATAATCATCCATGTCATAGGGTTTCCAGTTTCTATGCATGAATGTTGGAAAGTGACCTGATCAGAATAAAATCAACATGTTTGAAATGTAGTGTAAGAAGAGAATTCTATGAATACCATTGCTAGAAAGACAAATGAGCCTGAGAGCAAGTCAGGCAGAAATTCTCACTAGCAGCCAAGATGACTAACTGAGGCTATATATATCCAGTGGGTAGCTGTGTTGGCCATACAACTAAGTTCAATAACATCAAAAAATCATCACATAGCAATTCCTTTATTGACACACCAAAATACACAAAATATATGATGGAAGCTTTCAGAGCTCCACTGGCTTCTTCATCAAGAAAAGTTGTTAAAAATCATACAGGAGAAAGAAAAATATGACAATGTTAGAGTTGCAGGCTTACATTATGCCCAATGTTGTAACAAAGCTGTTTTGTGGATTTTGGATGTTACTGTACTTTTCTGTATGGCCAACATGGCCATCCTTGGATATGTACTCAGTTGCTGAAGGTGATGAGTTTCTGCACATTACTTCTTTAACAGAAAATTTGATATGGGGGCATTCTTGGAAAGAATACAGATAGGTTGCTACATTAAAACAAACAAAAACACCTGAAGATTTCTTCCAAAATGCATTCATGGATGCCTTTTACTTTTATCAGCCTCAAGAATTCTTCTATGGTGGCCAACTTCTAAGTCTATCCTTGTTGAAAATGTTGGGTGAAGCTATTTTATCTGTTTCTCCCTCTTCTCTCTATTTTGTTGTTCATGCATGCTTAGCAAGGGATTTTGGAGGCAGCTGCTGTTTATCTTGTCTGTTTTGGGAAGGCACACATGGCTATAGTAGGGTTGGCTGAAGCAGAATCCTAATTCTTGCTAGCTCAAGCTTTTTTTATTGTTTATTGCAAATATGCTTCTGCAAATCAACACAGAAAATCCGTGTTTCTCCACCCCTCTTTCTCCCTCCTTCCAGTGCTCATGGTACTAGACAACCTCCAGCAGCATCAGAAGGAAAAGGGGGTGAGCCCATGTAAAAAGCCTTTGTAAAAATATACTTCACCATCAAGGCTTTGTTGAATGAGGTTTTTTCCTGTACACAAACCGTTAATTTTTAGCACATAATGAGTATCTTTGCAGAGGAGCTTTACAGAATAATTTGGTGGATCTATTATAAGGTAGTGAGCTGTTATAGTGTTATAATCAGTAGGCCCCTGCTTCATATCTTGCATCTGCTGTGAACATTATTAGCTTTAGGCAAAACTCTCTCTCTCTCTCTCTCTCTCTCTCTTTCTTTCTCATCCTTAATCCTTCTTTACTTGGAATATGAGGGACATTAATTTTGTTGTATGAATTACAGTCAGATAACATTTGTGAAGCATTTTGTACACTTGAAAGAACTATTGAAATGGCAAGAATGAGATCTAGCAGCAAAACATTGTAGCATGAACAACTTTTCATAGTTCCAGTCAAATATGGTCACACCCAAGACATTCAATTTGAATTCCATTTCTTCTCTCCTAGTTTTCTGTCACAGATCTTTTCCCAGTTATCATTCGACAGCCTCTGTAATAATTGATCATGCCCCTTCTTTCCTTCCTTCCTCCCCCCCCCACCTTTTTTTTTTTTTTTTTGGCAGTTCTTCTAATCTCCCTGTCTTATGCATGGACAGCGTGGATTAATTATATAAGGACAAATACTCGAGATCAATGAATTGTTATTATTTATGATTACAGTGAGGGGAGGAAAGACTGTTTGCCAGCATATTCTACTCTCATAACCTTTGGTCTCGATAATTTTCTGGATCCAAATACTCAATACTTTCAGCCCTCTGAAAAGTGGCCAATAAAAAGATGTTGCCTTAAACTGCTCAGATTGACAGCAGGCAGAGACACCTAGCTTGTACAGGTGTAAACAGAGCTGCAGCTTGAAGACTTAGAATTCAGGAAGCAGAGGACCCTGTCTGATCTCATCTGCCTGTCCTTGTCATTCTTGTGCTGTATTTCAACTGTCTTCGGTGTGGGGTGTAATATATATATATATATATATATATAGTTTATATTGTCTACCCTCACCCAACCTTCTAGATGTAGAAGTGGGATAATTTAGATTTTGGTGCATTGCATCTTCCTGCTGCATAGTGCCGTGACATGAGCATTAAAGAAATTAATGAGCCCTGAACTCACATACTATGCATGAAAGGATCCTCCTCCAATGCCATGAAAATATTATAATCATTATTAGGCCTTGTTAGTATGAACTAAGCTTAATGTCACAAAAAATGTATGTATTTGGAGACTCTATCCTTATATTTTAGATGCCCCAGTGACTGTTTTATTCTGGAGAGCCTTTTACTGGTGTTATTTTTTTTTTCCTGAGATAATGTTCTCGGACATATTGAAAATAATTGAAAATGATGAGACTTGGAAGACCGTTTAAATAGGTGGAGCATGATACAGGATTATATCAGTACTTCCTATACTTCATATCATATCAGTGGCCTGCATGTAACAACACTGGATGAATTTTAATTTACGTGGAACATTGATGTGTTGTTCTGAGCTTAATCTCTCCTCTCATCCTGGATTGTGATCCCAACATGCAAGCATCTGTTCTCATTATGAGCATTCAACTTGTTTCTGAATTTCATTAAATTGGCACAGAGGTATTAGCAAGGCATTTGCGTCAGCTTTGAGCTGTGATAATTTATCCAAATGGACAACTAATTTTGAATCTGAAAAAGATCTCATAGGGATTACAGGGTTGTTGTTTTTTTTGTTTTTTGTTCTTGTGGTAAGAGTGCATTCTGCCTATGTGTATGTCCATCCATCCATCTTGTGTTTCAGGGAATTTAAAGTAAGTATGCATGTGTCTACACATGTCTGAGAGAGGGCGGAGAGAGCAGAGGAGCATTCTCAAGAACCCAGATCCATTGGACTTTGCCTCTTCCTCATCCAGGAGCCATTAGATCAGGCTGAGAAAAAAAAATAAGTGAATAACAGACTGGTGATAAATACCGACATTGGAGCAGAGTGGGGGCATGGCAACCGCACACTGGATGCCTCAACTCCTACCTGATGCTGGCATCATGCCACCTTCCTGCCCAAACAGTGGGTGGCATCATGCTGTTTCTTTGCCACAGTGTTTAGATGTGCTGCACTGAAGAATTGGCAAAAAGCTGCCACAATGGTGCCAAGGGCAGCTTTGCATTGCTTTCAGAAAGAGCAGTATTTTGCAGGCCCATTGGCTGGATTGTACCAAATTGTCACTTTCACCACATGAACCTATGCAGATGTAAATACATTTAGGCTATACATATGATATTGTAATTTAAAAGTATAATTTTATTTTTGCTAGTTGTTTATGTCACAACTACAATTGGCCTGACACATTTGCAGCTTTGACTTTTGCCGATTTGATTAGTTGCGGTTTTGATAAATATGTTATTTCTAGGAATCTCTAAGTCCTCTAGCACAATTCTGCTGGACATTGATCATACGTTGTGCTGGAGAACCTAGGAGTTGCTAGAGAAAACACTTCTCCAGGCATTTGTAGGTCCTCCAGTCTGTTTCTGTGATCAACCTCTAGCAGATGTTGACCATAGAATTGCACTGGAGAACCTGGAGATTTCTCGCGAGGTTTTCTCTTAGACAAAAAGAATAGTGTTTTTATTTGTGGTTTTTCCACATTCACGGGAGTGCTTCACCCCTAAACCTAGCAAATGTAGAGGGACCACTGTTTTACCATTACATTCAGTGATATACAGAAATTTAGATTTATGAGTAACATTAGTATGAAAAACATTACTAAGGATTCTCTTTGGCCTGGTCTGAAAGAAGGTCCATGTGTGGGTGACACCATGAGTTACTGGACCAGGTGATGTCAATCCTAGTGACATCACTGCTGTGAATGGGCAGGCAGAATCAAAACCAAAAGAAGTGGAAACTCTTGAAACTTTGGTTGAGTCCTCTGTCTCTCAGGTCTCAGGTAGACACAGCCCCATCTAGATGTAATGAAAAGAAGAAGTAGAACTGTTTGTCATTTGTTGTTGCATGCCTTTAAATCTTTTCCAACTTATGGTACCTCTAAGGTGAACCTTCCATGATTTTTCGGTGCCTGAACATGTGTAGTTCACCCAAGATCACCAAGGTTTCCATAGGCAAGTGGGGAATCGAACCCTCATCTCCAGGGTCATAGTCAAATGCTCAAACCATTACAACACACTATATTACACTGTGTAATATGCATTACATATAACAATCCTCCATTCCAGTATCAACCAGGGCCTTGACAAGAAGGTTTCTCAGCTAATAATGCTGGGAGAGACAAGAGATAACCCAATATCAACCCTACTCTTTTAATCCTCAAACTTCTATCATTCTTATAATGTCCAAAAGCTTCCTGTCTCATCCAAATGAAAAAAAGTTTCAAATCAGCCTGACTCCTCAATTTGCACAGTTCATATAAGCAACATGCAAATTAAATTATATCTTAACATTGATCTGGTTACACTTGGTGACAAAATCTGATTCAGCAACAAGGCGGCTAGATTTTGCACTCTTCTGCAAAAACGAAGCACTCAGGCATAACTGAACATAATGGGGGTCTCCACATTGAACCAAATGCACCACTTGGGCCCTCATCTAGATACAGACAAAATGATATCCACAACTGTAAAGTATGATATAGATAAGAGGGCCGTGAGTCATAGCTTGTAATAAATTGCACAGAGTGCTGAGTATAAAGAGATGAACAGATCATCAGAGCAAAGTTTATTTTTGCTTGTAATGCAGTCTCATATTCACTTTTGTGCTGAGATGTGGCATAAGTTCTGTGCCAAACCTCCACAAGCTCTTTCAATAAAATTAGAGGTATTTCAAAGGTTTACAAGCCATGAGCCAATCCTCTCTATGGTGGTGAGGAAATTAATGGTCTGGCATTAGTACTTTTGAAAAGACACAGAGTGATCAGGTGTAATAATTAACTGTTTCTGCACCCAAGTCAGGGCTCTTTCACATGGAGGAGACAAGCACTATTAAAACATGATTAAATTGTCATAATGGTGCAATCAGGGGGAAGATTATCGCACCTCCATTCTCTTCTCTTGTTCATGTCCCTTGCGTAAACTGTAATGGATGCACCATTGGGAAATAATGGGAACTAGGCTTCTGCATGGGAAAATCAGTGGCACAAAGTGTCCGGGAAAGCTGCCAACACGTGGCTGATAAAGGAGTCTTTAATAAACACAATAAAATGGAAACAAAATACCAGTAATTGCTGGCCGTCGTCAAATACAAAGTCCGCAAGGCAAAAGGCAAATTCAATGAGTGTTCCAAGGTCGAGGGTTATCACAGACAGAGATTCCAAAGCCGTTCCAAAGGTCGCAGGTAATGAATAGTCTGAAGTCAAGCCGAGAGTCAAGAGCTTTCGCCGGGAAACCAAGATAAGCTTTGACAAAAGTTTGTCTTCCCTGATCTCTTATATAGGCCCCAGCTCCTCCCCTCACAGCTGTTTTAACTTGGCTTTCTCTAACAATCTCCGAGAGCGTCTCAGCCCCTCCCGATCTGCTCTCCTTTGAGTAAAGGAAGGGATTTCTGTCTCTTGCTCCTGTGTCTCTTCCAGGCCTGCAACCTCTGCTGTGGAAAGGCTTTCCTCTGAGGAGACCCCAGGCTGCTGAGGTAGGGGCTGTGCCTCCCTGTGTCCCATAGAACTAGGTCCAGGTTCACCCAAGTCTCCAGGATCTAGCAGCACCATGCTAGGACCTGACCCAGCATACTCTTCCTCAGAATCCTCCATGTCCTCCACCTGGCTGTCCCTGACATCACTCCCCCTCCCATTATCCTCCCCCAACCCCTGAGGAGGACGGGGCCGGTCAGGGAAGCGACAATGGAACTCCCGGACCAGGCGAGGAGCATGAACATCCGAGGCGTTCTCCCAGGATCGTTCCTCCGGCCCGTAACCGACCCAGTCAATCAGATACTGTAGCCTGCCTCGGTAATGACGGGAGTCCAGGATCTGGGCCACCTCGAACTCCTGTTCCCCATCGACCAAGACCGGAGCAGGCGGAGGTGTGGCACCGGTGTCAGGCCGAACCCCCGAGGCCGGAAGCAGCAAAGACCGATGGAAGACAGGATGAACCCGCCAGGTCCGTGGCAGTTGCAGCCGGAACGCCACAGGATTCACCTGAGCCACGATCTTATATGGCCCAACAAACCGTGCATCCAACTTGCGACAAGGCCGATGAAGAGGAAGATGGCGTGTGGACAACCAAACCAAGTCCCCCACCTGCAAAGGAGGACCTGGTTGCCGCCGCTGGTCTGCGCCCCGCTTGTAAGCCTCCTTCGCCACTTCAAGCTGCTCCTGCAGCAAGGACTGAGCAGCCCGAAGCTCTTGGAGCCACTGATCCGCTGCAGGAACCGCCGAAACCGGAGCCACAGCTGGGAACCCCCGCGGATGGAAACCTCCAGTGGCGAAGAAAGGCGTTTGCTGCGTCGAGGCATGCACCGAGTTGTTATAAGCAAACTCGGCCAACGGCAGCAAGTCAACCCAGTTCTCTTGCCGGTAACTAGAGTAACAGCGGAGGTACTGTTCCAGTGTCCCATTGGTGCGCTCTGTCTGTCCATCGGATTCTGGGTGATGCGATGAGGACAGGTGTGGAGCCACGTCCAGGAGCCGCAACAAGCTGGTCCAAAACCTGGACGTGAACTGGGCCCCTCGATCAGAAATCACACCCTCGGGAAGGCCATGGAGCCGGAAGATGTGTTGCAGAAACATCCGGGCCGTCTCCTTCGCCGTGGGAAGGCCAACACAAGGCACAAAGTGAGCCATTTTAGAAAAAAGGTCCACCACTACCCAGATAGAAGTACAACCGGCAGAGGGGGGCAAGTCGGTGATGAAGTCCATCGAGATGAGCCGCCAGGGCCCTGACGGCGTCGGCAGAGGCAGCAACAAACCTGCGGGCCGTCCCGGGTGATCCTTGGCCCGGCGACACACCGGGCAAGTGTCCACGTATCGGGCCACCTCTGCCCGGACTCGAGGCCACCAAAACTCCCGGGTGAGGAGGTGCAAGGTCTTGCAAAACCCAAAGTGCCCCGCCGGTTTGGCATCGTGGCACAATCGCAAGACCTCCTCCCGACAAGGACCTGTTGGCACATAAAGGCGGCCCCGATGGTACAGGAGGCCATCCCTCAAAGCAAAAGGAGAGGCATCCCCATCCGCCAAATGCTGTGCCACAAACGGGTCCTGGGACTGAAGTTCCCGAACCTGGTCCAACAGCGTGGCGGCCGGTGCGGTGGCAGCGAAATTCTCAGGGCGCAGCAAGGCTGAGTGACACTCCCTGTCTGGATCTATAGCATATTCCGGTTTGCGGGAAAGAGCATCAGCCTGCCGATTCCGGGCCCTAGGAACATACTGGAGTCGGAAGTTGAAGCGGCCAAAAAACAGAGACCACCGCTTCTGCCTCTGAGACAACTTCCGGGCCGTCTGAAGATGTTCAAGGTTCCTATGGTCGGTGTGGACCAGGACCGGATGTGCCGCCCCCTCTAGAAGATGCCGCCATGTATCAAAGGCAGCCTTAATTGCCAGCAGCTCCTTCTCCCAGATCGTGTAGTTGCGTTCGGGAGGAGAAAGCTGCCGAGAATAAAAGGCACAAGGTAGCAGGTGTCCGTCAGCTCCCGCGGGCTGAAGCAGCACAGCCCCAATCGCCACATCTGAGGCGTCCGCCTCTACCACAAATGGAGTCCGTGGGTCAGGGTGCTGCAAGATCGGGGCCGAAGTAAACCTTTGCTTGAGGGTGTCAAAAGCCTTCTGAGCCTCCTCCGTCCACAGGAAGCGGGCTGTACCACGCAGCAGCTGAGACAGAGGGTTTGCCAGGGCTGCATAGTCTGCTATAAACTTCCTGTAAAAGTTAGCAAAACCCAGAAACCGCTGGACATCCTTCCGACATCGAGGAGGCTGCCAAGACAACACCGCCTCCACCTTGGAGTTGTCCATGGCCACACCCTGGGCAGAAATGTGGTATCCCAAAAAATCCACCTCCCGAAGGTCAAATGCACATTTCTCCAACTTTGCGTAGAGGTGGTGCTCCCGAAGTCGTTGCAGAACGGCGCGGACGTGAGTATCATGGGCCTCTTGGCTAGGGGAATAAATCAAAAAATCGTCCAGGTAAATCACCACGAACCTGTCCAAATAGTCCCGGAAGACGTCATTCACGAAATGTTGAAAGACAGCCGGGGCATTACATAGGCCAAAGGGCATGACCAAGTACTCGTAATGCCCATACCTCGTCTGGAAGGCCGTCTTCCATTCATCCCCTGCCCGGATTCTCACTAAATTATAGGCCCCCCGGAGGTCCAGCTTAGTGAAAATCCTTGCATGCCGGAGCCTCTCCAGCAACTCCGGAATCAGGGGCAAGGGGTACCGGTTCCGAACAGTGATTCGGTTAAGGGCCCGGTAATCATTACACAACCGTAACTCCCCACATTTCTTCTTGACAAACAACACCGGGGCACCAGCAGGGGATCTGGAGGGCCTGATAAACCCCCTCCGAAGATTTTTTTCCAGAAAATCCCTCAGAGCCGCCAGCTCAGGCTCTGAGAGGGAATACAGGCGCCCCGCCGGAATAGGGGCCCCAGGTACCAAATCAATTGCACAATCATAAGGTCTGTGTGGGGGAAGCCGATCCGCCTCCTTTTCATCGAAAACATCGGCATAGTCCCGATATTTGTCAGGCAGCGTCACAGAGGACTCCTTGGCCTCCGTTGCTACTGCAGCCAGGACTGTCTCTGGCCAGCAATGCTCCTGACAAAATTCGGAGGCAAACAGAACCTCCCAACGTGCCCATGAGATGTGAGGATCGTGCTTGGAGAGCCAGGGCATCCCCAAGACCAAAGGGAAATGCGGTACATCAGCCAGCAGGAACCGGATCTCCTCGACATGGCCCTGGATCTCCAAGTGCAACCCCAAAGTCTGGTGCGTCACTGGACCCGATCGTAGGAGCCGCCCGTCGATGGTCTCCACTGGCCTCGGCTCGGCTAGGGCCTCCATAGGTATCTGGTGGCAAGTAGCAAACCCCAAGTCCATGAAATTACTAGAGGCACCGGAATCTATCATGGCTCCCAGGGGAATGAGCTCCTGGGTAGGGAGCCTAAGGTTGGCGGCCACCAACAAAGGGTCTTTGCAGCAGGGCGGCCGGAGTGGAGCAGGGTCCAGAGATGCACCCAGGTGAGAGACCCGCTTTACACCTGGGACCTTCCGTTTCCCTGCGCCGATGTCCGGCGCCCCTTGGCAGGGCACTCCCTGGCAAAATGTCCAGAAAGCCCGCAATATAAGCAGAGGCCCTCTCTCCTCCTCCTCTCCTTCTCGGCCCCAGTGAGTCGTGGCCGGGCTCCTCCTAGCTGCATTGGTTCCTCTGCTTGTCCGAAGGAAGCAGCCTCAACGGAAACTGTAGGCATCGCTGATATAGGCAGTGGAGGGAGAGGCAAGTCTGATCGACGAGCCTGTCTGCGGCCTGCAAGGCGGCAGTCCAGGCGGATCGCTTGGGCAATCAAGGCAGCCAATGTAGCAGGGGGCTCTGAGCGAGCCAGTTCATCCAGGATGGGGTCCGACAACCCCCAACGAAACTGGGCCTGCAGAGCACTGTCGTTCCAAGTCAAGTCCTGAGCGATGAGGCGGAAGGCTGTAGCATATTCTGCCACAGAGCCCTTGCCTTGCTGAAGCGTCTTAACCTGATGCTCTGCAGTCTCCATCTTAACAGGATCTCCCCAGGTAGCCCTCATCTCCTTCAAGAAGTCCTGCAAGCTGTTGAGGACAGGGCTATCCTCATTGAGATAAGGAGTGGCCCATTTGCTTGCAGGCCCAGAAAGCAAACTGATAATGAAGGCCACCTTCCTTGCATCAGTAGTGAATTCTGTGTCTCTGATTTTAAAGTGCAACTTGCACTGAGCTAGGAAGAAACCTTCAAGTTCCTTTCTATCACCAGAATATTTCTCCGGCATTGCAATGAGAGATTTCCCTGGTGGGTGGGAATGTACTTGTTGATGAAGCAAAGCCAGACTCTGCCGCATTTGACCCATTCCCTCGGCGAGCTGTCTGTTTTGTTCTAACAGTTCCTTTACTAACGAGCTCTCCGCCATCTTATCAGCCTGATTATGGTCAAAGCTTATTCTGTCCGGGAAAGCTGCCAACACGTGGCTGATAAAGGAGTCTTTAATAAACACAATAAAATGGAAACAAAATACCAGTAATTGCTGGCCGTCGTCAAATACAAAGTCCGCAAGGCAAAAGGCAAATTCAATGAGTGTTCCAAGGTCGAGGGTTATCACAGACAGAGATTCCAAAGCCGTTCCAAAGGTCGCAGGTAATGAATAGTCTGAAGTCAAGCCGAGAGTCAAGAGCTTTCGCCGGGAAACCAAGATAAGCTTTGACAAAAGTTTGTCTTCCCTGATCTCTTATATAGGCCCCAGCTCCTCCCCTCACAGCTGTTTTAACTTGGCTTTCTCTAACAATCTCCGAGAGCGTCTCAGCCCCTCCCGATCTGCTCTCCTTTGAGTAAAGGAAGGGATTTCTGTCTCTTGCTCCTGTGTCTCTTCCAGGCCTGCAACCTCTGCTGTGGAAAGGCTTTCCTCTGAGGAGACCCCAGGCTGCTGAGGTAGGGGCTGTGCCTCCCTGTGTCCCATAGAACTAGGTCCAGGTTCACCCAAGTCTCCAGGATCTAGCAGCACCATGCTAGGACCTGACCCAGCATACTCTTCCTCAGAATCCTCCATGTCCTCCACCTGGCTGTCCCTGACACAAAGGTCCTCTGGTAAAAATATTGCAGTGATTGCCTAATAAATTGGCTATAGTGCTTAAAGGTTTTATTCTTCATTTATAAAACAATCCAGTACCTGGTTACTTTGAGACCAGCTTATCAGTGCATTGGTCTTTGAAGTCATCTGGAGATCCTTTCTTGGTAGTGTCAAATGTTCCTGACGTCTGCTCTGCAGTTGTCTGGAGCAGGCTGCTTAGTAGAATGCTCTTCTCTTAAAAATTCATGATATTTCAACTATTCTTAATTTTAGAGACATTTAAGAAATGCTTAACATCAAAAATTCATCAAACAGTGACACCTTTATTGGCCAACCAAAATGTACCATATACATGTTGCAAGCTTTCAAAGCTCCACTGGCTTCCTCATCAGGCAAAGTGTTAAAAACCATACAGGAATAGAAAAAAATTGAAGATGTTAATCATAAGCCTGCATCTTCAACTTTTTTTCCTGTGTGGTTTTTAACACCTTGCCTGATGAAGATGCCAGTAGAGCTTCAAAAGCTTCCAACATGTATATTATGCACTTTGGTTGGCTAATAAAAGCATCATAGTTTGGTGGATTTTTGATGTTATTGAATTTGCTATATGGCCAACATGAGTACCCCTGGATGTTTTTAAGAAATACTTACTGATGCAAGTCTTTCCTGTTTGGTCCAACTTAACAACTGTTTCACGGATCACATAAAGAGTGTGTTTCTTTTAATGCACAGTGTCCTGCTGGTGTTTTCTTGATGTACACACTTTGAAATGATTGGATCAAGAAGTTTGTAAACAATTGTAATTAAATAACTAAAATAGCCTTGGGTGACCAGTGTGGAAAGGCAGTGCATATATTATAATCATAGGTGGGTAATGAATGGTCCTCAGATTTTGTTGGATTCTAATCCCCATCATCCCTCACCCTCAAAAATACTGAGTGGCTTGATGGACATTGTTATCCAACAACACAGGGAGGGCAACGTGTTGTCCATTTAAATAAACAGTAATCATACATATCTGCAGGTGTGTGTGCATGTGCACTGTTTAATGCAAAAGAGCCTGTGGCCTCCTCTAAACAGAAGATGGTTCCCTAAGCTGAAGAGTTTCTAAGTGCAGATAATCACAACTTTTTGCACAGTATCAGAAATGAGGGAATATCACCAAATGAGCTGAGAAACAAGCCATAAATAGTAGCCCTGAAAGGCAAGGAGTTGTAGCCTCTGGTTCAATTATGCTGTGAGAAGAACAATTTATGTATAATTACTACAACATAATTTAGCACTAGTTGTAGGCTATCTGCCAAGCTGTATCCCCTCCCTTTTTTTTCTTTTTGCTGATTGCTGAAATTCAGTGTGTTGCTATATGCATTTACACCGACTGAGGATCTGGCACATGCCACTATTGACTACAAGAAGCAATGATTAGACATGATGGAGTCACTTGAGATGCAAAAATCTGCCTGTTCTTCTTCCTAGTAAGAAAGCTGAGAAACACATGAGGGATTTCATTGTGTAATTGCTGTCTCACATGTGTGTGTGTGTGTGTGTGTGTGTGCATGCACATACATGTCCCTTCTAGTTACCTGTGAATTTCATAGGATTTTCTTAGGCAAGGAATACTCAGAGGTGGTTTTGCCAGAATATAGCTCACAGCAGCTGGTTGGACTAGACACTGGAGATCAGAGTTTGAATCTTAACTGGGCTGTGTAAACCCATTAGGTAACCTTGGCCAAGTCGCATACTTTCTGCTTCAGAGGATGGCAATAGCAAGCTCCTTCTGAAGAAAATTGCAAAGAAAACCCCATGATAGTTCACCTTAGAGTTGTCATAAGTCAGAAATGACATGAAGGCAGACAACAACAACAAAGGTGATGTAAGTTGGTGGTCTTCCATCCAAGTGCTATCTACAATTACCAAATTTTATTTTGGTGGAGTGGGCTCCAGGTGTCATCTCCCACTTAAAATTTTTAACTTTAGGGGAAAAATCTGTTAAGAAGGAAAATAGAGGATGGCTGTCTAGTAGGGCTGGGATCTCTCCATGTGAAAATAAGTCTTCATTCTGTGGTTAGAATTAGTAATTATTTCCATTCTTCCTGCTATATGAAAATTATCTGTTCAAATGTTGTCCCTGGCCCCTTTGGTAACAACTCATGGAGAAAGAGACATGCCTTGACTCAAGCAATGTGGGCTGTACTCTTTTGCATCTAATTTACATGTGGAACCAGTGTAGCAGTTAGAATCATGATGGACTAGGATAAATCATGCTTCTATTCCCCACCCCATGAAACTCATTGGATAACCTTGAGTCAGTCACTTTATGTTAGCCTAACATATTATCTAGTAGGGAGAGAGGATAAAGTAGGGAAGAGAACTATATATGCTGCCTTAAAATCACTAGAGAAAAGGTGGAATAGAAATGATAATAAACTACATAAACTTATATTATAATTCAAAATGTTTGTCTATTCTGCTATACAAATTATTGAGGAGAGAACCACCAAATTTAGTGTGTCATTTAATGTAAAAGAAAATTAAAGTAAGGTTTTTGAAACCAAGTTGTCAACTAGAGGAAAAAAGTGCATAGACCAAAAATATTTGTACAGGAGGTACCCAAACAGTTGATGTATTTTTTCTTTAGAATGTGCATTTATGTAGTAATTGTGACCAAACCTTATATTTAACCTTAGACTGGTTAGACTGCAAATGTTTTCATGCAAACTTATAATGACTGTCACTGAAGATATTACCACTCAAGGATTGCAGATATTACCACTCATACTTTTCTTTCATTGAAATCATGAGCAAAGTTATCAACGCCAACTTGGGCAATACAGTACCGGGTCAATTTCCTAGTAAATAATCATGGAGGCTAGTTCTAATTGGCAGACTATGGCAGAAGTGGCCTATAGTCAATGAGAGTTCATGCTGTAATAACTGGGTTAGTCTTTAGGGTGCTACAAAGCCCCCCCCCCTTGCAATTTACTAAGATATCCTATTGAAATCATCAGGGATAGTTAATTTCCAGTTAGCATAATGAGATAGTATTATATCCTAATTTTTCAACTGATATCAATACTGTTCACCAATAAACCACTGTAGAATGAAAAGCACTGACCTGCAAAGTATTGTTATTTTATGCTCTGGAAAACTCTCATTGATTTCTATTGTTCTGTTTTACCAGAATACCAGCAGCATGTGAAAGGCACATAGTATAAAGCCACAATTGATTCAATTTTGTCCTCTTGCAAATACTGATGCAAAAATCCCCTTTAGGTTTGCCTTTCATTATATCCAAAGCTTCATTTGTCTACTCTAACCTTGGATTTTCTCTAGAGATAGCCTGTTTTGGTCTTTATTATGTCTCTTGGCAACTGATTATGTAGCTCTGCTTGCAAACAAATGTCAACTCTCTCTCTATAACATCCATGCAATGTAAAACATTTTAGTTACTTGCAATACTTTGAGGCATGTTTTTACATGTGATTGTTTCCCCTGGATTTTTTCTCTTGCTTTTTAAGAAGATGGCCACAAGAGATGGTTAAGAAAAAGGTAAATAACAACTGTTTATTAATCATGTCCCCATTATATTTTAGGATTACATTTGAATCACTGCTCTCTGCCATAGGCTGAGCTGCTGGGATGTCACAGACATTGAAACTAGGACAAAGGCTCAGTATTACAGATTGATAATTGGTACCAATTCTGTAAGTGATGAGGCTAACAGCAAGGAAAATCTCACCTTCAACCTGGGGAGAGGACAAACTGTGTTGTTGCCCAGACAAGATTCATAGTGAGGAATGTAATGAAGTCAGTGAAGGTAAGTAAGAAATTGAACCAGAACATGTGAGATGGAAAGGACAGCAAACTTAGCAGATAGATATCCAGGGATAGCTGTGTTGGCCATATAGCAAAGTACAGCATAATCCAAAATCTACAAAACAGTGATACTTTTATTGGACCAACCAAATGCACATTTTATACACATTGCAAGCTTTTGAAACTCCATTGGCTTTTTCATCAGGCAAATGTGTTAAAAGTGATGCAGGAGACAGAGTTACTAAAGAAAATAGAATTGTGAGCTAAGGGTCAGTAGAACCCTGTGAAAGTATGATGGCTGAAGGTTATGTGGAAGTAGACTCCCCCCCCCAAAAAAAAAAGAAAAAAAGAAAGAAAGAAAAAGAAAAAGAAAGAAAGAAAGAAAGAAAGGGAGAGGCTAAAAAGAATTGGGACAAGGGAAGACCACAAATGATCTAGGGGTATTGTTATCATTGCCAGACATCTATGTTTGGCCTGGAATGACCAGGAATTAAAGCTCTTTATCCAAGAGAACTGTCAACCCTCTAGGTCTGGTCTGAAGTCCAGAAATGGATTTTGATACCAGTACTGGAGATGTAACAAGCTATCACACCAGCCTTCTTCTGAAGAGATGTAAGTAAGTCTAAAGGTGTGGGGAAGAGAGTTTAATAGTCAGTAAAATGAGGGAGGGGAGGACACGGAAAGTAGTCCTGGGGAAATGTTGCAATGTGGAGTTAGAAGACTGGTAGAAGTACACCCAGAAAAAAGGAGCTGAGTGTCCAATAACAGATCCGCATATCTCTGAAGATTTTCACACCTGATTTTTAAACTGCAATTTCATTGGGAGAGAAGCAGCATTGGTGATGCTGACTTCATGGCATCATTTCCCTTCCATAGCTGCCCCATCGCTACCCCATTCCTTTTCATTCATGGGGGAAACTTGTGAATGAGCTACCAATAATGCAATGCCCCAGATGTGAAAAGCCATAGCAATAGCAATAGCAAGTACATTTCTATACTTCTTACCAGTGCACTTAAGCACTCCCTAAGCAGTTTACAATGTGTAAACTCATTGCCCCAACAATCTGGGTACTCATTTTGGCGACCTCAAAAAGATGCAAGCCTTAGTAAAGCTTGAGCTCTTGGCTGGTATTGAACTTGCAACCTTGTGATTTGTGAGTGAGTGGCTGCAGTACAGGCATTTAATCCCAGGACATCCATGCGATTATCAGCTCCCCTTTCTCCTCTCCCTCTCTTTTTATGTGGCACTTTAGCCTCCCCTCTCTCTCCTCTGTCCCTCCATCTATAACTCTGTTCATCTGAACAATACTTTTTAGGTATGCTTAGCCAATCATTAGTCACTGAGGCCCCAGATATGGGATACTATCCCAACCCAGAAAAGACACTAGATAATTTGATGGACAAGAAATGATTCCCTTCTATCTATTAACATGTAAATGCATTTGACACTTGAACTCCATAGCAAAGAATCAACAGCAAATATCTTCCTCTTAGGATATGTATTATCTCTAAGAAACATTGACCAACTGAATCAATTGAATCATTATGTTCAGAAATCATCTTTTCTGTAATTTTGTTTTAAAAAGGGAGATACAATGAAACAAACACTGATTTTGTTATACTGCTTCAATGCTGTCTCACTCCGTCATCATTATTAATAGATACATTTATATGTTTCCTTTCCTTAAGTGAGGAAAAGCTTTTTGGATATGCTAGATCTCATCTAAATTTGTACTTATGAGTGGCTTTAATTTGTTTTAACTTTTTTTATCTGGCCTGTTTAAAATTTTAAATGGTTTAATATGATTTTAGTCTTAATGTATTTGTATTGTTTTAAATTGTTTTAAATAGCTAAAACTGATTTTCTTCTACACTGCCCTGAGATCCTCAGATACTGTATAGGGAGGGATAGATATATTTAATATTTAATAAATAGGTGAGGTCAAGTTTGTACAGAAGATTGTTTTGCTTTCTGTTTTATCCCCACAATTCTGTGATATAGATCTGAATGTGTGAGATTGGCCCCAGATCACCTATGACTTTCAAAGTTCAATGGGGATGAGATCATTTTCAAAATCTCAGTCTAACACTTCCATTTTAAATGTGGTGCTGGGAAACAGTTCTGTGAATAACATGGACTGCTATAAAGACAAATTAATGGATCTTACAGAAAATCAGGCCTGAACTCTTACTAGAAATAAAGATGACTAAACTGAAGCTATCATACTTTGGACATATCATGAGACAGTGTGAACCCACTGGAAAAGACAATCACGTTTGTAGAAAAAGAAAGAAACTGCACAACAGAGCACTACAATACCAATAAGAACAACACCACCACCAACAACATTTTCTCCCCATGGATCAAGGTGGGGAACAATAACAGTTAACAGACAAACAACATCAGTTAAATTGCATCAGTTAAAACACACATCAGTTTAAAAGGACAAATAAGATATACAATCCACATTTACAATTCAACATTTAGAATTCACAATTTAAAATCATTTGGAAAAGCCATTAAAATCACCTGGATAAATTAAAATCATCTGGATAATGATTGGTTGATTCATCTGGATAGGTTGATTCAGGGGCTGTGCAGACCACTCCTAAGGGGCAGCCTGCAGCCACCCCTTTTATAGCCAGATGAAGCCCACATGCTGCAGCCCTGATCTGGCCTTTGCAGGGCACAATAGCTGCACCGCTGCACCTTTATGGTGCTCATTTGGCGCTGCCAGAAGAGCGCCATGACACTACATGCCATGCGGTGTGGCACAAATCATCATATCACCCTGGGGGCAAAGTAGGGGCATGCATCATATGGATGCTACACTCTGACTCCGTCCCCAAGCTGACCTTTAAGGCCAGCCTGCACAGGGCTTGAGCATGGTTTGAGCCGGACAGTTGACAAATGGGGACCTTGGGGGGCTCTCATTTATAGGGTTCATAAAATAATAGAATTGTAGAGCTGGAATAGACCACAAGGGCCATCCAGTCCAACCCTCTGCCATGCAGGAACTCTAAATCAAAGCATCACCAACAGATGGCCATCCAACTTCTGTTGAAAGACCTCCAAGGAAGGAGAGACTTCACCACTCTCTGAGGGAGTGTGTTCCACTGTTGAACAGCCCTTGCTGTCAGGAAGTTCCTCCTAATGTTGAGGTGGAATCTCTTTTCATGGAGCTTGCATCCATTGTTGTGTTTTCTAGTCTCTGGAGCAGCAGAAAACAAGCTTGCTCCCTCCTCAATATGACATCCCTTCAAATATTTAAACAGGGCTATCATGTCACCTCTTAACCTTCTCCTTCTCTTCTCCAGGCTAAACATCCCCAGCTCCCATGAGTTGGCAACAACAAAATCTAACACTCTAGATAACCACTACAACAGTGGCAACACTGTCTGTCATCCATACTTGTATTGACACATTCTTTTAAAGAAGCAACTGAGTAGAAGGGCAAGGCTTGTATTCAATACCACTAGGCAGCTGCTGAAGCTTTTGGCAAGGTCAACCATTACCGTAGAAGACGACCTGGGCTGCTGATGTAATGTTATTTCAAGGTTTTGTGGGAAATGATAATAGCAGTCCCTGCTAGAGCTATGCAAAAGCCATTGTAGGTAATTAAAATGGTGACCTAACTGTGGCCTATAGTTGTCTGATATTGCCCACAGAACTACTGTTTTCTCTTGCTATCAGCAGGTAAACTGTCTGACAGGAGACAGATGAAAAAGAGAGCCCACCACAGAAAGCATCACTCTGAGGTTCAGTTAAAGGCTAACTCAAACCTGGAGCCAGCCTTGAGAAAGGTAGAAGAGAAAGGAAAACGTGCAAAGGAAGAACAGATATAAAGATGTATTATCTATTCACACAAGTCACTCTTCCAGGTTCTGCATGGTGTTGGGCAGCTAGCAAGAAAGACACTTTCTCATCTGTTCTTTTACAACAGTTTTATTATTCAAGGCTTCCAAACAACTGCATTCTTTTTTTCCATGATCCAGGCATTTTTACAATCCTGCTGCAGCATTCAAATAACTTTATGGTCGTTTGTGATCTACCACAGGACATGTCTTCTACTAGTTTTATTAATGTTCTAATAAAAGTTTCACATGACAACACCACAAACACTTGAGGTAAGGAGGGAGAATGCATTGTATAAGGAAGACACAATCCACCAAAAAGGAACAAACAGATTTCATGGCAATTTCTAGATAATCAAGGGCCAAAGGACTGAACAACCCAAAGATGTGGTTAACAATTGAGGAGACAGACTATATAGAGTGGCTATTTGGGAAGGTCTGTAGTCCAAAAAGTAACTTTCCTTAGCTTTAAAGCATTTATTTAAATTGTGGGGACATAGGTTCATTTTGTGCAACATGCTCCATTTATTACAGTGGGTCTACACTAAGCATGAATAGAGATTATTTGAAATAATCACTCTTGCATCAGCCAGAAATCAAATATCATTCATATATTTTTCCCCTTATATACTGCAGCAGTCATGCTCCACCCTGTGCCAGTCAATAAAACAATTTCTGTTTTAATGGGTGGGGGGAGAGTTGTGTTTGCTCTCTTATTTTGGTGTAGCTTGGCAGTCCTTACTGCTTATGCCATCTCCATTTCTTCACTCTGTACACTAACTTAAAAGTCTGCATTACTGCAAAACATTAAAAAAAATCCTTGCTGAAGTGACAGTAAGAGGTAGAAATGGTCAGGGATAAATGCAGCATATTAAGCTATATCTTAAGATCCATATTTAGCAAGACATTTGCAGCAACTCTAAGAAGGCATTTTAATAGTTCATTAGGATGAAGATTCTCTTTGGAATCCTATCTGTTTCCTGCACAAATTCTACTGACAGTTAAAAAATAGGATTTACACAGGTCTCAGAGATGTCTTGTTCATCCTTTCTGGACTTAGATAAAACTGTAAATATCACTATGTCCAACATATGAATTTTAGAAAATATCTTACACAATAGCCACTTACTTTTCAGTTACATTTATTTCTCATATTTTCTCCAGTGATCATAAGACAGTACATATGATTCTTCTCCTCATACTTTATCTTCACAACAACAATCTTGGAAGGCAGGACAAGTTGAGAGAGACTGGTCCAAGTCAGTAAATGAGTTTCATAGCTAGAATTTCCTAGTTCAACATTTATTACTACACCACTGTGCTCCTTCCTAGAGGTGCAGGATCTGAAGATGGTAGTGTATGTGCTGGTAAATTCAAGGCCCAGCTTTCTCAATGTACTGTACATTAGACTACTTCTTCATCAAGTTCAGAAATTTGTCACTTATTTTTAAAAAAAAGGCCTCTAGGAAGTTTTAGTTTGTTATAGTTGATCATTCTTTTTAGAATCAAAGGGATTCTGTGGGACTGTGGAGAATCTCAGTGAGATGTCATATATGGAACATAGTTGCACTTCGCCCACCTCTGCTTGGCTTGAGATTCAGCCTATTTATTTGTAAGAAGATAATTAAAAACAAAAACAAAAACATACGGTACACACAAACCTCAGTTAGAACCTGGAAAGCAGACAGGGCAGGCACATTGGTCTATTTACATTGCAGCAACTATTTATAGATTTGTACCTATATGTACACAGTATACTGATATATGGACAATTTGTGGAAGTACCCATCCTATCTTGTCCTGTGTTTTTGTGGGCAAGGTGTATGTAGGCATCCCCCTCCCCCCAGATATGTCTTATAAACATTTGTCTGCACATTGAGGCTCTTCCAGTGGATCCATGCCCTGGTGGCACAGTGGTTAAATGCCTGTACTGCAGCCACTCACTCAAAACCATAAGGTGGCGAGTTCAAGACCAGCAAAGGGCTGAAGCTTGACTCAGGCTTTCATCCTTCCGAGGTCGCTAAAATGAGTACCCAGATTGTTGGGGGGCAAATAGCTTACAGTTGTAAACCGCTTAGACACTCCTTAAGGGTATGAAGCGATATATAAATGAAGCTGCTTGTTTGTTTGTTTGTTTGGTAACTGCATTAGCTTAGGGTTGTATCCACACTGCAGAAACAATCTAGTTTGACACCACTTTAACTTCCATGGTTCAGTGTTATGAACTTCTGGGTACAGTAGTTTCATGAGGCTCTCTGTCAGAGACCGCTGGTGCCACAACAAACTACAGTTCCCTATATTCCCTAGCACTGAGCCATGACAGTTAAAGTGGTATCAAACTGGATTATTTGTGCAATACAGATGCCACCAAGGTGCTTTAAGAAAAGACAATAAATTGCCAGTTTTACAGCAGATGGGCTTGAATAGCATCACCTTTATCTTGGTTAAGAGCATTGCTGGAGAATAAATAATGAATCTCAACATGCCAAAAGGTTTAGCAGTTACAAAACAGAGCATAAGATAAGAACTTTAATCCTTTTTAGACTTAAAGGCTTGCATTTCTACTCTGCAAAAGGAGTATGGGAGTGTGCCTTTAGTTAGGCAACTTATCAAAAATGGAAAAGAAAAAAAATGTGCCACTATAATCTTTATAATTCTATTGCTTATAAAAATGATACCTTTTAAACTAATATCTTCACATTTGGCCTCCATCATCCACTTGGTGATGTCTACAATTGTGACTTTTCAAACTGATCTGATAAAATGGTTACAGTTTCAATAAGTTTTTAAAGTGTGGAAAACTGAAACATTTAGTTTGCTCTTTTTACTGCAGGTTTTGCTCAGGCATTTAAAAAAAATTGGCAAAGGCTACAGATGTAATGTGGAGTTGAAGGCTTTCATGGCTGGCATCCATAGTTTTTTGTGGGGCTTTCGGGCAATGGGGGGGGGGGCTATCGGGCAACTGACTTGATGTTTTCTTCTCTGGCATCAGAGAAGATGCCAGCCACAGATGCTGGCGAAACGTCAAAAAGGAACTCTTCCAGAACATGGCCACATAGCCCAAAAGTCCCACAAAAAAGCTATAGATGTACTTTTCTCAAGCTTATTAAGGAAGGGTGTCTTTCACTGATTTACGGAAGTTCTGAGCAGTGGTTTAAAAGTTATTTTCTGATCCATTAAAGCCATGAGAGCAACTGCTGGCAATAATATTTTCTTCATGCTCAGTTTCATTTTGAAGCCGTTCCGCTTCCAGTACTTCAGTGTTTTCAACAGGATTCTGTGCTGTTGAGGGAACATAGTGCACTCTGTGTTCAATGCCTACACCTTCAGCTATAGAATATAGATTATGCATTATTACACGGGCAGGAATGCAAGCACGGTATGGAGAATTTTTTGTTTTGCTCTCTGCCATGGTCCCAATCTGGATTAGACACATCTAATTACATTGCCAAAAAGGCATCTAGTTAGAATGTAAGCTGTACACACAAGTTAAAGGCTTGAAGTCTCCCACAATAGAGGCCTGCTTACTTTTATATTAAAAGAAAGAAAAAGGGTAGTACTTTCTTTATGTAGACTGACCACCAAGGATTTTTTTTGGTAGGATTGGCAGGGCTGATTAGTAGAATGCACAGATGGGGAATTACATCACTTTTTTTCAATTTGAAAGCAGAACTACAGTGCAATGAAAGTACTGTGACAGGAGACCCTGTGACAACTTTGTTAAAATAGAGGGGAAATGCAAGGTTTATGTATGAGAAAGAATGTAAATATAGTTGAAGTGTAAGATATGTATGTCAGACATAGTGAAATTTGCTGCTGCTATATGTATGAAAAATAAGAATGAACTACATTTTTGTAAGTTCTATTTTGAAGCCCTCAGTAGAATTTGTGCATGCAAAAACTTGGGTGTTTATCATGTATGAGTTTCCTTTACTGTGACAGATTAGCTACATATGACTCAAGAGAGGTGGCTTGTGTCATGCATTTGTCAGATGCTTTACATGACTAGTTGCAGCCAAGTTTGACGAAAAAGGGGGGAAATCCATATTTGTGTAATATTTGTCATAATCTGTAAGATTTTTGTCTCTAGATGTCTTCAGAAAAAATGTTAGAAAACAAACAAACAAACAAACACATTGGAGGAAATGGGAGGGGACGGATGACTTGATGTTGAAGTCATGGAGTCTGCTTCATCGCAGTCTTAAAATGGAATGAGGGAAGAGGGTTCTTTTTGGAAAGTCTTTCTCTTCTTTGAATGTCTGAAGAACTCTCCTCACTCATTCCCCTCATTAAGGCCTCATTCACATGTCTTTTTTAAAAAATGGAACAATGTGATTAACCTCACTCACACATTCAGGATTTGTTATTCGCACCAAGGAACTGCATCTTTTTGGGAATTGCATCCCTGCTAGTTTGGTTGCTCACATTTGCTCACCTTTCCCTTGTCCCTGCACCCACTGGCACCCCTCATCCAGACAGGGGTGGGTCAGCATCCCCTTTTCTCTCCCCATTTTCCTTCTCTCATTCTCTCTTTCCTCCCAGCAGCAGCTCTTACTGTGTTTTCCTGAAAATAAGACAGTGTCTTATATTAATTTTTGCTCCCAAAGATGTGCTAGGCCTTATTTTCAGGGAATGCCTTATTTTTCCCTGAAGAATAATTCACATTTATTGTTGAACAAAAAAAATGAACATTTATTATATACCTTATATATATTTATATACAAAAACTTTGCTAGGTCTTACTTTCAGGGGAGCCTTATATTTAGCAATTCAGCAAAACCTTTACTAAGTCTTATTTTTTGGGGATGTCTTATTTTCAGGGAAGGGGTGGCACTTTCCAAGCTGCGTGGGCTGTAAATGAAATGAATGCATTCGAAATCTGTTAACATCATGGAAAGTTTTATCTTGAGCCTATTCGGGTCTATTTGCATTATTGTTCATACAGCTGACAATGTGAATCATTTGTAAAAACTTGGGGAAAAGCCCGATATCAAGGCTCTGGGCCCCACAACACACTCCAAATCCCAGAATTCTATAGCCCTGAGCCAGAAAGAGTTAAAGCAGTGCCAAACCGGGTTATTTCTCCAGTGTGGATGCAGCCTTCATTGAGTGCATTCAGGATGCAAGCGAACAACAAAGTCTCATCCTGACTTAATCCTGGATTATTTTCATCCTATAACTACAATTCCAAGAATTCCATAGCATTGAGCCATGGCAGTTAAAGTTGTATCAAACTGGATTATTTCTCCAGTGTGGATGCAACCTGTGAAACTACTCCCTGCAATTTTGGGAGGATATTTTTCTCCCTCCCATTTATTTTAAAATTATATTTATTTTTATAATTTAGGATGTCATATAAGTGGACAGACAGCCCTGAAAGCTAAGTTAAAATATATCAATGACTCTTAAAGGTGCCACAAGACTCCCCCCCCCCTCCACACACAAAGACAAACTAAAAGGCTAATCTGAATCAAAGGCTTTCATGGCTGGTAGCCATAGTTTTTTTGTGGGTTTTACAGGCTATGTGGCCATGTTCTGAAAGAATTTATTCCTGACGTTTTGCCTGCATGTGTGGCTGGCATCTTCAGATGTAGGCAAAACATCAGGAATAAACTTTTCCAGAACATAGCTACACAGTCCCCCAAAACCACAAAAAAACTATAAAATACTAATCTCTCTGAAAACTGTTACAATGAGAGGATAATTTCTCTCACTGCGGATACCAAATGATTAGGCTCTGAGTGAAGGAAAAGGGTGGTGGAGAGACCTTCTGTTCCTTCTGGCCTACTTCTTACCCCCTTGTGTTGCCTATTTGTTAAACCACAAATGTCACACCAATCTTGCAGCATAGGTAGGGCCTCCTCACACAAACATTCAGCACATGCTGGCTTTAGGGGAAAGGGTCAGCTATGCAAGATTTAGGCTAATTTTTACAAAACTACTTCATCTCTGGAGTTTCCGTATCAGTTGTGACAGGGCCACAAAACCAATCCAAGCTCAATTCTAGACCCGGCAAATAAATTTGGGGTGACCAAATGTCCTAACTGCAAAGGAGGACAAGGCACTGCAAAATGTAGGACATCCAAGAAACAATGGAGGATATGACCAAATAAAAGTTAAAAACACTAATGTAAATTCATGCTTCATAATGATGTTTCAAATGGAGGACATTTTTGAATTCCTCCTTGACAGGAGGCTGACATGGAGGACATGTCCTAGAAAAAGAGGACATCTGGTCACCCTGGGCAGGTTGCAACATTCTGCTTTCATGGGATTGTGCCTGAATGGTAGGGAATGGGCTGTGTAGTATCATGTATGGTTAACAAAAAGGGGTGGCTTGTCAGAATCTGGCTATAATTTAAAATACTGATTGTTGTTGTTGTTAGCTGCCTTCCAGTCAATTATGACCCATAAATACCTATATGGCCTAGGTCTAGAAAACACTCTTCATTCAACTCCACAACCTTCACAAGTATGGTTAGTGGGGGACACATAATAGGGCCTTTTTGGTGGTTGCTCCCAGGCTCTGGATCGATTTTCCTAGGGAGGCTAGAACACCTTCCCATTAGAAAAATAGTTTTAATACTTTTGAGAACCGAAAGTTTTTAAAGAAAGGACTTTTAAGTGTGTTGTTGTTGTTATTGTGTGCCTCCAAGCCATTTCTGATTTATGGTGACCCTAAGGCAAACCCTATCGTGATGGGGCTGAGAGTGTGTAACTTGCCCAAGAACACCTGTGGGTCTTCATGGAAGAGCAAAGATTCAAAACCCAGGATGCCTCCTTTTAACTATGTATTAAGAAGCCAAGCCCTCCCTGCAGTCCATCTGCCTTGGTCCAAGCCTCAGAGGGAGAGAAGAACTGCTGAACCTGATCCCCTTCCCCACCACCTTTCCCTTCTCCTTTTGTGTCATGCCTTTTTAGATTGTAGGCCTGAGGGCAGAGAACCATCTAATTAAAAAGATTGTATGTACAGTGTCGTGTAAATTTATAGCGCTTTATAAATAAAGGTTAATAGAGGGATGGTACAGACCGGCCATTTGAGGCGCCCCCATCACGTGCTAGGGTTGCCTCAGGGCAGAGCGTATACATGCCCCCACAACCCTAGCACATGATGGGGGTGTCATCGCTGTGAAGCGTCATTTACATGGCACACACAGCGATGACGTTGCAGCTGCACAGCGTCTATACGGTGCTGCACAGTTGCGACGTAACAAGAGTGCTGGCAGCTCCTTTTTGCATCGCAACTGTGTACCATCGCCGCTCCGTCTAGTTGCTGCGGCAATGGTATGCAGTAAAAAGACGAGGCTACAGACCGCCCTTTTTGGGTGGTCTGTAAAGCCCCAATACTACTACTAATAATAATCCTAGTCTCAGAGTCGCACTGCAACACTCAAACCACTATACCATGCTGGAGTGTGCTGCACTGTTTTAATTGCAATTTTTTTAAAGAAAAAAAATCTGCTCTTTTAACATTTTATATTTTAATGGTTTTTAGTGTTCCTAGTACTTTAATTCTATTATAATGTTGCTGTTTTGTATTTTTAAAAAAATCTGTATTGATTTGTAAACTGCCTTTAGTCCCAGTTTTTGGGAGGAAAGGCATGATACAAACAAACACAACAACAACAACAACAACAGTGTAAGCATTCGAAGATATAGCCATGTTAGTCTGTAGAATCAGTACTTAGAGAGATCTTGTAGCACCTTTGAGACTCACTGAAAGAAGTTGGCAGCATCAGCTTTCCTAGACTTCAATGCATCTGAGGAAGTAGATTGAAGTCTACGAAAACTCATCCTGCCAACTTCATTCTTTCAGTGAGCCTCTAAGGTTCTACAAGAGCTCTCTTTCTATTATTATTATTACTACTACTACTACTACTACTACTATTATTATTAAAGTCTAGGAAAGCTCATCCTGCCAAATTCTTTCAGTTAGTCTCAAAGGTGCTACAAGATCTCTCTACAGTGGAAAATATTGTTAGAATGGCATGTATGTTTGCAGCAAAATAAATTGTAAACAGGGATTGTGTCATTTTAGGCTGTTTGTTGCACGTCCCATTCCCAACAATCTTCTCTATGCTGTGTCAATCTATCTGCTGGGATTTATTGATTTATGGAAGAGCTTATCAAGATGGTACCTTAACCTGAATAGTACAATCCATTCTCCTGAGTCCTTCCTTTAAGAAGACCCTTCCAACAATTTCTGGCCCATGATTAGATCCATCCTAGCCAGCATGGTGTAGTGCCTTAAGTGATGACCTATGACTCTGGAGATCAGAGTTCGAATCCTAATTTGACCATGGAAACCCACTGGGTGACCTTGGGTGAGTCACACTCTCTCAGCCTCAGAGGACGGCAGTGGCAAACTCCCTCTGAAGAAACTTAAGGAAGAAAAATCCCATTATAGCCATAGGTTTGCCATAACTTGGAAATTACTTGAAGGCACAAACTCCACTTCCCAGAATTCCATAGCGCAGAAACTACTTGAAAGATGTCGAGGTCTTTCCAGGCTGTTTCGTCCAGGGTGACCAGATGACATGACTATAAAAGAGGACAAAACACTGCAAAATGTAGGACATTCAAGAAAAGGTTTGGACATGACCAAATAAAAGTTAAGAGCACTGACAAAAATATAAATGCATGTTTCTTGCATGTCATGCTCAAAATAGAGGACATTTTGGAATTCCACCTGGACAGAAGGCTGAAATGTACAGGGAGATCAGATGTCCTCCTTTTCCAGGACATGTTCTCCATTTCAACCTTCTGTCCAGGAGGAATTACAAACATGTCCTCCCTTTTGAGCATGCTAGAGAAGTATGAATTTCTATTCACATGTATGTTTTTAGCTTTTGCCATGTCCTACATTTTTTCTCTAATGCCCTACATTTTGCAGTGTCTCATCTTCCTTGGAGGTTAGGACTTCTGGCCACCCTAGAAATGTAGGACAAGTCCTGGAAAAGGAGGACCTCTGATCACCCTGGGTTCCTCCACTATTCCAGCCTCAACTGTATGAAGGAGACAGAAAAGTCTAGGATCCTAAACACACTGCAGAAATAATCCAGTTTGAGACTGCTTTAACTGCCCTGGCTCAGTGCTGTGGAATTCTGGGAACTGTACTTTTGTGAGACATTTTGGCCTTCTCCATCAGAGACAGCTCTGGTGCCACAACAAACTACAAATCCCAGGATTCCACAGCCTTGAGCCAGGGTAGTTAAAGTGGTCTCAAACTGGATTATTTCTGCAGTGTGTTTTGGATCAAAGTCTTCCCTGTTGCATGATATGTAATAAAACCATAAAACTACTGTATTAGGGAGGAACAAGTTGCCACACAACTAGTGTGTCACTCAACACATGACAACCTGATTTTATATAAGCTATATTTATTTATTTTATTAGTAATCCTGTACATTTAAAATTATAACACTAAATACCAAGCAGCAAAATTGTAATAATGAACAATTAAATTTTACAAGAGTAAATAATACATTTAGATGACTTAAAGCTGTGATAGTGAGGCTTGGTCAGGGGAAGATACATCATGGCAACTGAGATCCAAAACACACTGCAGAAATAAATTAGTTTGGTTCCACTTTAACTGCCTTGGCTCAATGCTAGGGAATTCTGGGAACTGTAGTTTTGCGAGACATTGAGCCTTCTCTGCCAGAGATAGCTCTGATGCCACAGCAAACTACACTTCCCAGGATTCCCTAGCACTGAGCCAGGGCAGTTAATTAAAGCTGCCTCAAACTGGATCATTTCCTCTGTATGTTTTGGACCTATAATAAGGCTGCACCTGAACTGTAGAACTAATCTGGTTTGGCCCCACTTTAAACTGCCCTAGGCTTGAGAGTGTGGAATCCTGGGAACTGTAGTTTGTTGTGGCACCAGAGAGAGAGAGAGTCAAAGGCTTAAGCCTGCATGATGATCTGCCACCACTGCAGAAACAATCCAGTTTGACACCACTTAAGGGAATTCTGGGAACTGTAGTTCTGCGAGGCCTATTTTTGGCCTAATGTGTCAGAGAGACAGCTCTGGGGGGTGCCACCACAACAAAACTACAAATCCCAGGATTCCCTGGGGCACTATTCCCTAGAGGTTTTATTACTGTATTATGGGGAAGCAAGAAGGAGGGAGATATATATATATATATATATATATATGGATGGATGGCTGGGCTTAATAATAATAATAATGGCTCCTCCTCCTTCTCCTCCTCCAAAAAGGCTGGGCAGGAAAAGGAGGAGGAACTGCATCCTGGAGAGGAGCCACCTCCAGCAAAAAGGGAGGCGTTGAAGAGAGAGAGAGAGAGAGAAAGAGAAGAAGACTAGAGAGGAAAAAGAGAGGAGGAAGAGGAGGAGGAGAAGCAAAGACGCCGGGCAAAGAGAAGGAGGGCGGCTGGGCCTGGCCCAGCCATTGGCGAAGACGGGGTGAGTCTCTTCTGAGGCAAGGCCCACTCTCTCTCTCTCTCTCTCTCAGGCCTAGTCTTCCCTTTGGCTCAGGGCCTGGCTCTAGTAGTAGGGACTAGGGAGGGCTCCTCCCTCAGAGTGGAGGACCAGGAGCCCCCTCTACATCCATCCCCTCCCTTCCTTGAGTCATTAAATATGGGTTTGGCCCTGCTTTTAAGTCTTTTTTCTGGCTCAAGGCTATGGAATTCTGGGAGTTGGAGTTTGTTGTGGGGCCCAGAGGGCCCCACAACAAACTCCAACTCCCAGAATTCCATAGCAAGTGACCCAGACAACGAGTTAAAGCAGCCCCAAACCCATATTTCATGACTCAAGGGTGTCTTTACCCACAACCAGGATAAAAGGAGGGCTCCCCCCCCCCATAGGGGATAAATTTCAAACATATTGGGGGTAGGACCCTCATATTTCATTGCAGAAAAGGGGGCAATTTTATGCACACTGAGCCAGGGAAAAAGGGAGACTCCCCATAAGAGAGAGGATTCAAAAATATAGGTGGAGGACTCCCCATATTTCATTACTAAAGGAGAGGAGGGTGATAAAATTCAAAGCCAAGGACTCCCCATAATTCCAGTTTTTTTTTTTTTAAATATATTTTAAAATTAATTTTTAACATTTAAAAGAAAATTAAAACAGCTTACACATTGGTACACACAGCCAATACACATGTTCTTACACTTGCATATCTTGTATAATATCTAGTATATTTTTTCTATCTGTCTTCTTTTGTCTATCTTCCTGTACTAGGAGAACTCCATGTTGAAATTACATTTCCTTTTCTGCCAAACTGTTCTTATTTTGTCACATTTACCAATCAATCCAGTTCTGCCTAATGGCAAGGATTAGCACACATTACCCTAATAGGTATACCTATCCACCTTTCATATTCATTCGGCAACCCTACAACTCCCCATCTTTCATTACTAAGGAAGGGGGCAGTTTTATGCACACCAAAAAAGATGGGACTCCCCATAAGGGACAAAATTCAAAAATATAAGGGGAGGACTCTCCATATTTCCTTCCTAGGAAAAGGAGGGTGTTTAACACACTCTCAGACAGGATAAGGAGGACTCCCCTCAGGGGTTAAAATTAAAAAATATAGGGGGAAAACTTCCCACCCTGCATTGATGCACACACAGCCAGGAAAAAGTGGACTATTCCCCTTAGGGGCAGAATTCAAAAATATAGGGGGAGGGCTTCCCATTATTTCTTTGCTAAGGAGGGGAGAGTATTTTACTTACACACAGCCAGGAAAAGGTGGGAAACCTCCCATATGGGGAGGGCTCCCCATGTGTCCTTGCTTGGGAGGGGTGGCATTTTTATGCAGGAAAAATTAGATTCCCCATAGAGGCTAAAATTAAAGCAGATTTGGGGAAATGCCTCATATTTCATTACTAGGGTGCAGAGGCTGTTTTACTCACACAGAGCCAGGAAAAGGAGGAGTCCCTATAGGTGGTAAAATTCAAAGAGAGAAGAGGAGGACTCCCCATATTTCATTGCTGGGGGGCAATTTTAGACACACAGAGCCAGGAAAAAGGGGGCTCCCCATGTGGGGAGAACTCTCCACGTTTCATTGGTAGGGCAACCAGGATAAGGAGGACTCCCCATAGGGGATAAAACTCAGAGATATTGGGGGGGGGGAGAATTCCCCATCTTTCATTACTAGAGAAGAGAGTGTATTGCATGCACACAGAGCCAGGGAAAGTAGGACTCCTCATAGGGGGTAAACCTCAAAGATATAGGTGGAGGACACTTCATATTTCATTGCTAGGGATAATAGGCTATTTTATGATCACACAGCAGGAAAAAGGGGATTCCCCAAAGGGAACAAAATGCAAAGGGCTCCCCATATTTTATTGCTAAGGAGTGGGGGATATTTTATCCACACGCATTGCCGTGATACGGAGAACTCCCCATAGGGGTAAAATTCAAACATATGGGGGAGAACTCCCCATCTTTCATTGCTAGGGAGAAGAGGGTATTTAATGCACTGGCAGCCAGGAATAGGGGGACTCAGCCAGGAAATGGGGCTCTGGAGGGAGATACACTGACAGCCTGCCTGGAGCTGGGCCAGAGGAGTGTGGTGGGCCATAGGAGTGTGTGGTGTGTGTCTGCATTTGGCTCCCAAATACTGTAGAAGGAGGAGGGGGGCCATTGCAGTGTGGCGCTTGACCCGACACCCTTCATGACCAAGGGCTTAAAAAAGCCACACTCCCATTTTAAGTGGTGGGGGAGAAGAGGAGGAAAAGAAAGAAAGAGAAATGTTTGTTTTATGTGGTCTGACAGCGCAAGAAAGCCACGTTTCTCACTTTGACTCTCCTCCCTTTCTCATGGCTTGCAGCAGTCTCTCACAGATTCCTATTTTTTGTTGGGCTGCACTTCCAGCCAGAACCTGGTTGACAGGAGAGGGAGGATTTTTTTTAATCTCTGGAAGCAGGGAGTGCCAAAGGGAAAAGGGAGCACCGCTTGCTGGAGCAGTTCCAAACTGAGGTGTATGTGTGTGAGTATAAATGATGAAAGGGAATGGTCTTTTCCTTTAAGAGGACTGAGGCTGCATCTGCACTGTAGAAATACAGTTCTGATGCCACAACAAACTATACTTCCCAGCATTCCATAACATTGAGCCATGGCACTTAAAGTGGTATCAAACCAGATTATTTCTCCAGTGCGGATGCATCCTTTGTTCATGGTGGGATTTTTTATCTTCTTAGGACCTAGCGCAGCTCCAGTGCAGTCTTCCTGCTGATCTATTGGAAGTTGCTGCTTCAGTTTGTGGGTCCAAGGTGGGCGGGAGCCAGAGTGGTGATGCTAGACAAATACTTCTTCAGACTTGGTGACCCTTTGATGGGCTTGGCGTTGACATGGTGAGCATTCCACTATGTAGTGTCTTTGTGGTGCATAATAGTGTTTCCTGAGCATAATAAGACACTTTAATCAATAAAAACTTAAGGTTCTGTAACCTCCTATGAGGTCATCGCTCCCCATTATAGGAGTTGGATCTCTTTAGCCACTTCTCTCGCCTGTATCTGCAAGAGATCACTTGGGAAACATCTCACAATTCACTGATGGGTCCTGACCTATCGTCTGGGGAGTCATTGACATTCAAGGCCCTGAATGCCAAATATTTGAGTGGCTGCCAGACCTCCCCCTTCTCTGATCCACCCTTGGATCACTGCTCCTTGTTGGTGCCAGTGATGGGGAAATAAAACACAGAATTTCCCCACACATCACATGCAACAGGATACCGTGAAAAGACACTGGGCGCCAGAGACCTCTACTTCCCTGTTTTTGAATTGCTGTAGTAGATGGGAAGAAGCCCAGACAACCTAGCTTCTCTCTGTAACAGTCTCAGCTTCATTTTGTGGTTGCCTCTGTTGTTAGGCTTGCACTGAGGTAGTCTTTTGTTCCCTATTAGTGCTAGCGCTCTGTGTTTTGGACTGATGACCTTTGGCTTCTCTGGCATGGTTTTTGGTTGCTTCTAAGTGAATGACTCTCTAATACTTGTTCCTCTTTCCACAGTGGGGAATCTTTGTGTTCTTATTCAAGGCTTGTAGCCAGCTTACCCTTGAATCCTGTGTAGCATTTGAACATTAAAAGAGGGGGAAAATCAACAGAAAATTAATTTTAATAGTCCAGGAATTTCAATGATAGGAGCTATTGTACATTGGCTTACATAAATGTTTATCTACTACCTGGCTTCTAGAAATAATGTGGGAGGAATAAATATATGAATGATTTGTCTTAAATATTTCCTTCTTCACTCTGGAAGAGAATATTCCATAACCTGATCCCTCCCCCTGCCCCCCGTTTTCCAGAGAAGGTGATTTCGGGGGAAAAATTGAATCCCCCCCTATCATCTTGATTTTAAATGTCTGCATTAGCCATCATATGGCAGTGTTTGCGCTGCAATTAAAGTTCCTGAACAGAGTCCTGGCCTTGATATCCAAGTATGGATATAAGAGTTCCAGAGCAACAGGAAGGTGTAATTGTCTTTGTTTGCTAACATATTTGTAAAACAGCATTGTGTGGTGTCTGAAACAGAGAAATTTTGTGGCCTCTGAGAGCTGGCTGTTTCACCAGCTAAATCAGGGCATGTATATTTGTCTGTGTGCAAGTGGTGAAATTTGAAGGTGAAATTTTGGCGGGGAACCTGAGACAACTTGCAAATTGCTCTTAAACACACATTACTTTTTAGGTTGTCAGTAGTTGTGAAGCTGGCACTGCTACCAAGTTATCAAGCTTAAGAGTATTGCAACATGCTAGTCTCGTGCTGCTTTTTTCAGAGTGACATCAGCGAGAGGGGTTTTTTTTTTCAGGTGGGGGAGCAAGCGTTCTTTCATAAATATAGATTTGGCTCTGTGGGTGTTCCTGTTTCAAAAGAGTGCATTACAGTGCTCTATTTTGGAGAGACTGGCACTATTTCCAATATGTCCTAGGGTGTAGAGAGTGGTCATGTTATTGATACTCACTGTGTCTTTTATTTTAGCATGGAACTTGCAGAATTATCCCATAAACATGCCTTCCTCCCTGAGTAGCACCTCTGTTTCTTAACAGAGTTCTTAGAGATGATTTAACTCTGGTTTGTGTGATTCTTAACAGTTGTCTAAATTACCCTAGATTTGTTAGGCATGTAATCTGCTTGGGGTGTGTGTGTCTGTCTATACATATGCACCAAGTTTCCATTCCAAATGTCTAAACTTCCCACGTATATGGGACCATATGCAATTCTCTGTGACTGTAAAGCTTTCAAAATAGTTGACTTGCTACATTAGTAATCCCTGCAGTATTATTCATATACCATTAGCTGTTAGTTTGTTTGCTAGAAAGACGGAAAATTTGCCGACACAGCTGAGATGTCTGAAATCTGAGCAGCAGTATTAGTGAGCAACTGACAGGAAATAAGGGGAATTTGGTGTTTTTTTTTTCTTTTCAAAAAGAGAATATTTAATATTGATAAAACTACTATGGTTGTATGTGTATGCACACCCCTCCCCCTCTCAGATTTGAGATGCCCTTAGTACTGATGGTAATGTTGTACTAACTATTGGGACATTGAAGCTGACACAACATTTACTAATCTCTTGCCCTAACCATGTAATATTTGCCATTTCGTTTCATTATAGCAGCAGTTTGCTTTAGTTGTATATCACAGCTTGAACAGAATTGAGTATCTGATGTCTTTGCTTGAATGATTTTTTTAAAAAAAATTATGCTATTTAATACAAAGTTTAAAGTGAACTCTGAGCATTATTTTCAAACGCAACAATCCATCTGTAGCCTCCAGAACATTCTCAAACTGGGGAACTTCAAGTGGTATTTAATGTGGCTCCAAGGAGAGTGACTCATTCACATGCACATGGAAGCATCATGTAAACACAGAAGGAATTTGTTCACTCCTGGATGTTAAATCCTAACATGTCTTAAGATCCATTACAGTGAGAGCTTATCCAACACATATTCCCTTAATTTAGAGGGAAATAGTGCAAAAGCACAGTTGTCTTGTGCAATTACACTTATTTTAGTGGGCCTTGCTTATGAAAGGTGCTGTGTGAAGTGCTCAAATAGGATTCTGGTATTTTCAGAAACAATTTAATATCCTATGCTCTAAAAGTGTCCTGACATCACTAGGATATTTTTAGAGTAGCCTTCCCCAGCTGTATGCCCTTCATATGTTTTGAACTGCAGCTTCCATCACCACTGATGTTTGGCATGTTTGTTTGCAGTCAAAAACATTGGAAAGAGAAAGCTATATTAGAGTAAATCTGAGAATGCCAGCCGTTACTCCTGCTTGCAGTGGAAATGTCCACTGTTGGTTTCCTTTCAAAAGCAGGATATTTGTAGCAAACATGTATTTCATTCCCTTAGCAATAAAATAGTTTGATAATTCTTTGTTGTTGGCTATGAACTAAACTCTGAGCTCTTTAGTCCATATCTGAAGAACTTTCCATTGCAGTTGGTGACAGATTATGAACTGCTAGCATTATGAACCCATAGGAGAAGATGTGTCATTTTAAAGGTGGAGTTAAACTGAAACAGGAAGTTCTGTGTCCCACTGATTCTGTAAACAAATCTATTTTCATACATAGTGTTTTCATCAAAGCTTGACATTTTAACAAAACAACTATTGTTACTTCAGAAGGCTATAAAGACTTCAATATTTAGGATGGATGGTTACTTCTTTTCTTTTATACTTTCTTACATTATGTTCAGCAAATGAATGTAGCTGACTTACTTCTGTTACACAAAAGCTGCTGGATTACCTTAAAATGAGTATAATCACAGAAGCATATTTTAGATCTGCATACCAAGCAGACAGTAAGTATTATGGATGAAGGAGGGGTTCCAGTTAAGCACATAAAAATTATACGTTTCAGCAGTAGTTTGAGTATTCTGAAATCAAGATATTCAGTAAGGCCTTTGACAAGGCCAAATGCCTCAATGAGAGTATGTATGAAAGGGATCTAGGAGTCCTATTAATAATAATGTTTTTTTATAACCCGCTCCTCTAGCAAAGTAATCGGAGTGGGGTACAGCAAAGTTAAAAAGTACAGAGTAAAACAACAATCATACTTCTTACCGATCACCCCGCCCTTAAAATTAAATTAAACCAGCAAATAGTAGACCACAAGTTGAACATGAGTCAACAGTGTGATGCGGCAGCTAAAAGGCCAATGCAATTTTAGGCTGCATCAATATGTATATCAATATCAGTATAGTGTCCAGATCAAGGAAAGTAATAGTGCCACTGTATTCTGCTTTGACCAGGCCCCACCTGGAATACTGTTTCCAATTCTGGGCACCACAATTCAAAAAGGAAGTTGAGGAGTTGGAGGGTGTCCAAAGGAGGGCGACAAAAATGGTGAAGGGTCTGGAAACCATACCTTATGAAGAATAACTTAGGGATCTGGGGATGGTAAGCCTGGAGAAGAGAAGGTTAAGAGGTAATATGATGGCCCTGTTTAAATATTTGAAGAGAAGTTATATTGAGGATGGAGCAAGCTTGTTTTCTGATGTTCCAGAGAATAGGGCCCAGAACAATGGATGTAAGCTATAGGAAAAGAGATTTCTACTCAACATTAGGAGAAACTTCCTGACAGTAACAGCTGTTTGACAGTGAAACACACTTCCTCGGAGTGTAGTGGAGTCTCCTCCTTTTGAGATCTTTAAAAAGGGGCTGGATGGCCATCTGTCAGGGATGATTTGATTGAGAGTTCCTCCATGGCAGGGGGTTGGACTGGATGGGCCCTGTGGTCTCTTCCAACTCTATAATTCTATTGAGTAAGTTTGATGATACTTTTGAACAGGAAACTAAACCCTACAGAGAGTTGAGTACTTGCGCCACTCTATGTATTATGTATATATGTTAGACTTTTCAACCAAGTGTGTGCTAACATGTGTGGTATCCACAGCTACTTTGTGTTTACTTGAAGAAACAGAGCTGCATACTGGTATTCCCTGAAGCAGTTGGAGCTGCCCTTTCTCCCAAGTAAATATTCATAGGATTATAGTACAAGAGCATGACCTTGGCATATTTAATCAAAAGTAAGTTTCATGCATGCATCAGTGATAGTTAACTCCCTAGTATGTGTGTTCTCCAGTCTAGATTCCAGCAGTAGCCATTTGAGCTGGATTCATCAATGCAGGGATTTACAGTTTTGTATAATATTTTCTTTTAATTTTCTTTATTTGCATAAAGACTAATGGAGTAATTCATAGTGGAATTAACAAAGCAAGTAAATGTGTGCTTTGATAGGCCAGATGCTATAGATTTCATGCCACTTTCCACACCCTGGAGGGCATTGTTGGCAAAAAGTAGAACTGAGATTGGCACTAACAAATAATCTTTCAAAGGCTTTAGAAATACTGTATTTGTTTGAAAATTCAGAAAACATAATTAAAAACCAATTCTTTGATTGCTAGATGTTGCAATGTTTTGATTGTGTGTGTGAACTTAAACACAAGTTGTACTGCTGTGGGTGGAGTAAGTGTTTCAAGCAATAGTCATGCAAAATATAGATGATATAATCATTGTCCTTAAATATCTGTGCATGAATATCCTGGGAACTTCTGTTTGGCTAGAACTCCCCAAGATGTATGTACTGACTATCATTTCTGTATAGGTTTGTCATCCACAGTGCATACTTCTGCTGCAGGGAACTGCAGTGCAACAGCAGTGAACCTGCAGCGATTGTAGCAGCCTTTACTGAGGCTTATACTTGGTTATCTTTATAGGATGTGAGCAGTAGCTAACTTAATTCATTCACAGGAGGTGTATGTGTGTGTGTGTGTGCGCCTACTAATCTTTCAGTATAAAATTTTACCTTGCAAATTTTGATTCCACTGTGAATATACAGTTCCTACATTCTTATGAAATGCTGATATATAAATTCTCATGTCAGAAGCAAAGGGCAAATAAGCCTTAGTGTTTTCAGTCCATGTATCCATGTTAATTGCTAAGCTGCATGCTTGATGGTGTACAGGGAAATCTAACTTGTGGTACTTACTTGGTATTGCGGGAGATCATAAAACAAGGAGCACAGTATTTATTTGTTTGTAAAGGGTTTATCATAATATAAAATCTGGATACTGATACTTATCTTGGTTGGAATGATTAAAGTAAAATATTTCCTATTGGTTGTTTAGAAGAAAGGAAAGTACATTTCTTGTGACCTGTATACTTTCTGACACTTGATTACTTTGAAAATTACACAGATGCACATTTGCACTATAATCCTATTCATATTTACATGGGCGAAAGGGCTGCTCCAACTGCTTCAGGGAATACCAGCATGCAGCTCTGTTTCTTTGAGTAAACACAAAGTAGCTGTGGATACCACACATGTTAGCACACACCTGGTTGAAAAGCAAACATATATACATAATACATAGAGCTGGCCCAAATGCTCAACTCTCTGTAGGGTTTAGTTTCCTGTTCAAAAGTATCATCAAACTTACTCATAGAAGGTTTCAGGCTTTTCAAAATGGCCATGGATTCCAGAATAAACTAGAATTGTATGTATCCAACTTCCTTGTTTGGAAACTGGTAACAAAATGAAGAGGAAGAGGAAATTTTCCTCCTTTCTAAGTATACTCTTGCAACTGAGAAACTATTTGTGTTCACTGCTAAAATATAATTACCAAGGCAACCCTCTCTAAAATATTAAAGTTGGCATCTAAGGCGAGTTTCTTTTTAAAATTTCCTTGAATAGAAAGTGTTTCTGCATATGAAAAAAATGCACTGTATTCAGTTTGTCCAATTATTGGGTAGATGTGCAGATGCTGTAATCTTACCTATGTTCCCTTTAATGAAGAAGTGTTCAACAGAGCATGACGTTTTGAACATTGGTTACACAATCAGTTGCATTATGAATGAGCTAAGCCCAAATTCTCCATTGACTTCTAACTTGATTGGCTTATAGACAAACATAACCTAATATGCACAGTATTCTCAAGCATGCTGCCTTTCTCAAAGCTCATTTTTCTTTCTCCCTACTCCCTTCCTCAAACTTTATAAGGATAGATGTGTAAGCCACAAGTGGTAATGCTCAGTTCTATTTTAGTGAATTCATACTTCTGATGCAAGTTCCATATTCCTCAATCCCACATACTAAGGTCTGTCTCTGACTAGACAGAATTGGTGTGATATGATGTGGAGAGACACAAAAATCTATTAGGTACCAGGCTTAGCTAGAAAGGCAGATGGGGAAGATGTGCCAAGAGTAAGGCCAATAGAATGTTTTATGTAAAGAAGTAGCAGCAAAATAACTTGTGAAATGATTGCACCAGAAAGACACTTGCATGTGACATCTTATTTCAGCCTTAAATCTTTCAATGGGATGTCACTCTGCTATCTTTCTCATCCTCTTGACTTAAAATCCAGTGTATTTTCAAGTGAAGCTTGAGGAGGGTGAGGGTGTGATCTGTAATGTGGCCTAGTCAGGATGTATCCACATGTTCAAGTGCACATGTACCTCATTAAGCTAATGCTGCTGCTTCCATAGCATGCCTAGCACATTGTCACCAAATGAAAGAAGCTCTGAAACCCAGCTGTGAGGGGAGACTTCCTGTGTTTGTCAGGCTTACAAAACAAGAAGTCTCTTTTGAAACAAACCTTATTCTACAGCTGTTAGAGCTGCTGATATAGTTATGTGTATCTGAGCTTAAATTAAGACTGTCAAGTTGGTGTATACCATTCTTATAATTTTCCTTCCCAGGCCATTTGGCATACAGGCAAATTGTTATAAAAGTAGTTTCTCATTTAGACTCCACTTTAATGCTGAACATTTGACACATGAAATTATCTTACTGAGAAACATGAAGTGCTCTGCATGATCCCTCCTTACATTGTTTAATGCAAAAGTTCTCATAGTTCGTGACACCTTTGCCTAACTGAAAATTCCCCATGCCATTCATATCAAGGGCTTTTCTGGTAATTCTTCTGCTTTGGATTTCTGGGTATACAGTACCTGCTTAAGAAACATGACACCAGTTTATTCTCTAGCCTAGTAAATTCCAATTAGATGGAGAAAAATGGAATGTAATCAATATTTCTGTAATACTTGATTTAAATTATAAGTCCCTTTTTGGGGGGTTAGATGGGGAAGCAGGACATTGATACACTTGTAACAACAACACTTGCTCAGTAGACAGCTATGTTTTGGGTCCAGGCTATCTGAAAGACCATACTCTTCCAAATGAGCTTATACAGACTTTGGGATCTTGGCAGGACCTTCTCTTGATCCTACCACCCTCCTAGCCAAAAAAACCTGATGATAGGTTTGCCTTAGGGTCACCATAAATTGAAAATTACTTGAACGCACACAACACATACAGATTTATCATACAGTGGGCCTTTGGTGTCTGCTGGGCTTTGGTTCCAGGCTATTTCCCCCCCCCCCCAACCCGGTGGATACCAAAATCCACAGATATGCAATTCCCATTATATACAATGGCTTCATAAAATGGTGTTTCTTTTATAAAATGGCAAAATCAAGGTTTGCTTTTGGGAATTTATGTATTTTTTTTAAAAAAATATTTTCAATCCATGGGTGGTTGAATCCATGTATATGGAGGGCTGAATGTATAACTTTTTGTATATTTTTAAAATATCTGTTTTAATTTTTGTAAGCTACATTGATTTTGCATAGAAAATGATGGTGGTGACAATTATAACGATGATTATGAAGACAGTAAAACAATAAAAATGTGTTTTCATATTAGAGTAAGCCATAGTTTGTTTTAACCACAGTTTGATCTCTAAGACAGATTGAAGAGGACAAAACACACCCTGCTTTATCTGCTCTCCTTTTTGCTTATTTCTCTGTGTATGCACCTTCAATTCGAATATTGACTTATGATGAACCCATGAACGTCGTAGGGTTTTCTTAGATAAGGAATGCTCAGAGGTGTGTTTGCCAGTTCCTTCTTCTGAAATATAGCCTAATGCACCTGGTATTCGTTGGTGGTCTTCCATCCAAGTACTAACAATGACTGACCCTGCTTAGCATCGAAGAATAGAGCTGATCTTGTGCCTTTCTCTACCACCCCTTTTATTAATTCCTGTTTCACAGTAAGCAGGAAATAAGACATGGTCATGGTTTTTAAAAAGCCAATCGTAATCCAGCAAAAAACCTGTAGTTTGTAGTGTGTCAACCATCATGGCCAAACTATGGTTGCTAACAGAGGCAGTTTGTGCATCTCAACAAGCCAGATTTTAACAAACAGACCACACTTGCTTCTTATGATGTGTGAACATGGTTCAAGATTAAAGAGAACTTCCATAGTTACACTATTCTGTGCTCCCCTCTTTCCCAGTCAGACTTTGCTTTGAGAGTTTGTACATTTTACTAAGGTTGTTTTCTAGAGACTTTCCCCCCTTTCACCTTTAATATGTTGAGGATGTTCTTGCCTTAAAATTCTACAAAACTTAAACATTTTAAATTCTAAAAAGCATGCCTTTTGCAGCTGGTCAAAGAATGTAATGCTTTGTCTTTAGCACGCTGAACCTATTACTTTTGCTAGTTCAAGAAGTATTATTTGTTCTTACAATATAAGCCTCCGAGGATAAAACCTGTTTATATTATATATCATGTTGTCTCAGTTCCACTTCATAGAAAATCCTCAGCCACTGAAAAAACTGTGAAATTGAAGGGTATTAATGTAAGCACTCACAGCCCAAGTGAATATGTTGTGAGTTGATTTGATCTTGGTTTTACTAGTAAACATCTAATACTGCAGACCACAACAGAGAATCCTCAGAGGTCAAATAAAATGTATTGTTTTGAAGGGGCATAGTAGGTAATGTATTTTCTCCAAGCAATGCCTTCATTGTTCTTGGAAAGGCAACATTTCATAATTCAACATGGCTTACATAAGAGGAAAGCTGGTAAATCAAGGCCTACATTCCTGTATTTTGAGGGAACTAAGGAGGAGTTCATATACTAGAAGACCAATATATGGTGTACTTGTTTTGGCAGTGGGAAAAGTAGGTTCCAGTTCATGGTAGGAATGAAATTTATTAGCCCATGTTGGATGTTTTTCTCAGTCAGCATGACCTACTTTGCAAGGTTGTTGTAATGCCAAATTATGCTGCCAAAGTTTGTCTTATGGAAGTTTCTTCCCCTTCTCTGCCCCAATCCAAAAGGTTCTTATGAAATCCAAAAGAAGGCCAGGATTACAAATACAACAAAGAAAATTTTGGAAAAATAAGATCTGAAATTATCTTTGGTGTTGGTAACAGAGTCTAGTGGCATCTTAACTGTCTAACAAATTTTGTTTGATGTCAACTTTCATTATGCCCTCTCCACTTCATGTGGAAAGTTTAATGTGGCGTTTAGATACCTGCCTTACTTGGTAGAATTTTATACACATGCTACGGTTGGGGGTAGGCAAGAATGTGGGGCAAGTCATGATATTAACAATGGTAATTTAACAGTTGTTAAGGGGTTATAAAGACATCCAGCACAGATGAGCAGATAAACACAGAGATATGAATGAAAACTCTCTGTTCAACTCAAGGATTGTTCATCTGCTTGATAAACTCTAGTGTTCAAAAAACAAACAAACAAACAAAAAAACCAGGAGGGCCAGAGGTAATTGAGGGGAGTACAAGCAGGCAGAGTGAATGGCTTAAGCAGTGGTCATAGGTTGCATCTGCATTGCAGAAATAATCCATCTTGACACCACATTAACTACCATGTCTCAATGCTATGGAATTTGAGGAACTGTAGTTTTGTGAGACATTTAGCTCTGGTGCCACAACAAACTTCAGTTCTTAGAATTTCATAGCATTGAGCCATGGCAGTTAAAGTGGGGTCAAACTGGAATATTTCTGTAGTGCTGATGCAGCCCCCAAAGTAGCCAAGGTTGAGTGGTAATACAAACCTGCATTGATGAGATGATTAACATATGTATTATGTTTATTCCACAGGAGGCTAAATGCCCAATTCCCATGCAGAAACAGGATTTAAATACCAGAAAAATCCTGCAAAAACAAGATCATTTTCAGACACATCGGGTGCATCGAACATTAATCCAACATTACCCACACAGAAAGTGGACAAAATTGGAAAATCCCCAAAATAAAAAGCAGCCAATTTTGTCCACTTTCTGTGTAGGTTAATGTCGGATTAATGCTCAGTGTCCCCGACATTGTCTGAAAATGATTCCGCTTTTGTGAGATTTGTCCAATTTTTGTATGGAATGACCACTAATGTTGTCTCAAAAAAAAAAATCCTGCTTTTTGGGATTTTTTCCAGTCTAAATCCCATTTCTGCATGAGATAAACTCTGTGTGATAAAACTCCTATATAACATAAAAAAGCCTTTGTTCCTATTCAGAGGTGTCATTTGGGGGTTGCAGACCACAGAGGGTGACACCTCAGAGGGGATGTTACCTGGTGGGCAGTATACTCAGAGCGCTGGCATGCCTACTGGGCAAGTGGGAAAGGGCATTGCTTTCTTTTCCTGCTTGCCCAGCAGCCACAGTGGACTCTCCACAGGCTGCAGTGTCACCCCCTCAGTAGTAGTAGCTGCTGGGGGAGTAGTGACTTCAGGATCTAGCATGGATGCTCTCGGTGCTGCAGAGGTCACAGTGCTGCCCCCCCCCCCCCAGCAGTCGGGCAGGTGGCTGGGGGTGAGGGCAAGGCAACTCATCCCTACTACCACACTAGATGATAGCAACCACAGTAACACCACTGTTCCTGTTCAGATCACAAGAGACAGAATTGATCTTGATGAATTTTTATTGAGCTGTTCATCTGTCAGAGCTACATGGCTACAGAACCTGTGTGCATGCACATGTGAGCAAATAATTTATAAGTCTAAAAATTTATGCCCCAAAATTGACCCCCAAATCCTAGGTCGACTTACTTATAGGTCGCTATGGAAATGTGATAGCAGCTCTTTCAGATTTCCCTATGCAGTGCAGAGAGGAGTTTAGCAAGAAGGAGCCAGGTAGAAAGAGTCCTGGGTAACTGATTGAGATTGCTGTTTGTTTAAGAGTCCCCCTCCTGCCTGCGCATCTGGCTGAAACGAAAGCTGAAACAACAAAGAAAAGCCTCAATGAGAGTTTCTCTTGCCACACACACACACACACACACTGAAGAGGCCTCCAAGTTTTACCTTCAACCTATTCTTGGGTCATGGCAAAATCTATAATTTTGGCCACAAAACCTGACCTCAGTATGAGGTCAACTTATAGTTGAATATATATGGTAATCTGAGGAGTATTATCTGAGTGTAACAAACCCTAAATCAGGCTGACAAGTGGGTAAGGTTTTCGATACCCTGTTCTGGTCTTACTTTATGCACGGGATCAACTTCTCTTCTCATAAACAGGCTTCTCCATTATTCACCCACTTGGCTGCCTATAAATTGAATTGCCTATAATTCACCAGAAAAGGGATGTATTTGTAAATTAGGAAAGAGTTCATGGTTTCTTTGGGCCATTGATATGCTACCCCAAATGACTAACAATTCAGGCAGCTAGTAAAATGTTATGTGACTGTTAGATGCATAGCTTTTGCTTGAGGCTGATAGTTCTGATCTAACAACGTAAAGTTGAGGAGACTTGGTTTTCTTCAGAATCTACTTTCTTCCTATTGCAAATGGTTCATTTATCAGGCATTAAGAGAAGAGAATTGGGCTTAGAAACCATCATTTCTGACTGGATGGCTTAGGTCGCAATTTATATTTGTATAAATTGTCCAATAAGGGTAGATCAAAAATATTCTGACTACAAAAAGATGTTAATAACGGGCTGTTTAAATTGTAAGCCTCTTTTTGAAAATAGTGTACTTTAAAAGTAAAATACAGTGGGCTCTTGGTATCCATGGGGTTTGATTCCAGGACCCCTGTGGATACCAAAATCTGTGGATGTTAGCTACAGTGGTACAGTAAAATGGTGCACCTTATATAAAAAGGCAAAATCAGGGTTTGCATTTGGGAATGTATATATTTTAAAAATATTTTCAAGCCATGGATGCTTGAATCCACAGATAAAAAAATCCATGGGTATGGGTGGCTTACTGTACATTTAATAATCCATCTAATACAAGCTTGTTAATATCCTAATAATGTTCTATAACATAATTATAAAAATCTATCAAATTGTGGGTTAAATGTATCCAATAAGATGTGGATGTTTTTGTGTGTTTGCTCCTAATACCAGGGTCTAACTAGCCTTCATTCAGGTAACAGAAGATGCTGCATGATTATCTTGTTATGTGCTTGTAAGTAATTTCTGATATAGGGTGGCACTATGGTGACTCTGTGCTGCAGTTTTGGTAGAATTTGATCAGAGGGAGCTTGCCCTTGTCTTCCTCTGAGACTGGGAGAGTTACTTGCCTAAGGTCACCCACTGGGTTTCCGTGGCTGTGCAAGGATTTGAACCCTGGTCTACAGAGTCCTAGTCCCAAACACTCAAACCTGTACACCACATTGACTTTTTCATGATTACTTACTGAACTGTTGCATCCTTCCAACAATATTGGTCCAGAGATTTTGGAGCTATAAACTAATTTTTATGTGTGTACAAATGTATTTTTTAAATACTTGTTCTCCATATCATGAGGAAATATTATTTTCTTTTGTGACTTGCTCCTGAAATGTTCCAGGCAGTTATAGATTTAGTTTAAGTTCAAAGTTATATATATATCGGTGCAAAAAGAATTTACATCAAGCATGAGTTGATGGACTTTGAAAAGGGGTGACTAATTAGATAATATTTATTTATATGTATCCTGCCTATGTCACAACTGGAATTCAGGATGGCTAACAATAGAATGAAGAAAGCAAGAAAGCTGTGAAAACTTAAGCAGGTAAATTTAAGAACAAACAAAACATAAGACAGCTTTACATTTTGTTTTAAAAAAACAGGTCAGTTGAGATGGGGGACAATGTCTCCCTCAAGAAAATTAACAGTATATGGGACTTTATTTAGTAAAAAGGCTAAGTAGGGAATAGTAGAGGTTTATAAACATTAGGAATGTGGGAAATTCACCTCCCTTTTGGTGCTGGACCTCTGAGTCATCCAAAGAAATTCACTGCAGTGAATTTCATACAGATAAGTTTTCCATACTTTATAAAAGCAGGGCACACATGAAGCCCACTGTGTGTTGAATGAGCATGTTTTAATGCTGTGTGTGTCATCCTTACTGCCATTGCCACATATGCCACCAGGCCCTTCTGACAAAAGTTTGGTTGGTGATCATTGTAAGAATTTTTATGCATGTACAAATGTATTCACAGGGTCCTTGCCATCTACAGTACATGTATAGGAAACAGTTATCTGGTCATATTGTTTATATGGAGAACCTATTGAAATATGGCTTGTTCATTGCATTGGAAGGGTTCGGGTGTTTATAAAGTAATGAATAGCTTATTTGGCTTTTAAAAGTATTGGACAGATTAAAGAAGGCCTGCAAACCTTTTCCAACGTTACTTCTAGAATCTTCAGCCTTTTTTGTATGATCCAAAAAAAAGTCACTTTTATAAGTTCTTGTTCAAAAGCATTGTGCCATTGAATGTACTGTGTTTCCCTGAAAATAAGACAGTCTTATATTAATTTTTGCTCCCAAAGTTGTGCTAGGTCTTATTTCAGGGGATGTCTTATTTTTCCATGAAGAAGAGTTCACATTTATTGTTGAACCAAATAAATAAATAAATAAATAAAAATTAACATATTTACCGATATATTGCTGGAGTGCCGATATATTGCTGGAGTGCAAAAGTGGCTATCAGGTACTGCCTTGATATTTTCTTAAAAATATATTCTACTTTGTTTAGTAGATAATATTTTTGCATGTATACAGAAAGGCTGTAAGCAAATCACATTCTGTTGTCTATTGCATCACCAGCATCTTTGGATTATGATTCAGGCGAGCATAAAGACCCTATTTAGTTTCAGAACAATGTGTTTTGTTATCTCAATGAATTAAAATGCATGCTTTTGCAGGAGATGTACAAACTTCATAATGAGAAACTTGATTGAATTCAGTGACTTACATTGATATTGATGAATTTAAATCAATTTACCTTGTGTATAACACTTCTTTCCCTGAGAGAATCCAACAGCTCTCCTTTTTTTTTACAAAAATGAAACTGATTTTTTTCCAAGTATTAAGACTGGTCTGGGGTGCTGCTACTCTTCCATGCTACTCTTTCTTGCAAAACTTTGTATTTTATATCCATTGCTATAACTGAGTAACTAAACATACTAAGTTGAGTAACATGCAGTTCCAGATGTTTTGGTGGTGGTATTTTTGTTGCTTTAGTATTTAGACCCAGCAAGATTACTACTTTCTCTGTGTTAAAATAACCTCAGCTAAAATTATTTCAGTGTTCTAAATCTGGAAACAGTGCAGCATAATGAAGCAACCCTTCATTTGTGCCTTATTAACTGCCACATAATCTTCATTTTCTTTTCTCACAAGGATGTTTCATGGCAGTATTTTGCAAGTGGCTTTGAGGTTCTTGGTTTTAAAGAGGCATAAAGGAGCAAAGGTCACCATGAGACCTCTACAGTCATCTTTTCTACATCTCATTAAAGCCCTCCTGTGTACTCCTTCTCCTTGCTGCTGCTTGAAGCAACAGAATTTTGCCTCCTTGACACTGCTTTGATAATGTGTCACCATTAGAGAACAGAGGCTTCACAGATTGGCCTTTGCATCACTCCTCTCTTGACTTGAAAGCTTGATATAAATGAAGTATAAATTGAATTACCTTCACAAAATTATCTGGGTGTTTAAGCTGTGTCTTGGGTACATGCCATGTGTGCTTTATTCCTTTGCCATTGGTCTCTTACTAACAAGGAGCTCCTAAATATGCTTTAGTTCTTAATACTTTTGTGTTGTAATTATTATATCCCCTTTTTCAATTGCGTTTTCCTTTCCTTCAGACATGTGATATGATCACATCCTTACCTGAATAGAGGTCTTATTTTGGAAGCTATAACCTCACTTTCTCAGTATTGTATTGCAACTGGTAATTTATACATGCACTATATATTAACAAAGGTGTTATTGTTATCAGGGTATTTGAATTTTAAAGATGTGATGTGCAGACAAAATTGTGTAAAAATCACTGAAACAGTTACAAAACATTGAAGTTTTCACATAATCCATGCATAGAAACAAAATGCAAATTCTGCAAATTTTTATTACTATTTTTATTTTATATTTACCATTAAAATATTTAGCTGAGCTTTCAGTGAGAAGCATTTACGTCTTAAGCCAATTACGTCTTGGCTTCTCATTGCAAATACTCTAGGGAAACATAACTGAAAGACCTCAGGGCTAAATGACATGCTATGTTAAATATGTAGCACTCAGCTGAGCCTTACTTTCTTTCTTTTCACTTCAAAGTAAGTGCGCAGAGGTTTGAACTAGATTAGCACCATCATATACAGGTAGGGGGCCTTCTTAATCAGCTGTTTTTCCCTCTTAAATCCCTGTTCCCCAGTTTCTTAAATTTGATGCACTAGCCATGTTGCATGTTAGCCAGAGGGCTGAAAAAGCTATTCTGAGCACATTTGATAAAGCTGCCCAAAGATTAAGATTTTTTTTTGGAATTGTGTGTATAATATGATCCCTTAGTGTATGTTTTAGACTCCTCAGTGATCTTAGTTCCACTATAGCTCTATTCTTGCATTAGCACTAACTACTTTCAAGTTAACACTCAAAAGGTGGAGAGTGGTAGCCTAATAATAATAATAATAATAATAATAGTAATAAATATTTATTTGTATCTCGTCTCTCCCTATTAGAAGATTGAGGCGGGTAACATCAAACCAAGTAACAGTTACATAAGCAATAAAAATCATACCCTTATTTACCACAACCCTCCCTCCCTCCCTCCCTCCCTTAAAAAGACAATACAATTATAAGATCCACACGTACAGTTCATTACAACAGAATTACAAAATTAAGCCAGAGTGTCCGTATTAAGAGGGGGGATAGGTAGGATGGGTGGACAATTCTATTCTTTTAGGAGGTCAGTCTGGGAAGGCCTGCCGGAAAAGATCTGCCTTGCTCCATCATCACTGCATTTTCACTTATAGGTAGTGTTGTTTGGATGGGATTGGGCTGGTGTATCTCTTTCTGTCAGTTTTCTTTAATCAGTTCACATAACACTGTAAAGTCAGCAGGACTAACTTTTGTTATCATTCTGTCGAGCAAATCTCTTGAAGCAGTGTGTGTTTATGTCCATGCAACTCTGGTGCTGCCTCTTAACTGTTTGCAGTGACAGTTACTTGGTGGATTATCTCCTCATCCTGTTTTGTTTTTCAGACTTTCTCTTGGTGCTGCTTAGGATAATTCATCACCAAAAGTGGGGGCAAATGCTGACTTACATAAGATGACAAAATTTCAGGGAAGAATGTAGGGTGAAAGACTTTAAACTTTGAATTTTAAATCTTTATCGGTTATAAGTCATCCATCCATTAACATGATCCTATTTTATTTACTTGCCTCCAAACATATTTACGTATCTGCTGGAGGTTAGCAAAGGAGGGGCTGAAAACTGCAGTTTTATGCCAGTTGCAGTGGAGAGGGCTTTTCTTTGCTTTTGCAGTTCACTATTTTCTATTCTAGTTAAAAAAAAATAGAGAGGAAAAAGCATGAAGTGTTCAGTTCCTCCTTTGTCAGGCCATGAAATCACCTTCATTGAATTCTACTCACTGGCCTGTGACTGCCAAACTAGTGCTAATGTGTAGGCATTTTGAATGTGGGAGAGGCAAGGATGTATTCAGATATTTAATAACTAGGAATTGGGGGAAAATGTATTTTTTTTTAAAATGAGCTTGTGCAGTTCACTGTGCACAAAACTTAAGTGTGGACATATCTTCTGCTTTCCTCTCACTGGGAAGAAAAACATGAGCAGCAGATTTTCCCTCCATCCTTTTCAAATTACTTTATATACTCATGTATGTCTAGAAATTTTAATCAAAAAATTGACTCCAAAAATGTGGGTTCACTTATCAATGGATCAATGTAAATACAGTCTTCCTTCCATATCCACAGATTCTGCATCCATGGATTTAACCTTCCATGGCTTGAAAATATATATATATTTAATTTCCAAAAAGCAAACCTTGATTTTGTCTCTTTATATAAGAGACGCCATTTTATTATGCCATTGTATTTAATGGGACTTGAGCATCCACAGGTTTGGGTACCCACAGTAGGTCCAAACTCCAGTAGATACCAAGGACCCACTTTAATGCACATTAACTCTTATCAAAAAAGGAACCACCCCCTTCGTTGAGTAGAGTGGCAAAAAGCAAGTGCTTTCTAAGGTCAAGTTACCACATTAAAGTTAAAGGCTATAATCATTGTTAATGTAATTGCTATTTTCTTTGGTTTTCCTGTTCATTCTTTTCCATATGTGTATATATTCGTAGCCTGTACCTAGCTGCCTAGTCCACACATCACACAGTCATGATTTACCATAGTTCCCACCTTATTTATCCAGCCTTTCAGTGTGTGCACAGTTAAGCCTAGTAGAATTTTGTTAGATACCTTGACAACATTTTCCTTTGCTTTGTCCTTTGTATACTGTGTTACAAGCCCCTAGGTTTTACCCTCAGCTTATCCACTGGTCATATCAAAATCCATGATTTTGACCACAAAACCTATTCTTGACTTATATATGGTATGCAGTCTACCTAATAGTCAAGTATATATAAGTAAGCTCAAAAACAGTATTTTTGAAAAGCACCCTTTTATCAGTGGGAAAATGACACTCTTCCATCTGTGGGAAAATGCATACAAAACTGCATATGCTAAGAAAAATACATAAGAATGTAAGTACATTAGGAAAAATGCATGCCACTTTGGAATTTCCATATGGGGCGTTAAGCTTGCAACCTGACGCAGAATAAGGAATAAGAGAAGTAACAGGTGAGCCTAATCTTTAGAGAGTAATTTCTTGGGCAATACCATTTTGTACCATTCCCTGTCATTGTTATCATTCTTAGTATAACATACAGTTCAGCTGATCACCATTTTTGACAAAAAGTGATTAATATAAATTTAGTAAATTAGGCATTATCCTTCACTTTCATAGCAGTGCATATAACACAAAAGATGATATAGCACACACATATAAAGTTCTCAGTCTACTTCAGTCTTTGCACATAATGCATGAATCATCTTGACTGAAAGTCTTATATGCAGCTTGGAGGTTGTGGGAGGTGATAACATAAAATTGTGTTTAATCTTTGGTCTGTGAAGACAGTAGACACTTAGGATTGGCATGGAATTTACTATGTTCCTGTCACATATTATGCCATCCAAAATATAATCATTTTTGGAGCAGCAGATCAGTGCCAAACAAAATTTCACTTTTGTGTTATGTCTGATTGCATACATAAGGAGACCTTGCACATATATTAGGTTGCTGAGTGTAGTGCAATGTAATGTTATTATTTAATGGAAAGACAAACACTGTAACAAAGCTAAATGGATGCAGTTAATAACTGAAATATTTGGAAGGAGTTGGGAGAGACTATGGAAGAAGCCAGTTAATTAGGATCTTGAAAGTAAAAATGGAGGCGAATTTGTGTATTGGAGGAAACACAGTATAGATATTAAATCTGGATATTACCTGAACAAAACAGAAGTGTCTGTATTGTATAAACTGAATGAAAATAAGAAAATTCAGCATGATCCTAAAGCTTGTTCACCTGTGTCATCTAGTCAAACATTTTTTGGATGTCAGTGCTGCATGCAGGATTTTAAGGATGTTAGCACATCAAAATATACAGCTTAGTTGGAAGTCAGATCAGACTTTGTGTTGACAAAATGAATATTGTTGTTTTCTTTCTGAGATCTCTTTTGGTGCCTCAAGTACTTTGACTTTCTTCACTAGTTTGGAATCCATCCTGGATGTGAAGCAGTGGCTGAGTTATCAAGTTAGTCATGCCCATGACAACTGGCCACTCTGAGTCTATTACTAACAACTCTACTTTGGTTTAGACTTGCATTAGAATGAAAATGGTAAAATGTATTTTATTCACATTGAATTCATTTTTGACTGTGTACTTAGGCTGAAAACTGTCTACAAATGGCACAGGAATAAGTGGGAACTTCTTTCTCATATATGCTGATTTAATGTTGTTAGCAAGTTGGGATGGCTTTTTATAAAATACCGTATATACTCAACTATAAGTCAACCTCATGTATAAGTTGAGGGCAAATTTTGGGGCCAAAAAAAAAACCAAACCCGTGGATAAGTCAAGGGTAAAATTTAGTGGCATGTAACAAAGGATCTAAAGAGTGAAGCAAAGGAAAACAATGCCAGAAAACTTACAAAATTATAGCAGGCATCACTGTTTGTGATCACACTAAAGGCTGAATGGATGAGAGAACAGAAGGGGGTCAGTGAATCCAGGACAGATTATGCTCTTGCCTTTCATCAGGGGATGGTTCCCTTTTTTATAGGCGTTAAAGTACAGGACTTGCATTGACCCGTGGATAAGTCGATCCAGGTTTTTGGAGTCAATTTTTTGACTAAAATTTCTAGACTTATACATGAGTATATACAGTAATTACATTCTAGAAGTGTTTTTTTTTAATTATTTTTGGAGAGAGGGGGAGAGAATAGTCAAAAAGCTCAATCTCTCACATTGTCTGAAGTGGTACATTCTACCCCATTACTATGCATGTGCAGATCCAGCCTCATTGTATTCCAAAGGTAGGAATCACACAGCCATTCAGATGTTGGACTGATGCTACCAGCATTCTTGTGTGTTGGATATACAGATTAGGGTTACTAGGATTCTAGTCCAACTGCATTTGGAAGGCCACATGATTCAGATCCTGATAGCAGAACAAGAAATAGCAGAAACAATTGCTGAATCCCAGCAGAAATCAAAATTCTCCAAAACCCATGTGTGGGTGGGGATTGTAGGAGCCTGTTGAGTGAAGATAGGGAACAAGCCTGTCAAACTACAAGAAATGTAATTTAAGAGTGTGGGAAAGCACCATGTTGCAATGTGGTAGAACACACTGGAGACTCTTGTTTCCAAAAGCTCCTTGGGCAGCATTTAAGCATTTTGTGCCTGGTACAAGACATTAACTCTTACCCCTTCCATTCCACATTTGCTCTTCTAAAGGTCTTGCAGATACTAAACAGCTATACATTTGTCTTGTGAAAGATTGTTGCTGACGAATGCAGGATATTATTTATTTTATTTTATTCATTTATAGCATGCCTTTCTCCAGATAGTGGGTGATAGTGGGACTCAAGGCAACTAACAACAGATTTACAACAATAAAAATTAAAAACAATGTAAATATTTAAAAATAGTGAAACAGTTTATGAAGTTAAATCATTAAACATTAAAAATATTAAAATACATTAAAGGCTATTAACATAAATCACCCAGTCCATTACAGACCATGATAGACTGACTCTGTCACTGTCACTCTAGTCTCTGTCTTTCTCATGCCTTCCTCTGTCTTGCTTGTTGCTAGCTCCTTAGAAAATTAGAGGGCTGATTTAGTACCACTCTATGACAAGGGATGCCTAAGAATGATCATGGCTACTGCCCTGGTCATTTCCTCATTCCAAAGATTGACCAGGGCTTTGACATGATCTCCTGCGAAGGCAGCAGGAAACTCCCCAAGAGCCATCAGAAATCCATTTGGATTTGACCCTGGAGCCCCTGGCTGGGATTGAACTCACAACCTTGCAACTGTGAGTGAGTGGCTGCTGTACTGGCATTTAACCAGGGCTCATCTTAATGGGTCCCACAGCCTTGCAGAGGCTCTGAGTTTCAGAAAGTCTAAATCTTACCAGGAAGTGATCTGTCCTTGACAGCATGTGCCCAGCAACATGAGTGGAGTCAGACAGCATTTGTAAGAGACCCATGGTTGTCACAGTGGACATGAAATCCTGAGCCACTTGCAACAGGGTAGTCTCAGCATGGATGTTGAAGTCCTCTAGCATCACAAGCCATGGGGACTCCAGTATCACGCCTGAGACCACCCCAGCTAGCTCAGGAAGGGAGACTGTTGTGGTGGGTGGCACACTAACAGACTCCCTAATCTGTCTTGGCTACCCATCTTTAAACACATTCAAACCCTGCAGACTGAAGGATACAGCACCTAGTCAGGAGGATATTATCCTGATAGATAATTGCAACTCCATCTCCTAGACCTCACCTTCTGTTGAACAGAAAATCCTTGCAGGCAAAACTAAGAGAGATTACCTCTCCCCCCAGCCTCATGCAACAAAGTCTTAGTAATACAGTATATGTTGCCATGTTCATCCAGGATCATATCCTGAATGGCAGCTGTTTTACCCGCCCTGATTGCTCGCTCAGAGGGGCGGGTTAGAAATAATAATAATAATAACAGTTATTATTATTACCACCCGTCCACTCAAGATTGAACAGCAGCAGCATTTTAGACGCTGGAGAGCTGATGCCATGGCTATCCAGATTATTTGGGAGGACAGACAGTTCAGAAGGTGACTAACACCCTGTTGTAAACTCTATCCCCATGATAATGCAATCATTATCATCAACCATTACCCTGTAAAATTTGAATGGCTGTTTCTTGAGTACCCTTCCTTCCTTTGTTGGAAACACATCTTCCCTACCCACAAAAATGGTTGTTTATCCCATCAAGGTAGTGTTTGTAAGCAGGTGAGGTTTTCTTTCCTGCAAAGTAGCAGCAGGACAGGCTTTTGACCTCATGAAGTGGCTCCCAAAAGGGGCACGCTCCCTTTAGTGTTGCCCCAGCAGTAATCCCATTTATATTCCTCAACCCAAGGTGCTAACCCAGTCAATTTGAGGAACCTGTTGAGACTGCTGTTTAGGCATCAGTGCAGCAAGGAGCAGCTCACTCTGCTGTGATGACAGAGTCCCAGAAAGAAGAAAGAAATGGCAGATGGTATGTGCAGTAGCTGGAACCATCACTCCCAGATGGTCTTTGGGTTCTCCTCTCTCAAAGGGTACCTTTGATTCCCTCCCCATAGAGAATGGATGTGGAGTGGCAATACAGGCAAATTGCTTGTTCTGTGTGCTAGTGCATTATTGGCTACTATAGTATTTCATTCTTCCATATTTATAATGTATTTTTGCAGAATGTATGTGAAAGCAGGTGCAAAGCTAGCTATGTTTATACTATCATTAACCATGCAGCCCATCTGCTGTTCTTTTTACACAGAAAGCTGTAGTTTGAGTTCCAGGGCAAAAGTACATCTCTTCCTCTAAAGTAGCAAATACTGTACTGTAGTTTGCTGACTGATGTTGCCAGAAACACCAGGGTGTGTTGATGGTTTGTGTGTTGCTGTGATGGTTAGTAGAGTATGGAACTATAAAATGTTTGTTCCATTATTTTTTACATTTGCCTGATTTCAAGCTAACCAAGGTATGTCACGTAAAATCTCCCATCTGAGATTGTTGTGTACAGAGCACCTGATGAAACTTACAGATTCTTGAAGATGCTTGGAACTCAGTGTGAAGTTCAATATAAAATATATTGAGAACATTATACTGTAGTTTCAGGTGTATTATGCAAGTCTGCCTGATCATTAACTAGTGTCTGAGAAGGCTGAGCTAGTGTGGATGTTGATCTAGAAACAAGTAGGGCAGAGCTATATGGACAGGCTAGCGTATCTGCTGAGTCCAGGACCTCCCATGGATACCAAAATCTGTGGATGTTTTAAGTCCCACAATAAACATAGTAACATGGTGTCCCTTATACAAAAATTACAAAATCAAAGTACTGTATGCTTTTTGGAATTTATAATTTTCAAAGATAATTTCAAACCATAAATGGTTGAATCCCTGGTTGCAGAATCCAGGAATATGGAGGGCTGACTACTGTAGGTTTTGCTTGGCAGTACTGTATAGCCTTCCAGTGAGCAGTCTTGGAAATATCTTCCTCTTTGAATATAGTTTGAACTTCAGATACCAAAAGGTTTCACTCCTTAAAAAGCCATATTTCAGTCAGACTTAAAACTTTAAAACTCGTTTTGGAATATTTGCTTTAAATATAGACTTAGAGCTTGGCAGAGATAGCTCACTCAGTAATAAAGATGGAAATGTGACTGTTTCTCAAGGTTTTCTAGTGGGAAAATGGAAGCTGTTTACTTTCAGTTGGTAACCTTCCACTACCAGGGTCATTTAGTTCCCCTGTTGGCCCATCTATTAGCTCATGTAGTGTCACCAGGATACTGGTGTAAACAAGCAATACTTGACAAAGTAAAACAAGCAAATAAACAAACATAAAACAACAACCAGCCCTGTCAAAGGCATACAGTCTAATACACACATACACATTTACATATGTAGGAAAAGGAAGGAGTGATACAAGAATAAAAAAGTAATGCAATACAAATTGTAAAACAAATTGTCCTGATAGCAATACAAAACCAATGCAATATAATATAAAACAAACTGATAAATATGTAAAGATTCTAATATAATATAGTAAAAGACAAAAAGCTTTGGAAGACAAATTAGTCTGTCATTGAGATTTAAAACAATGAGGAAAGGAGCATCCTGCAGATATTTGGGGAGGCAGTTCTGGGAATATGGAGCTGCAAGTGAAGGAAGACAAAGTCAAGGAAGAGGAAACTCTTGGTTGAATGAGAAGCTGAAAGTTCCTAGAACACAGATCTAAAGACAGGTTGGTATAAAGAAATCAGGGTCAAAAGATGGGAGAGGGCCGGGTTGTATAGAACTTTAAAAGTTGAAATTTTAAAAGTTAAACTAATGAAATAATGTATTAGCTGCTTCCTGGGTCTTCCATTTTCTCTTGTAGTGTTTGCATGGGTATTGCTAGGATCCTAAAAATAATACTAACAAGGGGAGATTGACTGACATTGAAATGTCTCTGTGAGCCTTCCTCCTTCTGGGGTCACTCACTAGAGACAACAACTCCAATTCTCCCTAAACAACATGGGAATCTGGCCTACACAATCCTATAGCAAACCTGTGTGGTCCAAATGTTTCTGACGAGATGGAATTCAGATATTGGGGACTGGCAAATGTAGTATTTGGGTGCAAAACCACATGACTCCAGCTTTAGTGCTTTTGGACAGTGTCGATAATATTAAATCTACAAAAAATCAAGTTATTTAAATCTATGCAGCATTTTTTCCTGTGAAATAGGTTTAGCAAGTCATGATTGAATAAGGTGTGCCACTGAACTAATTTTGAATATTATATTTAGTCCCAAAATTGGCACCCTCAAAGTTTTGTTTCATTGCAGAGAGGTTTCTTGATATTTCAGAGCACTGATAAAATGAAATGTCTCTTATTATAATTTAATGATCTCATTGTAGATTTCTCATTCATTAAAAAAACCCTCAACAACAACACTTTTAATTAATCTTTCTGGAAAAACAAAGATGATTGCTTTTGTATGTAATTTGTAATGCTAGTATCTGATTTCTAATTGACTTTCTGGATAGAAAAAGTCCTTTGCTCATCCCCAGGAAGCACAAAACATGGCAGATTGCCATTCCCCATGTTTCAAGCATGCACAAGATATACACAATGTATACACAAAAGAATCTGATTATTGAAGCATAAGCCTGCATCTGCATTGCAGAATTAAAGCAGTTTGACACCATTTTAACTGCCATGGCTCAATGCTCTGGAATTTTGAATTTTTAGTTTTGTAAGATATTTATCCTTCTCTGTCAGAGAGTTCTGGTGCTACAACAAACTACAAATCCCAGGATTTATAGGATGGAGCCATGATGGTTAAAGAAGTGTCAAACTGCATTAATTCTGCAGCGTGGCAGCAGCTCAAGGTGTGTTTAAAATATTTGATATTTAGCATATCTTACAGTTAATGCTAGCATGTGAAGCAATACAATTTTTTTTTCAAAATCTTACTAGCATGTTAAATGACAAAAAGATAAACATTATTCCTTTTTTAATGGTATTAAATCTGATCTTAAACATTTCTCTGGAGTGTTTACGGGGGGGGGGGAGGTGCTTGTGCTGGTTTCTATCAGCTTGAAGTTTCTTTCTTGAAAAACAGCGGAGAGTGTGTTCAAAACTTGACATGCTGCCAAGAAGCAACTGAATTAGTAAGGAACCCATGAGAATTCAAAGGGCCAGATGAGCTATAACCAGAGCACAAGAAGTTACTTCTAAAAAGAAATTATTTAGCATTTTCTTTGAATTCCTCCCTTACTGTTCACAATGGAACAATTATTTACTTCTCTGTTTGTCAAAAATAACTAAAATAATGATAAATCCTGAGTTCTTTAAACCATTGGCCTGTAGTTGAAAACACACAACAGTGCATGAGTCATAGCACAAGCCTGCTCTAGAACTATGTGATACTCTTCCATTAGTAACATCACAACCTTTAAAAACTTACAAAAAGATTTGCAAAAAGATTGAAATTGTGCTTTATTAAATCAGAATCACAATACATTGCCTATACTTACTGTATATATTCAATTATAAGTCAACCTCATGTATAAGTTGAGGGCAAGTTTCGGGGTCCAAATTATGGTTTTTGCTATGACCCATGGCTAAGTCGAGGGTAAAACTTAGGGGCATATAGCGAAGGGATGAGAGAGTAATGGGGGTCAGTGCTTCCAGGACAGATTATACCCTTGGAATGGTTCCTTCTTTTAAATAAGAGTTAAGATACAGTACTTACCTTGACCTTTGGATAAGTTGACTTAGTTCTTTGGGTCAAGTTTTTGACCTAAATTTCAAGACTTATACATGGAGTATATACAATACTACTTGTAAGCTGTATCTGTAAAAGCCCTTAAACTTAGTACTCAAAGACCAAGTCTGAAGGAGAAATGTTGGTGCTTTTTAAAGGCTCCAACAGAATCAAAGCCATGAATGTCCATAAACATAGCATACTCCCTGCATTGGATCTTGACACTACCGCCTTTATCCTCATGTAGTTTTCCCCTACCTAGTTGTGGGCAAAATCTTACTACAGTGAGCCCTTGGTATCTGCTGGGGTTTGGTTCCAGGACCCCCTGTGGATAACAAAATCCGTGGTGTCCCTTTACAAATAATGACATAGTAAAATGGTGTCCCTTATATAAAATGGCAAAATCAAAGTTTGCTTTTTGGAATGTCTAAGTTTTTTGAATATTTTAAAGCCATTAGTGCTTGAATCTGTGGATAAAGAACCCGCGGATATGGAAGACCAATTGTATAGTACTTCTGTTGTAATATTACCAGTGTTTCTAAATTTACCACAAATATGTGCAGTATTTTTAGTGTCCTCATTCTCAAGTCTTAACTTCCGCTGTTGCACAATAACTTGAAATTCCTGTACTGTTCTTACAAAATTATGGGATGCATTCAGAACCTTTTACCTGAAGATGGTAAAATGTGTGTGTATGTGTGTATGTTTGTGTGTATGTATATATATATATATGTATATATATATATATAAAGGCTTCTTCATAAAGTTTATTGGTGTTGTTGAGATGTGGTTAAATCTTAGGAATACTAAAAGGATTCTTTCTGGATACATGTCTAATAACCTTTGTGAAGGCAAAATCCAGTTGCAGGCCTCTTCTGCTTATTCAACATGTTACAGAGCAGAGCACTGTTGAAAACTGGAAACTGTTGAGGTGTGGAACCCTGTCTTTAAGATCGCTGGGGTGATGATGAGGCTGCTGTGAGTGTGAGAAACTGGCATGCACAGTTGTTAGAGTACATAAGATGGGGAGGGATGGTTGGGGAAAGCGGGATGAGGATCACAAAGATTTCCGAATGAAGTATAACTGCATGAAGCTTACAACAACAATCCTCTTCCTTTTCCATAAGGACATTTAGAAAAAGAAAGGATGGGCTGAGTGGCAAAGCAAAGTAGTTTTGGTTGCTACCAAAAAAGTGGAGTGTCAAAAAACAGGTGATAACTACACTGAGCTTCCATCCCGACTGCTTTCTGTATCAGATAGCAAAGAACTTTACACAGTGTTGGTTGTCATTTAAATTTAAATTGTCATTTAATTTAAATATTTATATGAAAGTGTGCAAGAGGGAGGCAATTCAGCTTGGATAAAAGGGGTGAAAGGCTTTGAAAGCAACTGTCAAATCACTCTTGTAGCTATACAGATGAAATGTGGTCTATTAATTCTTTCATTTAGTTAATTATTGTAAAATCAGTGTGATATGGGTAACTGCTAGATAGATAAGCCAACAGTGAAAGGCAAAATGAAAGCCTGGAATTCAGTACTATTTCTTAGCATTTATTTTCTGTGTTTCAAGGATGTTCAAAACAAGAACGAAGATTACAAATTGTACCAGCAAAGAATTTTATTATTATTTTTAAAACAATCAAATAATGGACTTTTAAATCTTCTTCCTCCTCCTCCTGTTTTTTGTTCTTGTTCTTTAAAAAAGCTTCCTTTAAAGAAATCAACAGGCAGCTTGACTTCAAATTCTAGCAATGTGGAAAATACATCAACCCCAGACTATTTGTGAGAAGCATTTTAGTGTGTGTGTATGGCCACTGCAGAGTTCCGTTCTCACTAGTTTGTTCAACCAGCTACCTGCCTTGTTCAGGAACACTGTTGTTTTGTAATTGTTGATGTTCAAAAATGAGTAGCATTTGTTTCTACCACAGTATTTCTTAACCTTTTGCCTGTCAAAATTTGTGAAAGATTAGCTGCTTTATTGAAAATATTAATAAAGACACAATGGGGACAGTAAGGGCAGATAAGGGCAGATTTCTGGATAGGCAATTTCTAGCAGAGTTAAAGCCTCAGACTCTGTTGACATCATGGGGAAGAATGTAAATCTCAACAAGTGCTTAAAATGAATGTATTGTATGTATATTTTGTAAACATCATTGGTATTATATTACTGAATATTATATTCCACATATTATATTAACTTTTCAAAAATGTTTGTAAAATGAGCTAAATAATAATAAAACCCTTTGGCTCTTCAAATTCTTTGAGCTGTGGCTGATAGCCAGTTTCCTGGAGATGAAGTCCAGAGTCTCTGGAGGGCCAACATTGATTGAGAGCCAGTGATCTTAGAATTACAATTTTGTGGTGTGCTGTGTCTAGGAATAGCAGAGCAAACTAGACCATATCAACATGAAGGCTTATTTGTCTTATCTCTTTTCAGCACCTTCCAGATCTTTAACATAAACTGTGATATACGGTATGTAGGAATTATTGGCCCATCTGGGCTTGTACATTCAATTGTTTCTCCAGGCAATGCCCTGCATTCTATGCTTTCATTGAATATCTATGCTAAAACTGAGGAGGAAGTTCTTCATTCAGGTGACACTGTTTTGCTCTGTTCAGTATCCTTTAGGGCAGAATTTGGTTGTAGTACTTCCTTGGGTAGGATTTCCTTTTTGGAACTAGAACTACCATAACAGATGGTTCTTGAGACTGTTGGTGCCCTATGACAAATTGCTATGATACGATACGATCGTGATTAAATAAATGTGAGACTGCTGTTTGTTTCCTTGTTGCTCAATATTTTAAAAAAGTATTTTCTTGTTTTCAAAGTTTGCACAGTCAGCCCTCCTTATCCATGGATTTTTTTATCCATGGATTCAAGCATCCTTGGCCTGAAAATATTTTTAAAATGTACAAATTTCCATAGGCAAACCTTGATTTTGCCCTTTTGTATAAGGGGCACCATTTTACTGTACCATTACATTACATTTAGGGAGGAACCTACTACAGCCTATCAAGACCAGGCTGGCACAGACCTCCCAGAGGGCCTTCTCTGCGACTGCTCCCAAGCTCTGGAATGGTCTGCCGGATGAGATGCGTCTCATGACATCTTTAGATTGCTTCAAAAAAGCCCTAAAGACGCATCTCTTCCGGCAGGCCTTCCCCTGAAATTTCCTATCTCCGGCTTCGGTTCCAGACTTTGATTTCCTGCTTACTCCCATGTTTCTGATCCCCACTTATGACGTGGCCGCATAAGGAAGGGTTAGGATGCTGTTATATGTTTTTAAATAATTACTGTTTTAATCACTGCCGGTTTAATCTATTTTTAAGGGGTGGGAGGTTTGGAAACGGGTTATGGGATTGTTTTAATCTATGTTTTTTCTTTTACTTGTACCCCGCTCCGAGTGTATGAACAGAGGAGCGGGCTATAAATAAACTATTATTATTATTATTATTATTATTATTAATGGGACTTAAGCATCCACGGATTTTGGTATCCACAGGGGATCCTGGAACCAAACCCCAGTGGATACCAAGGACCCACTGTACTTGTAAATTGGATATTTAGATATTTCTGTTAAAAAAGTAAGTTGTCTTCAAAGGTATTTGAAGGGTAGAGAGCCATGGCATGGTAAGCTGCCAACTTTTCTCTAGATAGATCTTTCCTTTAACTAGGTCTTTTTCTCTCTCTTAGAGTGAAATATAACTCTACTGCATAGTCTGCAGCATGGAATCACAAACCCTTCTGACTTGTTCCTATCATCTGCGGTTTGTTATTTCCTTGCTTTAATAGGTCAGTGTTGCTAGTAATTTACAGGTTACAGTTGCTCTTTGTTTCCAGTTACAAGGTGGTGAAAAACCATGATTTCAAAATGGGAAAGGACTGATATCTATCTTACTGCTGCATATATGTTTCACTCTGGCCGCTCATGTCATGAACCATCTTCATAAATGACAACAGATTTTTCTCACTTGTCCAATCCCCTACCCAGAACACCTTGATATTCCACATCACTCACATAACCAGAAGTGTATAATACCAACTGTGAATAAACACAGTAAACTAAAAAGGAAGCAACATGGGAATCGTAAAGAACAATCTTTTTTCTCTCTAAATCTTATTATGTTCCTTGTATCTCATTAGCTGTATCATTTAAGGTGGGGACTCAGCAGCCTGGGTGTTCTTACCCTCTGTGTAGTAGGTCAGCCATCTGGAACACACTATAGAATACAATCCAGCTGTTGGAATCTGGAGCTTTTAAACTGCATTTCATTTGTTCTTCACTTGTGTTCTGCTTCTGTCATCCCTCTGCTGGTAGTTCGCTTAGCTTTGGGGGCTGGCTCTTGAGAAACTTATTGTCAGTTTACCAAATGTTTGCCAAAAGGCCACTTTGCATTTAAACTTGCAGTTTCCACTAATTGATTTTTACTTCCAGTAACATCAGACTGAAGAGCCATTATTCATGGAAAGACAAGATGGTGCTGGACCAAACAGGCTTTTTGTCTTATGCTGTTAGTGGACCAACCTTCTTTTCTCACAGTGTTTGGTCAGAAGTGTGTGGGAATTCCATAGGTAGAATAGCAGTCTCTTACATCTTCCCAGCTAACCTTTTAAAAAAGGCTTAGGTATAGAATGCACTAAAATAATACAGTAATTGCTTCATTAGTATTTTGAGTTTAGTTGATTTTGTCAGGATTCACAGTTACTTTTAATTGTGAGCCTATATGGTGTAGTAGTTGGAGCATTGGACTACAGTTCTGGAGATCAGTGTCCGAATTGGCCATGGAAACCCACTGGATGACCTTGGGCAAGTCACATTCTGTCAGATCCAGAGGAAGACAAAGGCACTCTGAACAAACGTTACCAAAAATAAACCCTGTGATAGGTTAACCTTAGGATCACCATAGGTTGCAAACAACTTGAAGGCACACAACAAAGTATTCTGTCCATGCGTTTGCACATGTTCTGTGTGTTAAATGGTGTAATTTGAAGCAGTTGACTTTACTGGAGGAAGTGGGGAACTGTACTTAGAAACTCCATAGGCAAAACACAGAGTAACAGTGGTCAGTGATATTGGTCAATTATACTGTATTACGTGAAACTCTGTATTTTGCTGTATTTTGTTCCTAGTACCTCCTTTGCTTAGCAGGCAAACTATGTTTCATGGCTTTTGGTTAAGTATGTGTATATACCTTCGAGTCACATGTCTGCTTATGGTGACTCCATGAATTTCATAGGGTTTTTAAAGGCAAGGAATACTTGGAGGTGGGTTTGCCAGTTCCATCCTGGGAAATATACCCTACAGCACTTGATACCCATTGGCAATCTTCCAAGCAAGCACTAACCAGAGCTGACCCTGCTTAGCTTCCAAGATCAGACAGGGTCTGCTGCTTTTAGGCTATTTAGATAGATTTTGGAGAAGTGAAAGGTATATCATTAAGAACTGCTTAAGGTTTCAATCTGCCTAACTGCTACCGAAAGGAAGCCTGGTCTTATATTTTAAGACAGTGAAAAACTTCTACAAAGGAATGTTTGCTGATTGAAAAAGTTTACATTAAATATACTATAGTTTAACTTAAATTCCAAACAAAGAGGCCCTAAAACCCACTATTATTTTTATAGAGTTCAGTACAGTACATTTACACCAGGAAAGCAAATTAGGTTTTCTGACAGGATGTCACTTGATAACAGGAAACCAGAATACTTGTTTTATTCCCGTTTGAGCATATGCCTCTACAGAAATGCATGTTTTATTTGCAAATTTAAACTAGTAGATAGTCTACATGTTTAACAAGGAAATAGTTTTGACAGCACCTGTATTTTGTTCAGGTATAACAACATTCATCTTCATACTGAACTTTAGTCTGAAATCTGTTCCAAAATCAATAGAAAGCATAATCAAGAATTACTTAATAGTAGCCTGAGGATCTGTTTGCTTATAGAATACAAGAACTACGCACCGGTTTGACACAGTTCAGATTCTTGGTGATGACTACATGAAGTTTCATTTTCTCTTGCCTGTGTTGCTCTACTAGCAGGTAATGATACTTGGAAGTTGGCAGACAGACTGAAAATAAAACTCTTTTTAGGTGAGGGGAGGGGGTAGAGGGAGGGTTCTTGTGTTTTATATGTGATCTTTCTATACCTATGCAACATATCTTATGCCACAACATAGCTGACTAGGTTTTGGTGGGAGCCCTATCCCCTTATTCCAATGTGCACATTTGAAGGGTTTGCTCCCACATTTCCCACTCATTTCAAAGAAACTACCTCGTTACACAGTATGTACTGCTAGATATAATCAGAACAGAAATTGCAACTGATGCAAAGGAAGACTGATAGCATAAAATGCTATCTTGCTCTTTCAAAACTAGGTGTTTGCATTTAACCAGAAGCATCAACAGATGCTGCCAGCTACTCTTGTGTTCTATAGACAGGATTATGGATGATCTAGAGATGTGGTGGGCAACTATGGAGATTGCAGGGATGTTTCTTAACACCACCTCTGAAAATTGGCAGAAAGCTATTCTTAACCAGAAATTATTTTCAATTTCTATTTTCTGCTATTTTCAGCTTATCTTTTCATTTTGGGGCAGGGTGTTTTAAGTCTTAATGCAAGTGGCAGATATTTTATCAATTTGAGGACAATTTAGCCTTGCTCCCTCCCCAACGGGGAGCTTTTGATTAGGGTTTAACAGCCACAAAAAAAAAAAAAATCCTTGCTGAATAGCATGGGGCTCACAGGCTGCAGTTTCTGTGCCTCAAAATTAGGATGTCTAGGATCTCAGCTCATGTTTTGCACCTAAAGAAGGTAAAGCAGAATATCTGACTCTTGCTTGTCCTGTAGGAGTGGAAGAGGAAAATGCTAGTAGGAATATTTCCATCTTGTAATGTGTCCTGTGTTGAAAATATTTTGTAGCTTCATCCTCTGAGAAGACTTGTGTCCACAAAATCTTTGGCAGCTTGGGGTGACTTTAGTTGTATGTAACTGTTACAGCTGAATAGGGGTGATGGTGTTGTGTACATATCTTGACCCTCCAAATACAGTACAGTGGTCCCCCGGGTTACGAAATTAATTCGTTCCGGCCCCTTTTTCGTAAGCCGAAAATTTCGTAACCCGGGGCCTATTTCCAATAGGAAATAGGTAATCCGTTCCGGCCGGCCGGAGGGGAAGGGAAATCCCTTCCCCTCCGAAGCCTGGCCTGGCGGGGGCCTCCTGGCTGAGGAAAGGAAGGTCCGATCCGGTGGATCGGGCCTTCCATTCGTCACCCGCGGAGGCCCAGGCTGGCTGGGGAACGTTCGCTTCCCCAGCCAGCCAGGCTTGAGTCCCTTCTCCTCCGAGGCCAGGCTTCGGAGGAGAAGGGGCGGCCTTGGATCCCTTCTCCTCCGAGGCCAGGCTTCGGAGGAGAAGGGGCGGCCTTGGGTCCCTTCTCCTCCGAGGCCAGGCTTCGGAGGACAAGGGGCGGCCTTGGATCCCTTCTCCTCCGAGGCCAGGCTTCGGAGGACAAGGGGCGGCCTTGGGTCCCTTCTCCTCCGAGGCCAGGCTTCGGAGGACAAGGGGCGGCCTTGGATCCCTTCTCCTCCGAGGCCAGGCTTCGGAGGACAAGGGGCGGCCTTGGGTCCCTTCTCCTCCGAGGCCAGGCTTCGGAGGAGAAGGGGCGGCCTTGGATCCCTTCTCCTCCGAGGCCAGGCTTCGGAGGACAAGGGGCGGCCCAGGCTGGCTGCGGAACGTTCACTTCCCCAGCCAGCCAGGCCTGGGCCTCCGCGCCTATCGAAAGGAAGGCACGATCCCATGGATCGTGGCTTCCTTTCGTTAGGCTTGCCCCCCAAGCCCGGCTAGAGAAGGGAATCCTCCCTTCTCTAGCCGTGCTTGGGGGGCAAGCCCGGCTAGAGAAGGGAAGCTTCCCTTCTCTAGCCGGGCTTGCCCCCCAAGCCTAACGAAAGCAAGGCACGATCCGATCGGATCGTGCCTTGCTTTCTCTTCGGGGCGGAGGCCTAGGCTTGACAGGCTGGGGAAGGTCCCCAGCCAGCCAAGCCTCTGGGCCTCCGCCCCGAATGGAAAGCAAGGCAGTTCCTTGCTTTCTCTTCGGGGCGGAGGCCCAGAGGCTTGGCTGGCTGGGGACGTTCCCCAGCCAGTCAGGCCTGGGCCTCCGCCCCGAAGCGAAAGCAAGGCACGATCCGATCGGATCGTGCCTTGCTTTCGTTAGGCTCCCAGGGCCAGGCTTGGCTGACTGGGGAACCTTCGTTCCCCAGTCGGCCAAGGCTGGCCCTGGGCGCCTAACGAAAGCAAGGCACGATCCGATCGGATCGTGCCTTGCTTGGCCTTGGAGAAGAAGGGATGGCCCCGCGATGGCCGTCCCTTCTTCTCCGAGGCCGCCGGAAGCCTGGCCTCGGAGGAGAAGGGACCCAAGGCCGCCCCTTGTCCTCCGAAGCCTGGCCTCGGAGGAGAAGGGATCCAAGGCCGCCCCTTGTCCTCCGAAGCCTGGCCTCGGAGGAGAAGGGACCCAAGGCCGCCCCTTGTCCTCCGAAGCCTGGCCTCGGAGGAGAAGGGACCCAAGGCCGCCCCTTGTCCTCCGAAGCCTGGCCTCGGAGGAGAAGGGACCCAAGGCCGCCCCTTGTCCTCCGAAGCCTGGCCTCGGAGGAGAAGGGACCCAAGGCCGCCCCTTGTCCTCCGAAGCCTGGCCTCGGAGGAGAAGGGATCCAAGGCCGCCCCTTGTCCTCCGAAGCCTGGCCTCGGAGGAGAAGGGATCCAAGGCCGCCCCTTCTCCTCCGAAGCCTGGCCTCGGAGGAGAAGGGATCCAAGGCCGCCCCTTCTCCTCCGAAGCCTGGCCTCGGAGGAGAAGGGATCCAAGGCCGCCCCTTCTCCTCCGAAGCCTGGCCTCGGAGGAGAAGGGATCCAAGGCCGCCCCTTCTCCTCCGAAGCCTGGCCTCGGAGGAGAAGGGATCCAAGGCCGCCCCTTCTCCTCCGAAGCCTGGCCTCGGAGGAGAAGGGATCCAAGGCCGCCCCTTCTCCTCCGAAGCCTGGCCTCGGAGGAGAAGGGATCCAAGGCCGCCCCTTCTCCTCCGAAGCCTGGCCTCGGAGGAGAAGGGACTCAAGCCTGGCTGGCTGGGGAAGCGAACGTTCCCCAGCCAGCCTGGGCCTCCGCGGGTGACGAGGCCGCCGGCGGAGGAGAAGGGACGGCCATCGCGGGGCCGTCCCTTCCTCTCCGAGGCCGCCGGCCTTTTTTCGTATCCCGGGGATACGATCGTAAGCCGGGGCCATTTTTTCCGGCCCCGGCTCTTTCGTATCCCGGGATTTTCGTAGCCCGGGGGATTCGTATCCCGGGGGACCACTGTACTTGATATTGTAGAAGCCTGCAGATTGCACCTGATGAGGATTTTACACTTTAATCACTTCTGGCACAGCCAGTCACAAAAATAAAGGACCCAATGAGCTGATTTTCTCAGCAACATGCACTTAGGGAGCAATGATGACACTGACAAAATTCCATCAATATGCCATAATAACTTCTGGGTGATAATTATTACTTTACGATACCTCCTTATAAGGCATAATCTTCAGACTTCTACAATATCAGGTATTCGGAGGCTCAAGATACACAGGGAAAAATGTATAAATCTAGATAGTGACTACATAGAAATAAGTTAATAACTACAAATCAAAACAAACTTTCTGTCAGTTTTTTTTTTAAAGGTGATCATTAAAACTTTTGGATACCCACTCGTATGCGTATGGTTTTTATGACCTCCTATTTCCAAAGTGTTAGTATACAGTCCTTCCTAATATCTCATCAACACAACAAAAGAATAAGTAATATTCTCCTGTTGGTGCTGTTTTTTTTAACTGAAGAGACAAAATAGACCTACTGTCTTCCTGTGATACACAGGGATAACTCTTTCCCAACTCCTTCCCCCAATCCAAAATATTATGACTTAGGTAGGCTCCTATCCTTCCAGTTTTGCAGCTCTGTTCATTAGGAATTCTGTGCCAGTATTGTACTCCATTTAGAGAAGTCTCTCTGCCAGATGCTACCAATGAAGTTAAGTTTTGTTTTAAGCAAGGGTGTAACGTGCTGTTTTCAAGCCCTGCCTCTGGCTTCCCTTCTGTCTGTTTTGGCACACATCCCTTTAAACTTCCTGCAAATGTGGGCTAGCATAATAAACGCTAAACCTACCCAATGGAATGCTAGATGTCCTAAACTCATTGAATGTCTGCTGGCTGATGAACTAGGGTCTGCTTTACAGGCTTAAATGCTGTACAAACAGACAAATAGACTAGTTGCAAGAGAACCTCATAGAGGTGTGATCTTTTGACTACTTAATATTAATAGAATTCAGACTAGAAGACTTTCCCAGGTGGTGATTTTAGGGAAAGTAAATGCTTAGGTACAGGGACTGCCCCAAACCTTTTCATGCCTGTAGCAAAGAACAAATGACATTCCACTTCATTCTATATAGGACAGCTGTGACTGGGTTGCTCAAAACTTGAAATAGTGTCCTTCACCACACCTGAGAGTAGCAGACTAAATTAGAGATATAAAAGAGGCCTCAAAGGACACATAGTTCTCCTCTTTTCTGAGAGGGAAAGGCCCAGGATTCAGCAGGAATAGCTGTGGGAACTTCTGAGGCCACTACTCCCACTCTCTTCTCCATAAGATGCTCATATAAAGCCAGTGGTTTGGCAAAAAACAAAATAGGAGACAGGCTCCATGTGCTGATAGATGGTCACTTCTTTAATTTTTTATATTCGTTTAAAAAGCTTTTTTTAAGTAATAAGAAAATAAAGACCATCTAGCAGCATGTGGGGCTTGTTTCCTATTTTGTTTTTGTTGGAGCATATGCTTATCAGTTCTCTCCTTTAGTGATCTGGCGACCAATATGTGGGCAGATTATTCTTGTACCTCAGGTATGTAAAAGGCCAGGCTTAATGGCATGGAATTCAAGCTGTCACTTCTAATAAGCAGAATTGTCACTGTAGGATCAACTGAATGCAGGATTAAGTCTCTCTGTTCTAATGCCTTGGCAGAAATGGGAAAAGGAGTTGGATAATGATAGCCAGGAAAATAATGGAAGTAAACACTATGGAAGGAGTATGCAACCTGATGCAAACCCAGCTTGTTCTGAATGGATGGCACTGGTGCTTTGGGCCCATAACTAAGCTATATAAGCAGTATGGATTAAAAGCATAACCACTCTCCAAACTGTGAAAATTCAAATGCTTTTTCCCTGGAACCAATGTTTTAATTCTCCTCTCTGTGTCTTGTATTTCTTGAGTTCTCATGACACTACGGTGAATAACTTAGGAATTTGCCATCCTTTTTGCACCATTACAACAGCTAATATTGATCATAAATATACACATTTAAGATAGGAAAATATGATGAGAGGCTGTTCTACTGCTGTGTGTTTCACCCATACAAGATGTGGGAAGAAAATACTATATTGTATCATTCATGCTGGGTATCATTGGTGCTAGTAACATGCTACATAGCACTTTGGAAAAAGGGTGTGTAAGGAATTGACTTTTTCCTGCTGAGCAGCTGGAAAAAAGGAGGTGGTGTCTGGTTTATTTTCTCAATTTCAAAACACTTTGCCTCTATTTGTGTGTGTGTGTGTGTGTGTTCTGCTGGATCACTGAATCTAGGGTAGGATGTTTCCAGAGGCTTGTACCTGGATGATTTAGGTGGACCCAGCAGTATCTTGGGGTTGAATGATATCATGCTGGATGAGAAGTCTGTGACATACAGACACACAGGCTATGAGGGTTAACTCTGTTGCCAAAACTTCATAGGATAGTATCCTGCATTTTCTAGTTGACCAAAGTGATGTTCTTATTGGAATATTTATGTTGGCACAGAAGCCTTATTTGGTGGTTTGTCACCAGAATACAAAAAACAAAAGTGACCTAAGATCGCAAACCAAATTGCTGGTTTGACTAATGCTTTGATGAAGTTATCTCTGATCCATTGAGTTTGCACAAAAATAAACACTGTGGTCTTGTGCCACCTTGGTTTCTCTGCATTTTTGTCCCTTCCTGTTGTTGGTGTTGCCATGTTGTACCACATGAAATATCACTGTGTTACCATGTTGTACAATTATTTCTGAGAATTGGTACTTGATTTATGAAAAAGTGGCAGGAACACTTGGGGCTGGATTTGAAAGAGGACCATAATTTAAAGATAAGAGCATGTGTGCAATACATCCTAGGTTTAAGTTCTGGTGAGCTTCTACCAAGTTGCTGACAGTACAAAAGTGATATGGCTCTATGTGAAATAGTTCCCTATGTTCCTTACTCTTTGTAGCTTAAAAGGTGCCCTTCTGAATAGCAATGCTCATTCCCCCATAGGGCAAATCTGATTTGAAAAGGAATTTTGAAAATGGAGTTGAGTTTGAAAATCAATTTGTCATGTAACATAGGGAGTCTGCTGCTTTAAAAAAATCAAAGAAACGATAAGTACAACCATCAAGAGTCAGTATTTGGACCTTGATTGCAGTATTCTGGCAGTTTGTCAGATTTTTATGTCTATTTTAAGATTTGTTTGTTGCCACAAAAGGTATAGTAAGAGAAAACAATTCAATAATAGTTTACTATGTGGTAGATTGGAGACTTCTGTACCTGTTAAAGATTGTACAAATAGTGTTATATATGGTAAAGCACAGCCTTGTGCATATATATATGACGGCATCTATAATGTGGGGTGTGTCTGTGATTGGAGTGGGGAGAACCTTCATTAGATTTGACACTCCCTACCAAAGTAACATTTTTCCCACCTAAGATTTGCTACAAGAAAATGTGCAGTTTGTCTTAAGTATTTGCACATTTCCTATACTTACAGGATATTTGAAAGAAATAAAGTACACACAAAACATTGTATATGTTTTAAAAGGTGAATGGTAAAATATGCATGATTGGGGAAAATGCACAGAACTGCTTTAATTGGTGGGGAAGTTGCATTAATTATAAATTACTCAAATAAATGCACATAATAGAAGAAAGGCTTTAAAATGGTGCAGAGTTCAGTACAGAAAGGAAATGCAAAGGACAGTTTCCTTGTAGTGACATTTGCTCACATTAAATGTGGCTTATGTGTCTGAATGTCTGTTTTTGGATGGGGGGGGTGCCTTTTTCTAGCCTTTTGTGTTCCACCCTAAACCTGCTCTGCTAGCAGCAGTCAAGCAAAGAAGGGAGGAGACAATTCAGAAAAAGAAGATACAGCTGCCCTGGGCTCCCAAGGGAAGGAAAAGGAGGGTGCATTCCATCTGTGAGCACACCCTCATTTCTTTCCTTCTCCAAGTGGGAGGTCGTTGCTGCTTCATCATCTGAATGATTTCCCCCTCCTTCCCAATAAGCAGCAGAAACTTAGTCCCTCTTGGGGTTGGAAGGGTTGTGGGAAGGACACAGAACAGCACCTCACCTATTAGATGTAGGAGCTTGGCCAAAATCTCTTGATTGAAAAAAAAATAATGGGAAGAAAATATTGGTAGGAATGGGAGAAACTTGCAGAAACAGGCTGGGAAATTTTCACATCCCTAGTAACTGACACACCTTTACCTACCTATATATATCAGTTCCTATATAGATCATGTTCATTTATTAGCTGTTTATATAAGAGTTGTTCAAATAGCTGGTCAAAGTGTTTATATGCACAATACCATACCTAGCAGCTGCATGGAAAATTACCTTTCCACTATCAGATATCCATACCTAATGTGCAACCTAATGTGTGCTGCCTTTCTCCCAGGTGGGACCTTTTCAGATTTCAGATTTCCTCCTATCTTTGCAGATAGAAGAACCATAAAAAGTGGGAAATGTGCAAGTTGTGCCTGAGTCAAATAATAATACTCTACACACTTGGCTTTCAGATTAGGACCCAAGACTGAGCATTAATAGCAGATTTAGAACATCTGAGCAGGTCTTTAGATTTCTGTGCTTGTTATAATACAGGAATTGGAGTTTACCTCCCTTCCTAGGTTTGATTTTTCTTTTTCATCACAAGCATTAAGGAGCATTTTGTTGCACATTAGGTATGGATATCTGGTAGTGGAAAGGTAATTTTCCAGGCAGCTACTAGGTATGGTATTGTACATATAAACACTTTGACCAGGTATTTGAACAACTCTTGTATAAGCGGCTAATAAGTGAACATGCACTGATCCTTGCGGGTATCTTATCGTACATATAGACAAATGGATTGTGTGCTCTCCCCCCCCCCCCCCATGATGATGGCTTCTTACAAAGGAAGCACACATTGATTTCTGAGTAAATTGATTCACAATCTTGCTTTACAGCTACATTTTATTGATTTTATTGAATTATTTTATGAACCGTAATGATACGGAATCTTAGTCTATTATGCTGAATAGAAGCATTTCTGTATGACTTTGTATACAAATTATTTAGCACATGAATCTATGATGATTTCTTCCCTATTTTTGCAATACAGTGAACTTAGGCTAGCACAGGCTTCCTGTCCAAATGAACTGATTGTTTCTTTGGTATATCATCCTTTGCATTTTTGGTGTGTGTTTGTGGGGTGGTTATCCCATGTTTTTGGTTTGGTGTTGCTAATTTAAATCTGTTTCTGTCTCAACTAAGTCTCTAATAAGAGCAAACTGGAGAAGTTACTGTAAAGATGTGTCTTCCTGTTGCAAGGTTTGTTTGTTTGTTTTGCTCTGTTTCACAGTGAAAAATTTAGATCCTGCAAATACCTTATTTTTTGAAAAAAAATTTTTTTTATTAAGTGTTTTCATAGAATGATGGTAGGTTATCCCCTCCCCTTCCCTTTGCTCTGGCAGATAACATTTCATGCTTCAAAATACAATCAAACCAGTCTCTCAAGTATCTTCTTGGGAGTTTAAAAAATTCTATTTATTTATTTATTTACATACATACATACATACATATGCCAGGTTCTGAGATGAAGATTTTAATGTCTAGGATTTTAAGTTTTTTCTAGAATTAAATTATTTAGTTGTTCTGTTTATCAGAAGTTAGCTCCTCTGACTAAAGTCAGTCAAGGAAGTAGTACATCACATGCAGTACGGATGACTGTATTGTGGTAAAAGATTTAAGGTGCTGTTGAGGCAAGGGGCTGTTAAGGAAAGTGCTTTTGATTTATAATAGTATTTAAATTAATTTTTCTGCTTAATGTGAGCTGTAGAAAATAACACTGTAGCTATAGGTGACTTCTGTTCCTAAATACTGCATGTTTGTTTGCATCTCAGGGCATTCCATTCTTGTGCTGTACCCACAAAACATTCCCTTTGTTATGATGCAGTGTGTTATGTTCTAATAATAACACTTGAAAATATCTTTGGCTACTGGTGAATGGAGAGTGAAAATTGCAAGTTGTACTGTTCAAGCATGCCGCTAAGGGTCACACTGTCTCTGTTTCCAAACCGTGTGTGGTTTCCTTGCCCTTGAATAGTGTGAAAGTTATAGGCCAGACCAGTGGTCCCCAAACTGTGCTCTAAGGGATTTTGGATTTCAGCTCCCAGAATCCCAGACTGTTGGCCAGCATGGCTAAGACTTATCTTAATTTCTTAAAAGGGCACAATTTGGGGACCATTGGTTCAGATTATCCAAAGACCTCCAGGTTGACAAAGGTTGCTGTAGAACATAGCTAGCTTTGGTGTCATATAGAGTGAAGAAATGTGATGTTTGACTACTACTTGGTCATTAACTTTGAAGTTATTCTTCAAATCATTCTCCCTTGGGTTCTAGGTCACTTCCTGTTTTCAATTTATTTACTGTAATTAAACATTTTTGCTCTTGTTGCAGGGAAGAGTGGCCTAAAAATGGCCTTGAGGTGCTACCTGCAGCCTGTATTTTCCCACTTTTGGTATACAGCCAGCTGTTGCATCAGGTTTTTAAGAGTGGATTGGGTTTCCATACCAGTCCTGCCCTTTCCTTTACAGCTTGTGCTGCAGCAGCTAAACAAAGAACAGAAGGAGTTTGCAGCTTGTTTCCCAGGGATCCTAAGGCAGACAGGAATTGGTGCATTTAGCAGCTTTTTTGTTTGTTTTTTTGGCAGATACAGCTTCTTACCTCCACAGTGCTGTGGAAAGCTGCTGTGCAGATTTCACAGTTGCTTCACCTTTGATATTGCATCATCCACACCAAAGTTTAGATGGACACCTGCATTGTATAAGGGCGATCAGAGATACCAGGAGAGTAATTGTCCAGTCATTAGGGCCACATTTTTCCCTAGCAACCCCTCTGCCTTTTCATCACTGTTATAGAAATGGGGAGTACCTTTATGGAACTTGAGTTAAACATAAATTGTTGTTGTTGTGTGCCTTTGAATAATATCTAACTTAGGCTTCCCTAAGGCGAACCTATCACAGGGTTTTCTTGGCAAGATTTATCTTTCTCTGAGTCTTGAGAGATTGTGACTTGCCCAAGATCACCCAAAAGAATACTCTTCCTAAAAATGTGTGAAGTGTATGGAGAGTTGAGATTCAGAATTAGTTGCATAAATGGATTGGTTAACTTTTGTATCCAGCATGCAGAGTGTTTATTTGATGGGAATCCATATGTTGTAGACATAGTTTGTATGGTAAATATTTCCAGTATTCAAGAGTTGCAATATCCCTAGGATCAGCCCATATCTTGGAAGAAAAGTGAGAAAGTGCTGTTTTAAAGTCTCAGCAATTTAGCATGTAAGCATCTCCTTAAAAAATTAAGAAAGAAAAAAGCCCTTCTTCATTGATTCCAAGGTAATGTGTTTCCTTCTAAATGTTTTGGTTTAATCTATTTCAGTTTTTGTAAATGACATGAAGAGAATTATACATTAACTTTTTGATTGTTAGTTTTGGTAAATGCATTAATACTTTGTTCCCTTTCCTAGACCCTTTATTGTATCTTCATTCTACAAACAGAGGTTGAGTCGCCCTTATCCCAAATTCTGAAATCCAAAATACTCCAAAATCTGCCACATGGGTGGCTGAAATAGTGACACCTTTCTGATGATTTAGTGTACACAAACTCTGTTTTATGCACAAAATTATTTAAAATGTTGTGTACATTAACTTCAGGATATTTGTATAAGGTATATATGAAACATAAATGAATTTCATGTTTAGACTTAGGTCCAGTTCTTCCAGGTAAATTGTTAAGTATATGCAAATATTCCAAAATCCAACAAAATCCAAAATTCAAATCACTTATTGTCCCAAGCATTTCAGATAAGGGATACTCTACCTGCAGTTTGAGCTTGGAGGTAACATCCTGGGCCAAGAAACTGTCTGTTTTGGAGCAGCTACAAGCTCACGTGCTTCCGTTGTCCACTGCCCACAAGCAACAGTTGATCTTGGTTTACAAGGCTGGCTTGTAAACCACGATTTTCTATCTTGGATGGTTTATCAAAGTAGAAAGTCTCCTCTAAAATCATTCCTCTAAAAGGAGAAGGAAAGGTAAGGAGTGCGGGCTTCGATTGATCAATCTAGTTCATAACAAATCGTAAACCAAGATTTGGTGTAATTGTGAGTAAATGGAAATCCCCCCCTCCCCCTGTAGCATACTTACACTGGATCCTGGTCTTGGGGAGGTGTCCAACTTTCAAATGCAAGCAGGGTGGAGTGGAAAATTCTACATTGTGAAATTGGAGTGCCACTTCCACAAAAGGTCTCAAATGCTTCATTGAACAAGAAGCATATTGTCACCGCAGAGTTTACAGGAATATTTAGTTCGAACTTGTCTGTAGCATTTCAAACAATTTTGAATGGAAATGCTTAGTAATCATACAGATTCAGAAACACCATGTGTGGGCAGATGTCAAGACTTTTTCATGACTTCTGGGAGCAATATAATGTGGAGTCTTAACTATGGTAAAACACATCTTAGCTATATGTAAGGGGATAATTTGGCTTGCAAACTTCTTACTGCACCAGAATTGCAATGTAAAGAGGTGCATAATTTCAGCTCAAAAGGTTTCATAAAGAGATGTGTTTGTATAAATAGGAAAGAGAAGCAGCAACATACGAGGATGAAGGCAAATTAGGGAAGGTGCAGATGTGGTTGAGGATTAGAAATAGCTCTTGTAGCTGCACAGTTAAGTGAGGGATTTGTCTAGGTGTTTCAGGACTCTTTCCGGTCCAAGGAGCTTTGCCAAAGCAGAATGCAATTTCCTTGTGACAGAGAATCTGCCTTTCTAATGAACAACAAACAGTACAAGGAAATAGTTCTGGATTACCTAGTTCATAAAGGCCCAGATAGGATAAACTGTGACTATGAGTTAGTAAGGAGAGCCAGTGTGGTGTAGTGGTTGGAGTGTTAAGACTACCACTTTGGAGATCAAGGTTCAGTTCCCTGCTTGAGCATGGAAATCCACTGGGTGACCTTCGGTGAGTCACACAGTCTGAGCCCCAGAAGATCTTGTGATAGGTTTGCCTTAGGGTTGCCATAGGTCAGAAATGACTTCAAGACATACAACAACAACAACAACAACAACAACCACAACAGACAGTTATGGAACATTTGGAAGAAGAGAAAGGACATGTGATACACAATTGGATCAACAGGAGGTGGATACTGGCATGGAATTTTGACCACAGATATATTTATTAACTCTTGCTTTTAAATGGAGTTACTTCCATTCTCCTCAATTGGTAATAGAGTGAAATGAAGTTAAAGGAATAAAAGGCAATCCAGGTAGATCAGGAGCTTTTCCTGTGCATTACATTTCAGTGATTGTATTTCAGGAGAGTGCTTGTATTCTTATAAAGAGTAGAATAAATCGCTGAGGGGATGACATGGATATGGGAAAGGATTTTTAATTCCGCTGGACCTTAATGGATGTCTAGAAATAATACAGGCCAGTTACAATGACTGCTTGATATTTATTTCATTATCCTTCTTACACTTAGATGGGTAAGACAGAAATTTAGAAAAATCCCTTAAATGGAAGAACACTACTTTGACAATTCAGGGAAGTGATGTTGAACTTCATCAGTAATCCTAGTTGGGATTATCTTCTTTATATGACAGATAGTATTACCAGGTTTTCAAAATAGCAATAAGGCACAGTCAAAATTCATGGAATGCAAGGTTGACAACCAGGAAAGAGCTATTAGCAAATTCATGTTCCATCTAAATGCTAATTGAAAGTATCAATTTCAGTTAACCTAGCCATGTGTTTCTCTATAAAATTAACATGTTGTCCACATTCATAAATTACACAGTACAGACATGTCTGTATCTATGAAGGGCCCATGCCCCAAATATGGGATTTTTGTGGCATCTTGTTCAGTCTACATAAAAAGAAATATCCTAACCCTTAAACAAGTAATATTCCTTAAGGGACACTTGCCAGTCCTATAAAGGACAAATGTTTTGACCCTCGGATAAGGGACATTCCTTATAAGAGACACCTCACAACCTTAATGGCAGACCCACCTCTGTTGGGAAGCCTGTAGAGGCTTCAAGAATGGAAAATGTTATACAGAGACTTCATTTTAGCAAATAGATCAAGGAAGCTGTTTCTCCCTTGTCAGTGGTGTTTTGTTGCCAGTCATTAAATTCAGGTTCTAGGATGCAGTGATGTCACCATTCAGTAAAGGTAGATCAGAAACTTTTTGGTTACATTTTCTGCATTTCATCTATTGATGACCATATCTTCACAACTGAATAATATGAATAAAAATGGTGATAATTTTGTATGGTAGGGTATATTTATGTTATGAGTTCCTGATGTAAGGAGACTCAGCATGCTAAGCTTTAATCATGCCTATTAATTCATGTCCAGAAACTCTTTGTAGTATACAATTGGCACAAAAAATTAAATATAGTCTGGCACATTCTTGTGCTGAGTAAAAGATCAAAATGTGTGTTTACAGAATCTCAAATGGATTTTCAGTCTTTTAAAAACACAAGATAGTGTATTCTCAGAGACAGTTTATATTGATTGTGCTAATTCTTTCCTTGCCATGCTTTTTGAAGTAAAGTTTCATGTCACTGCCAAAAGAATGCCTGTGTAAATTAAGTTGTGTGACCAAAGCTGCACAGCATGTTAGTAAGGTCTTGTTAGACAGGGAGCTTGTTTGAATGTACTCTAGTTTTCAAGCTTCAGAAATGTTTTTGTTTCTTTTTTAGCACAGTAAAACTCGTAGGCAGCTATTGTAATATCATTTGCTTTTTAATTAGATACTTAATTGGCTAGCTATCCATTATTATATTAATTCACAGTGGTTATTAATGCAGCTATTGATGTGTTCCTGTGTTTGTAACTGTTAACATTAAAAATATTTTTGCAAAGCTTTTGTGACTGTCTTTGTATAACAGGTGGCCATTTGTAACACTGAATTCATTGCATTCTGAAAAATAGAGCCCTCCCATTTCCAGCTTTTTTCTGATAATTTTGATGAGTTCAGTTGAAATTGACAGGGTTTTTTTTTTTCTGTACAACATGGCAAGCACTTGCTAAGCAGATAGGAAAGTAGTAGATAAGTTTCCCCCAATGTATGTGAGAGTCCCTGTGAGCTTGTATGTATGTTGTAATACTACTAATTAATGAAGCAAGGGTGGTGGAATGTCTTGGACCCTGAGATGCATGGAAGATAGAGATAACAAATGTGCCAGTTCATTATGTAGCATCCCTGATCAAAAGGGGATCATCATTGAAGTGGAAAAGCTTTTCCTGTTGAGGGATCAATTCAGTTTTAGAAAATATTCTCAAGGGCTACATTCTAGTGGTGTATGAAGGCCAGAGGACTAATGGGTGGAACAAAAAATACTGATATATATTAATTAAAAGCTCTTTCTGTCAGTATGTAACTAAACCTTAACAGAGGCATGTCAATGTTTTAAATGGGGGAGGAGGCTGGAAAAAAAGGCTGAAAGATCGTACTGTATGTACCTATACAAAGCTGCCAGGATCCTAGGATTGTCGGAGGAGGGCTCTCTTATGGACTGATCACCGTCAGAGACCTATCTAGTGAGGACAGGAGCCTTCTCAATGACTGCTCTCAGCCTTTGGAATTCCCCTTCATGGGAGGTTAGGCTGGTCTCTGCCCCCATTCTTCCACTAGCACGAAAATACCTTTCTATTCAAACAGGCATTTTATGATTAATTGATTTCAGGGAGATTTTTTTATGGAGGAGGAGGAGATGTTGTACTTTGCAACTTTTAAAACTGATTTTATCCATTTTAAAGATCTAAAGATATTTTACTGTGGTGATTTGTTTAATTGTGTTTTAACTTTTTGATTATCAGTTTTTAAGCTTGTATTGTTTCAGTCTTTGTAAGCCACCTTGTGTTCTATGCCACAAGTGAGGGTGTCATGGAGAAGGAATAAAGGCTATTTAGGGAACACCAGAAATTCTGGATTGGGAATCCAGGAAGGTTGGATTTGGTTCCAGTGTTTGGCGTTCTCACTTGTATAGGGTATGTGTTATGTATTGCTCTCTCCCTCAGGACTAGGGGAGAAACCATGATCCAGTGGAGGAAAGACTTACTTGTAGACGTTTCCAGAATAAATCCATGACATCTTAATTTGAAAAGGATCTCATGTAGGCCTGGGAAAGAATCTTCTGGGAGACCTAGGAGAGCTGCTACCAGTTGCCCAAACTTGATTAGACCAGACTAATTAACTAACTTAGGTTTATATGCTCAGTTATAGTCACTAGTGAAAATAAAGTACTCCTGAAGATATAAAGATAAAGTGTATGTGTTCACAAAATTTCAATAAATATGCTCAAACTGATTTTCTAAACCATTGCTTCTCAGGCTATTGAATGTGAGGGCAAAATACAGTACCATGTTTGGTCCCATTGGCAGCAACTCTTTCTTTCCTGGGAACTCTCTGCAGATGAGCAGTTGATGGCTTGTAGACAGGCACCAATCCACTAGTCCACCACTTTGAGTAGGACTGCTTTAAACCTGTTGAAGCCATTCATTTATTTTCATAAAGCCTGTATGAAAGCCAAGAATAGGGAGCACCTGATGTAAACTGTAGGAACTTCCCATTTGGTTGGCAAGCTTCATCTGCTATTAGCTCTGATGAGGAATTGGATAGTAGATGGTTTTGTGAGACTTTTAAACTTCCAGTACTCTGTATTGCTGATCTGTTTTCTTAGCTTTGGAAAGTTCCACTTTAGGGCTTACATATGAGCAGGCATGACTGAAATTGAGCTTTAAATGCTTAGTGGAGAAGCAGCTAATTTGGTAAGAATTACATCTGACCCCTCTGCCCACCCTGTACTTTTAATCATGCACTTTGTTGGAATGGAAAAAAGTTTCCCATTACTGATGTAGAAGATAATTTAACGTTGGCACCCATGTCCCCTCCAATGTTGTAAAATGTTTGAGCAGATCATTATGAAAAATGTAATCACAAGACACCACTACATTGCTTCATAATAAAGATTTCATTAATAAGCAAATTTTGTTTGTACTGGCTTCTCTGTATGTTTTTCTGTATACTGTTCTCTCTGTTAACCTAGTATGTATTAACATGTTCCAGCATGCTTTTGTTTTACATTTAAATCTAGAACTATTTTTAATGTGTTCAACTTTATGGGTTTCTTTCAATTTAAAAAAATGATTTGCACAAACCTGGCTGGATTCCTGTGGGGATCATTTTTTCACCACTGCTGGGTAAATTGCGGAATGTTACGCAGTGTTTCTCTGCATTCATTCATCTAGTTGAATACAGCACATAGAATGGGCCATTCTGAAAAGATCGTTCTCAAATTACTATTATTAAAACTGATCTGTTAATAAGCCATTGAGTTATAACATTCCTTGGAAATCTAGAAGTGGTGGCAGGAGAAAACAAAAATTGATATCCAGAGGCCACCATCAGATCATAGTTTTTCAGGCCAGCTGGAACAGGGTCTCTTGCCTCTTTTGAACTCTGTATAGAAACATAAGCTATGAAAAGTTGCTTATGAATCTTGGACTTCTACTGTAGTTGGAGCATAGCAGAAACAAAGCTTCATGTCCATCTCCTAGGTAAGGAATAGAGAATTTTGCCCCCCTAAATGCCTGAGAGCACAGATCCCAAAGTTCCACTGGGGATTCTGGCTTGGATTTCTGGAAGTTGGACTCCAAAATATCTGTAGTGCCAAATTTCTCCCTCTGACCTATGACTCCCTCCCCCTCTTTTTTCTTTTTTCATTTTTTTTTAAGATCGGAGAATTTGAATATTTATATGAGGATCTTGAAGGTTTTTTAAAAAAAACTGTACTTAGGAAGCTATTCATCAGGATAGGGGGTCCATGGCCCTCCAAAGTGATGGTAACTATTGGCCATTGTAGCAGAAGCTAATGGAAGTAGGAGGTCATCAGTGTCTGGAATACTGCAAGTTTCCCACCCTGCTTTATGGGAACTAGCATCTATCAGTTGTGGAGGTCAAAAAGTAATTGTAATGCCCATGATTCTTACATTACTACATTTATTTTCCTCCTGATTGGTGGTTGAAATACAACCATATATGATTTCCTTTTGTGTGTGTGTTTTGTGTGTGTGTGTGCGTGAGAAAGAGAGAGAGAGAGAGAAAGATTATCCACTCAGTTCTACTTTTGATGTGTCCTTTGATACTAACATCCTGCTTCATCTTCCTCTCTGTGCCTTCTGGCATCACAAGCTCCACTGCTCTTCCTGCTTTTCCTGCCTGCAGTCACAGCTTGTTGTTGTCTTTGTATGAACCAGCACTGTGTGCATTTTGACTTCCTGACATTTCCTGACTCTGGCTCCGTTTCTCATTTTTTCAAGCTTCGTTATCAAAAACCTAGAAGTTTCTGAAAGCTACAGATTGAAATACGGGTTTTTAGAGGGTTAGGGCTTAGATTGGTGTATGTTGAAATATACTCCATTTATATATTGAAATGTACAGATTATTATATATACACATCAGTTGTACATTGAAATCACTTCTTGCTCTGGAAGAGTTTAGAAGAATTTTTTTCCTTTGTGTTTTTGAAGGGGAAAATTGTACCCTAATGTACAGAACAATACCACTGCCATCACCTTCGCCAACAAGTGAAATCAAAATGAGAGCTGTGTGGAAGAAGCAAGAGCTCTAATAGTCTGGAAAAGTATGTGTTTGGGGGAAGGAGGGGTTTCCTTGCATGAGGAGCCAGTTTGTAAAAAAAAAAAATGTTTTCTTGCAGCCTGCATATTGTTTTGAGTGAGTCATAATGTTAGAGAAAATTCTGCTTTCCTACACATATAGAGTAAGTTCTAGAGGATGTCCATTGAGCTCAAGAGGACTATTCTTTAGTACCCTGGCCAATATTCTTGTTTTGTTTGGGCTTTCTTACCTAGTTCATACTGCAGTAAGTTGAAAAGGTTCATTCATTAAGTAGGAGTTCTGGTATGAGCTGTTGACTCCATTTTCTGACCCACCGCCTCCTCTCTCTTTTGGTCTTTGTGCATATGACTCACTATTGCTGACTAAAATTTTGCTGATTTGATCTTTTCAATTTGTTCATGATGTGTGTGTTGGGAGGGGAGTTCCCAGAACAAGATATTAAACCAAATGAAAAGTAAGCAACCATCTAGCTTCTTTCCTAATACTCCCCAGAATTTTCATTCTGAGGGACTTGCTTCCTTAGATGAGTTACAGAATATGGGGCTGAAATTTTCTCTTTAGTGTTAGCTTCCTTCTAAATGTTTCTGTTTTCTTTTGGGACTTGCTTGCATTATTGGGAAAATGTAATCCATTTTCTGAGAATATTTGGCAGAATGCACATCTCAACATCCCAGGCATCACCGTGGCCCAGTGCTGGGCAGGGCTTTTCCAGGATTGGCCAATCATGTGCGTCCTGGCTCACCTTTATTGGACGAGGCACCTGTCCGTCCAGCCCTTCTTCCTTCTGGCTGTGGGAGGCTTCTCACCTAGGGGGATTCTATGACCGCAGTCATGCTTGGACTGCCAGAGCACATTGCCAATCCCCAGAATGAATTCTCCAGGTGGGAGAAGGAGGAAGAAGGGCTCAGCTGCCTCTAGGTTGTCGGCGTGGGCCTCCCTTGCTGCATGACCTCCTAGATAGCTTCACGAGTCAGAGAGGTCACTTTAGCCATGAGTTTGCCATAATTGCTATATAGGTCTTTGAGATGGGTGGAAGAGCTTCTCTGTTTTTAACTTACGGTAATCCAAAGACAAATTGAATCGCAAGATTTCTTCAGAGGGGCTTTCCGTTGCCTTCCTCTGTGGCTAATAGAGGGTAAGTTGCTCAAAGCTACCCATTGGGTTTCCACTGGCTGAGTGGGGATTCAAACTCTGGTCTCCCAGTGTCCTAATCCAGCACACAAATCATTGCGCCACATTGGCTCTTTGGCGCTTGACTTATTGCTTATCTGTGTTCTGGCTTTATCTATAAGCACAAAGTTTGTTTTCCTTCTCACATTAACTTTTCAGCGCACATTTAATAGCCAGAGATTAAGAAAGGACTTTAATTTACTAATTTGCTTCCTATTTTATAAACAGTGGATCCTTCTCATTCATTCCCAGGGGTTTGCCCCCCTCCCACCCTGTGGATGGGAAAAAACTTGTAGAGCTGAACCCCATATTTCTCAATGGGTGTCAATGGGCGTGCATACACATGTATGCACTACCATTAATAATATAGGGTCTGGGGAGCTGTGGATGCTCCATGGATTCTCACTACCCTGCCAATGTGGCAGGCTCATTGTATTTTTTGCCTTTATAGCTGTTCCTATTTTGTGTTTAGCTTTTCAGTTGGGGAGGCATACACTTTCAAAATAAATAGCTACTTTTATTAACAGGAGATGTTCTACCACACAGAATCTCCTAACATGTTTAACTAAATCAGTGGGGTGATAATGTATTGCCATGGTTCTCTTTGGTGACTCATCCTAATAATAGCTGTGTACCAGGAGTTAACTTTTCAATAGTACTTGTTTTGCCTTATCTTAGGTACATTTTGAAACTAATTGTGGAAGTGGCTTTCCATTCAACCTTGAACTATTCTTGTTGATTGGATAACCTTTTATATATAACCTTGAAAAGAAAATCAGAAAGATCTGAGCTTTGGCAAGTCCTGAAGTGGTGTGCTACAGACCAGCTGAATAATATCCATCTGCCACTTATCTGCCATATTCAGAGATCTAGTCAACACCGAAGCCCTGTGTTTAGGTTCAGAATGTGGAAAGGTTGAGTTTTTGGACTATAACTTCCACATCCTCCAGCCAGTATGTCCAGTGGAAGTTGTAATATGAAAAACAACTTTTTCAAGCTTTCTTTATATCCTGTATATAGGGCTGGATTGGGATACGTTGTGACCTCACCCTTTTCATTCACTTACAGCTTTTTTAAAAAAAGATTTTCACTCGTTCATATTATTTGCAGTTGCCATGTTTAATTTTTTTTAATTTTTAATGTAAAGTCATGTTCCATTTTTCCCCTTTGGGGTAAATTTAATTAATTTTGTATCCTGCCTTTCTTTCATAATTGGGATCCAATCTGGTTTCACAGGATGATTTTTTTAAAAAAAGAACTGCGTATACATATGTAGTTGTATATGATGTCATAGTTTGAATGACATCGAACTGGGAATTGAAAAGGAAACATAAAGCTAACAGGTAGAAGTTCTTTTCTGTAGCTAGTATTCAGACAACTTGTACAATTGTTGATCTTAGCTTTTGCAAGTCCTGAAGTGGTATGCCACAGACCTACTCAGTAATATCCACCTCCCACTTACGTGTCATATTCCAAGTCCTAGTTGGCCTCTGACTAACTAGGCCTGAAAAAGATCTGTTTTCTTTCAGGCTAGCTCACCACATTCAATAGTCTTAGAGTCACAATTATCTGTTTACCACCTCCTTTTTCAGCTCAGGTCCCACTGTTAAGTTCAGCCTCACCTATGAAGAGTAGTGTTACCGTAAGAATGATTTACAGGCTTGTATGCCATTCCCTGATACATATGAAGCTTTTCGTGTAAACAAGAGCCAAACCATGAGAAACTATTTAATGCAGAAAGCTCTGTGGTTTGAAAGGTTGGTTGCATGAGCCTCTTCCTCATTTATATAAACGAGTATTTGTGTGTATTTGTGTGTGTGTGTGCGCCTTCAAATCTCCTGTCAACATATGGTGGCCCCATGAATTAGGGTTTTCTTAGACAAGGAATACTCGGAAGTGGTTCTGCTTCTTCCTTCTTTTGAAATATAGTTTACAACACCTGGGATTCTAGCTGTGATGGAACTCGACAAGATCCTGAAGTGTAAAGATATATCAATAAAAACCAAAGTTAGGATTGTCTATGCCATCATAGATCCCATTTCTATGTCTGGTTGTGAAAACTAGACAGTGAAGAAAGCTGATAAGAGGAAAATCCACTAATTTGAAATGTGCCAGGGGAGACTTCGGAAAATCTGAGGACTGCTAAAAAGATGAAAAAAATTAGAGGATGCCACTCTCTGAGCCTCCCAAAGTTAGTCTCCTGAGCTGCTCCTCTGCCGCACAGCTGGCCCTGGTGTTACTGGGCAGGGGAGGCAGTTCCACAGTCTGTAGTCTCCGAGGACGCTGCTGGGCTTGGAAAAATGGTGTCCCATATATAAAATGGAAAATCAAGGTTTGCTATTTGGAATTTATACTTTTGGGGAATATTTCCATGCTGTGTATGCTCAAATCTGTGGATAAAAAAATCCGTTGATAAGGAGGGCCAACTGTAATGCCTGGTAAAGTAGAAGGCAGTAGGAAAAGAGGAAAACCACGTTCCAGATGGATAGTGTCAATCAAGGAAGCCACAGCCTTGAGTCTGCAAGACCTAAATAGGGCTGTTGATGATGATAGGCTAACTTGGAGGTATTTCTTTCATAAGGTCACCATAAGTCAACTTGACAGCAGTTAACAACAACAACAACCTAGGATTCCTTGGCAATCTCCAATCCAAGTACTAACCAGGGCTAACCCTACTTAGTTTCTAAAAGAAGACAAGTTCTGGTGGCTTATATGCATTGGACAACCACAGAGTAAAGAAAAGTTGTGATTAGTCAGTATGCAGAATTGTCCATCTTCCCTTTCTGTCTTATGTGTCTAAGAACATTGATGCATATAAGAGAATGTTTGTCTTGTTTTTCCAGTCTGTTCTGTTTGATAAATTGTTTTATGGCATGTTCATTACTTCCTTTATTAATCACTCAAAGGAGTTTGGGTTAAAGGGAAGCTTATAAATATGAGAAATAGATTAAGTGGAACAACAAGAATTAGGGACACAGGCTTGTTAAAAATGAAAGAATGATTGCTTTTATTGTGATAATTGCTGGAAGATTTCCAGTTAAAAGAAAAGAATAGTTGCATAAAATATACTGATCCCAACCAATGCTTTGCTTTCTCTTGATAGTTTTAGGAGTGCTGTATTTTATTTTATTTTATTTTTTGGCAAGGAGTACAGCATGACTTCATGTGTGCATGTTAACTGATTTTGCTGTTTTTGTTTTTAATTTTGCATATCTAACAAGAATTGGGTTGCCGGGAACCGAATATATTCAGTGGACATTACTGATAGTGAAACCCTTCACTTCCCTTACTTTAGGAATGGCCATCACTTGCTGATCAAACTGAACTTTGAGCTTTCTATGACTCAGACATACAGGATTTTCCTTGCGTTTGTGAAGAATGTTCAGAATATTGAGTTGAGCCAGTGCTTCATGGTAGGAACTTTACTGTATCCATAATTAAGTGGCAATTGCTCTTAAATGTATTATACAGGAGGCCATAATTTTACTCAGGGGAAGGACAGACCTTTTTTTCTTGCATCAAAAGCTCCCTGGTGATGAAACTTTGAAGAGCAGATAACTGCATACTACTTCTGAATTGCTTTTGTTGTGTGCATGTGTTTGTGTGTGTGTGTGTGTGTGAGAGAGAGAGAGAGAGACTGAAGACCCTGCCACAAGCCCACGTACCAACTTTGTCTCTACATCTACTCTGGGAGCAATATAACAGGGACCAATAACATCACCCATTACATCACAGGTACATTGTGCTTGCTGTCCCTCCAATTTGATATATACATTCCTATGCTAGCAATGCCCCTCTACTTTTTACATTGGACAAGCAGGACAGTTTCTACAGACAAAGATTAATGGGCATAAATCTGACATTAGAAATGGCAGTACGCAAAAACCAGTTGGAGGCTATTTCAGTCATGCTGGAGATACGATAAGGTTGTTGTCCATGAACAAGGAAATTACAAAAGAAGAAAAGAAAGAAAAATAGCTGAACTGAATCATATTTCCAAATTCCAAATGCATTAGCAGATGTATGAACAAAGACAATGGCTTTAGGTCACACTACATTAATAGAAGAGCTCTGACTACTGCACACATATCAAACAGAATTTTCTCAGAGAGAATTTGTACTCAGGGAAGCAGATTGATTGCCCTTTTCTTCCTCTGAGGATGAGACCATGTGACTTGCCTAAGGTCACCCAGTGAGTTTCCATGGCCAAACAGGGATTTGAACCCTGCTTTCCCACTGTTCTAGTTTCACTGTTGGACCAGGACTCTGGAAAACCTGGGTTCAGATCCTTGCTCAGCCATAGAAACCAACTGTGTGTCCTTGGGCAAATCATATTCTCTCAGGCTGAGAGGAAGATAAACCTCCACTGAATAAATCTCACAGAGAAAACCCTGAGATAAGGATACCCTAACTGCTGTTGTTTTCAATGCATATAACAACTGCCATTACAGGATCAAAAAGCAAAATGTCAATAGCTTTGTCACTAAGGGATTTCTCTCAACTTGGCAACTTGTCCCAAGTAGAGCACACCCACCAAATCACTAAATCAACTGCTGAAAGACAACAGCTACCCATGGATTCAGTGGATCTAGTCTAGTAGGGGCTTGTAACTGAATAGATATGAAGGTACAGTAAACAACAATGAAACGTTTTAATCCCACATACTTTCCCAAACAGTAATTCTGCCAGCCACAGCTTGGCATAAGATACAAAAAAAAAAAAATAATAATTATCAGATGACATTCATGGTATTGCCATTATCACAAGCAAAGTTGTTTGAGTCATTCATTCACGGTGTCCCTTGAAGTGGTCTGGTGTAGCACACCACACTGCATAGTTTCTTCTTCCCTTATTTTAATAAAGTAGGTTACATTCCTGCATGCACTTACTTGAGAGTAAGACCTATTGAATGCAGTGGGTCTTGCTTCTGAATAAGTATCAGATTGTACTGTTTCTACCTTTTGAGAAAAGTAGACATACTCTGAGGTAGTAGATATACAATGCACACCCTGAAAGATACACATACACAAGATAAAGCTGAAAGATTACACAGTAAGTTTAGCTAGCTAAATGTTGTTTTTAATAGTGCTAGCAAATTGGTATTGAATTTTTTTTTAGGGGCTTCTGTACAGTCAAAATAATGCAGTGGTGGAGAAGTATGCACCTTCTATGTATTTTGAACTAAATCATTCATAATCCCTTATCATTGACCATGTTGGCTGGGGCTTCTGGGAAGTGAAGTCCAAAACATGTGGAGGGTCAAAAATTAGCTGCTGCTGCTGCATTAATAAAATTGGAGTCAGCATAGGCTCAGAACCATTACTGTGACTTAAAAAAATAATGACCATCTGCACATCCATTATAAGATACTTAACTTTGCTTTAACTTTCCTGCCCATTCAGAACCTTATTAAGCAGTCATTGTGAGGAGATAGCAGTATTGTCTTCTAGCTACATGTTCTCTCTGGAAGTTGAATAAAATAATGCACTGAACGTCTTTGGGGAAGTGGTTTTAGCCAGGTTTGCTTGTTTGGATATATTGTTTTATATATATATATATATATAGAGAGAGAGAGAGAGAGAGAGAGAGAGAGAGATGCAACAAAAACATCACCTTCATCTGATTTGTTCCCCATAAGGAAAATACTTGAAATTATACTTTGCTTCCTTCTCCCGCCAATTGGCAGCAATTGAGATGGAACAAGGGCAGGGAAAGTTAATGTTAGCTGCAGAGAGGCAGGTAGCATTAATTAGTGGATAGTTTGATGGGCAGACACACTATTTCAGTCCCTTTTTACCCATGAACAGTGTAACTGATTTACTAGTTGTGAGGTTAAAGAGAGAGATGAACCTTGAGTTTTTTTGTCTGATGAATTCTGATATTATCTTTGTGAGATGTCTCTTGTGGAGGGTTATATTCCTGTGGGTGGCAGAACAAAAATACACCTGCAGTTCCCAAAGAGAAGACAGAAGAACTCAGTTGGTGTTGATTTGCAGGCACATAGCTCTCCCATGCATAGACATCCACCATGAAACCATAACCTCATGCAACATGGGAAACTCAAAAGAGAGTGTTTTTGTAGAGCCCTGTTTTGATTGACTTTTATGTAAACATTTTGCAGAGTAATAATTTAGTATAATAGACACAGATATTTAATTGCTAACATGGGCCTTGATGGTAAAAGAAATGAGGAATATTTAAAGAAGTTGGTACAACAAAAGCAATGTATGCTTCTGGAAACTGAGAGCAGGCTAAATAAATAGTTAAATATTTGCTGAAGTGAAAATACTGCACTAGAAGTATAGCATATTATAAAGAGAAGAAACTGTGAAATTACAGATGAAAATTTAAGCACTAGAAGAGCAAAAGAAGAAGAAGAGTATGTTCTCCATTTTGAACCAAGAATAACTGAATAGCAGAAGAAAGTAAGCAATCCATTTTAGGCTTTAATCTTGCAATGATGCATAGGAAGGCAATACGGTTGCTGTTTCCTTCCTTAAAGTACATGAGGGGAACTGATCCTTTTGCTGCTTGTCATTTGGATGTGTTCTCAAGGGAAGAGCTGATGCTGAAAGGGAAAGGATTCTGCGTCTTCATCTCCTCTTCCTTCTTATTCCATGCACAGTACAAGACATGGAAGTGGATTAAATCATTTAGTCTTAAGAGGAACTTCTCCCCCTTTGCAGTTTTTTATGTTGTGACAGACTAACATGGCTATCTCTTCCAAAATTATTAATCATCCAGTATTCTAGATTTATTTCTGTCATTCTGGATTTGTTAAAACGGGCAAGGAAGTGACAGTGTAACTGACTTGTGCAAAACTTCTGTACAAACAATGAAAGATTGCCTTTTCCTGGTGTTTCTGGAATATTGTTTCAAAATTGGTGTCTTTACTAGCTAATAAGATTATATGAGATGGTGGAATGCATTCCTAGGGTGATGGTTCTGCCTTTAAATGTGTATGCCAGAAATGTTTCATTATATTGCCTTTAGTGTTCGTGTGGCGATATAAGATTACCGTAAATGTAGGAAGGACTTCTGTTTGTATAAGTGATCCAGATACCACTCTGCTAGCCAGTTGCTTCTTCTGGTAGAAGCCGGGAGGGTGATAATCACAATCTCTTCTCCTGCAGCTGTGGAGGCATTTTGTGCACTGTCCCAGGTTGCCCTCCAACCCTTTGGAGCAGATTTTCTATGGGAAAAGTGTTGTATGTAGGGGGAAACTGTCAATGAAAACTGTTTCTGTTCCCTTTTGGCCATGGGAATTCTTGGGAGTTCCATTGCGCACAACTTGGTTCTCAATCCAAAGTCATTTTGGCTTTGTTAATATGAAACCCTTGGGAACAAATGATATTTCAACATTTGGGGACAAACTAGCTGTAATAGCAGAAGACTAGTGTTTAGCATGCAAGCTAAAATTTCACACCTCTTCTAAACTTCACAAGGGAGTGAGTTTTGTTATTGAGGGAGAGATGTTTTGCTAATCATTCCATTAAACACACAGTCCATACTTCCAAACCACCGTATCTGGAACACCTGAAATTTCACAGTTTGAACAGTTTAAATCCAACAAAAATATGATAAAATGCTATTTTAATTAATTTAAATACTATTTAAATAATACTATTTAAATATTTAAGTGCTGTTCAAAGATAGTTTCTTTCAAAATACTTAATTAGAAATTGCATGACTGGGATATACATATTTTGATAGAAAACTCAGACTTTCAAATAGGTACTTAAATGTGTATGTTGAGAAGAATAAAAAATGCATAATGTGGAAACTCAGCAGGATGGAATTGTGAGTAAAGACACGTGGAAGTGACATGGAATGGAAATAACTACTGCTAGAAATCTATTAAATCTGAGATGTCATGGATGGAACTCAGGATCTTCCATTTATGGTCTTTCTCACATTAAGAAGAATAGTAGCATAGAGCTAAAGAACCTGAAAAGCTGATTCCTACTTGTGTACAACTACTGATTTTATTGATTTGATTTGTAATCTGTGGCCTGATATCTTGTAATTTCAGAATTAAGGGTTATGCTCAGAATTTATTCTAATAGTCTGGCCTTAATATTATAATAATGATTTAATTGGCTGCAACCATAATGTATATCATTTTCATATGAATTACTATACAGTTTTACTGTTCTCTTACAGTTCTGTTTTGGGTCAGAAATGTACCATAAAAGGATTACATGACCATCTTTGCTTTAAAGTAGATGTAGGTATCTAGGCTTCATAGATATTTTATTTCTGGGCTGAGAGGAAGGGTGGTGCTCTGGTTCTAGCCAGGAGTGAGTTCCTCATCTTGCCCGGAGGACAATATTCTGTGGATCAGTGCCAAAAATACTGTCTCTTGTTTGCTTGCTAGCATTGTTCTATTGCAGTCTTGTCAGCACAACTGTGCTTGTATTCCCATAAACTTGTGGAGAGTATGAAACTTAACCTTTCCTGTAGAAAAGAAATATCCTTACATGTAGAAATGTATGTAGTTTTATCTGACTATATTGGTATATACGACTCTTCAGGATGAGCTGGGGGGTGAGGTTTATTTGAAGATTTTGGGGGTATAGAAATATACACTTAACTGGAGAATCAATTTAGGAATGCATTCCTTGGTGTGCTTTGGTACTAGTATCCTCTTCCCTTCTCCAATTGTTCAAAAATAAGTATTAGATGCACCCCAGATTTGTAGTCTTTGCCACATTTCCAGTTTGAATGCAGTGGCACATCGTGTTCTGGCTGAGACATGTACAACTTAAAACACTGCTGTTTCCCATCCTCTGTTTATTTCAGTGGGACTCAGGCATAAGCCCAATGCCAGGCTACTGGCAGTGTGCCTGTGAAAGTACGTACATGGAAAGATGCTTATGTGTAGTTCTTGGCCTATATTTGTGCATACTGAGGGAAGGAATTTAGATTTGTTTCAACACAGGCATAGAAAGCATACCAAGAAAAATCCTGGTGAGAACATGTGTTCTGATTATTACATACCAATTCCTTTCCCCCTATATATTAGTAGTTACAGTCCAAAAGCACAAGACCAGAGCTTTGGAGAGCTACAAGGCCCACACTGGGTGAAGATTCAGAGAAGTTTGGTTAAAGAAGAAGTCACTTTTCCAAACTCTGCACAAAATGGACTGGGTGCTTAATGGCTTAAACAGTAGAAGAGAGGACTGTCGTAGCAACAAGAAAGCTAGATGGAGTTTGTTAGCCTTTGGGGGCATGCATTGTATTCTGGTGACAGTATTTTCCTCCCCCTTGCCCACTAAGCAATGGAGATCTCCAGATTTCATATGTAGATAAGTGAGCGGCCCTCTAGTTCTGTGAAATGCAGTTGTTTTATCTCTGTGTTAAGCATTTGCTGTTAAAAACACTATCTACTATCTACCCAATTAGTGTGAATAATTTGTTATGCTAAATTGACATACCCAGCTGGAATTACTCACAAGGTGAACTCACCAAGGCCATGCTTTCTTGTTTTACTGAAGGCAGCCAAAGCTGCCCTCATTCTCCTAAAGGACACGAGTATGTATGGAAATCTCCATACTAACTTTCTAGTTTATTATTATCCAGGCAGGAGTATTTTCATCTCCATTCTTTCTTGTCTTTCTCTTAATCCTAATGGTTTTATTCATATATATCACTGATGCTTAAAGCAGTGTGTGGAAATGGTAATTTTTCTCCCGGGATGCCAGGGAACAGCACCAGATTTAGGCCTATTGACATAAATTCTTTCCTGGAAACTCTTCAGGGGGTGGTAATAGATAGCTTAGGAATTGGTATGAGACCACGGGCCACCACTTTGAGTAGCACTGACATAAATTATAAGATTTCAAAACATTTGGTTTGGAAATTCTGGGAACTGTAATCCTAAAATACAGTTTCAACAAGGTCTAGATCTGGTATCTGTTAGCAATCCACATACTGGTAGTACTTCACAATAGTACAGGACAGCTACTTACAGTATAATGGGAACTGTTTGTATAGTTACTGCAGGAAACCTGAGGATGATGCTGGTATCTTTTTGAACCACCATATTGAATTTTAGAAGATTGGGAAAGGAATTATGTATTCCTTAGAACATATTCTACAGTATGGTCTCTAGCCCTTGCTGAAGGCTAAAGTCACCTGGTTTGTGGCTTCCTGAGAGTGATGCCTTCTCAGGATGAACTTTTCCTCAAACTTGTTGTTGGTATTGTTATTAACTGCTTTCCAGTTGACTTCAATCTATGCTGACTCTATGTATGAGAGACCTCTGAGTCCACCCTGCTTAGGTCTTAAAGATTCATAGACACATTCATGGTTTTTCTTATTGATTCTATCCATCTTATATGCAGTCTTCCATTTTACCTAGCATTATCACCTGTTCTTTTCGACAACCTCAATTTATAAAACACTCATACCTTATTGGGCCAACTAAAATGCAAGTTGCAAGCTTTCAAAGCTCCCCTGGCTTCTTCTTCAGGCAAAGGAATTAAAATGACAGTGGTCCAAAACACACTGCAGAAATAATCCAATTTGGGACCACTTTAATTGCCCTAGCTCACTGCTAGGGAGTCCTGGGAATTGTACTTTATTGTGGCACCAGAGCTCTCTGACTGAGAAGGCAAAATATTTCACAAAATTACAGTTCCCAGAATTCCCTAGCATTGAGTCAGGTCAGTTAAAGCGGTCTCAAACTGGATTATTTCTGCAGTGTGTTTTGGACCAGTATTAGTCACAGGCTTGCATTTTGTCAGGATGTTGTTGCTGTTGTTGTTCTCAGTTGAGGTGGTAGGCCACTCTTCCTTCTGGTCATGTGCATACTCATGCTTCAGTGATTGCGTTTCGGTGATTCTGTGGACTAAGAATGCTAAAACGTTAATAGCCCCTTGTGTCTCTGTGTAGTAGAATTTGCTGCATTTCAAACAGAACATTTCAGCTAATAGTCTAGACAGCTAACTAACTAACTAAGTGGACAGCCAGTCTTAGTTGTCTTTATATGTATATATGCTGAGACAGCAGCTGAAGAATGTCTGGAAAAGAAAAGGTGTAACAAGAGGAAGAAGTTGTGAGAGGTAATAATTACCCACCATTGTCATTCCTTGCCCTAAAGGACTGCTACGAGTTAAATTCTGCTTGGAAAACAGCAGTTATATGTAGCACTCTCTATATGGGAGGGAGCCGTGTATGTTTGCCATCTTTTCCTCAACCAGGAGTGGGAATCATGCAGCCCTCCAAATGTGGCTGACTGCAACTCCCATCAACCATAGCCAGTATAGCCAGTGGCGTAGAATTCTTGAAATTTCAGTCTATCATCAATGGGGGAATGGGAACATGCTTCTCATCTGTACCTGAAGTGATCCCATTCAGTCTTTGATCTTCCAAGTGTTCTGGATTTCAACTCCTAGAAGTCCTGGTCAGCTTGGCCAACAGTCAAGAATTCTAGGAACTCTCTTATAGAAGATAATTCCATAATAACAAAAAGTCAACATGGGTTTCAAAGAAACAATTCATGCCAGACAAATCGGATTTCTTTCTTTTTTCTTTTTTTTGGATAAAATTACTAGCTTGTGGGAATGCTGTGGATATAGTATATCTTGATTTCAGTAAGGTGTTTGACAATGTTCCCATTGACGTGCTTGCAAACAAGCTTGTAAAATGTGGGCTAGACAAGGTAACCATTACATGGATTTGTAACTGATTGACTGGCCTCACACAAAGGGTGCTCAACAATGGTTCCTTTTCATCCTGGAGGGAAGTGACAGGTGGGGTGCCACAGGGTTCTGTCTTGGGCCCAGTGCTATTCAATATCTTTATTAATGACTTGGATGACAGTATTGAGTTCATCGTTATCAAATTTGGAGACAACACCAAATGAGGAGGAGTAGCTAATACCCCAGAGAACAGGATCAAAATTCAAATTGCCCTGAATAGACTAGAAAGCTGGGCCAAAGCTAACAAAATGAAATTCAACACAGCGAAATGTAAGGTTCTGCACTTAGGGAGGAAAAATGAGATGTACAGATATAGGATGGGGGACACCTGTCTGAATGAGACCACTTGTGAAAGGGATCTAGGAGTCCAAGTAGACCACAAGTTGAACATGAGTCAACAGTGTGATGAGGCAGCTAAAAAGGCCAATGCAATTTTAGGCTGCATCAATAGACGTATAGTGTCTAGATGAAGGGAAGTAATAATGCCACTCTATTCTACTTTGGTCAGGCCCCACCTGGAATACTGTGTCCAGTTCTGGGCACCACAATTCAAAAAGGATGTGGAGAAACTGAAGCTGGTCCAAAGGAGGGCAACTAAGATGGTGAAGGGTCTGGAAACCATGCCCTATGAGGAACGAATTAGAGAGCTGGGGATGTTTAGCCAGGAGAAGAGAAGGTTAAGAGGTGATATGATAGCCCTGTTTAAATATCTGAAGGGATGTCACATTGAGGATGGAGCAAGCTTTTTTTCCTGCTTCTTCAGAGAACAGGACCCGGAACAACGGATGCAAGCTCCAGGGAAAGAGATTGTGCCTCAACATTAGGAGGAACTTCCTGACAGTAAGGGCTGTTTGACAGTGGAACACACTCCCTCAGAGTGTGGTGGAGTCTCCTTCCTTGGAGGTCTTTAAGCAGAGGCTGGATGGCATCTGTCAGGGATGCTTTGATTGTGAGTTCCTGCATGGCAGGGGGTTGGACTGGATGGCCCTTGTGGTCTCTTCCAACTCTATGATTCTACAGAATCAACATGCCTACCAATACTGGCTTCTGTATCAGAACAGTGAACAAAGTTGCTTTCTTTGCTCCAGAAGGAGGTGCTAGTTGCAGTATACACTACTTCCTGGATTAACTGCTTGATCACAGTATACTACCATGTTATTTTTTTCTCCCAAAGATGCACTAGGTCTTATTTTCAGGGGATGTCTTATTTTTTCCATGAATAAGAATTCACATTTATTGAATATTTATTATTACGGCACTTGGCCAGCACAACACATTTATTGTTGAACAAAATATTGAACATTTATTATATATTTATATACAAAAACTTTGCTAGGTCTTACTTTCAGGGGAAGCCTTATTTTTAGCAAGTCAGCAAAACCTCTACTAGGTCTTATTTTCCGGGGATGTCTTATTTTTGGGGAAACAGGGTAACTTGTTCACAGGGCCACATGCATTCAATCTAATTAGTCTGGACATGAACAGGTGGCAGTTTTCTGTGAAGATGCATTGTTGCCAATGACTTTCAGAGGTAATTCTTACAATTTCATGTGTAGATCTGTATTAAATTTTTTGTTACTACAATCTAGTTTCTCTGGGTCAGTTCAGCCAGTTTAAAAAAGGATTAAGCAGTGAGAGAGTAATCTACAAATCTCCTTGCTACAGTTCAGAAACCTGTAACAGAAATAGATTAGTAGTATGTTCTTTGTGTCAGGAGTATGCTCCATGTAATGATGTCTGGGAGAACTGTAGTCAGACTTCAGCATTTCTGACATTGGAAGATGCACTGAGCTGTTACACATTGCAGTCACTTTGCATTTCTTCAAAACAGTGTTGGCTTTTCAAAGCTAGTGTTGAATTATGTTACTGTATTTTTTTTTCTTCTTAAAATGGCTAAAAGGTGACGGAAAGTCATTTTGTATGGCCCTTGTTTATTCTCATGAAGCAGCACTGGTTAAAACAAAAAAGGCTTGAATTCATAGCAAATTAATATGAAACTCATCAAACAGCTCATGCAAACATTCTATTGTTTTCTAGTATTAGTCACTGAGTACAGCATGGTGTTTTAAAGACAATGTTGGCTTGTTCAGCAGTTAACATAATATAATGTAAGAATGTGTAATGGGAGGAGATAGGCTCTGTGTATATCATCAAATTTTTGAAAGTGTTCATGCCATTATTTTGCTCGACGATCAAGAGAAATGTAATGTACTTGGAGAAAAAAAAGCAAAGCTTTTGTTTGGGTCAGTAATCTTAAGTATGCAAATAATCTTTTTTATTTTTTAATAATATTTATTAGTGTTTTAAATATATCACGAGCAAACATTTGATACTGGACATTACAGTAACAAAAAACAAACTATATACAAATTATATGCAGACATACATAACCATACACATATACAATACCTCACCCTATCTTCTAACATCCTATCATAAAAAACATTTAACAACATAAAGAACATACAGTAACTTACTTTCAATTGGAAATCTTCTTGTATTCATTCTATCCATTCTATCTTAACCTCATTTTATTTTCCTAAGTATTGACTAACTTTTTCTGTAGTTTTCTCTCTTGACCTACATTAGCTGTTTCCACTTGGTGAACACAAATTTTCAATTTAATTGATATATATTTTCACTTATGTTATTTTTACTGTCTGCTCCTATCCCTCTTAGTTATCCATAAGTTTTCCAAAGATTTGGAAACTTTTCCAAAATTTTACTAATGTAAAAAGCTTTCATTTTTTTCATCATGACCTCCTTCCATCATCTTTCTAAATAATCATAAAATACAATGCATTCTTATTTGATCTTCTCTTCAGTTTTTTCTTTCATCCAACAAGTCATTATATCCATCTCCACCATCTCATAAGATTTGATTAGCCATTGTTCAATGTTTGGGTTTTCCCCTGCTTTCCAATTTTTAGCAAATATAATTCTGGCATATGTTAACAAAACAAATAATAATTTACCATGATTTTTTGTAGTTTCTTATCTATCATCCCTAACAGAAAGGTTTCTCTAGTGAATGGGATCGCTATAGTCATGTCTATTGTCAGAATTTTATATATTTTTAACCATTTTTTTTTTTTTTGCGCTTTCGGACAAGTCCACTACATATGAAAATAAGAACCTGCAAGTATGCAAATATTCTAATGGTAGCTTATGTTTAAAAGACTCAGTCATTTTTAATCAAATTGAATCTTGTTGATGAAATATACATATAGCTTCCATTTTACAAATAATTTTCTCTCACTGAGTTTAATAAGTCACACAATGCCAGTATCTAGGTTTTAGATTCACATTGAGTTCTGAATAGCCTGAATTGATGAGAGAGGGACTCAGCGTTCAATAAGGAGAGAAAGAAAAGTGTCTTCATAGATGCTCAAATGAGAATCAGGAGTCAACATCTGTAAAACTAGAACTTTGTTTCTTATCTGAAAAAATCTTACAAAACAAACTGTTTAAAATGCAATTTTATTTGTTTTTCAGTCCCTTAGAGGGAATTCGGGAAGACCTCTAGCAGGTGCTGTCAACACTGATGAGAGATCTTATATGTCAAGGTACGTGTCATTTCAGATTATTTATGTTTTTGTAGTTGATTCTCCACTAACTGACTGAGTTCAGGACTACTACTTCTGACTGAAGCATCTCTTGAAGACCCCTGTCCAGGTCATTCTGACTACAGATATGTTTGTGTATGTGCTTTCATGTTGCCTGTCAACTTATGGCAACCATTTGAATTTTATAGGCAAGGAATAGTCAGAGGTGGTTTTGCCAGTTCCTTCCTCTGAAATATAGCCTATATTTTGTGGGCCTTCAAGTCATTTCTGACTTAAGAAGACCCTAAGGCTGTGGTGGCAAACCTATGGCACGCATGCCAGAGATGACACACGAAGCCATTTTTCGTGGCACATGGAGGGCGAGGAAGAGGAAGAACAGGTGCATGCTTGTTCCTCCTCCCCGTATGACCCAGGCCTTCATCTGCCTCTGGAGTGGCAGATAAAGGCCCAGGAGGGTGCAGGGGGAAGAGGAGGAACAGGTGTGCACCTGTTCCCCCTCCTTCCTGGCCATCCTGGGCATTCACCTGCCTCTGGAGAGGCAGCTGAAGCGTGGGGGAAAGTAGGAACAGGTGCCCCAGAAGTTCTTCCCCCACAAGGTGGAAGTCCCAGCCTGGAAGTCCCCTCCTTCCCCTCCAGGAAGTCCTGCCCCCTGCACTGGGTAACAGGAAGGCCTTTTAGTTTGGGCACCCGGTCCCTAAAAGGTTCGCCATCACAGCCCTAAGGTGACCTATCATGGGTTTTGGGGGGGCTGAGAGCATGTGACGTGCTTTGAAGCATGACAGTTTTCCTCCCTGGGACCCTATGGGGGCTGCATGGACTTTAAAATGTACCCCTCCCCAGAATGAGATGGATATCCACTCCTGCTTTTCAAAATAAGGAAGTCACATGCTGTCAGCCTGAGGGGACCTCCAGTGAACAAATCTTGCCAAACCTCCACTGAACAAATCTTGCCAAGAAAACCCCATGATAGGTTTGGCTTAGAATCCCCCTAAGATGGAAATGACTTGAAGGCACACAACTTAAGCAGTACATGCAGCCCTGCAACTTATTTAAGTTACTACTCCTGCTGGTTCCAGAAGAGGCAGTTAATTTTTTCATGGGAGCAAAAACATATGTCTAGGGAATCTTGGAGAGTTGAGTCACCCAAACTGCCTTGCAAATCCAGGCCTGCACTATCACTGGAATAAATGTCCTTCTAGGAAAGTCATACTACAGCATGGTTGTTATTTGCCATCAAGTCCGCTTTAACTTTTGGTGGCCCTATGAATGAGAGACACCCAAGAGTCACCAGGAATCAACATCTCTACTCATGATGTGCAAACTCACAGCCCTGACTTTCTTTATTGAGTCAATTCATTTGTTTGGTGGTCTTCCACTTTTCCCAGTGTTACTGTCTTTTCCATTGTCATCTTATGGTCATCTCACAGTATGTCCAAAGTACAAAAGGTCAAATTTGTCATTTTGGCTTCTAGGGAGTGTTCAGGCTTGATTTGTTTTGAGACTAATTTATTTGTCATTCTCTCAGTCCGTGATATTTGTTGAACCACAATGACACTATCTTTTTGTGGTTATGCTGGTAGCAGCCTTGCTGTTGGTAGGCTCTCTCAAATTGGACAGGATTTTGCTGGGAAGCTAGACTAAACACACACACACACACACAAAACAACCAGTAACATCAGTAAAAGAGAACTGATACTAGTGGTGATGGGGCCCACAAGTGAAGCTGCTGGTCAGGCACAGTAATGGTGGTTGGGGGTGACTCTGACAGAGGATCTTCCAAACACAATGGGCAGTGACACTTCAGCTAGCTGTTAATACTGTGCAAAAGGAGGCAATAGTATACTACTTTGGAATGTCTTTTGGCTTGAAAATGCTATAAGACAATTGAAAATTATTACTGTACATTACGGTTTGAGGCTCATGCCATTGCTTTGCTCAGATCTAGAGAGACAAAATTGATATTTCATAACCGCCAGTCACAATTTCTGTCTGTCTTCTGTGCATCTGTTCATCTTTCAATAATGCAAATTATTGTTGACTCAGATCTAAATAGAATATGAGGAAGATGAGCACATCCCAGTTCCTTTTTCATAGTTTGCAGTATAGTACTCACATACACTTTACTATGGGATAGCATAGAAAAAGAAGTAGAGAGTGATGAATATTGGCTGTTTATATCATTTTTAATGGTTCACAAGCCCAGTTTGTTGTTCTTAACTGCCCTTGAGTCAGCCCCCACTCATGGCGACCCTGTGGATGAGACACCTCCAAGCCTCCCTGTCCTGCACTCCTCTGCTTATGTCCTGCAGATTCAGGCCTGTGACTTCCCTTGCTTGGGTATTAAAAAAACACACTTTAGCAGGAAACCAGATTGCATTAATATACATGCCAAAGAAGGTTCCACTAGCTACAAGCAAATTTTATTGCCACTGATATTGCCCATCAGCTTTGTTGCCAACTACAATAGGTATTAACTAATGACAGAACTAGAGGAGTCTAGTCAAGGTGCTGAGGCTCACCTATATGTAAAGTACTAAATAATTTCAGGCCAGGATTTTTGAAAGCCTTCTTCCTCTCTCAAGAACCCACTTCTGTGCCATAATCACCTTCTGAAGCTGTGTTGTGTGTTCCAGCAGCAATAGGAGCTTGGTTGAAAACAATGCAGGATGATTTTTTTTCTGTGACATAATCCTAGCTGGGGAATCCCCTTCCAAGGAAGGTTAAATTAAGTTAGCAAGTTGTCTCTGATAACTTTTTGGCAGGCACTGAAAACATCCCCTGGTATTTAATTAGAAATCAAACATTTTAACTCTGCTTGGTTTTAAAGCTCTCTGTTAATTTTATTTTAGTCTGTTTTGGTCTATCTGCATGTTTTATTCTTATCAGCATGATACAGAATTGTCTTTGTAAACAAGTGGTCCATCTTCCTGCCACAAAGCTAGAGTGTATCTCCCTCCATCCACTCTCCCAAGGGATCAACTTAAAGGCACTAATAGTATTACAGAAGAAAAGTACTGGTATGCAGCAGAAGAGATGCTGACATGTTATGCAGCAGAAGAGATGCTGACATGGCATGCAACTTGAGATGGCCTTTTCAGATAAGAGAAGTTCCCATGACGGGCAAAACAAAAATACCCCAGAGCAGTACTACCTGTAGGGAAATTCCATTACAACCTCAAATACTGTATAGGCATCATGAGCCAAACCCAGGTCACAGGACATTTTCTCTGGAAGTCTCTAGGTCCCACCCAGAATCTTGTGTCAGGATGTTACAGGTTATAATGCCAGTGAAGGAGTCTATATGCTTGGGGAGATGAACTCATTTCCCAGAAAGTCCTGTTAGGCTTGAGAGATCCATAGGATGAAGAAATATGAAACATAATATCATAGCATGTTTTTTCACAAAGTCTTTTTTTTCTTCTGTTCACCCAGGCTGAATTGGTGAAACAGTTCTGTAGTACAACGGGCCCTTCCATTATGCAGAGGGGGGATCCATTCCGGATCCCCCTGTCTAAGGGGAATTCTGTGTATGCTCGCACCCCATTGAAAACAATGGGGTGTGTGCTTGCAGTGGCGCATGCACGGCAGGCCATATATTTTACTGTCACACAGCTTCAGTTTAAGCTTGGAGCTGCGTATAGTGCACCCGCTTATGGCATGGTTGCACTGTATTGCATTCCCAGTAGTTAAAGCTTTTATTAATCAACATTTTTGTCGTTCATAATCTACATTTTTCCTAATATCCAAATACTGCACATTTTTTCCTGTCCCTACACTCTCTTTAGTAACTCTTGACTATATATATTAATATATCCTGCATACTCTTGAGTTAGAACTCCTTCTCCATGCTGAACTGTCAGATTCAGCTACTGAACTGAGACTGAGGCCAAGATCCAGTTTGATGCTGGTGGAGTATATATCTCTGCTGTTGTACTTTTGCTGAGGCTCAAAAGACAAAGTTTGCTTCTTTTCCCCCAGTGGTGCAGTGACAGTTAGATGGTGCTTGGGGACACCCCTGTAACCAATAAGTGGCTATATGATTGGGGGGGGGGGCACCACCCAATAGCCATTAAACAGCCAAAAGAAAAGAGAGGTACTGCGTCCAACCTAGTGCAATGCCCAGAAAAGTGCTTAAGCTGTGTAAGCTCCAATTAAAGTAAATATAAGTTGCCAAGAAGATTCAGTCCTCTTTCCGCAAAGGCCATCCATCGCTTAGATTTGAATCCATATCTTCCACATCAATCAAATGAGATGGGTGGCACCTATATAAAAGACCTATTCAGTGGTGGCATCCTGTTTATATCATGATCCCCCAAAGGTGCCTGCCCAGCATTTTACATAGGAGTCTTTTATGTGCTAGATGAAGACTATTTCACCCTTCCCCTCTTTTACTTTTTTAAATCTTACATTCCAAAAAATCTCCTAGTGATTTTATGATGTGTTCAGTTCTTTGAAATTGCTCATTTTATTGTAATTTTTTTTATTGATTGTACCCTTTGTGACTGGCTCTGTGTTGTAGTTGTAGTTTTATGATCTTACATTGATGGTTTTAACCTTTATTGTCAGCTGCCCAGAAAACTTCCTGTTATTATAGAAAATGTAGAAAGTAATATAAAAATAAAGTAAAAATGTGGACCATACTGAATCTTACTCAGTAGTTGGTTCCTAAGGTTTCAGTCTAAGCTTTGCCAGCCTGGCTTTAAGCAACCCACTTAAATTCCTGTGCATGTATTTATTCAATATAAAGTGAGTATCACTGACCTATATCCTAAGGCTGACAGTCAACTTGAGTTCTCGGCAGTGCTTCGAGATATTCAGCTGCTACTCAATTATAGTATACATGAGGGACTTTTATAAGATTGAGCCTTCAATATAATGTATTATACTTTGGCTAGAATTTCCAGCTCAAAAATTAATGGTGGAACTTTACAATTACAGAAAGTATATTAAATTCATCTATAAGTAAACAACATGTAGTTCCTTATCTGAGAGTATCATGTTGTTTAATCTAAGTAATAATAAACTTGGGAGTCTACTTGTTTCTACTAGGATCCACAAGCAATGAATGTTAATTGTTTTATGAGCTGTGCAGTCCATCTAATATGAATCTGTTTAAAACGGATGAAGTCTTGCCCAGGCATCTGCTGACCAAGCAACAAGAGACCTGATTTAACTAATAAAAGATTTGCAGACTGTATAAATGAGAGGCACAATTCTTGTATATATTTAATTAAAATGGCTAAAGTCTATTAGCCTGGTGGCGCAGTGGTTAAATACCTGTACTGCAGCCACTCACTCAAAACCATAAGGTGGCGAGTTCAAGACCAGCAAAGGGCTGAAGCTCGACTCAGGCTTGCATCCTTCCGAGGTCGCTAAAATGAGTACCCAGATTGTTGGGGGGCAAATAGCTTACAGTTGTAAACCGCTTAGACATTCCTTAAGGGTATGAAGCGGTATATAAATGAAGCTGTTTGTTTGTTTATTGTACTAAACTTTTACTTTTCTCATGTTGCTAGCCTTATTCTTGTTCACTTTGGTGCCTGGATGGTTGTTCAAATTATGTTTCATTTCAGAAGACAAATCCATTCAGGCACAGTGGCTGTATTCAGATACTTGTGTCTTGGTTTAATAAACTAAGATGTGAATTGGTCTTTTTTCCTGCACATGCAACTTCTCCCTTCCTGTCATCTGTTGAAACTGCAAATATCTTCATTTGACTATAGTTTCTCATTGCTTTGTGAACTAAGAAATTAGGGTTAGCAGATTTGGAATAAGCCAAGATCTGAAATCAGCTTCAAATTGAGGTTTCAGCTCTAAGCTTCTTCTGTGTTTTATAGCTATAATTTCCTAGTTTATATGTAACAGATCAACACATGTAACTGTGGCTAACTGAAGATGTGTAATAGACAAAGAGGAGAGAGAAGGTGGCATTTGTGTCTTCAAAGGTTATTAAACTGAAATATTTTTGTTCAAATGCAATCTTTATTGCAGTCAGACACCATGCAATCTGACACCATGCCAAACTGTGTTTTTCTGCTCAGAATATGGAACTTGAAGGAAAGACTTTATTATGTTTCAGTTTCCAGAATCTCTTATTCTTCCATGGAAGTTCTGCTGAAATGTATGGGTGCATTATATCTTAAAAGTGTTTGCTTGTTCTCTTGTTCCATCTGTTCAGGGCTTTGTACTCTGCATACAGTGAGCTTTTGAGACAAAGTGACATCCATGGCTTCTACTTCTTGTTTCTGATTGATCACAAACCACGATTTTTAAGAGTTAAATATTACTTTCAGTTATTATTATCAAATCATAAGTGTTATTAGTCATGCCTTGGAGTTGTGTCTGACTTGAGCCAATGACTATAATATTTAAAGATGTGTATAAAATGTATATATAATTCAAAAGTTGTGTGCTTGCACAAGCATCATGGATACTGCTATATGCATCCTATATAAAACAAGATTAATCCTATGTGGTCATGATCTATTGCTGCTCTGGCTGCAAGAAGGGCAGGCAGATGTTTAGAAATTAAAGCAGCCTTATATGTTCCTGTTAAGAATTCCCTCTCCCCAAAATCTTGTTTAAAATGATGCAGCAGGAGAGTAACAATTTACTGTATATACTCATGTATAAGTCTAGAAATTTAGGTCAAAAAATTACCCAAAAAACCTGAGTTGACTTATCAATGAGTCAATATAAGTCCTGTATCTTAACTCTTAAATAAAAGAAGGAACCATCCCCTCTTGAAAGGCAAGAATATAATCTGTCTTGGAAGCACCAGTCTCTCTCATCCAACCAGCCTTAGGAGTGAGCACAAAGAGCTATGTCTGTTTGAATATTGTGAGTTCTTTGACATTGTTTGTTTCATCCTTTAGATCTTTTGCTATATGTCCCTAAGTTTTATCCTTGACTTATCCATGGGTCATATCATATAATTTCAGCCCCAAAACATGCCCTCGATTTATACATGAGGTCGATTTATAGGTGAATATATACAATAATCTTTAGCTCATTATTTAATAGTATTGCCTTTCTTTACCATTGATCTGTGGGAAAGAATTTAAGTAATCATAAGCTTCAGTGGTACTTTCCTTAAAATGTTTAGCTTCTCTTAAGGAATAAATATAGAACTTCCTTTTTCATACTACCCCTTCTGGTATATCCACAATTATGAATTCCCCTCTTCTGTTTCCAGTCTAAAACTTTAGACTTGAAAAATGAAGGAAGTGAATGTTGCTACTCAGGGCAATCCTTTAGGTAGAAGAGTAGAGTGACAAAAACATGGCCAAAACTTTAACTTAAGTGCCCTGTCAGTTTAACCAATTTACTGTTATACATATATTCTCTTCATGTGGACAGGGGCACAGGAAACACCTAGAGCAGCTGTGCAAAAAATTAAAATTAAAAATCCTGGAATATAACTGTGAATTTGTTCATGATATAAAACAAGCGAGCATCACAGAGACGAAGGCAGTTTGAATCTCCTCAAATGCAAAGATGGTAGCAATTCAGATATCTACCAGTAGCCTTAGATGAAAAACAAAGGTTTCTTTGGTGGCATATAGCAGAAATATAAAGAAGCAACAGTCCTTACATGAGTAAAATTGTTACACAAATTAAATTTAGTTAGTGCACTAGGTCAAATTTGGAGAGTCTTCCAAATTTTGGAAAGCTTAGCATATCATTCATTCCAGCAGCCTTTGCTAGTTGTCATATGTCATGATGTTCCTATAAGTAAACTCATCAAGGCTATCCATTTTGGTACCGATCATAGACCTCAGTGGCTTGAAACATCGAGCCAAAACTTCTACTCTCTTCATTTTTTAATTTTTATATATTCTATATACACAACTATACGTCAACCTCATATAAGTCCAGGGCAGGTTTTGTGGACAAAATTATGGCTTTTGATATGACCTGTGCATAAGTCAAGGATAAAGTTTAGGGGCATGTAACAAAAGATGTAAAGGCTGAAACAAAAGAAAATGATGGCAAAGAATTACAAAATTCCGGCAAGTGTCACTGTTTGTGCTCACACTACAGCCTGGATGGATGAGGAAGGAGCTGTGGTAAATGTGGGTGTGTAATTTGTGAGGGGGGCAACCAGGTGTGGGCAGGGCTAAGAAAACATTCGCATGTCAAAAAGAAAGAAAAGGCAAAAATAGTGGTGACTACATTAACAGTGATTACAACTTTTAATGTGAAACTGCCTGAGTTTAACCCAGAAAAGCTACTAAACATACACAAATGTCTTATTGAAAACCTTCAGAGCCCAGTTCCTCTCAACACTCCTTTGAAGGGAATTATTATTATTATTATTATTATTATTATTTTATCATATCCCACCTTTCTCCCAATATAGTGACTAAAGAGTTGCCATTGTCGCCATTTTCCTGCCCAGGCATTTAAAAATGTCAGAAGCAGCACTGTAATAGAGAGAGTAGTTCTTTTAGGTGCTCCCAGGATGGAGCACCTAAAAGAACCCTAACCACTCTACTCAATAAAGTACAGTACTTAGACCCATGAATAAGTTGGCCCAGGCTTTTTGAGTCAATTTTTTAACTAATTTTTATAGGCTTATAGTTGAGCTTATGCAGTCTGTTTAGCCCAATACAGTATTTTGGAAAACCAGAGAGCATAAACACAGTTATGCAATTATGGTTGACTCTACTTAAGACATTGCATGCCTATGGATTTGGGATTTATTTCATTCTTTATATATCGTTATGGCTGCTTTTGTCTGCGAACACATAAGTATTTCTTGTGTCTAGGCATCATCATAAGGAATGAATATCTGAGTGCTCCAAATTCTCTCTCATGCCATCTGTGACTTAGTTTTACTTCCTACCCTGTGATAGCAAATTTTAAAGATCTAAACCTCATATACTAGTAACAGCACAGAAAGAAAATTGGATGAAGCTACAGTAGTGAAGGTGGGTTAAATGTGATTGCAGGTTTGTACTTTGAAGTATAAAATCAAAGCCTTCTCTCACTTGGATGCTGCTTTCGTGATCTAAAGGGGCTCTGCATTTATATATCTAGAGAGATGTGTCAGGCACCCATATACCCCAACGAATGAGTCTGTGCTGGATGGAGATAGTGAGAGTTGCAATCCTGCATATTCGGAAGGACCAGGTTGAAGAAGGCTGTTCTAGAGTCTTGTTTTATAAATTACTGAAGTGACTCCCATAATTATCTCCAAAATAAGTTGATCTCTGAACTGATAAAAAGGGTTTTAGTTCCCTGAAAGCTTATGCTGCAGTATATTTGTTAAATCCTTAAGCTATCGAAAGACTCCAAAACATTAATTCAGTTGCTCTCAATAATGTTTCCTTCCACAAAAATCTAGTTGCCATAGTTTTGTACTTGCAATTTTTGAGGGAGTTTGGCTAGGGCTGTTCATCTGTACAATACAGTACAATACATCTTTATTGAGTAAGTCTCCACACCATTTCAAAGAAGACAAGATAAAAGGAAAAGAAAAACATACATAATTAAAACTTACATAAAAAGAAATCTCTATTTAAAAAAACATACATAGTTAAAACTTGCATAAAAAGAAACCTCTTTTTTTAAAAAAAACATACAAATTTAAAACTTACATAAAAAGAAAACTATAAAATTTAAAATATTTGGCTCTGATTACAGTGTTCTTGTAATTTGCACAACAATCTATCTGGAGTCCTTTTCTGTAAAGATGCTGCAGTTTTCCATTCCTTGCTTAGTTACGTTCCCCCACTCTCCCTTTGAATTCTAAGCTCTTTGACCTTTTGTCCAGATAGCACTAGTATTTCCTGTTTAGATTGTGTTATGCAGTTATATACAGATTTATGGGAACTAATGTGAGTCCTCTGATTTATAAAGAGGTACCGATTCTGTGTTACAGCTTTTCCCAAAAGTACAGTGCTCAAGTATTGTGGGATTTCTAAAGGCAGAAACACTGGATAAATAGAAAACCTTGTTTTCCCTTCCCTGAAAATTCTGGTGATCCTATCTAAAGTCCCAAATACAAGAGCTTTTTTCCCCACCTGTCAGGCAAAGTGGACCTGATTGGCCTTGCAGGAACTAAATAATAAACTTCATTCCATAGGTAACTCCAAGATAGACCAGGAAAGAATGTTGCAGTTGGGTGACCAAGAATCATCAGCATTCCTTCAGCACCAGACAGACGGAAGGAGTTAATGCTTTGAAGGACCTCAGTCCAGGCCATCAGCAGTTGTGTCTGATTACTGTAGATAAAGACATACTGCACCTGCTCCTATAATGATGTTTGTCATTTCTGACAAACGCTTTATGGCAGAAAACTTTATACCTAATTAAACATCCCAGCATTCCTGTGAGGAAATGAAGCAAGGTAACAGTATTGTGCATATGAGAGAAGCTGAAGTCTAAAGCTGCAAGTGTAAAATGGATGACCAACTAATTCAGATTTGGCTTACTGTGGTTTCAGTGGCATATAGTAAGTGCGTTAGCAAAAGGAAGGCCCTGATGTAATACAGTGGGCAGTTGGTATCTGCTGGGTTTTGGTTCTAGGACCCTCCCATGGATACCAAAATCTGTCAATTCACAAGTCCCATTAAATACAATGGCATTGTAAAATAGTGCCCATTATATAAAATGACAAAATCAACGTTTGCTTTTTGGAATTTAAATGTTTTTTAAATATTTTCAAGCCATACATGTTTGAATCTGTGGCTTAAGAATCTGTGGATAAGGAGAGCCAATTGTATTGCTTGAAGATCATCCCCATATAACATGTCCCTTTTATACAACTAGTGATTTCTAAGTGTGCTTACAGCTGAAGATTTTGTTATGTGATAGTCCTACCTCATTGACAGAATCTTATAAGTTTGGTTTGTACTTCATTATCTTCATTTTGTAACCCTCCCACTTTTTTTCCACGCACTCTTCTGTCTTTTTCCCCATCAAAAATAGTAAAGATGAAAAAGATGAACTTACTGTACAATGCCTTTTGGATAGCCCAAAGAGCTACCAAAAATGTCTAGAAGCATTGCTTTGCCCGTATCAGCATCATACCTAACCTTTTCTGCAATGTAGAATACCTATAGCGACCAGATTAGTAGGCAATGCAAATTTTGATGGTCAGGACAGGGGAGGCTTGGAGGTGTCTCATCCACAGGGTCGCCATGAGTGGGGGCTGACTCAAGGGCAGTTAACAACAACAAACTGGGCTTGTGAACCATTAAAAATGATATAAACAGCCAATATTCATCACTCTCTACTTCTTTTTCTATGCTATCCCATAGTAGAGTGTATGTGAGTACCATACTGTAAACTATGAAAAAGGAACTGGGATGTGCTCATCTTCCTCATCTTCAATTATGTCTGAGTCAACAATAATTTGCATTATTGAAAGGAACAGATGCACAGAAGACAGAATTGTGACTGGCGGTTGTGAAATATCAATTTTGTCTCTCTAGATGTGAGCAAAGCAATGGCAGGAGCCTCAAACCGTAATGCACAGTAATAATTTTCAATTGTCTTATAGCATTTTCAAGCCAAAAGACATTCCAAAGTAGTATACTATTGCCTCCTTTTGCACAGTATTAACAGCTAGCTGAAGTGTCACTGCCCATTGCGTTTGGAAGATCCTCTGTCAGAGTCACCCCCAACCACCATTACTGTGCCTGACCAGCAGCTTCACTTGTGGACCCCATCACCACTAGTATCAGTTCTCTTTTACTGATGTTACTGGTTGTTTTGTGTGTGTGTGTGTGTGTGTGTGTGTGTTTAGTCTAGCTTCCCAGCAAAATCCTGTCCAATTTGAGAGAGCCTACCAACAGCAAGGCTGCTACCAGCATAGCCTCTTGTTTCCTGGAAATACAAAATTCCACAAAAAGATAGTGTCATTGTGGTTCAACAAATATCATGGACTGAGAGAATGACAAATAAATTAATCTCAAAACAAATCAAGCCTGAACTCTCCCTAGAAGCCAAAATGACAAATTTGACCTATTGTACTTTGGACATACTGTGAGATGACCATAAGATGACAATGGAAAGGACAGTAACACTGGAAAAAGTGGAAGACCACCGAGCAAATGAATTGACTCAATAAAGAAAGTCAGGGCTGTGAGTTTGCACATCATGAGTAGAGATGTTGATTCCTGGTGACTCTTGGGTGTCTCTCATTCATAGGGCCACCACAAGTCAAAGCGGACTTGATGGCAAATAACAACCATGCTGTAGTATGACTTTCCTAGAAGGACATTTATTCCAGTGATAGTGCAGGCCTGGATTTGCAAGGCAGTTTGGGTGACTCAACTCTCCAAGATTCCCTAGACATACGTTTTTGCTCCCATGAAAAAATTAACTGCCTCTTCTGGAACCAGCAGGAGTAGTAACTTAAATAAGTTGCAGGGCTGCATGTACTGCTTAAGTTGTGTGCCTTCAAGTCATTTCCATCTTAGGGGGATTCTAAGCCAAACCTATCATGGGGTTTTCTTGGCAAGATTTGTTCAGTGGAGGTTTGGCAAGATTTGTTCACTGGAGGTCCCCTCAGGCTGACAGCATGTGACTTCCTTATTTTGAAAAGCAGGAATACAAGATGGAATGTAGAAGCCTTCTATAAGCACAATCAAGGTCCAGGCCATGTCATAAATTGTTGTTGAACCACTCCCTAATTTAAAATTAATTCCCAGTGTTTAACAGAATGAGACTCTTGATCAAGACATCTGCATGGCCAAAGCCCTGTTCGATGCAAAGAAGCAATTTCAGATTCATTTGCACCCAAACTTTCTTTGTGTCCTCTAATTTAACTCTTGGCATTCTAATGTTTTCACACTCGTGTGCTGCCTTATATTAATTGTCATTTATGATTTTCATAGCTGAGATTTAAAGACTTACATTGTGATGTTTGGATTTTAATCCTTTATTAGTGATCAAATCTGGCAATTTAGGTGGAGGATGAAAATGGTCACACAGAACATGTCATTCATTAAAATTCCTATCTGTTAGCAGAATTGTTAAAATATCTAATCTATTTTGGGTATTTTGTCTCATTTTTCCTGAGAATAAGACTGGGTTAAAAGATGACACAGTTTCTCACTAGCCAAGAGCTGGCCTCCTAACTTCCTGGTCCCCAGTCTTGTGTCCTGTTCACCACAATGTCAAACTGCACAGATGGCTATTCAGAAGATTCCTTTGCAAGCCATTCTTTCAAGAAGAACCAATGTGGTCATTGTTCGGAACTTCAGTGCTCTTTCCATAGCTGTCAGCCAACAGGGTAATTGGCAGAACAGTTGACTCAAATGCCTGCACAAGTAGAGAATTGTTATCCTCATGACCCACTAACTAAATGACACACATACTACAACACCAGTGAAACACTTGAGTGATTGCATTTGTGGCCATTATCAGTCTGCACACATCTCTATGTGTAATTAAAAGGAACTGCTTACACAAATATATTAGATTTGGCCTGTTAGATTTTGGTATGTGTGTTGCCTAATCAAGCATTTCTATCAGAAAGAATCATAGTACTACCACTCTGGAGACCAGGGTTTGAATCCCTGCTTACCCATGGAAACCTGCTGGGTGATCTCGGGCAAGTCACACTCTCTTACCATCAGAGGAGGGCAAAAGCAAACCATCTCTGAACAAAAGGGGTTCTAGAACTGTCCAGGAGTGGTAGGCAGACGGCAGGGGTGGTAGACGTTCGGCATTTTGGAGTTTTTTAAAGGGCATTCCCCACCCATTTTTTAAAAAAAGTATAGGTTGGGGACCTGGGCTGAGTTGGAGCTTGGAGCTCCAAAAATTGGCTCAAAATACACGCTACATTCTGGCCATACTTTTCCTTCCCATAGTTTGGTTTAACCTTTGGAATTGACAGTCCTGGGCTAGGTGAACCAAGAATCTAACTTAGTATAGGGCAGGTTTCTATCTTCCTGTGTGCTTTTGATGGATCATGCACCGATACTAATAGTGGTGGTATCGCATAAGTGGATAATCATTTCTCAGGGGAGTTAACAGCAAGAAATATCACATTTTGTGGCCTTGTCTTCTCTGGGTTTTTTCTTTTTTCAGATATGCTCATTGGGGACATTAAGACAAGTAAAAGGCATGGCTGGGAAGCTAATAAATCTAGTGACAGCTATTGGGATTGTGATTTTTACAAAAGAACTGGAGTATTGCTTTTGCTTTTTTGAATCCATACTTGGGAGTAGGCTGTCTTGTAAAGATAATTAACAAGTGATGTCATGGCTTGGCTGGGACCAGTTGTTGGGGCAGCGAAGCCTGGTTTATAATGTAAACACTGTTAAAATGTTTATCATTGGTTTTTTCATTTTCCTTATTTGTCGAGTAATCTTGAAGAGAATGAAAGGTTTTCTGGTGCAGCTTAGTGACTGGAGAGATTTCCATAAAAAGGCACAAACATTGCTTTAAAGAGCAGAAAGGTTTCTGAGCTGGCATTGGCAAGTGAGGCCTGACCTTTTACAGAGAGAAAATATTGACCTAAATCATTCTCTATTGGGAATGGGAAAGTAATCTTGGTCTTCTCACCACTATAATTTTCCTGCTTAATTGCACATACTTCTGTGCAATTGACTGTGAAAAAAATAAATTGCATAAGCAAGTATTAATGTGTCTGAGGGTAGAATTTTTAAGGAGAACCTTCTTGGCAAGAGTTCACTTCTAGCTGCCTTATGTGTCAGTGTTACAAGGCTTCACCCATATGAGCTGTGTTTTCATACCATTTGACATCAGATAATAAAAGAACATAATTTTTGCATTATTACTTGGTGTCTCTTAATGATATTCAGGAATCTGAAAGGTATCTCACATGGTGCTTTTTCTTCTTTAATAACCCCTGGTTCTGTAATTGTTGTAACTGTGCTTTTTACAGCATGTTCTTTCCACCTCAATCCTTAAAATTTGGTATCTTATGTTTTTCCCACCCACCTCCCTTCCATAAATTAGAATCTTGGAAGTAAACCTCACTATGCTTGGTTTCATACTTAATTTCTTCCAATTTGGTATTATGGTCCTGATCCAATTAAAGCATAGTTATCAACCGAGGAATTAATCTTGTGCCCTTCTCCCCTTCCATGTATGCCCCAAATCAAAGCTATCCTTGTTTCTCAGACCACAGTTTCCTGTGACATATAAATTGAAAACTGGTCTAGGGGGGCACCTTCTACATCAGGATGTATTATAATGATTTTAAAAGCACATTAAAGAACTTAAAAGCATTGCTGTTTTCTGGGTGGAGATTTAATGCTCAGATTACCCATATGCACAGTAATTGTTTGTTAGTTGCTGCTAGACATGTGCTTGCACAGATTTCTGTTTGATCCATTACAGTGCAGTCTTATAGCTGTCTTCACAGAAATAATCCCTTTTCCAGCGTTGAGGGCGGAGCCATCCTTCATGAGGGTTGGTTCCCCCTGTTTGCTCCAATCAGGCAGGACTATGACTTTTGGGCGTGTCCACCAGGGGAATCCATCCCCCTTGTTTGCCCAGTCTAGTTCCTGCCTTCGCTCCGTCAGGTCGTGTTTTCCTAACTCTCCTTTACTCACAAAACAAAATCTTCTTTATTCTCCTTTTACTCCTTACCTCTTCTCTCTCTGTGAGGGCCGACTAAGGTCCGAAGAGCTAGAGGGCCCAGGCATGTCTGGGGAATCTGGCCATGCTACACAGGCTCTCCACAAGAGGAATGGATCAGCCCTGACCCGGGAGGTGTGGCCTGTAGGCCGCTCGGCGCAGCCGGAGGAGGGATATCCCTTTTCTCCGCGCTTGAAGGCGCCGGACCGCGGGAACCTGTCCCGAAATCGGGAGGGTGCGGTTAGCAAGGAGGACGCCGAGAGACCGCAGGAACCTGTCCCGAAATCGGGAGGGTGCGGTTAGCAAGGAGGATGCCGAGAGACCGCAGGAACCTGTCCCGAAATCGGGAGGGTGCGGTTAGCAAGGAGGACGCGAGAGACCGCGGGAACCTGTCCCGAAATCGGGAGGGTGCGGTTAGCAAGGAGGACGCCGAGAGACCGCAGGAACCTGTCCCGAAATCGGGAGGGTGCGGTTAGCAAGGAGGATGCCGAGAGACCGCAGGAACCTGTCCCGAAATCGGGAGGGTGCGGTTAGCAAGGAGGACGCGAGAGACCGCAGGAACCTGTCCCGAAATCGGGAGGGTGCGGTCGGCAAGGAGGACGCCGAGAGAAATGTGAGTAATGCTGCAGTGAGCAGCTTGGGTACCCTGCAGCCTCTCCCTCCCGAACGTCGGCTCCCTTCTCCTCCTTACTAGCCTTACAGCTGGCGCAATCCTGTATTGCCTCCCAAACGGTCTCCTCTCAGAGAGGGGCCCGTTTTCAGGCTAAGGCCGTGGCAGAGAATTCTTCCCAAGAGTCAGGGTCAGAGGCAGAAAGGACTCGGAGATAAAGGAGGGCCAGGGAATTATCTTCCTCTCCCTCATTCTTCAGATTCTCGAGGGACGCCTTCTCCCCCTTGGAAAGTCATCCCTCCAAGATGGACCCCAAGCTCACTGGAGGGAGCTCAGTGGTCCTTCAGCCCCTGGAGTCGGGCTCACAGAGGGACAGGCTCCTTTACAATTCCAGGAGACCTAGGGAACCCTCTTCTTCTTTCCCCCCCGCCTCCCGCTCTTCCAGGGATGCCATTCCCCTTTGGAGCAGGGCAAATTTGCACCCAAACGTTCCTCCTTGGCGCACAAATTCAAACTCAAAAAAGGCGGGAGCCATGCCAATGCTACTTCAGGTTTATTCCTCCAAGCATAAACATAATGGAGAGCGCCATCTAAGGCTAAGAAGCAAAATGCTTGCAGTTAAAATCCTCAGATGAGGATGTTCTCTCCAAATCTCAGTCCTCTTCTGCCTCTGAGGGAGAATGGTCTGAGGGGGGCCAGAACACCAGCCCCAGGGTGGTGAGATAGAGACCCTGACAGACCTTGGCGCGGCTGGAGGCCCTGTCCCTGGCCAGATTGCGCCCCACTGCGGACATCAAACCCGGCAAGAGGTTTGGACAGTGGGAGAGAGAGAGAGAGAGAAGGCAGATTTCAAGAGGTGAGTGAGGATTCAGTCCTTAATCCTATGTTTGTGGGTTAAGCTTTACCCAAGAGATTTGTTTCTGACTTGCATTGCCAGCTTTGAAGGAGGCTTCAGTTGCTTCAGAGATTCAAATGGAGAGTTTCCCTCCAAAACCAACTGCCTTCTCCTCTCCTTCCTCCAAGATCCACTCAGACTGAAGGGATCAGAGAGGATTAACAAAAGCATTTCCAGGTGCAGGGAGTCTGCTTCTGCCCCATTGTCCCCTGGTCTAAGGTGTCAATCTCTCCTTGGGAGAATTTGGCCAAAAAGACATTTATTTATTGTGCTTGCCTTTTTAAAAATAATAGGCAAAGCTGGAACTGAAGGTGTGGCAGCCATTTTGATTAAGGGCAGCTAGGCAGAAAAGGAAAGGCCTGCTGCTTCTGCTAACTAATATGCCTTTTGTAAAACAAAGGAAAATAATACCTATAGTTCACTCCTCAGAAGAGGAATGTGATCTGAAAAAGAGTTAAAAATAAAAAATAAAGATGAGGGCCTTTCAGTACCTCCTGAAAGCTCCTGAAATCTGTTAGATGTTTGGGGACTGATGATCCTTCATTATTACTGTATTTGTTTATTATTACTATACTTGTTTTATGGTATTATTGTACAAAACAACTTATATATTGGAATTTAATGTCAACTCTGACCAGTTGAATCTAGAGGATGATCCATCCTGATTTCCTCAGGGAAGGATATTCCTCCCTCCTCCAAGCCTGGGCCTTCAACACCAAATACTCCATTTCATGCAGATTTTATGAGGATATTAACAAGGCCTCCATAATTTATTATTGTGATTCTAAATCCAATAGCTGTTTACATATATATGGTTACATCTCAGCCCTCTTTGTCATGAGAATCAACAGATGCCACTTGTGGCTGCCAGAGTTTATGCTCAACTAAGGTGTCTGCTATTTCCTTTTTTTCTGGGGCTAAACATGTGTGGCCTAGCCCACTTGTCAAACAAACAAACACTTAAGGTCAAAATAAAGTACTATCAGGGTATTAACTATGGTTAAAGGTAGTGGCTATGTCTGGAGACACTAGCCTAAATGAGATTGGATGTAATCCAAGACCAGTTCAAGGACAGACTTTGACTAAAGAACTGACACATAAAAATGCCCATTACAAAAAATATGTAAGATTCTCACCACTTAATGGGGACAAATTGTTTGGAATAAAGTCTCTTGGCTGAGACTAGGAATAATAAGAAGACCTCAACATCCTTAAATGTCAGCCCTGGTGGCGCAGTGGTTAAATGCCTGTACTGCAGCCACTCACTCAAAACCATAAGGTGGCGAGTTCAAGACCAGCAAAGGGCTGAAGCTCAACTCAGGCTTGCATCCTTCCGAGGTCGCTAAAATGAGTACCCAGATTGTTGAGGGGCAAATAGCTTACAATTGTAAACCGCTTAGACACTCCTTAAGGGTATGAAGCGGTATATAAATGAAATGAAGCTGTTTGTTAAAATATACTTTGATATATTTTTCTATACCATTCATATGACTTTTCATTGCCTCCTTAAGGTAGAGGAAGGCAAACAAACATAGATTGATATAAAAGTCACAAAATGTCTGATTGATATTGAGGCCATAAAAACATCAACAACAACACTATACTATCTATCTAATAACAATTGAGTTATAATAATCACAGGTTCAGATGGGAGATTATCCAGACAATTCTGGAGACACGTCTCCTCCAAGATTTTTGTGTGTTCCTGTTTTTTGGGTAGTGGTCTCCTGCCCACAGCCCAAGCTACCACGTTATCACAAATATCTTACCAACCTTTCCATACAAGGTTCTACCATTCAGTCTGTTGTTTTCTTCTGTGACACGCACTACACAGATAGACACGTCTTGAAAACAGTGGGACCTTCATATAGACCCATAATTTCAAATGTCCTGATAGATCTCATTCTCTCCCATAGGATATATATAAGATGTCGAGTTGTGATTTCTTTCCTATCCAGACATGTTTTTCTGGTAATTTACGAAAAGAACTACCTAGTTCCATTTCAGAACCTGCATCACTTTGGAGTGGTTGTAGACACATCGCTGACCAGTCTACCTGACCAAGCAAAGGGTAAGATCCATGAAGAACACCCTCGAGCAGGTAGGTTGTTCCCAGTTATTGGACCTAGTGTTACTGGTGCATCTACACTGCCTGATCTGTTTCAGTTAATCGTTTGGCATGAACACCATTTCATGCCAGGAGCCTACAGTAGTTCTTCTAGCTGTATCAAAAAACAGATGGTACACATAAATAATCTGTTCTGACATACACTGATTAATCAAACCTCTTTGAATGGTGGTTTTTGCTGCCAGTTGTAGAGGATTGCCTGATTTAGGCCCTGTTGAAGTTCCACATAAGGTTGGATGCCAGCTTAGGGTGACGGGAAGCATGTTTGTGGCTCCCAATAGCCAAACTCCAGATCCCTCATGTAGATGCTCCGGTCTTGTCTCTCGTGACTTCAGAAGGGCAGGGTTTCCAGAGATCTTCCAGATGTCACGAAACCAGTTCGTCTTCCAATCACAAAGATCTCCTAACTCAAGGTCAAATACCATATCCAGGATTAAACCTTCACATGTGGATATTGAAAGGCACCTACTGGACATCAGCTCTTCCAATCATACTGTCCCAGAAACTGTCTAATCATTCATATATATGTGTGTGTGTGAGAGAGAGGGTGTATATATAAAGTTTTGAGAACAGCTTCTCTTATTAAACTTCCCACAGTTCACAGATACCCTAATTGGTACCCTCATGTAGTTCTTCAGGCATTAACCAAACCACAGTTTGAATAACTTGACAGAGTTGATATTAAGTTTCTTACCTGGAAAACAGTATTTTTTTTTTTTAATGCTATTAGTTCAGCTAGAAGGTTTTCTGAACCAGGAGCACTATCCACAGGAGTGAAATATGCATCTTCTGCGAGGATTCAGTTCTGCTTGACGGGATCTGATGTTCATGACTAAAGTTAACTTCACATTTCATAGAGCACAGGAGATCATTTTCCCTTCATTCGTTCCTGACCCCAAAAAGGAACTTGAAAAGACTTGGCTCACACTAGATGTAGGCAGAGTTCGGTGTATTTACATCAAACGCACTTGTCGATGGCGCAAATCAGACAGTCTATTTGTCTCCTTCGGTCCTACATACCTGGGAAGTTTTTCTTCATCGACCCTGGCTTGATGGATCTGGGCTTGCATCTCTCAGTGTGAGTCGATGATGGGTAATACGCTGCAAGGAAGGGTCAGCGCTCATTCCGCTCACAGTGCTGTCACACCTGCCGCCCTAACCACTAATGTTCTTCTCTCCAATATTTGCAGGGTGGCCGCTTGGTCATCTCCTTCCATATTTATCCGTCGCTGCCGAATCAATGCCTTCCAACTGGCTGGGGCATCATTTGGTAGACGGATCCTTCAATCCATCCTATAATTCCTTACCTCAGTTCCCACCCATCTAGGGAGCTTTGGTATGTCCCTCATGAAGGATGGCTCCGCCCTCAACGCTGGAAAAACGAACATTGGCTTACCTTGTGAGATGTTTGTTTTCAGCGATGAGGGCGGAGTCATCCTGCCCACCCGTAACTGAGGAATTTTTTCTCGGTGTCGGGGGGTGTTGTAAGGTTAATAGGATCCTTGTTCTAGTGTCTAGAATTGTTATAGTTAAATGGTTAAACTTTCTCTATTGTTGTTAGTATTTCTTCATTGTTATAAACTCTCTCTGCTTGGCTATACATTGACTGGGCAAACAAGGGGGATGGATTCCCCTGGTGGACACGCCCAAAAGTCATAGTCCTGCCTGATTGGAGCAAACAGGGGGAACCAACCCTCATGAAGGATGACTCCGCCCTCATCGCTGAAAACAAACATCTCACAAGGTAAGCCAATGTTCGTTTCTGTTTATTCCCAGGTGAGCATGTGCAAGCCTTCAGCCTATCTATTTTCTCCAGTCTTGGTTTAACCAATAATTATTTACGAAATCAATGATGTAAAATGTGTGGATTGATTAACAATATGTGCTTTTGAATTATTTCATGGATATGGAACCCATTTATGCCTTATAAAAGAGGAATGTAGAATATTGCAGTGATAGACAGAGGAATGGGGCATGGGGTGCCAAAAAAAAAGAATAACGTTTTGCAGGCACATGAAGCAATACAGAAAAAATAAGATAAAGTAGGGTTATAGAGCTGTTTAGGTGTGGGGAAAAAGAAGAATATGCTGGCCTGTGGCTGTGTAGATTTCAAAGGAGCTTGTAAGCTTTCAAAGAAATGAATCTGGGAGAAATGTGCAGAAAGTGGGGGCAAGGAAATAATCTTAGGCAGAAGCAGAAGGAAGAAAAATATGTGTTTTTGTGTATGTGTGTTGTATGTTGATGAGTAAAATGGATGAATATGGTGTGTGCAGATAAATTCTTTGCTGTGGTGTTTGAGTGTGTGAGGGAGACAGGCTGGGTGGTTTTATTTGTTTGTCGTTGTTATTATTATGGTCATTGTTGTTGTGTGCCTTCACATTGTTTCCAACTTATGGTGATTATAAGACAAGCCTATCACAGGGGTTTCTTGACAAGATTGGTTTTCTCCAATGTGTTTTGAGGCTGAGAGAGTGTGACTTGCCTAAGGTCATACAGTGGGTCTCCATGGTCCAGTGGGGTTTGAACCCTGGTCTCCAGAGTCATAGACCAATTCTTAAACCATTATACCATGCTTGTTCTGTATTATGGTTGTAGACCAGTTAAAAGGAAAGAAGACAATGGCTGTCCATCAGTAGAACTGGTTTAGTCTTTTTGCCTGGTGGCGCAGTGGTTACATGCCTGTACTGCAGCCACTCACTCAAAACCATAAGGTCGCGAGTTCAAGACCAGCAAAAGGGCTCAAGCTTGACTCAGGCTTGCATCCTTCCAAGGTCGCTAAAATGAGTACCCAGATTGTTGGGGGCAAATTAGCTTACAGTTGTAAACCACTTAGACACTGCTTAGGCGGTATGAAGCGGTATATAAATGAAGCTCGTTTGTTTAACAAATTGTAAGCTGCTCTGATAACCTTGGCTGAAGAGCGGGGTATAAATAAAACATTATTATTATATTATTATTATTTGTTTTCTTTTACATTCTTTTATGTAGAGGAGCTTTGGAATATCACCATTCGTGTAGAGTCATGAGGATGGTAAAACTATGCCCTAATGGCAAATAATAAAAACAGTGTCGAAATACATGAAAACAAATATTTCACCACTTATATAGAATTTGATCTTCTAATTTATGAACGCTAGCACTCTGGGAGAAAATAGTCAATTAAATGTGATTATGAGTTTGGGAGAGAAAATGTATTCTTTCCAAAATAGAAAACAAGCAAACAAAAAACTCTGGATTTCCAGCTGTATCTTTATATCCTAGCTGCATGGGTTGAAACCTTGAATTATTTTATCTGTCTTGTATTAGTGCACTATCCATATTTACCTATGTGAAAAGTAATATAATGGTTTACCTATGTGAAAAGTAATAAAAAGCACACAGAATAAAATTACATCCTCGCTATGTCTCACTAAGGGATTCAGGTGGCAGCTGCTATTTACCTTGCCTTTTGTATGCTAGAACACAAAGCTAGAATATAATCAGCTAGAACACAGTCCCACTTTCCCTGCTAAAACTTTATTGCCTTGTATCCTACAGAACACTACTGCAACACGACACTGAAACTCTTTGTTTTCACAAACTTCCTTTGCCATCCTCCCAGTGCCAATGCTGCCAAAAAAAGATTTCAAACTAGACAAAAGGAGGAAAATGTAGGGGTTGGGCAAGCATAAGAAGATTTTGTAAAAAGGAACTTTTTTCTCAAAGGCTTTCTTAACTGAGGTTTGCCTGTAGTGAATAAGTAGAATATCTACCATTGAACAAACTGATACAAGTGACTAGAGACATAACAGCAGTATGCAGGAGAATCCTTGTATGCTTTGTAGCCATACTATGCATTATTTCATGAATGGGGAATGTTTAATTCACACTATTTTCTTCTTTTTTTCAGACTGTCAGTATTTGTATAGACCACATCATGCGTGAGTACAAGCTAGTGGTCCTTGGATCAGGCGGTGTGGGGAAGTCTGCCTTGGTGAGTTGAGTCATAATAATAATATTACTACAACAATTACAATAATGTTTTTAAAAATCCTAATTAGTTTTGTCTAAAAGCTAGCCTTGGAATTCATAACACTGGCTGTTATTGCCATAATTAATAGCTGAAAGTTTTGTACTACAATTACTCTGGGGTAAAACATGAAGCATTTAGCTTGGAGGTCATATAGAAACAAGGAAGTGATTTAAATGTTGAGGAATTAAGAGTTAATAGGGGGAGGCGTTTGTCTTCAAATTCTGTAATGAGTTTTCCATCCCTAATGTATGCCAGTTTTCTTGCATCTATATGTTTGTTTATTTATTCTTGGCAAAACATGGACTTTCCACTACACTGTATTGCACATGAGGGAAAAATACTGGCTTTCATAAAGTACTCGCAATAGGAATAGTGTCCTAATTACAGAGAAAGATATCCAGGATATGGCAGGGAAGGACTGGGACCTGTGATGGCATCTTCCTTGGCAACTGGCCCATGTTTGTTCTGTATTCTTATGATTTCATGATATGTTGCACAAACAAATTGTAATTAAGTTCCTATCTCTAAGATTCTGCAGTAGTTATGAGGAGTTTCTTTGGAAAATATTTTCTTTGCTTTTAGTTGTAATTGCAGTCAAAAGCTTGTGAGATGTCTTTGATTGTATGTTTGTTGATGAAAGCTGTATACCATGAACTGATGTTAGTCTGTGATCCATCAGTTGCTGGTCCACAGGAGGTTTCCAAGAAACTATGCTAACATGGTAATAACGTGACAAACATGGTGCCAGTCCCTGGCACTTTGCAGAAAAAACTGCCAGTCCGACGCATCATATAGCTCTAGAAGCACTGCTCTAAACTGAACCTTTGAGCTGAAATGTTAGATGTTTAAAAGGAAGATATTTTAAATGCCAGAAGACGTCAGTGTTTATTTTAAATTACAAACCTTAAATTACTATTCCTTCCTACTTACTGTTTTCCTGTTTTAAGTGACAGATGTGTACCCTTGAATAAAATAGGATGTGTGATGTTGGTCTTCGAAGGCAATGAATTACAGTTGTTGTAGGGGGTTTTTTGGGGGTTTTTTGTTTTGTTTTGTTTTGTTTTGTTTTTTTGCATTCTGGGACTGATGGTTTGCCATTTTCAGTGTTGCTGAAATAGACATATATAAAAATTGCAAGAACAGGATGAGACAATTTTTAGTGGCTTCCCACATAATGCTAAACAATAATAAAACTAGAATGGTGGGGAGGGGGACACCTCACGTCCCAAAGACTATATAATGCTTCCTCAGAAGGATTTGTGTCGTAGTGAGGTAGCTAATAAACTCAAGCAGTGTTAAATTTGGGCTTCCTGGATGGCTCTGGAACAAGAGCTCTCTTCTTTATAGGAATAACAATAGGATTATGAATGGAAAGATTTTTGAGGCTGTACATCACTCTGATCATCTGCTCATATAGCAGTTTTGAAGCTGAAAACACTGGAAATGCACACCTTGACAATTTCCATCTGACTCTTTGTTATTGTGCCTCACTGCCTCCTTTCTTGTGAAAGTGAGATGATGGAAGAACACTTTTTTAAAGTGTATTTGTAGCATGTTATTATTATTGAAAATTTTATGTAAACCTCTGAAGAGGAAATAAGTAAGCTTGAGTGTGTCTATGGAAAGAGCAGAGGTAGGAGTACAGTCGGACCCCACATTCATGAGATTTAGGAGCAAATCCCCCCACACACAAAAGTGGGAAAAGCACAGATATAAGTAAATATAAATAAAAATTGCAAATCTTTTTTTTAAACCTGAGAGAATGCTTCTCTCCTAGGAATCTCTAGGTCCTCCAGCATGACTCTATGGTCAACCTCCAGTGGAAATTGACTATAGAACCTTGGGAGGACCTAGAGATTCCTGGAGGTGACATAAATCAAACTTATGAATCATCAAATCTGTGAAAGGGAAACCAGTGAATGTAAGGGTCTCACTGTACAAGTATCAGATGGGTTTCACTCATATAGCAAATATAATAAACCAAAACTGGTGCTTGGTTTTGAGGTAGCAGTTTGGTGTCAATATTGAATAAAACCTCATCATGCTAGCTAAATTGGCAAGGGTTCAGTTCATCTTCTAATATGATAAAACAATTACCTGTCAATAGGACCCTCCTGTTTTTGAGATAGTAGCTTATTTGGAGAGAAATATGAGGGCAATGGAGGTTAACACAGCTAGTAAAATAGCAACCATTTATATTAGGCATAGGTTCTGTCAAGTATGGATTTTATTACCAGTGTATTATTTTTTCTGTGGTATTCCTTTTTTTAAAAGCCGTGTGCAGGAATCTTACCTGACATCTAATTAGACATCTAATTTTCCAAGAGAGGCATTCATGGCTTTCTGTTTCTGGACTATGCTTACTGCTGCCGTGATTGAAAGGTAAAGGCAAAGAACTGTTGTTCTTCTTCGTGGTCTCTGTGCCTCACACAATAGGGTTTGCGCCTGCGCAGAAGCTCCATCCGGAATGCTGAAAAGCTGAGCAGATTGGCGGGAGCCCCGCCTCTCCCATTCCCTGAGCATGCCCAATCCCGCCAATCTAGCTCCTCCTTCAGTTCTCTTTCGTCCGCCACAAGAGTAACATCTCCTCCGGAGTGCTCTTCATTGCGACGAAAGCTGAGTAGCTAAGACTCTGTCTTATTTTTATTTTGTTTTATTTTTATTTCTGTTTTCTTTAGTTTTGTTACTTACTCCGTTTTTCCTTGAGCTGCCCCCTTTTTTTGTTCGGAACTCGAGGGTTTTGGCCCGGACGGGCCCCTCGCGATCGGATCGGCCTCTTATGGCCGCTCCGTTCAAGAAATGTTCCGAATGTGGCGGTAAAATCCCGGTTGTGGATGGACACTCGAAGTGCATTTTCTGCTTAGGCAGTTCCCACATTCCGGAGAAATGTAAGCATTGCAAGGCTTTTAATCCCGCCACGCTTCGCCAAAGAGCGGATCGGCTCAAGGCCCTCTCGGTTTCCCACACTTTGGAGTCGTCTACGGACCCCTTGGGACGCCTCCCCATCTCTAAGTTCCCGAGAATTCCGAAGATCAAAAAACCGACCCCGACGTCGACAGCGACTTCGACATCGACGGAGGTCCCCTCGGCTTCGCCCTCCACACCGGCTACCATGTCTCGCCCCGAAGGGCAACATAGAGAACATAAGAAGCGGCCGTCATCTACCGAGCTGGAAAAGCCGAAATCGAAAAAACATAAACATAAGGAGGTCCTCTCTTCAGTTGCCTCGGCGGCTGCCCAGGCACACCTGGCCATGTCCTTTCTGAGACAGCCTTCGGGCATCGACCTCTCTGTCTCGGCCCCAGTCACTGTACCAGACTCGGCGCCGGAGACCTTGGAACCCGCATTTCAGCCTGCACCTACCCAGGTCCTCGCCCCTACGGGGACGGTCTCAACCTCGGTCTCGACAGTCTCGCCCATTTCGGCACCGACTTCTCTACCACTGAAAGAAATCCTAGCCTCTTCGGAGTGCATTTACAGGCTGCGGTTCCCATCTTCTCCACCCCGAAAGTCTCCGGAACCGTTCGAGGAGCACTACTTTGACTCGCCCCACTCGTCGGCCTCCTTTCTGGCTTGACATCGGGCTGAATCCTATTGGAGAGAGCGCCATCCATCCTACCGCTCCTATTCTCCTTCGTATCGGGATCAATACCATGTCCGTGATCTCCATGTCGGGGATTTCTCAGGATCTCGCTCTCGCTCTCGTTCTCCTTCTCGGTCCCGAGCCGAATACAGGGCCATATCGCCACCTCCGGCCTCGACAGCCACGGTGTCGAAACCCCCGGAATCGAGCGTCGTTATGACTGCTGCGGCTTCGGCTACGACCACCACCTCGACATCGATAGCCTCCGCTCCGATCAGCTACGTGGATGCTTCGACGTCAACCTTTCTTACGGAGCCAACACAGCCCTATGTGGATCCACATTTGCCAGCCTCCCAGTCTACAGAGGAGTCAACGGGAGAAACGGACAACCGTCCCGAGTCTCCACAACCTGCCATTTCCTCTCCCAACGAGGAAGTTGAGGACCAGACACCTGGTTCACCTGTCGAAGACCTCCATCGGTTTACTGGAATTGTCGACAGGATGGCAAGAGCTGTAGGCCTCCAAACCGCCCAGACGGTCCAGCCTCCCAGTGACCCCATCGATGGTCTTGTGGTGCGTCCCCAGCAACCTGCGGTTATTCCATTCTTGCCTTCTTTTTCTGACATCATGGTGGCTTCTTGGAACAAGCCAGCCTCGACACCACCTGCCTCAAAGAAGCTTGACTCTTTGTATCGGGTGCAATCTGATACAGCCCCGTTTCTGTTCACCCATCCAGCTCCTAATTCTCTGGTGGTGGAATCTACTTGTAAATCTACTGGCAAGTCCCATTCTGCCCCTGTGGACAAGAATGGCAGAAGAATGGACATCTTTGGTCGCCGTTTCTACTCCTCTGTGGCTTTGGCAGCGAAAGTAGCCAATATGCAAGGCTGCATGGCCTATTATCAGAGGTTTCTGTGGGATCGTATGGCTGCTTTCATACCTTATATGCCACAGGCACAACAGGAAGTGGCTCAGGAGTTTTACACCGAGGCACTCTCCCTCATTGCCCAGGAGGTGCACTCAGCTAGACATGTTGTGGACTGTTCTGCAAAAGTCATGGCTGGTGCGGTGGCACTCCGCCGCTTCGCATGGCTGAGGTCAACTTCTCTGTCGGAGGAAGCTAAGTCCAAGATTGAGGATCTTCCCTTCGATGGTGAAGGTCTATTCGCCGCCAAGACCGACGAATCCCTGGACACCATGGCCAAGGCCCGCTTGAACGGGAAGAGACTTGGGCTGACACCTAGCAAGCCTCCATCTGGTCGTACCTGGCACCAAAGGCCATACGACCCTGGTTTCACCCGTTCTCATTCTGCTCCGTCCTCCACCTATAGGACCCAGCCCTACGCTAGGAGGCCTTATAGACAGCCACAACAGCAGCAGCAACAGCAACAACAGCAAAGGCAAGGCCAGCAGCGCCAACAGCAACAGCCTCCTAGGAAGCCATCCTCCAAGTCACACTTTTGACGGGCCCTTGGAGGCGACACCCAACTTTCTCTTGCCAGTCACCCTTTCCGCAGTCCCCAGACTTCGCCATTTCTACGAGAACTGGTCCAAGATCACCACGGACTCCTGGGTGCTTACCATCATCCGCCTGGGCTACGCCATAGAGTTCTCAAGTATTCCACCAAATGGTGTTTTCTGTTCCACTCCCTCCTCTCCTCCTCTTCTGGAGGAGATTTCCTCCCTTCTCGACAAAGGAGCCATACAACGTGTTCCACCGTGCTACAAGCACCAAGGCTTCTACTCCAGGTACTTCACAGTTCCGAAGAGAGGAGGAGGTCTCCGCCCCATCTTGGACCTGAGAGGCGTCAACTCATAAATCATGCTTTGCAAGTTCAAGATGGTAACCCTCCAATCCATCTTGCCGTTCCTGCACCAAGGGGACTGGTTTGCATCCATAGACCTAAAGGATGCTTACTTCCACATCAGTATTCGACCACAACATTGGAAGTATCTCCGTTTCGCCATAGATGGAGATCTCTATCAATATACCGTTCTTTCTTTCGGCCTCTCAATTGCTCCTCGAGTGTTCACAAAGTGCATGGTGGTGGTCATTTCTCACCTTCGTCTCCAAGGAATAAACATTTTCCCTTATCTCGACGACTGGCTTCTGGTGTCGTCCTCCAAGGTGCAACTTTACAAAGACGTCCAGTACAGTTTGGACCTCTTGACCGTCTTGGGACTCAAAGTCAACCTACCCAAATCTGTTCTCCACCCTGTGAGGGTGATAGACTATATAGGCACGTCCCTGGACTCTGTGATGGGACGAGCCTATCTTCCCACCAGATGGGCAGAAGCCCTCTGGGAACAGCTGCAATCCGTCCTCTACACTCATTGTCCGTCTGCAAAGGACATCCAGAGACTGCTAGGCCACCTGGCCTCAACCACAGCGGTGACCTACCTGGCTCGTCTCAGGCTCAGGCCTCCCCAAGCTTGGTTCCTGGCTTCATTCGATCATCTGAGGGACAATCCGTCCAAGAGACTCTCGTTGCCACCTCATATCAGAGACTCTCTCAAGTGGTAGACGTCTCCCTCCAACATCCTCAAGGGGATGCCCTTCCAGACGCCAGAACCGTCCAGGATGGTCACTACAGACGCGTCCATGTCAGGATGGGGCGCACATCTCAATGGCTTGTGTGTACAGGGACAGTGGTCTGCACAGGAGGCAGAACTGCACATCAATGCCTTGGAACTGTTGGCAGTCATCAAAGCCTTCAGGGCATTCGAAAACCATCTCCTCCACAGAGTTGTGCAAGTAGTATCAGACAACACAACCACTGTCTGGTACATCAACAAGCAAGGAGGAACCCATTCTCCAGTCCTCTTGCGTCTCTCCCAGCAGCTGTGGACGTGGTGTCACCACCGCTCTATTCATCCAATAGCCATTCACTTGGCAGGAAAGGACAATGTGCTAGCAGACTCCCTCAGCAGGGACAAGGTTCTGCAGCACGAATGGACTCTGTCAAGTCCGACCTTCAGTCTCCTGACCTCTCTTTGGGGAATTCCCTCAGTGGACCTGTTTGCCACCCCGGAGAACGCCCAATGCTGGACATTCTACTCCAGAGCGGGTAAAGGGCGAGGATCCATGTGGGACGCCTTCCTTTGCAGTTGGAGCCGAGGTCTTCTGTATGCCTTTTCCCCCTTTCCTCTGATCTCCAGGACGGTGGCCAAGATGGCCAGGGATGGATCCAACGCCATACTGTTGACTCCATTCTGGCCGAGACAACCTTGGTTCACTCCTCTTCTCCACTTGGCCAAGGGTCGATACTTCCACCTGCCGAAGTGGCCCGACCTTTTGTCCCACTCCAATGGAGCGGTCCTACACCCGGACCTAGTCAACCTACGGATGACGGCGTGGAGGATCCAGCCATAGAGTCTCCTGACCTGCTCAGGGTCCTGTCTGCCTCGAGAAAGGACTCCACTAAGAGATCCTATGCTTATAAATGGAAGCGTTTCTGTGCCTTCACGGAGGCTAGATCCGAACCTGCCTCGCCTGTGAGCCTTAGTACAGTCTTGCATTTTCTGCTGCACCTCAGGGATCAAGGCCTAGCCTTCTCCTCCCTCAAGGTCTACCTGTCGGCTATTGTAGCCAACCAGCCACCTGGCTCAAGGTCAGCTCGCCTCTTTACGTCACCTACATTGAAGAGGTTTTTCAAAGGGCTACATCACCTCTATCCGCCGTTGCCTCCACTGGCCCCGGCCTGGTCTCTCTCTCTAGTGGTTACACATCTTACGAGACCTCCATTTGAGCCCTTGGGCTCTGCTTCCTTGAGACTGCTGACACTCAAAGTGTCTTTTCTTGTGGCCATAACTTCAGCCAGACGTGCTTCTGAGCTGACAGCTCTGCTCTCGGATGAGCCTTACTTGACTTTTCATAGGGACAAGGTGGCCCTCAGACTGGACATTTCCTTCCTTCCTAAAGTGGTTTCTCCGTTTCATCTCTCCCAGGAGATTGTGCTTCCTAACTTTTACCCAGATCCTTCCTCGCCTCTGGAAAAGACTATGCACACCCTGGATGTTCGCCGTGCTTTGGCTTTTTATGTTCAGTGTTCTCAAGAGTTCAGATTATCCAATAAGTTACGGTGGTGCCAGGAAAGGCAACCCAGTTTCATCACAACGGTTTGCAAAGTGGATTGCTCAAACCATCGCCTTGGCCTATGAACTGGCTAAACGCCCTCTTCCGGTTGGTGTACGTGCCCACTCAACCAGGACTACAGCGTCATCTGCTGCCTTCCTCAGAGGTGTTCCCCTGCCAGAGGTCTGCAAGGCGGCCACGTGGTCACAGCCATCCACGTTTGTTCGGCATTACCGGCTGGATTCCAGATCCTGGAGAGATGCCAGTTTTGGTCGTGCTGTTCTTTCTTCAATTCTGCAGTGACCTTCCCACCTCCATAGGTAAGCTTTTCAGTCACCCTATTGTGTGAGGCACAGAGACCACGAAGAAGAAGTACAGGTTGCTTACCTGTAACTGTGTTTCTTCGAGTGGTCACCTGTGCCGTCACACAAATCCCACCCTACCTCCCCTCGGTCAGGTCCCTGCTCTTTTGCGGCGGACTTGAACAGAAGGAGGAGCTAGATTGGCGGGATTGGGCATGCTCAGGGAATGGGAGGGGTGGGGCTCCCGCCAATCTGCTCAGCTTTTCAGCATTCCGGATGGAGCTTCTGCGCAGGCGCAAAACCCTATTGTGTGAGGGCACAGATGACCACTCGAAGAAACACAGTTACAGGTAAGCAACCTGTACATAGCAGCCTATGTACAGTTTCATTAAGCATTCACTCTATATGCTGTCTCTGGGCCACAGTTTTGAAAGGAATTCTTACCAGATTGCATTTTTCAAGGTTTTGAGGCATTTTTTAAATTTCTGCATTGATAAACTCGGCATGTATAAAGTGGCTTTGTGTTCAGTTACTCTAGCTATGGGCTCTTATTGCATGGGAGGCAAGCATCATGAAAACATGATTAAAAGGTGGCAATAGCGCGATTGGAGGGAAGATTATCACATCCCTGCGCACTTCTCCCATTCGTGTCCTGTGCGTAAACTGTACTGGATGCATCATTGAGTTATTACAGAAACTCCCATTATTGCCCAAAGGTGTGTCCATTACAGTTTACACACAGGACACTAATGGGAGAAGCACGCAGGGGTGTGATAATCTTTCCCCCGATTCCACTATTACCTGTTTTAATGACATTTTCATGATGCTTGCCGGCTCCATGTGATAGCATCCTATGTGGTTTAGATGAATGATCGTGATACACCCTGATTCAAGTTCGAGTCTTGAACATTATAATTTCACTAATTATAATAGTACAGTAATTTACTTCAAAAACATCATCTGATCTCTTTTTAGTCAAGGAAAGGGAATATGTCCACATTCTCCCTAGCATGGTACGTAATCTGGGTTGGACTAATAGATTATATTGAAGTTCCATTAAAGATAGCCAATTCACATATGCTTAGCAAAGACACATTCCTATCTATATATCAGGACATTAAGGGCCAAGACACACAGTCCAAAGGCAGCATGGTGGCGGCGGCGATACTAGGATTCTGGACCATGCAGCAACTGCATGGTCCAGTACCCTAGTATGTAATGGCAGCATCCTGTCCACACAGGTGCCACCATTTTGATGTAACGGACGCATAGCGTCCACACGTCACTGCGCGTCCATTACATCATGAGTGCGCCAATGGCGCACTCGTGATGTAACCGGGGCACCGGAAAAAGAACCCTGGTTCTATTTGCTCCGGATGGATGCCGCACGGTTTGGCAGCTGCGGCATCCCTCCAGAGTTAAACCAGGCGTCTTTAGCTGACCATTTTCCAGCAGTCTGTCTTGGGCCTAAGTTATTTTATATTTTACTTTAAAGATTGATTAGCAGAGATGGAGCAGATGCCAATTGCATTCAGTCCTAAAACCAATTGTGTAATGACTAACTAGAATAGAGTAGTTGAATCAGTGGGAGCCATAAATTTCATTAATGAAATGAGATTACAACTGCCGGCTTGTCATCTGTAGATTTGAGCATCCATGGATGGCTCTGCCCCATTCAATCCATGTGCACAGTGTGTAGCCATTAAATCCAATGGGACTTGGGATCGTATGGTTTTTGGCATCCATGAGGTCCACAACAGAGCCCCTGCTGATATGAAGGGCTGACTGTATTTTCTTGGGATTAACAACTGGATTTTGGCCTCAGTATTCTATTAGTGTTAAAGCTGCACATGCAGATCTTTTACAGAAGGACTTGTCTGAGTGTAGGGCTTCAACCTTATTACTGCACTCAGTTGCATCTCTGTACATTTTTATTGCTACTGATTGTTTTGTTCACCTTTGCTGCCAATAGTCCTTTATATTTGCCCAGCCAGACTTGAAGGGTTGGGGAATTCGGCTGTGATACTGATCTAGTTAACCAGATGCTGATTTGAGAGATGCTTCTTTTAGTATGTTGGATAAGGGCATTTCTGTATTATTGATGTTCTGTCCAGCAAAAGTTGCAATTTGCCATAGATGTTATTTTATTTTAAAGTAAATGGTTGTTCTGTGTGCTTTCCAGAGAAATAGCTGTGACAATCTCTCACAATTAAAAAAAAAAAACAAACAGAGGAGGAAAGGGCAGGGAATGTAATACACTCTGTAAAGACTAATAAATTTTATTATGGCTGAGGCTTCCATGGACTGTAGTTTAGTTCATCATAGATATGAAGTATTATCTTCAGTTGGCAGATATATACACATTTGAGTTTAGAGGGGGAAATATAAAACTATGAGGTCAGATGTAAATTAAACTGAAAAATAGATGTTATGTTAAAAATATGCAAAATAAGCAGTGACAATGCACATCAGCAAAAACAAACACTCTAGCAATACAAAGTGTTGTTAATCGTTGTGGGACGGAAATCTTTATCATGATTCAGGAGGTGATAGAACTTCTTGATAAATTCTAACTGAGCATTTTGTTTGTGCCATTTCCCTTTGAAATTTGCTTATTCAAGAACAACCATTTTGAGGCCAAACCAGAGTATTTTGAGCACCTAAAATGTTTTTTTCACTAATTTCTAATGAAATGATATTGTCTGCAAGTAGTAACCTTGTGTTTTCCACACAGGACAACTAGTTCCATTCTTATACAGAGGAAGAAATAGCAAGAAAGCTGCCATTTCTTAGTGGGGGAGTCCATAATTTGGACACCACCATCAAGACAGACTTTTTCTTCAGTAGCCACCTATCTTAACAGGAACCCTGAAAATGGCCACTGAAGTTCATAGCGGACAGGCTCATATTATTCTCCAACCACTCAGTGTTTCTGATGAAGGCAGTGTATACCACTAATTATATTCATAATAGATGTGTGTCTTTATTCCTTCCTTCACTTTTTGCTCTGTAAAACACTATACACATTGATAGCACTATATAAATAATAATTGCTGGTGGTTCGCCTACAGAAGTTGCTACTACAGCAAGCTATTCCTTAAAGGCTTATTGGTTTCTATGCCTTTAGTAATTTGCTTTTCACTAGTCTCGGAAGCCTGATATAACCGATAAATTATATGTCCTGTTCCAAAGCATACATGAAATACAGAATGTTCCAAGCCAGTAAAATAATGTACCAATGTTGAATTCATTTATATTCTAATTTGGTGGCATGGGGGAGGGCTCTCTCTAGGTACTTAGAATACTTGCTTCCTGTGTTTAAAAGATAGCCAAAATCTCTGTATGTTTTCTACTGTTTACAAATTATGCATGGCCAAGTGAGATTTTATTGTATTAACCAAGAATAAAACCTCTATATTCCCTTAGCAATAAATAACAGACTAAGCTTCAATTATCGCTCTTTGATCTCCATACTATATGTTCATCTAATGACTTACCCTTCTTTGTAGGTACGCTGCACTGTGTGTGAGACAGGGAGCGAAGGGGGGGATAGGAGAGAATCTTTCATATTAAAAAGTGATTATATTGAGTTCCCATTGTAGTGACACATTGGCAAACACCTTGATCTTTATCTAGGAGACAATGTAGGTGGTGCTAGGGTGGAAGAATGAATTTCAAGTGGGCATTTCTTCCTTCCCTCCCTCCATTGCAGGAAAGATTCTTAAACATGAAAGCTAGAAAATTATTTTTTCCCTTGTTGGGAAATCAGTGAAGCATTCAGCACTCCCCCAAATACAATAATGCCTTTTGCAGATAGCTTGCCTTTTAAAATCTGAAACCACTTATTAGGAGTGATAGTGCTTGTGCTTGTCATCATGAGAAAAATATCAGCATTGACCCTGAACAAAATGGGGCTGTTGTTTAAAGGATGCCTATGATTTCTAAGAGTTGATAGCACAAAGTTGTTCACATGAGCCACTACTGAAAGTACTGTGATATATTTAAAGGGGAAATGCTTTATACCTGTCTAGTGATTTTTTTTTTAACGGAACGGGAAAAGATTCTACTTGACAGTTAATGCTGACTGTTCCATCTGTCTTTAAAAACCTTTCCTTGAAACTCAGACTTACATCATATGGAGATTGTGTGTCTTTAGGAAATGGGTTTTTCAGTAAAACACTTCTTGCACAAATAATTCAAGATCCATTGCCAAATCCCATGTAGAAATTGATCTCTGGAAGTTATGATAGGTGAATAAATATTTTTTAAATGGTTGTGAATCAGAAGCACAGAAATTGTTATTTAGGGGCTAAGTCTACACATAAGTGTATTTGGTGAATTGTGGATTTTCACATGTTTGCATTGACACTTAATTGTCTTCAACTTCCTGCACAAATCTGCATCTATTCCCCCTCCATCTGCTGAAAATGTGCAGCCATGGGAAAAGTGGATGGCCACATGTTCAGTAATGTGCATCCTTGCAGATACTTCAATATGAACTGCAATTCCTTTTTCTGCAAAGTTTGAGGAGTCTTCCCCTTGCAAAAAGTCTTAATTCCTCCAAATTTCATGTTTGCTGCAAGAACTTTAGGGTGAAAAGTGCAAAGACAGGTTTAAGCTTGCACATTAAGAAAGCAAAAATAATAAGCATAGATGACTTAAATAAAGACATTGAAAAAGTACGAGATTTTCCATATCTTGGCTCAGTCATTAACAGAATGGAGACTGCAGTCAAGAAATTAGAAGAAAACAAGAAGGGCAAATATGAAGAGATGACACGAAGTGTAAAAGATATATTTTTGAATGTCAAAGCTTGGATTGTCCATGCCATTGTATTTCCCATTTCTATGTATGGTGAAAGCTGGACAGTGGGGAAAGTGAATAAGAAGAGAATCACCTCATTTGAGAGGTGGTGCTGGAGAAGAATTCCGCAGATACCATGGACTGCTAAAAGGACAAATAAATGGGTCCTACAGTAAATCAAAACTGAATTTTTCCTAGAAGCCAAGATGATTAAACTGAGGCTGTTGTACTTTGGTCATATCATGAGAAGACATGACTTACAAGAAAAGACAATAATCCTTAGTAAGGTAGAAGGAAAAAAGGAAGACCACATCACAGATGGATAGACTCAACCAAGAAAGCCACAGCCCTGAGTCTGCAAAACCTAAACAGGACTATTGATAATAGGGTGGTCTCTCATTCATAGGCTCACCATTGGTCAACTTGTCAGCATTTAACAGCAAATAACCAATGTGCTATGTTAAATATGTAGAGCAGGGATTTACTGAATCAAACCACTCAAACAATGGACCATATCATGAAAAAATTCGCAAATTAATGAATTTACAAAGAAGTACCCATAACCACCTTCTGATTATAGACGCTGAGCATAAAGCAATAGTAGGTGATCCACCAGCTGCATATATATGTCATGCCTCTCACCAGAGGCCAGCTCTATACAGAGCTATCTCTTTTCTCAGTGCCTTGGCTCTTCAGGATTTTAGGAGCCAAGACACTATGGGAAAAGTGGTTTGTGGAGAGCCATAAATGGTTTTTCCAAGCCACTCCTCCCAGAATGCCTTGGTTCCAAGGGCTGCTCAAAGCTAGGCATGTAGGAAATAACTTTAGGGTTGGAGGAGGCTACAGTGTATCTATGCTAGAGGGACTTTCCATTCAATAAGATTTAATCCTGGCCATGAGATGCAACTTTGTGTCTAATTCCATATTGCACCAGAGAAAGCATCCGTGGCCTTGATCTGGATTAGGGCCAGTATAGGTGCAGAAAGTTCATCTCCTCCCAGTTCTTTAATTTAAAAATCCCCAGCACACACAGACATTAAAAAGAAAGAAGATTCCTTTGGCACCCAGAAAAAGTTTTTTTTTCCTTTGAAAAATATTCATAGAGGTGTGTGTGAGTGTTTGTATTAGGACTAGAAAGAATATTAAAAATATTTGAAAAATAGTTAAATATGGTTTGTACGTGTCAAGAAACCCTGTGAAAGAGACAGCATTATCTAGGCAGAATGAAATATTTTTACAAAGAAAATATTATTTTCTGTGCTGCAAATGCTGCAATTGGGAATTTATTGTGTACAAAATTCTCAAATGGTTAATTTATATAAAAACATTATTTTCTGTGCTGCACAGTCTTTTCTGCACAGAAAATAATATTTATATGTTAGAAATATTGTTACCAGCACAGAAAATGCCATTTTCTGTGCAAAATAACCATGTTCTATTTTGTGCAGAAAAAGTCCCAAATTGTGAATAGCCTTCAAAAACTGTGTGGTTTTTGAAGATTCTAACAGCGTAAAAATTGCTAAAATTACTTGTTGCTTTCTTTCAGAAGAAGCATAGTGAAGAATTACAACCCTAGTGTGTACACTAAAATAAATAAATTACAAAGTAGGTGTGAGAGCAGGTTTAAAACTACTGGGCCAATGCCCACTGACCCTCATCTGGTTCTGGACTATGCATATTTACTCTTGAATAATTAATAAAACTATGATTTTAACATATTTTATCTTGGTACAATTTGTAGTTTAAGCCTGTCTTGTAGCCTTATTTTTAAACAGTCTTTTTTCTGTACATATATTTACTTTCATGGACAAGCTTTAAAAATGTGTGTTAGTTCACTTTATAACATCCCTCTTGTGTACATGTGGGTTTACGTTTGTTTTTGCTCTGTACTTGTGCACTGGGATCAATATAGTGATGAAGTGTGATGGTCATCCATGCATAAGACAAATGGCATCCCTAAGGTTACAGTTCAGGGTTTAATCTAGTCTTTGCCATTTAACATTGCTGTGTACTGCAGAAAACTATGCAGAACCATTTGTCTGTTCTTTGTCTGTTCTTGTGTTACTATTCATTGGTAAAATGTATTTTTTTTCTGGTTTCATTCCTAACTGAAGACACATTTTCCATCTGGAACCATAAAGATATAGTTGAAATACAAGTCAAATAGTTTGAAGCAGATGCAAGTAAATTTCAACCCTGTGTTTTTACTCACCTTGATTGTGTTTGTCACTAGCAAGGCTAGAAGCTTACAATTGAATTTAAGGGACCTCCACAAAGGCTTTTTGCTTCACAGATGTTTTATGTAATTAGCTTGTTGAATAACTTCAGTTGTAAGCACTTGGCTCACTCTTTGTGATCTTTTCTCCTCTTTGTTTTTCTTTCCAGACTGTACAGTTTGTTCAGGGAATTTTTGTTGAAAAATATGACCCCACAATAGAAGACTCATACAGAAAGGTAAAGTATTAGGTGATATTTTCTTCACCACTCCCAGTTCAAGAATTTTGTGCTTTTCAGCTTTCTCCTGGCATAAAAATTCATGGACATCTCCATGCAGCCCACAGCCCATATTATTTCCATAATAAGAATCATATTCCCAATGGTATGCCATTATTTATTACATTTGAATAGTTATATTTGTGCCTCATTTTTCCTTCAGTAAACTCAGGACATTATATATGTGTCTCCTCATTTTATTCTCACAACTACCCTGGGAGGAGGGATGGACTGATAGAAGAGGGCTAGGGTAGTTTGGCCTTTTGCCTGCAATTTGTCAACCTACTGTTTGGGTCTGCAGGCACTTGTGATCACACAAGAAATAGTGATAAGGCTCAGAATAGTAATAAGAGGAATCACTGAATCTTTTTTTTAAAAAAATCTTTAAGGGTATCTGTCTTCTTTGTCTTTCAGCAAGTGGAAGTAGATTGTCAACAATGTATGCTTGAAATCCTCGATACAGCAGGGACAGTAAGTGAGATCTCTCTGGAAATCTTAAGTCTTAATATTTGAATAGGACCCTAAGATAGCAAGAAAAGTTTTTTAGATTGTAAGCTTGTAGGAGATGCACATGTTTCGCTTTCTTTGGAACATGTTATTGTATGAAATGCTGTTTATATTTTTTTCATTATGTCACACAATGAATATATAATAATAATTCCTACTATGACTAAAATCAGCCTCTTCATAGTTGTTTAAGCTGTACAGTTTTTATTAGGAATGGACAGCAATCTCATCTTACTTGGATTTGGGGTCCAAATACAGAATTTCAACATTATGATTTTTCATTAGAACTGTAAAATATTTTTTGATGATGGCAATAGATGTTGTTGGTTTAAAGCTGACAGCAAAAGCATGGGTTAAAGTGATACAATGAAAAGTATGTGCACTGCTAAATGAATCTTAAAATGGTTCAATACAGTTGCCACATAGAAGACAGGTTACAGCCCTATCTGGGAAGTTTTCCCTTTCTATGCAGCACCGACCACCTCTTTCTGGCACTGAGTCCCCTCCAGTTCACCCCAAATGCACCTTGACACCTCTCCTCTTGGTTCAGGGAGAAAAATTGGCCTCATCACGGTTACCCACCATGTCCAAATGGTAGGTAACCTCTTGACCTCCAGATGTTGTTTGGAGTGCTGTTTGCATGAGCTCCAGGCAGCATGGTCAGCAACAGCAAGAGCTGTAGTTGACCACCATCTGGAGAATCTCAGATTTCATACCTATATCTTAAAATCTGCAGAGGTTCTTGATCCTCTCAAACAGTTTCTTCAAATTCTTCCTCATATAAACGCTACTTTGTAAGTTGTATTACAATTGGTTGCATATTATGTATCCAGTTTTTTCCAGAATATGCAGAAGGGATGCACAGTTTTGTCATGTGTGTACCATGATTGGATTAAGGTCTTGATGTGCATGTGTGTGGAAGCATGTGGGGGGAAGACAGGATGAAAATCAGAGGGGATAATATATAGGCAGCAGAAAGTGATAATTAGGGTAAAAATTACGTTTTATGTCTGCCCTTCCCATTTTTATCATTTAATATGATATTGCAGTAGTAGACTTCTTTAAAATTAAATTCACATGCTTCACTGGATTTTCGCAAGAGCGATGAATGGAATTTGTGAATTAGCCATGACCCTTTTTTGTTCTCTGTTTAAACTTGAGTTCCTTGTGCTGTCTATACTAAACAGCTAATTATAATTAATAGCTAATAATATCTCTGTCTCTGTGTGTATTTGATTATAGGAGCAATTTACAGCAATGAGGGATCTCTATATGAAGAATGGTCAGGGGTTTGCACTAGTATATTCTATTACAGCACAGTCCACGTTCAATGACTTACAGGACCTGAGAGAACAGATCTTACGGGTCAAAGACACTGAAGATGTAAGTAAATGGTTTCTTTGCTTTCTGTACCATAGGGATTTAACTAAAGAAGTCAGCATCTGTATTTGCTCACTGGATGACTGAAAGTACACAGTTTTAGAATGAATTATGTGATAAAATAAAATTGTCTGCTAAGATATTTGAGAGATCCTTCATTCATATAGACATTACTGGAGAGTTAGTCACAAATGGCTCACATTCTGAACTAGGGCTGAACTCTGGGAAAGTTTAAATTCCAGAAGAAGTAAGATTTTTATGAGCACAATATAGCTTACAAGCATTCAAGCTAGATTTCCTCTGCCCCCAAATAACACTTCCCACTAACATAGCTAAACATGTTGTCAAGTTTTTAGAAGGCTCAGTAGCCTCCCATATAACTTGCTGCTAAAGATAGTTTTGAGGAAGGCTCTTTTCTAGATGTAGTGAAATGGTAATCTAACTTTTCAAATATCTCCAATTTTTTTTAAAGTACTGCTGAAAAGTTTTAATAATAATAATAATAATAATAATAATAATAAAACTTTTATTTATACCCCGCTTTTTGCCATAGCAATCAAAGCGGCTTACAAAATTTAAAACGATACAACAATATATATAAATACCCCCCTTAAAAAGGAATTAAACAAATTACAATTAAAATTTTCATAACAATTAAAAATAACATTACAACAGTTCCCATGAATAACAGTTGCAGAGTCATTGTCCTGTGTGCCTATGTGGAGGGATATTTGTGGCAGAGTGATTTATTCTGGGAAGCCTTGCCAAAAGAGATCCGTCTTGCTGGCTTTTTTAAACCCATCCAGGTTGGTAATTTGACGGATGTCGTCTGGCAGGCCATTCCATAAAGTGGGAGCGACTGCAGAAAAAGTCCTCTGGGAGGTCGCTACCAATCTGGTCTTCACTGGTGATCCCTTAGATTAGTTGGGCTCAAGCCATGTAGGGCTTTAAAGGTGATAACCAACACCTTATACTGTGCCTGGAAACTAATAGGCAGCCAGTTGAGTGACTTCAATATTTGTGTAATGTGGTCACTCCTTGCTGTTCCTGTAATTAGCCTGGCTGCCATGTTCTGTACCAACTGAAGTTCCCGAACTAGGTTTTTGGCTCCCCCCCCCCCCCCAAATATTGTGAAGTTGCATACCACTGTCACAATTCACTGTGTCACCTGCTAAACATTATAAGAATTTTTTTAAAAAAAATTATGAGAGTCTAGTTCTTGTTATTATTCATAATCTGTGGAGAATATCACTTGGAGTATCTCAATCAATGGTGCAGTGTTTAATTCAATCACATGAAAAGAAAAACTTTTATGTTGACCTAGGGCTAGTCTATACATAAGTGTATTATTCAATTTGCTGCAATTTTCACACATTTGCATCAAAGGTTAATTGTCTTCAGTTGCTTGCACAAATTCACATCTGTTTGCCTTCACTCTGCCAAAAATGTGCAGCCATACGAATTCAGGCAAAACAAAAAGACAGCTACACGTTAATGTGCATCCTTGCGGATACTCTGGCAAAAAAAATGCTCCATGGAGGCCTTGGGGAGCTCCCTTTTGGAGCTCCTTGAGGAGATCCCCCCAAGAAGCTCCAAAAGGAAGTTCTCCCAGGCCTCACTGGTTTTCCTGGACCATGAAAAAGCTATATAGATAACACAGAACATAGCAGAGAAACTAACCTAGGTCATGTTGCATATACTGTTTCTTCACAGTTTTCCATTGAGCATTGTGTTTAAAAGTACTGAGCACATTTCCATTAGCATCCGTCTTAATATCTGTCACCTGAAATTCTGGCCAGTGACATATATTCTGACTGGCTTCAAATTGTCATTAGCTATGTTCTTTTAATAACACCACTTACTTCCATGTCATGTGCTAAAACTGGACTTTGCAGTGCACAGAACCCCAAAGATGATGCATTTTTCTTTCTGCGGACTTTTTAAATTGGTGAGTCTATTACTGAAGCTTAAATGTGTTCCAGTGCACATCTCAGTATTCAACCCATATTTCATAACAATGTAAAAACATGTTGCAGTTATAACAATTGTCAAGTTCCAGAGAATGCTGTGTTTGTTGTGTCTTGATCTTTGTTCATAGTAACTCAAGAGGAAAGATAAGTTCAGCACTAGTGGTCAGATTTGAAACACTGTGGTAGTGTGATGCTTTAACTAAAGGGAACTCTAACATACATATTTTATATCTGCTTATCTGAAGTTCCTGTCATTGAACTGGCCTGTATCTTCATGTAGGCATCGGGATGCTGCCACATTTGGGTGCCTAACAGTCCACTTTTAAAGTTCCTTGCAATCTGTTTTCCATTCAGTTTACTGTTTAAAATGGTCCTTTTTTAAAATGCAAAGCCTTCTTTTCTGACTCATTGACACCTCCCCCCTCCGAATTAAGCATATACTGCATTACTCGCCTTGATGGAAGTCCTGAAAGGTGGGGGGGGGGGCTTGTTATGTGCATGTAACTTCAGCCCACAACAATCTCTTAATGCTGTATGTAAAAAGTCTGCCAGTTGGCAGACATAGGTTCTTACTGTGGCAGTTGCCTTGCTGTATGGTATCTGAGCTTCTGCCCCTGATAAAATGGGTTTGGTGTTGCATCCCATCACACAGCTCTTAAACAGGCATGGTACTATAATCACTTCTGATCACTGTGTAATCCAAGCTGATAGGCTTTATATTGCATTATCAGTTTCTTGGCATCATTCATGCTGTAGGTTATTCTGTGAATGGCTGTTAACAGCATCTGTTAAGGACAGCCCTGCTAAGGGAGGTTAAATGCCCATCTCTAGCATCATGTTTCTAACACCATTGAATGATGGAACTGCACATCATGTATACTTCCATGATTTCCAATGAACTTGGAAAAGTTACTTTTGGACTATAACACCCAGAATGCCTCACTTGTGCAGTGGGGATTTGGGCAGTGGTGGTCTAAACTAACTTTTCCTAGCTCACAACATTTTAATGAACTGTAGTTGCTGAGGTTGTGGTTGGAAGTGAAAGACCACCATGTGACGAAGAGAGGCTTCTTAACTCTACTTCCTTTTGCCATTCTTCTACTGAAAATTACAGTACTGTTTCTTTTACCCTGCTGAGAAAAGCAATTTTCTTCTGCAGGAAAAAGGTTTAATAAGACTTCCTCCAATATGAGTGGATCTCAGTGGCTACATGTAAATATTGTCCTACCCATCCACCCACCCTTTCGTTATTACTGTTCATTTCTTTTAGCAGTCTTGAGCCTTTAGTAGTCTTAAGCCTTTGGTAACTATACACATTTGAAATTAAACAAATAATCTTTTAAAAATTTATGAAAGTATAAGCCTCTATAAATATAATGATCAAAATACTGGGCTAAATGGTTTAATCTATCACAGGTTTTTTTTTACAGATCCCGTCTAGGCAATTGTGTTTAATATAGAGCCAGTGTTTGAGATTCAGATTGAAACAGATAGGGTCATTCTCACCTGGCAGAGAAAGAACCATCCAGCAAAGATCTAATATCAGGTGCCACTTAGGCAAGGCAATTCATTTTGACAGCTGCACTTCCCTTCTTATATTTAAATTGTTTACATATTAAAGTAATAACATAATAAAATTTAAACAGAAATCAGAGGACAAATTTCAAAATCAGTATTGTTGCAATGCCTTTATTCAGCCAAACAAAAAGGCAATTTTTTTTCAAGATTTCTAGGCCACTTCCTCAGGCGACAAGAACTAGAGATTTCAAAAAATTGCATACATCTTTGGATATTACTAAACTATCACTTTTGGAATTTATTAGTTAAAGAAGTTAAGAGTGTACAGTTCTGCAATATTATAAATGTTGTTTTAAACATAGTATCTACACAGTTTTATCTATTATGCCAGAATTCTAAGCAAACTTGTACAAACTTAGCTGATTCGAAATTCAGTGGTTTTGCACATGACCTGGAAAGTTTGTTCTAAATTAGGTTGATAGCTGTCCTTTCATTCTGTTGCCTAATAAACCTCATGACACTGCAGTTCTTGACATATTTTACTGTACTTTTGTACTGTTAATTCGTATCAATGAAGATCAGATGATTGATCTGAAGTGTGTGTGTGTGTAAACCCCTAACGTGGTGTACTCTAGATGTTTGGACTATACCACCAATAATACCTAAATGTAAATCTTGGCTGCCTAGAGTTTATGGATGTTGTAGCGCAAAATATATGGCAGCAGGAGTGGGATGGCAATATTAATTGTAGAAAACAAGCTAAAGGTGTTAGATCCTGTCTGATCTTGGAAGCTAAGGAGGGGTCAGCCCTGATTAGTACTTCGATGGGAGACCACCAAGACATGCCAGGTGATGTAGGCTGCATTTCAGAGAAAGGAATTGGCAAAACCACCTCTGAGTATTTCTTGCCTAAGAAAACCCTGTGAAATTCATGGGGTTGTCATAAGTGACTTAAAGGTGTGAGCACATGCATACACAGAGAGCTTTCATTGTCTCATTGTCAGATAGGTTTGACTTAAAAGGGCTTATTTGAACCTGTTGCAAAAATTGCAGCACCACTTTTTTTTGAGCAAGCTTTGATAACTTCTGAATTCATGCAGGAACACTCCATTAGCCATAAAATAATAATTTTGGATCCTTTCCTAAATGAAGCCTTTCCATAGCAAACGAGGCATTTAATAATATCAGCCATTTGCCCCATGGTGTTTTTCTATTTTCTCCATCCCCATTTGTTTTTCAAAGTTGACTCTTCAAATTTGCATTACTAGTATTACATCATTGCTAAATGTGCAAATCTAGTGCAGAGCTGGGGGGAGGGGTATCTTTTGGACTACACCTTCTAAAATTCCCAGGCAGCATGGTGATGAGTCATGCTGGTTTGATAATTCTGAGAGCTATAGTTCTCCAAAAGAAACTTTTCCAAGTTCTGAGTTGTTATTGATAAGATATCATTTTTATATTTGTGTTGAGAATTCAATCTAAACTGCCCCAAATGGGGAAGCCTGGGAAAAATCTATTGACAAAAACATGTTGTGGTAATGGGCTTTCCAGATATCAGGAGAGCACAACTGAGGGATTTACAGTCAGCCTTCCACATTTGCAGGTTTGACTTTTACAGACTTGATCATACATGGATTTGATTAATATGTTTTCTCTCCAGGAATCTCTAGGTCCTCCAATGCTACTGTATGGTCAGCATCAGCCAGAAATTGCACGGGAGGACCGAGAGATTCCTAGAAAGAACATTTCTCTAGGCATGTGTAACTCCTCCAGTGTAATTCCGTGGTTAGCTTCTGGTTGTTGATGTTGATCATAGAGCTGTGTTGGAGGACTAAAAGATGCCTAGGGAAGTATTCTCTTGAGTAAAGAGTTTTTTTATTTGTGGGTTTTGCACTTTCATGGGGGTTGTGCACCCTTAACCCCAGCAAATGTGGAGGGCTCACTGTAATTTTTAGGTAACCAAAAAGTTAATGAGACAGTTGTGTTAAATTGCATTTGTTGGGGTCAACATCACAGACCCAGAGGACAATTGCCCATTGAGATGATTGGTGGGGACAGCCTATCAAGCTTCAAGATCCTATTGAAAAAAAGTCAATAGAAGCTCCAGTTAATCACAAGGCAGAGAGAAGAACCTAGGGGGAGCTGGTCAAACCTGGACAAAGGTATCCAGTCTACTAGCTACCCCCCATGAACATCCAGGACTCCAAATCACAGTGGCACCATGAGTAGATTTGAATAGTAGATTAGATGGATGTATTGGGCTTATGTTTATTTTATGATCTTGGTCAAATATGACCTAGACCATTATGTAACTTTGTAACTGCCAGAGGGACGGTGCTTTCATGTAAGAAATGCCCTTTTGTTAGTGTAGATTACTGTTTAGAATAAAACTTCATTTAAAGTATTTAAGGTGTACCTTCTTTCTACACTATCTCACATGATTTGCTTGGTCTTATCTCTCACAAGGGTAGTAGGAGGAAAATATTTGCAGTCAGAGGTGGAAGGTGCAAGTTAGATCCACCATAACTTCCCACTGAGTTACTAAGTCATGTGAATTAAAATCAGTGGGTAGTAGCAGCTCAGATGGATTCCCTCAAGGGATCCCATCCTAATCAGTGGAAGCAGAAGGGGACCCTACAAGAGCATGGCACATGTATACTTGATCTCTTATATTTCATGACTCACTTATGCCATTTCCAGAGTGGGGAAGAAGGCATTTATTGCCTAAGCAGGTCAAGTCATTGAATTCAAAACATACATCATATTTCTTAGGAAGTGATGTAAATCCTTTTGTCTAAATTTAAACTATATTGAAAGGTAGCTACTGTCTGTTTTAGTATTTGAAATGTCAACTCTTTCTGTTTGCAGAAACTGGCATTAGGGTAAGTGACTGAGGAAATAAATCATGTATCCATGAACTTTCCAAACCTCAATATCTCCATTTGTCTGATAGTTGCCATGAGCCTGTTCAGTTGTCAGTGTGATGTAGCCATGGTAATGACAGTGTGCAAAATAGTTTGTTTGCTCACTTTCTTGTAGACGCCTAATATATAATCCAGTCTCTCATCCGCAAAATGTACTTTGAAGTTTTACTTTCCAAGAAATATCATGATTTTGTCCACTATTGATCTGGATTATAGTTTCTAATCAACATATCTCCACCTACGCATCCAAGTAGCTGACAGTTAATAGAGCAGTCAGTGCATTATGTATTACAGTTCTGAAGCCAATGAAAATGCCCTTTTGAAGCTCCCCATCTCACAAATTCAAATTTCTGTCATTTTAGCTTCTTAAATATGCTGATTCATATAAAACAGTCCAGTTAAATAAGCCAGTTTAAAACATGGAATATGTGTAAAATAAGTAGTGAAGAATTGTTGTAGGTGTAACATATCAAAAAACTTCCCCTGCCTGCAGAATGCTAGCTTTTGGCAGCAATTCTGTTATCTTTCCAGGTTGTGCATGTGATTTGGAATATCATTTACCCATAATCCTTTTCTCTCTGCACAGGTTCCTATGATTCTGGTTGGCAATAAATGTGATCTGGAAGATGAACGTGTAGTTGGCAAAGAACAAGGACAGAACTTAGCAAGACAGTGGTGTAACTGTGCCTTTCTAGAGTCATCTGCAAAGTCTAAAATCAATGTTAATGAGGTAACTATTGGGCGATCTTTCATGAAGCAGCTTTTGTAGTTTTGAATTTGTGTGTAAATATTTGTATACTATTTTACTGGCTAATTGAACCTTCCAAAACCTGTGTTCGTAGATGTATTCTAAATAATACTTCCCACATTACCATTACTACTATTTTTAATTGAAGAACTTCAACAAAAATTTTTTTTTGCAAAATTGTTGTCACATTAAAAAAACTGAGACTTGCTAACAGACGAAATGGCCAGAACAAGCCTTACATCGCAGGGTTTCAATACTCACTTTTCTGATCTGTCAGTATCTGTTGCCTTTGACTTGTGGTTTAGAAGAAAAATTAATTCCTTAGCTGAGAGGCCTTCACTAACATTGTCTGACTGTTGGTTTTATTGTGGAGCTGAAAGTTATCACAAATGGCTTTGAGAATGCTTGTGAGAATTCTGTGTAAATTGTTGTGCCATGTACTGTGTTTTCATCTTGCAAAAGTGGTGTCAAACTGAATGGGGGCAGAATAAAAAGAGAGAAACATCTTAGTCTTCCAAAAGTCATCATGACTTCTTAAAAACATGCCTGACTTTAGATATTAAATATGAAAATATGAAATCTCATATTCAGAGTGATGGGTATAGGGTATGCTAACAGCAGGGGGAAAGGAAAATAAATAACGTTGTATGGCATCATAGGCAATTTGGCCAATCATCCATCAGATTGCATCAGATGACATTTTGGACAACTTGGCCAATTATCATTCAGAGCTCTTCAGTAACTTTGCTCACCTTAGGGCCCTGGATGTTGTGAGACCTGATATGGGCAAGCCTTCTTTTAAAGGAACAGTTCTAAAAATACTTTTTGTAAAATGTAGCAAAATGTTCATGCTCACCACCACCACTGCCACCACTATCATAACAGTGAGGAGGAAGAATGGCCAAGGAACCCAGTAGGAACCACAGATATTGAATCGTACAACTCCCTTTGGATTTGTTGTTGTTGTTACTGCAGTACGTCCTGTTTTTAAAACAACAATAACCCTACTCTCTCTTTGTGATTGAAATGTAGCTATTGTTTCTGAGAATAACAACTGAATAGTCCAGGGCAACAGAAACATCATCTCTGTGTGTTTGTTTTTAAAGCAAATAAATCTTGGGAAATACAGTAACAAATACCACAGCCATTAGCAACATTTTGTCTGGAGGAGTCTTATGTTGGGTTAACACAAGAGTTGTAAAGATCCTCAGAGGCTTAATAAGGGTTAAGCACTCCACCCTTACATATGACCATTTGCTTCTGTGGAAGTAGACTTTAGGAGCTGTAGAAACAGCCCATTGAGGAGTCTGAACGGGCTGGGTTGGGGACACGGCAGCTGCACACCATGCCCCCAACCCAAGAAGTCCCCAAAAGTAGCTTCTTTTTCCAGCGCTACAGGGGCGCCATCAGGGCCACAGTGTGCCCTTATGATGCCCCTCGCTGTGCATGAGCAATGTCATCATAGTGCACCCTCGTCTGTATTGGTGCACAACAAGATGGTGCCTGGGGCGCACAGTAGGGTTTCTGAGCATGTAAACACTCAGCCCTCGCACAAAGTTTAGGCCCAGGCTGGCACAAAGTCCCAGTCTGTCCAGGTTAGTCTATGAAAGCTCATTCTGCCAACCTCTTTCTTTCAGTTAATCTCAAAGGTGCTATAAGATCTCTCTCTACATACAGATGTTCTAAAAATAATTTTAAATTTAAATTAGATTGCAAAGGGTCAGGTTTTCTGAGTCTTCTTTCTCGGGGGGGGGGGGGGAATGATGGTGGATGCCCACGATCTTCATAGATAGCCCTACTGAGATCCTTCCTAAGTTTTTACTCACTTCATTACAGTGCAGACATAAACTTCAAAGCTCTGCTCATCATCAAGTAAGAAGCTAGACTGACCTTAGCAGAGTACAAATGGACTTGTTTGCCTTAGGCTGACAGCATAAAATCATGTAACTGTAAACGTAATGGGGAGGGAGTGTGAGAAACCTAAATGCTGTTATGGGCTGTTATTGTAGAGAGTAAAAGAGATGCTGGCTTTATCATGCTTTTAGAAAGTGCTTCGCTGTGCATCTCTCTCTCTCTCTCTCTCTTTCTCCCCCCCCCCCTTTCTCAAAATGAGATAATATCAAGGCAGTATCCACTTTCTAGGTTTTGCAGTGCATGGATGTATTGTAGGCCTAAAGCTAGTTGGAATTTGTGAATCATATGGAATTGCCCAGGGTTTGAGGTGGTGGGGTCAGGAGAGGAAGTGAGTTTTTCATTAAGACAAGCATTTGACTTGTATTGCTTCTAAGCTGGCTTCACCCAAAGAGAGAATGCTTGCAGATTCTGGCTCTTGATTTGGTATTACAATTCACAGTCCTTGGATGTACTGCAGATGTAAATGTCTAAGAAAATAAAGGTCCCTCAATCTGTCCAGGCCACAGCTTAGCCACTAACTGTAAAATACACTCATCCCTTCATATTTGCAGATTTGATATTTGCGGATTTGATTATTCACAGATTTGATTAATATGTTCTCTCTAAGAATATCTAGGTCCTCTAGTGCAACTCTATGGTCAACTTAACTAAAAGTTGCACTGAAAGACCTAGAGATTCCTAGAGAGAATACTCGACTAGGCATTAGTAGCTCCTCCAGTGCAGTTCTATGGTCAGTGTCTGTCAGACATTGACCACAGAGTTCACTGGAGGACCGAGAGATTCCTGGAGAGGTGTCCTCTCAGGTGAAAACATGCTGGTTTTGATATTTGCAGTTTTTTCACATTCACAGGGGTCTTGTGCTCCTAACCCTAGCGAATATGGAGGAGCAAGTGTATATTTTTATGTTTCTTTGGCAGTTGGACATGCAAACTGTTGAGCTTCAGCGAACTACACTTTACCACATATACTCTTTTGACCTTCATGATTGATAGGATTGATTCGTCAGATTTCTGTCAGCCTTTCTTAGCAACTAAAAAGTATATATACTGCGGGTGTCCAGAAATGGTAATTCTGCAATAAGAACAGATCTTAAAAGTAACTAGTTACTTGTAATTATTACTAAAACATAACTAAGTTTAATTATAATAGTAACTTAACAAAGGAGAACTTAATACTTTTAAAAGTAAATGTCCAAGTGCTGATTGAAACAAACAGAAAAGGGAATGGTTTGCAAACAAAGATACCTTATTTAAATTTCTGGCATCATGTTGCTAAAGTGTATACAATTTATGAGTATATGTGGACAGTTGTGCAGTATGCAGTTGTAGTGGCCCAAGCTGCTAGTTAATCCATTTCTTCCTCTGGGCCACAAGTATTTGAACTAGTCCCTACAGGTGGGTTTTTTAAAAATCCAGAACAATGGTATTGCTTTTTCTTCTAGAACATTTCTTGTTTTGTGATGTACCCACTTTAACTAAACCATAGTTCAGGAAGCCCCAGTACAGAATTAAGGCAACGTTGCAGCAAGAGGTCTTTGTGCTTCACCCTCTTTTTAAAATCAAGAAGGTTCCAAGTGAATTTCACCTCTCATTTTTCCTCCTTCCATCCTCTCATTCCATTTATTTCTCACCTTCTCACCTGATATGCCAAAAATGTTCTTACACTGTAGAATTGTATAAGATGTTGGTATTTTCTGACATTTGCTTCTTAAATTGCTCCTCATGCTCCCCCCTTTTTTCTCTTACAGATCTTTTATGATCTTGTCAGACAGATAAATAGAAAAACACCAGTGGAAAAGAAGAAGCCTAAAAAGAAATCATGTCTGCTGCTTTAGACCCACTGTATGCAGCAGCTCTGAGCCAGGTAAGCAAGCAGAGGTCTTCTTTACAGATTCCTTACTCCCTGGTAAAATTGTGTGGCCTTCCTGGGACATGCAGCAACACAGTGGAATAAAAGGATGAACATAGTGGGGTTGCAGACTACTTGGTTTCACTTAGCAAAGGAATGAAAAACTGCTGAACACACCAAGGTTTGGGTACACACTATAAATAATCTTCCTGTGTAATTTGACCAAGAATTCTCTCTGCTTCAGTGGTTCTTATAAAAGTTATGCAAAGGGGTGTCTTTTTCCCTCCGCACAGGCTTTGAAGCCTGGACACACATATCTCCCATTCCATAATTCATTGTTGTTTCCCTTGTCCTTGTGCTGTTTTGCCAGTTTCTTTTTTTTTTTTCCCCAAGGAAGAAGGCAGCCATCAGTATAAAGAACTAAGGCAGCTGATCTTAGAAGCTAAACAGGGTCAGCTCTGGTTAGCATTATGGATGAGAACTTTTTGAAATCTATGGGGTCACCATAGATTGACAGGCAACGTGAAAGCACACACACACACAGTGTATATAGAAGCAACAACATTAAGCTCCTACTCTGATGAAAGTTAACTTTTGGTAATGACTTTTCTACAATAAAGAATTTAACTTGCTAAAAATCTGCTACAGAGGCTTCATGTTCTTTGATCCATCCCCTTAGCTGGATCAGGCAGTAGTTATTGATGTCCAAAGAATTATATATGCAAAGAATTCTTGCATTATTCTTTTAACTGGTCATCACAGAGGCCTGCCTCTGTGAAAATATATAAAGCTTCCATACACAGTATCAAGCCATTGGTCCATTTAGCTCAGTATGGAAACTGCTGGTGGTTCTCCAGGCTTTAGGACAGACCTTCTGCCTTGAGATGTAGCGAACAGGGCAAACCTATTGAGCTGTGTTTCCTCTAGAGATGTAGAATTTTTGGTCTTGAGCTCATGAGTTTCTCCAAATCTCTCCTGCATCTTTTTGTCCTTGCTTTGTACTGAATTACAAGACTTGTATGTGTGAAAATTCACACACATTTTACACACTTTCCATTCTTGTGCCTGTATTCTCACATTGTACATAATTGATTAAGCTTTTCTCCACTCACTAAATTTTATTTCTGTGGTGTTCATTTCTAATTCTGCTTATTTTTGCAGTCTGCATTTTAAAATATGCTCAGTTAAAAGTGTTTTGCATTCACTTTTCTCAGAAGCACCCTATAAGCCTTAAGATGAGATATACAATTTCTTGCAACAAGTCCCAAGATGTGAAAATGCTACTTTTGATGAAATTGTTAACTCCAGTGAAATTTCCTTACTTGTGACCCTCCCCAAGCTGTATTACATTGTCATGAGTTGAAAAATACATTGCTCAAGCTAGAGAAGAAATATGGTATTAAGCAGCCTTTGAAAGAACTGAATTATTCCGCTCTGAGTGTTCTTACAGAGGAGCGGATTATAAATAAACCATCATCATCATCATCATCATCATCATCATTATTATTATTATTATCTTGAGTGACTTCATTTTTCTGCACTGTAGGTAAAGGGCTATACTTGTACAAACAGTATGTTATCAGTGTGCATATACAAGTCTAGCTGCTAGCACACATTTCCTTTTGAGGTTAAAGTGCCATCTGCTGACTCATTAGTATTTTACAGCTAATTTTTGAACCATTTTTTACTCATGTTCAGTGTATGCAGTCAGAACAGAAATATCAGTTTGCCAATACAGATTATGTTATATTGTCTTCAGTTTAGATTTTTATGTTTTCTGTAGCTTCTTCTGACACATATTTGCATAAAGATATTGGGAATGTTGTGTCCAATCCTCTTGTTGGTCATGTCATACTCTGTGTGTGTCTGTGCATGAGCATGTGTGTATATTTATGTTGGGAGTGGGAACAAAGGTAAGAGTCTAGCTGCACATTTCTGTGTCCCTGGTTCTTTGAATGCAGCCTAAGATTTGCTTAATTCACCCTAATGAAATGTACTAGTAAACTCAAAAGCCTTCTGATCTGCAGTGAAAAGACTATTTATTTTATTTTATGCCTTTAAAGTATTTACACACAGCTAACAACAGAGAAATCACAAAGACAGTTATTAGAAAATGTACACAATCATTAAAGAAATCCTGATAAAACAACAGTCTTCATAATAAAATGGCAACAGTGAGCACAGCACTGAGAACTGTGAATGATAGGAAGCTTCAAGGGAGGAACTTTCCCATTATTCTGACAGTTAATAATCCCTCCATCTCGTTTTGGCCAGTCCACTTGGTTTGGGCTTGGTACTGGTCTCAGCAATCCTTTGTGCCACATCCCATGACATTTCAGAGAATCCCTAGCTTTTGGAAAGGTGGCGGGGAGTCCACTGGTTTTCAAGATTGTAACCCATTGTTCCTTAAAAAGTCTGAGCAAACTGAAAGGATTTTAAGCGGTGCCTAAACCCAGCTACCTGATGTTTGTATGTAAAGCGCAGGTTCCAGGTTTGGTGTGACACTATCAATCTCCAGTCAGTATCTGAGCAACCTCTGAAGAAAGGAGCATGCAGAGAAGGGGTTGTATGCGAACTGGTAGTATCCTCATATACCCTGAAGACCTAAAACCTAAAGGGTTCTATCAGTCAATATTGCCATTTTTATCCTCTTTTTAAAAACTCTTGGATGTTTGTTATTATTGGACTAATAGGAAAGAATAGTGGTCAGAAGAGTAAATGGTAAATTGGAAACTGTAGGTAAATAGGTAGAATATACACAGAAATGATAGCAAGATAAGGAATATAACGAAGAATTGTAGCAGAGTACAATATAACAACAAAAACAGGAAGGAAGTGACAAAGAATATTAGAGGTTATATCAAAGAGAAATTTAATTTTGTAGTAAGATTATTATATCCTGTTAATCATTTCTCATATTTGTTCTGTATGGTTTTAAGAATGTATTGAAATGATATTATAATTATATAATATACCACTGATTATACATTTTTAAAAAAAAAAAAAACCTTGGATTTAGTTAATCAGCTTCTTTTCATCTCTTCACTTGTTGGCTCTGTATATTTTTCATAAGGATAATATGAGAAAGTGCCTTCAGTTCTGCAGATCTTTTTGTTTGTATTTTTTAAACTTAATAACTCTTCTTAACTACGTGCTAATTCTTCATTCTGGTTTTTTGTCCAGGATTACAGGAATGAAGAACTGTTGCCTAATTTGGAAAGTGCCAGCATTCCAGAACTTCAAATCAACTACACCACGAATTAGCAACATATCTGAAGAGGCTTCTGTTTTTATATATTATGTGAAGAATTTAGATCTTATAATGGTTTGCACAAAGGCCCCTGGGGAAAAAACAAACAAAAATGAAATTTCTCTGTGTATATCTCTTGGGAATTAAAGACAATAGTATTTCTCCTTTGCAATAGTTAACAGATGTGATAATAAATATAATTGACTCTAGTTGTATGATTATACAAAAGAGCATGGATGCATTTCAGATGTTAGATATTGCTACTATAATTTCATATTGACCTCTTACCATAATTTCTTTCCCGTCAAGCACTAAAAATGGTCAGTCATTAATATTTTATATCTATCATGATAGATATAATTATAAAGATTTTACCTTTTGAACTCACTGTAGCAAATAACTTTCCAAGTCATTGACTTCATTTTATATTTAAAAAGTTATGAATATCATTATTTTCATTCTACCATTATATTCTAATTAAAATTGTGCATAATGCTTTGGAAAAAAATGGGTCTTTTATAGGAAAAAAAAACTGGGATAACTGATTTCTATGGCTTTGAAAGCTAAAATATATAATATACTAAACCAACTCTAATATTGCTTCTTGTGTTTTACTGTCACAGATTAAATTACAGCTTTTATGAATGATTAAATTTTAGTACATTTTCATTTTGGTTGTGTGTTTCTGTTCCAGGTTTCAGGTTTGGTCTGGGGTTTTAACTGAAAGGAAAATTTTAAAAATTGTTCAGTACTACTAAGATGTTTTGCACTACTCCCACTTATCTTAGTAACACTTGTTTTTAAAAAGTTGGCAGTATATAATGGCCAAAGGAATCAAGTGATGGTTTTCAGGTGACTTTCTGTTGGACAGGCTGTAAACATTTTTGAGCTGAATAGAAATAGAAATTGTAACAGATCAGGCTAAACATATAAGCAAACAGGTAAGCTCAATAAAGAGACAGTTTTGTTAGATAAATAGTTATTGGCCAGAATTCTGCTGGGGCAGTTGCAGATGAATTATCTAGTTACACACTCATGACTGTTTTGTATTCACAATCTCTGGGTAGCCCCTAGTTTAGGGGATACATGTGTATGTGGCTTCATGTCATCAGTCAACTTATGACAACCCATGGATTTCATATGGTTTTCTTAGGCAAGGAATACTCAGAGATGATTTTGCCAGTTCTTTTTTCTGAAATACAGCCTACACCTCCTGGTATTTGTTGGCAGTCTTCCACTAACCAGGCCTGACCCTGTTCTGCTTCCAAGATCAGATGGAATCTGGTGCCTTAGGACAAATACATATGGATTGTGATGGTCCCCCAATTTCAACTTACTAGGTAGCAGCCAGTGTGATCAGTGTGGCATCTGTTCCTCTGTTGATCATGAAACAGTTGTTTGACAATCCCCACACAGACACACACACACACACAAGTGACCATTGTCATGAGGGATCCAGCTTCACCATGTTGTACTGGAGATCACTCACAGGAGACAGTAGGAACATCAGTTAGCTGCTGCCCAATTGACAGGAAGAGACCCTCACTGAATACAGCAGCTGCTATGTGGTAAATGGGGATCAGGGGGTTTGGGATGTTCACTTCATTGCACCAAAATTATGCTCCTTATGCATTTTTAACTTCCCAACAGGATTCAAGCCCTTAAGCCAGTAAGAGATCTAATAGATTCAATGAAATAATGGTTTAAATTGATGAATGTGTAATCCCCCCCCCAAAAAAAAAATTATTTCCAGAACTAGGACTAATCAAGTACTCTAGTTTCCTTTATATAGTTAACCCTGTAACACAAGGATATCTCAGAAAAATACCTAATCTAAGACTTAAAAACTCAATTTAAATGCAGTGGAAGGATGTGTTCATCCTTGTATATGTGTGTGTGTGTACTGTACCTTCAAGCTGTTTCTGACCATGGGGGTTTCTTGGCAAGATTTGTTCAGAGGAAGTTTGCCCTTGCCTTCCCATAAGAATGAGAGTGTTTGACCAAGGTCACCCAGTGGATTTCCATGGCCAAGGGGAGGAATTGAACCCTGGTCTCCCAGAGCCGTGGGCCAACAACCACCACCTTGGCTTTAAGTATTCCCAGTGTTTGTCAATTAAGAAGAGTTTTTATTTGCCACCTAGTCGACATAAAGTGAGATAGGTTTTCCCCCTACTAAAATTTTTCTTGTCCTGTTCTAACATATTAAAATGTACTCAATTTTTAATTCATTATGGTATCAATGTTGATGTTATATAAAGTTTACAGTTTTTAGTCGAAGGATTGTACTGTAGTTGTTTTTAACACTCAGGTGCAGAGGCAACGTTTTTCTGTTTTCTGTCTCAGGGCTTATAGCAGTAAAGGCTTATATAGGTAAAGGTAGTCGGTTGACATGTATGTCTAGTCGTAACATACTTTAGGGGATGATGCTCGTCTCCATGTCTAAGCTGAAGAGACAGTGTTGTCCAAGGACTGCTCAGGTGGTCATGTGGCCAACATGACTGCACTGAATGCTGTTATCTTCCCACAGAAAAGTGGCACCTATCTACTTGCATTTGCATGCTTTCGAACTTCTAGGTTGGCAGAAGCTGGGACTAGTGACAGGACCTCACCCTATCATGCAGCACTTGGGCCTCGAACTTCCAGCCTCCCGATCTTCTGATCATCAGAACTGGCCTCTTAACCACTAAGCCACCACACCACTTAACCACTAAGCCACATGTGTGTACTTGCTAGAATTCATGTTATCCCTTCAACAGCAGGTCAAATAGACCTATACTTGGAGAAGCACTAATTCTAGATAATCCATACCTGTCCTGAAGATCACTGTTACTATTAACATATGTACCCATCTCCTCTTCCATTAAGCCAAGTATGTATGCAATTTGTCCCACTAAATTCATAGTGAAATAACTTAAGCAGGGTGTGTGTGGCCCAGGTTTATCCATGGAGACTCTTACCAGAGTGAGCTCAAAACATCAGTCCCAAATCCAGCATATTCTTTCCAATGTCACACTGATTCTCCAAGACTGAACATGAGGAATTGGCAACCTTAGTTGCAAGTAATTTGCATGCATTGCACTGCAAATTATGTTTTAGTTAGCAAGCAAAATGGTTGCACAAAATATTGAATTAGGTACAGCAAATTTTAAATTGGAAAAATGTATGGTTAATCTCAGATCACAGTACTACTACAGTTGCACCTCGGTTAACAAAGTAGGCGTGTTCCTGGTAGTCCTTCTTTAACAGCAAATGTAGTATGAGAAGCAGAAATAACATGGAAAGAATAGGGATAAATTAATACACCACAAAAAAAGCAGTTCAACATGCTTTAGCAATCTTTTTATTCAAAATTTAACACTGTGGATATGTGAAATGAAACAACCAAGTCAGGTAAGTTTTGCTTAATATACTTTTTCATCTAGAGACCAGATGAAGTAAATTTGGTCTGTGCTTTTTCTGAGGGTAGCAAACAAACCAATGGATACAAATCGAGAGCAAACAATGAGGAAGAGCATTTTAACTAAACTGCCTTGGGAGATAAGCAGCTCACCTTTGTTGGAGGATTTTAAATAGCCATTAGATAGCTGTCCATAAGGGAACTTTTGACTAGAAGGCCTCCGGATTCGCTTGCAACACTACAGTTCTTTGTTTCTGTGATTATAATCGCTGAAACAACTGCAGAATAGGCAGGTTTTCCTCACTTCTGACCATAATATATTTTCTTTCCCAGTAGACGGGACAAACCAGCTTACTAAACTTTATTGCATAAGTTCTTTTCTCCACTAGGTGGCATGTGAAGACTATTTATTTTGTTCAGCCATGTTGTTTGAAAAGCCTCATTTGTGATAATACATTAATGAGATTTTTTAAAAAAAACCTTGAGATTTTTGAGTACACAGTACTAATCCAGCCATCATATTCCAGCATAGAGGTGGGGAAAAAGCAGCAACACAACCCAAAAAGGCAACAAAAATGAGGAAGGTGGAATATGATGTTGTTGTTGGTCATGGCAACTGTGTGAATGAGATATCTCCAAGCCCCCCTGCCCTCCACTACTTTGCCCAGATCCTGCAAACTCAGGCATGTGTCCTCTGACTGGGTCTATACATCTGGCATGCAGTCTTCCTCTCTTTCTGCTACCCTTTGCCTTCTCTAGCATTATTTTCTTTTTCATATAAATCCTGCCTTCTCATGATGTGGCCAAAATATGACACCCTCAATTTGATCATCTTGGCTTCCAGGGAAACCTCAGGCCTGATCTGTTCAAGGACCCATTTGTTTGTTTTTTTGGATGTCCACAGTATCCTCAGCACTCTTCTCCAGCACCATGTGCAGTGGGTCAGTGAAACTTCTTGGGGCCCAGAAAATGTTTCAACTAGACACAATCTCTTTCAACACCTGCATTCACCAATTGTTAGCAAAGCAGTCTGCAACCTTTGAGATTATGATATGTGACTCTAGCTCCTATCAGCCCCAGACAGCATAAGCAATGTTCAGGATCTTGTCAACAATACATCAGAAATGAACTGTGGTAAATAAACTGGGGGAATAGCCAGATTTTAACTTCTGATGAGATCAGTACTGGAATGCTACAGCTGAAAATGGCTTCTGTGTCTCCAGGACCATCTCCTAATGAGAGGATGAAAACAAAACCCTTGACCATTTTAGATAGCCATATAGAATATACACCACGGGTTGGAACTGAGTAGCCCTCCAGATGATGTTGAACTGCACATCTCAGTAGCCCAAGCCAATATAAACAGTGATGCAGAATGCTGGGTGTTGCAGCTGAACAACTACATCTGGAAGACGGCATGGTTTTCATCCTTGTTCTACAGGGACAGGTACTCATTTAACTATTAAAGGCTCAAAATGTTTAGGGATTTAGGCGTCATTACTAAAACTTGGAACTTAGAAACTTACTGGTAGCCTTTGAAGCCATGCTGATATCTGTATGTCATTCCTGACGATCTATTCACTGCATTCTGCTCCAGCTGTAGTTTCTGTATTAGGGGGGAATCATGCAACATTCCAGGTGGGGCTCAACTACAAGTCCTAGAAGTCCTAGCTAGTATAGCCAGTAGAGGGGAATGCTAGGAGTTGTAGTCCAGCAACTTTGGAATGCCTGCATTTTTCTTGTCCCTGTAATATATCATCCACAAGGGCAGCTCCAAAGAGAGCCCACTGCAGCAATCCAGGCAAGAAGAAATTTGCTAATAAACTACAGTGGCCAGGTTAGCTCCATCAATGAGAAATCATAGTTGTTGAGCCCACAGAAGCTGCCCAAAAGCAAGGGTCCTTGAGCATCCCTTGACAAAAATTAATCTAGTACTTCAAGCTTCCTTCAGAGGAGATCAATTACACATTTCCTGAACTTATGAATCACTAATCCACATAGCCTCCATGTTGACACGATTCAGTTTCAGTTTATTTGTAACTGACAGCTGAAAATGCAATGTAAATTTCAACAAAGACTTTGAAAAGCATGGGAAGATATTTTCAACTACACAAGGGCACAGTATCAGTACTAAATTTTGTTTATCAGTCAAAAGTATATTATTTTTAAGACACCAGTAGATGGCACTTCAATAATACTTAACCTGGTTTCTCCCTATATGTTTTAAACACAAGAACACTTTGAAGACTAACCAGTTTGGAGGTAATATGGACATCTTTGCAATGGTAGGTTGACTAACATATATGATTAAAAACTCTCTGGATCTATTCAGGCAACAGGAGGGAAAAATCATGTCAGTGATACAATGTCCTTTTGAGAAACAAGTTTTGCCCCACTGGTCTTTGAACACTGTCACTGGCAGATTAGTGTTGATTTATTGTTTGCACGAAAACTGGTTTATTCTAAGTAAAATGCAGGTGGATATTGCTTGCAAATTAAGATAATTATAATGGAATCTTAATCTTCTCTAATTCTATTTTAAGGGGTGGGAGGTTGGGATTGGGATGGAAAATTTTTACTGTACTGTCTTTTAATTCTGTTGTACCCCGCCTCAATTGCTTAGTCAGAGAGGTGGGCTATAAATAAATATTATTATTATTATTATTATTATTATTATTATTATTATTGGAAAATGACAAGGTTCAGAAACCCCTAGAGTTGTGGATGGCATTATTGTATCCTGATGTAGTGTTTCCAGAACAGACATGGAGTTATAGTTGACAATTTTCAAAGAATTAAGAAAAGATTATTTGCATCTCACATTAAACAGTTTCACAGGCATCCTTTTAAATGATGAGAAACAGACTGGTGCGATCTGAATCACAACCTGTGTCTTGGGTGCCATTCTATGTTATACAGGGACTGGGGAATTTTTGTGGCTGTCTAGCTCTGTGATGCCTTCCCATTGCACAGATTGCCTTAAGCAGACGGGAACTAGAATCCAACAACATCTGGAAAGCAATAGGTTATCTAGTGGTGTAATCAGATGCAGTCCTGTATATTCCACTGCTTGATACATGGTTCAAAACCATTTTAAAGGAAATGAAAATTTTCCATGATTAACATATTTTACCACTCATGATATGATTTGCTCAGTGATATACACTCAGCTAACCAGACTTAAAAGATTGAGCCCACTTTTACATGTCAGTGATAAGATAAACCACACTAACACTAAAGATATGTCAGTGGGGAAAATCACATGTTACAACAAACAGCTTTCAGCACTTAAGAGACAATGTGTTTCCATGCTAAACATATTTTCAAGTTTTATCCAAAGGGGGGAAAAATACAATGAGGATTTGCACTGTTTCTCAGCCACAATGGGTTAATCTCCTCTGGTCAGGCTCAGAAAGACTGAGCTGTTTTTGAGAAACTTTTTCAAAAGGCAGTTCACCTCAAATTATTTATTTATACAGTGGTCCCCCGGGTTGCGAATCCCCCGGGGTACGAAAACTCCGGGGAACGAAAGAGCCGGGGCCACCAAAACAGCCCCGGGATCCGAAACAAACCCCGGGATCCGAAACGGAAAAACCGCACGGCCCCTTTAAATTTGCCGCGCGGTCCGTCAAAGAAAGCGGTCCCCCGGGAAATGAAAATTTCTGGGTTACGAAAAGTAATCCGGAACAGATTACTTTCGTAACCCGGGGGACCACTGTATTTGATTTATAGTCTGCCTTTCTCATAAAACTAGAATCCAAGGCGGCTGAAGCTGCTATTCAAAAAGTGACTACAGGATGGAGGTTACGGCCATAAAGAAACATTTTGGACTACAATTCTCACAATGCACTAGTAAGAAGCTGGAGGATTTTGAGAATTGTAGGCCGAAGAAATAACTTCCAACATCTGATATACATCAGTATTAGAAGCCTGCTACAGGCTCTGTTTCCCAGGACAGAGAAATTGCCGCAGTAGCAGTTATTTCCAGTGTCTTGTGATGCAGGATAGGCAACTGGAAAAGTGGGGGGGGAGGGACATATTAGCCCCCCAGGAGAACTTGCACCTGCTCCCCAAAAAAATGGTTCCCCCCCCCCCCCACCCACACACACAAAGGGGACATTGGGGCATTTTCACCATATTTTGGGGGCTTCTTGGGTCATTTTTAGTCTCAGGAGAGTCCCTTTTTAAGAACACAAAATGAGTGGATGTGATTTCCTGTTCACTTTTGGTTCAAAAAAGGCCTCCCTGGCTTTAATTGATCGAAGGGACATAAATGTGATGTAAATACCCCCAGAGAACATTTGGGGACAAAAGAATTAGGGGGGGAAAGTTTTACTCCAGGGGGACAGGGAACATCCAGATGTGGTGGAAATGCCCTCAACACCCCCCTAAAGGGCATTTTAGAGCAATTCTTTGAGCTCCTAGGCTGGTTTTGGTCCTAGGTATGATGGTCCTAGGTATGATGACATACAGCCTGCTGGCCACTCTTTACCCAACCCTGCTATAATGTAACATGTTACTTAACAGAAGCTGCTGAACATCTTTATTCCAGGAATACTAAGACCTGACATTGCAAATAATACCAGCAATGAAAATAAGTGTTTGGTTTTTTTCTTTGTTTTTTGGCCATCCAGCCTCTGTTTATTTTTTAAAACCAACATAAAATTTTCAAATAAACAACACTGTATCCAATCATACATTAAACAGTCAGTATAATATAGTCAATAGGCCTTTGTGGCCCATGCCACAGCTGAATGCCAAAGAACCCTGAAAGCAGTTTACCCTGAATGTATGGCCACATTCAACATCAACACCTTTTCCTAGTAAATTAATTTTCCTTACAAATAAATGGTACAAAAAAGAAAGAGCCTTACCTAGATCCTACTTGAGCTGGAAATGCCATACCTGTAGTATTAGACATAGCAGTCCCTGGTTTGAGGTTCACTGAGAGCCCTTGGGCATGAGATTGTTTTCACCTTGAGGGTGTTGTAAACCATAAGAATTGTAAAGCACTTTGGTAAGGTGCCTGCAACAAAAATGCTAAATGAGTTTGTGGTCATAAATGTTAATGTATACAAGGATCGTGGTCACAATGTCATTTTAAAGAATGTTGATTTAACTTGAATCTCTGCGGCCACTCATCCTCTTCCCCACCCCCACATCCCATCCTGTATTCTCTGCTAGATTTATAATTTAAGGTTCCTACTACAAGGACAAGAAAGGACAGGGAACATTATTCTCCCCCCACCATCCCTGCCCACTCAACTTGAAACATTATTATGATAATTTCCAGCCATGCTAAAAGGCTTTAAGTGGGGACTTAGGCTGTGATTGAGTGATTGATGAGTATTCTTTGGGACTGAATTCCCGAAAGGCTAAGTTGAATAAGGAGATGAGTATATTTACAAGAGTAAGAACTAAGCAAACCTGTATTTTCTAGGAGAGAGGGATTTCTGTGTCTATTTGTATGTCATTCAACTTAGCAAGACGCATAGTGGTGGTAATAAGATTTCTCACATTAAAACGCTAGCATTAGTTAAATCCTGACCTTGGTGCTATGTGTTTTCATTCTTGATGCCCTACAGGTGCATTGGTTGGTGCATTAATAGAATCAAATGATGGAGTTTATTAATTTTTTTTTATTCATTTAATTTATACTTCACCTGTCTCTCAATATGGAACCCAATAATAAGCCAATTTGTAATAATTTGAAAAACAAATCAACAACTCTGTTAAAAACATTAATTTAAAGCATAGCAATGGGGATAAACATACAGCACCTCCCATTAAAAGATCCTTCTGCATCTCACAGTTAACTACCAAAGGCCTATTTATATAGAGGCTTTTGCATGCGCGAGGAAAGAGAGCAGGGAGTGGCTAGTATAGGTCAAAATCTGACATGGTCAATACACATGGGTGAAATTCAGCTGAGCAATGCACAGAGGCAATGCCTAGAGGCATTTGCAGTTTGCATGGACAGTTGTCTCACATATATAACTGCTTATGCTTTTATCAACTAGATATGACTATTGTGGATTGCCTCCCCACACCCCCAAATCACTCTACATGTGTAGCACAACTTACACCTACATATGTCACTAACAGGATGCTGGCCATAGTTCCCCATGGGTGCTCCTAACCTGGGAGTAGCCACAAAGAAGGCCCTCTCATGTGTCCTTACCAAATCTGATAGTGGAGGGACAAAATCTTAAAACTTGGGCAGGCGTGTATAGGGATATAAGGTTTTTCTGAACAGTACTTGATAGCGAGTGGTTATAAAAAATATTAAAAAGTCCCTGTGCATAGAAAGAGACTTCTTCCTGATATGCTAGAAGCATATTTGTCTGTCTGTACCATGCATGGAATTTTCCAAATGTGAGGGACAGTGCTAGGGATGACTCTTCCTCCTGAAGTGCTATAGCCCAGGAAAACCAAAGTTTGGCCAAAGTTTGATGAATTTGTAACTTGGCTCTCATGTTCCTATCTTCTTAAAGATCCAACATGTTGTAAGATGCTGACCAATAGACCTTGGAACGAAATTAATTTCATAGAATTTACTCATAACTGTGCCTTCCTAGTTTACATCTTGCATCTGTTTGTGCACATGCACAAGCACATGCATAAGGATTGTATAGAGATTTTAAAGCGTTTTAAAATTTAATGCATACTTGTTTTAACTTTAAAAATTGCATTATTGTTTTCTAAATTTTATGTTTATATATTTTAATGCTTTTGTATTGCTTTAAATTGTATTGTTTAAAATTTGCAGTCACTGCCTTGAGTCCTTATATTGGGAAAATGGTGGGTTATAAGATGATGATGGTGATGGTGATGGTGATGATGATGACGACGACGACGACGATGATAATGATAATGATTGCATATTAGTGGGCCAAAGGGAGTACTTATGAGCAGCCAGTTTATTTTGTAAATTAGCACACTCTCTTCCCAAATGGCATTGAGGAACTTAAGTTTGGAAGGATTCCAGACTCTTCAAAAAGCAAGCCATGCAGTCACTTCCGTCCATTCAGTAGTTCCCTCTGGCCTCCAGGATTTTAGACAAGAGTTTGAAACAACCCTCCTGGCAAGGGTAAATGTGTCTGAGCCAGAACAATTCATGATACCCAAAAGAAGGTAGCAAAATATAGCAGCTGCAGGAAGCAATCTTTTGAATGTTCTGCTCATATGCACGGCGGGTATGGGAGGAAATGGAGTGTGTTGTGTCATCAATACCTCTTGATACATTGTAGATATTTTCTTTTGCAGCTGTGGCAGCTTTTGTTTATTTATTTACTTTGCATCCGCTTTTCAGATTTGTGAATTGACCCTGCAGATAATGAAAGCTAACCTAAGGTTCATACTAATGTGATCCACAGGTTTATCTTGCACAGAAAATGGGGGTGTGAGGAAGGCATAGGACAATCCACAGAAGTATCCATAGACTCTTCTTTCTGGCTTCTGCACACTTGTGGTGTTCCTCTGAATGGGTATTTCAGAAGTAAGAAACTGCCTGCTGAGCCATGCTTATTTCAGACAAATGCATTCACAGACTGTGAATGCTGTTTCTCACCCAACAGCTGATAGCACATGGGATTGGCAGGCAAAATGACCATAATTCATCCAGCTGCCCTCGGTTTAACTGATTTGATCTCAGAGAGAAGTGTAATGTGACTTTGTCCAATTTGTTCCAGCATTAATAGATTGCATCAGCTTTCTCCAACCTGCACCCTACACATGCTGCATGGGCTGCAAATCCCATCACCCCTCACCTGACTGGTGATGATATGTGGTGTTGGCCAACATATCTGGAGGGTGCCAGACTGGAAGAGATTGAATTACATCATGTAAGTATGTTTCCAAACACTGATTTATGCCAGCAGTGGTGAAACTATTTCTTTATTATTAGAAGAGTTGTATTCTACCTTTACTTAAAAAAAAAATATCTATCCAAAGCAGCTGTCAGGAAGCTAAATTTTAAAAAGTCACAATGCCAAATAAAAATTATTAAGCAGATTAAATTCATCCTCAATGCTCAGATGTTTACAGATTTTTTTCTTTTTCTGGAAGAACATCTTTTGTGAAAATAATTACAAAACCAACCCCTAAAATTGGATATCACACCTGGATTCCAAGCCCAAACAAGCACTTCATGCAGTTTCCATTAAAGGCAAAGAGCCGGGACAAAGTGATATGGGCAAAGTGATATGGGCCTTCCAATTCTATCTCAGAGAGTTGCAGAAAAGCTGTGGCTGATCTAGATGCGCCAAAAGTGGCGCATCTAGGGTTTAAAAGGGCGTTTTTAGGGTTAGGGAGGGCGCAGCATCTACACCTTCCCTAAGCCTAAAGTGTATGGGTGCCGCCATTTTTTAATGGCAGTGTCCATACGGACGCGTTATGACAGCGTCATCATGTGCGCAGCATTTAGATTCGCTGCACACATAATGACGCTTTTGCGCCACATGAGGGTGCCCTTCCCACGGCACAAAAAAGGAGCTGCAAAGGGAGCTCCTTTTTTGCAGCGAGTATTTGCTGCAGCCTTTAAACGGCTGTGGCAAAGACCCAGAGAGAAAGGGGCTGCGGTGGCAGCCCCTTTCTCCCTTCAGCCCCGATGAGGGAAGCGGGGTACAGCGGGAGCCCAGAGCGCCAGCTGCACCCTGCTTAGAGGCAGCGGGGAACCGGCAGTTTGCCGCTTCCCCGCGGCCTCCAAAAGTGGCAGGATGAGATCTCTGGGGCTGCCCGTGCGTCAGCCTCAGCGTCATCCTGCCGTTAAAAGGGGCGAGTACAGACCACCCCTTTTGGGTGGTCTAGAAAGCCCCACAGTCTTCTAAAATAACAAAGGCACAACCAGGCTTGGGAAATTTTGTTGTTGTTAAGTACCATCAAGTTAGTATTTGATGCCTGTGAATGTGAGACCTTCAGGAGCCCCAGTTATTAACAGAGACCTCAGGTGGGGCAGAAGTTTTATTCAGAGAGATGGTATCCTCATACCTACACCCCTGGACAGGTGGAATAACCTGTATGCAAACCAAATTGCTTGGTGCAGACCATCTGCATAACATTCAGATTTGTTTCTGTCATAGGGCCTAAACAGACTGCCCTAAAGGGCAATGTCATGCTGTCTCTTTCAGCGATGGATTGGGGCCATAGCAACAACATGCCGAGGCCCTGATCCGGCAGTTTGCCACTCTAAAAAGCAGCAGCAAAATGCTGTTCCTTTTTGAAACACCAAAACGCCACTCTTGTTGCAGCAATTGTGGCTTTTTCACATTGTTTTGGCACAGCATGGCTAAACGCTGCACCAAACTAATGGTGTGATGCTGCCCATCATCTGGTCAGGCATGCAGCGTGACACCAGAATCGGAGTGGAGTCAGGACATGTGGTGTGTGGTCTCCACCCAGATGCTTGCATTTCTTGCCAGTTTGTTTAGCCCCTTGGTTCTGATTTATTTCATCATAGTGCTTTAAATTCAGTCCTTGTTCAATCTTGGATTCTTGGAGACCCTTCCGGTTGACTATGTAGCAGACACAAAGGATGGATAAATGGATGGTGGGAATGAAGAACACTCATTATTTTCATGTGTAGAGCCCCTAAAGCTCTCATGTTAGATCTGTTTTTACACTGATTAAAGTATAGACAAGCAGGATCATTTCACTATTTATATTAGCAAGTTAGTGAAGGCTTGCTCATGAGTGCTGAAAAAACAGCAGAAGCATTTTTCAAGCTGGCAGTCTAAAGTACTGTTTGGATTAAAGCCAAAACATTGCTGGTTGGGGCTGTGGTGTGGTCTATTCATATTTATGTCAAAGGATGTTTTAGACAGGTTTTTTTGTTCTAACCTGAGGGACGGACAGTGTGTTCCTTCCCACATCTTCCTTCATCTTTCAATGATTCATTGAAAGCATTTTTGTCCACTGTTTATTTTCAAGGCTCAGTGGCTTCCTGTGTTGTGTGTAAATTGGAGAGCTAACAAGATGAAAGAATTGGAGAGCTAACAAGATGAAAGAATTAGGACATTATGGTATGGGAAAGAGGGAGAGAGCGAATATTCTTCATAACACTATTCCAAAGCATTCCCCGTGTGTAATGGAGCATCCTTCTGCGCTGAAGGCTACTATTAAGATTTGTAACTTTATCATTTCAAAGTATTCCCCATCAACCCTCTCTTGCTCGATAGCTCTCCAAAAGGGCTCTTCTTTTTTCGATTGAGAGAATGACTGTTTAAATGACTCTCCCCTTTTATTCTCAAGATAGCTCTTGCTTTGCTTCTGAAGAGAATACTTGGATACCAGTACTCATAGACAAATAGCTGAACACAATGGAAACACTGGCTTTCATGCAAAGTTCATATAGATCTTGAGTAGTAAACTTGAGGCCTGAGGGCTGGATGCAACTCTGTAAGTCTTTCAGTATAACCCACCACCTCTTCCTATGATCAGTTCCTGTATATGCATGAAGGGCTCTAGTTCTCTCTAGGAATGATGTGGTTCATGAGAGAAGGAATTAGTCATACCCTCCAACAATTTGGCAATGAATATCCCAATTAATTCGCTGTATTTCCACTACTTAAAATGTCCCATTTTCTCTCTCTTCTTCATACTTTCTCCCTTTGTCCTCATCTTACTTGAGATTTCTGAACTGAATTGAAAAGTGCAAAAGTAGTTTGCACTCAGTGAACTCTGTAGAAAAGGAAAGGGTGGCAGAATCTCAAAAAAAAAAAAAAACCTTCCTCAAACCAACTTTCCTCAAAAAAAAAAACAACAAAAAAACCAACACAAAAACAACAACTTCCGTCCTTGGAGGGTCTTTAAGCAGAGGCTGGATGGCCATCTGTCGGGGATGCTTTGATTGGGAGTTCCTGCATGGCAGAGGGTTGGACTGGATGGCCCTTGTGGTCTCTTCCAACTCTATGATTCTATGATTCTATGAATCTTGCACTTCCCAGTAGACTTAGGCAAAAGCAAACTGACGCAGTCTGTCTATGTTGGTGTTTCACTCCTCATCAATAACTTTTATAAGCTTGATCACTCTTGTTGCTTGGCCACATGTGTCCCCATTTTTAATCTGTGAAATGTTGGAAGGTATAGTCAATTAGGCTGCCCATCAGAACTCCCACAGTTATCACCAACTTGTAATGCATTTCACTGGTACATCTTAGTCTTTGCACATTTCTCCTCTTTCCCTATATTTTCTCAAAAAAACCAAACACAACAACAACAACAACCAAAAACCCAACTTCCGGGTTGTCTGAAAACATTCAACAACATTAGGGCCTTTTCATCTGTGAAACTTTGTGCAGTTCATTCTTCAATCAGTTTAAGTGGAATGTTATCTAGACTGCTGATTTGCATCAATCCATGTTTAAAGCTTAAACTCTGTACCTTTGGAATAATTACAATTTTACCACTATATTTTTAAAGGCTACTCTTTACTGTTATTCAAAAGTATCAATATTTACTTTTATATTTTAAAAAAATCTCAGTGCTGTTAGCTGCAGTACAAAAAAAGCAATCCTTTCCAGTTACTAAAAACAACCACACTCCACTGAATGCTACAAGCTGTGGTACAAAGCACAATCCTTACAACTACAAACCAGTAATTAAACAGTTACACACCAAAGGTTACCCCCATTATGTTACATGCGTAAGATATCTTTATGCCTTAGTTATTGGGGGGAAAAGGAATGGATCACAAGTAATGTGAGTTGGAAACAACTTACTTCCATGCTCTGTACCTTATAAATGCCTCTCTTGCACTGTAGTAGTTGTGTGCATTCAAGTTGTTTCTGACTTATGGCAACCCTAAAGCCAATCTTTGACACAGGTTTTTGTTGTTGTTTCAAGATTTGTTCAGAGGGGGTTTGCCTTTGCCTTCCTCTAAGGCTGAGAGAGTGTGACTAGCCCAAGGTCACCAAATGGGTTTTCAGGGCTGAGCAAGGATTCAGACCCTGGTCTCCAGAGTCATAGCCCAATGGATAAAACACTGCATTATGCCAGCTCTTGAATTAACAGTTATAAAGTATTCACATAAAGAGCAAAATCTCTCTTAACATGGTGGGAGATATTTAGCTGATTTTATTGCATTAATCATGTCTGGGAGTGGCATGATTCACAGAGGGTTAAATTACCCCCATGAATGTGTCCTCTGAGGCAGCTCCGAGCCATTTTAAAATGTGTGAAAGGAATAGTTCAGTAATTGACATTTCACTGGAGAATTTCTTCTTCACTGAAAAGTCGGCAAGATGGCTGGATCCACATGAGCCACAGTATTTTGGGGGACTGTTCATACCAGAATGGGGATCTGGGCCCTGTTTCACCTGGACTGCTCACTACAGACAGTGGGATAGGAGTAAGTTGCTTTATTTGGCCCATGCGGAAACAGTCAACATCTTTTTCCTGTATCTAGGTAAGGCTCATCTGGACTCCAGGCCCGAATGCTTATTTTTCCAACTCAAATCCAGATTCATTTCTCAGTATCTTGCTCACAATATTGAAACTCATTGCAAGCCATGAGAGGTGAAATATACCCTATTCCAAGTATATAATGCAGAGATAACTTTCACATGCTGAGTGAAATTACTATAGCATCAGAACAACTAGGAGCTACATTGGCTCACTGACACATTTCCCAATGCTGTTAGATTTCGTAGGTTTACTCTTACTAATGCCAGTTTGAACAGAAGAATTCAGAGCCAATCCTAGCACTTAAGGTGAAACAATCGCCATCCTTGAAAACACTTTAACTAATCATAAAATGCATTATCAACTTTATCAGCCTCAAATGTGGATTCAAAGTAATCAGTAGCTTGAATTTCACAATGTTGTACATGTATTTTATAGTACAGGTATGTATTTTGGTCTACTTTTACACCAATCTCTACTTTTTTAAAGTGCAAGCTACACATTACTGACTAGAGTCAGGGTTGGTCTGAGAAAAGATTGATTTTATTTAATCCTTTCATTAGTTATTATTTCACTTTTATTTGGTACCATTAATTTATCAGTTTTATATGTTTTTTCTAACTGCCAACTTCTCTTCCCATGCAAAAACAGGAGCAGAATAATGTCATAGCTTCCAACTGTGTTGAATTGGCAGGCATAATCCCAATTAATCTTTTGTCATTGCACTTTTTAAAAATTTTGATATTTATTTACAGAAATTGCATTCAGATATTATATTCAGATAGTACATTCAGCTCATCGAAGTTTACATATATTAAATAGATATATCTCATATGTAACTCATATTTTATTATCCTATATCACTACTATTGTCTTAATTTTTCTATAAATGTCTTTATCAGAAACGAAAAGAAAAAGGAGAAAAAGAAACAATAAAAAAAGATTTAATCTAACCGCACAATCAACACTCTAACAGTTTTTACCTTTATCTGTATAGAAATAAATTATGTATCTATTTTAATTAATCCCCTCTTTACTAGACAGTTGATAAATATCTCATCACACCCTCCCACTCCTTTTTCCATTTAAACATATCTTTTTAAATGTAATATTGCTGTTAATCTATCATGTTGTTTTATTTCAAACAATTTATTTTTCCAGTCTTCTATACCCGGGGAAATTGGTAGCTTCCAATTTTTTTCCACAATCATTCTAGCCATCAAAATAAAATATAATATTATTTTCCAGAACTTCCTTTCATCTACCGGATCCAATACTGAAGTCATATTCAAAAGATAAAGTTCTGGCTTCATATCAAAATCAATGTTTAACGTTTGTCTGATTTCCACATGAATGTTGATCCAAAAAGGTTTAATAAATCACAGTGCCACCACATAGACCATTCCATCCTTTTGGATCGGCTGAGAGAGTTGGGGATTGGAGGCACCATGCTTTGGTGGTTCCGGTCCTTTATCTCCAGCAGATCCCAAAGGGTGAGGCTCGGGGAAGGTTGCTCTTCTAAAATCGAGGTTAATTGCGGCGTCCCTCAGGGCGCCATCCTGTCCCCGATGTTATTCATTATCTATATGAAGCTGCTGGGCGAGATCATTTGGAGGTATGGAGCTCAGTGTCATCAGTACACTGATGACACTCAGATATATTTCTCCATGACCAGATTGTCTACTCAGGCTTCAGATGGCGTCTCTCCTCTCAATGACTGTCTTGAAGCGGTAATGGATTGGATGAGGGAAAACAGATTGAAGCTTAATCCAGACAAAACAGAGGTACTTACAGTTACAAGCCCGAAGCCAGGTTTGGGAATACAACTTCCAGTCCTAGATGGAGTCACACTTTCCTTGAAGGACTCTGTTTGCAGTCTGGGGGTATTACTGGATTCGTTGCTTCACATGACTAGTCAGGGGAATGCAACGGTTAGGAGTGCCTGTTATCAGCTTTGGCTGATACGCCAGCTGTGCCCTTTTCTGGATGTGAGGGATCTGGAAACCGTGGTACACGTGCTGGTAACCTGACGTTTGGACTAATGCAATGCATTCTACATGGGGCTACCCTTGTGCTTAACCCGGAAACTACAACTGGTCCAAAATATGGCAGCCAGGCTCGTTATGGGAACATTTAGGAGAGAGCACATAACACCTGTGCTTAAGTCTCTCCACTGGCTGCCAATTAGTTTCCAGGCACAGTACAAGGTGTTGGTTTTAACCTTTAAACCCCTACATGGCTTGGGTCCATCCTATCTCAGGGACTGCCTCTTCTCGTATGAACCCCCCCCCCCGCACACTTTGGTCATGTGGGAGGAACCTGCTACAGCTGATGAAGACCAGGGGGGCGCAGACCTCCCAGAGAGCCTTTTCAGCTATCACCCCCAAACTGTGGAATGGCCTGCCGGATGAGATGCGTCTTATTGTATCCATTGACAGCTTCAAAAAAAGCCTTAAAGAAGCATCTTTTCCGGCAGGCCTTCCCAGACAATGCTTAATATCCCCCGACTCCAATTCCAAGGTCTAGAGTTTTCCCAGCTTCTTTTCCCCCATGATTTCAGCCTTCAGCCATTCTGCTCAAGAATTTTAGTTTTTTGATATTGTTCCTGTTTTTATGTGCCATGTTTTAACTCATTGTTAATTTAATCTTATTTTAAGGGGTGGGGGGTTGGGATAGGGCTGTTTCTATTTTAACTGTTTCTGTTTTAAAGTTGTTGTAATCCACCCTGATTGCCTGTTCAGAGGGGTGGGCTATAAATAATAATAATAATAATAATAATAATAGTTGTTGTTGTTGTTGTTATATGCAAATATGTACCTGGATCTTTTTGGCATCTCCAACACAAGTTGTTTTTAATTTATATCTTTTTGATAATGAAGAGGGGGTATAGTACCATCTATTTGTAACTATTTGTAAATAAGAGAAAAGGGGGGGGGGGAGGAAAGAAAGTGGTTTCACTTTTTCAACTGCTTTTAAAATGTCCCAGTTTCTCGCTCCTCTTCCCACTTTGTCCCTGACTGATTTCTATTGCTGCAACTGGAGTTCAGAATGAAAAAGTAATTTATCCCTAAATTAACTAAGTGGGAGGAAAAGGAAAGGATAGTCTTCCCTGTAGGCTCAGGCAAAAGCAAGCTGCTCCAGCTTCTCCTCACTTGTGTATTCACTTGCACTGTATTGTACTGTAAACCCAAGCAATGCACATTTCCTTTCTAACAAATTCTTCAAATAGATTTAATTCTTTTTCAGCCCAGTTCTTTATTATGAACTGCACTGAGACAAGGATGTGATGATGAAGAACATTTCTGACTAGGGGCACAAGGCTTTAAGGGCTTCCCTATCCACCCTTGCTGTTGTGAAGATCAAAGTAATTAGTTATCAAGCCAAAAGGAAATTCACACAAGGGCCTTATTAAGCCAATTAAATCTGTTCCGTGTTACAACAGAAGCAGAGGATTCTGACTATAGTCCAGCATTTTCACTGACATTTCCTAAAACGAAAAACCAGCTAGGGAGAAAGTAAAGGCCTTTGGGTTGTTAGCATATTCATATATCCCACTGTGCTGCAGGTAAATTAATTTTCTCCTTACTGCTACTACTACTAATAATAATAACAGCAGCAACAACAGCAACATAAAAGTGAGATGTGAAAGAACCATCTAGCCCAAGAATGGTCACCTTTTGGAGGACAGGAAACCTCATTAGTTCCCGAAGAGACCTTAAAGGACCTCACCTCCTTTAAAAAAAAAGAAACAAAAGAAAAATCTGGATTTTTTTTGTACCCCACATCCCTGCTTGCTAATGGGACATTTTCAACATTTTTATTTATTTTCATACCTGGGTCAATTTAGGTCCAACAGAGACCTTTTGTGACAAAAGGTGCTCTGGGGGTGGGGTCACTTTCTTTTTCATAAGAAGCCTGGATAAAATGCCCCTCATGCTTTCCAGAGACCATCTGGAAGCATTTAGAATCAAAATATTTTGATCCCTAGGGGGATCTGAGGCTCCACTTTGTTCACCCTTGATCTAACTGAATTCTTTGATATCAAAAGTTGAAAACAATCTGTTGTGAGCTGGAGGGTCAGGCTAGAACTTCAGTCTATGCATGAAATACCAGGGGGAAAATCTGTCACTTCAAGGAAGATGTCCATGACCTTAAAATAACAGGGGTGGGGAAACTTCAGCAACAGCTTGAAGTACAAATGCCAAGCTCTGACTTTAGCCATCCAGATGTTGTTAGACTCCAGAGTCCATCATTCCTAATCCACATACCCGAAACTAAGAAGTAATTGCATGTTGCAGTCCAAAGGTTGGAGGGCCACAAGCAGCTAGCCCTTGCAGTGGGTCAAAGCCACAATCCTCACAATAAAAAGTTTTTTTAAAAAAATAGGGATACCTGAGTAGACGATAAAAACTGGTTGGGTTGGAATAGATTGGCTGTCAAGGAGGAACAAAAAAAGTTAAAAGAATCAGCTACACAAGACATTCATACATTAATTCATTCATACATATAAGGAAATGATGTAAAAATGCCTCCAAGGATGTAAGTTACTGTTGCTCACAGACATCAGTGAAGAAGTCAAAGATCTTAATGTTGCTGAGTCTGGCTCCATTGTTCTCAGAAAGTCTGTGACATGGAATTTTAAAAAGCATCAATTAAGAAAGCAGGAATACTCTTTGAGTGGCTGGACTTTTGAGTAGAAACACTCAACATACAACAATTTTAAATGTCTATATGAGGAGAAGCCAGATTTTCCAGATTTCAGTCTGTTTAATTCCTTGGACAATGTTTAGGTCTGAAATACCATTCCTTCCTTCCAGAGAGTAAAACCTCTTGAATTCAGTTGGATTTACTTCTGACTATTCAAGTTTAGCATTGCATTATAAGTCAGTCAGAAAACTACTGACATAAAGCCAATCTTTTTCCTTTTAATGTGGGCGTGGACAAAGTGAAGCCCTCTTGATAAGTGCAACACAGTAACCCCTAGTATTCCTTACTGTAGGCTATGCTGGCTATAACTGATGGGAGTTGCAGCCTAACAACATTATTATTATTATTATTATTATTATTATTTTATTAATCTTTATTTATACAGTGCTGTAAATGTGGAGGGTTGAACATTGCCCACCCTTAGTCTAAAGAAACACAAGTTCCTGGTTAGTACTACTGTGTTCACCCTTCTATGGTTCACCAGGAGGGTGAAATTTTAAAGACAACTCCTTCCAAAAGATTAAATCCCAAGTTTGAAAGCCTGGGGAAATTTTACACTACATAATTATAGCACTATGAACCTTTTTACTGCTATGAGTTATTCAACAATGGAATGGATTGCTTCAGAGACAGTAGACTCTCCATCTTTGGAGATCTTTAAACAGAGGTTGGACTGCCTTCTCAGCAGTTCTTTAGTTATACATTCCTACATGAGAGCAAACTGGATAGATGGCTCTTCTAGTTCTTTCCAACTCTACGATTCTATGATTTCTCTTTTACTGTTGTAACTGTTTCCTGTGCAATCCTGGGATTTGAAGTTTAGTAAGGGGCATTTAAAATTTTCAGCCAGAGAGCTCTAGTGCCACACCAAACTACAAACCCCATGCTTTCATAGTGTGCAGCTATGGCAGTTAAAGTGGTATAGTACTATATCTGTATAGTGTGGAAAGACCCCTAATCATTAGGAGAAGGCCCTGTCATTGAATGTCGTGCCTATGACAACCTTGCCAGCCTAAAGAGCTGCAAGGAAATCAAGTTGGGTGGTAGCTAGTCCTGACATGGCATTCTGATTTTGGCAGTGCTCCAGTCATTGTGCGCCTGATAAATAACACACTCAGCTCTACAGCATCCAACCACTCCTTCCCACTGCAGCAGCTGAAAAGGCAACCACAAAGGACAACTTCACATGCAGACAGTAGGGCTCTTGTAACCTGAGCACACAGCCTGTATTGTGGGGCTGAGAGGCAGATGTCATCCTCCTACACTCAAGGATTTTTTGACCAGAATACCATTTTGCATCTACAGAGGAAATGAATAAAAATGAGAATTGGCTGAGGTCTCAGGGCAAGCATGAATTTACCTTCTTCACTGGACTCAACTATGGTGTGCAGAAAGGCAAAAAGTGCTCAGCATCCAGGGTGAGCCCATGTCATTTTACTTGCTGGACTGCTCATTCTCTGTTGTTTCTCAGTCCCTGGAGGTGGAGAAAAGAGAATGAGCAAAGATGCTGCTCATTGGACACACCACTGAGAAAGTGAGGGAGGACAGTGAAGCTGAGACTAGCTGTTGTGGCCTTATGTTATGTGGCTTCAAGACATTTCTAACTGATGGCAACCCTATCATGATGTTTTCTCAGGCTGAGAGTGCATGATTCATGCAAGGTCACACAGTGAGTTTCCATGGCCAAGTAAAGAATCTAACCTTGATCTCCAAAGACCTAGTCGAATGGCCAGACCATGGTGGCTCTCATGGAGAGTTTAGTGGTGTTTAGTGGAGAGTTTAGTACTCCCCAGAAAAGTAGGTGCATGGCTGCAGTTCAACATTTTTAGCAGCAAAATAATTAGGTGTATCGCACATGCTCTAGAATGAGCCTGTAGTATTCTGAAAGGGAGGATGGGAGACAGCATGGAACAGATCGTACTGCACAGTGGAATGCTGCCGCTGCCACAATTTCCCATTGCGTTCTATATCCATCCCAGAGGGACCGATTTACAGGAACACTTCAGAAGCATTCCCAAAAATCAGCCCCTCTGGGACGCATCTGGAATGGAATTGGAACTTCTGGCGGGAGCGGTGGCATTCTGCTGTGTGGTAACATCCATTCTGTGCCACCTCCTGTACCCATCACGCTCCCTTTCAGAATGCAACAGGCCCGTTCTAGCGCCTGTGTGATAAACTTATATATCTATTATGCTTTAAGGCACAGGGAATGAGGCATCAGCCACAGTGGATAGTTACTTTGTGGGCATGAATCTCAAGAACTGCACTTTATCTGCATGTTTCCCCATTCAGTTGAACTAATCACAAATTCATTCTCTTTTCAGCTACTTTCCTGCTTCACCTATTTTTCAATCAGGTATGTCCCAGTTGAACTATGGTCTGTCAAACCTGGTATTTTGCTTAATAGCTCAAGTGAAGGAATGTGAAAAATAGAGATAGAACCATTTATTCTGCTTCTATCTGTTCTTTGCTAGATTTGCTAGATTGCAGTAGCTCAGAAATGTCGTGTAAGGATTACAAAGGGTTTGGGAAAAAAAAAGAAAGACTAAATGTTAGATCTCCGAGTTTTGACAGGTAGTCTATTAAATCACCCAGCAACTAATTTGTGAATGGCCCCTGTTATTAAATTAATTATCTCTTTGTATTTTATGCATTTTATTTCTCCCTGATCTCACTGTTTTACAATACTTACCAACTCTCTCTCTCTCTCTCTCTCTCTCTCTCTCTCTCTGTGTGTGTGTGTGTGTGTGTGTGTGTGAGAGAGAGAGAGAGAGAGAGAGAGAGAAAGAGAAAGAGTTTGTCTCAGGACAATGTTTCTTGCATTATGAGTTAGTGTTTATGGTGTAACATAACCCTCCTTGTGGAAATTATTCCAGTTCTGAACACCATCATTGGTGACCTACTCAGGCACAAGTTGTATTAAACATGTAGAGTGACTTTTTCAGACAGTGCAGAATGTGTGTATCCCGCTGATGGTGGTGGGTTCAAAGTTCCACATGTAGATGAGAAATACTGCACCTAAAACACTATGCCACTGTTTCATATGTTGCACTATGATGCTGTTCAAAATAGGAATTGTACAGTTCTAGTGTAGCATAACTTCACAGGTACTTCTTTATACTATGCTGAGACAACATAGGATCTTGGCCCAAAGCACTAGTACCATGGTAAATCTAGCTCTGGGATTTCAGAAGGACAACAGAAAGCAGTTGGCTGCTGCTCAGCCTCTCCTTCCTCTAATACATTGAGGACTAGTCAATAGTTTTTTGCTCAGATAAGGAGAAAAGCTTCCCAACTAAGCAGAAAAGACAGAACCAAAGTTGACGTGAGAGGAGGGAATAGATTCAATTTTAAAAATTCAGTTCTGCCCCACTGTCGCCTGTCAAGCAGACAGTGACATCTTGACTTTCAGAACAAAAGCCTCTGGTGAATGAAGAGTGCTGATTCTTTCCCACATTTTACTTCCACTCAGTTTGTCTCCTCAGCATTAGTGTAGCAGTGGTCAGCCATCATTGTATAGCAAGCAGCTATGCATGCATACCAAAGAGCATGTATGCACACACAGACATCAAGGAACAGCCATAGCAAGTTTAGGGCTCCTTCCCACCAGCCTCTTGTTTTGCTGGAGAAGCAGGGTTTATGCTCATGCTACCCAAAGTATCCTTAATTTCCCATATATTTCCCTGCCTCTCTTCCATAGTTGGCTATAGCCCTGGAAGTTGTGATCATTTCTCCCCATGTTTCCCCTACCAGTAGTGGCATTATCACAATTGTTCAGTAATAGTCCTTCATCAAATCAAATCAAATCAAAGCAACCATAAGAGTGCAATTGCACTTCCCCAGTGGTGGTGGTGGTGGGGGGGGGAGGAGATGGGTTTGAGGGACTAATGGAGAGACAGAAAGGAGTAGTTTGGCAGATGGGGGAATCGTTGCATGTTTATTTATTTAATTGATTTTAATGTTTATTTAAATATTTCTATATCAGTCTTTATCCAAAGATCTAAGGGTGGTATACAATAAAATCAATTTAAAACAATAAACAACAATAACAATAATTTAAAAGACTAAAATATATCTTAAATTGTTTATCACTTGCTCTTCATGTTGTTATTTTCTTTGATGGGGGCATGATAGCACAATTGTGATAATGATTTGCTTCCAGCCATTCTGCCAGAAATAAGGTGAAAATGGGGGGACAGGGCACTCCCTTCTGACCCTCACTCGCTACACACTCAGAATACACCCAGCAGAACATCTGATCCATAAATCAGCATAAATGCAAAAGGAATCTTTTGCACAATGGAAAGGAAAAAGAACAGTACTGATTGATGCTGGCAAACAGCATGTGTGTTTGCGTGTACAAAAAGGTGGAATTGCAGCAAGATGGAAATGGAACAGCATCAACATCATGCAAAAGCCTCACCACCAATGCTTCCCAACTTCTATTGGACTATAAAATCCTAGTGTGAAAAAGACTGTATTGTAACTGACCATTACAAAATTCTTACCTAGCAAAAGATAATCTGGTCAATGGGATGGTAGACTCTGGCAAGTAAGACCTAAGACAGTATGAGAGAAAAAGAGGGGAGCATACATGTCCCCAAACAGCATGTGATCACCAGCTCAAGATTTTCTAAGCATTCGTTTTCCCAGCATTCTGAAAAAAAACCCTATCTCAAAATCAACAGAAGGGCTTTCTAGATTGGCAAAAAGAAGTGTGTTCATGGCTGCATGGAACTCTAACCTTTAGATGAGAGAAAGGGAAAGTGTGCCATGAAAATGCTTTTTTTGCATTTTAGGGGAGAAGAAGCGCCTTTAAAAAGGTGCTGGTTTTCCCAGCTTCTTTTTTAAAAACTGCGGAACAGCGCAGCTCCATCTAAAGGCTGTGGTGCAGCTGCTAAGCATTAAGGAAAAGGCAACTTCATGTCACACTTTCCTGCCAATCTAGAAAGCCCCAGACTATTTCTACCAGTTTTCACCTCCAACAGGAAGAGGTCTTTTGTAAATCTAATGGACTTGTAAATCTAATGGACTTGTCAAAACCCATTCCCTTCCATCAATATCAATGTTATAATAGGGGTTACTGGAATGCTAGGAATATTGCTAGGAAAATATGTTTCTTCCCCCAGCTACTGTGAGGATTATGCACAAACCTGAAGAAACAAGGAAGCTTGAGTGGGCTGTCAGTTATCTATGTCAGCTAATTGTTTCTGGCTCCACTACAAGACTGCTCCCCTGGTGTTTTTCTCTAAGGCAGGATCCAATGCCAGTAATGAATTCAGCTGACAGAAAAGTTCCTGAAATTGATGGAGGAGTGTGGGTAGGCAAGATAAGTACAGTGTAAACACTGCTTGTCTATGTACTCCTTTTTCAATGAAAAGGGCTCCTTCTTTAACTGTGATTGAGCTCAACATTTAATCTTCTCCATTTGTCTGGGGCTCCAGTTCTCATCATCCCCAGCCAGCATAGCCAATAATCATACTGGCTGGGGGATGATGAGAGTTGTGGTCCAACACATCTGGGTGACACGTGCTTTTAAAAAAGAAGTCTGGCATCATTAGTTCTAGTTTCAGTCTGATGAAGAATGAAATATTGGTATTTGTTAGCTCTCTCTATGTGTGGGAGGGGATTTCTAACATTTCTAGGAAAAATCAGGCACTGGTACCAAGAAAGGCCCTTGTGTGTTTCTCAGTTGCTTTTAAATTCTTATGCTTCCCAATTCTTGTGCTTCATTCACCTAGCAAGGCTGAGGGCCGTCCCTTATAAACACACAAACACAATCCTACTTTAATTCTTGCTTGGCTAATCTTCTGGGTCAACCTAGGTTTTTCCACTGAATTTTATTTCATATCTAGGGCAATAAGATTTAGGTTTCATATTAAAAGTGTAATTCAAAATGTCATGTTCCATATACAATATTGTGCTATTTAACTGTGTTCTGAGCTTCCTGTACTATGCTTGAATTAATCTGGTTTATGTTGCATTTACTTCTATTTATTTATTTATTTATTTATTGTTAGCTACATGAATCCCATTTGGGTAGTAGGAACAGTGTTAATCTATAAACGAACAAGCAAATTAACATTGTTGGTAGCCAATCCCAAAATCTTTGATATTGCTCCAGTAATGGGAGGAAGTTATTCACTTAAATTTTCAATTTTTCTTCTGTTTGAATTTTATTACTTTTAAAAAGTTGATATGATAAACAAACATATGGCTAGAAGGCAAATGACTGAAAATTAAGGGCATCATAAAATGAAAGATACATACAAACAAAATTTGAAAGATTTCATCTGGTAAACAATTTCACTTTTAAAATGCTTTCTGCTGAATTTTTCAATTAAAATAAACACCTCTTACTTTTAAAAGGTTGAAAATATCCAGCCATTTTCTGTCAAGATGCAGAAAGAATATTGGTTAATGTTTTAAATGGCAGTGTGTCAATCTCTAGATAGCATCTAGGGGTTCAATGCATAATAAAGAATTAACATAAAATAGTATTTTGCTACATAAAATATTCTGTATCACATTCATCTAACTGGGAAAAAAGCCTTTATGTGTGATTTATAGGAAAATCAGGAACAATTCTTCACACTCTCCTTACCAAGAAGCCCATCTCTCTTGAGGTTTGTACTTTTTTGCATCGTGGAATGGAAACTAATCATGTTGTTATACAGACACATAGGCACTTGTTGCAGAGTCTCAGACCTGGGGCCTGTGAATAAATACTATCAAAATGATGAATATACAACTCTGATGGAATATACAACTCTGATGATAGACCTTCTGGGTCTAACTATACAACTTACAGAAAGCTGTGAATTGAAACTGCATTCTCAACTATTTACATATTAGAGGGATAGCTCCCTGAGCCTGTCCTCCCAGAGGACAGGGTCAGAATTTAAAATTACTTTAACATATTAGAGAATTGAGCCAAAACTAACAAAATGAATTTCAATAGGGAAAAAGGTACTACACTTAAGCAGGGGGAAAAATGAAAGACACAGATAAGCACATGTCATCAGTACATGTGAAAGGGATCTAGGACTCTAAGTAAACCACAAGATAAATATGGGTCAGCAGTGTGATGGAACATCTAAAAAAACCTATGCTGCTACACTGCATCAGTAGGAGTGTAGTGTCTAAATAGAGGGAAGTAATAGTACCACTTTATTCTGTTTTGCTCAAACCTCACCTGGAATACTCTGTCCACTTCTGGGCACCAGAGTTCAAGTGGGCTTTTGACAAGTTAGAGCATATCCAGAGACAGGCAACTAAAATGATGAAAGTTCTGGACACCATGCCCTATGAAACGTCACTTAGGGAGCTGGGTATGTTTAGCCTGGAGAAGAGAATGTTAAGAGGTGATATGATAGCCATGTTTAAATATTTGAAGGGATATCATACTAAAGATGGGGCAAGCTTGTTTTTAGCTGCTTCAAAGACTAGGACACAAGGCAATAGATTCAAGCTACAGGAAAAGAGATTCTACCTAAACATTAGGATGAACTTCCTGACACTAAGAGCTGTTCAACAATGGAATATGCTGTGCCCCAATATATTACATCTTCTCCCTCTCACTGTTCCAATGATAGAGAAGTATTTCACCCTAGCCAGTAATGTGGTATACCATCATGCCTTCAGACATAGGTCAAGATCCTGGAGATCACAATGTGAATGGCTATTCTTTCTTTGCTGGCTGTGTGACAGAACCTGGATGGTGATCTCTACAGCCAATCATCTGGCTGCTTTTGCAATGGAAGAAATAGCTGTATCCTGTTGAGGTGGAATCTCTTTTCCTGTAGCTTGCATCCATTGTTCTGCGTTCTAGTCTCTGGAGCAGCAGAAAACAAGCTTGCTCCCTCCTCAATATGACATCCCTTCAAATATTTGAACAGGGCTATCATATCACCTCTTAACCTTCGCTTCTCCAGGCTAAACATCCCCAGTTCAGTAAGGCGTTCCTCATAGGGCATGGCTTCCAGGCCCTTCACCATCTTAGTTTGCCCTCCTTTGGACACGTTCCAGTTTCTCCACATCCTTTTTGAATTGTGGTGCCCAGAACTGGACACAGTATTCCAGGTGGGGTCTGACCAAAGCAGAATAGAGTGGCACTATTACTTCCTTTGATCTAGATGCTATACTTCTATTGATGCAGCCTAGAATAGCATTGGCCTTTTTAGCTGCCGCATCGCACTGTTGACTCATGTTCAACTTATGGTCTACTTGAACTCCTAGATCCCTTTCACACATAGTTTCATTCAGCCAGATGTCACCCATCCTATATCTGTGCATTTCATTTTTGTGCCCTAAGTGCAGTACCTTGCATTTCTCCGCATTGAATTTCATTTTGTTAGCATTGGCCCAGTTTTCTAATCTATTCAGGTCATTTTGAATTTTGATCCTGTCATCTGGAGTATTGGCTACTCCTCCTAGTTTGGTGTCATCTGCAAATTTGATAAGTATGCCCCCAATTCTGTCATCCAAGTCATTAATAAAGATGTTGAATAGCACTGGTCCCAGGACAGAACCCTGTGGGACCCCACTGGTCACTTCTTTCCAGGTTGAAAGCTGGAATAGGGCAAAGCTGATTCTTTTCTTGCCTCTGTGCAACCACAGCTGCACACTGGAAGGGTACAGCTCTTTTTCTATACCCACTGATTGTCCAGAAAAGGACACCTTTGTGCTGTCTGGCTTTCGTTGAGCAGATGGGGAAAAGGTGTTTCACAAAAAGGTATAGCACACCTGTTAGTAAAATTTCCCCCTAATACTACTTATTTCAACAACCTAAGACAAACAGATGACACAATACTACTAGCAGAAATCAACAAAGACCTGGAGCAACTACTGAACAAGGTCAAAGAGGAAAGTGCCAAGGTAGACTTAAAAAACCAAAAATAATGACCAATGAAGATTTACAAGAATTTATCCGAGAGAACAAGAAAATTGATATTCAGAGTTCCCATACCTTGTATTAGACATTAACTGGAACGGTGACTGCAGTCAAGCAATTAGAAGACTAGGATTGGGAAAGACAGCAATAAAAAAATTGGACAAGATCATAAAACAGTGATCCCCAGACTCTGGCCTTCCAGGTGTTAAACATCTGGAGGATCAGAGTTTGGGAATCACTGTCTTAAGTTAATAATAAAACTCTGAACACTAAAGTAAGGATTGTTCAAGCCTTTGTATTCCCCCACCATCATGTATGGATACAAGAGATGTACAGTGAAGAAAGCCAATGGAAGAAAAATCAACTCATCTGTGATGTGATGCTTGAGAAGAGTGCTGAAAATACCGTGGATGGCCAGAAAGACAATCAATTAGGTTTTAGAGCAGATCGAGCCCGAACACTTCCTGGAAGCCAGGATGACTAAACTGAGGCTATCATACTTTGGCTTCATCATGAGTAGTCATGAATTATTGGAAAAGTCAATGATGATAGGAAAGGTAGAGAGCAGTTGAAAGAGAGAAAGACTATGTGCCAGATAGTTAGATTCAGTCAAAGAGGCCACAGTTCTGGGCCTGTGGCAGCTGAGTAGTGGAGAACAGGGGGTCTTGGGGGTGTCTCATCCACAGGGGTTGCCATGAGTTGAGGTCAACTTGAGGGCAGTTCACAACAACAAAAAACTACTTACTCTACCTAGTTATACCAGTGTAATCCACCAAGAGGATTCTGGCCATAGACAAAAAGCATAATTCACTGTGGCTGCATGAATTCTAACTATAGATCAGTTCTGCCCTGCTTTTAAAACAATCAAATATAAAAGTGCTAAGGTTTGTACATGGAAAGCATTGTGTAATCCTTTCCTCCTAATCACTCCCACAGCTAATATTTTCCTTGCAGTCAATATATAGGGAATACATAGCTTCACTCCATGAGGCACCTAACATTGGGGGAGGGACTGATTAGGAAAAAAAATGGCATAGGATGGTTAAAGATCTTCCTTTCCATGCTACTTTCCCAGTTCAGCTGGAGAAGGGGTTATAGCTGCTTTGAAGTTAAAAACCACAAGATTGTAGGAAAGCTAATTAGAGATTATCAGCATCTCAGGCATTTCATGTAACATGAATCTGAGTAGTGCAGATATGATACTTCAGCTCTTACCCTTTGAGAAGACCAAGGACAAAACCTCCAAATGGCCCAAAGTATTTGCTGTTGTGCACAAGAGTACTTTTGTTGCTTTGGGACTGGCAATCTCCTCCTGACCTGAATTGCATTGTCAGAGGTGCTGCTTCCTTCCTGCCCAAAATCTGCACATTTCCTCTTTTTCTTCCTACCATGAATAAAATAGCAAACAGAGAGATAGGCGAGGGCAGAAATCAATTGAGGCTTTTAGGAAGAATTGATGTCTGAAGGGGGCACACCAATTTTAACCTGCAAAGCATTAAGAAAAATTGCTTAGATCATTGTATTCTAAAAATAGGCCTTGAAATACTGAGAGATATTTATGCAATCATATCCTGGAAAAAAATTCTACTGAAACAGGGGCAGGAAAGCTGGGTTCTTCTCATTCTTGTTGGGCTTCAGTATGCATCAGACTATCTAGCCAACTAATGGTGAAACAACATGTGAGTAAAGTCTACACATTATCTGGTGGCAAATGAAAGTTCCCTATGGCCTAGTTCACCTGCTGATACATATAATGTGATTTCTCTAGAGCAGAGTTACATAATGCAAGCTGACTCCACTGAGGAGCCTTTTGTCTGATTCCATTAAATAGCCTTGACTCTGAGGCATGTGACTTCATATTACAGTTGCCAGAGTGAAAACTGAAAACGATTCTTGTGCCTTTGATGGTTGTGTAGAAAATGGAATTTCAGCAGGTGCTGATTGTCAAAAAACTAAAACAACAACACTTGTTCAAATTCCTGTCCATTAAAGGTATAGGAGCCCATGACAGTGTTCACTCTGGAAACTCTACTTGACAGCAAAGTTCTATCTGTGTTGCTGTATTTTATGGCTCATCAAGATATGCAAGTTACCAGGCCTAGTATCTATTCACAGCGTCCTTGGGATAAATCTCTCCATGGGAAATGTGATGGAAGGAACTTCCTGGAGTAGCTAGAAATGATTGCTTTGAAGCCACTTTGGGAAGTGACTGCCAACACATTTCTGGTTTTATCACATCACCCCCTAGTGCTAAGCAGGATCTACTGAAAAGAAGATTTTTCAAGCTGCACTGCAGTAATAGGCAGGGTCCTGTGCTGCTGTGAGAAAGATGGGATCCTTTTCAAAAATGATGGAACTGATGGAAAATTAGGTTGTCAATGTTATTTATAAGTAAATAAATACATAAATAATTGGCCCTGAGTTATTGACACAAAAGTAATCTGCATTCAACTCAGCAGGAGGGAGAGAAGTGAAGGAGGAGAAATGTTGGCTTTCCCAGTAGGTTCATGAAAAAGCAAACTACTGCAACTTCTCCTAGCTTGTGTGTTTTTCCTAATAACTTTTGCCATCTTGTCAATACTCTGCTGTTGCTTGGCCACATATGTCCTGGTTTTCATTTGTGAGATGTTGTAGGATATGGAAGAGTCAGTTTTATTAACCCCCCCCCCCCCCCACATACTTTGCTGTTAATTATTGCTTGAGAACTGTGTGAACTGTCCCCTCGATTACAGGTAGCTGAATGTGAGAAATGAGTCCATCATGTTTGAGGGGTAGAAAATGTAAACATTGCTGCACTATTGGATGTGTGATTATCAGTTCACACAAGAACCAGTACTTGACATTATGCCCAGCAAGGAGAAAAAAATTGAATGTGCATGTGTGAACCAATTCTATGTAATTGCTTCATCAGTTGTCTAATGGGCTCTGTGAATTTCGGTGAATCATTTGTCTTTCCTGAACATCTGTAACACCTAGTTTTCTCCAATGGTTGCTACTTCCTTGGGGTAAAACCCAACATCATATATTACACATTATTATTACTATAATTACTATTATTAGCTTCATTTATACCACACTGTTCTCTCAGATTGGGTCTCAAGGCATTAACAGTGTGACCCTGATCTCAGCTGAAACCCTTAAGCCCTGTTGTACAACAAATGAAGATCAACAGAGGGGAAAATGTTGTAGAAGCCTTAGGGAGGCAGCATAAGAGAAGTTCTACTGCAATTTGCTTAGCTTTTCAAGCAAAAAAGGCCAAGCTGCTTTGCCAGTGTGGCTAACTACGCTCTAAGGCAAACTTGCTGGGTTTTTTTCCTGGATGGACTATTGGAAATGACAGCACAGGGATCCCCTGCAGGATAATCTCTCCAATGAATGAATATTTGATATGAGGGCTATCCTTTTATAACTGCCTGTTTCACTACCAACTCTTAATCTGGAAAAAAATTACTCAACCAGGCATATCTAGGGCAGAGAGGGAAGGCTAGGCCTTGCCAAAGCAGGGGGATGCCTGAGCATCACTGAGCAAAGCTAAAGAAGCGGCGGGGAGTGATATTACAAACAAACAAGCCAGAGGAACATCTCATATTAAGGGCAAACAACAAGGTTTTCCAAACCTGAAGAACCTTACAGTGCTTGATAAATGTGCTTTTCCCGCTACTTTGAAGCAGCATGCCTACTGACTTCAGACAGGTTGGGGGGGGGGGATGCAAACCCTTTATAAGATGTGCAGATCCTATTGTTTAAGCAGCACAGGCTGTACTTTGCACTGGATCCTTAACTTAGAACTGACATCTGTGTAATTTATATTGCTAGACCAGCTGTGAGAAGGATGTGCACAGCAGGGGAGGAAAGAAGGCAAGGTGGGGGGAATGTTCCTCAAAATCTGTAATCTTTCACTCAAGCCTGACAACTATAGATTCCTTGACTGTAAAGACTGTCCACTGATGCCACCCTTAATAATTCCAGTTCAAGATATTTGTGTATCAGTGACTACTACCCAACAACGGGGAATAGAATAACTTCTCCAATTATAAAGGCACACACAGAGACATACAGTATTTCGCACACACATACATACAGAGGGAGATGATAATAAAACCTATACGCAATTTTAAAAAGAAAAATAATTCTCCAAATATCTCAGAATGATAATATGCCCAAAATTTATTACCAGCTAGGAATGTAAATTTCCCATTATTCATTCTTGCAGGAAAGAACGAAAAAGTTCCTATTATATTCTCCATGCTTCATGAGTAAACAATGTCTTTTGTGCAGTTCCTTGTTGCTATTGGTGTTCTGCAAGGTATTTACATAGAAATATATATGGTCTCTTGCACAGGAGTGCATTAAATACACTGTTCCATTCACAGAAAATGTTTGCTCCTCTGAAGAACCATGTGTATTTTTGTGCAGAAAATACTGACTGAAATGTGAACATTCTCACAGCAGCTTTGTAGCTACTGTAGTTCTCTTTTCTCAGTTGGAAAAACAAAATAATAATAAAAAAACCTCTTTCCATCCCTAGCACCAACTTAATCCTCATCAGTTCATCTTTTTTTTTACCTCTCTTAATCAAGAAATGTCAGGTCCCAAATGGAAAGTAAAACAATAACAATGGTGTAGAGAGGAACATCTATGTATATCTTTGTGCAGCAGCATAATCAGATCTACTCAAATGAATACTGAACATGCTACTTGCTCTCCTGGAGCTGTTTCAAGAAATCTTTCAAGAATATGGCAGGGATGGCAGTATCAAAGGGATACTCTGAAAAAGAAATGGACTGGAAAATGTAGCAAGCTGTTAGGTCTAGGTTGTTACCTATTGTGTTGTCATTGGTTTTACAATGTGCTTTCTACATCTGTATGCTCAATATCCTCCACATTACATCATGCTTTCTCCTGGTGAGTGCTGTAGGAGGTTTGAAGAACTCAGAAACTCGAGCTAACTGCTGAAAAAAAAAGCCCAGATGTAACATCTGCCATCTAAGCTAGGTATCTCACATCTTAAGGAAAATCTGGTTACAGCATAGATAAAAATCCAATCACACGGTGACCCTTTTGTTAGATGAGCTCAATATGACAGGTAAAGAATATATTGGGCCATTGCACTATTCAGAGTGTGGTTAGAACAAAGAAGCCCCTGCCTTCCTCTGTGATATTTGTGTGTATCCTGCCTGTACATGACAGGTTCTAATGGTCCATGATATAATGAATACTCCAGCTGGCCTCAGCGCCAGTTCCCAACCTGTGCAAATTGATTCAGCTCTGACACAAAATCCATTAGGGGCCTCGATGTACAATGAGAAGAAATAAGTGTGCCAAAACCTAACCATATACAGAAGCTGATTTGGCTTTGATTTATAGATGACTGTTCTGCTTTTACTATCCTTTCTAGCTGCAGTTTCTTATGGGATAATATTTCTTTGGATTCTTGGGTTTCCATGCTTCAGTAGGGAAAGCATGGAAGCTGAAATATATCTTAAGGATTAGAATGATGGTAGTAAAAAGAGAAACATTAACAAATAATTTCACTCCTGTTACTTTGTGGCCGGGGAGGGGGTGCTTCCTAAGTTGGTGTAGGACTGTAGAATGTGATCTTGCTTACTTTTTTGGTATAGGGAAACTGGAAGAAAACTCAGTTCCAAACCTTCTGGGAAACAAGAGAATGAAATATTTCTCAAACTATCTCCACTGGTGGGCACAAAGCATTAACAAGAGTGTTGTAAAGAGTTTTGCACATTCATATAAGCTGTTGTAAACAGCCAAAGTTGTTTAGTTTCTCAAAGTGCAGGTCACAGTTCCTCTTGACTATTTGAAAATAAGGAGTGACTGCAAATGTATGATAGCATGCAGATACAATGGAGAGAAAAGGACAGAGCAAACAGGTAAGAGGTGATGCAAGCAAGCCAGGCCACACATTCCAAAAACTGAACACAACCAAAATGAACAGAAATGCTTTTATAGTCTGAAGACACTAGATCCATCTGATTTTGGAAGCTAAACAGGGTTAAGTATGTGGAAGGAAGGTCACCAGAGAACTACAGGCTGTATTCAGAGGAAAGCAATGGCTGACCGCCTCAGAGTTTTTCTTGGCTAAGAAAACCTCATGAAATTCATGGGATTGCTGTAAGTCAACAGGTAACTTGAAAGCATATACTTTTGCTTTACTTCATGACTTTAATTTGTGAAGGCTCCAACATTTGCACTTTCCTTTCCTTTTTCTCACAGCTAACAGTACTCTGAGACTAGGAGACCAGGGAAGGAAAGAATATTTGAAAATATTCAAAAAATGATCCAAAAACATTTTTCAAATATTGACAAACCCTGATGAGAAGAATCCCAGACAAGAATCTTTGCAGTTTGGGACTTATTCTATGTGTAAAATTTGCACATTTGATACCTAAATTGCAAAGGGTGCCAGGCGGGGGGGGGGGGGGGGAGCTATCACTTATTGTATTAAATTGGAAAGTTAATATAGCTCAATAGAGAGCAGTGAGAGTGCAGGGTAATACTAGCTGGGACATAAGCCTATTTTTATGGGTTCCGAAAAACTAAAACTCCAGAGCACAAATCAGTTTTATTATTTGAACAATAAGAGGGATGTTAACATCCACACAAAGCACTCTGTGATCATGTGGCCAGCCCTTGTGGCGCAGTGGTTAAATGCCTGTACTGCAGCCACTCACTCAAAACCATAAGGTGGCAAGTTCAAGACCAGCAAAGGGCTGAAGCTCGACTCAGGCTTGCATCCTTTTGAGGTCGCTAAAATGAGTACCCAGATTGTTGGGGGGCAAATAGCTTACAATTGTAAACCGCTTAGACACTCCTTAAGGGTATGAAGCGGTATATAAATGAAGCTGTTTGGTTTGATTAAACACTGAGGCACACAGAACGCTGTTACCTTCCCACCAAAGTGGTACCTATTTATCTACTTGCACTTTTATATGCTTTCAGACTGCTAGGTTGGCAGAAGCTGGGACTAGTGATGGGGGCTCACCCCATCACACAGCATTTGGGCCTCAAACTGCCAACCTGCCAATCATGCAAGCATCAAAGTCAGCATCTTAACCAGTGAACCAGCACATCCCTGTTCAATCCACCCCAAATAGGAGCAGTTCTTTGCTGCTCCTATTTGGATCTGGCTGGATTGGGGCTACAGCTTGTGCTTGCCACAGCCCCAATCCGGCTTTGTCAGGGGCAGCTTGAAGCTTCCAGGCTGTCTGTTCAGCCCTCTGTCTACTTGCTGTGTGGCACAGACAAACTGAAGCAAAGTGGAAGTGCTCAATCTTGTGTATTTATGGGTCAAACTTGGTTGGAGGCAGTTTAGAGTTCATTTTCCAGGAATCCCAGGAAAAAAAAAGGGATTCCCATCTGACTGATGGTTTTAATTTCAGAGTTACAAAAGGAATATTTTGGTTGATGTCAGTGACATTGACTTAATTAAAACAAACACGTGCAGTTTTTAAAAACAAAAGTGTGCAATTTTTCCCAGAGTAAGTCCCAAACTGTGAATAGCCTTGGAAACTGAGTGGTTTTCAAATACTTTCTCACAGCAAAAACTACTTTTGAGAAGAAATTTAGTAAAGAATTACCCTCCTCTTGGAGACTACAAGCAAGACATATCCATAATGTGGAAGAATAATGGAGCAATACCAAGGCTTAGCAGTCCACAGTCCACTTGTGAATGGGCAGGGGGAGTGGAATGTGTTGCCAAGAAAAGGATCATATCCTTGCACAATATTTGTGGATAATGGTAGGTGACTATTTAGAAATAATTACAATAATTTAAATGCAAATATATACCCTCATGGAGAAGATTACATCTGTTGGCGATTCAGTCTACTGTCCATGTGCAAACCCTGGAGGAGCAGCCCAAAGACTTCCCTTCTACCTGTCCCTTCTCATGGTTCATCATCATTAAAGTGGACTTGGCTTGTGCATCTGTACCTTCTGTAAAGCCACATGGCCACCCTAACTATGGCTGATGAGCACCCAATTCATATTCTATCCTTAAATTTGCTCATGAGTATTCTTAGTAGGAGAAGAAGCCTATTCTGTGAAAGTACAAAGAATGAAAAGGGAACTGTCTATATGAATTAAAGCTGCATAAATAAGTCAGAAGTATTTCTTTTCCATGGGGCATCTGAGCTTTAAGAGCTGCACAGATGGGAAGAAGTTATTGCTTTGCGATCCGAATTGATGGATTGGTTTGGCAGCGGAGCGTGGTTCACACTACATTTGCCCCAATTGCATTTTCTTGCTATAAAATAAAATAACCCACTTGTGGTTCACATTGACAAATGAATCAATTCAATTTAAACTGTTTCCTGATGGAGTCTCTCAAAATAACCCACTTGTAGTTCACATTGGCAAATGAATTGGTTCAATGTGAAGTGTTTTCAGCAGGATTTTTGGTTTCCTCTGTCCATCACTACAATTGCACTTCCGTATGAGCATTGAAGGATGGGTGAATGCTGGTTGTTTGCAGAGTCCTTGGAATGTGATTTCCCAGTAGATAAGACCCCCACATCCTGTAATTTGGGTTATGCTCCTTCCACTCACTCCAATAGGCAGGGCTGAAACTTGAGACCTTCTGGTGACTCCCACGTGGGTGGAGCTAACCCTGGAAGGCCAGTCTTGTCCTGCCTATCACTCCAGTAGGATGTGTTTGCTGTTGCTCTGCAACTTCTTCACTATAGCTGCTTTAATCCTTTTTCTTGGTGCCTTGGAAGCATGGAGGAAGATTTAATATGGCAAGAGCTCCCAGGATTGGAGAAATGTCTTGGCTTTGCCAATGACTCTCCCTCTCCAAAGCTGCCCCCTTTCATGGGGGAGCACAGGAGATTTCAGCAGACAGCCTTGCTGCACATGGGAGCCATGGGAACAGATGGTGAGGGATTTCCCCTCCATGTCTCTGTTTCTCCCCATCTCCTCTGCCCAGCCCTTTTAGGGCCACGGATCAGAGAGGCATCTGGCCAGAAGTTATGGAAACTTCCATCCTCAGTGTCTCTGCCCAACCCGTTGAGGGTCTGGGTTCAGAGGAGTGGCTGGCCAGTGCTATGGGAGTTTCTCCCCATCTCCTCTGCCCAGCCCTTTCAGGGCCACGGATCAGAGAGGCATCTGGCTAGAAGTTATGGAAACTTCCCCTCTCAGCATCTCTGCCCAACCCGTTGAGGGTCTGGGTTCAGAGGAGAGGCCAGCCAATGCTATGGGAAAGAGCTTCTCCCCATCTCCTCTGCCCAGCCCTTTTAGGGCCACGGATCAGAGAGGCATCTGGCTAGAAGTTATGGAAACTTCCCCTCTCAGCATCTCTGCCCAACCCGTTAAGGGTCTGGGTTCAGAGGAGAGGCTAGCCAATGCTATGGGAAAGAGTTTCTCTGCATCACCTCTGTCCAGCCTGAAGCAGTGCCAAGGTCAGAGAGGCAAGCCAGCCAGAAGACGCAGGATAAGGGGTGAGTACCATGGGCCCTCTCTGCAGCCAGCAAGGAACCTTTCCCAGATCTAATGCCATTGGCTACTGCAGGCACTATGCCTAGCATAAGGCTTGGGACTCTGCCAGGAGGGCAGATGAGGGGTCTCCCCTTCCTTCCCTTCCTTCCCATTCCTGGTCCCAGTGGCACCCAGGATCCCAACACATGTGGGAGATCCTGTTGCAGCCTGGGAATCACATGGTGATGTTGCCAGGGCTCTTGCACATTGAATTCTTATAATGAAATGTGTGGAAAGAGGCAGAGGACTCCTCCTCGGGCACATAATAATAATATATTTATTTGTATCCCGTCTCTCCCTGAGTTGGATATACAACCGCCATCTTGGCCGCATGGCTTTAAGGTAAGCCAGATGGGGCCCAGCAGGGGCTGATGCTTGAGACTCTAAAATGGGCTTTTTTGGCTGCCACAGAGCATCCCACAATGAAAGTAGAAATGGCCTCTTGCCCTCACCAGAGGGAACATGGCCTCTGCCAACCATCTCTAAACAGAGGTTGAATGGCCGTATGTTGGCTTTGATTGAATGTTCCTGCATGGCGGGGGGTTGGACTAGATGCCCCTTGGGGTCCCTTCCAACTGTAGGATTCTGTGATTCAAGGTTTTGCTGAGAGAATACATGGATACAAATCCTCATGCATTCCCTCCTTTTAAAAAAGGGGGAGGAGGAAGGGGAAAATTTGTGGGAAGGATGGGGAGAGACCCCTTCACCCCCTATGGTGTTAGGCTGCCCCAAACTGTGGCACTCTTGAGGCCCTTTCTATCAGAGATGGCCCTTTCTCAGGATCCAGGCATATCTCAAGGAAATGGGGTGCCATGTCCCACAGCAGCCCTATGTGCTCCTCCCAGTTCACCTATGCAAAGGGAAAGGGAGTTGAGGAACAAGCCAGCCTCTATAATGGAGCCTGAGTCTGAAAGGGCTAAGCTTCTAAACCCCATCTTGGAGTTTTGTCTGTTTCAAAAATAAGACTACAGGCCATATGCAACTATATTTCTTCCTTCTCAGAGTTGTTCTGTTTCTGGTCATCCCCCCTTCCCTTTTTGCCTGTTTTACCAGAGCAGAAAAGGTGCCTGGAAACTAATTCTGCAGGGAGGGGGTAGCCATAAAAGCCACATGATGAATTTTCTTCCCTCCTCAGAGGCCTCCATCCCTGTCTCCATTAAGGCCAGAGTTCACTTTGCCTTAGCTGGGGCAGCCTAAAGGACAGGAGGAGCACATGGTTCTATTCTGAGGACAGGTGGGGATGTTGAATAATTTGTTAATGTTTTTAATTGTACTGTTTTTAAGGTTGTGAAGCCGCTCTGAGTTCCATTGCTGGGAAAAGAGCGGAACACATACATCATTATCATTATCATCATCATCTCCCTTGTGCAAACTGGTATCAGCCTTAGCTTTTCTCAATGAGAGCATAGGCTTTATCTATACAGATTTGTTTAGAGTTTAATAAGCAGGGGGACTCAAGCAAGAGAGAAAGATACTTCCCTCCTCTGGTCATTGAGTGGACCTCTAAAGCTTACACACATTTGAGGATCTTTGAGAAGATCATCTCAGATGAGGTGATAGATATATATTGGATTAAGGTGACCAGCCAAGCCCTTCCCCCTTTAGGGGCGAAAGAGCTGCGATAAACACAGGGACCATTAGCTATCCTCAGGAGACACCTGGCTCCCCTCTCCATCCCTTCTTTCAGAGGAGAGATGTCTGTTAAAGGAAATTTAAAAATAAAAATACAGCTCCTTGAAAATGTTGGCTGTAATTCAAGGGGTTAAGGAAAGATTTTAATTGGAGACAAACAACTTCCTCTCCATCCCCCCCCCTCTTTCCCCCCATGAGTATTTGAAACAATAAAACAGGTTTTTCTACTAAGGGGTTGCTTCAAATGCCATTCAAACAATCCTATGGAGCCCTGAGGGGTCTGCCAGAAAGAAGAATACCACTATTACCTGTTAACTAGTCTAAAGAGTTACATTTTAATTAAGAATGTCTGCTGATGGACTTGCCATTCAGCTGGTTCCTTTTGGTACATGGTTTACCAATCTCTTCTTTCAGTTAGTCTCAGGGTGCTACAAGAACCCTTTGCATACTATTGTTACAAGGATAGCCACTGTGTGGGTGGGCAGCCCTCTGTATACCCACAGCTTGTAGGGGTGTGTGTGTGTGTTTGTGTGTGTATATATATATATATATATAAAACAACAACAAAACCCTAAGAACAAGAACCATGATTTTACTGTTTTTATATAATGGACTCCTTTTTACTGTGACATTATATTTTATGAGACATGAGCTTCCATGGATTTGGTATCCATGCAAGGGCTTATGACCAATCTCCAGTGGATACCAAGGGCCCACACTACTCTTTAAAACTGAAGTTTGTTTTTCTTTGACAGATCTTTTGTGGAGAAATTCCTCTCCTCGAAATTGGATAGCAGATAGCAGAGACCTTGCCAATGTTCTGTTATCTTCCATGACTCCTTAATCAGCGGTTCATTCAGTGGAGAGAGCCCTCAGCCTTCCTATAGGTTGATGATAGTCTGCTGCATGAATTTGGAAGGTTTTTTAATCCTCCAGACAATATCTTTCGTGGATGAAATCAGACTTAATCCTGACAACAGTCCTCGCTAACTGAGTGCATCCATGCATCTGCATGGACTCACCAGTGTCTTCAACATAAAGGTTAACCCCCTTGCCTAACCATGGAAATAGTCTTATTTTACACAGGTGCACAGATGTTCCAGTGAAAAACTGCACACTGTTCTGAAATATAAGTTGGTGGTCAGACATGAACACTCCTCTTTCAGAGTGGTAAGTCTTCATTGTGTCAAGCTAAATCACCTTAACATCACCTTAATGGCTATAACCAATTGACCTGGTGATCAGGGATAGAGTGGAAGCTGACATAGGCCCATATCGGATCAGGTTCCATGCTGATTGATCATGAAATCCACCATGATTACTCCTGGGGGCTTAACTGGAGATCCTTCTCCCTGTTGGGATCACTAGCTTCTATTTTTTCCCTAGACTGCCCAGTAACGGGAAATGGGTTTTGGCTATGGAAGAAAGGGCTTCCATGCCTGACATTCTTCCCAATCTCAAGGTGAGCCTGATCCCTCTCCATCTCTCTACACCAATACAGTCATAGTTCCTAAGGGTGATCTCTCTAAACCAGTTACCTGGTTGGGGCCCCTCCTGATTGTTCCCCCCTTGGCACAGAGGGGATCAGAGCCTGGGGTCCTGCAATCACACTAGCAGCTAAATATTATTAGAACTGCCCCAATGGCGATTCAGACAGAATCAGACCCAGACCCCATCCTTAGGGTGAGCTTTAATTAACAAGATTTTACGTACAGTGCTATGTAAATTTTCAGCACTGCATAAACTAAGGTTAATAATATAATAGCTGTAACCTCAGGGTTCAGAATCATATTTCGTCGCCTTCTCCTTCATTCTCCCAGTCACTGGAAAGAATGGAAAACATACACCATGCTGGGGAGCCAGCCACCCATAGAGGAGAAACAGCTGTGTACCTCTGACACTCCACTTTGTTTTCCTTTAGCCCTGTGCTTTGGGCAAGAAGGCATCAGCCTCCATGCCTAGCAAGTGGATCATGCCCTGCATTACTCCTGGCCATGGATCCTTGGGAGGTTACCACCAGAAACCAAATCACTCATACCAAGGAGTGGAGGTGCATTGCACCTCTAGCTATCATAGGTCCTATAGCCAAGACCATCAGGGTGGCCACATTGAAGCCATCATACACTCTTATTAGGGTTCACTGGTTTGACAGCTTGGCTTGGCTGAGACTGCTGTTTTTCAGCAGGGTCTTGCAGCAGGTGCTTAAACCTATGTAACTGAAGGGCCAGCACCACCCACCCTGGTTAGATCGGCTTTGGTAAATCCCAAATTACAGGATGTGGGGGTCTTATCTACTGGGAAAACGGACATTGGTACTTACCCGTGATATGTCCATTTCCAGTAGATAAGAGCCCCACATCCTGGCCCACCCTTAGGGGTGCTGGCATTGGGATGTCTCATAATCCACATAGTTCTTTCCTATGGGGAGCAAGTGAGTTTGCTCATGGGCTGTCTCAGTCACTGTCCAATCCTGTATAGTTTGATATGCAGCTAAATTGTTATGTTTTTCTGGAGCATTCGGCTTTTGTACGACTGGCCTTCCAGGGTTAGCTCCACCCACGTGGGAGTCACCAGAAGGTCTCAAGTTTCAGCCCTGCCTATTGGAGTGAGTGGAAGGAGCATAACCCAAATTACAGGATGTGGGGCTCTTATCTACTGGAAATGGACATATCACGGGTAAGTACCAATGTCCGTTTCTATGAAATTATGTGGATGCAGTGAATTGATCTTTCCCCAACACATCACAAATAAACTACCGAGGAGCTAGAAGCTGTTATTGCTTGTGGTCATCACTTCCTAATACTCTAAAGTTGATGGTAAGGGTAGCAACTCTTGCCTGATACACCACTTGAGAAGGAAAAAATGTTTGCTTCTCTAATTATATTTGCTCTCTAATTAGAGTTATCTGGAGCATCAAGATTTCTCAAAGGGATGTTGGAGCACCTTTGAGACTAACTGAAAGAAAGAAGTTGGTAGCATAAGCTTTTGTAGACTTAAGTCCATTTCATGAGATGCATGGAGTAAAGTGCCTACAAGTGTAATAGCTGAAGATAATTTAAAATGAAATAGAGAAGAGACTGGCTGGCTTACAGTAACTAGTATGAGGGAGGTCAATGAATTATCCTAGAAGGACCTGCCACTTCTTGACCATCTTCACGCATTAGTATGTTTGAAAATAAACTCTTGAAATCCAAAATCTCCTCCTCAAAAGTGGCAGGTTTTTTTTTTTAACAGATTTGGGATTTGGACCAAATGACTTCTAGCTCTATGATTCTGTCATAGTAACAAGGAGAACTGAAAAAATGGGTCAGACTGGTTGGACAAATTATAGCTCCACAGATTGCAACCTTATGCAAGTCATAAGGACAAGTCACACTCTCTCAGCCTAAGAGGATGGCAATGACAACCCCCTCCCCTCTGAAGAAACTTGCCAGGAAAACCCCAGGATAGGGGTGCCATAAGTCAGAAACAACTTGAAGGCACACAACAACATGAACAAGGAAATGGGCAGAGATGGTTCTGAAAGAAGCAAGTCTTTATTTTTCCACCTTTCCCTTTTCCCCTAAGAAATGCATGAATGCCATGTTGATACAAGGAAAAAACAAGGTATACAGCTTGTAGTTGTGAGTATGGTCCTTCAAATTCCCAGAAGCCCCCTCCCCCTGAAAAACACCATATTCCACTCAAATTAGTGTGGAGTAGCAGTTTGAATGTTGGACCATGACTCTGAAGAACAGAGTTCGAATTCCCGCTTGACCATAAAACCCACTGGGTGACCCTGGGCAAGTCACACTCTCTCAGCCCCAGAAGATGGCAATGGTAAAGCCCCTCTGAAGAAACTTGCCAAGAAAACCTCATGATAAGGTTGCCTTAGGATTACCTTAAATTGGGAATGACTTAAAGTCACACAACAACAACAACAACAACAGAACAAAAATATTGCCAAATATTGCCTCTCCAAAATACACAAAAGCGAGGGGAGAGGCATGGCAAGAATCCCATTGGAAGATGTTTGGGGCCAAAAAATGCTCCTCTTCATCACCACAATTTCCCACTCCTTAAAATTCATGAGATGTTGTGTTATTCAGCTTGCTCCAGGAATGTGATCCATGAGAAAAAGAAGAAAAGAAAATGAATTAATTCCTTTTCTGTCCCTTGTGTCTTACTTAAATCTTCAAGGACCGGCAGCCATTCTTAAAGGATTAGTGATAAATGCAGGCAGCAGAGTTCCCAGATGTAGTGGAAACTGTTCAGTTTATGCAAACCTAACAAATGGGATTAAATTATTAGGTATTGTTCACAGGAATGGCAACTTGGGGAAAGAACATGGAGATCAAGTTTGATTATGATGCAAAAAGGGATGTGAGTATCCATAAAGGCAATTTTTCCTTCTGAAATGTGTTTTTCTTCATTCTTCTGACTATATTATGGTTAATCATTTTCAAAGTCCAGGAGAGGAAATGGAGGTATTATACTGAGTTTCTTAAAAATGTAGAGTTGTAGTAAATTTTAATACCAGACACCTTATCTTATTTTGCACATGGTATTTTATTTAAAAAAATACTTTGGGAGCTGTAACCCTTATGTGTGTGCAAATGTGAAGAGGTGAAGGTGTTTATAAAGACTTCTGTATGAGTGATCTTCTCCCCCTTCTCATCTGCAATTCTGCTTTCCTCATGCTTTAAAAAATGGTTTCCTGGAAGATGGCAAAAAAAACAATGACATGATGTATCTGCCATTGAAATAAGCAGCAAATTTACATTAATTCCAGCAAATTGATATTCCATCATTAATTACTCATTCAAGATTACATAATGAAAAAGCAAGGCTGCAGGCCTATACGCATATTCTTTGGAATAATTCTGTTGAATTATGCAAAATGCATAGGAAAATTCCAAAAATGACATTCCAAAGCACTGGAATACCTTTCATCTCTTGCTCTTAGCAAAGTCTAACCCAATTAAAGGTCCTTTCACACCACACAATTACAGTATTATGATCTCATTTTAAATGTCACGGCAACATTTTATGGAATCCTGGGGTTTGTGGTTTGGGGATGCATTCAGAATTCTCATCCAGAACACTTCAGTGTCTCAAGAAAGAATAAATTCCAGGATTACATAACATGTTGTCATGGCAGTTGATGTAGAATCATACTACTATGACTGTATAGTGTGAAAGTTCATGACATCTTCTGTACTTCACCTTGCAAAAATATTAGAAACCTTGCAATTTTTCACCCTTTCCGTCGTGGTCCCAAACTTTTAACTTACCTTACCCATTTTGGTTTCTGTTTTTAATGGAAGGTCTAGCTTGACAAAGAATGTGATGGAAATAAAAAAAGTTGCTTCCTACATTATTGTTGCTCCTTCACCATCCTTCATAGTAAATGCAAATGCGTGAGTTGTTTTTGGTGAAAAGTATTATTTTAAATTACTGTATTACAAAGACTGTGTCTGAAACCTCTTAATTCATGTGCACCTTGATGGTGGGAAATGTTGGTCTGAAATACTCCCAATAGGTCAATATGTTTGACTGACGAAAATGTGGACAGTTTATGATCGGTGCTGTTCATAACTTTCAATTGTGCTTCCTTGTGAGGGACATCTTCTATTTCTGTTATCATATGTGTGCATTTTGCTTTAAACTGTCAAGGACTGCTGCCCACTCCATCATATCCACTTCTCAAAATGGGCTGCAGTCCAGAAAAGCTTATGTCAAATACAATTTGATCATCTTGAGGTGCCAGAGGATTCCTACTGTTGTTTCACTTGTAGAAGACTACCCTGGCTACCCATTCTGTCCTGAAATGAATTAGATTAGTATGTTTAAGTTCTTTTTTTAATCCATGTAAAAATCTGTGGCTGAGTGGATAGAATGTCTGGGTGGATAGAAAGTAGTAGTAAACACAGGCGATGAGAGCAACACAGAGACTTAATTTGTAGTTCCAGCTTGCTGTGGCTCCTCAGCCCATCACCCAGAACCATGCTAGCATTAAACAGATGTTGTCTCTCCAAGCTTCTCATCTCTGAGACTTTTTCCAAACAGGCACTGACAACACTGGAGCTGAGCTGCCTGTTTGCTGCCTGTGATTGTTTCTGACTTGAGGAGAGAGAGCAAGAGCACAAGCGATGAGCAAGAGTGATCTTATTTCCTCCTTTTCTTCAGCCTAGTTAGACAACATTTTCCTCGGGGGCAGGTAAGGCACCTTCAATCCCTCTGAAGGTCAATTTAAGCCCAGGTTCTCGGTACTTCTGAAATACCAGAGCTACATCCCCATATTGAATTTATGAATTGCTCCTGGCAAAGCCACTGTTCCATCATAGGGACCCAAGGACTCCAAATGTTATGAAGCATCATCTGTTTCTTCTTTTGCAGAAATGGAACACGAAGAAGAATTTTCACTTTAAAGTTGCCTCACAGAGCTCAGTAGAAATTTCTCTGAAGATGGTTTTTTTTTTCCTGACAAAGTTTCTGAAGGCATGGATAACCTTAAAGAACTATAAACTTTTAGACCTCAAAGGTTCCAATCTTCATTTCAGCTGGCATGCATACCAAGGTCCATAAAGAGTTTGACCATCATTTTATTTGAAAAACAATATTGTCCAATTGGATGAAGATAAAACATTCTTTTTACAGGGGAATCCCAAGTTGGGTATCTCCACATGAAGCATTCTGTGGCAAAACTAAAACATGGTTACAATATCAGGACATCTTAAAACAAAGTGACAAAAACACCTTCCAACTCAAAACAGTGGAAGAAATAGAAGACTTAGAAATCAAAAAGCACTGGTTTCTCTACAAACAATTGTCAGACAGATTAAAAATTGATAACAAGCAAGAAGGATTCGAGAACAAAATGAAAGATATAGATAAGATAGTAATTGGCGAAGAAAAAAAAAACTAACCTCAAAATTATTAATGTATTAAAAACCCTAGCCCTTCCTGCAGTCATCTGCCTTGGTCCAGGCCCCAGAGAGAGAGAGAGAAGAACCACTGGACCTCATCCCCTTTCCCACCACTTTTCCCTTTTTTGTGTTGTCTCTCTTAGATTGTAAGCCTGAGGGCAGGGAACCATCTAATTTATAAGATTGTATGTACAGCACTGTGTAAATTTACAACACTATATAAATAAAGGTTAATAATAATAATAATCTACAAAATCCTACTAGAAAGATGTCTCAAACAAGAAATAATTAAAGATACAATGATACAATGGGCAAAAGATCTAGGAAGAGAAATTCTGCTTGGAGACTGATAATGCACACAGAAAATAACCCGGCAATTCACGAAATGTCAAAATCTAAGGGAATTTTTTTAAAAATGGAATTCTGCTGGCATTTTACACTTGAAAAAATGGCAAAAATTCTACAAGAACTGTATTGGTAGCAACAGATGTTGGAGGTGCCAAGATGTCTCCAGCACCTGGTTCCATGTATGGTGGGACTGTAGGAAAGTAAGAAAATTCTGGAAACACATACATTTACAAAATTTACCTACTTAACATGACCAACAAAATCTCTATCACTCAAGCAAAGAAATATTGGAAGCAAATATTATACAAGACTGATGCTCGCTCAATATTGGGGAGGAAGGGACCACATGCCAACTATAGATGAGTGGCTGATTAAACGTCAGGATATGACTGAAATGGATAGACTCACAAATTTAATTAATGAAAGAGCAGAAAAAAATACCAAAATTGATTGGGAACCTAGAAAAAAAATTCTGTCCAAAAAATTGGAAAGGTAAGATAAGCACATTATAAAGAGACTAACAGCGATCTTGAAATCTAGAATTATATTTAGCATAATACAGACTAAAGTCATTACAGAAACAACAAAAGACAGAAGTAGAATTAGACAACAAAGATCAACCATCTTGATTGACCATACCTTTAGGAAGTATAGATAAGTGGAGTAACATAGATAACATTGTCTTAAAAATCTACCTAAAATATAGTATTAAATAGTACGGTATAAGAACTATTTTATGTAAGTTTACAAAATACTAGTTTGTGGGGAAAATGTCCTATAATATGTAATAGTATGTTTACTGTATATTGTTTATTGAAAATTTAAAAAATTTCTGAAGGCAATGTTGTTGTTGTTGTTGTTGTTGTTGTGTACCTACAAGTCATTTCCATCCTACGGCAACCCTTAGCTGAAGCTATCATTGGGTTTTCTAGGGCTAAGAGCATGTAACCCACTCAAGGTCACCCAATTGGTTTTCATGTTTTATTCTGGGTTAAAAGAAACTGACCTGGGGAGCTGGTATTTTAAAAAGGCTGTCTGATCATACCTGGAACTGATAGAAAATATTCTGAGATACACAAAATGTACACAGATCTTCAAAATCAAATAGGAAAGAACAGGAAGAAAATCTGGGATTTTCTGGTCTTTTTCAGTCTGGATGTACCATGAGCTTTTTTTTTAAATGCATGCACATAACTATAGCTATGTACAACTTAATGACTGGGTGAGTGGAAAGGACTAGTAAAAAGAGGAGATGGCTTTTAAGTGGGCATGGGGGGGGGGGTGACTCAAGAGAACTAAGGTCTTTACTGCAGAGAACTCTATAGCTCTCTTCTGAAGCCAGAATGGGTGCTACCTGGTCATGCCTTACTCCCCTAGCCAGTAAATGGCTGTTATAGTGCCTATGGCACTTGAAAGCTGCCTTTGGACAAGTTTGTGGATGTTGCATAAGGAAGTAGTGCATACCTTTTTGCACAATATTCTTAAACATATGTAAATACTCATAACCCTGGATTATGCAAGTGTATGTCACCAACAGGATTCCAGCTTTTATAAACAGTGTGTAACAGCAGGGTTGATACATATCCATTCAGAACTAAGCCCCATTGAGTTCAATGGGAATACATTCCCCCAAAATTGACCATGTCTACAGTTGTAACGAAGCAATGAAATCCCATGTGTGTCTACTCATTTCATTGATTTCAAATTCAATAGGGCTGAATCCCAAGCATATATTCACAGGAGTGCAGCCTAGGAATGATACATTTGTGTGTACAGTACTGCCTTGATGCTATTTGATCAGTAAGAGTTGTTGTTTAACACTTAGAAAATATATTGCATAAAACTGGATTTCTTTAAAAGAGGAATCTGAATATCATGTTTCCTACACAGGAAATAGTGTTTTCAGTGCAAATAACAAGGTTTTGTGTGTGTGCAAAAAACCTAATGTTTTTCTATATAGAACAATTTATCCGCAACAATTTGGTACATTTGGATACTAGGAGAAAATTGTAAAAGATTCATGCTGGTCTTTTGTTATTCCCAGTGAGAATGAGTGAGAATGAATATTATTTCCATTTTTATTTTTGATGTATGAATCAAATCAAATTTCATGGAGCTTCCTTTTATCACTACAGTAGTTCTTTCTGTCAAGATGTAGTGGAAAGTAGTCTTCCTGGTATGGTGAATGAATAGGATCACCTGAGAGACCATTCCTGACACAGAGAAGTGATGGAGGGGACAATAAAGAAGTATAAGACAGTGGCATCAAGTGCCAGATCAAACTATGTTGATTCTGAGTGTTCTGGGACCATGTGTTAAAACCAGTTTACACTTTACATCTGGTAAAATTAAATGGCACAGCCTTTGCTTTGTTCTTGAAAGTAAGGCATTAACAGGTAACATGGTTTCCTGTAACAAATTACACTTATTTTGACCAGGGATGTGGAGAAAAGTTACATTTCAGAAATAAGATAACAAGTGGACATGGTTACTTAATAGGTGTAACAGATAACTGTTTCTACTTTCTCTTAAAAGATCAATTTAAATGGCATACTAAGACATCTTTAGAGACATATTCTAGGATATTTTCCCCAAGGTTTTGTGTAATTGCCTCATCAGTCCTAAAGCTCTCCCCCCCACCCCCGAACAACAATAAAAAGTAATCGAAAAGTAGTGAGCACTACAAGTAATGCATCATGTTACACTGCAATTAAGGGAATGAATTACTTCTCAAGCATTATAGTGAGTAATGAGAAGAAATTACTTTCTAGAGAAAGGCACTTTTCAAGATCTGCATTTGGTGGATTAAACCATTACTTTATCAACTGCAGAAAATAAATGTCCCAATATATACAAAACAAATTCATAAGAGAAAAGTGTTCAGATGGATTTTCTTTCTCCTCCCTGACATGGTAACTTTCTATGTAATTATCCCCACCCCATTAGAGGTATATTCAAACCTCCAGCTCTCCCAGCAGAGGCTGAATGGCACAGACCAGGAAAAGCATTATACCTTTTCCTGTATAAAAATATCTGTAGGGGTGTTTTTTTATGTCAAATGTATGCTTGAAGATAATTTTCTATATGTTACACTTTCCCCCTTTTAAACTATTTTAATTTATTTTTTTAAAAAAGAAGGCTGCCTTGCAGTCTGAAATTATTATGATTAAGTAGGACACAGCTGACAGTAAATTTAAAAATCTGCTTGAGTTAATATAAAAGATTTTTTAAAAAAGAAAAAAAAGTAAAAACCCCAAGCATACAACCATGACATTAAATAATTTTTCTCTGCAAGGAAGTATTTTGCCTTAGTGTTTCCTTCTCATAACAATTGGCCTACCTCCTTTGTATAAACAATAGCAACCCTCCCTTCTGGCTTAATAATCTCTCTCCCCCTCTTTTAATATTAATTAAGTATTCCTCGGAGGTTGTTTTCATCCTAATTAAATTGGAAACTCACAAAAGAGTCAGAAGGAAACAATGGAAAGAGCACGATTAACATGGGAGGGAGAAGGAGAATCCCATTGTGGTAAGGTTTTTCTGGGATTGCTTGTGAAAGGAAATCAAAACTGAGCTAGAAGTACATTTGAGGGAGGGGGGGAAAGAATAGTGACATCTCTTGCTAGATCATCATGCATTGATGGGCTTTGAGGAATGTGATTTTAGGGAAAGTGATAAAAAACAAGTTGGGTCTTAAATTTTGGCTGCCTGTTTTCCTCCTTCCTCCCCCTTCAGCTAGACATATTTGGCAAAGACCCATGGATGGTATCAAAGGGCTAATTAGCTGGCAGCTGTTGTGAAAAAGAGGGAGTGCTGATTGGGAGATAAAGGGATGTGAAGGGAGCCAGATGAATATACAGTCATATGAAGAATGACAATCAGAAAAATAGCAGCTGGGAAGTGAGACCATCTCATAATCGTCAGTTAGTGGGGTTCTCTCATCTCCCCTTCTGGTACCATTTGACGGACTGGGTGGGGAATACATGTCTTCCCATACTAGGTTAATTACTCCCTCAGCCTCATCATCCCTAGTTTCTACAAGGCCTTACCATCTCTTGTGTATGAGTTAACGCCAATGGTGTGCTTCTGTGGTTAACAATGACCAAATTTTGATTTGAAAAATGAAATTTCCAGTTCTTCCCTGGGTCTAAATCTCCCCATGCAGTTTAATTTACTGTATATCCGAAACTTAATTTAAACTTTAAATTTAAGGCTCAACAGGGCTGCATTCTAGAAGGTATAAGGAACAATCAACACCAATGCAAAGTACTATCCTTCATCCATAAGTAATCACTAATCAGTCACATAAAGGGAAAGGTACAGGGTGATGGGATTTATACAGGCTTGAGTTCTATAATATTTCAGTTTGGAAATTAAGTACTGCTGCTTATCCAAAGGCTACCAGTATGACTGTCTCCCTGGAGAGCAAAGGTTATTCAGGTGCTGAAATGGTTCTGTTCTCCCAGGTTGATTATTGTCTTTTCTCCAGTGGAAGCAGGTGGTTGTTGTGTCAGTGAGGAAGAACACCAGGGCTTTAGTTTGAGCTTGAAAGGATCTGTCAAAGATGGTAAACTTTAACCCTCCAAAGATTGTTTTGGGTAGGTTCTTTACAGTCCAGACAAAAGTTTAGAGTGCATTGACTGCATCACTGGCATTAGAACCACCAGCCACCACTGCTCTTCCCAAGGGGAAAAGCTCTGAGTACTTGCTGCTCTTTGCCTGGGCAACAATAGGGTGTTTTGTTTTGTTTTGTTTTGTTTTGCTGTGGTTGGGGATGGGGATCCATCATCTGTCACTGGGGCAAAACAGAGGGGCAAGAAAAAGTGGCTTGAAGCTGCCTTTTCTAAAGCCACATTAAAACCCCACCAACTACACCACCAGCTCCCAAGGCAGCTAGAGTGTTCATGTCATGACCACATGGCATGGCTTCAAGCCAGGAAGAAACGGAAAGAAAGCTGCTTCTTTCTGAAACAGCTTTTCTCTGCATAAAGCACCTGCTGGCTTCAAGGCATGTGTCATCTAAAAGCCATGCCTTCAGGCCAGCCTGAAAGCATCTCTTTTTGCTTGTCTGTTTAGCCCCAATGTCTTCTTTTTTCTTGTGTCCTCCTCTTCCTTTTCTTTTTCCTCTACCTTCTCTGCTACTACCACCAACACTACTTGGTCCTGAACTTTCTGTGTTTGCCTTTTCCCACTCTTTATCCAGCCACTTACAATACTTCCCTCTCCATTTATGCCCAAAATGGGTAATTTCAAATTATATGGACAGATGAAGAAAATATGGCAAAGCACAAGTTGAGGAAGATACAACTGTAAATGTATCTTAGAACAAGAGCTTAGATATATCTAGCCAAATTACAAGCTAAATGTCACTTAAAACACTCAAACTTCTATAGATAATCACAAAAAAACCCTAAAGATAGTATAAAGAAATAGCCCAAGCAGCCACCTGTACTTTGAGAACCAAAGGCTGAGCAAAATAACACAGTCTTCACTGCTCACGAGAAACTCAGAAGGGATGAAGCCAATCTAATCTCTCTTGGGAAGGAATTCCAAAGTAGGATACTGCTATAAGAGTAAGTTGCTTACCTGTTCCCAGTAAGATAAATTAGTGTGTTAGTTAACAGCAGTCACAATTTGAGCTTGAAAATAACTAGTTTAATTCAGCTAAATATATGTACAGAGTTTCTCCAACAAGGCTTAACAAATAAATGTGGCAATTAACAGAATAAACTAATCTTCTGGTGCAGTGGTTCCCAACCTCAGGTCCTCCAGATGAGTTGGACATCAGTTCCCATTATTCCTAATTGTTGGCCAAGTTGGCTGGGGCATCTGGGAGCTATCCAAAAAAAGTCCAAAACAAATGGAAGACCAAAGTGCAACGAATTAAAATGTTTTGTCTGCTTATTTTTTGCTGGGGCTGGTCTCAAGGGGGAAAAAGATGGTTTAAGAGCAAATGGGATATTGCAAACTTGATGTGGAAGGAATTTTAACCCCTGGTCCTTTTATAGAAGGCATGTGCTCTAGTTTTACTCTTTGCAGACTACACTTTTTGACTCTAAGTGGCAATGTAGAAGATATTGTCAGTAGTGTAAAAAGATGACAAAGCAAGCCTATGTGAAGTTAGGACAACAGAAGATCACAGAGTGGGGCTGACAGAGGGGATTTTGTGAGCTGGATTAGAAAAGCTCCATGGGCATGAGACTCAGTGTGGTGTAGTGGTTTGAATGCTCAACTAAGATTGGGTACCAGGATTTTAATCCCTGATCAACCATGGAAACTCACTGGGTGATCCTGGGCAAGTCATAGCCTCAGAGGAAGGAGAAGGCAAGCCCCCTCTGCCAAGAAAGCCCCATGATGATGTGGTTTCCATAAGTCAGAAACAACTTGAAGGCACACAACAAACAAATGGGTGTAGTTTGGTCTGGAAACCAGAGGCTTCCCACTGATTATAACCAGTCAGCAATAATACAGTCACCCTTCCTTACTTGCGGACTTGATGTTTGCATTCTTGAATATTCATAGAGGGGCGACTGCCATCATTCTCAATGGGGTGCACCCACAGCGCACCTCCCATATGTGCTCATGGGCATGCACTCCATTCAAGCCTATGGGGCTTGAATATAGGCAAGTCTCTGTTTTTTCAGGGGTGGGCAGAACAGATCCCCCACAAAAATTAAGGGCTGACTGTATATTCTGATTGAACAGAATAACGACAATTCATCAGCAGTCTGGAGAACTTAAGTGGCATTCAGCGGCAGATATTTGGGATGAATCCCCACAGTTTACCTATGGTCACTAGCATACCTGGACAGATATCCATAGTTCACAAGCAGTCAAATAGATTTCTTGGTAAATCACCTGTTTCTTCAGGAGTCAGCAGATATTAAGGATGAATTGACACTCTTTTGGAGTTATTATCATGAACTCATTCAAACTGAATCTCTACTATAAATCCAAAATCAGCAGAAATTCTGGATGAATTCCCAAACTTTGCAAGCCATAAACAGCAGAACTGCAGCAGTCACCAACCATTCTGAACAAATCAGTACAGTAGAATGACAATTATGGATGAATCCTAAAATTTAAAAGGTAGTTGATAACACTTTAGTAACATGCTACTTTTCAAGGTTTTAGGGAAAAAAATCACTTTCAAATACACTATAAGTATTTTTGAATTAACAAGTAAATGTGCAATAACAAAGTTATAACATTAGTAGTTTTACTGATGTATTTAAGAAACAATGTGTATGAAATCCATTATGTTTAAGGTCTGAAGGAGAAGGAGAACATTTGCTGTTGTCTTTAGGGTACTAGGAGGATAATTCAAGCAATGTTTTCAGATGGGAATCACTGTGGAGGATTTAGGCTGCATTTACACTGCAGAATTAATGCAGCTTCACAACTCTTTAACTGCCATGGCTCAATGCTATGGCATTCTGGGATTTGTAGTTTTGTCAGATAGTTAGCCTTCTCTGTCAGAGAGCTCTGGTGCCACAGTAAACTACAGTTCCCAGGATTCCATAGGATGGAGCCAGAATAGTTAAACAGTGTCAAACTGCATTAATGTGGAAGTGTGGCAAAAGCCTTAGAATCTTTTTTGTAAGGAACAAAGCTAGGTGACTCTCTTTCTGAAGGCTGCCTGTTTACTTAGAGGACTCTTTCAAACGGGGAGGAATTTCTCCCAACTCCGAATGGAGCCAATGCGGATTTATGTAAATTCACTTGTTTAGCGAATTTACATGAACCCCTGCTCCGTTCGGAATTACTTCCCATTACCCGAAAATAACCCCCTCCTGCCCGAATTTGCATGCGAAGCTTTAATTCGCAATAAGGTAAAACCCATGATTGCATTCGAATTGGCTTCCCTCTTGCCCGAATTTGCATGCGAAGAGTTAATTTGCAATAACATAAAACCCATGATTGCATTCGAATTGACCTTAAATTATACTTCCAATTTAGCCTTGTATGAAAGAGTCCAGAGTCACTTGATAATTGACGTTCCTTTGGTTCCTGCCAATTATCTACCTTTTCCTGCACTATGGTCTTTAATATAAAGATGTTGATGAGCAGAGTAGCAATAACAGTGGCAGCAGGTGAGGGCAAAGATCCAGGGTCCAAAGCAATTTGATTTCTTCAAGTGGTGGCAGATGTGTCTTGATGATGATGATTCATTCTTTCCTTTGTCATAGAAATATGGGGTGCATCTACAATGGAGAAATAAACCAGTTTGGCACTCTGCTCTGGGCCCCACAACAAACTCCAGCTCCTAGAATTCCATAGCCTTGAGCCAGGGCAGTTAAAGCGGTGCCAAACCAGGCTATTTTTCCAGTGTGGATGCAGCCATAGATTCCCCAGATCATTCAGGATGTTTTCAGGCAGGCTCTTCCCATTCTTTTTTGCATGCTGAAACTGATTGCTGTTTTCCTATCACTAACCAGCAATAATTCAGAATGAATAGCCTGAGGCCATCCCTTGTCAGCAGCATTTCTGGACAAATCATGATAGTTCATCTCTGATCAGGAGTAATTGAAGAGGGATTACCGTAGTTCATCAGAAGCCATAACAATGTGGTAACCTGAGTTCATCCCCAGTCAGAAGTAATTAATTAGAGTTGCTTCCAGCAGCAGTGACAAGGTCATGAAGAAACAGACCTTTAAGAAGGGAAAGTAAAGGATGGAGGAGGGAGGCAGAAGGCAGGAGGAGAGGGAGAAAGGAAGAGGAAAAGGGGGGGGGGAGTGATGGTGGGAAGGGAAAAAAGAAGGGAGAAAGGGAAGGGAAAGAAAAGGAGGGATGAAAATGGACTGAAAGAAAGAAAGAAATTCAGGTCACAAGAAGGGAGAGGAAGGGAAGGGTAAACAGGAATATTAATTGTAGAAAAGGAAGGAATTATAGGAATAGAATAAAAAAGGACTGAATCAGACAAAACATACAAAAGGACTATAACCTTCTTACTGGAATGAAAGTATATAAAAAGAAAATTACACCTAAGGAACTTGTATGCATGGGCTAATAACCCATTGCCACTTTATGAGGAATTAAAGGTCTTTTTTGATAAAATATTAATCACAGACTACTTAGTCAGGGGTTTTTTAAATAATGCAATGCATGCTGTCATAGACAGACCAACTACTATGGGAAATGGAAAGATATGCCACAAATGAAAAACAAGGAAAATAAGTGCCGAAATATTATTAGTCATTAGTCTAACAGAGTCACTCCTATTATTTAGGCACAATAGATGTTCAAAATTATTTTTCCAACAGGGCTAGCATACAGAAATAATTTAAAATGTTGCTGTTCTGTGTTTTCAAGTTGTTTCCCACTTACAGTGACAGTCTTGTTTCAGTGCCTCCTTAAGACTTCTCATTATGGACACTGAGGGGCCTGCTGCAGTCACCTGCAACACTTGTTTGTCTTCTTGCCTACAGATGTGGGGAACTTCACCTGCACCAAGTGCAAGTTGGTAGCCCTCTTAGAAGAGAAAGTACAGCAGTTGGAAGCCCAGGTGTCTACACTTCAGCATCATAGAGAGCAGGAGGATCTTCTGAACAGAATGGACCGGACGGTCTTGGACAGGAAACACACAGAGAAAGTTGCTAGGGAAGAGGAGGTCACTTCACACACAACAGTAATAGATGGTTGGAGGAATGTCACACACAGAAGTAGGGAAACCAGGGTTCGTTCTGTGACCTTGCAGCTACAGAATCACTTTGAATCTCTCTCTGTTATCAGAGATGATGAGGAAAAGCAGCAGGGACAGACATCAGGGACAGAGCAGGGGAGCCTGAGAGTACCATGAAAGCAAACAGCCACTGCTAAGTCTCAGAGGAGGTGTGTGGTGGTCGTGGGGGACTCCTTGCTGAGGGGTACAGAAGCAGTGATTTGTGGGCGTAACAAGATGTCTTGGGAGGTGTGCTGTCTCCCTGGGGCAAAGATCCGTGATGTGACAGAGAGGCTGACAAGATTGGTCAAGCCTACTAATCCATACCCCTTTCTTTTGGTTCATGTGGGAACCAATGATACAGCAAGGCACAGCCTTCAGAATATCATAAGGGATTATGAGGATCTGGGTAGGAAACTGAAAGAGATGGATGCACAGGTTGTCATCTCATCTCTTCTCCCAGTTGAAGGGCATGGCCCAGGAAGGGAGAGGAAAATAAAGAGGTGTATAACTGGCTCCATAGATGGTGCCGCCAAGAGCGGTTTGGATTCTTGGATCATGGGCTGCAGTTCCATGAGGAGGGACTTCTGGCAAGGGATGGGTTGCATCTCAACGGCAGTTGGCAAAAACGTTTTTGCCAATAGTCTTAAAAATCTGATCAGGAGGGCTTTAAACTGAGTTATATAGGGGAGGGAGACATTATTCTGGAAGGCAAAAGTGATGGAGAAAATAGTCAAACTGACATAGAGAAAAAAAGGCAAACAGGGCAAGGACCCAACAACCAGAGGCAAAAAAAAAAAAAAAACAAAAAACAAAAAACGTGCACAGGCAGCAAGTAAAGGGAACACATGTTCTTAGATGTCTCTACACTAATGCACAGAGTATGGGAAATAAGCAGGATGAACTTGAACTCCTAGCACAACAAGGATGGGGCACCTGATCAGGGGGATGGAATCCTTGTAGACCACTGCGACACCACCTCCCCACCCTCCAGGCCTCAACTGTTGCTGTACGGAATAACCCGGTGGACAAAGCTGGAAGAGATTAACCCCCCCCACCTCGTCCAACCAGGTCTCCGTTATACATGCCAGGTCAGCATTTTCTTCCAGGATTAAATCCTGGATAATTGATGTTTTACCATTAACTGGCCTGGCGTTATACAACACCATTCTCAGCCTGGACGGACCGCTTTCCTGGGTCCTCGGCTTGACTTCATCAGGAGCCCGATTTAAATTTATTAGTGTTCTTGCACAAATTTTTGACCGAATCGATAATTTAGAACGTTCATTTGCATATCGAATTGACGATTTAGATTTATCCCAAATTCTAGGCCAAATTGATGAATAGGGTCTCCTTTTCCCGCATCTTCCCCTACCCATCACTACCTCGATAGGAGCCCCCGGCCTGGGGCCCATTCCTTCCGCTTGCACTCTAACCACATCTCCAGTCCATGAATTATGTAGCAGTTCATAATTACATACATAATCAATAGATGTTAATCTTCTTGCCGCCCTCCCCCCCACCCTGTAATCCTTGCCTCCCTCCAGGTTATATGTATCTAGTTACACCCAACTGTGTAACTACTTTTGAAAGTTGCATTCCATGCTTTACCTGTAGGTGATCACCACTGAATACAGTTGGACTTAATTCTGAGTAAATTACCAATGTTTGCAATATATTTGTTTCATATGCTGCTGGTTCTCTTTCAACAGTGACCAAATTGCCCAAGGCCAATGAGTTGAGTATTATCAGCACATTTTTTATTCAGTTTTCTTCATGTTCACTTTCATATTTACAGTAAATTTCTATTTACAATTTAGTTATCATTTATAAAAGCTTGCCCTCACCTGTTATTTATTTCCTAATGGTACAAATGTCCAAGTTCTCAGGAATGGGCAATCTGACATTGTTTGGTATTCTAGATTTGTTCTTTCTCACAAAGCTAGTGTCAACATTGACTACAATAAGCTGGGGTAGTGTTGTTCTCTAGATCACTGCTGTTTTCAGAGTATTGCCCATGCTTTTGTTAGGTGCTGAAGTCATAATTTGTTTCTTGGCATCTCTACAGAGCCATGACTCATTGGGTCTCATTGACACAATGATTTTGACAACTGATTGGCATGGTACCAGTCTTATTAAACATCTGTCATAAATGCTTAGATAATGACCAAATGGCAGAAAAGCCAGCAGTAGTGACAGCTTAGCCATTCATTCTGAGTAGAGATTCATGAGCGGACTGTCAGAATAATGTATGTTAATTCCAGCAATATATCACAATATATTTCAGGTACACCTTAATGGTGCACCTTGAATATTCACATCTTGAATGTTGCACACTTACTCAATGCATAGATTACAGCACTACACTCTTATAGTTCTGCTATTCTATTTTTCCTATTCTGGCTGCCTCCTGATGAATTCAGGAGTTTATAGTTCTGTGAAGCCTAATAGGCCTCTTGCTGAGATTTTTAAATACGCTTCTGTCAGTTGCCTTGGGTCCTTTTCTGGGAAGAGGGCAGCATAAAATCAAATAAATAAACAAACTGCAAATCACAGAATGTAACAAGAGGTGGCCAGAGCAGTTAAAGTGGAATAGCAGCATTACTGTAGTGCAGGAATCCTAAAATACCCTCTTTGTTTTTGTTTCCCTTTGTTGCCTTCAGGTCAATCTCAACTCATGGTGACTGTGGATGAGACATCTCCATGACTCCCTATCCTCTACTATTCTTCTAAGTTCTTGCAGATTCATACCCATAACCTCCTTAATTGAGTCTATCCATTTAGCATGTGGTTTTCCTCTCTTTCTATTTCCCGCCACCTTTCTCAACATTATTGTCTTTTCTAATGAGTCATGCCTTCTCATGATGTGATCAAAGTATACCAGCCTCAGTTTAGTCATCTGTGCCTCCAGGAAAATTTTAGGCTTGATCTGTTTTAGGACCCATTGATATGTTCTTTTTGCTGCCCATGGTATCCTCAGCCCTCTTCTCCAGCACCACATCTCAGATGAATTTATTCTCTTTTTGTCCATTTTCTTAACTGTCCAGCTCTCACATACATGCATGGTAATGGGGAATAAAATTGCTTGTACAATTCTAACTTTTGTGATTAGTTGTATAGCTTGCTCTTTAGGAGATTTTCTAGTTCTTTCATAGCTGCCCTCTCCATTCTCAGTATTCTTCTGATTTCTTGACTGCAGTCCCTGTTCTTATTAATGTTTGATCCAAGGGCTAGGAATTCTTTTATTATTTCTATGTCCTCATTGTCTAGGTTAAACATGGTGTGAAGATCCTCCATGGTCATTTTTTTAAAATGTTCAACAGTAAGCCTGCCTTTACACTTTCTTTTTTGACTTTCGTTAATAGTTGCTCCAGGTCTTTGATGTTTTCTGCTAGTAGTTGGTTATGAGTCTAGTGAAATGTTTGAATAACCAATAGGGGATCAATAGAAAAAAAACTAGTTTCTTTCTTCCAAGTTTTTTTAACCATTGGTTTTGTTGATAGTGTGCCAAATTATGCTTATAATTAAATCCATTGAAAGAGTGTTCTGCTTAAACAACACAATTAACTGAACAAAGGCAAATAAATGATTATAACAGTCTTTGTTGCTCCTGCATGAAGACCACTGTTAACTCTTTGGGCAGAATTTTGGGAAATGGTCAATTCTTATCATACAAAGGGTTGTGTTTATCAGGTTTTTGTTTTTTTTTTAAAACTGGCCAAAAATTAAAAACATGTCCTGAAATTTTCTTTTTAAAAAACCTAAATAAAATTACTGGCCCCAGAGCGGATATTATGGATGGAAACAAACCATGGAAAATATTATAGTTTACAAAATGGATTTTATATATAGAAATTTTGTGTGTTTGTGTGTGTGTGTGTGTGTTTGTGTGTGTTTGCTTCTTTGATTTTGAAATCTTCTGTAAAATCAACCCATCCTAAATATCTAGTCATTTAATCCCCTTTAAAAATAAATCCTCTGACAAAAAAAACCCTTCCTCCTTCTCTGAGATAATTTCCACTTTCTTAATTCAGTGCCTCTTGACAAAGGATACTTCCACATCCTTATGTATGAGTAAGTCAGACACAGAAAATTTCCTGTAACACAGAAGAATAAGCAAAACAACCATGAACAACCATTTGGTTAGCAAAAATCAGAGACAATAGTCATGTTAGTCTGGGAAATCTGCTGGCAAAGAGATTTTGCGGCATCTTTGAAACTAACTGAAAGATAAAAGTTGGTAACATAAACTTAGGTAGTCTTGCACCTACTTCCACATATGCATTTAGACAATGCATCTGAGCCAAATACATCTGAGGAAGTAGTCTCAAGTCTACAAAAGCTCATGCTACCAACTTCCATCTTTCAGTTAGTCTCACAGGTGCTGTAAGATCATTTTGCTTACGGAAATCAGAAAGTTATTTGTCCTTTTTCTTAAGGAGGAGTCAGTAATTCAGAAGCATCTTTGTATATCCTGCAACTTTTTCTAGATGAAAAGAACAACAAATAATCTTAATAGATACTTTTAAAGACTAAGCAGTTTTACTTGATATAGCTTTTCTTGGAGTGAAGCCTACTTTGTCAGATGCTTGCATACAAATATCTATCAGCAGAGACATTTTAGGCAACGCGACATGCATTGCTCATTATTAAGGTGCCACTATACTCTTCCTCATAGCTTTACTGTAACAAACTAATGTGGTTACCACACAAACCTGGAAAACAGGCAAAAATAGATGTGTATGCACAGCACTCCCCCCTGCAGCATTTCCCAACACTGAAAACCCTTCTTTGTTTTTCATTTACTTTGTCTGTCTGGCTAAAAGATGTTGGTTAATAACCTTTAATACTTTAAATCTGCTCTAATGGTTCCATGCATCAGGTCAGGTCAGAAATCATGCAGCTCTCAGATGTTGTTACATTGCAGCTCCCCGCATTCCTCACAGTGGGCTATTATGGTTGGGCCTGGTGGAAATGGCAGTCCTAGAACATCTGCATTAGGTAGAAATGCATGCTCAGATGAAGGAGTCTTTAATTCTCCCTTAATTCCTTCTTCTTTGGTGGAATTATTTCCTTTTGTTCTTTTTCTTTTACAAAATAGTGAAATAGTGCTACTTCACAATATAAAAATGGGAGACAACTGGTAATTAAAGTACTTCATTCTCCCTTGAGAAACAAGAACCGTGTAAGAAACTACTGAGCTGAACAGGAAGCAATAAAAAAGCAGAATAACAAAAACAAAACGAGCAGAAGGGGTGATGAGGACAATACCAACAGTAGCCTTATTAGCACTTTGCCAGACTACACTGAAATAGAATTAAGACCAGGGTTAAAAAATGATTAGAGATTAGGAACAATGGTGTGTATGACCTCAAAAAATGATTAGAGCCAGGGAACAATGGTATATGAGTCTAGCCTCTTATATGAGGTTACAAAGATTGATCTAAGAAAAGAAAAGCTAAAACAGGGATTATCCAGACTAGTCAAAAGCGGTGGAATTTGGCCAGATTTGTCAATCTAGAGACTAGGATGGTTTTTGTTTTTAAAAAAGGTGCAGACATTGTTTCATCCTGGACATTTGAAGGTACTTTTGTGGGTCCAACCTTGACTTTTTGCAAAACACCCAGGAGCTTCCAAGAGAGTCACAGATACATTTCCCATCTAGCTTCCTTGTCTTGGTTCCTCTCATACCCGTGGGTAGTTCCCAGAGGTGATGACAGGGATATAAGTGTGCCCTTTCACACCTTCCCTTAGAAAACATATGGGGGGAGGAAGAATCCTGCCTACACCCAACATCAATCAGAACAACAGACCTCAATATGTTGGCACAGAATATCCTGACATTTAGTGGATCTTTGGTAATACAGGAGAAATTCAAAGAATGGCAAATTCCATATTCAGCAGGTACTGTGGATGATACTTGTTTAATCTGTGGAAGATATCTGAAAGCTTAACAAAGTTCCTTGGCTTTTATTAGACCTGACTGAAAAATGACTTATAGTGCAGATATTCTCAACACCTCTGAAATACTTGACAACCTCCTTGATCATATATAAAGCTGAACAAAAACAAACCACTCTAAAAAGACTAGATATACCATTGTAGCATACAGTGGACCCTTGGAATCTGCTGGGATTTGGTTCCAGGATAATAACCAAATCTGTGGATGTTCAAGTCCCATTAAATACAATGGACAGTAAAATGCTCCCCATATATATATATATATATATATATCAAGATTGGCTTTTTGAAATTTATATATATATTCAATATTATCAAGCTGTGGATGTTTGAATCCATGGATAAAGAATCATGGATATGGAGGGTTGATTATAATACAATGTTCATCAGTCTAGAAGTTGCAGGAGTATAGTGTAATAAACAGCCAAATATATATGCCATGAGAAAGCAGTGCAACTGAATAGCCTGTTTGTTTTTTTAAAATTCCTTTGAGAGGCATAAGAGAATCAGCAAAACGCATTACATAAATCTTCAGTGGACAGTGGCTTTGCTTAATGGAGTGGACAGCATCGTAATAGGATTTGCATGCTCAGCTTCGTTGTTCTTCTGTTTGGGAGCTGGTTTTTCTGTGGCTAAGGTATTCAAAGTAAAGTAGACCCATGCTACTACTGGACAGGATATGGCAATTAGATTACAACATATATTCTGCTTTTGTGTCATTAAGAGTGGAGGTTTTACTGATGGGGGGGGGGGGGAGTTCCTGCAAGAACTAATTCTCTGCAAGACCTTATAGGCTGAAGATTTTAAAAATGGACAATTAACCACAGTGAGTCCAAGTGAGACTGAGGTAGAAGGACAAGCTGATTTTGCAGAAAGAACAATTATTTCTTTATTTAAAAGACAGAAAAATTAGCAGTAGAAACCAACAATGCAAGTTGTTTCTCAAAGTAAAAGATGGGGGAAACAGCATGGAAGCTCAAAACCCTTCTTCTAAGCATTCGGGGTGGGGGTGTTGTCCCTAGAGCTAAGAGAGAGAATCTCTTTGTGTTTCTCTGTATTTAACTTCTTTCCAACTAGGGGGCTGTTTCTGAAAAGTGAAGGAAATACCTTTGGGTGGGACAAAACATGACCTCAATGTTTTTCTATGCAAAATTCAAAAACCAAAAACATGTGTTTGCAAAGGGCAGATATGAAGTGTCCTTTGGTGCTGATAAGTGGTCTGGGCAGTAGAAACAATGGGTTGCATACACAAGACAAAAGCTAATCATATTTAGATTTTTTTTTAAAATCCTCTTTCAAATCCAGACTGGTTTGTCAACCTCTCTGAAAGCTGCAGGACACCTCACAATATGAGGGGTACCAATCTGATCCAGTTTGGCAGGTTTCTTTTCAGCGAAGGTGAAAAAGAAATTAAGCATTGATTGCTCTCAACAATCAAACCATTCTCTTGTCAGTAGGGGCAGGGAATGAGAGGATTTCCAGCGTACACTTTGGAATAAGATTTGTATTCCCCCCCCCCCCCCCACACACACACCCAAGATGGACCAGAATCCAGACCAACCTCGGCCCTACCTGTCCAATATGCTTTCTTACCAGTTTGTGCAGACTCTGGTAACAGACAGCTTATGCATCAAAGTCTAATATTCATATTTATTGAGCACAACTTTTAAGAGTGTATAATTATTCTAGTAATCAACTCACAAGCAAGGACATGGGTTCCTCCAGCTTTCTTGGAAGTATAAGCTGAACTTGTATGATTCAGAAGATAGGAAACCATCTTTTTTAAAAACAACAATAGCAATAAGTAACATCTAATGAGATGAATGATCTCATCGCACAATTAATTCATAGTAGAGGGACTGGCTGAACGTGCAGGCTAAGATTCTACATCAAAAACATAGCCACAACATTGTAGCTATGCTTTAACTCCCTATTCAACCCCTGAAACTCACCTTAAAATTCACCCAGCCATCCTCAGCAACAGAGATCTCTGCTTCCGGTTAGTTGGGTGCTGCAGGATGATGTCACCAGCCCTCTCTCACTAGCAAGCAAGACTCTGATGAAGGGTTGTGACAGTTTCCCACAGAGGTTCCTGCTTCTGCTCCCGACAGTGTTGCTTGCTGGTGGAAGGGGGGTGGCCATGTCATTCTCAGCAGCACCATGTACATGTATTGTTGCAAATTGCTGACTGGCTTTTAAGGTGCGTTTCAAGGTCATTTGCAGTTGTGGAAAAAGTGCCACAATTGGAAATGTGAACGTTGCTATGAAGCAGTTATGATATCCTAAGTCTAACTTAAAATACCATAACTCCATGCCAGCCATCAGGATGCCAGCTAAGAGCAACAAACCCAAGACAAAGCACAACTCGAAGGTTTTCACTTCAGTTGTGATGGAAGGCCAACACCTGGTAGCTGTAAAAATACCAACACAGGATGACACCTGGGGGAAGAACATGAATACAGAATTTTGGAGATAAGTGTCCAGAAGAAAAAAACAAGGAAACAATATTAGCACCAGGAGGAAAGCTAATATGGAAGCACCCTGTTATTTACCATGTGTGCAGTAAAACCTGGATCATTTGTCTTGGGGAGACTGGGTACTTTACATGGGACTAGGAAGCAAAAATTTCAGTAAAGACTTTTCACTCCCTGAAGTAATGCTGGACACATTAACTCATTGTCTGTAGACCAGATTTGGAGGAGAGGTTTCCAGATTTGAGTTACATCTCAAAATGTAACTATGATGGAGGCTATGCACTTCTGAAAAATCTTTCTTTATTCTATTTTTTATGTAAATCTATTGGCATTTTGGTTCAGTTTTCCTATTTCATCCTATTTGCTTTTATAAATATATTTAAAATGAAGACTACCTTGTTTTAAATTCAGATAGCAATTTATTTTGATTTCTCACTGGCTAATGATACATCACAATGGAAGATATCTTATGTGTCTCTCTCTCTGTGTGCAGGCACACACACAAACACACACACAGAAGGAGGGAGATTAATTAAGGAAGACAGATTGTCATGTCTGTTATTCTTTGGTTTCAGGAGTTTCATTAGTGATGCTGCTCTGGTGCCATGTGTGCATCAAAGCCCTATGGGAAAGGCCTGCATTAAATGCACACTCTGACCTGGATAGAGAACTATTACCCTCATTTCTACATCAGTAGGATAATATCAGAAGCAGGCATGAGGGTCAACAACTTTGATGTATTTGCTCCAAATCCTTCTTTTGTTCCTTTTGTTGTTGTTAACTGCCCTTGTTCAGCTTTATCTAATGGTTGTTTAACTGTTGTCTGTGAGTTGAATATAAACTAGTTGTGAAACCTGTTTTCTATCAGGACATGATTTTATTTTATTTTTTTGGTTAGGATATGATAGCTAATCTGAGCATATGGCTATTTAGCTTGCATTAATTTTTACGCTAACAAAATATGCAGCCCTATGTGCAGTTTTGTATCAGATCACAATATATTTACATTTTATATTGCATAAGAATTCTCCTGGCAATTGCAATCAGCCCTTCAAATCCACATATTCTACATCCACAGATCCAACCATCTGCAGCTTGAATTTTTTTTTTTAAATTCAAAAAAGGCAACCTTGATTTTGTCATTTTATATGAAGGACACCATTTTGCTATGCCATTGTATATAATGGGACTTGAGCATCCATGGATTTGGGTATTCACAGGGGCCCCTGGAACCAAACTCCAGCAGATATCAAGAGTCCACTGTATTACTATTCTATAATTCCAAGAGAAGCTTTTTCATATGCTTGAAGATCCAATTAAACCAGCATCCTGTTTCCCATAATGGACAGTCAAAGGCTTCTTGGAAGTACACAACCAGGGGATAAAGCAGCATGACTTCCTCAGTTTTTGGGTCCTCACTATGAAAACACTGGTATTCAAAGCAAACAGACTTTAAACATTTAGCTGTCACAGTGAACAAACCTGTATTTTATGAATTTTTCTGATCCTCTTTCAAAGTCATCCAAAGCTGCTTCGACACTGCAGAAATAATCTAGTTTAACATCATTTTAACTGCCATGCCTCAATATTATGGAATTTTGGAAAGTGTAGTTGTGGCACTAGAGCTCTCTGACAGAGAAGGCTAAATGTTTCACAAAACTACAGTCCCTAGAATTCCATAGCATTGAATCGTGACAGTTAAAGTGGTGTCAAACTGGACTATTTTTGCAATGCAGATGCAGCCTTGCTTCCATCATATTTTCTGTTAGGTAAATCCTTTCCCTTTCCTGCTATATTTTTTTAACCTCCAATTTCTTTGTCATAATGTCATATGACCTCCATAATGATAGAAAAGCTGAAGCAAATAGGCCAGGGCATCTCCAAACGTTTTGGATATATCTGGAATTTTATAGAAAGCATTTTAAAAAAATAAAATAAAAAAGATAACAAGGTGAAATTTAGCTTTGACAACAAGTCAACACTAAATATTACAACTGAATGTTTTAGCAAACTTCTGAATATGGAAGGACATAAATATTTAAAATATTGTTTTTTGTGGGGCTTTTGAGCTATATCGCCATGTTCTAGAAGAGTTCCTTTCTGACATTTCACCAGCATTTGTAACTGAAGATGCCAGCCACAGATGCTGGTGACATGTCAGAAAGGAACTCTTCTACAACATGGTCACATAGCCCGAAAGCCCCACAAAAAACTATGGATGCTGGCCATGAAAGCCTTCGACTCCACATTTAAAACATTGATAGATAATAATGAAAATCATCTTGGACTAAAGAGTTTCTAAATCACACACAGTATATCTTCAAAGGATTGTAACAATCCTATGGTTGTAATGTTCTTTGGGACAGAGTGTTGACATAATTTAAGAGCAGGCACCATTTTTCCTTGAATTATCTATTTCATGTCTGTAGTGTATTTATTTTCATTGCCAATTTTTCCATTTATAAAGTGTTTCATAAATGTTTCCACCATTTATCTACAATTCATTGTCTTGATTTCCAATTTTGGGCTACTTCTAGTCTCGTATTAGATAAAAGGGAACAGTTTAATTCTTTATATCTTAGCTTCCCATTGTCCTCCATAAAAAGTGATAACAATAGTAAAGCTGAGCAGAGCACAATATTTTGGGAAATGACAACAGAGATAATGTTAAGGGTGGTCCTCCAGTAACTAAAGACATAATCACAAGAAATCCACACATGTAGATATGATCCTGCCTTACGACAGCCCCTCCAACAAACTGAAGTGTCTTTCTTAGTGAATACAGCAAGGGGTCTTCAGGTGAATTACCATCTATATATAAGTTTAAGAGGACATTCTCTGATAGAAGGGAGACTTGCTTTAAAAGAAGGGAAGATCCAGACTTTATACCAACTCACGTCTGGAATAGAAATTTCCAACCCCATCTCACATCTTTGTTTAAAAGTACCATATATGAATTCTATTAGCCAGTGATAAATAGCACCTAGGGCTTCTCTGGGTATCTCCTTTTTTTAATATACAAAAGAATTCAAGGCTGGTAGGGCATTGGTGGCTAAACTTGATTTTTAAAAGGGTCAGCTTGATGAAGTCGAAGCTAAGTGGGCTTCAAGGGAGCAAGATAATTTAACAGTAGCTTAGTTGGTTACCATTTAAAAAGAAATCTCCCATTGCATAAAAACCCTTATCCTTCCAATTTCTATATTGACAAAATTTATCAATGAATTTAAAATCAGGGTGTAATAGTAGAGGCAGAATTGGAGTGGGAGCAGGAGCTAATAACAACTTCCATTTGTTCCAAATTCATATTGAAGTTTGAAGAAAGGGATTTGTTTTAATAAAGGAAAAGATGTATTAAACTGCTTCAGAGAATTTGTGTTCAGTTGCCAGACTGAGAGATCACAATGAATGAATTGAGCTATCTGAAAAATTTGAAAAGCATAAAAATAAAATTCAAAGTGGAGTGATTCTAGCCCCTCCCCCCCTTTAACACTGATAAATTTAGCTCTATGAGAATCTATCATTGGATGTTCAGTGCATAAACTAGTTGATAATTTTTTGCCAAGTTTTAAAATGGGACTGTGGAGGGGCTAGCAGAATTGATTGAAACAGAAACAGAAACAGAAACAGATGTTTAGGAAGAAGAAACATTTTTACAAATGTTATTTGCCCCAAAGAGAGTAGGTAAATGCTTCCCATATTTTCAGTTTTCATTTCATCCAATTAGTCACTGGTTTATAGTTTCGGGGAATTAATTGATTAATTTTTAAAAAAATTTAATGAGATTTTTTTTTTAAAAAAACTGCCCCCCCTTTCCCCCTTCCACTGAGTCTCACCCCACTCACACTATCTCTTCAGTGTTTTAAAGAGATGCAGGTGAGACAGCATGGTGTAGTGTTTTGAACATAGGGATGGCTTTCAAGACCAGGATTCAAATCCCAGGTTAGTCAAGGAAACCCACTGGGTGACCCTGGGTGAGACACATTCTCTCAGCCTCAGAGAATGGCAATCACAAACCTCCTCTGAACAAACTGGCCAAGAAAAGTGCACGATATGGTCCCCTTAAGGGTGACACAAATGGAAATGACTTGAAGGCATCATCATCATCAACAACAATGGGTGAACACCACAACCCGTTTCTGTCCAAAGAAAATGTAGTGTTACACCCCACTTTAGGGTGTCACCCAGTGTGGTCTGCATGTCCTGCATCCCCATAGTGATGTGTAGTGGGAAAGATTTCCTTCATTACCTTTTTGAATGTAAGAATTGACATCCAAGAACAATTGCTTTAAAGATGCCCTGATAGCAACCAAGGTTTGCGGAGACCCTTGCTTATATGGTGCATCCAATATAATCCTGAAGAGAAGGTCATACAGATTTCCACGAACAGTGTTGTTCAGAGGTTGCTGGCATTTGAGCTAAGCAGGCAGAATCCTGTAGCAATGAAGCATGGTGTAATGTGGAAAAGAGCAAAAAGCACTATGGCAAGAGTTAAACTCTGATGAGGGCTGACTTCTTTATATGCTAGAGAGCATGCAAAGCAATGGAATTGCTCAGTCTGCTGTAGCACATGAGTCCATTCTCTGTTAATGCACAAAGTAGAAATAAAAAAATTAGAACATACGAGTACATGGTGTGCCAGAGGGGATGGATTGAGTTTTACTCATCTTTAAAGAGCAGCTGAGAACTCATGAGTGTATGTTGATTCCAGAGTAGGAACTTAACAAAACCTTTTAGTGTCCTTAAGTCTTTAGGGATGCTGCTGGAGATAATAGAACAAATGTACCGGTAGCTGAGATAAGTCAAGTAAAAATAAAACACACAATACAGAGACAGAAGCCTAAACATTTCCATTTTGTGAACCACTGGCTTCTTAAAGGGAATGTCATTTCTAGTGTTGGCAACACTGATTTTTAATTTTTTGTATTATACAAAAGGACAGGATACTACAGTAGAATAGGCCTAGCATTTAAATATTTGAAGGGATAAATATTTAAATATTTGAATATTTGAAGGGATGGCATATTGAAGAGTTAGCAAGCTTGTTTTCTACTGCTCCAGAAAACAGGACCTGGAACAATGGATGCAAGCTACAGGAAAGGAGATTTCACCTCAACATTAGGAGGAACTTCCTGACAGTAAGGGCTGTTTGACAGTGGAACACACTTCCTTGGACAGTGGTGGAGTCTCCCTCCTTGGAGGTCTTTAAACAGAGGATGGATGGATATCTGTCAGGGATGCTTTGATGGAGAGTTCCTACATTGCAGGAAGTTGGACTGGATGTCCCTTTTGGTCTCTTCCAACTCTACAATTCTACCGGTATAATCCTATGATTCAGCATCTCCTCCTGTGCCAGGTGTAGTGGGTGTGAAGGATGTACTTGCTCTTGCAACAACTATGGAATTTGTCCTATAGATCTTACATGGAGAAATCTCTGTTGAAAGACTTTTGAGTGTAGACTGCCCTACATCAGGGGAGAAAAGCTGGGTCAGGAGGATTAGACTGATTATCTGCATATGTTCTAAATATATTTATTCTAGGTCCTGGAAGTTTATGATAGACGGTGAGGCATGTGTGCCTCCATTTCTGAACATTTTTATCTTAAGCCTCCTCTGGTCTCCTCCTAGTGAGCTAGCCACAATTTAGCATACATGGATACCCATATGAAAAAGTGAAAAAAAGTTACTTTCTTACATACTATAAGTCACAATTTCAAAGTCTGCCATTGATTATTGACTGCAATTTTGGACCACCAATGCTTCAGATTCTATGCAGGAATCCAGGAACAAGTGAGATTCAGATAATGAAGCATGGTTCAAATAGTATCACTTTTTGTAATTTTGCTATTGTGATCTATTGTGATTTCATTTACATGTTTTGTCATTCATAATGGAATTGCTCCCAGAGCACCTGTTGCTTTTGAAAGCACAGTCATGTTGTTTTTCCAGAAATGCTAAACCTCAGTTTCTAGGCCTCAATGGGGTGAAACAGATGGGCAGGAAAAAATGGTTTGAAGCTGCCTTTTCTGAAGCCACATTGAAACCCCACCAACCACACCACCGGCTCCCAAGGCAGCTGGAGTGCTCATGTCATAACCACATGACATGGCTTCAAGGCAGGAAGAAGTGGAAAAAAACTGCTTCTTTTTGAAATGTTTTTTTTTTCTGCATAAGGGCACTTTCCTTCTGGCTTCAAAGCATGTGTCATCTAAATGCCACACCTTCAAGCCAGCCTGAAAGCACCTCTTTTTGCTTGTCTGTTTAGCCCCAATATTTCATAATAATTTCCCTTCCCTTCCCTTCCCTTCCCTTCCCTTCCCTTCCTTTCAATTTTGCTGTCCCCATGAATTGCCACATCTACTACAACATTCTTTCTTTCACAAGTTATGCCTGGCATATTCGGTTCTAATTGATTATCAGACCCATAAGGTTTTCACACTACAATTTTTGACAACTTTGGTTTGAAGTGGACATGATTATAGAATAGGACACTGAAAAAGGAAACAGAAGGATTTTGTGGCTAAAAAGAGGTACGGTGGACAAATGGCATCAAGTAAATATTGAAAAAATAAATATGGATAGTAAATATCATCAGGTTAAAGAAAAAGATGAAACTGTTGACCATCTTATTCATTTCTGCAGCAAGATCACAAGGAGAAAATATAAAAAATGCCATGATAAAGTGGCTGCAATGATTCATTGGAATGCATTAATATTATTGTTATTATTATTATTATTAGTTTATTTGTACCTTTTCTTTTTCTCAAAACATGAAAATGCATGTGTCTTAACAACACTGAATTTTGATTTGTGGTATGAAGTTATTTTGATTTAAGCTCTCCAGATGATTTCCTGAAATTCTGCAAATATATTTCCAGAATTTGCTTATACCTACTCCACTACATCATAACTTGCATGTTAACACCAGATCTTATTAAGAATCAGTTATATACAACGAGTAACTTGTAAATAGTTCCTTTTTGGAGTGGGTTAGACATAACAATTTTTATTATTGTTGAAATGAAATGAAATCATTTGTGGTGTCATAATAAATATTTTAATTACTTTTATAGTTTGAGGGTGTTGTGGCTTCACAGTGTATTTTGTACTTAGACCAGTAGGATTCTCATATCCTCCCTCTCAATAATGTGAAAGTAACAGTTTTAAAAAAAAAACAACGAAAAACTTTTGAATAGTGAAGATGTAACTAAACAACAATTATGGGAGCAGCTTTGGAACAGTATCTGTAGCAATTTAACAACAACAACAAAACAACAACAACAAAGATTATTAAATATTCTCCTTGGTTATACAGGTCATATACTGAATTTACTGGGGCTGGATGAAAGGGGACAGTGCTAGTTATTTTCTTTTGACAAAAAGGACATTTGACCATTGAACCTATGATCATTGAATCCATGGGATCATTCCCACTTACAGAAAAATCTGAGTTCTGATCCGGCTCTGCTCCGCTATGACAATTGATTTCAAAAGGTCCCCTGTCCATACTATTAAGTTTATTGCATCAGAATATGTAATGTTACCATAGCATCCCAAAAACATTCCGTGGGAGAAAGTTCTGGGAACAGGACTCACCCCATTTGAGAAGGAATAACAGGATGATAATGTAACAGGAACACATTTAATGCACAGCACCCCTCTTTGAATGGGTACTTTTGTGTATATATATCTATATGTATATGTGTGTGTGTGTGTGTGTGTGTGTATATATATATATACACACACAGATAGATGGACAGACATATACATATAGTGTGTGTGTGTGTGTGTACATAAACAAACACATATATGCATATATATATATATATATATATACACATATATATATCCATAGCAATTAAAAATAATATGTATACATTTGTTTAAATACGATGTGGGGTGAAAACTGTTTTGGCTTTGAGGAAAAGCTTTCCAACATATTAACATGCTGATTGTTATTTTTTTTTAAAAAAAAAAATGCACCACTAGAATTGCATTAGACATTTTGGATACTCTAGGACTACACAGGAGGAAATTGTTTCAGCCAATCAGGACATGAGGACTGTTAGAACGGATATCAGAATGGATAGGATTACTGCACTAATTTCTCCTAGACCAGTATGATAATGTTCCAGCATGTTGAGAACTGTTTTTCATCGTTCTTGCTCTGTACCACTGCTGGGACACTTTGAGTGCGGAATGGGAACCCGATGGGAACCAAGCCGTGCGGTAATCTTCATGGTGTTCTGTTATCATTCCATTCCCGGAAAGTTATCATAATGCTGTGTGGTAATCTCCCACAAATTGAGACCTTTTGGAATTGCTGTTCTTTGGCATCTCCATTTAGTTGGTTCCAGCTCCCAAGCCATGTCTTGGCTCCTCCCCCAGCCTCTGTTCTCCCTCCCCTGGCCTGGCATCAGCCTCTTCCCCAGTCTCCACAATCCCTTCTGAATGGCCTGTTACTCAGCATGGATCAGCTGCTTGAGCGGCCAGCAGCAGCCCCAGTAGGCAGAACCAAAGGCACCACTGCTTGGGGAGGCAGAGGGGGACCAAGCTTGGGGCTCGGGCGGGGAGCAAGAGCAGGTAGGGAGCCCTTCCTCTGTCTCTGCCGGGCTGGCCAGGCCCTTCTCACCACTCCAGAGCATGTGGTGTCAGCTGTTCCAGGAGGACCTCTTGACCCTGACTGTGCTCCGGCAGCAGTGGCATGCCAACGGGTGCATTGCTCCGCAGGTGCTGGGCTGGAGGTCTGTGGCATGATGGGTTGGAGGAGGAGGAGGAGGCACCCCGGAGGGCAGATATGGTGCCCACAACTGACTCTCTATGTCCCTTCCCTGTTGCAGGTGCCTGGGCCCACAAGAAGCCTGCAGAGGGGTCTAAGGAATGCCGAGGGAAGAGGAGAGCAGGTGGAACCCCGAACGGAGAGGAGGAGGATGGAGGCAAGGCGGGGGGGGTGCAGACACCAGGGAAGGGGCCAAGGCAAGGCAGGGGAATGGAGTGCTGAGGCTGGGGGAGGGAGCTGGGAGGAGGAGGAAGAGGAAGGGGGAGCCTTTTTTAAAAAAAAAAATTCAAAAATAATCGCAAAATCGGTAGAAAGGCTTATTTATTTTTTTAACAAAAGACCCAAAAGGTGACACTCTGTGTGTGGGGGGGGGGCATCTCTGGGGAGGGATGGTAAATGCACACCCCTCTGCCATTTGTCTCTCCCCTCTGAAAGAATTGATTCCAATCTGGCATTCTCACTTACTGGACACGGGTTGGAATCAATTCTTTGCAAACGAACCTCAAGATAACTGCTACCAACCTGGCCAGGTTTTTTTTCCACATTTGCTCCACATTTTTCCCACTGGAATCCATAAAACAAGGATCAGGATCGATTTCCAGTGGGAACTAGGCTCGAATCAGGATTCGGAGCTTTTCATAGTGGGAATGACCCCCATGAGTCTTATTTCTTTGTTTACTCTGGTTTAGCTAGAGCTGCCATTAAAGTGCATCTGAGTGAGATTATACTTCCTTCCATTCAGAAGCATGAGAAAAGTGCTTGAAGAGTAAATGAGAAGGTATCAATGTTCATAAGGCAAAAACACATATCAGGATAAAACTGCTCAACCTTTAAGTTCAAAGAGAAAAGAGAAATCCCCAAGGGGACACCTTTGCTGATCCCCTTATTTGTTAAGCGTTTCTGATTACTCATTAAAGTAAATGTGGCATGGCATATAAGCAAAGCAAAGCACTGGCCCTGTGTGACCTGTGAAAGAAAAACTCTGTGTGTGTGTGTGTGTGTGGTGGTGGTGGGGGTAACCAAGGATGCAGGGATGCATTTAGATTGATTTGAAGGATAAAATTTTAGATTAAATAATTCTTCCTTAAACTTCCAGCATAAGTTGTTCACTATCACCCATAAGAAATTTAAGCAAATAAGACAAACATGCATAACTTTCTCTTTCCTTGCTTGAGAAATCCCATCACATAGCAAGAAAAGATTAATATTGTGTGAAATTGATTTGTGGATAATATGCTGACTTATTTATTTGAAACTTTGAACAGCCCCAAGTCTTCTGGAGATCATTTGGCTTAACATTAGGGCCTGGCTGTTAAAACAACCCCCAGCTGCATAAAGAGATGTACAGAAAAGAAAAGGAGTCTTTGCTGCAGTTAGTTAATCCAGCGTATAGTATAAGAGATCAATTTTCTCTTTCCCTCACAGACTCTGTGTTTGGAGGATCTGCTATGCCAGGAACACTCAACCCAGCTGCTGAATCCTTTCTCCCTATACACTGTATTGTCCAGAGGGTTTATGAGGCCAGGGACAGAAGTGATATTGGGGGTTCTGCTGTTTTTCTTTGGAACATGGCAAGGTCAGGGTGGTGTTCAACAGTTTTCAAAGGCGTTGAGGAAAGATGAACCTTGTTTTGTGGAGACCTAGGGCATTTTGACCATGTTCTCCTCCCTAGCCTGGCTCCCTATGTATTGAAGCAGGTGTGGGAAATGTGTAGCTATCCAGATGCTTTGTATTTCAACTCCCAGAGGCCCCAATCAGCAAGGGAAGTGGTAGAGGATTCTGGGAGTTATAGTACAAAATATGGTGGGGATCGAAAATTTTTGCACCAATTTTAATTTTAATTTGCCATAAAGAATTTCCCTTTCTCATTTTCCTATTTGCTTTGACATCTAATTGCATGAGGAGTCATTCATCAGTTGAATTGCCAGGCCCATTACTTAATCCATTTTATTGGTCACTGCTGCACAGTTACATTTCTAGTTTGGCCATAAGAAGCACAGTGTGTTCCTTCTCCATTTCTCAATTTGGGCCCAAACCATGCACTTTAGATGCACCTAGTGTCCAAAGATTGAAAGTAACTAGTCACATATACTTGTTATTCCATTCCCCAACAAATAAGGGATAAAAGTAAAATGTTATGATGGTAATGTAACGAGGGATAACTTCATCACTTTTGTGCTGCAACTACCATTTGAATTATTTTTAAACTATAAAGTTGTAGCATCACTAAATGGTGCAAGGGGAATATCATTCATTTCATGGGTTGGTTTGCACTGGGCATCATGGTGCTGTCTTATGCTCTCTTGTAGCTATGATGTGAGTAAGTAAGTTGTGAGGAAATCTTCAAACCAGTGACTTGTAGCATTCATCCTTCGTTTAGGTGATAGATGAATGACAGTAAAATTTGAGGCTTGAAAATTTCTGGCAAGTGGGAACCATACTAGAGGTTTAACGAAGATATAGAGCTCATGAGCCACATATTATTTATAGGAGGGAACATTTATGAATCACTCTATTTATTTGTTTATAGTCACACAGAATCTCTATTTTTGACAAGATTTCTAATTCTGTTTTGATTAATTAGAACCATTTGGCTCTGGAGAACCTTGACTGTTGAAGCTGTATTTGGTGACTGCAAAGTATCATTCTTGCTCCCTGATAGACAGTATTGTTGCCTATCTTCAAGACATTTCCCTATAGCTGCTGCCTTGCTAGTTGCTATATTAGGAATGCCTTCTAGACAGTTCACAGTACTGATGTTTCTCAATGGATGAACAAGTAGAAGAGAGTCACTATCAAAGCAGATAGTGCTTAGCCATGGAAACCCACTGGATGACTGTAGGCACATCACACTCTCTCAGCCTCAGAGGAAGGCCATGGCAAACCCCCTCTAAAGAAATCTTGCAAAGAAAACCCAAAGATTTGACCAACTTAGTGCTGTCATAGATTGGAGATGACTTGAAGGCACACAACAAACAAGCAAACAAACAAACCTGTGAAGGGGGTCAGGCTGAGAGTGAATAGCTCAAGGCGGCAAGTCTTTAGCCATTTTGTTACCTGAAAACAAAATGGTCATCAAGTATATGCTTTCAGATGTTCACCATCTCCCATGCTCACTGTGCAACCAATACTTAAGTGGTTCCAGTAAAGGAAATAGAAACACACTGGTCATGATTGTCTAACAAATACATTGCCATGATATGCAAAGGGATCTTGTAGAACCTTTGAAATTGTGTGAGAGAAGTTGTAGCATAAGCTTTCAAAAAACAAAAAACAACTTCATTTATATATCGCTTCATACCCTTAATGAGTGTCTAAGCGGTTTACAATTGTAAGCTATTTGCCCCCCAACAATCTGGGTACTCATTTTAGCGACCTTGGAAGGATGCAAGCCTGAGTCGAGCTTCAGCCCTTTGCTGGTGTTGAACTCGCCACCTTATGGTTTTGAGTGAGTGGCCGCAGTACAGGCATTTAACCACTGCGCCACCAGGGCTGATAGACTTGGTCTACTTCCTCAGATAACCATGATCTCATAGGGGCTTTCTAGATTGGCAGGAAAGGGCAACATGAAGTTGCCTTTTCCTTAATACTTAGCAGCTGCACTGCAAGTCCCAGGTGTGTAATAAAAAGGCATAGGGCAGCTACACTGAGGAGGTGTGGGGACGACTTATCTGAAGTCTTTTCTGTTGCTCAGCAACTACATTGGAAGCTGTCAGGATGCTAGAAACACAGGTAGAGCAGTTGCACGGGTGGCAAAGAACGGGGCTTTTGGCCGCACTGAACCTTTAATATTTTTGTTGTTGTTGCTGGCTGCAAACTGTGCAGTTGCACTGGTACATCACACATGAACTGTGCAGTTATGAAGATCTGTCAAATTACCATTGTGGTTTCGCTTCCCTTTTTAAAGTGTGCAGTTGCATCGGTGCACCATTATTATTATTATTATTATTATTATTACCCCTTTGAGATCAATCGAGGTGGCTTACACATTAAAATACTATTACATCAATAAAACAAACTGCATCCCTCCCCCCTTAAAAAGATATTAAATCCGTTACAATTTAAGTTTATGAATAAACTTCTTTATTTTATGAATGAATTGACATCTTATGCGCAGTTGCATAACAGTTACAGCATTCCAGAGTCCCTACTGCACATGTCTAGGGTTCAGGTTAGGGCTGGAGCTAGGGTTTGAGAGCTTTAAAAAACTGCACAGTTGCACCACAGCATTTAGATGCAGCTGCACAGTTACACCCTTTTTAAAAAGAAGCTGGGAAAAGCAGCTCCTTTTTAAAGCTGTTTTCCCCCCACTAAAATGCAAAAGAAGTGTGTTCATGCCAAACTTTCAGTGTGGGCCATCTAAAAGCTACACTTTCATGCAGGCATGAACACACCCTTTTTTGCCAGTCTGGATCAGCCCATAGTTATTCTTTAACTCCCCATCTCTTTTGAAATCCATCTTAAAATCCAGCCAGCTGACTGGAGTGATGGAGTTCTGTGCTGTTGCTGCTGAGCAGGGTGCTGCAGAATGATGTGATCAGACCCCTTCTGCTAGTGTACAATGCTTCAATGAAAGTTTGCAAAACTGCAGGGGTCCTTGCTTTATCCAGTTACTTGCTGGTGGGTAAGGCTGGCCACATCATTCTGTAGTGCCCCATTTGGCAGCAGGACATAACTCCATCACTCCAGATGGCTGATGGGCTTTTAAGGCAGGTTTCAGAGTGATTTGTAGTTATGACAATAGTGTCATGATTGCTAATGGGAATATGAAGCAGTTGCAACGTCATAAGTTAGATTTAGGATATTGTAACTGCGTAACAAGGTGACAGTCCATATCTCCAAGTTGTCTGCTTCTTGTTGGCTGTATCTTCAGTTGGCTATGTCCTTGCAGTTTCAATGTGGAAATACTCTTTACTGACTATTTTCAAGGAACAGGCAGTGCCTGGAATCCACATAGAGCTTCCTGTAGACATGGGAAATCCCACTTGGCTGCTCATTTATTCAGTTGCTTTAAAATAATCCTCATGAAATACGTTAGTGACAGCAAAATTGTCCAAAATTGTTACATCTTAAATTGTGTCCCAGTCTGTCACAAAAAGCAGGCTGGCCTTTGATCTGTTTGCAAGTACTTAATTCTTTGCATATTAAAGAAACAAGAATCAAATGGAAATTCCTATAGTATGCATGTGATGAACACTCCATCCTTTACAATAATTGCAATGGTAGGTCATTTGGTAGACCAATTGAGTCAAAGCCACAGCAGCTGGTTCAGAATTGCTGACAGGTGGAATAGGATAACATGACAGCCTAAAAGGGAATGAGAGAATTATTGATGAAAAGGGAGCTTTCAAAACCTCCCAGAACTAAAATTCAAATCCCATGATTTTTTTTCCCCTAAGGGAAAAGCTCAGTATAGAGGACAGAAGGCTGGTTGATCAATATTGTATATCTTTGCAGAATAGACAGGATAGAGAGTTGGGATACTGTATTAAGAATCTTCCAAAATGCAGGGATACCTGGGCTTTTCCATAGTGTGGCATAAAGTGTGAAATAATCCTGATGTGATGTGGAGAGAGGATGCTCAGAATGGATCCTTTTCTTTATAATAAAACAGATTCAGTTTCATTTCACACTGAATTGGGTGCATTTCAATGATACATAGGTAAATGATTGCAATATCTTTGCTTATTAATATTTTTCCAGACTTACTAATACGGTATTAATCCTAGCACATCTTTCCAGAAATTCTACTTGTTAGGTATGTTGTATAGTACATCAAACCTATTTCTCTTGACATAAGACACAAATGTATGTTGTGTGTTATAAAAAGAGAAGAGTGTGGTATAATCATTTGAATGTTTGACTTGGGCTTTGGCAGATCAGCATGTGATTCAGCCATGGAAACACAATGGGTGGCTTAGGACAGGTAAAAAAAATGGCTTACGACTGTAACAGAAGCTTCCTCTGAATCAATCTTGCCACGATAACACTACAGTAGGGTCAGCGTAAATCAGAGTTGGCTTGAAAGTACATAACAACAACAAGAATGACAACAAGAATAAGAACAGAAGCAACTATAGCAACTACTACTAGTACTCTTTTTTAAAGGGGCAAAAGAAGGAGGAGGAGGAGGAGGACAGCCAGCTTCATCTCAAAACCAGGAAAAATATTAGAATATGGAGCCATAATTGCTTGGAAAACTGTGCTCAAAGAGTTATCATTAGATGCTGTGCTTCAGACTGGAAGGTCTCAAGTGGAGCGCTGCAGGGTTTTGTCCTGGGGTCAACACTCTTCAATATTTTTATCAGTGTTTTAGATGATGGGGTCAGGGAATCCTTATCAAATCTGCAAATGATACAAAACTGGGTATAGATAACACATGGAAAGACAGGAACAGAATGTAAGCAGGCCTTGATAAATTAAAAAGTGGGCTGAAATTAATAAAGTGAAGTACAACAGATACAAATGCAAAATTCTACATTTAGGCCAAATGTACAGATATAGGACAGTGGATAGTTGGCTTGAGAGCCAGCATGTTGTAGTGGTTTGAACTCATTTTGGTGGAAGAACAAAAAGCACAAGGGAGTCTTTGCACTGATGAGGCTGATAATTTTAGATGCTGCATTAGGTACAGAATGTCTGTAGAACCCAACTGGAAAGCTTTACCTGTTTGGCTGATGGGCTAAGAACAAGAGACAAAAGAAAGAAACAAAAAGTTCATTTATTTTATTCCTCACCTGAACTGTGTGTGAAATAAGGGAATAGAGTGGGGGAAGAATATGGTGCAAATAATGGGATCAGCTAGAGGTAATGGTGTTATTGTGCTCTGAGCTTTGCATTTACAAATTGCATCCAAGATCCATGAATCTGATGATGCTTCATTAAAATACTTCTATCTACATCCCTACAATGGTGAACTATTTTTTTGGAAATGCCATCATGCAAAGAAAAGGCCCTTTATTCTTTAAGTGGAAAGTCACAAAAGGAAATGAAAAAGCAATTAATGATACTTTCATAATACCTAATGTCCCCCCAATCAAATCAAGAAAGTCTGTAAACTGAGATTAGATGGAATTTGCAACCAAGGACAGTTCCTCATCATTTTTCTCTCACTCAGCACAACAAAGTCACTGCTTACTCTCTTGTGGTGCTAGCACTGCCAACTGTTCAACACATGATTTGCCAGAACTATGCCTGCTGAGACTCATAAATCATGGCTAGAATCCTGTTGGTGTTTATGCATGTATAAGCTTCCCTATGGAAGCAATTGAATTCAGTTCAAGTTTGCAGAGTTCTGATTTTTTAGAGTTTTTTTTTTTGTTTGTTTTTTGCATGGAAGCACATACATATTGCACATGGCTGCACATCAGTGTGTCTACCCATGCAGATAGACATAAGCATTTGTTTGTGCAGTGTTGCTTCAATAACAAGGCAGCCTTGTGCAACTTCTGCATAACTCAGAGAGTATAAAGTTATACTCTATGTTGTTGATGTGGGATCTCCACCAACTTCCCTCATACAAATTACATCTATTTCAACACTTGTTAGACTTTCTTGTGGCTTCAGTTATTATATATTAATATTTTGATTTCCAGTAACTTCAGAGCCAATCTGGGACTCTGATACCTTGCCTTTGTTTCCTAATGCTGTTTTAAATCCTATGTTGCAGCAGCCTTCAGCCTTTCTGGACTTTTAACTGTAATCTGTGAGTGTGGGGCATGTTATTAATGTGCTAAAGATCACATTTCTTCTTTCTCTAGGGAGAAAGCCTAATGCAAAGGACCACAAAATGGCTTCTGCAGCTTTAATCCCTTCTGGTGCAGATTTTCTTTTCATCCTTTAAGAAATTTATTCAGAGAAGAAAATGGCCATGAAAATGTTTTATAGGTGACAAAGAAATCCACCATAGTCTATAATATGACGAATAGGAACATTTATTTATTTATTTATTTATTTACCACCATTCTCCCAAGACAGGGACTGAGGGCAGCTTAAAATATTAAAAACAGTACAATTAAAAGCACACAAAAACAATACATTATAACAGAATTAAATTACTACAATAATTAAAACTTTCTGTTTTGAATGTTTGTCTGAAGAGGAAGGACTTAGCCTGTTGTCAGAAAGCCAACAAGGAAGGGGCCATTCTGATCTCCCTAGGAAGGGAATCTCACAGTCCAGGGGCAGGCACAGAAAAGGCCCTCTCTTGCGTCCCCACCAACCATGCATGTGATGGTGGTGGGATGGAGAGAAGGACCTCTCCAGAGGATCTTAGAGCCCAGGGCTTGGACCTGAGCCATATAGGGTTTTATAGGTCATAACCAGCACTTTGAATTGTGCTGGGAAACAAACTGGAAGCCAGTGAAGCTGTTTCAACAGGGGCATGGTGAGATCTCTATAATCTGTCCTCATTAACAGCCTGGCTGCAGCTTTGTGGACCAGCTCAAGTTTCTGAACACTCTTCAAAGGCAGGCCAAGTAGAGTGTGTTACAGTAGTCCAAATGGGATATAACCAAGGCATTTACCACCGTGGCTAGATCCGACATCTCAAGAAATGGGTGCAGTTGATGCACAAGTTTCAAGCTATACAATCAGCACTACAAATGAATCTCAATATGTCTCCATAGAAAGATGGTGTGGTTGTAAATATTGGGTTTTTAAATCTCTCCCTGGCCTCACCTCCCAGTAATAAACTACAGCAGCCACAACTCTTTCTTTAACATACTTGTAAAAGATTAATTGGTTCAATTCCCCTTTGTATATCTTTTCTTATCTTTCTGCTGGAAGAAAAAGAAAAGTAAACTATGGGGCTTTCTAGACCACCCAAAAGGGGTGGTCCGTACTCGTCCCTTCCCCGCGGCCTCCAAGCGGGGTGCAGCAGGCGCTCTGGGCACCCACTGCACCCCACTTCCCCCGCCGCGACCCCTTCCTCCCTGGGTCTTTTCCGTGGCCATTTAAAGGCCGTGGCAAAGACCCGCCACAAAAAAAGAGCTCAATTTTGGAGCTGTTTTTTTTGCACTGCAGGAAGGGCACGATTGGCGCTCTCCCGCGGCGCAAAAGCATCACAACGTGCACAGTGTACCTAAACGCTGCACACGTTATGACGCTCTTCTGGCGCATCTGTATGGATGCCGCCATCTTTAAATGGTGGCGTCCATGCACTTTAGGCCTAGGGAGGGTGTAGACGCTATTCCCTCCCTAACCCTAAAGGCAGGCTTTTTAGCCCTTAAAACGCTTCTTTTTGCCCGTCTAGATCGGGCCTATGATCCTTTACAGATGTCCCAAAAGGGCTGTCTTCGCAGTGTGAATAGGGCTGGGGAGTGTGTAGCATCTGCATGCTCCCCAGCCTTAGCGCGTATGAATGGCGCCATTTTTAAAGTGTGCCATCCATATGTGCATGCTCCATGTCATGGCCATGATGGCATGCGCTGTGTCCATATGGGCTGGCACGTGCCTGATGTCATTGTGCTACTGGAGGGCAACTAGGGTGCCCTTTCTGCGGCATGGAAAGGAGCTCCGAAACGGAGCTCCTGAGCACTTTGTTCCTGTAGCAACCAGATTGCTGCAGGAACAAAGCGAGGGGGAAAGGTACCAGGAGGCCCCTTTCTCCCTTGCTTCCACGGGTTGGGCTGTCCTTGGGACAGGAAGCCCCAAGGACAGCCCTTTCCATGCTGTGGAGAGGGGGAGTTTTGCCCCTTTTCCACGGCCTGCATAAGCAGCGGATTGGGGCCTTTGGGGCTGCCGATGAGGTTGCCCTGGCCCCAATCCAGCAGTCAAAGGGACACCTATGGACTGCCCTTTTTGGGCAGTCTGTTTTAGGCCTGTACTGTATGTACTTTCTCTACACAAGCTCAGAAGATTTCACTGCTAGCAGGACAGGTGAAAGGAATAGTAGGGGATACTTTCATCCTTGGGCAGAAGCCTGCAATTGCAACCTACTGGAGATGTAAATCTTTGTAAATTTTGCTCTTGCAGGCAAGAATTACTAGCTTTCTTCCCATCCACTGACCCATGCCCCACAGTCAGAAAGTCATCAAAAACAGCACATTTTGAGGACTGTTCACATCTGGAGACTTATTAGCTGGTATGTTGTTAGGGACATATGCATGAATAAGTTTCATGTACATGCATGTATGATTTGGGGGGGGGGGGATGCTGCAGGTGGTTGGTATTTCCTTCCTCCCTCCCCAACATCCAAAGGCCTCAATTTACTGAACAGGCTCTGAAGTTCACCCCCCCCCCCCCAAATTCTGTGCTTCTTGGGAAGTGAACAGGATCACAGAAGCATTTGGCTATGTCCGTGTAGTCAGATGTGAAATGATGAGTGCAGTGCTGAAATCTGCCAGGGTCCTCCAGAGGTCACAGTTTTGCTATAATAATTTTGCATCTGGTTATTCAAAATGGAAACCAGAGGAAATGGAAATTAAGGGCTTAAATCTAATTGATACATTTTGCAATATCTCCTACAACAAATAGGTAAAGAGGTTTGGGGGAACAAAGTAGTTCACAAGAACTGCAGTTGATAGCTTAAGCCAGTCATATTGTAAACCTGAAGCTAAAATTAATAGGAAACTTGCCTCTGTTGAACCTTTGTGGTTAGCTGTGCAGTTGTTGTTGCGTGCTTTCTGACTTACAGCAACCTTAAGGAAAAACTTATCATGAGGTTTTCTAGGCAAGATTTGTTCAGAGGTGGTTTATCATTGCCTTGCCTTGAGGCTGACAGCATGTGACTTGCCCAAGGTCACCCTGTGGATTTCTTGTATTTTTAATGTGATAACTTTTTATATTTTTATCTATACCTTTTCAGCTAATCTTGTGAACTGGTTTGAGCCCCAGTTTTGGGAAGAAGTCAGGATATAAATCAATCAATAAACAAAGTACCAGGCAGTAAGAGTTCAAGCAAATGTGTGATTTTAGGGCTATAAGGTCTTTAGAGAATGTTAGAATGGACACAGATACCTAAGATTGTAAAAATTCAGACTCTGGTCCATTTTTTAAAAAAGCAATGCAGAGAAAGCAGAGGAAACTTGGGGTCCTGTCAGTTTAAGGCAGTTTAACTCCTAGTTAATAGGATTTATAATCCAGTCAACAAGTGTGGAAGGAAATGGTTCAAAAGCTGCAGTACTGAAAGCAATTATATACACTGTGCCTTGCAAGAGCCTTGTGAATTTTTCTTTCCCTCAGAAAATTTTAATATGTTCCCATAACTAAGGGATAGGTCAATCATTTGGCTGTTCTTGTGGGTTTCTCAACAGCTACATGGTGTCGGGCAGATTTTTCCATTTGCAGTCTTTTATCTCTTTAATATCTCCTCCTTCTGCCCCCCCCCCACTGCCCCATATCATATAAAAGGGACAGTATTCCGATGCCTTTAGTGCAGCTGTTAGAGGAAAGGCAGAAAGAGCCAAAGGTCTCTTTCTCAGGAGAAGTTCCAGTTGGCTTCCTTGTCAGACAGCAGGGGAACAGTGTTGCTGACAGCTGTTGTACTGGGGGCTTAACCTATTTGTGAGCAGCCATGTGTCATGGCAAAATGAGTTCGTATTACCTTATTTATAAATCCTGGAGTCACAAGGCTTGAGTGGCTGCATGTGAACAAGCTGATTGGGTAACCATTTTCAACAAAGAGGGAAAATGACAAAAAGCTGTTGCATGGAAATAATCTTGAAATACTTTTTTAAAAAAAAAAAAAAAAATAACTACTTGCAAACTCAGACAGCTTCATCCTTTTACCTACAGAGACCCTCACTGTGGATCCTCTATCCATGTCTGCTACAAGATTGTTCTTTACTTTTTCTTTCATGAGTCCTATATGGAGATGTGTGCCAAGCTCCTTTCCTCCATGCCCTGCATCTATTTTTTTTCCAAAAGTTTTTAAAGAATAAGAGATAGAGAGCAATGTAGTAGTTGCTCATAGACCTGTCCTCCATAAATTTTGCTTGTTTTTGCTTAAAGCCATATTAGATGCAAAATACACGTCACAGAGTTTATTCTTTATGTCATGCTTTTGTTTTTGAACCCCCAGGCAGGCAAGCAGGCAGACTGGATAGAGAATACTTAACACTTTCACTCCAAAACTATTCTCTGCTCAGTGTTTTTTCATCCCTAGGAGAAAAAAATCTGGAGTTCCTATATCTTCTCTATGGTGAATGAAAAAGCAGATTGATGAGGGTAATTTTTTTTAACTTGGAAAATGACCAGAGAGAAAGGCATGAACAGCCTTTTCTTCTCCCTCCTCCTGTTCAGACTGACAGTCTGCTCTGTCTGCTTCAGGTTAAAGAAGAAAGAAAGAATCCACACATAATCTATATGGAAATTCCATTAAATCCCTGAGCTAGTGGCTATCATACTATTTTGGGACTTTATCACATGAGGCTAAAAAGCAGAATTTTAACAGGATGAAAATGTCTTTGACCAGTACTTATTATACGATATCATATCTGTCCTGTTTCTGAATTGCATCCCATTAGTTACCATAGTGGACCTTTCCATTGATGGGCAAAGCCCATCAATAGGCTCCCAATCTTGCTATTCCATTATGGTTCCTTTGACTGTAGTTCTGCTCCTCAGGCAGTTGTGTGATGTGAGCAGCTTCCCAAAGCTGGTTGTTGTGTGCACATTCACACAGCATTTAGTTTCAGGATGCAATTTGTGGCCATAATCACTTGCATGGGTCTGCTATATGAATGTGGTCCATGCTTTGGGAAAAGGGGAAGTGGCATGATTGTAGCTACTAACTACCTCTTGAAGCCAGCTGCTGTGTGCACATTCACAAAGCAGCCAGCTTCCAGGAGGTGATTGACAGCCACAATTGCTTGTTCCACCATTTTCCTAAAGCCATACACAACAAGAAATGCAAAACAGATCACATGACCATGGATCACCAAAACACTATTATGGGGGAAAGTGTGATAAGAAATGATTGCAAACTGATATGCTTCCATACTTAAATTTACACAGTTGTGGTGCGACAGCAGGCTGGTGTGATAAAAGTCCTTGATCTGAACCCAACTAGCATTTCCTTTGTATGAAATACTTGTACTTAATAGAAAGGTAACAAATATCCAGCTATTATGTGTGCTAATATATAGTTAACAACCATCTGAACCATTTGAGAGAACAGAATGTTTTCTTAAAAAGTGGAGTGGGAAATAAGAGAAAAAAGCCCTCTGATTTCTGCATATTTCTATGCCCATAGTAGCTCCTCTGCCAATTTTTGATTCCTTGTAAGGGCAAAAAATAGTGCTTGTCTTGTGCCTATGTTTAATTTATTTGAGACTGGGGAAATAGCCCAGATACATTCTCCTGATGGCAATTCCAACTTGTTTGTTTTATAGAGCTGAAGCAAGATGATCATTTCATTAGATAGTGCTGACATATATTTTTTTTAACTTTTGTACCTCTCTGTGGTTTAGGAAGTTTGGAAAGTGTGTATTACTGTGCAGTAGAGCTCTTAAATAAAAATAAAAATAATGCAGGGGCAAATTCCAGTGCAAATTTAGAGGATGTGTGAGTCAGATACTCCCACTTACAGACTTTCTTCCTCATGTTTGTGACAACAAGACTATACCTTCAAGGTGTGAATCAAAAGTAACAGTAAGGGACTTTGGTGTTCCTAAATCGTAGCTTTCCTTGCTGTGTCACAGTCCTGCATCCATTCCATTCTGGTTGCAGAACTCTCCTCATCTGCAATGGCTTTCCTGGTACTCACAAACATTCCACAAACACATGATAATGAGGTCCAGTTCTTTGTTATGCTATCTACACAAATATAAACAAATAAACATATATATGTATGAATGAGGGTGGGCATGGAGGGGTGACTACCCTCCTGAAGCTGCATTTTGAATTTAGTCTGCAAATTTATCACAGTGTTCAAACAGGCCCACCTCACTAGAAATGCAGAGAGGTACATCACTTTATTAATACACTCTTGGATAGTGGACCACAGGAGAATTTTCACAAGGCTAAAGCCATACACAACAAGAAATGCAAAATAAAACAACAAATCTAGATTAAAGTCTATTGCAATGTGGGACTTCAGTGTGGCACCAAGAGTTTAAGGCTATGAGGGCAAAATGAACAGGTGAAGAACTTCTGCTAATCCTAAAGTTGCTGTGACAGGATGGCTAGTTACTACATAACACTCTTTAGACACATTCGAGTACAGTAAAGATCATGTGGGGTGAGTTGGAAATAATGCTTTAGAAAAAGAACTGTGAAAATGCAATGTGACGACTGGCTGTACCAACTTCACTCAGCTGTTATTCAAGTCAGACAGTCTTTCTCTTCTTACAGATTCATGCCTCACTCTTAATTTAACTATTAAGTGCTTATTCATTTGCCTGGTACATAAACCAGGATTTAGTGCACACAAGGAAATAATGAGTTAATAAACACACATACACACACCATACAAACACACACACACACACTCATGCACACACACACATCTAACATTCTGTTTCTACCTGAATTAGAAATGAACTGAATATGTTTGGCAAACCTGAAGCCTTTATAGTTGAAAAAATTGAGGAACTGGCTAAATAAGACACTCCTCTGACATCCACCCACCACAAACTATGAAGGGCTCTCTCTCTAGCATTAGCTTTGAAGAGCTTTTCTGTACAATCAGATTCCTTTTATCAAACATGATTCTATGATTCTATGAAACAGGTGTGGTAAACAAGCTGTGTTGTGGAAATGATTTGTGTCCATATGTTAAATAAAGACCACCTTATCCATCCTTTTTTTCCACAATATTCCATGTATGACAAATAGTTTGTCTCTTGTTTGGGACTGAACAGTTTTGGCAAATGAGATGATGAGTCTTGTGAGTTCAGACCCACACAGCTGTGTTAAAATCAAACCCAGCCTGAGTGTGCTCTATTGTGTTATGGATCTTCTTGACACAGTGTTTGGCCTTGGCCTTGTTTGTTTCTTTCTTATGGCACCTTTCTGCTTTGTCATGAGTGTTTGATATATTCCCATGGACTGGGAAATAAAAGGTCCCCTTCTGTTTGTTTACTTTTTTGGGCCTTTTTAATATTTCAGTCTCTTTGTCTTCCGTTGGCAACCAGCAAGGTTTCTCCTTGAGCAACCTGTCTCGGTCTGGTCGAACACTCCTTAAGAACTTCTTGAAGATATTAGCTGTGAGGGAAAACTTTCTGTAGAACTCCTGAGACTTGCTGCTTGACAAGGGTGTCTCATTCTTCTCTCCCTTTTTGTCTATCTCAGGCAAATCCAACCAGTTCCCAACCAAATCAGCAAAGATGTTATCACCCAGAACCAAAGGCTGTCGATTCCTGCTTTGGGACATGAGTGACGAAGTCCAGTCATTGGTTTCATCAGAAAACTGACACTCTCCGCAACCTGATTTACTCTCAGAGAAGCTGCTTGTGTCTTGGGAAAACCAGCTCCTACTCATGTGCTCACTGGATGATTCAAGTGTCCTCGGTGAATGATACTCTGCAGTGCTCACTGTTGATGAAGGTCCACTGGCATAATAGTATTCCTCACTACCCATGCTATTAAGGGATGATGCCATCTGCCCACGGCTACTGTCTGGCAAAGTAATGTGGTAAAGTGGGCTGGTGGATTGTGACACCTGAGTAGAGCACAAGGAGGATGAGGAACTGCAGCCATCCAAATAACTATTTCCCAGTAGTTTCTCATTCTGCCTGCTGATTTCCCGCCTTGCCCTTGGCACCTCTTTATTGTTTTGACAATATTGATGGTGCCCAGTTCCTGAAACCTGGTTTGGGTTGCTTGAAATCTCCAGCTGCTCCAAAGCTGTCTGGACTTGGAGGAGTTTCAGCTCTTGCAGGGCACCCATCATGCAGTTCATCTGTTCATGCAGTCCATCCCCAACCTCCTTCATGGATAACTGTAAGAAAGGGAAAAATTATAATATTACATCTGTGTAGAAGAAGTGAAAGCATATCTCACTGATACCGTTAAAAAAGAAAAAAATAAGCTAGCTTTTTTTGTGAATTTCATAGGCCTAAATGCCATACATGACACTGATTTTTTTTTCTAGATATAGAAAAATAAGGAGCCATCCAGTCCAACTCCCTGCCATGCAAGAATACACAATCAAAGCACTCCCAACAGATGGCTATCCAGCCTCAATTTAAAAACCTCAAAAGAATGAGACTCCACCACAGTCTGAGGCAGCATATTCCACTGTTAAACAGAAAGTTCTTCCTAATGTTTAGGTGGAATCCCTTTTCCTGTAGCTTGACTCTATTACTCTGTGCCCTAGTGTCTGGAACAACAGAAAAGAAGTTTGCTACATCGTCAGTATAACAACCCTCCAAATATTTAAACATGGCTATCATGTCACCTCTTAACCTTCTCTTCCCCAGGGTAAATATATCTAGTTCCCTAATCCAATTCCCACAGCGTATGGTGTCCAGAACTTTCAGCATTTTGGTCACCCTCCTCTGGACACACTCCATCTTGTCTACATATTTCATGAACTGTGTTACTCAGAAATGGACACAGTATTGCAGATGAGGTCTGACCAAAGTAGAATACAGTGGTTCTATTACATCCCTTGATCTAGGCACAACAACAAACAACAACAACAACATTTATACCCCATTTCTCCATTAAGATTGAGGCGGCTCCCTCTGTATTCCCACTGATTAATCATATGGGCTTTTTTAGCTGCTGTATGTAGTACCTTATACTTCTCCCTGTTGAAATTCATTTTGTTAGTTTTGGCCCAGCTTTGTAATCTGCAAAGGTCATTTTGAATTCTGATCCTGTCCGTTTGGCTATTAGTTTGGTGTCATCTGCAAATTGATAAACATGCCCTCAGTTCTATCATCCAAGTGACACAAGTACTGTTAAAGATGTTGAATATCACTGGGCCTAGGACAGAACCTTCTAGTCATTCTCTACAGACTGAAAATGAACCATTGATAAACATTTTTTTGGAAAGAAGACAACATGTTATCTTTTTCTGGTCATTTTAAAGTGCTTGTGGGAGAGATTATAAAATTAAAACATACATCTGAAATAACAAGTTTGGGGCTCAACAGACCGCCCTGAAGTTTCTATCATGTGCATATTCATTTCTTATTTTCCATTTGTTTTTACACGACCCCATCCTTATAGATTCAGCAAGCATTATGTTTCCTTGTAAACAGTAAATGTAGTGATAAATCTGTCTATGAATGATACTACAGAATGAGTATCCCTTAACCAAAATGCTTGGGACTAGAAGTGTTCCAGATTTTTGATTTTTTCATATTTTCAAATATTTACACATACATAATCAAATATCTTGGAGATGGAATCCATGTCTAAAAATGAAATTCATTTATGATTCATATACATCTTAAACACATAGCCTGAATATTAAAAAAAATGTTTTTGTGCATGAAGCAACATTTAGGTATACAGAACCATCAGAAAGCAAAGGTGTCACTATCTCAGCAACCCATGAAAAAGTTTTCGATTTTCAGATAAGGGATACTCAACCTGTATTGCAAACTATATTGAGGGGCTCATCTCCATACAGAAAATTCCTGGTTAACAGAAAGCTAGCATGTCAGGAATAAGGCTTGGTCAGAATCCTTCTCCCTGACATGCCAGTTTTTGTATCTGCAAGGAATGCTTTTGTAGGAAGGAGCATTTAGTAATGTGGACTCCCACCTGCAATCTGAAATGACAATGTTCAGTTACTGGCTTACCACCCTATTGGCCGTTTGTCGTAAGAAGGCCTTTAATTCAGATTTGAATCAAAGTCATGTTGATTAAAGATGTCTGAAATGTTCAGCCAGGATGGCCACTGTGGGATTATGAGAACTGTAATGCAACAAAGCAACTTTTTGAAGATTAGGTTTTAATATTGTAATGCGAGCTAAGAAATGATACAAACACACATGCAAATTCTAGATTAGAGTAGTGATTATTATTTGAAAAGCACAAACAATTCCATCAATTTAGGTAGCAACAGCAGCAACAAAAACAACAGATTATTTTTGCTTCAGACTGGACCTATCATTAGCATGCCTTTTTTTTTTTTTTTTGGTTACTTACGTGGCCATGACTTACGTGGCCATGATAAACATTCCAGCTATTTTTCTCCAGCTTCTAAATTGTTCATGCTGCCCTTTCCCTATAAATTTTCTCTTACAGAGGAACCAGATCTCATTCCCAAAGTGGCATCAATAAAGCAAATGGGCCATACTTCCCAACAGCTGCCACTACTCACTCTCTCCTCTCTCAGCAGCAGGGCTGAAGGAAAAGATGGAACTCTTTGATGTGCTGAGGTTTACTGCTGGGTTCACAAAGGCACAGAAGAAGGGGGTGAAGGAAGCCTGCATCTATATGTCTGTTATCATATATTGTTCAAAAGCTCTCTGCCGTCTGTTTTTGGAGTCTCTCATTTGACAGTTGTCCCTTTAACACCTGTGTGCAGGCTAGCCATCACTTCAGCATGGATTAACTGCCTATCCTTTTGCTACATTAACTCAGCTGCCTGCCCTTCCCCATTTCCTTGGAAGCAGAGAATTACAAGATCTTGTTGGATCAAAACAGCCAAATGCTCTGAAGAAAACAGGGTGCAAAAACCACTGCATGCATCATATATAAGTGTGCCACTTCCAGGAGAATTAAGAAGTGGACCACAGAGAAACAGTTGAAACAGAAGCAGGAACTCACTCAGCCTACTAGAATGGGACTATATGCATGATTCCTTAACTTCTCCTTGCAGTTTACAAGTCTGCTCACCTAGGCTAGATCTGTATTGCTGAAATAACCCGGTTTGACACTGCTTTACCTGGCCTGGCTCAAGGTTGTGGAATTCTGGAAATGGTAGTTTGTTGCGGCCCCAGAGTACCTCAACAAACTACCATTTCTACAGCCTTGAGCCAAGCCAGGTAAAGTGGTATCAAACCCGATTATTCCAGCAGTGCCAATCCAGCCCTAGTCTGCTGTTAAAACCAAGGAAAGTTATCTCAACCCTTTGCAGAAGCAACAGCCATAATTCTTACAAGAGCATAGCTTGTCCGTTATCCCTATCCCCAACCTCTCAGAGTCCCATCTGTCCCTCTTAGCCTCAGAGAAAACTACCCCCTTACCTCTTTCCAGATTTGCCGAACTGCCTCTTTTCCTAACCTTTCCTGCCTCATTAATGGAATCCCCCTTTTATCAGGAGCTTTGCAAAGCTAGCTTTGGGAACAGCCTGGACCCCCATTGGACACTTCCCATCAAATCCCCTCGCAGGCCAAGTGGTGTAATCAAGCAATGATGAGTGACAAGGCTCCTCCAGTAATGACTGGGGCGGATAGGGATAGTCAGCATATGCTGGATGGCTGCGCTGTTCACTTCATTGATTCAATTAACTCCTGTTTTGAGGAGGGAGAGGAGCAGAAGGGAGGGAGTATCATCACAAAGCCAGCCTCATGTGACAAGGATCTATTAGGAATTATTAATATTTCAGACACACTCATTTCCAGTTTTTGTCTCAAGAGAGTCAGATTATAACAAAGGAAAAAAATGATGAGAATCTAGTGCAGTAGTTCAGATTTATCACTCTTACCACTATGGCCTATGTTTAATTCTCTGTCAAGGGAAATGCCTGACCTTTCATTTTTATTGTTATAAAGGCACAATATATGTTTTGCATTATATGCCCCTAGATGTTGTTCTTGTTGTGTGCAAGTCGTTTCTGACTTATAGTAACCCTAAGGTGTACCTATCACAGGGTTTTCTTGGCAGAATTTGTTCAGAGGGGCTTTGCCATTGCCTTCTTCTGAACCTGAGAGAGTGTGACTTGCCTAAGACCATCCAGTGGGTTTCCATGGCCAAACAGGGATTTTGCCTTTGGCTGAATTATTTCTTAATTACTCCTTTTAATGGTGGTCCTGCCCAGAGATTTGAAAAGTTAATTTTTGGACTACAACTTCAGAATCCCCAGCTAGTAAAACTATCTTTATGGACACAATGACTTAGTGGTTTGTGAAGGAAGTGAATGTAAAGCTGAGCTCAAAGAGGTCAATGAATGTTGTAAACATTTTTGCACCCTCTTCCTGTATATGCTACCCTTGGGTTAACCGCACAAAAGGACATGAAAATGTTTGGAAAGGGGGAACGTATCTCACTTTCAGGGAAACTGGGCTAATGTGTGATATATTTACTCTATTTTATCATATTCCTCATACCACTTTACAAAAGAGCAAACCATTAGTTTCATTTGCTCAGTGAGGATGCTGACTGACTACTCCTATAGGGATATCATCACATTCATACACATCTGGCAAAGAAGACTGGGGAAAAATAAATGGTGCCAAGGTGCTAAGAAAAAGTGAAAAAACAAAGACATTGAATAGTAATGAAAAAAGTACCACTTAGCATTTTCAAGGGGAACTGAACCTCTTGAAAGTACTCATTCTATTCTGAACATTTTGGAGAGCATAAACCAAGAGCATTACAAAACAGAGATAGTTTGAATGTACTTCTGAGCCCTGAAATAACATGCAGGGGTGTGTGGCTGCATTCATATACTGTGGATGGTCTTGCCATAGGCAATGGATTGGCTAACATGTGAACAGAATCTGGACTCCACAGGCCTAGGCTTGAGGTCTGTCCCAGTATGATATAATACTACTACTACTACTACTAATAATAATAATGTTTATTTCTAGTCCGCCCCTCTGAACAAGCAATCGGGGTGGATTACAGCAAGGGTTAAAACAATATCAATTAAAATATCCCATCCTTTCCCTTACCACCCCCCCCCCCTTGAAAAGAAATTAAATCACAATCAGATTAAAACAGTAACTGGCTAAAATAAGCAATAAAAACAGCAGTAGGGAAAACGGACCCAAGCCTAGGTTGTGTAGAAGTGGAATCAGGGAAGGGAGGCTGGGAAAAAAAACACTCTATAACCTAGATTTGGAGCCGGGGGATGTTCACATTCTCTGGGAAGGCCTGCCGGAAGAAATGCATATTTAGGGCTTTTTAAAAACCTTCTAAAGATGAAATTAGATGCATCTCATCCGGCAGGTCATTCCACAACCTGGGAGCAACAGCCAAAAAAGCCCTCTGGGAGGTCTGCACCAGCCTGGTCTTCATGGGTTGCAGCAGGTTCCTCCCAGAGGACCGAAGTGTGCGGGGAGGTTCATATGGGAAGAGGCGGTCCCTTAGATAGGATGGACCCAAAACATGTAGGGCTTTAAAGGTTAAAACCAACACCTTGTACTGTGCCCGGAAACTGGTCGGCAGCCACTGGAGAGCTTTAAGCACAGGAGTGATGTGCTCTCTCCTAGATGTTCCGGCAAGAAGTCTGGCTGCCATATTTTGGACTAGTTGTAGTTTCCGGGTTAGGCACAAGGGTAGCCCCATGTAGAGCACGTTACAGTAGTCCAAATGTGAGATTACCAGTGTGTGTATTACAGTTTCCAGATCCCTCATCTCCAGGAAAGGGCTCAGCTGGCGTATCAGCCGAAGCTGATAACAGGCACTCCTGACCGTCACATTCACCTGACTTGTCATTGAGGTCTGAGCAGATGATCTGGTCACGGAGAAATATATCTGGGTGTCATCAGCTTACTGGTGACACTGAGCTCCGTGCCTCCGAATGATCTCACCCAGCGACTTCATATAGATGTTGAATAACATTGGGGACAGAATGGCGCCCTGGGGGACGCCACAGCTAAGCTCGCTCTTAGAGAAGCAGCTGTCCCCGAGTCTCACCCTTTGAGATCTGCCGGAGAGGAAGGATCAGAACCACTGGAGCGTGGTGCCACCGATCCCCAGCTCTCTCAGCCGATCCAAAAGGATGGAGTGGTCGATAGTGTCAAAAGCCTCGGAGAGATCCAGGAGCACCAACAGGGTCACGCTACCCCTGTCGATGCTCAAGCGGAGGTCGTCAGTCAGAGCAACCATGGCAGTCTCCACTCCATATCTTGCCCTGAAGCCGGTTTGAAATGGATCGAGATAATCGGTTTCCTCCAAGACAGCTTGGAGTTGGGAGGCGACAGCTCTCTCAATCACCTTGCTGAGAAAAGGCAGCAAGGAAACTGGTCTATAGTTGTTTCTGTCCAGGGGATCAAGGGAAGGCTTCTTCAGGAGGGGCTTGATGGCCGCCTCCTTCAGACCAGATGGAACGCTGCCTTCCCTGAGAGACGCATTGATCACATCCCGAAAGAATGTTCTCAATGCGTCTCCTCCCTGGATGACCAGCTAGGATGGACCCGGATCGAGCGAGCAAGTCGTCTTCCTCACACATCCAAGGAGCTTGTCCACATCATCGGTACTCATCCAGTAAACTGACAGCAACAGAGTTACTGGATACCTCACTCATGGACACTGGACAATGATTGGCGTCCAAGTCAGCTCTTATCCGAGAGATTTTATCTGCAAAGTGGATGTTAAATGACTCGCAGCAGGCTGCTGTAGGCTCTAGCAAGGGGTTTGGCGCAGGGGGAACCTGCGTCAACTGCCCCACCACCTTAAACAGCTCTGCCGGGCGGGGACTCTGCAGACGCAATGCGTGCAGAGCAGCGAGATCTCCGCGCTGCACGCAAAGCCTCTCCATAGGTGTGAAGATGCAATCTATAGAGAGTTCTGTCGGATAGGAGGCGAGTCCTTCGCCGTTCACACTCTAGTCAGGGAGCTTCATCTCCCTGAGCTCTTCTGTATACCAGGGTTTCCGTTTGGAAGCGGGCTGGAAAGGACGCTCGGGAGCGATCATGTTGATAGGTCTGGTAACATCGGTGTTCCAGGTGGCAACCAGAGCTTCAGCAGAATCACCGGCATACCCAACCAACAAACCCTCTAGGGCCTTCTGGAAATCAATAGGTTCCATTAGCCTTCGAGGGCGGACCTTACGAATGGGTCCGCCACCCCGGGGGGATGGAAAATGGCTTTTAGTTCCGTCTTGATCAGGAAATGATTTGTCCACGACAGTGCGGAGGTCTTTGTTACCTCCGCCCACGGATACTCCTGTTCCGTACTAAAAACCCCACCGAGAGTATGGCCTCCACAATGGGTAGGCCCATTGACCAATTGGGATAGGTTCATGGCTGTCATGGATTCCATGAACTCCCGAGCTGCTCCAGATAGATCGGAAGGGCTGGTCTCGAGAGGAATATTGAAGTCGCCCAAGACAAGAAGTCTGGGCGACTCCAACAGCAACTCAGAGACCAGATGAGTCAGCTCGACTAGGGAGTCTGTTAGGCAACGGGGTGGCCTGTATACTAACAGAATCCCCAGACTATCCTTGGTCTTCAGGCTGTTCTTATAACCTATCAAGCAATCATTTGCTGGCTTTCCCCATATTTCAGTTTACTCCGCAAACTTTCCATGCTGGCTGTTCAAGATGGGGCAAAACTGATCCTACTAATGCAACCTGAGTACAATGCTACATAATATTGAGATGCAATATGTCCCAGGCTATTTGGTTAAACAGCCAGCTAACAATATACTCAGCAGTGAATCCCACTACATTCAACCACACCAACTCCTAATAAGTGTGCATAAAATTGCAGTCAGGCATCATTTTTTCCCCTCAGACGTCTATGTCCAACAGGAATGAATCTCTAGAGCAGGGGTTCCCAACTTTTTTGACTCGCAGAGCCCTTATTTCTATGGGAGAGCCCCTAAGAGGCCTACTCTATGTCTTACAGGTTAATGGTGTTCAGAAGTATATATAAGAATATATTCTTTTTCTTTAATTTCATTCAATTTTTATTTCTTTCATTTTCCTGGAATGGCCGTGGAGCACCTAGGAACACAGGTTGGGAACCACTGCTCTAGAGTAAGCATTTTTAGGACTGTAGCCTTAATCAAGCTTTCAACGCAAACTTTGAATTTATGATGGTTTATTATATAATCTCAAATTTAGATTGCACTTCAACATTTAAAAAAACCCTCAGACACAGAATCAGCAGGATGCTGCTAGAGAGGCACTCAGCAAAAATTATGCAAGGGTTGTTACATAAGCTACCCCACAGGATGTCCAAAGGCACTAGATCTTGTGTTTCCATTTACAGGGAGAGCGTGCTGTGAAATCAACTAAAATATCATAAGAAGTTGCAAGGGAGATCAAACAATAGCTAATTAAAAGCATGTTTTACTTCTCATTATACACTTTTCATCACCTGACTCTAAGATTCATTACTTCCAGCTGATAAAATGAGACTTTAATAGGATTATCAGTCTGAATGATTCCGTGGTGGTATAGAATTTGCTTTGTTGAGCTAAAAACTCCCAGAATCCTGAGGCCATCATGGTCGATGGGAAATGTAGCCCCCAAAGTCACTTTCCCAAGCTCTGGGCTTTCAGGACCTTGTGGACAAGTCAATTTCTGTGGGCATTCCCCTCTTTGAATGAGTGTATCTCCTTCATCTCACACTTCCCACTGTGAGTCTGAGGAGTTTGGGGCTCATAGCTGGCATACTCTTGGATATTCCTCACTTGAGGAGACCTTTCAATTGATCGTCGAAGTGTGAGTCAACGTGAAGGTAAATCCTATTGATCACTGGGTCTACGCTAACAACAGAATATAAACCCATGTGTGCCAGTAACAGTTCAGACAAGTCTTTTTGTATTGTGCTGTGTTCTATCTAATTTCCACTGCCTGGTAGAAGAAGATCAGTAGTAAATGGAATACAGACAGAAGCCACATAACTGAAAGCTCTGGGAAAGTTTTTCTGTTGCTCTAAAGTGATGAGAAGACAAACAAAACAAAACAAACAGCTTCATTTATATACCGCTTCATACCCTTAAGGAGTGTCCTAAGCGGTTTACAATTGTAAGCTATTTGCCCCCCAACAATCTGGGTACTCATTTTAGCGACCTCGGAAGGATGCAAGCCTGAGTCGAGCTTCAGCCCTTTGCTGATCTTGAACTCGCCACCTTATGGTTTTGAGTGAGTGGCTGCAGTACAGGCATTTAACCACTGCGCCACCAGGGCTATGAAGAATCATAGCTTATGGTTCCCTAGCTTATAGGACTGCACTGATGTTCCTTCTTATATGCATAGCAATATGATTGTGTATGTATGTGCCTTCAAGTTGCCTGTCGACTTATGGTGACACCATGAATTTCTCAGCATTTTCTTAGGCAAAGAATATGTCTAAGGTGGATTTGCCAGTTCTTTCCTCTTTACAGCACCTGATATTTGTTGGCAGTCTCCCATCCAGGACAGCCAGGTTAAGCCTAGAAAAATATGGTTTCCATTAAAGGAGAGATAGAGATAGTGATAATAATGACTCCTTTTTCACACAAGCAGGTGAACAGGGCTGGATAGTGGTTACACTGGTAAGTCATCCCTGCTGTGTTGGAAGCATTGATTATATATTTGAGAAGTATATCAGAAAAATTATATCTTCAGAAAAACCAACAAGTCTAGTTTATAAATGCTTGCTGAAAAGCACAAGATTTGTGTTAATAAAGCTAAAAATGAATGCAAATCAACCAAAGATAAATTGCCCTTCACTATCTAAAATTTCTTTAGACCTAAAAGTATGGCTGGTCCAGCAGGAAAAAAAAAGTTTCAAGTGGACACCAGTGTACCTGTTAAGAAATAAACTACTTCAGCTAAATGTTGGCAACATAATACAGATCATTCTTTGTGGTATGTTATATGGACGTGTTCAGTGTTTACTCCTTTTTTGTTTGATCATTAATTGTGTATTGGAAATTAATTATGCATTATTGAATGTATTAATTATGTATTAGAGTCATGGACATATTAACTATATATTCACCCAGGTTGGTCCCTGGGTTGGCGCGGGAATGGGCAGATGTTTACATGCTCATCCCTGCACTGACTTGGGACTGGTACAGCCATGTGCTCCTTACCTTGGCACACTGTCACTTCAACTGAGAAGCACACCCATAGCTGCATCTGATGTGGAAATGGGAGGCTGGGGGGGGGGGGTCACTTCTCAGTTGGAGTGCTGCATTGCAAGGCAAGGAACACAGGGGGTCATGTAAACAGCTGGGGCTTGCTTTGGAGTTTAGCATGGGCCAAAAGGTCTGTGTTCCCCCCAGCCTTGTGTCATCGAGTTCAAAGAATGCAAGCCAAAACCTCAAGGGGAACCCGGGCTTTTTGGCCTTTGCGGACAACCCCACTGTTACTGTTGCTTATACTCCAAATCTGGGAACATAAACATTCACCCTTTATTGTTCAATGGTCAGAAAAATTCACTGCTTATGGTATGCATTACCATGTATTTATAGATGCCAACTTCCAAGAAAATGTATTTTAGGAAATGTTTATGTTAATGTATACACTTAGCCCATGTCCATATTCTATTCCTTTCCCCACTCTTTCCCCCTTTTCTTTTTATTCTATTTCTTATATTTGGAAATCTAGTTAAAAATCCAGTTAATAAAAAATACTAGGACCGGTAAACCCTAGGTTCAACTCCTCAACCATGAAATTCAATGGCTTAAACTTTGAAATCATTTTAAAACAGTCTAAAACTACTGAAACCATTAAAAACAACTTAATCACATCAACAAAATAAATTACATAAATCAAAAGATTAAAAACCAAGTCCTAATCTTACTAAATCCCAAATGCTTGGTTGATCCCATCACAAGAGAAAGGCAGGGTATAAATTCAACAAACAGACAAGTAAACAAACAACTTGGCACCAAAAAATGCTAGTGCCAGAATAGAGGGCATTCCAAAGGCACTAAAACAGAAAACCCTTCACCATGTCTCCTTGTGCTTGGTTGCTCCCAGTAATAGGACACAGAGAAGAAGGACCCAGAAGATTTTAATGACTGGACATGTGTGTGTTTCTGTGGTATACATTGTCTCCCCCAATCAACTTCTGTAACCCAGGCCTAAAAATAGAGGTCATATTTAATTGAGGAGCTGTCATTTTTTATTTAGGTTAGGCTTATATAAACAGACACAATCTTTACATAATGTTCACTGGAGGCAAAGTTCCCCTGAAGCTGAGTGATATTTATGTATAATGGCATCTCCGGAACATTTTATCATTTTAGTTCACTATAGAAACTACCATCTCCTCTGAAAATCTGCACATGGAAAACATAACACCACCATATTTCACATACTGGAAGTGTGTTTCACATATTTCATATACATTTCTCACTGGAAGAAAACACAGTGATAAAAACAAAGACACAAAATAGTTCTAAAATAGTTTTACCTGGCACAACTCAAATGGGCCCTTTCACACTGCACAATTACAGCACAATGAATCCAATTGCCATTACAACAATTTATGGAATACCGGGATTTGTAGTTTGGTGCCACATTATTGACCTCTGAAAGAAAATTCTGAATCCTCTCCCTGCAAATCCCAGGATTCCATAGGGTGGAACAGGATTATCAGAAAACAGGATTATAGTATAGCATAAAAGGACAAATCACATAATTCCCATCAGTATGGCTATTGGTTGTGGGTGATGAGGACTGCAGTCCAATATATCTGGAGGACAGATCAAATCAGGGATATATAGGTGTTTTAACCTTTAAAGATATATATGTTTTTACACTTTTTGAAGTGGAGTTGGATGCATATAAGCATCCGCACTTTTCAGATATCATTCACCCAACAGTCAGTGTTGTAGACTTGAGTCAACCGATTCATGATTTGATTTGGACTCGGCAATAAATAATACACTGGACTTGTATATTTTTAGCAACCAACTTGCTCAGCAGCCTGTCCCCATGACATGTCAGAGTTGCTTTCTAAAGCTTCTGAAAAGCTTTAGAAGGATCCTTCTGCCTCAGGCCCATTGCCTAACACGTTTGCTGTTCCCCTGTGAGAATTTTTTACCTAACTCTATGCATGCCTTCTTGATTTTCTAGTTGCTGTAACTACCCCCTCCCCAACACACCCCATAACCACCTCCTTTTTTCTATTAAAGTTCACTCCCAGACTTGAGACTCAACTTCAGACTTGAATTGAGACTTGGAATAGAAGACATGAACACATCCCTGCCACTAGTACGGAGGATATGACTCCAAGTTTTCTGTCAACTCAGCCCAATGCTGGCACTATGCTAGCAGTTGTACTTTTTCCAGGACTGACATGAAACATTGGTAAGGAAAGGCAGCTAAAATCTGCTAAATTTGAGCAGCCCGTTTCTCTAATGCCTTACTGCATTCATGCCTGCCTGTGGCCTTCTCCTTCCTCCCACCTCTGTGTATGGTGGATGGGAGAAAAGAGCAGCAACCAGGCTTTGGAAACAAGTGAGCCCATCCTGGGCCTTTTGTTGATGCTAAGAGCTGTGTCAAAGCACTTGCTACATTCAGTTCCCACTTCCTAGAAGCATCCTAGGAATCAGTCCAAGCCTGGCTTAAATATAATCATCTATGAGAAGGGAAAGCCAAGTCCATGAAATTGGCAACCAACAGTTCGCAGACTGAGCAGGTATTATTATTTCTAATTACAGTAATTATTTCTAAACGTATTTCTTTGACTACGCAAATCTGCTTTCATGTCCTTTTTTTTGGCAGTACTTAAATGGCCAGCCTAATAAATCTTAATACATTTGTAGTGTATTATCTGAAATTATCTTTCAGGTAGTATTTTTTTTAACTTACACATTTTATACTATAATATGAATTTCTTATAAATAGATTATCTTTTGATATTATATATAATGCTGTCATATTTATATTACTTATTTAACTGATCAGTTGGTAATTATTTTTCAGATGGCTTTTTGCCTGTTGTCAGCTCTAATATTCCAGTTTTCAGCTAGATACCATAATAGAGAAGCACACATATTTATAGAAAGCCATTTGGGAAAACTTTAGCCCTGATCTCCTTGCAACTCACTCATGGAAGTATTCGCTTGTGTTGGAAATGTTGGTAAGACTTACCTCCAGTTTTTAACAAATGGTTTTATGAACTGTAGTGTTTTATTGTTTTATTATTTTTATCCTTTTAAAGACTTTCTTATGGTACCTGTTTTTATCAACCCTTTCCTTTAAAACAATGAAAAAGGGTATATAAGTGTAGGAATAAATAAACAAATAGATTTTGGTTCCAGTTCTAAGTATACAAACAAACTTTAGTTTGAAATGAGTTCAGGCTAGTTTTGAGATGTGGAGTTGAAGGTTTTCATGGCTGGCATCCATAGTTTCTTGTGGAGCTTTCAGGCTATGTGGCCATGTTCTACAAGAGTTCCTTTCTGATGTTTTGTCAGCATCTGTGGCTGGCATCTTCAGAGAATGAATGAATCATTCTTTGAAGATGCCAGCCACAGATGCTGGTGAAACGTCAGAAAGGAACTCTTCTAGAACATGGCCGCATAGCCCAAAAGCTCCACAACCCCCCCCCCCCCCAAAAAAAACCAAAAACTAGTTTTGAGAATTTGTAGATACAGGTTGAGTCTCTTGTTATCCAAAATGCTTGGGACCAGAAGTGTTTGGATTTTGGAATTTTTTTAATTAAAAAAATGGAATATCTATATTTACATATACATACTTGATCAAGAGATCTTGGAGCTGGGACCCAAGTCTAGCACAAACTTCATATATTGTTATTGTTGTTGTTGTTATTTATATCCTGCCTTTCTACCAATATAGGGACTCATATACATGTTTTATATACATGTTGTACTCATAGCCTGAAGGTAACTTTATATAATATTTTTAATAATTTTATGTCCGATTCAACATTTGTGTACACTGAACCATCAGAATTTTTTTTAAAAAATATTTCAGATTTTGAATAAGGGAGACTCAACTTGCATGTGGTTGTTCGTGAACTGTAAAGTGAATTATCTGCTTAAATTTTAAACTGTGGCTACTTAAAATCAAATGGAATGTGCTATACATATTTCACTTGCTATTAAGTAGCCACAGGTACAGTCATGAAAAGAGCACAGTGTATTGTACAGTGTTTTTCAGATTTTAGCAATTAATTGTGTTTTTGTGCAATGCATCAAGATGCAAGATCACCTGATGCCAAAGAAGCAGAAACTCAAGAGGGCTTGCATGATGAATAATACAATTAATATAGGAGAGAAACACCCTAAACTCTGTGTTTCTTCATTTGTCTTTTCTTATTTTGTCCAAACATTCCAGGGTTCTCTAAATAAGTAGATAAAGATATTCATCTCAGTGTTGGACCTCTAAAATCTTATATCTCAAACCATTTATCTCTACAAGATCTGCAGCTCAACTTCTAGAATGTTTTTCCCTAGAATTCAGTGCCATCTAGTATTCTGGAGTCAAACTTGTTTTTGTTTCTAGTTCATCACCACATCTGTGCTGCCTATGGCTGTGATAATATTTTGGTACAGACCAAGGGGAAAGAGTGATAACATAGTCCAGCTGAATGAGAAGCCAGAAGAAGCGTCTCATAATTGGAAGGAAGACAGATGTCCAGTCCTTGGGTGCAAAGAGTTGTTGTGAGAGGAAGTTACTGTTCAGTGAAACCCTGGGAACAGGAAAGAGGGGATTGCTATAGCAGCTGTTAATAAGGAAAGGATGGAAACAGAATCCCCAATGAACAATATTTAGATTACTCAAAGAGGAGACTATGATAGGCATTTCTTTTTTAGAAATGAAATTACATCAGTACCACTGAGAGTTTATTCAGTGGTGGGAAAGATGTATAGTTTTAGTTATGAATCCCTGTTGTTCATACTAAAGGGCATCTTTCACTGAAGAAGTAACAACACTGTAATTTTTAAACCCTATCCCAAAACAAAATTAATAATCCACCGAGATGTTCTTCTGTTCAAGCCCCTATAAAGTGAAACAGACCATTTCAGAAGAACATGTAGGAGTGGTCATTTGTGAGCAAGACCCGCTCAACACAACAATTATTATTATCACACAGGAGAGGATGGACAAAACATGCCAGTCCAAGGAATGGCCCCAAGAACAGTGACTTTATGCAGTTGTACAGCTATGAGAATAAAATGGAAAAAATTCCATCTATGCCACTCTGGGCCCTTGGGCAGCTATCGATGTGACATATATAAATAAACCAATGTGCACTTTTGCTATAAAGAAGTTACACTGCTTCATTTTAGCCAACTTCTCCCTAAAAGGCATGAGGTATGCAAATATATCCCTAGCTAGGTTGCTTTTGCTAGTTGCAGCTAATAAAGAAAATAAAATGTACATATGAGTTTATGTCTAAGACTTCTTATGAAAAGCAGATCTCCCAAGCACCCTGATTTGGCAGTTCTTGCCCAACAAATGACCACACTAAAAGCTCAAGTTTTCATATTATTATATGAAAGTTTCCCTTATCCAGAATTTCAAAATCCAAAATATTCCAAAATACAAAATTGTCTGCATGGGTTGCTTAGATAGAGACACTTTTGTTTTCTGATGGCTCAATGTTCACAAACTTTGTTTCGTGCACAAAATTATTTAAAATATTGTGCATAAAATTATCTTCTGGCTGTGGCTAATGAACGTAATGTTTAGACTTGGGTCTCATCTCCAGGACATCTTATTATGTATGTGCAAATATTCTAAAACCTGAAAAAGTCCCAAATCTAATACATTTTTAGTCCCAAGCATTTCAGATAAGGGAGATTCAACCTGTACTGAAAAATCAGACTGCTTAGACTGAGGGTATTAGGAGAATTCTTAGTGTTTTTCAAACCAGAATTCAGAGCTTGGAAAGACTGCTTTTTGAACTACAACTTTCTCCCTTCTGAGCAGCATGCTGTGGTCCCATACCCTGCAACATTTCATAAATGAGAATTGAGGCACATGTGGCTAAGCAACACTGGAGTAAGGTCAAGATAGCAAAGGATATTAATGAGAAAAACACACAACATAGAAAAGGCTGCAGCAGTTTGCTTTTGCTTGAGCCTACTGGGAAAGGCAAGATTCTGCCTCCTCTTCTTCACACCTCCATGATGTATTGAGTGAAAGCCACTTTTGCATATTGAAGATAGCTTGTAGCAACTGAAGCAAGTTGAAGGGAAAAAATGAGGGAGGCAGAAGGAGGAGAAACAAGATCATTTCAAAAGCAGATAAACAAAAGTGGGATAATACAGTGTGAAGGGTCAAAGCAAACAGGGAAGAATTAAATATCCATATTACCTATTTGCTCCAGTGTGGCATTCATGACAAGGGGAAACCTTTACCTTTTTATCACCTCTGGGCATGTCAAATCTTCCCACTTTGCAAGGCAGAGCTCCTGTCCTGTTAGTACTAGAACATTGCTAGCATACAGTCCTGGATTCTGAAAAGTCATTTGGATGAATATCCTCAAACTAAACCAAAAACATTTCTGATGCAGTTAGGTACACTCAGTTCTACATTCTCTTTAACTTGGATTAGTTGGGGAGTAATGCTGCATGATTTATGAAATGTCAATGATGAAAAAAGCATTAGAAAGTGGCTTCTTTCATATATTGCTATTGGGAGATTCAGAGACAAGAACTGGTTTCAAGTTGTTTGGGACTAAAGTATGCCTTGTGTAATTCTCTGAAGCTTTGCAATCAACCAAAGGAATTTACCCAAAGGGTGCTAATCTCATTTCTCTACAGGGTAATCCACCAAAGCTTCTACCTTTTAGTCCTCTGAGTCAAAGGTATTTTAAGGTTGGCGCCACATGGATAAACTACAAACCGCATTTCTCCATGACCTAAGAAGGAACGGCAAAGTCAGAGGAACTGACTCAGCTTTCCTCCCGGCCTTATCTGACTAAATTTGCATGCAAGGCTACCTTCTATCAGTACTTCACAATTTCTGATACAATTACTCCTAGCTATAAACAACTTGGATTTTCTTAGGAATACTTAGAGATGGTTTTTCCAGTTCATTCCTCTAGTTCCTAGCCTAGAATACCTGATATTTATTGTCTGCCTTTCATCCAAGTACTAACAAAGGCTTACACTGTTTGGCTCAAGTGTCAGTGGGATGCTGCATCTGGTCCAGTTGTTGTTGTTGTTGTTGTTGTTGTTATTCAGACTTTTAAGGAACCATCAAAATTGCAAATAGGTTCAGCCCAATGGATAACACCTTTAAAGTGTAGACTAAAATTCTGAGTGGATTTATTGTCCCACTGACATCAGAGCAACCAATTGTCACTGGGCACATGTAGAACAAGTAGAACCTAAAAATGATGTTGAAGGGTGGAGTACTTCTTAGAGATGTAAAAATTATGGAAATTTTGAACCCATGGAAGAAAAAAAAAAGTTTTCCTTGGTTTTTCCCCCTCAGGGGAAATTAAGATTCTTAGAAAAAGGGGGAAAACCCCCCACAACTATTAGCACTCTTTACAGATTGAAAGTCTCTCTTGCTACTTTAGGAGCATAAAATACATTATGTTTAACTTGGCATAGTCTAAAAGTATGTTTGGTTTATTAAAGGTACAGCTTTCACTAATCAATAACTTTCTTTCTTTTGTGTGGTCCATAATTAACTTAGACCAAGACTCTGTACATTTTGGGAAGTACACGTAAGTCTCAGTTTATGTCAGGGTTGTGTTCCTGGACACATTATTATTATTATAGTTTTATTTATATGGCGCTGTAAGTTTACACAGTGCTGTACATACAATCTTATAGTTAGGCGGATCCCTGCCCTCAGGCTTACAGTCTAAAAGACAACACAAAAGGAAAAGGGGAAGGTGGTGGGGAGGGGATGAGGTCCAGTGGCTCTTCTCTCCCTCTGGGGCCTGAACTAAGGCAGATGGACTGGAGGGAGGGCACAGGTTCTTGATACATAGTTAAGAGAAAATAGGGCTGACATAAATCAGGGACGAGCAGTTCCATAGGGAATCATTGGAGACCAGAGGGATGCAATCTGATGGAGCTGAAACAGACTCAAAGTCAGATTTTACTCAATCTGACACTAGTTTTAAAGTGGTTTAAAGCATGAAGCATAACAGTTTACCCTTTTCAGGCTAGAAGAATCCCTTCCTTTCTAATGGATCACCCTCTTCATACCACTCTTCATAACTTGACATGAACTAAGAAGAACAATAATAATCAACCCAAAATTCCCCTCCCAATAAATCATACATAATGGTAGAAAGCATTTTCCCCTGAACAGCATGTTTATCCATTCATTTTTTGGTCTTTGTCAGTGTTTCATGACCATACGTGCAGTTCCTTTCACTGATTCCTCTGCCACCCTCTTACTTTCCTTCCCATTATGGGCTGTCAATTTGTGAACCTGATTGCTCTTCAGCAGCAGATTCTTCCAGTGGAGGCAAGGATGGTAACAGGAGGTCAATAGGATAATGCACATTACTATAACTGCATTTAAACAATATTGCCTGAGTGGCTAATTGAGTTACTGAAATCACCACCCAGACAGCTTCTTTTCAGGAACAGAATATCAGGGGCATTTTGTTGGAGTGAGGATGATGCAGAGCTGCTTACGCAGAAGCCAGAAGGATGGAGGGGATACAAATCAAGGATTGATGTTTCATTCATTACAAGGAATATTCTATTACTACAGTGCAGGAGAATAAATATCAGGTCAATTCTGTTCATGTTTTCAGAATAGTGGGGGGAAAGTGCAGGTGACATTGTTCACAGCCAACACAGCTGCAGTGATGAAGAATGATGGAAACTGCGGTCTAGCTACATCAGAAGGGCCACATGTCCCCTGTCCCTGATTTTAAAAGACAGAAAAATGTTCTGGTTTTCCTAGAATAATGACAGGGCAAATAATTAAATGTCAAATGAGCATAGTAGTAAAGTGAGGTGTCACATGCAGTTCCTTCTCATGTTAATCATGTGAAGAGGCATAGAAGGGCAGCATAGAAGCTTCAAGCACAGTAGGCAGGATGGCTGATCCTACCCCAACCTAATTTCCATGTCCACATGCTGATGGAGGATGCCTGTGCAAAGGAAGCTATGTGCATGGAGCTCTATGAATCCCAGGATTTCCCATCCAGCATGGATACTAGTTGAATATTGGGGAAAATAACTTCCCCAGCCCTTGAACTGAACCCAGGAATGTCAGTATGCATACAGGTATACCTCAGTTAACAAAGTAGATGGGTTCCTGGCTTTACTTCTTTAACTCTAGTATTAGAGATAGAAATAATAATAAAGTTTCTTTATGGAGTTGAAGGCATTCAAATATAAGAAATTTCAACATGATGAAGATTATACTTCCAATAAAGTGTACCCTTGGCTTTACAGAAAACCCAAGGAAGTTTCTTTTTGTTTAGAGGAAGATTTGGACACCCCCAACATAGACTGGGATTCCACCATCAGAGAGAGCAATGATATACATTCCTATTTCCCCTTTCTTTTCTGGAAGTGCGAAGGTAAAGGACAACAGACACAGTAACAGCAAGAGATTTACACATGACAGGACTCCTCTGCCTAGGTCATTGAGACATCAATGGTAGTTAATCTTCCTAGTAGAATTTTGAGCATACAAGAACTACAGGTTTTGGAAAAAGTTTGTCTTTTGCACCCATGTGCTGACATGATCCAATCCAAGTAAGATTATATTTATTTGGTATTTTTTAGAAACATTAAGTTACACCAATATTTTAAAGAACTTAGAAATAAATTTACATAATAAATGATTTTTAGGACATCATATTCATGTCTGCAGGACCTATAGATCCAGCTATAGACAGTTTTGAAAAATTAGTCGTACAGGACTTAGAAAAAAATAGAAGCAGCCACTATAACTCTATAGCACAATATGAGTAGACAGGAGCAAATCATTCTGAAACATTTAGCCACTAATCCTTTCAATATTGTTAAGGAAGCAGACAAAGAAGGTGTTATCGAAGGCACCCTAGAATACAAAAATGAAGCCTTGTGCTAATTATCAGATACATTTTCATATAATATCCATGGTTGACAGGATGTACTTTTATGATTAGAGAGTCTAACTTTTTAATAAACTCAATAAAGTCACATATGGAGGATGTCCTAATGATCCCACCTCAGACAGGATAAAAGAAATTAAGGTTACCTTGATGGAGGGCTTATGTTTGGGCCATATCGCAAATGCAGAATAGACGTTTTTACTCAACACCAATCCCAGAATACTTAAAGATCCAGAAAGGGCTTAATCTTTCTCCAGTTTGCCCCCTTGCTTCAGGCTGCTTTAGAGTGGTTGACAGTAAAACACAGGACAAATAAGAATTAAAACTCATTCACCAATTGTACACAAATGAAACACTCTGTAAGCAACTGCTGACCTTGGCCTATTTATTTACTTGTAACATTTCCAAACTACCCTGAATCCATACAGATACTAGAGAAGAGTACAAAACAATTAAAACACTAAAACTCCAAATAAAACATAGAAAGGCAGCAAAAACAATAAAGATATTTCATTGAATGTATGTTCAGCTAAAACTATCAGGGTAGACTCCTATACTGCTGATGTCCAGAATACACCTTTATTCTTGCTCTTGGACCACAGATTTGCACTCACAAATGCTAGAGTGCTATGGGCAACCTGTGGTTCTCTAGTTTTGTTGGATTGCAAAACCCATTAGCTCCAGTCAGTACAGCTAAGGGTAAAGGATGCCACAAGTTGCAGTCTGGGAACTTCTGAACGGCCACAAGTTCACTATCCTGGCACTAGTGAGAGAATGGGTGGAGAACTTTTGGTCCTCCAAGTGCAGGATCCCAGGTTTACCAGATGCACTTTAACTGGGCCCAGCTTCATATAGGGGCCATCTCAGATGCCCCAAGTCTTGTATTTCTTGATTTGCTGAGAGTAGGTACCAGCTGCGCTCCCAAAAGACCAACCCAAAATCACTTGAAATGCAGCAAAATGGCTCTATGTACCAACCAGGGGGTGTACTTGCTGGGGCTATGGCTGGTGTGGTTCTGTTCTTCCTCCATGGCCAGAGAGGCAGAGCAGCCCCAAATTGCACCTCAGATGCTCTTCTCTCACTTGCCTATAGCACCAAGAGTAGAAAAAGTGGGAACCAGTTGTGCTTGCAACAGACAGACTCCATACCAAATCTCTAATTTTTCAACCACTTTTGGAAAGAGCAGGATTAGCTGCACTCGTAACAGACTTGCACCTGTTCTTGGATCTACAGGTGACTAAGGCTGCATCCACACTGGGGAAATAATCCAGTTTGACACCGCTTTAATTGCCATGGCTCAAGGCTATGGAATATTGGGAACTGTAGTTTGTAAAGGCACCAGAGTGGGCCACACAGAGTGACACCCTAATGGTAGGTGACACATCCACTCACCAAATATTTGCCTGTGTACCTTTAAAATGCTGAAAACATGGTGTAAACAGGGGTGAGGCTCAGTGGGTGGAGAAAGGAGAGGTCCCTGGTTTTTTGTTTTATTTAAATTGAATTTTAATTTAATTTTCTAAAATTCTTTTAAAATGTTATATAAAAGCATCACATCTTCCCGAATTTTCACTTTAATGACATGAAACTTTGTACATGTAAATATGTTTAGATTACACATATGATATTGTAATTTAAAGGTATAATTTTAATTTTTCTAGTTGATTATGTCACAACTATTACCATTATATTCAGTGATATAAGGGCATTATGATTTATCGGTAACATTAGTACAAAAAATATTACTAAGGATTCTCTATAGTCTGTTCTGGAAAGAGTCAGTCAGGAGTGTGTGTGACACCATGAGTTACCGTATTGGGTGATGCCAACCCTAATGACACCACTACCTTGACCAAAGCCTGGAAAAGTTACTTTGGGAACTGTACCTCTCTGCTAGTTGAGCTACTATGGGAGTTTTACACAGTTCTAGGTAGTTCAGAAGGAGAACTGGAGAATTGCTGTCCCTTCTGTCACCCCAACAGGCTGTGCCTTCAATCAAAATAAGATAATGCAGTATTGAATGAATAACCTGTGTCCCTGAAAATTAATTTTTGTTGCAAGCATCTTAATTGATAAATACATCTGAGGGTGTTGGCAAGCTAGCAGCACTCATTCCATATTAAATCCACAAACAATTATTTGCCAAAGCTGTTCTTGACGAAGCACACACAGAGGCACCTCTGTGTCCCCACATCTTTTTGTGCTCATACTGATGCCACTCTGTGGCATTTCAGCTGGATTTATGGACAGGAAATTGAAAAGATACTGTCTTTGGCTCTCAATCATTCATTAGCTTCCTTTATCTCTTAAGGGGGAAGACCAATTTCTTCCCCTCAGAGAATTTAATTTCACAGCCAAATATATGAGCAGAAAATTAGAGGAGCAGGATTTTAATGTTGGGCCATAAAATTCTACTCAGGTGAGGCTGTCTAACGGCCAAACAGGCCATATGGCACTCTGGATCAAGGCACAGGCATATCTTCTTTCTTGTATCACTGATTTCACTGTAAAAATGATAATCATAGAAACCGAAGCCACAAGTTCCCTGCCAGCCTCACATCTATGCACTTACCAGACCTAAATTTTAGCTCCAACATGGTAGCGAGTCATGTAATCACATACTTAGCCCACAAAAAGCAGCATCTAAGATTGGGGGGGGGGGGGCCCTCAGGATGTGGTTCTCATGCTACTTGACATATACATCAAATCACTGGCAGAGGTTGTCTGGAGTTTTGGGATCTGATGTCTTCAGTATGTAGATTGAAATCCAACTCTATTACCCATTCCCACCTCAGTCTAAGAAAGCTTTTCAGTCCTAAACCAATGCCTGTTGTCAATAATGGAGTGGATGACAAGACAAGAGGTAGTCCTGGACAGTCAAAAGTCAGTTCAGGAGACAGAGATTCAGCCTATGCTAGATGGGGTTACACGCCCACTGAAGACACAGGGCTGCATCTTGGGTGTACATCTGGATACTGTGTCCAGTTCTGGGCACCACAATTCAAAAAAATATGTGGAGAAACTGGAGTGTGTCCAAAGGAGGGCAACTAAGATGGTGAAGGGTCTGGAAGCCATGCCCTATGAGGAGCGCCTTAGGGAACTGGGGATGTTTAGTATGGAGAAAAGAAGGTTGAGAGGTGATATGATCGCCCTGTTTAAATATTTGAAGGGATGTCATATTGAGGAGGTAGCAAGCTTGTTTTCTGCTGCTCCAGAGACTATAACATGGAATAATGGATGCAAACTGCAGGAAAACAGATTCCACCTCAACATTAGGAAGAACTTCCTGACAGTAAGGGCTGTTCGAAAGTGGAACACGCTCCCTCGGAGTGTGGTGGAATCTCCCTCCTTGGAGGTCTTTAAGCAGAGGCTGGATGGCCATCTGTCAGGGATGCTTTGATTGGGAGTTCCTGCATGGCAGGGGGTTGGACTGGATGGCCCTTGTGGTCTCTTCCAACTCTATGATTCTATGATTCTAACACTAGCTAAAGAGATAAAACTATTTTGTCTTGACTAGTATTCCATACTGTCAAACAGACATAATGCACCCATTCCTATAAAAAGAATTGAGAAAAGGAAACCAAGATGAGGATTTGTTATTAATCATATACTGTATACTGATATAGGTTTAGGTAGAAGTCTTCCTCTTATATTGCTTTTAGAAATGATTTTGGGGCAATAAATGGAAAATATTCAAATTTTATACATTTTTCTGGGGAAGTCTTTTTTGTCCCCTCACCCCACCAACATTCACATTTCTAACCATGAAAATATTCAGGGACTGGTTTCACTCTAACAAGAACATAAGACAAATTCAGGCTAAGAGAATATTCACTACAAGCATCAACATATTCCTTCCTGCTGCATGATGCATGATGAAGTCATTTACCATGTCTGGGATTCCCAGCTCTGCGTGCAGAACTGTACAGTCAAGTCAGTAATGCTGAACTCTAACCTAATCTGGCATCAACCTAGATCAACCTAGATAACCCAATGACTATGAGCAATCTATTCAGAAGCCTCAACTCTCTCCATGTACTATTGATCTAAACAATACTACTTTAGAGTGCATGGCTAACAGACTGAACCCTGTGTCTCCCATTGACTCAGACGATTTAAAGTTAATAATTTCTCAGGAAGAATTAAGCAACTTTCCCCCCTTCGATTAGGCACCAGCTGTGACTCAATATTCTTCACTTAATAATTGTTTTGATATGAGGGAAGAACGCGCAAATGGTAAGAAGCTTTCACCACACTAACCAGTTAGGTATGTGGAGAAATTCACCACATAGAGATATTTTTGAATGAATTTATTGCATGACCTACTCCCTGGATTAGCAGAATTGCAGTAAAAATGTATACAATTGGAGGCTGACAACACATTCCATGAATATGGCTTTTTAAAATAAACTACTATGGATTTCTCATGCATATGTTTTTTTTTTTCATTGGCAAAAATACTGCCTACCTTTTTAAAATGAGCACAAACATGTTTTAGTCAATGGGACAGGCATTCATCTGTAAACAGTGCACAAAAATATACAAAGAGTGTTTTCCTGTTGTTCCTTTTAAAGGAGCCACATGGGACTGGCAGTGAATGGACATGCAGGTGGGGAAAGGAGGAAATTGGAAGGAATAGACTTGGCAGATAGACCGCTCCCTAACTACAACTGCTGACTACTTCCAGACAAGCCAACAGAATAGTGAACTTGACTGGAAAAGTTAGCAGATTTCAGGCTTGTCATGCTGCCTTCTGTTTTTTATTTTTAATTGAAATGCCAAGATCCACCAACCAAAGCCAGGTGCAAAGACATACACTTAGAATTAAAGAACAAGGGCCAATGGAGCATTCTCTGCGCCTAGGAACATCTTTCAGTGCCAGAACTAAATTAACTTTAAACAATTCCTTTTTAAAATATTTTTAAAAAACAAAATCCTGCTTTGATTCACAAGTATAGTGGTTTAAGCATTGGACTAGGGCTCAGGAAACTAGGATTCGAATCCCGGTGGCCATGAAAGTCAAGTCACACTCTCTCAGCCTCAGAGGATAGCGATGGCAAAGCCCCTCTGAAGAAACATGCCAAGAAAGATTTGCTTTAGGATCACCATAAGTCAAAAATGATTTAAAGGCACATGTCAACAACCACAAGCAGATAACATAGGCAGTCAATATCCCCTTCCTTATTATTGTTGTTGTTATTGCTATTATACTCAGTAGCTACTCAAGGCAAGTGCTCCCTCCATGAATACATATATTAGAGCAAAGCTGTGATGAATCCAAGAATTTTGGCTTTTGTAGGCTGTAAACTGAAGTACTACAAACGTCTGCACAGATTGATCACAAAACAATGAAGATGTGTATCATAGGCAAAGAAGCAGCATTTACACAAAATCATATGGCCATTAAAAATAGCAGGGCTTTTTAAAGATGGAAAATTTCTGGAAATCTGAACCCATGGAAAAAGAACCATGCTTATGGCTTTATAAACCTTTTAAGATGTACATGTATGTTATTATCATAATTAAAAATTCTTAAGTGCAGGGCTTTAGTACTTGATATTCAGGAACATGCAGCCAGATTTTTCAGATATGGCAAATAGTAGCAAAGTTATCCAGCTGCAGCAATGTAACTCTTCATCTTCTCTTACTCTACATTTATTACATTCAGTTGGGATACTGCAAAATTGTCAGGGAAAAGTCACTTGTAGGAATACACTGCATCAGCTAATACACATTGACTTCTCTGAGTCCTGCTCTCTATAGCTTTGCCCTTTCTAATGAATGAAAGTGCCAGCTGAGAAGATCACAACTTCCAAGGGCTACTATTTGGACAATTCAAATTATCTGAATGAACGCCATCTGGAAAGAAATGTGAGTGCACTAGTAGTTATCAACTTGCATGGGAGAACACGCCCTACTAGAAAGTAAAAAGATATTCCATTCATTCAGATCACATTTATTTTAGGTAGGTGTGATCACACAGACATTTGGACCAGCCTTGTCTGAAAGCTGACATCAAGTATAGTGAGGAATGTACACAGACAGTGTTTAACATATAATTTGAACACATGGTAGTGAAACTATATACTGACAGATGCTGCTTCTGACCTGCTCATTTGAAAGGCTAGAGACCATTTTTGGGCTACTCACTCTATAAAATGGTAAGACTAAATTTAAGTTCAAGGGGCCCAAAGCTACCTATTCCATATTTGTTTAGAGAATCAATGAACCACAAGCATTTTAAGGAGCAAATCTTGTAAACATTACTTTTTTGAACGAGCTCTCTTCGACTACCCCCTACCAGTATAGACACTGGCTGAGAGGATGGATGGATTCACAGGACTTTTCCAAGCCATCCTATGAGGCACTAATTTAGTGTAGGTGTGTGTGTGTATGAGAGAGAGAGAGAGAGAGAGAGATATGCATATTCAATATTTGATTTGTCTGAAAAATCATACAGTGTAAACCCCCCCCCCCCATATCTGTGGGATTCATCAGAATTAATCTCTCTCACAGGAAGCCCTAATATATATATGTGTGTCATTATTATTACCACCACCATCCCTACTATCTCCCTGTTTGAACAGTCATTGGTTGAAACTTCCCATTATACAAAGCCAAGCTAAGCTTTGATCATTCAGGGTCTAGCTAGCTTCTGCCTCCCTTATATTACTAACCTTTAACAAGATTTGCTTCTTTAAGTGGGCCATCCTTAAAAGACCTTACTGTGAGAAGTGATATTTATTCTGTTGATGCAGAAAAGCAAAGGGTTTTTTTTTTTTTTTGTATATGCTATGCAAAGTGACATTTTAAATAATGCTAATGGGGAGGGGGGTATAAAACTGAACACCCACTTAAACTGTGCACAGGGTGTTTATTGTCTTTATCTAAGGATACAAAGAGACTGCTTTTGGTTCAGGGTGAATTAATAGCTTAAGTCATGACCTGGCTGGTAATGAAGAAAGTGGAGAAAAAGTCAGGGTCAACAGATTCAATTTCCATCCCCATTGTATCTAGAAAGTGCCAGCTGTCTGTTAAATTGCTTGCCTTTTAAAAAAAAGTGAAACCTCATCTGTTTTAATTGCCAGCTATATAGATAGAATATTGATCCTGAAATATTTTATACTGGTTATAGAATGTAGAATAGCTTCAGTTAACATACTTCTTTTTGTCACTGCAAATTTATGTTGCTGCTCAGTTAGACAGTATATGATCAGGAAAGGACTCTAGATCAATGCTGCAGCTTAATCAAACTCCAATATCTTGAAAGATGTTGCATTCTAAAGCAATGGTGCTGTCTAAAGCTGTTACCCATGCATAAATTTGGAGAATGGGCTTCCCAGCCTTCAGTACAAAGCTCAAAATTTAACACACGCTTTCAAGTGCTTGGCTGGAACAAAACAGGCTTCAACAGGGTGCAATGCTTTGCAGAACAGACAACTCAAGATGTAATCCTGTGATACCACAAATGTGTCAAGTGATTAAAAAAAAAACATTCTCCTCTGGGGTCTTCAATGAAGTTTCAACCTTAGGGCCTTATCACATAGAGGCACTTACCACTGCCCAAATGTTGCCAAAACGTACCAGAAGCATGTAGGTGGGATCGCTGGTTGCACTTCTGAAACGTCACTGAAGCACTCCTGCTCTTCTCCCATGGACGAATCATTTGTGGAGAAGCCATTTATCTAATAATGGGATCTTCCGTTATGCAAAAAATGGCTTCTTTGCAAATGATTCATCCACGGAAGAACAGTGAAATGCCTCGATGATGTTTCAGAAGCATGACCAGCGATCCCATCTATGTACTTCTGGAACATTTGGGCAACGTTTGGGTAGTGGTAAGTGCTTTGTGTGATAAGGTCCTTAGTGGGAGGAAGAGCCAAAGGCAGATCCCAGGATAGGTTTAAAAACGTATGGTTTCTGGGTGTTCATAGTCTCATTAATATAGTTAACAAGTAGAGGCTTAACTAATGCATACAATCTTGATATTCATATGCAGTCAAAAGGCACATTAGGGAATAGGGAGTTAGCCTGTGCTGGATGGAGTTACACTACCCCTGAAGACTCAGGTCCACAACTTGGGTATGCTCTTGGAGTATGCTCAGTTTTGAGCCTGGAAGCTCAGGTTTCAGTAGTGGCCAGTAGTGCATTTGCAAAGTTAAAATTGTGCTCCAGCTGTACCCATTTCTTGAGATGTCAGATCTGGCCTTGCAAACACTTGCCTTGTTACACCCCAGTTGGATTACTGTAATGTACTCTATGTGGGGCTGCCTTTGAAGATTGTTCAGAAACTTCAATTGGTCCAAAGGGCCACACTCAAATTGCTAACCTGGGCTGGTTACAGGGAATACACAACTTCTTTGATGCAACATCTTCACTGGCTGTCAATGCATTTCTGGGCACAATTCAAAGTGCTGGATTTGACTTATAAAGTCATATACAGCTCAGGTCTGGTTATCTGAAGGACTATATTCTCTCTTACAAACCAGTTTGTGCTTCGAGATCTGCTGGGGAGGCTCTTCTTTCTGCCTCGCAATGCTCACATGCAGTGACGTAAACTCAAGACAATTGACTTGCACTCAAGTCAGACTCAAATCACTTTAATGACTCAACTTGTACTCATCTTGGCAATAAATTATGCACTGTTTCAAGTCATGACTTTTATATTTTAAAAACTAATTCAGTTCTTGAAAAAGCAATGAACATGTTTCCAGATAAATGTGCTTAAGATTGGATGGCAAGGATACAATCCAGATTCCATTAAACAATGACAAAACTTGTACTTAATGCTCTTGTATAAGATTGTTATTATTTTCCTTGGCAATTCCTGGTCATCTGTCAGTTGTATCACACACAAAAGTTCAGTCAGTGAAGAGCTTATAATTGCATCTACATGCTGCTTGTCTAGCCCTGCCTACATAGCTTTGTCTAGCCCTCTAAAAGGAGTTGGCAATCCTGCACTTGAGTAGCTCTGAGCATCAATCCCTAAGTACATGCAAACTGATGTGCATCCAACCTGTACAATCTGAGCAAATCCCAACTCTCACAATTATACTCCCATAGTACGGAGCCAAGGTGTGTGGGTGTGGTGTTGGCAGACAGCTATATGTCAGCAAACTGTGTCTTCTAAACCAGGCAAATATTTACATTCTATAAATCAGAATATAATTAAGATAAACACAGACAGAACCCAATCTACAGTCCACAAACCACTTTACAATCTTAAATACTGATGAAATAATTGAAAAGACTCCAGAATAATTTGAAGATAGCTGCACAGGATTTTTAAAAAACCCTTAGTGGTTAAGATGTTGGCTCTATTGATTGTAAGATCAGCAGGTTGGTAGTTCGAGGCCCAGGTTCCACATGATAGGGTGAGCGCCCAACACTAGTCCCAGCTAGCTAACCTAGCAGTTGAAAAGCATGCAAATACAAGTAGATAAATAGGTACCATTCCAGTAGGAAGGTAAACAGCATTCTGTGCAATCATGCTGGCCACATGATCACAAAGTAGTCTCTGACAACACTGACTCTTCAGCTTAGTAACGGAGATGAGCACTGCCCCTTTAGGTTGGACATGACTTGACAACCTTATCAATGGGGAATACTTTTATCTTTACTTTTAATTTCACTTGAGTTGTTGGGTTCACAAGTTCTTAAAATCTGTGTATAGAAAGCATCTTGTGTATAAATTAATATTATCAAGGCAGTCTGTAGGATAAAGATGCAATCTACAGAAAATTTTCTGTCAAGTGAGAGAATCTCCAAGTGTTGCTGGACTGCAGCTGCCAGCATTCCTCACCATTGCCTATGCTAGTTAGGTTGCTGGTTATTGCACTCCAACAACATTTGGAGGGCTTCATGATTTCAACCCTGTTACCAAAGACTGGCAATATGTTCTTACTACTTAAATCCAATTGTTAGCCTCAACAGGAGTAAACCTATTTAATCAACAGGGTTTGGCTCTACATGAGATTCCAATTGATTTAATGTGTCTTCTCCAGTTGGGGCTAACTACAGTGGTCCCCCGGGTTACGAAGGTAATCCGTTCCGGATTACCTTTTGTAACCCGGAAGCTTTCGTTTCCCGGGGGAACACTTTAATCAACGGACCGTGCGGCCATTTAAAGGGGCCGCGCGGCTTTTTTCATTTCGTATCCCGGGGGATACGAAGCCGGTCCGCCGCCTTTCGGATCCTGGGGTTTTCGTAACCCGGGGGATTCGTAAGGCGGGGGACCACTGTAGTTCTAAGTCTGTGGACAGATTAAAATTTTACCCTCAGGTAGCTGTCATCATTCTCCATGCTGTAATAGAGATAAGATGCTATTATAACTTAGCAAAATCTCTTTTATGGTACATTAAGTATCTAGAATAAAGTTGTAAATATCTAAGCACTCATCTCTTGGCACAGTAACTAAAGGCAAGAGATAATACATGCAGCTATAGGGCATGATGTGGCACCAGACTGAGTTTTGCTACAAGGTATGTACTCAACAGGGAGCAGTTGCCAACTATGGCTTTTTGAAGAGTTTCCAAACAAGTGTCTGTCTCATCCATTACATTTCGAGATGTCTACTTTTTAAAAAAATCACACATGTACACATAAAACTGTAATTGTGAAGCAGCGCAAAACCACTTCATATTACTGAAAATATTCTAGTGTTCTATTAACATAGCTGTACATTATAATGGAAACTCTTCCCCAATCTGTTGATTGGGGAATCCTCCATAACATCTTTTATCATGTGGCCCCTGAAACTGAATGTATGTTTCAGAGAGAAAGTGATTTTGAGAAGGGGTGGGGGTTTTGTGAGAGCTTACAGACATGGGAAAGGTACTTTATATTGTATTTCCCACCAATTCTCTCCTGGACATTCTCTTCCAAACCCAAGAATATTTACATCTGGAAGCAATGTCATTTGTATTCACAAACTAACATACAAAATCTACATGGCTAGCACTTTAGACAATATCATTTGGAGTTTGGAGTGTTTGTTATTGTCTTTTCTCAGTCACTTTACAGTCCATCAAAAACAGCTGGATGGCCCAAGGCTAAACAGAGTGACCTTTTGTGATGTGGTCTTTTTAAGATACCACTTATCAGGCATAACCTAAACCTACTGGCAAGCTTCAGTTCTCTCCACTGATGGAAATTCTGTCATATTAATCCTGAATACAAACCTATAAGTTTGGGCTGCATATAAATAGCAAATGACCATGGTGCTTTTAGTCAGACAAGGAAACTGGAATGAATAGGAAACAAAATTAGGAAACAAAATTGAAGTAGTGCTTCACAATTTATATTTTATATCTTGCTAAGAGATTACCACTAGGAGGTAATTTTGACAGGCCATGAATAAAACTGGGAGAATAATGACTTTCTTTTTAGTAAAGCAGATTTCTACATCTCGTCATGCTTACAGAAGAAATGTTGACAGTTTGATGACAGTCTAACATTGCCAATGAATCAAAAGACATAGTAAATAAAACTATATATTATTTCAATATAAATTTCATCACACACTGGTATGTGTAAAGCAACTGGGATTCCTTCACTCTTCTTCTTGCCATTATTTCGTGCTTACATGCACACATCAGGCTTGAGTCTTTTTCTACATATATTATGTGAAATATGGAGTCTTCATTCCTCCTACCAAATCTTTTAAAGTTAGCAGTGGCTGCTAGCTACCAGTTCTTTACAATCTAAGTACTTGCAAGAGAACTAAATCTAGCAATCTCTATCTGACTGACAGGAGTGGAAGTGCACAGAGATAATCACACATGTCCCCATCAGATCTATACTTTGAATCCCAGAATAGCCCCTTCACCTGTGCAGCATAGTGTAAAATCTATTTCACAGAAGCAGAAACTTACTGGTTAGGAGTAATCATGGGAACATTTCATGTGGGCTAAGAATAAATGGATGTATGTGGTACATTATTTATGCTTTTGTATGGTTGCTACCTGCCATGACCTAAATAAATAGAGAAGTTTGAAAACAGACATGAATAAAATATAAAGAGGTCTGAGACTCCACTTAAACTTTGTAAATTTCAAGGAATTCATACTGCAAGTCTCTACTGAAGGTAAGACATTGGGGAGGTATAGCAGTGGGCCAGCTCCAACCTGTAAGCCTAATCCAGCCCACAGAAAGTCTAGGGGATGCCCTTTTTTAAAGGTCCCATTGCTTCCTAAAGCTCCATCCCCAGGACTGAGGGAGATTCCTCTATGCCTTGTTTACCTTCAAACTGGCAAAGCAATCCAGTGTCCATGGAAATCCTGCTCTAATCTCCATTCACTGATAAAAGAGAATAGTGGGCTTTCCCCCATCATTCCCATGTTCCTCATAGGAGAATGGAACCACACATAACAGGGACATTCTCTCTATAGAAAAATGGGTAAATGGCAGAAGGGCAAGACCAACTGATGTCAAAGAACTGGGTGGAGCAATGTGCACAGCCCTGCTATTGTGATGCTAACTGGTTTGCTGGCCCCAGGAGAGCAATCTGGCCTCCTCACTGGGGGGTAATGTTTTTCCACCCTTCAGATACAGAATTGAGCAGAAGCCCTGCTGCATCAGATTAACACAAAAAACTCCACCACTATGAAAAATCTTCCAGTGGAACATCCCGAATAGACAAGAAGATTTCTTAGAGGAATATTCCATTGGTTGTAGCTAACACACAAGATAAGCACCCTTATCTCATGACCTTTTAGTTCGAAGTGATGGCGTCACTGATTGCAGCTCCAGATTCAGTGCAAATAATTTCCCTTCCATTAACTTCAAGTCTTTAACTATGCCATGCTTTGCTGCTTCTTTGTTGTCAGGTCTGGTGGATTAGGACCTCTTTCATACATCCTAGCATGAGTGGCACTATTTGGCATAGATTTTAGGGCCCCAAGCCACTTGGTTCCCAACCTAATGATGGCTCACCCTGGAATTGTTACAGATGGCTTCAGGAAGGAACTTTGAATGAGGCAAGAAAGTGGAAATCAGGAATACCACTCTTTATGCTTCCACAGATACTTTACATTGCAGGGTAAGGAATCAGGGGTTCTCCAGATGGTTGGCACTACAACTTCCATAATGCCTAACCATTGGTTATAATAGCTAATTTTATAGGAATTGTAGTCCAAAAGACCTGGAAAGCACCCATGTTGACCTACTGGGGTAGGTAATTTATGGGCAGAGATAAGGAGAAGAAAGGACAATGCATCCTCCCTGGATACTACCACACAAGACCAACTTGTCAGGCAAAATAGTGGGATCTATATGGATTTGGTTACTAGGAGGAAGGAGGGACTGGGTTAAAAGGGCTGTTTGGCCCATGCAAGGGCCAGAAAATTGGTCCGTGTAGTGGTCATCCTAATTGGCTCAGGCATGCTTGTGTTGAACAGGGGTAGGAAACTTCTAGAGGCTACATCTGCTCATGAGATGTTGGAGAGCTGTGCAATCACCCAGCACCTGCCACCTAATTTTCTTTCTTTCCTTCCAGTCAATCAAATCCTTTATACAGTGCAATTGGCCATACCACTCAATTTCACATGAACTTTTTGAGGCCTGCATTTTCCCAAACAGGACGTGATCAACACGGTGGTAATGAGCATGTCTGGCTGCTTGGAATCAAATGGCAACAGGGGAAGGTGAAACAAGGGCTTCAGAGAGGGGCCACAGGCCTCAAACAGTCCACCATCTACACTCTGCCTACCCCTGGTGGTATAGAGCATCCTACTTTTCCAAGTATATCATGGATACTTTCCAACATATCATGGGTATATCATGGATTTGAAATGGGAGTTCTCTACATTTAAAACAAGAGCCACTCCAGTTGTCTGAAGCTACTGTGATAATTTCTGTTCTTTTGATATCTCTAACTGGAGTTGACAGGGCTGGGCGTAAAATACAGGTGTGCCATGAAATATTTGATTCCTGACTGCTGATGTGGCTGGGTAGGACAGCAGTTGCCAGTGGTTCCTCTGCATCGGGGTAATAAATTCATGCTGAGCTTTACTGGAGCTAGTTCTGATTTTACAGCAGAAACAGATTTCTCTTTTGCAGAAGCTATCCAAAGTGCTGAATCTTATTTCCATCATGATTTCAGCACCATAGACAGCTCCCATTAAACATTTCAGTAAAGCTCCTCTTGGATTTGTTGCTCTGAAGCAATGGAGACAGGAGCCACCATTGATCAGAGTTAGCTACAGGACCCACCACTGTAGTTAGCTACAGAGTTACAGGGGAGTCCCCAGAGCAATCTCTCCCTTTTGCCCTGCCTTTATGTGGAGTTTATCTCATCCCTTGGCCTTGCATTTCTGCCTTGTTGGGCTTATTTCTGTCTTATCCTTCGAAACGTCATGCCCTAGGGAATGACATATTTAGAGATATTCTGTTGTTTTTGTTGTGTGCCTTCAAGCCATTTCTGACTTATGACAACCCTAAGGGGTTTTTAGAGGCTGAGAGGGTATGATGTGCCCAAGGTCACCCAATCAGTTTTCGTGGCTCTGGAGGGATTTGAAACCTTGTTTCCAGGGCCATAGTCTAATGCTCAAACCACTATGCCACACTTGCTCCTGTGTATATTTGCTGCTGCCAGTGTATGCCCATAACTGCTCTTGTTCTTGTCCTGACTCTTTTCTTTGTCTGCTTGGCAATAAAATAAAATAAATATTCCCTGTGTGAATCATGGATGCTTCTCGGGGAGACAGAGGAGTGTGCCTTCTGCAAGTGTCCTATCCAGGATGCAGGATGTGTTGTCTGGATTTTTCCTTCCTTCTCTTTGACTATGCATGTATTATGCTTATAAATCAGTATGTGAGAGGAACTGTGGTTTCAGCACACTGCCATGGATGTGATGGTAGTTGAGTGGTGCCTGAGGACTGGCACCAGTATAGTTGCTGGTAGCTTTGCCACTGGGGCTGAAGCAGAAAGGATGCCGGTGCTATTTTTGGGTATTGTATGAGTGGTGATACAGTGTGTGTGTGTGTGCGTGCGTGCATGCATGCACTGGTGGAGGACATCTTATTAGATACTGGCTTGCTCAGTGTATAAGTGGCATATGTGCATTGCTGTTGGCATAGCCCCTCACTGTTGGGCTGTAGGAATGTTTCCAGGAATATTGTGGATCAGTTGTTTTCATGCCATCTTTTTACTACACTGGACACAGAAGCCCTTCTCTTGGTGTAACAGAGGTGGTCCACCAGTACAAGAGTCTGGTTTTATACCACTCAACTCAAAGGGGCTTACATTTGAGAAGGCATGAAAGGACAAGGTTTTGGAATAGATCAGAGACTATTGCTTTTTGCACACCAGCAAAAAAGCATCAGCCCTTTGCATATTTGTGTAGGACATGGAAGCAATATCATTGCTTTTAACAAGAACTGCTTTTATGGTTCTGCATATGATTAACTCCTTGGCAGATCACAGTTTCAGACAGTGGTGCATATTATGAATTCCAGTTTCGTCTGGCCCTGCTCGGATTTTGTTGTGTGGTGGTAGTCATCCTTTGGCTGTAAAAAAGCCTTTTGTATTCCAAAAGCTCTTCCTGCCATTTTGGCTCTTGCGTGACCTTTTTTAAAAACTGCAGTTGCTATTATTTATTCACAAGTAACATGCACTTTCAATTCATCTTTGTTGCTTCTCTTCTTTTCCCACCCTTTCAGGCTTCTTATTGAACAACTCAAATGCTTTATTTAAAGGCTTCCTGGTTCTTCATTACTAATCCATTAGAACAAAAACTAGGGCATCAGAAAGCAGCATCTGCCTGTGGGCAAGTCCAAGCGTATCACAGTAAGTAACACTTGCATCAGAACAGTAATGTAGAGGAAAGATGAAATTGTTAACCTGCAACACTAATATTGTCTGCTTCTGTTCAAATGGTCATTGGCACCTTTCCTGGAGACAGGAAGTGACAACTGGGATTCTCTTTTATTTCTGAAACAATTCAGTCTAGTAATTTAGGTAGAATTCGTAGCCATGTTAGTCTGGAGAATCAGAGTGCAAAGGGATCTTGCAGCAGTTAGTCTCAAAGGTACTAGTAATTTAGGTATTTTTCTCTGATCTGGTTGATATAAGCATAAAGAGAACCAGTGTAGTATAGTGGTTTGAACATTGGACTACTGTTCTGGAGATCAAGATTCAAATCCCCACTTGGCCATTAAAACCCACTAGTGATGCATCCACATTGGGGAAATAATCCAGTATGACACCACTTTAACTGCCCTGGCTCAATGCTATGGAATTCTGGGAATTTTAGTTTGTGGTGGCACCACTACTCTCTAACAGAGAAGGCTAAAAACTACAATTCCCAGAATTCCATAACATTGAGCCATGGGCAGTTAAAGTGAGGTCAAACTGGATTATATTTGCAATTGGGATGCAGCCTGGGTGACCTTAGGCAAGTCATTTCTCTCAGCCTCACAGGAAGACAAAGGTAAACCTCTGAACAAATTTTGCTAAGAAAATCCCATGATAGTGTCACCTTAGGGCTGCCATAAGTTTAAAACTACAGCATTTGAAGGAACACAACCATTATTTTCTTCAATTTGCACACTATACTTCTGTTGATAGTCTAGAATTGCATTTGCTTTTTGGGCTCTGCAGCACACTGTTGTTGTTGTTGTTGTTGTTGTTGTTGTTGTTGAGTCACCTTAGGGTTGCCATAAGTAAAAGATGACTTGAAGGTACACAACATCATCAACAACAAGAATAAATATAAACTCACATGTCCCTCAACTATCTGGTTATTTGGTTATCACTGTTACATAGGACCTTATCACACCAGACCAATTCAGATTGAATCTGAAGTGACATTGGAACTGATTTCTGTGAATTCGGTTGTTACTGAATTCACTGAATTCTTAGGTGACTTAGGATTGGCTTTGGATTGGCTTTGGAATGGCTTCATAGTAACAACATTCATGTGTGATAATTCAATGCGCATTCATGGGAATTCACTTGGATGGATGCGGAGTGACTCTGGATTGGGGCTGCAAAAACCCTCGGATCATAAGGGCCATAGTGATAACCTGGAGAGTGATCTACCTTACAGGATTGCTGTGAAAGTGTTTAGGGGAAAGGCATTGTAAAAGAATGTGAAGAAGAAAAGAAATAATATAATGATTGCAGTTCAAAAGAAACATGTAGGATTTTGCAAAGAAGTATAGCTAAGCCCTTAAGGGGAACGTCTGGGTGGAGAACATTCTAGCTGACTGGCCTCCCTCCAGCACCATAAATCTGACTGAATGGATATGAACAGAGCAGGCAGTGACAAGACTGGCAGTACGCAAGGGACTAGAAGTGATTGGGAAAAGGTGTGAATGCACTACAAACCAGATTGGTGAGTCAGCAATGACAAAACTGAATGTAAACTATAAGCTTCTCTGCAAACTGCTTCTTCACTTGCACATCATTCTTTCACAAAATTTTAGCAGGATTCTAGGTTTCTGATCCTTTTAGTGCCCGACTCAAATAATCCAATGTAAGACAATACAAATATTTCAGAGTAAACAGTGTATAAAGGGCAATAAAGTCCAGATCATATTGAATGAAACTAAAAACTCTCCAAGAAAACACTATGGTATGTTTGCCTTAGGGTCACTGTAAGTCAAAAATGCCTTGAAGGTGGGTCCAGATGATATGAACTCTGCTGAGGAGCCTCAGTTTGTCATCTTTAAATTAGGAATGGTGATGGTGATGGTGGTAGTGATGGTGGTTGGTGATAATGATGAAGAAGATGGCCATCTCAGGTTGCAGGTGTTGAGAGTAATAACATTTCCAATCTGTGAGGCTCATATTATAGAAATGCAAATACAGCATGAGAATGTGTGGTGTTCTTACAGTCACAGACTGTACAATCACAGACAGACACTAAACAAGTGGTGTTTAGCATCTTCCAGAATTGGACCATAAGTGGTTATTTTGCATGAGAATGAAACTGCTCAAACAGGGCTATTAGCAGAACTGTACAATACCAACAACCAACAACAACAGCAACAACAAAGAAGCTTATGAGAGACAGTTAATAGGAAATCTGTGCTTGTAGTATGCCATTGTCTCCAAAGTGCCCACAGAAGATTTGTAGTCACCCCTATAATTAAATGAAGTGGCTGGCAAACAGAATGCCTGGAGAGATTATGCAGCCACATCTGTGCTGGGGTTGTTGGGGGAGGAGGATTCAAATCAGGGCTCCCAGAGGAGAAAACTGCAGGGGATATCAGGAGGGGATGACTGTAAACCTTCCTGACAAGCCAGGAAAAAGAAAATGAAGTGAGGCAGGGTTAGTTTATGGGGAAACAGAGAGAGGTGGGTTTTTTTTTTTTTGTTTTTTTTTTTTTTGGATCCAGCTAGATTCACCATGCAAAAAAGTATTGCTCCTCATGAGTGAACTTGCCTCCCTTATTACCAGGATTTTAATGCAAACTTCCCCCATTGAATTCTTGTGACTATTGTTAATAATTTTATGTTGTGTGCCTTCAAGTTGTTTCCAACTTATGATGACCCTATAATGGGGTTTTCTTGGCAAAGTTTGCCCAATGGAGGTTTGCCATTACTTTCCCCTGAGAGAGTATGACTTGCTCAAGGTTGCCCAGTGGGTATCATGCCAAGTTGGGAAATGAACCCTGGTCTCCAGAGTCGTAGCCCAACACCCAAACCACTATGTCATGCTGGCTCAGTGTTAAAAATAATGGTTAATTTTTGGCATCCCGTTTTACTTTAATCCCACCCCCCACAATGAGGTATCTATCTATCTATCTATCTATCTATCTATCTATCTGCCTGAGATTTGAATGTTATACTCCATGCATCTGAAGAAGCAGGCTCTAATTTAAAAACCCTTATGTGAAAAATGAATCAGTTAGTTGTAAAGGTGCCACAGGACACTTTTTGCATCAGTTCTGTGATGCTGGAAGAAACTGAGATGGCAACCCCTCTGGAAAATTGCTCCAAGGAAGCCAGTAACAGGTTGTGATGCGATATAATCCTAGACTGCCACTTTCAGGGCTTGTGATCGACTCTGTGTCTAAACTGATTACTGAGTTCACCACCGCCTGTCACGGTTATACAAACAGAAGGCAATTCCTTGACAGGAATAGCAAAGCCAGGCGGGGGTTTCACTAGAAAGTTTCCATGCTCCTAGCAATGGAGGCAAAGCAATTCAATCTTCCGTACCAGGAGGAAAGACACACATAGAGCATAATAAATAAATAGGTCTCAGTGTCAAGTGGATTTAGCTTTCCTGTCAGAGGAAATACTGAGGTGGGCAAACAGATTTTGAAAGAGCCCATTTTCTCAATGATGGAGCTGTCAACTAAAGATGTGCAGTCAGACTTGGAAGTCCTTTCTTCCCATTGCTTCTTGTCCTGGGTGGCTTAAAAAATCAGCAGAAGTTTGTTTGTGTGTGTGTTTTCCTCTAAGTGGGGCCTTATTGGAGGCTGCACAGCTGTAAAGGAAGGATGCTGCAAGCCTCATAACAAATACTGGAAAATACACAGAGCCATAGGAGCAGATTGCTCAGAGAAAGAAAAAGGAAAGCAACATTCATTGATGGCATCTTGTAACACCTTTAAGGCAAACTGAAAAAAAGAAGCTGAGAGCATGAGCTTTAGTAGATCTTAGACTAGTTCTCTGATGCATGTGGTGGATCATGGGGTTTTCTTGGCATGACAGACAGATGACAGATGAGCTTTTGTAGACTTGAGCCTACTTTCTCAGATGAATGTGGTGGAGTGGAGAGTCCAGAGACAGACCATAGGGAGTTTTCATAGACTTGAGCCTACTTCTACTTTTTAGACTTGAGTTTGCTTCCTCAGATGCATGGGATGGAGAGGACCTATAGGTCTGTCTCTGGCCTCTCCACTCCAAACAGAAAGTAGTCTCAAGTCTACAAAATCTCATGCTCTTAGTTTCTTCCTTTCAGTTAGCCACAAAGGTGCTACAAGATCCCTTTGCATACTGCTTTTCCAAACTAAAAGGGTTATCTCTTTGAATTCATTGCTGAGAAGTTGCAAAGTAAGTTATTCTTGGGGGGGGGGGGGGGGAGGAATCAAGAGGACCAGACTGTGGAGTTTGCAACCTTGCCTTCTGAAACCCTCCCTACTATATCTCCCAGCTCCAGGGTGACCAGAAGTCCTTTTCTTCCAGGACCTGTCCTACATTTCAACCATCTGTCCAGGAGGAATTTCAAAACTGTCCTCCATTTAGAGCAGGACTAAGAAGCATGAACTGACATTTACATTCATAATATGAATATTATTGTTAATAGTAATAATCTTTAATTGTTTCTTTTAAAAAATCTTTTTGTTTTACTTCTGTCTTTTTAAATGATTCTATTTTTTAAAAAAATTGTAACCTGCTCCCACTGTGGCAGAAAGGTAGGATATAAATCCTTGAAAGAAATGAAATAAAAATACCATATATACACATGTATATGCCTAGAAATGTAGGTCAAAAATTTTTACCCAAAAACCTGAGTCAACTAATCTACAGGTCAATGTAAGTACTCTATCTTAGCTCTTATTTTTAAAAAAGGAATGATCCCCTGGTGAAAGGCAAGAATATAATATGTCCTGGAAGGACTACTCCCTCCATCCACTACCCACTCTCTAATAATAATAATAATAATAATAATTGTATTTATAACCCGCTTTGACCCAAAGGATCGAAGTGGTTTACAACCATAAAACAAGACAATGACAATTATTAAACCAACGTAAGTAAAAATCACATCATCCATCCATCTATCCTGAAGAGTGAGCGCGAACAGTTATGCCTGCTGGAGTTTTCTTTGGCATTGTTTTCTTTTCTTTCGACCCTTTGCTATATGCTCCTATAAGTTTTACCAACGACTTAACCGCGGGTCTTATAAAAAATCAATTCTGGCCCCAAAAGTGCCCTCCACTTATACTTATAGGTAAGTGAATAGGAAGTGTTGTGAGCTTTCCTTGGCTCCTGTCCTCCATGGCTTCCTGAATGTCCTGGTCCCCCTGGAGCTCTTGTTTGGTCAGGTCCTCCACGGTCCCTGGAGATCGTCCTACATTCTGCAGTGCCTGTCCCTCCTTGGCAGGGAGGACATCTGCTCACCCCCAGAAGTCCCCATCTCTCCCTCCCTCCCTTTCTCCCTCCAGCCCACTTTGCTTACCAGCTCCTGCTTCAAGCGGCGCAGGTAGTGGTCCATGGGCTTCTTCTCCATCCTGAGCCCCTCCCTCCAAGGCCACCTGAAGAGTGGAGCTGCCCCAGAGCCCCTCTGCCTTCCACCCTGCAGCTCAGCCCAAGGCAGGAGGGGGCTTCTCTCCCAGCGGCAGCTGATCCCCCTGAGAAGCCCAAGGGGCCAAGGGCATGCCAAGACCTTGCCCCAAGGAAGGAGGCACAGGGGGACAAGCAGAAGAGAGAGGGAAGGAGGAGAAGAGGCTGGAAGAGGTGGGAAAGGGGCTTCCTCCACAAAGCAGGAGGGGGTTTGGCCAGAGGATCGCGCAGCAGGGCTTTGCAAACTCTCACTTGCAGAGAAGAAGAGCGATGATCATGATAGGGCTGGAGAGAAAGAGGAGGAAGAAGAGAGCATGCAAGCCAGGCTGGCAGAGGAAAAGGAGGAGGGGAAGAGAGACTTCTTCACCAGGGGTTTCTTTTGCACCGGTAAGAAGAAGATCCCGCCCTCCCTGGGGTGGGACTAGTAGTTTTCCAAAGGCAGAGAGGAAAGGAAAGCCCCCCAGTCTTCCCCTCTTCTGAATATCTCTGCCTGGATCAGAAGCTCCCAGCATGTGGAGGTTGTGGTTGTGAGTTATGGGGAGCTATTAAGACAAAGGACAGTCCTCCTTGCCCCTAGGGAAAAGTATACTTGCCCATAGGGAATCATAGGAGAATATTTTCCCATAGGGAATCATTAACGAATACTTGCCCATAAGGAGACACTGGAGAGTACTCTTATAGAGAAGGATAGCATACTTGCCCATAGGGAAACATTGGAGAATATTCTCATCCAGAATGATAGGATACTTGCCCAGAAGGAAAACATACACAGGGAGACACTGGAGAATACTTGCCCATATGGAGACCCTAAGGAGAACCTATCCTGGGATTTTCTTGGCAGGGTTTCTTGAGAGGGGGTTTGCCATTGCCATCCTCCAAGGCTGAGAGAGTGTGACTTGTACAGTGAGTTTCCATGGCCAAGTAGGGGTTCAAATCCTGTTCCCCATAGTCCAATGCTCCAACTTCTACACCATGCTATCTCTCATGTTTAATAGGAATAGTGATCAAAATCAGTGTTATTGCATCTTTTTGTTGTTGTTGTTGTTGTTGTCATGTGCCTCCAATCATTTCCAGCTTATGGTGACCCTAAGGCAAACCTATCCTGGGGTTTGCTTGGCAAGATTTGTTCAGAGGAGGTTTGCCATTGTCTTCCCCTGAGGCTGAGAGAGTGTGACTTGTCCAGGGTTACCCAGTGGGTTTCATGGCTGAGCAGGGAACTGAGCCCTGGTCTCCGGAGTAGTAGTCCAACACTCAAATCACTACACTGTGCTGTCTGTCTGATTAACATGTTATTGCATGTTTTTAAAAAGATTGTTTTGTACTCACTACAGGATGAGAAGTGACTCAGATGTGGAACTGCACTGCCTGCTTTACATCATACAGAGCCTTAGTGAACAGAAGGGCAGCAAAAGTATGCATCAAATCAAGGGGTAACCTGCAGGTGCATCTGCACTGTAGAAATAATGTCATTCGTCATCACTTTAACTGTCATGGCTCCATGGTAGTTGGATTTTAATTGAGTGACTGAGTCCAAAGAGTCCTCCCCAATGGTTTGTCTTCATTCAAGGGACTAGTGGGGTGCCTCTGGGTTATGTCCTGGCCTCTGTGTTGTTCAGCATCTTTATAAAAACATACTTTATAAAAGTATAGAAAACATACTTTAAAATACATTATCAAATTTGCAGATGAGACCAAATGGGGATGGGGGATAACTAATACTTCAGAGGACAGGATCAACTGACCTAGACAGATTGATTTGGCTGGGTCAAAACTAGTAATATGAATATCCACAGGGATAAACACTACATTTAGTTTTCTACTAAAAATGAAATACACAGCTATAGGAGATACAGGTATATAAAATACACAGAAATAATGAGACTGCCATCAGGACATGTGAAAGGGATATAGCGATCTTAGTTGACCACTAGTAAACAGTGGCATGTACACTGAGGGCACAATATAAATAAATGATAATAATAACAACAAAAGTGTGGTGTGGCAGTCCAAAAAGCAAATGCAACGTGAGACCAACAAGAGTATAGTGTACAGACTGAGGAAAATAATGGTGCCTCTTCAAGTTGTTTTCAACTTATGACAACCCTATTGTGACCCTCCCACCTTTTCTTGGTAAGATTTATTTAGATGGGGTTGCCTTTGCCTTTCCCTGAGGCTGAGAGAGTGTGGCTTGCCCAAGGTCACTCAGTGGGTTTTCTTGCTGAGCGATGATTCAAAACCATGGCATTTGAAACCTAGTCCAGTGCTCAAACAACTACACCACACTGGCTAATAGTAACACTGTATTCTGCTTGGATCAGACTTCACCTGAAATACCATGGACATTTCAAGAAGGAAATTGACATGTTCAGAGGAAGGCAGTCAGGAAAGTAAAGGTCTGGAAAACAAGCCCCTGTGAAGAACAGCAGAGAGATTGTTATTTTTAGTTGGAAAAGAGAAGATTGAGATGTGGTATGACAGCCATCTTTATATAGTTGAAGGATACAGTGCAGAAGATGTCTTTCTAAATACTCTGAAGGCACCAATTCCTGTCCTTCCTTGCAAGCTAAGCAAGGTCAGGCCTGGTTAGTACATAGATGGAAGGCCATCAGGTGCTGTAAGCTACATTTAGAGGAGGGTAATGGCAAACCATCTCTGAATAAATCTTACAGAGAAAACTCTCTGTGGGCTTGCCATTAGTCAGAGAGTCAACTTGAAGGCATGTAAAAACAAGAGTGTAGAAGATGGAGTACACTTTGTTTTCTGTTGGAGAGACTAGGGCATATACCGGTGGATTCAAATTACAAGAAAAGAGATTCCATCTAAATATTAGGAAGAACTTTTTGATCATAAGAGCTCTTCATCAGTGTAACAGACTTCTTGAGCGTAAGAGCTCTTGATCATACTGTAAGTGCAGAGCCTTGGAAAGTGGTTTGATTCCTTTCTTTCAAAGTTGTCAAATAGAGATTAGAAAACCACCTTTCAGAGGTTTCCTGCACAAGTGGGCAGCTAGATTAGTTGACCTTTGGGATCTCTTACACTTTGCAAGAGTTAAAGGTTAAAAGTAAAGTGGTTTACAGTAATTTCACACATTATAACTAAAATATCCCTCCAAGTTGTCTTCATTGTTTTCCACCAGTATGGTGAATAGACATTCTATTGTCCTCTGATACTTGTTGAATGGCACACATATTTGTAATAGCATAACAAAATAATTTTTTTGCAGTATCTTATTGGTTTTTGGTATTTGTACTTAGTGAAATATAGTGCAGCAACACTTTGGTTTCTTCTCCCTGTGGTTTGGTAGTTTCAGTGAAACACAAGTGTATACTTCAAAAACCAAATGTGTGTGTGTGTACTGTGATAGTCCAGTAACACTAATCACTATTACAATTCCTTGAAAAAGTCCTTCACATATATCATTGATATCAGATGTGTAGAGTTCATATGGAGAAATGTAGAAAAGATCATGTGCAGATGGCAAATCTGGAATTATTGTACCATTTCATTGTCTTCTTCAGTCCCGGTTTTCCTTATTAACAAACAAATTCTCTCCATTAAATCAGTACAATACCACATCTCCATGTATTACGTATGCCAAGAAACAAAATTCACATGACTTACCCATAGATCTCAATACAAACAGCTAAAAACTTCTTCCGTTTCAATGCTATTCTTAATACATTTGAGTTTGGTAGATATGTTGTTCATTTTGTTAATATACCAAGAGTTGGGTTGGTATTAATTGCTGCTCTGTTTTTGTGATACTGTAATTGGGGTGGGTGCTGACTTTGTTTGAAGAAAATTTTTAAATCAGTCAATCAGTAAGCAATTTTGGTTTCTTTTTGGAACTCATATGGTATGAAATGCCATGGTCGAATAGTTTTATACAAACTCTTTTTCAGGTTTGCACTAAACAGGTTATTTGGTATATTGTTAAATTTCACTTTGTATTTTTTAATTTTTTAAAAATAATTTTTAATTTTATTTCATTAAAATCAGACATACAAACAAACAATACAAATAATACAGTAAAACAATCCTTCTCATTGATAGTACAATCAATAATATCTTCTTACTTTTATCTTATTTCTATCTCTTATCTTCCCTATCTAGTTACTTAGTTCCCACTACCTTAATATCACTTTATCTTCTTCCTATACTACTAATATTGCTACTTCCTTCTATCTTCTGTTACTTCAATTTTTCATTCTATTTCTTTCATTCTTTCATCCTTTCCCTTTCTTTCCTTCATTCTTTCTTTCGTTCATTCACTCAATCATTCACTTTAAAAAGAATTCCTACTACCAATATTTGTCTCTCTTGTGTCATATTGACTTTCTTAATTCAAACTATCACATCAGATACATCTAATTTGAGGCTATCTATACATTTCCCCATAAATTCACCTTTCTCTTTCTCCTTCTAGAAATTCCATTATTCTTTGCCAGTCAACATTAAAATCCTTTTCTGTTTTGCCTCTTGGTAATTGGGTCAGTTTGTCCATTGTCAGTCCATCATACAATTTTAATATCCAATCTTCTCTGTCCGGTATTTCTTTATCTTTCCATTTCTGTGCAAAACACACTCAAGCAAGAGAAATCATATAAAATACAATTTTCCCACACCTAGTTTCAATTTTTTCATCTAACATACCTAGGAGGAAAGTTTCAGGTTTAAACTGTAATTTTTTTTAAAAATGTTTCTATACTACTGTATTTCCATTCCTGCTGGTCATTATGATAACTTTGAAAACTAAGACCTAATGTTCAGATTTGTTTTTTCCACCTCCCTTCTAAACTTTGTTTCTGTTTGTGCCAGATCTTTTAGCTTCTAAACCTAAGGGCAGAGGCTTCTTAATGATGATGATGGAGAGATTTTGGCTGAAAAGAGAGTTAAAATGGTTTAAATAAATAAATAACAGATCTGCTGAAATTGTGTTTTCTGTGGGAGCCAAGTCTTACACCAAACCTGGTCAACTTTGCATTTGCCTACAATCGTATATCATTGGAGACTTAGGATAGGGCTACCTTTCATTAATAAGTCTTCAGGTATTTGCACAAATAAAAAAGGAAGACACCTACATTCTGCAAGCACATTGACATTAATCTGGATGCTTTTGACATGAACAATTATATTTTGCTCCTTGTGATTTTTAGAAAATCTGATAGTAGGTATTACAAGATGCATAAGGACTATAGGGAAAAGAGTTGGAGTAGAGGCTGAGCCCTGGGCAAAATGACTGACAAAACATGGCTGCCTTTTTATAGATATCTGACTTTACAACTTTCTGCCTTCTTGTTTCTAAGCTCTGCATTTTTGTTCTTAGAAACAAAAATCTGTATATTTAAAAGATGAATGGGTGCATGCATGCATCTCTCTCTCTCTCTCTCCCATTGCTCAATCCTCCATACATGTGATGGATTGGACTCTGTTCCCCAAGTTTATGCCATAATAAAAATCTTAGCTTTTATTGTGGCACAAGAAGACTTCCTTGCTTTATCTGCAATATGAAAACATGAGCAATAGATAACAGGCAACTACCTGTCTGGGAATTGCTCAATCCCCCTCTGCTATCTGTAGCCAAGGTGGTGTGAGCTGGCCCCTGTTGAGATGATGTGAGATGTTACCCAAACTTTCTGAACAGTGTAACCTGTGACAGAGCTTGGGAAAGTTATTTTTTTGGAATAGCAACTCCCAGAATCCTCCTACCAGCCTGGTGAGTAGCAGGTATGGTAACTAATCATGCTTGTTGGGGGAGTCCAGAAGTTTTTGTCCAAAAGAGTATTTTCCCCATGTTTCTGATCCAGAATGGATTACTGTGATAACATTCCTGATTACTCTCCTACCAAGAGACTTTTATTGACTATTTAAACTCATAGAAATTGCACTGGGAATTGTCCTTTTCATTTGCTACAGTATCTTTACTCTTTTATGCAAGACCCTTTCCTCATTCCTTCCTTGACCTGCTGTAACCATGTTTTGAGAGTTCTGCCTCCTTCCCCCTTCTTTTAAACTGTATTCATGGGAGGCAGAGAAACCCTCCAACATACCCAGCAGGTCTTTTCTCTACCAACGATTTTCAAACAGGATCATGCTGAGTGAAAGTCTTTCCCCCCCACAGAAATGGAAAAATATGTTTTCATATCCAAGCTGTCTCTCTCTGACTGGCCTTTCCTTTCAATTTCAACAAGGTCTCAACTCACAGATTTACAGTACAATGTGCTCCACAGAGGTTGTTGCCACAGCAGAACAATGCAGCATCACAAGCATTTCAATTGAAAGGTATTATTTGCTTTTTGTGTGTACACAATAAAACTTTTGTGATATACAGAGTACAAACAAGATAGATTGGGCAGAAAAATAGTGCAGTTGAATTGTCATAAATGACAAGGAAGGGGGGAAGTGAACTAGTAGAAGACAAACATCTCATTTTTGTTTTAATGCTTTACACTTGTAGGAGTGACAACAACAAGATTTTGGATGGGAGACATTACAGCTGTAAATTCGTGTTTGCTTTTATCCATAAATATATTATGTACACTGTTATTTGTAAACAGGCATATCACTCATGCTTAACTTTCAGTAGACATGCAGGAGACTTGGTGTTTGGGATGTGATTTGAATGTGCTGTTTGGCAAGCCAGGGTGGTTTACTTGTAGGTAGACTATGGCAGGCAGCACATGTTCCCTGAGGGTCTTAGTTCCCCAGCAGTGAGATTTGGGATTATGACAGCTCAGATGGGGAAAAATGAGATTTGCACTATTAAGCCTAATTTACTAGGAGCCAGAAGAATTCTGGATGGAAGCCAGGGACATTAGGTGCATCTACAGTATAGAAATAATGCAGTTTGACACTACTTTAAGCGCTGTAGCTTCATTTTATGGAATCTTGGGATTTGTAGTTTTGCAAGGTCTTTAGCCTTCTTTGCTAAAAAGTGCTGGTGCCTTGCAAAACTACAAATTGCAGGAGTCCAGAGGATGGAACTATGGCAGTTCAAGTGGTGTCAAACTGCATGATTTCTACAGTGTGGATGCAAGCACAGGAAGAATGCAAAAAGATACTATATTCATCCAAAAAAGAAAAGGAAGCCTCAATTGATGACAGATGAAGTTTTTGAGTTAAGGACAGAGGAGAAACAAAAATAAATGGTGACAGAAAGAGGGTCAGAATCCTGACAGCAGCTTTTCAGTGATTTGTTTGCAGAGCAAAGAGAACTACTATAATAATCAATGCAGAGAAACAGAACATGACAAAAAGGGAAAGAACAAAAAGGAAGAATAAGAGACCTCTTCCACAAGAAACCTAAGGACATTTTAAACCAAGAATGAGGATGTTATCATATTACATGACCAACTGCAAATAAAAATCTGATGGAAATAATGCTTTGAAGAAATATATCAGAGAGAAGAAAGGAGGAACTTCCTGACAGTAAAGGCTAGGAAGGAGTGAAAGGAGATGCCTAGCAACACCATCGGGCCTAATTTCCTCAAGTAAAGAGCCCTCCCTCCATGACAGCACCATCTGGCCAAGGAGGGAGTGAAAGGGCAGGCCAAGCTCCATAGGGCCTGTCCTAGATTAAGAAGCAGTCAAGGGAACTTGACTCTGTGAATCAATTAATTGTGATTGTGTGATTTTCACATGATTTTCCCTGTGTGATAAAGTCCCAAGAGACTTACCTTAGGCCCAGTACAGACTTTGCACTGGTCTGTGACTGATTTGAGGGTTTTGTAGGGCTGGGCATCCACACGCATCCAGCCCTACAATTGCCATGTGGGCGCCATGGTTGTGTATGTTCATCCACATGGGGAGCACAACAATGATGTCTGCTTGGCATGGTGCCCAAACAGGGCTGTGCCATGTGGACAGCATGTGGCAGATGAAGAACCCACCAAGAGCAGGTTCTTTTTAAGCCTCGCAGAGGCGTCTCCAGACGCCGGCCCATTCCCCCAATCTGTACAGCCATTCAGTTACACAGATATAAACCAGTATCTGATGTAGAATATCCATGTTACTATAGTTCTAAAGCACACGTGCACAGAAGTAGATTCCATTGAAATCAGTGGTACATACTTATATGTTCTTAGCTTTGCACTTTCATCAGAAAGGAGCTTTAAAAGAGATCCATGCTCCCAAAGCCTTAAAACAATTCTCCCTATACCTCCTGTTCCTACTGAATTCCTCATTAATCATTTCACATTTCCCGCTTTGCCTTGTTTAGCATAATGATTCAAAACCCTGTCTTGCTATTTTTCTGTTCTTCTTTTTTGTACTTATTTTAAGATTTCCATTATCTAATCCATTAAAATAAAGGGGGGAGGGTGGGGCGGTGAGAAACCAATCTCTTGATTGCAAAAACCTCAGTATAATTCTATACTGGGTTGTGAGTTTTATATATCATATATCACTAAAAGGTTTTTTTTAAAAAAGGGGGGGGGGAATCTTTTCCTTTGGGAGTTCTTCTTTCCACCTTGCAAGCAGACGATTTTCCAGGCTTGACTGTTGTCTCAAAATCAAAGCCAAAAAACCATGGCCTCACTGCACATTTTATCGTGAAATCTGTCTGCTCCTCTTGGTCAGCTGGATTCTCCCTATAGACTGCTCACATTAGTACATATTTTCCTGCCTGTGCAAGGATATCAGATGTCATGTGGCAGCTTTGAACAGCTACTCACTTTTGCAACAGACATTCACAGAGTATATTAAGTGACTGAACTGAAAAATCTCTTTTCTGGCAATTATTTCACAGTACACTAGGCGAGCGTATTTCCCATGCTCTTCCTCCAACACTGAAATGGTGTTAAAGAAGACAGAGAATACAGTTATAAACCTACTTACTGGGGAATTAAGTCCCATTGAATACAGTTAGGCTTGCCTTTGAAGAAACATGCATAGGATTGTGCTATAAACTCCCTTTAAAAAAATATTTACTAAAAGCAGATGTGTGTATCTGTTGCTCAGGCCCTAATTCAGGGGTCGGAACCTGTGATCCTCCATACATTGTTGAATTACTACTCCCATAAGCCACAGCCAGCATAGTCAATTGCCAAGGATGATTGCACATGTAGTCATATGCTTGGAAGGCCACAGATTCCTTGCCCTAATTGTTTAGGATGGCCTACTAATTTATTTATGTACATGAATTATTGTTTCTAGCACTTTGATTATCTTGACCAATTTCTCCTGTTGGCGTAGTCATTTTGTTTGTTAATTAAAGAACATGGCTTTTAAAAATAGCAAACACATCTTTTGAATGATTATGTACCAAATGCTGCTGTTCTAATTTGGAGATGGGAATTATGTGGTTAGTAAACCTCCTCCTTTGCTCTCCTTCTGCCAGTGGGCAAGGAACTTTTTATTTAGAATGCCTTTTTACTATAGAGTGGCTGTTGTGGAAGGGTTTTCCGAGGGAGGTCCTGTATATGCATTTTAATTATGTTTTAAGTTTATTGTTATTGTTACATAGTTTATGTAACTGTTTTAAATTGTTTTCTTCCTATTGTGATTTGGTTTTGGCTGTATTTTGTTATGAGCAACCTTAGGTCCTATATTGGGTAATCCAATGAATACTGCCTTTCTTATAATCTCTTTCTTCTGGGTGAATGAGAAGGCCTTCTCCTTGCCTTGGGCAGAATATCCAGTTTCAGGTAAGCTTTTAAGTATCCTACACATATTTTCACAGATACAAAGAGTCAGTTCACTGTGGAGTCGAAGGCTTTCATGGCCGGCATCCATAGTTTTTTGTGGAGCTTTCGGGCTATATGGCCATGTTCTAGAAGAGTTCTTTTCTGACGTATCGCCAGCCTCTGTGGCTGGCATCTTCAGTTCTCTGTTTTCCTTCCATCTAATCTCATCAAATAGGGGGATCTACTAGGATGAACTGGGATTCCTATCAGAGTTGATGATCCTCTAAATACTTGCATCCCAAGCCAAGGAAAAAAAGAGTTGAGAATAAATACAAAGAAGGACAAAATACTGATCAGAAATAATTTCTCATAATATATTGTTATCCTGACTTTGCTGCCACCGTCTGACTAGTGATTTTATTGACTGCGTAATTATTACTCCATTTTCTTATGGTTTAATGGAATAACAATAAACTAAAATGCAAATCAACTGATCACCAGGATATTAACAGCTCTGCTAATGGGAAGAAACCCACATAGTAATCTTGGGGACTGGCCAATTTGCATTTTGAGATTATTATTATTCCATTCTACATCCCCAAATCTTACTTGCAGTGTAATTTCCCCCAGTATTGGAAACTGCTCTTTGTAGTTTGATCAATGTAGAGCTTTGGATGTGCTTGCTTTTTTCTAATAAATTAGTGTTTTGTTTTTGATTTCTTTTTTCTTATGTGTAAAACTGATTTGAATATTCTATGAGCTTTCAAGATCAGGGTCCAAATAAGTTCATTTGATTTAATCAATTACTATCCTCAACAGAAGCTATATGGTGTTCTTTAATATTATATAAAAGAAGTACTTTGTTCCAATTTGGATAATGAGTGCAAATTAATGCAAAGCAATGCTAAACATTTTGAAATGTTCAAACCATCTACAGAATAGATGATTAACCATTTTAGAAACAAGTGGCTAGTGACTATAATGATAGTTCAGACGTGCTAAGCAATACCAAGGCAGCAGATCCTCTTTTATCTTGGAAGCTAAGCAGGGTCAGCCCTAGTTAGTACTTGGATGGGAGACCACCAATGAATACTAGGTTCTGTAGGCTTTGCTTTAGAAGAAAAAACTGGCATTCATGAATTAAAAGTTTCTGTAAGATAACAGCAAAAATGAAGGTCTGTGATCAGGACAGAAAGACAGTCCTTTAGCAGGGAAAAGGAAGAGGGACAACGAGAATAGGCTTACATGCTTACCGTCACCGATCTTCAGTCCCAGGAGACCCCAGCATGAATCAGTGGTTTGGGTGTTGGACTAGGACTTTGGGAGACCAGGGTTCAAATTCCTTCTTAGCCCTGGAAACCCATTGGGTAAACATGGGCTAGTCTCACTCTTTCAGCCTATGAGAAAAAAAAAGTGGTCAACCTCTTTGAATAGATCTTGCTAAGAAAACCCAGTGATAGGATCCCTATAGGTCAGAGCTGACCTGAACACCCATAAAAACAACAAAGGGTTCCTAAGAGTCCTATTTTATAGAGGACATCCTGTATTTGAAGGCTTGATGTTTGGTCCTGTGTCAGTGCTATATGGGATACCATAAATACCAAATCCATTGATGTATTGAATGTAGTCACCAGCCATACTCCCAACAGACCAACCCCCAAATGTCAAGTATGCAGCAATCAGACTTTATGTACCAAATGTCCGAGATCTGCCTGCTGGACTGCAGCTGCTGTGGTGCCACTCTTCCTCCTCTTCTCTGGCCAAGCAGAACAGCTTCAAATACCATGTTGTTCTATCTGATGTGAGTTGGAATAGTGGGTACCAACCACATTCAAAACATACCAATTGCAGCTCATTAGGTACACAGCAAAAAAGCCTCAGATTACGCACACGTACAGTGTGTTTATGTGTTGCAAGCACAGCTGGTGCCTACTCCTCCTGCTTTTAGCTCTCCAGGACCAGGTGACTGAAATTCTCTACACTGATGGGTTCCTCTTTTCCAGATGGACATCACCCATGCTGACAGTGATGTAGTCAAGTTTTTTATAGCAATATAGCAATAACAAGCACATTTTAATACTGCTTATCAGTGAACTAACACTCCCTACGTGGTTTACAATGTGTTAATGGACCTCAGCAAGCTGGGCACTCATTTTACCAAGCTACGGAAGGATGGAAGGCTGAGAAGACCTGGAGCACTGCCTGGGATTGAACTCACAACCTTGTGGCTGCAGTACTGGCATTTAACGACTGCAAGATCAGGACAGTTTTTACTCCAAATCTCAAGGCAAGTCTGAAGTCTCTACCTTCAGATCTCAAGTGGAGTCTCAGGTCCTTACAAGGTAATTTCAAGTCAAGTAGTCTCAAGTCTGGGAGCCAGCTTTTCACAGAAAAAAAGGAGTCTAAATGCATTTCTCAGAGGGGAACAGCAAGTACATTAAGCAATGGGCTTGAGGTCTGCTTGACAGCCTGTCCCTGTTGCACATTAGAGGAGCCTTTGAAAGCTTTTCAAAAGCTTCAGAAGGATCCTTCCACCTCAACCCCATTGACTAATGTATTTGCTGTTTCCTTTTGAGAAACAGTGTGCTCTGGGAAAGGGTCTTGCTTTCTGCTCGTAGTGAATGCTGTTAGCAATTTGGTCACCAAATTCATACAAGTCTTGAACTGAGTTGACTCAGTGCATCATTTATTGTCGAACAGAGCCCAAGTAAAGTCATTGAAGTGACTTGAGTCACTTAAATCTGAGTCAATCAACTTGTGTCTACATGACTGCGTACAGATGTTGTATAGTGCAGGTTTAGCACTGGTACACAGGGTTTTGGGTTTTTTTTTTTTTGCAAACCTGTATGTAAATATTAGGAATGCAAAGAATTCACTAGCTGTAATAGTAATTATGTGGTTTATAATAGCAAATATCCACATGACAAATTATATGTTGGCCAAATTGTCAGAGTTCTGAAAAAAAATACTGTACATGGGACAAGACATTTAAGCAACATCTGCATCTCAAGATCACGAGCCCCTTTTGTAAATCAGATCATGGGACATAGCTGCATTATGCAAGATTCCTAACATATAACAATAACTGTATCTGTGATTTGGGTGAAGTTTTGCCTTCCCCTCTACTGCTTTATTTCCCCCTTTTCTAGTTATGTATTTGGCTAACTGTTACATGCAGATTGATAACCCTTTCTTCTTTTTAATTTCTCTGAATCTTCTGTTCAGTTTTGGAATTCATAAATGGTTCATTGAAAGGAGAACTGAAACTTTAAATAAAAGATTAATTTCCCTATAACTTTGCACAGATACAACATTTACTCTCTTTACATTGGGCCAATAAAATTTTTACTTTTGTGTACTTAAGGACTTCATTTTTCACACACACACACACACACACACATTTTCTGTCAATTGAAGAAACACAGTATAAATGAATGCACTAGACCCTATTAGACCATTATCCATAGCAGTTCCATATATCAATCCTGCTGGGAAAAATACAGTACTTTGCCAATTGTCAGAGCAACTGGGATGTTAAGTGCTGGCCTAAAACCTTGTCAACTGATGGGCAAATTACAGTGTCTTTCTCATAAAGAAAATGGATGCCAGAGATAGTCTGAGACACTCATTTTGGTGATGAATATGGAGGCTGCTGTGTTCATGCCAGAGTCAATAGCCTCTTTTCATTCTAGTGCTTCGATTCTGGAGAGTAAAAATAGTCACCATGGAGATATAAAAACAGATGTAAATACCTCTGCCCCATGAATGAATCTTGTCTGCTGAAGAGGCCTCAATCGTTTCACCCTAATTTTCAGGGGAGGAGGAAACAATTATCTCACTTTAGAAAATATGCCTATTAAATAAACCTAAATCAAAGAACTGATTGCAGATGAGGAAATCCATGAGGAATGGGCATGCAAAGCCAAGGTGCTTGCCCTTAACAGCTCTGAAACGCTGAAAGCAATCTATTTTAAACCCGGGAGACTCCCCTGAGTTTGGTGCTTTTGCAAAAATACAAGCAGGAAGAGCTTTCACAGGTTCTAGGTCAAGGGAGGTACAGAGCACTTTTCATGATAACAAGACTAAGGAGGGGGGAACCATATTTTTAAGGCAGGGGAGGTAGTTGAGGAAAGAAGAGATGCCTCTGTGCGAGGCTTGCTCAAACAATTTTGGTGCGTGAGATAGAATGGAAATGGTACACCCCCACTCATTCAGCCAAATCAAAGTGTATACTGTAATACTAAAAAAGACAGCTGTATTGGTTTCAGTTAAATTGTCTTCTAACAGTATTTGTTTAATTATGTTTTAATATGATAAATTATTGAGTTTTCATTTGTACTGTATTTGGTTTTTTAATAAGTCTTTATAGTTTTCAGTATTGCACCTCCTCGAGTCTGTTTTAGGAGAAAGATGCAATGTAAAATGGTCTGGAAACCATGCCCTATGAGGATTGGCTTAGAGATCTGGATATGTTTAGCTTGGAGAAGAGAAAGTTAAGAGATGACATGATAGGCATGTTTATATATTTGAAGGGATGCCATAATAAGGATGGAGCAAGCTTGTTTCCTGTTACTCTAGATGCTAGGACACAAAGCAATGGATTCAAGCTAGAGGAAAAGAGATTCCACCTCATCATTTGGAAAAAAAATCCTGATGTTAAGAGCTGTTTGGCAGTGATACATGCTGCCTCGGTGAGTGGTGGAATCTCTTTATTTGGGAGTTTTTAAACAGAAGCTGAATAGTCATCTTTGGATAGTACTTTAGTTGTGTATTCTTGCATAGCAGGGAGTTGGACTGGATGGTCCTTGTGGTCTCTTTCAACTCTAACATTCTGTGAAAATTAGTCTTGGCATATAAGGCAGAAAATCCTTCAAATACCTCTCTGCATCCCTAGCAGTACAAATACGAAGCTATCACATTGTAGCCTTTCATGACACTCCGTATTAGCAGCCTCAAGTGGCCTCCCTGCCTAAAGGTAGGGAGAGCTCTCCTTTCAAGGCTACCCTTGTTATGGCTTAAGGTTTCCCTGACGCTACAAGTTCCACTCCTTCAAAGAGAAATCTTTCTGAATGGAGCAGACTGATACTGTATTTCTATGAACAGTTTGCAGGTACGATCCTTTGCAGCCTGATTACAGTCACAAAGAAGACTGTGGTGGCAGAACAGTACCTATTGTTCAAGCTAGTGCTATCTTTCCTTCTTGTGGACAAGCCGAGCCTGGACACCTGCTCTGAATTTCTGTAGACTTCTCCAGTCTCTCTGTTAATATATGCTGTCTAATGGTGCTCTCTGCTCATATAGATTTGCATAAGCACATATCAACGAAATGGGCTAGAGGAATCAGAAAACAAACAACCTCATCATGGTCCCCTTTCATCATGCAGAGAGCTTTGAAGATTTATAGTGTAATTTGCATATCTGATTTATTTTAACTTACTAAAATGTGTTTTACCTTTCCACAGTGAATGTTCATATTATGTCCACACTATCCTTTCTGAGATCATCAGAGTATTTATTGCAAATTTTATCACTATTTTTCTGTGCCCTGTTCATTTGGGTGAAAATACAGTATGTTCTTCTGATGCCATGGGTAAAATGCTCCTGTTACAATATAAAGAGAGACAAACAAAAAGTGGCACATAAATGCTGTATCCTGGTTCTACATTCATAAGGAATGGGTGGTGAAAGGGATTCAGGACATTACAGGAGGCACAGGATCAGAATCTGAACCAAATGAAGGATGAATAGAGTACAGTGAGATTGTAAGAGTAAATGACAATTTACATACCTCTGTGCAGAAGGATTCACTTTAAGAAATGGATGCACAAATATTAAGAAATACAAAAATGTAGTGGATTATGAGTAGAACAAAATAACTGGGGTAGAATGAGATGCAAGATACTCAAAAAAAGGCACAGAATGGAAAAAAAATCCATATAGAAATTAAAGTGCATGTACACATTGTTATTGCTACTAACAGCTAAAATGTCCCAGGGTAATATTTGCAAAAGGTAAAAAACCTCTAAAGCAGACACAAAAACACACTCTTCAACCCCTAAGATTGACTGTTGGGCTGCTGAAGAATAATAGAGTTTGGCAATGGAAATAGCTGCTGAGAGATAGCAGGGAGCAAGAATAATGGTTTTGCATGACGTCTATGCCCTTTTTTTCACATGAGTTTGTTCCTTGTTGCAAATGTTTGTTTGTTTGTTTTTTTGGACAAAAGAGTCCTAAAGTGCTGGTGGCTGGGGTTTGATGCAGTCTAAATGAATGAACTTGGTTGACTAGAAGCTTTTCATTTGGTGTCACATAATGAAATTTCTCTCAAGAGTTGCAACTCATAAATGTTATAATTTTGACCGACCAAATTTGCAAAATTAGGAGTACATTTTAAAACCTTTTATTGCAACAGACAGGTGACGTATTGAAATTGATGTACTGTATTGAACTGCAAGTATGAGTGAGGTTCCACTGAAATCAATTTTTTTTTAGAAAGCATATTCAGACCACTGGCTGGCAAAAGCTGTTTCATACATTATATTTTTCATTCATGGGATGTCTAAAATAATTTCTCATATCTTCAAGTCATTTCCGATTTATGGCAATGCTATCACAGGTTTTCTTGGCAAGATTTGTTAAGAGGAGATTTGCCATTGTCTTCCCCAGAGTCTGAGAGCATGTGAATTACCCAAAGTCTAGCTGAAACTGCTTCTTATTGGTAAATTATACTATACCTTTTTAAAGTACTATAACAAATAATTAACATTAGAGAATAACAGTGGACATTTGGAAAAGAAAGAACCCCTAATATGTAACGTGCATCTGAATGCCACTTTGTTTAAATAGACATTTGGAGGACAAGAAAGAGACACAGATAGGAGACTTTGTGAATCACTCATAATATTGACTTCTGCCTTCAGCTAAGAAAAATTACAGCATAAGAAATGTAAAAGCAAGACATCTAATCAGTACTGCTTTATTGACTCTTCTTCACACCTATTCCATACATTATCCATGCTGCTCACTCCCCTCTATTACCTCTTTAGTTGACATCAATTTAAGTTAAAATGGTTACGTGTGATTTTATTTAAACTATCCATCATGAGCACCCAGTTAAAAGGTCTCCTTGTCTCTGCTGATGCAAAGATTGAACAATTATAATGATCTCTCAGTTGGACACTTGCTTGCCCAGCAGGAGCAATGTGTAATAAGAGAAAAGAAAAGTTTATTACCTCTGGAAATTTGGAAGGTTTGTAACAGCACAAGAAAATAAATTTAAATTTCATTCACATTTATTAATGCTTTTGTAAGGATATAAAGCAAAGCAACAGAGAGTTATGTTTTATACTGTATAAGCCAATTTATCTTCATCCTCAGTACTGTTACACCATAATGTATGGGGTGTGGATGTACACTAAATTCAGAGTTAGGGATCCATAGCAGTGAGTCAGGGCAGTTAAACTGCTTTCAGACTGGATAATTTCTGCAGTGCGGATGTAGCCCCTGAGTACTAAAAGTACAGCAAAAACCTACCCAGGTTGAAAACCAATTACACTGTTATTTTCAAGCCCTGCTTTATTTGGGGGGAGCAGACTCAACTACATCAAGTAAGTTCTGCAAACCAGACAAAAGAATTTTGTATATATAATTTGTATGATTAGGACAATTGGAGAGTAGATTATGCAAATGATGTCAACTGGATTGGAGGGGTTAGGATTTGGCAAACTCTGTTTAAGGAGGAAGCAATTACTTTAACAACCCCCTCTAGGAAGTTTGCAGACTTGCCAGACTGACGTCAGTGACACCTCCAGCAGAATATCATAGTTACTAAATTAGCTGTAATATCACATGTCGGTGTGGGAATGATTATCTCTCAATGCTTGCTCTGGCTGCCAATTTTCTTTCAGAGCCTCTCACTATTTCCACTGCAGATACAAATCCATAGGTGGACATATCTGGGTTAGATTTTGTTTTTTGAAAAACTATTTTCTAAAAGAAGCTCTGCTCAGAATACTGGTATATATTATTATGGATTGAGAGGATTCATTTAAGGCTCTTCTGCTCTGTATGGGAGTCTCCTCTTTTCCTCAAACCAAAATACATTTTTATGCTGTTTCAAAACATGAAATTATTATTACTAGCAAGAGCAGAAGTAAATAACTCTGTTGTTATTTTAATAAACAGACTGCTTGTCACTTCTGTTGGGAACCACCTATATTCCATACTTAATTTTGCAAGGCAAAGCTGTTCCCAGGCTGTATTACATTCACCTGCTATGATGGGGGACTACATGTATTTTAATAGATGCATTATGTTTCTTCAGACTATTTTAGCCTCACAAAAATCCTGTGAAGAAGGCCAAACTGTAACATAATGTTTTATCCAGTTAATTTCATGACTATTCAATTGGATATTCAACATCCATACTCAGCATGGCACTGTGCCATCTTAATTTTTAATTATAGAGATGGCTAACTTCTCCATCCTAAACAAAGCATATACACATTTTCACAGATTTCAGGAATATATTTCAGTTATGTGTGCCTGAGATCTCAGACTTAAGGAAGACCTGACCTCCAGACAGTTGTCTTCTCTCTGCAGGTTTAGGCTTGCGGCGCAAAGCATCAGAGCATGGGAGATAAATGTGCTGTCTGGTAAAGCCTAGAGATACCATGCTGGGCCAAAGGACTGTACTTGGCAAGTTAGAGGAAAGCCTGGCTTTGCCATATGTTTCAGGAGAAGAGTCTGCTAGAGGGACGAAGAGTAGATAACAAAAGCAAAATTTTAGAGACCTTGGGAAGGTTATAACCAACACTGCCAACACAAGATGTCACCTTGAAACTTCAGTTCAAACCACAAGAATTGGTAATGTTAGAGAGTTATAGAAAGATAACAGAACAGATAGTGGGTCTCCATGGCTGAGCAGGGAATCAAACCCTGCTATATAGGGGTACTCTTAGACCCATCGCTTCACATGAGAGTTCAGGTGAATGTGTCATTCGAGAGCGCCTGTTATCAGCTTCGGCTGATAAGCCAGCTGCACCCTTTCCTGGAAGTAAGGGACCTAGAAACTGTAACACACACTCTGGTAACCTCATGACTCAATTTCTGTAATGCACTCTACATGGGGATACCCTTATACCTAGTCTGGGAACTAGGTATAATTAGTACAAAATATGGCAGCCAGGTTGATCACTGGTAAATCTAGGAGTGATCATATTACAGCGATCTTGAAATCTCTTCACTGGCTGCCTATTGGTTTCTGGGCACAGTATAAGGTGTTGGTGGTTACAAGCCTACATGGCTTGGGCCCAATCTATCTAAGGGATCGACTCCTTCCATACAATCTGCCCCACACCCTCAGGTCCTCTGGGAGGAATCTACTGCAACCCATAAAAACTAGACTAACAGCAACTTCCCAGAGGGTATTTTCCACTGCCACTCCCAGCCTATGGAACACCTTGCTGGAAGAGATCTGTCTAATAACGAACTTAGACAGATTTTAAAAAGCTGTCAAGACAGATCTCTTCTGACAGGCCTTCCCTGAATAGAGCAATCCAGTCCATTCTGAGCTCTCCTCACTCCATCTAACATTACCAGAAAATCACTGTTTTAATATCATGTTGTATTTTAATTGGTAAGTTAGTACTATATTTAATTCTTTTTAAGGGGGGTGGGTTCTATTTTTTTTACCCAGGCAATGTTTTATTTAAACCTATTTTATTCTCTGTAAGCTGCCTTGATTGCCTGGGCAGAAAGGCCGGATATAAAAATAAAATTATTATTATTACATCTTCACCATCGTACTCCAATGCTCAAACCATTGTACCATGCTGGCTCACATATTCTATTTTATGGTAATATAGGGGTGAAACAGATGGGCAGGAAAAAGTGGCTTGAAGCCACATTGAAGCCCCACCAACCTCAACAGTGGCTCCCATGGCAGCTGGAGTGCTCATGTCATGACTACATGACATGGCTTCAAGCTAGGAAGAAGCGGAAAAAGCTGCTTCTTTTTGAAACGGCTTTTCTCTACATAAGGCACCTAGAAGGCTCTTTCCTGCTGGCTTCAAGGCATGTGTCATCTAAACACCATGCCTTCAAGCCAGTCTGAAAGCACCTCTTTTTACCTATCTAGCCCCTAAGGGCCGATACAGACCGCCCAAAAAGGGCAGTCTGGTGCCATCTTTTTTGCTGCAGAACTTCGCCACAGCAGCTAGATGCTGCAACGAAGCTGCACAGCAAAAAAGGAGCATGGAAACCCCGCTCCTTTATAGTGCTGCAGTTGTGGTGCAATACACAGAAAAGGCGCCATTGGACACCTTTACTCTGCCACAACTGTGTAGCTCCGTCTAGAAGCTGCGCAGTTGAGGCGGCATCATTACGTACATCGTCTAAGTCATGTTATGTAATGACGTGGGCGCCATTATGTGTGAGGATTCAAGAGTGTGCAAATGCTGCATGCTCCCTAACCCTAATCACGGTGCAAGGGCACCTCTTCCTGCCCGTCTGTTTCGTGCCATAGTTTCCTATTAAGATGTGCTGATATTGTGTGCCTTCGGGTTACTTGCAACTCAAGGTGACCCTAAGCTAATTCTATTATGGCGTTTTCTCAGCAAGATTTATTCAGAAGGGTTTCCTTTTGCCTTCCTCTGAGACCAAGAGTGTGACTGATTTGCCCAAGGTGGGTTTCCGTGGCTGAGTGGAGATTCGAACCTTGGTCTCAGTCCTGTGCTTAAACCACTACAGCACACTAGTTTACTAGAATTCTGAACAGAAGCAGTCCATTATTCAAAGTATTGTGCATGTCCCACTTTTTTGACAGCTACATGAGTCAAGACATTTTCTGCAATCTCTTAATGACTATCAGACTTCATTTCAAAACCAATATCTTTGTCAATTAAAAATCTACCTATTTATCTTTGAAGCCATAGCATGACTACTCCAGCTACAGATCACACTGTCAGCATCCCTGTTAAATTAGAGATCAAGCGGCAATAAACTGTAGGCCAATCTGGCAAGGTTCTTTATTACATTGCCTTGGACCATAATGAATAGAAGTTGATTTCATAAAGTGCAGCATAAACTCTGACTGCTACCCTGAAGGATCACACTCTGTTGCTAAAAGGCATAACCAATTTCAGCTGCACCATTTTAATATTCCTCCTTCTTTTTCCATATGCAGAATTTCAATTACAGTGGACTACTCTTTATGATCTAACCATACAAGGCTACAGATTTCTGCCCAAGTATATTTGTAATCAGTTGTACCTTTGTGTTAGTTTATTGTAGAAGTACAGGTTTTTGTCTTTGGGGCAAAGGCTGAAGACAGAGTCTGGAAAGAATTTTTACCCAGTCCAAGAAAAAAAAAGGGGGGGGGAGTATTGAAACCAAACTAAAAAATTAAACAAGTGAATGAATAAATAAGCAATGTTCTGGTAGCAGGAAATGGATATTTACTTTTTGTTGGGTGTTTCTAGAAATGAAAACAAAACAAAACAAAACCCTATGCATTTTCTAAGTACGTGGCTGTTCTGCTGCCCCTTCTTCAGTCGGACTGGGGCCATGACAACCGCACGCTGAGGCCCCTATCCAGCCTTTCCAGGTCATGAAAAGGAGCTGCAAAAAACAGCTCCTTTTTGCGCCTTCGAAAGGGTGCCATAGCTGCATTGCTGCAGCTATAGGGCGCTCCTTTGGAGCTGCGTTGTATGGACACAGCACTGGAGGAGCACCATGATGCCAGGCACCATGTGGAGTGGTGCATGGCATAAGGTTGCCCTGGGTGTGTGTGTGTGTGTGTGGAGTTGTTTGTGCATCATGAGGACACTACGCCCTGACTCTGTCCCCATGCTGGCCTTGCCTTAATGGCCAATGTGTACAGGGCGTAAGTGCTATGATAGTCTTGTGAATCTAATCTGAACTAGATTACAGCCTGCATTTAGCCTGTCTAGCTTTACCAAACAGACTGTGTGGAAAATTGTGAATCCATCTTTGTACAAATGATATTCTGCCTCCTGACCACAAAAGGCAGAATGTTACACAGCTGTGATCTAACTGCATTTATTTATTGAAAACATTTCTAGTGCGTCCTATAAGGTAAAGGTCCTATATAGGACCACACACACACACACACATATATGGTCCTATATCTAAGGGCCTATATTTAAATATTAATAGAGGGGTACAATCAATAAAATAACAGTCAAAACAAATAAAAGGAGTTCAAAATTTAACCAACAAAATAAGACCTGCAATCCAATAGAAAAAGCCAAAACAGGATCTCACCAGGCATACAACACTTGATTGAAAATTTGCTTAATCCTGGTGCTGAAATGAAGGCAGCAGTGTTGGTACTGGTCAGACCTTTAAGGGAATGTTGCACAGCCAGGCTGTTACTGTTAACATAGTATATTATGCTGTTGCTAAAGGTGGGAGAGAAGAGGTTGCCTTGACAGAGTTTACTGACTGGGAAGGTGTGTAGGGAGATGGAGATGTAGCTTCCCATATAAAAATCCCTTCTGCAAGATGAAGCTCCTCACATGTATAGTTTTCATAGTGATATGAAGCCTAGAAAATTAAAATGGAAAAGAAAAACAGGAAGAAAATTTACTTTTTGAACTGGCTGCTAGCTAGGGGACTCTGTGTGCAGTCCAAAAAATATTCAAAGATACAGCCGTGTTAGTCTGTAGAATCAGAGATCTTGTAGCACCTTTGAGACTAAATGAAAGACCTCTCCAAAATGAATATTCTTAAAACTCTGCTACCTAAAATATATTGTCATATTGAAATTATATGTTACAGAGGAGTTTTATTTTTGGAACTCCCAACATTTTCTAACTTACAAAAAGCAGTTGTGTGTTTTTTTAGGGGCTACGATATGCAAAGGGTATCAAATGCATTAATATGCCAACACCTCAGCAGCTACTAATTAATCCCCAGTGAAGCTGCTACTTGCCATTGTGTAGAAATCTTACAGACTAGGAACCTAAATCGATAGGTATCCCCAATTTAGGGAGAAGACTTCCATACTGCATATCATTTCAATCAGACCATATGCCTTAAATGGTCTAGCCATCCAGCCTCTGCTTAAAGACCTTCAGGGAAGAAGACTCCACCACACTCTGAGAGAATGTGTTCCACGGTTGAACAACCCTGTCAAGACATTCCACCTAATGTTAATGTGGAATCTCTTTTCCTGTAGCTTGCATCCATTGTTCCATGCTCTAGCCTCTGGAACAGCAGAAAACAAGCTTGCTCCATCCTCAGTGTGACGCCCCTTCAAATACTGTATATACTCATGTATATGTCTAGAATTTTAGGTTAAAAATTTGACTCAAAAACCTGAGTCGATGTATTACTCAATGTAAGTATTGTATTTTAACGTGCATATACATTATATATATATTTGGTGAAAGGAAAGAGTTTAATCTGCTTTGGAAGCACTGACCCCCTTCTACTCTCTAATCTATCCAGCCTTTAGTATGTGCAGAAATAGTTATGTCTGCTACAATTTTGTAAGTTCTTTGGCATTGTTTCCCTTTATTTCATCCTTTACATCTTTCATTATATGTACCTAACTTTTACCCTTGACTTGTCCACGGGTAATGTCAAAATCCATAATTTTGGCCCCAAAACTTGCCCTCGACTTATATATAAGATCATCATATAACAGGGCTATCATATCACCCCTTAACCGTCTCTTCTCCAGGCTAAACATACCCAGCACCCTAAGTCTTTCTTCATAAGGTATGGTTTTCAGACCCTTCACCATTTTAGTGGCCCTCCTCTGGACACACTCCAACTTGTCAACATCCTTTTTGAATTGTGGTGCCCAGAACTGGACACAGTATTTCAGGTGAGGCCGGACCAAAGCAGAAGAGAGTGGCATTGTTATTTCCTTTGATCTAGACACTACTATTGATGCAGCCTAAAATCGCATTGGCCTTTTTAGCTGCCGCATCACACTGTTGACTCATGTTCAACTTGTGGTCTACTAGGACTCCTAAATCCCTTTCACACGTGGTCTCCTTCAGCCAGGTGTCCCCCATTCTATATCTATGCATTGCATTTTTCCACCCTAAGTCAGTACCTTACATTTCTCTGTGTTGAAATTCATTCTACACTAGTTTTCACAATGTGATTGCACAGTAACTTGTAGAATTACATTTTGAATGACTTGCTGATAATGAATGAGCTGAATATGAACTTTTAAACCCATTATGAGTGTTGTAGCTCATATCTTAATGTATTATTGATGTAACATACGTAAGTCTTCTTTTGCTAAACTCCCCCATGGTATCTCACCAGCTATCTTTTCAGTCATGAGACTGAATAATTATATCATTCTAGACAACATCACAACAAAAACCTTCTGGTGATCCTCAATCTGGCTCGTTATTCTGGAAATCCCAAGAAAAGTTGCTTTGGAATCATGCCTGGCAAAATTTATTGAGGAGACTTTTCTTTACCTCTCACCTCACCCATAATATTTTAAATCTGAGCTAAACTTACAAAGCAGCTGCTCATGATATTAACTGAAACAGGAGAAAAGAATAAACCCCAAACAGCTGTTTCAGACTTCTCTGTTCAACGTTTGTGATGGTTTATGGGGAAAAGTAAGCTACACAGACCTTCCCAGCAGTGTGCTTACATTTCACTATGTAGGAAAAAAAAGGCTGCACATATTTGGGAAAAAATTACTAATCTTGAACAGATTTATGGAGTTTTAATCCCATCTAAATCTCTAAACTTACTGTGGGCAAAAAGCCTGCAAAATGAATTATATGAAATTTTTTTTAAAAAAATTATTCATTACTGAAAAATCTCTTTCTCAACCTGGTCATGCATACTTGTACAGTACAAAGAAAGACCTCACACCATTTTCAAAAAATATAATGGATAACCCTTTATTTAAGCATTGGAAGAAAGGCATGATGTAGGCATCGTAAACAGAATATGAAAGATTTAAGCATTTTAATTAAATGTGTATTTCTCTTCAATAAAAAGGGAAACAAAGAATAAAAAAATAGTCCATGGTATTTTTTATTTTACTATATAATCTAACAGCTGAAAATAAAAGAGAAGAAATGTCCATACATATTGATCAAGTTACACAAGTCAGTGCAACAGCCTGATTCAAACATAACCATGAAGTCTCCATAATGAGAAAATAAGTTTTTGCTTTTATTTTTAAACCACCTAGAAAACTTTGGATAGCTTCAACCAGCCTTGCTCAACCTTTTTACCCTGGAAGAACCCTTGGAATAATTTTTGAGGTCTCAGGGAATGTGTGCAAAAAATTAGTGTGCATGCATACTAAAAACCACATATATAGTTTTTCCCCCAATCACAATCTCTCACAGGATTCCTAGCAACTTCTTGTGGAACCCTGGTTTAAAATATGGTTTGAAAACAAGTCAGGCTTATAAATTGCAATTTGTTCCTTGCACAATGCTAATATTTACTGAGATTCATTCCTGTAGTACTAAAATAAAGGTAAAGGGACATAGGAGTTTATCAGATGGGAGGAATTTCTCTCTATTTCGAATGGAGCCAATTCGAAATTCACATAAATTTGCTTGTTTAGCGAATTTACGTGAATTCTAATTGTGTTCGGAATGCGTTCAGAATGACTTCCCATTGCCCGAAATTGCGTGAGATACTCTAATATGCAATAACGTAAAACCCATGATTGCGTTCGGAATGACTTCCCTTTTGCCCAAAATTGCGTGAGATACACTCATTCGCAATAACATGAAACATGATTATACTTCCAATTTCCGTCATCTGATAAACTCCATAAAGAGAAAACAAGTACTGTACACTGGATAATCAAAATTCTGATCAATAAAGAAAATGTAAGGGTAGGATTAGTGAACATAAAGACAACAAAAAATAACAACCACAGGGGATACACATAAATTCAACCTAGATAATGAAGAAATCAGAGTAGTTAAAGACTTCCTGTACCTTGAGTTCCTGTACTGGGAGGAAGGCAGGACATAAATCAATATAACAACAACAACAATAATAATAATATACCTTGGATCAAACATTGAACAGAAGGGAGACTACAGTGAAGATTAAAAAAGAAAATTTGTGTGTACACTGAACTTGTGGTGTCATCATGTTGGCATTTCAAAACATTTTGGATTTTTTTGGAGCTTTTGGTTTTCCAGAGAAAGAATAATAACCAATCTGTATTTAAGTCACACATCTTCTAGGTAGGCTGCACCCTCTTCTGGTAAGAAACAGCATTCCCAACAGCTATTAAAAAAAACAAATGTGTGTGATTTGAACTTGTTGTCAACCAGTTACTCTGCTGATGAAACCCATAAAGTGTCTTCCTTACTCCTTTTGAGTTCCATTATTGGGAGGAAAGTATAGCAATAATAATGATGATAGGGAATTCTGGGAACTGTAGTTTTGCTGTGAGACAGTCTGCAGTGTGTTTTGGACCTGTGTGTGTGTGTTACACACATCCTACACAAGTGCCTTCCCCATCCCCTTACTCCTTTTGGGTCCCAGTCTTGGTTGGGAGGAGGAAAGCAGGATAGAAAATAATAATAAAAACAATAATAATGATAGGGAATTGTGAGAACTGTAGTTTTGAGAGAAATTTTTATTTTATTTTTGCAGTGTGTGTTTTTGGACTTGTGTTACAGATACTTGGATTTAACAACTTTCTCCTTTGAACAATCACCTCAAAAGAAGACAAACAACAAGAACTGATTAGTGCGCCCCACCCTCCGGGGACGCCCCCCCCCCCATGGTTCAGTCAGTCCACTTTTTTCCCTCGTCGTCCAATCATTTCCATTCGTTCACTCTCTCCCCGCCCCCTTTTGGCTCCTCCCCCTCATCGCCCTTTAACGGTCTCTTTTCAAATCATTCGGTGGGAGGGGGTGTTCGCGCCAGAGTGGCTGCTGCTCTCGTTCTTGTTCTCGCGAGATCTGCTGCTCGCTGCCTGCTGCTGCTCGTGACTGCTCCGAGCCGACGGCGTTCTTTCTAAAATGGCGGCCGGCGAGACTCCTTCTGCTCCTCCTGGCAGCTGGCTTCGCACCCGAGATGTCCACATCCGCGAAGGGCCCGAAGACTTCGGCTCGCTCCTGCTGTCAGCCCCGGTGCTGGAAGGCCTGAAGGCGGCCGGGTTTCTTCGGCCTTCCCCCGTGCAGCTCAAAGCCATCCCTTTGGGGCGGTGCGGTTTAGGTGAGGACTGGAGGGGCTCTTAGCACAGCGCGGTCCCCAGACCTTTGCCCTTTTAAGAGATTTTGGACTTCAGCTCCCAGAAGCCTCAGCGATGTTGGCCAGTAGTCTGGGATTCTGGGAGCTGAAGTTCAGGATCTCTTAAAAGGGCAACAGTTTGGGCCCCACTGTATTACACTTTATTAGTTGAGATTGTGTTGTGGTATGCCTATGGTGGCCCTAAAGCGAAGCTGTCACCGTGTTACCTTGGCATAAATGGTTCAGAGGAGGCTTTTCATTCCCTTCCTTTGAGGCTGAGAGAGCGTGACTTGCCCAAAGTTACTCAGTGGAGAATTGAACCCTGGACTCCAGAGTCTAGCTCTCAAACCACTGCACCACACTGGTTCCTGGGGTCACTAAAATCATATAATCTTAAGAGTTGGAAGAGATCTGAAGGGCCATCCAGTCCAACCCCCTGCCATTCAGGAACTCTTCATCAAAGCATCCCTGACAGATGCCATCCAGCCTCTGCTTAAAGACCTCCAAAGAAGGAGACTCCACCACCCTCCAAGGGAGTGTGCTCCATTGTCGAATAGCCCTTACTGTCAGGAAGTTCCTCCTAATGTTGAGGTGGAATCTCTTTTCCTGCAGTTTGCATCCATTGTTCCGAGTCCTGTTCTCTGGAGCAGCAGAAAACAAGCCTGCTCTGTCCTCAATATGACATCCCTTCAAATATTTAGACAGGGCTATCATATCACCTCTTAACCTTCTCTTCTCCAGGCTACACATTTGATAAGACTTCAATGACAGAAGTGGGGGCATACTTATCAAATGAAGATGATAACAAATTAGGAGTAGCTAATACCCCAGAAGGTACCAGTGGGGTCTCACAGGGTTCTGTCTACATTTCTCTGTGTTGAATAGTACTGGGCCCAGGACAGAACCCTGTGGGACCCCACTGGTCCCTTCTCTCCAGGATGAAAAGGAGCTATTCCTGAGCATCCTTTGTGTTCAGCCAGTCAACCAATTAGAAATCAATGTAACAATTGCATTGTCTAGCCCACATTTTACAACCACTAATAAGCTTTCAAGGACTTCTTCAAAAATTCGGTGAAAGTGCCATTCCTTACTCATGCAAGTCCCCTGCCCTGGATTGCTTGGGAAGTACATTTGTCTGCTTCTTGATGTGTGCCCTTTCTTTATATTTCAGACCTTATTGTGCAAGCAAAATCTGGTACTGGTAAAACTTGTGTCTTCTCTACTATTGCCCTGGATTCTCTTATTCTGGAAAGTCCAGTTACACAGGTGAGCTTTATATTCATATATAAAGTTTGGGAAAAGACTGTTGTGAACAGTTAAATGCAGGATTCCAAAGAAACTAAAAAAAAAAAAGCTTCATTTATATACCGCTTCATACCGCCTAAGGAGTGTCTAAGCGGTTTATAGCTGTAAACTACTTGCCCCCAACAATCTGATTACTCATTTTAGCGACCTCGGAAGGATGCAAGCCTGAGTCGAGCTTGAGCCCTTTTGCTGGTATTGAACTCACAATCTTGAATGAGTGGCTGCAGTACAGGCATTTAACCACTGCGCCAGTAACTAAATAATTCACTTATGTTTCTACCTGTCCACCTGCACATATGAATCTGTGTTAATAGTGGCATGCTTATGGCTTCAAAGAAAGAAACTACCTGATCTATTTATCTAAGATCGTATGTAATATTGGTTCTCATAGTTTGGTTTTCCAAATGTTTTAGACTTTGGCTTTCAGAAGCTTCAGCCTACATGGCCAATTGCAAGGCCTCAAGAAACTGAAGTCAAAAATGGTGTGGCTGGGGGGAGGGGTAGTTGAAAAACTACTTTTAGTGTAGTTTATTGTATGCTGGCATAGTTGACCTGAATCCCACAGCAGCACACAATTGTTCAATGGGTGTCACAGCCTTGAACACTTACTGCACTGTTATAGATTAGTTTTTCACACCCACCAAGGAAACCGCATGAAATAAGGTTGTGTGTTTGCAGGCACTAGAAACTGTGTTTACAGAACCTCTGAGACTGCACATTTTTACATTAGCTTAGCACCCTAACATTATTCTGGCTTTTGCATTTACTGAAGTATTTCTGTCTGGTGATTTTTCAAAAACAGGAGCACAGCTGTTCAGTGTCAGTTTCATTTTATAACCCACTCCCCTCCCACCCCAGTTTGATCTTAACGTTTAATACCTTTTTGTTCCTAATTAGCATAAACTTGCTTAGTGTGATCTGCATTTATTTAGATAATATATGATGAAAATGTATGTATAATGTTTCTAGTTCAGTTTGTGGAGAGGGCAAAACACCTGGCAGAAATGCCTCTCATGCTCCCTAGAGGCTTTTCCAGTGGGTTCTGCCCTTTGTCCGCTTTTGCTCTGTTTTATTCAGAGTTTGACCTTTATTTCAGATTCTAGTCTTGGCTCCTACCCGAGAGATTGCTGTACAGATACATGCAGTTATTACAACTATTGGGATCAAAATGGAAGGCTTGGACTGTCATGTTTTCATTGGAGGCACACCTTTAAACCAAGATAAAATAAGGCTGAAAAAATGCCACATAGCAGTTGGCACGCCTGGTAAGAAAATATAGCGTTGAAGACATTTCAGTCTTTTTTTTATTATGTACTACAAAAATTGCTGGTAGATTGTCTCCTCTCCAATCGTGTTAGAGAGCAAAATTTGTTATCCTGAGAAGATACATAAAATATATAAAAAAGAATGTTGAGAAGATACATAAAATATATAAAAAAGAATGTAATCAGCTATTTTTTAAAGATCAGTATCCCAAAAATTGTTTTAGAATTTATTTAATTTGATGTGTTACAGAGATTTACATAATACATAATATGTATTATATATAACATATATAATACATATGTTTCCATAAATACATGAGATATTAAAGACACTTTTCTCATTGGCAGGTCGTATAAAGCAACTCATAGAGCTGGACTACCTGAATACAGCCAGCATCCGCCTCTTCATTCTTGATGAAGCTGATAAGCTGTTGGAAGAAGGCAGTTTCCAGGAGCAAATCAAGTAGGATTAATGAGAGAAAAAAATATCACTTGCAAAAAAGCTCTGTTGGTGTTGTGTGTGTTTGAATCATTTCCAACTTATGGCAAGCTTTGTTGTTGTGGATGGAAAATAGCAGTTACAGTAATGTCAAGCTGCATTATTTCTGCAATTCAAATTGAACCATTATCTTGACGTAGTGGAGTGTCACAGAATTCATTCCTATCATCTATTCATCTAAATTTATTAAGGTTCTGGGACAGAGCAGGTTGATGTCTGGATTATGATATCATCAATATTGTGATGACATTCAACCATAACTCCTCAACACATTTATTCTAGGGAGGAGGCACACATTTGAATAGGTGTCTGCATTCATTTATGCGGTGGCTGAGAATGAAGCAGGTTGAAAGTTGGGCCTCAAAATAGTTTGTACAAGTAGTCTTGCAGAGCTTTGCACTATCCAGATGTACAGTTTAGGAGGTTTCTGGAGTTAGTGCTACTAGAGGTAACCACTAGCAACAGTGGGCATTAGAGCTTTGTACAAGCTCCAACTTCGAGCAGTCAGGCTTAGCCTGCCTGATGACCTCTAGATGAAACTGCTGCAGTACACTTTAAATGGGGCTCCTGTGAAACACAGTTTAGAAAGTACAGTGGTCCCCCGCCTTACGAATCCCCCGGGTTGCGTAAACCCCGGGATCTGAAAGGCGGCGGACTGGCTTCTTATCCCTCGGGATACGAAATATCCCCCGGGATACGAAGGAAAAAAAGCCGCGCGGCCCCTTTAAATGGCCGCGCGGTCCGTCCGCGAAAGCGGTCCCCCGGGTAACGAATACTTCCGGGATACGAAGGTAATCCCGGAACGGATTACCTTCGTAACCCGGGGGACCACTGTACAGCTGATACAAGATTTAGAATTACAGCCTTACCCAGATGCTAGTTCAGCATAAGTACAATCTTGCTTTGGCTGTGCTGTCTACAAGTGTATTTTTAGACCCAATTCAAAATTTAATTCTTAACAAATCTTTCTTGGTGGTGGGCCCCAGTCTTTGAAATACAATCATAAAGATGTACATTTTGTCGTTTGTATTCTAGCATTAGGAGGGACTTAATCCTTCCTTTTTGAGGCTGGCCTTGATTGGTACCATAGATTATGCTGGTAGATCATCTTCACAGAGTTATTCTGGACATTTGTTCTGCTATGATCTTCCATAAAATATATCTTGTCTGTTTGTATGTTTTGTATTTCCTTTGAAAAAATTCAGCCTTAAACTGTGAAGTAAAATATGGGTGAAAACATTTTTCCCTCTCTCTTTCTCTTAGTTGGATTTATTCTTCTTTGCCGGCCAATAAGCAGATGCTGGCTGTTTCAGCCACCTATCCTGATTCATTGGCCAATACTTTGACTAGGTACATGAGAGATCCCACTTTTGTGAGGTTGAATCCCACTGACCCAAGTCTCATTGGTACGTATAGTGTTCTCTTTGTATCATTCTGGAGGCTTTAATGATAACTTGGTGCAAAAGAAATACACTTAGAATTAAATAATTTATTTTTAATATCAGAACTGAATGGAACTCAGTGTCCTTGTCCATAAAAAATTGACTTCTGACTCCAGGTTATGTTCATTTCAGCAATATAATTTAGGATATGGGTCATTTTGTGTTGCAAATCAGAAATCCTTGGCAGACTACTGGAAATCACCTAGAGGTTCAGTAGATTTCCATCTGCCTTCTGGCTACTCCTGCAGAACCACAATACTTAACAAACGTATGCTCATTGAATCAGTAAATACATGTTTTGGATACATTACAGTCGGCTAAACCACTGCTCTGTACAGCAATGTTACAGCCAGACATAGTTGATGAAAACATTTCTTTATTATAAAATGTTTATACTTGGCTTTGTTTTTGTTTTTTATTTTTTATTTTTTTTATTTTTTTAATGTGTGATATGAGCTTATCCTGTCTTGGTTAGGATTGAAGCAGTACTTCAAAGTTGTGAATTCTCACCCATTGCCTCACAAGACTTTTGAGGAGAAGGCTGAACATTTACTGGAGCTATTCAGCAAGATTCCTTTCAACCAGGCGCTAGTCTTTTCAAATCTACATAGCCGGTATTTTGCCTTTGTTTTTGAACTACATAATAAGCTCATGGAATAACAGTTATCTGGGGTTTCCTCTTCTTTCATGAAGCAAGCCTCAAGTGTGTGTACCACCAAGGAGAGAGGAATTGTTGATAATGTCATTGGGGCAACACTTCTGTAGGGCTCTTAAGAGCAATCACCTATGGTTTTGAATACACATATAAGGCTGAATGCACTTTAAATGATAGAACTGTTTCTGAAATTTTAGTTTTGTTTTGAGTTAAATAGCCAAATGAAGAATTCATAATTGAACAAAATAAACAAGATAACTATCACATATTATTTTCAGGTGATTTGGGTAGCTGGTGAAAGGGGAAATCAGAGAATGTTGTAGTATTTACACTGATTTTGTCTGTCTTTCTCACCAAAGTGCTCAACATCTGGCAGACTTACTGACGTCTAAAGGTTTTCCTGCTGAATGTATTTCAGGCAAGTAGGCCTTTTGTTTTAACCTCATAGTAGTTGATGCATGCTTATAAACATGTGGCTGTAATTAGGGTGGCTCGATTTTAGGAGTCTTGTACATATTCACATGGGAATAAGTTCATTAAACTGAGCAAGATTTAACATCTGAGCAGGTGTGTGTAGAACTGCACTATTAATATCAGTTGTTTTGAACAAAAGAACATTTGCATTAAAGTATGGTTCTGCTGTTTCAAATTGCTTTCTACTCTCCTCATGCCCTGCAGCTAAATTAGACATTCCTGTGAAGTAAACACAAATTCCATGGATTCAGTTTTGAATTTCACAATTTTAAACAACAAAAAACGAGTTAACCTAATGCTTCTGCTACTAAGCTGAGTTGTCCTCCCAAACTCTCACTTTTTTCCCATTTTCTTTCTTTAGGCAGTATGAATCAGAACCAACGACTTGATGCCATGGCTAAACTCAAGCAGTTCCATTGCAGAGTCTTGATTTCAACTGATTTGGTCAGGTTTTTTTTTCCTATTTCATCTTAAAGTATAGCTCATAAATATATTTATTACAGAATTGAGTAGCAGTCACATGAAACTAACTAGCACAGTCCTGCCTCTGAAAAATGAGCTAGGTATTTTCCTTCCATAATTAAGCAAATATGCAGTCATATATAAAGTAAATTAGATTACCTGAATGAAGCTGCACTATCCGTTTCCAGAGTAAATTCAAACATCATTTTCACTGAAATTTGTGCAATATTATTCTAAGCAAGATTACAAAATAAAAAATTTAGCATCTGAGAATCCCGATTATTTGTAATATTTGTAGAATGCTCCAATAAAGAACTTGTGTGTTTTCTGTTTCATTGAAATTGAATAGCTCTTGGATTTTGCCCATTGACTTTATAAAACTATTTAGCATAAATACTTAAGGAATGCTATTTGTTATACTAGAGAGTTTTATTTTGTATCATTCTGTGTATATTTTCTGCATTTTCACCTTGCCTGAATTCTCTGTGAAGCTTATAGCAGACCAGAGTAAGTGGGGAAAAATATCTGAACGAGTGGCCTGTTTTACATGTTTGCATGCCTTCTGCTCACTACTGCCTTTGTCTTTCCCCTTTCTTTTTTCCAGACATCCCGTGGTATTGACGCTGAGAAGGTGAATTTAGTCATTAACTTAGATGTGCCTTTGGACTGGGAAACATACATGCATCGGATTGGAAGAGCAGGACGCTTTGGTAAGCACTGTTGTGGATTTGCTGTGCAGTGGCAGATGGTGGATTTACAACACTAACTCTGCCTATTTATTTATCTGTTCCAGGTACCTTAGGACTAGCAGTGACATATTGCTGTCATGGAGAAGAAGAAAACATGATGATGAAAATTGCACAAAAATGTAACCTCCAGCTTCTTCCTTTGCCAGGTATGTCTTTTTGTGCATGTGAAAATTTAGTGCTTGAATTTTGAGCATGGCCTTATGACTCTGGCATCCCAGAGTTATTAAAAGTAAGTTGAGGTCTTATACTTGCTTACCTGGGAGTAAGTTGCAATAAAATCAGTGGGACTTGCTTCTGAGTAGGCATGCATAAGTTGACACCGTTAATCATCTAGCCATGGTTCCATTATTCTGAATCCTAAGTGGTTAGGAAGTAGATTTGTTAAATAATTTTGGAAGTTGGTTTTTGAAGTTTAAGATATTCATATTTGAAAGTTTATAAAATTAAATCCATTGGTATTAACTTTAACAGTGGTATTATAATTAATATAATTTTCCAGCAAATAACACATTTTATTAAAAACACTATCATTTTGAAACTGCTTATGATGGAAGACATGGTCCTTTTACAGTATAATAGCTGGAAGGCAGTTGGAAAGCAGTTTCTTTCAACAGATGAAGGACAGGAAAGGAAAGGCAGGAATTTGTCTATATGATCATTAGTTCACTTCCTGCTGTGACTATTTTGCAGTACTGTGTAATGTCCTGATCTTCCTACCTGCTTATAAAAAAATGACAAATACTTTTAACACAGTGGTAAAAATTACGTCTGACATATGCTTGTTTTTAGTTCATATTTCATTTAAGCTGAATATTTCCAGGTTCCTATTTTTGGTTTAAGAAATTTTTGGTTGTACATAAAAATAATTATAGGATATGGAAGGATTAAAACTTATATCAGGCCTGTTCTTTTCACTAGAAAATAGAAGACATGTTTAGGTTATTGGTAAGGAGACATGTTAATAGTTAAGCAATTAAAGGAATTGTAATTATGAGTGGTTGGTGTCTTTTAGCTCATTTATGGCTTAATTACGTTGGGATGACATAAGTGTACTGTTCTTAACTGCTGCCGTTTTTCTTTTGAAGAACCTGTACCCCCTGAGCTGATGGAACAGTTTGAAAGTTGGGATGTAGAAGTCACTGCTGTCCCATATCCCAATGCTTCACTGTGTGCATCTTCATTACCAACAAAAAAACCAGAAGGGACAATACAGCATAAAACAATAAGCCCCAAAGCAGAGGCTTTTCATGTTGCTTGTAAAAATGATCCTGCAGCACAACCAAAACAGGTTCCCAGACAAAAGCAGCTGCTTAAAAGTAGAGTGGAGCATAATGAGGCAACACTAACTGGGAATCTGCAGTCTTGTCATAGGATCTCACAGCAGAAACTCCAGATGGAACCTGATCTCCCAAGTTCTGGGCAAGTTAACAATCTGGCAGACCGGAAAACTTTGCAAAATATGCTCCCTAAGATCCCTTGTTTATCATCCTTCAAGAACTGTAAGTTTACCAGTTCATGGAGTATGGCTGAGTTTGTTGAGGATTATGAATATTTCATTAAGGAAGGATCTGAAAGAGAAGTGGAGATCCTAAGAAGCTACACTGGACCTGGAGAACAGCATAAGCACCCCAAAAATGATACCTTTAATTCAATAGGAATGGAATCTAGCATAAATGTTGCAACAACAGCTGGGGAATGGACTGGAGAATCTGACAGTGATAGTAGCTCTTGCAGTTCTGGGTCATCTGCATATGGCCAGAAAGAACAATCCTATGTTAAAGGCTTTTCAGATACACTGCATAGGGATGAAGTGCTTTTAACAAATCGGACTGTTCAGAGAAACACTTGGGAATTCAGTACCCCTGAACCAGAGGAGTTCCAAGAGACACCTCTGATCCAGAAAAAGATGAAACAGAGTGTGAAACAAAGCAAAGAGAAGAAGCAGAGCCACTGTGCTCCCATCGTCAAGCCCACCAAGACAGACCGTTCAGAAAATGCACTCCATGACAAATGCTTGGAGAACCAGAGTTCTGAGGAATACTGGAGAGCATATTACCGAGCATGGGGAGACTACTATACAGAAGCTTCTCGTTCATACTTTCGAATATACCAAAGACCAGTGAACATGCTGACTGCCTATCATGCCAATGCAGTGTATTTTGAAGAGTTGTTGAAGTGTGATCAATAGTGGGAAAGTGGTGAGATTGTTCCTTCACCTAAAAATATTGATACCTTTGGTCACCTTTTTTTGATTCACATGCTATTTCATGTCATTTTTTCATTCCATTTATATACTGTTTTGCACATACTCCAGAAGGAAATGGTTTAGCAGTGTTGCTAATAAATAGTGTGAAAATAACGTTAGCATTTTTTTCCTTTATGTAGAAAGAGTTTGTATAGTATTATGGCCAATCTGTTTTGCTGCCATTAGATACATGATAAATACGTTGTTTGTGGCCTCTATTTTGCTTTGTTTGGGGATATACGTTTGGATGAGAACATTTTCTTAGTGCTCTTAGGGTCTAACAAGCGCATTTCTTGATCTCAGACGTAGGACAGGCTGGCTGCTAAGATATATTGCCATTTCTTGTCTCTTCCAGACAATCTGATCTGATTTCTGATTTCAGATGAGTTCAATGCGTACTTCTAGAAGCTTCTAGGGTTGGTTTATCTTCTCAATACATCTGTGTCTTTGGTCAGAATTCTCCCCAGTGATCCCCAGTGATCCACCTTATTATTTCACGTATTTAGAAGTGGCTACGAGGGGTAGCAAAGTCCCATGTTTTCCAGCCAGCATGACCAGGCTAGGGAATTCTGTCCTAGAGAGGTTCAGTTTGAGCCCTTTCTATAAGTACTTGAACCTTAAGTTGTATGACTAAAAGATGATAAAGAATTTTTAGGATGAAAATAAGACATGTTTTCCTAAATACATTGTCTGGGATTTTTTTTATGAAACACATTCTTAAATCCTTTATTATTCCATAGATGGTGCTGTTTACATCCTGTCTGCATAGAATTCAGGACCCAAGTCTATGTCTGAAATGGTAGTACTGGCTATTTCATCTGTTCCTTTTTGTAAAAAACATAACTTTTTTTGTCCTAACCTTTCCCTTATTTTCAGTTTTACCCGCAAAGGAACTCAAAGATAGCAACTAAGCCTAAGGTCATTGTAGAATTTTGTAGCTGAGCATGCTAATTTTCTTATGTAGGTACTATTAAAAGTAGTACTGTGACAGTGTTACATATGAAAAAAGCAGACCAGCATCTGGTCAATGCTTGAAAATGTGAATAATGGTTTCTCAGGTAATACTAAGCTGCCAGTCTATGGCCTTCTTCCTGTTTATTATTCCAAAGATCATGGCGCTTCTTGAGTTACAGCTGTAGTTGTTCCTTCTGTTTAGAAGAGGCATAAATAAAAAAAGCATATCTCAATTGATGCATGTTGCTAATTTAAATAAAATTTAATTAAAACTGTGTAACTAACACTTCCAGAGCTAGATTGGGTTGGCCATGTGATAGGATAGATTTTTAATTATATATATATATTCAGAAAAAGCTTATAAATCTATTATAATTAGACCACCCTCCAGAGGGTGCCAATATCAGGCGTGCCATGCATAAGGGAAAACTTTAATTAGAAATGAAATTACCTATTAACTAGGAGACTAATTGTCCTTCTTTGTTTCAGCTGCTCTATATCCTATCTCCAATCATGACATGATGGGGGGCTGTGTAGGTAAATGCCTGAGTAATGGTGCACAGAGAGTTTTGTCTCTGTCTTGTTAATTCAGGCCCTGCCCAGGTCGATAAGTATGTCAGAAGATTTGATTTCTCTTTCCTGCTTGTAACTAGGCTTGCCGTCAGTCTTACAGTTCCTTTCAGTTAACCTAATTATTTGCAACAGGAGAGGATAGTCACAGCTCTAGTGTGTGCAAACAAATTTCCTGGGTCCTACAACTGTCAGTCATTTCACTCATCAATGTATATGAACAGGAGCACACGTGACTGGAATATCTGTTTATATTTTGGTAACATGCCTATAGGACATGATGGGATCATAATGATTAAACCTACAACTATTGCTCTTCCCCAATGTCCTAACAGATCACACATCAGATATGTTCTGGATGGTACAGGAGCATTCTGTAAGGGAAGAGGTCCCAAGGAGTTCAGAGCATCATATGCTGCCAACAAAATTAAACCTGGCCTAGTAGCACTGAAAATAGAAAACCAGGCAAAACATACTGGCCAAGCTAAAGCTGTGACCACTAGGTTCCACAGGATTCTTCTGTCTTATCTTAAATAGTTTTGAGGCATTTCTTTCCTCAGAACTTTTTCTAACACTTGGTCTTCCTACTTTCTCCAGTTTCTCTACTAAAGTGTTTTAATATTCTTGGTAGCGTATTTTTGATTTTATTACTTATAAATCACTTTAAGCCACTCCTTTGTGAACAACAAGAAAATAACTCTTATTTATAGACAGAATCTTGTGATAGTACTAGGTGATTCTCAAAGCTTATTGTTACAACGGTTGTACATCACTTCACCTGTCACAAATTGACCCAGTACACTCAGTGACTTCAATTACACTTCAAACTATGTTTTGTTTTTTACACACACCTTCCACTAAGATTCATTCATTAGGAGTATAAATCCAAGATAGTTTAGTTCTGTTCATAAGTCACACTTCCACAGAATAAGGTGGATAAGAGCCCCCCTTTATCGGCTCTCCGCTTCTCAAAGAACGTAATACTTCATATTCATTTCACAAGACTTCTTTTGTCCTAAATCCTTCCTGCTTATATGGGAGACATATATCCCAGTAAGGCTAATCTCTCAGTTCTGACTGCACTCCTGGCAGTTCTATGACACACTCCTCTGTGTCACTGGACTTCATTTGTCCTTTTAAACCTTTCCTTCTTATATAGGAATCTAAATCCCATTAAGGATCTTCACTCCTCTTCTAACTGCTCCTCTCTCTTAACAGTTCCTCTCTCTTAACAGTTCCTCCTTTTTATAGCTGTGCATCAGGCAGGCCCCCATCTTTTTGCCAGCCTGTCTCTGACTGGCTGCTCTGAACATTCCAGTCTATCAGTGTGTCTCTGCAAAAGCATTCTGCATTTGCTGCTGCTTGTGGATCAGCCTTAAAGGACTGTCACAGGTAAGTTGTCAGATGTGTTTCTTCAGTGCCCCAGAGACTTGCACAACCACAACGCCCTGCTCTTTTGTCCACACAGCTGTTTATTTGATAGGTGGACATTACAGTCCACTAGTGAGAGACTGTTCAAAATGCTGCTGTGAAATTATGCCTTTTCATACTAGTAATTCACAACATCTTTCTAGCATATTGCTAGAGCCCTGGAAAAAGAATGAGGAAGTCATGTGAATACCACTTAATGCCTGAATTTGTTTTTAACAGCCTTTAAGTTGACATCAATTTATGGTGAAGCTATGAATGAAAGACCTCCCAAGTTCCCCTATCTTCAAGTCCCATACTCATATCTTACAGAATCAGAACTGTGGCTTCCTTGACTGTGGCTGTCCATCTGGCATGTGGTCTTCCTCTTTTTCTGCTGCCTTCTACCTTGCCTAGCATTATTATATTTTTTAGTGATTCATGCCTTCTCATACAGAAGAGCACATTGGAAAGTACACAGTTTCCTGAGTACTAGAAATGTGGGCCAAATAGTAAGGTCCTCACTTGGGTGTGGCCGGTTTGAGAGATTCCACAGTCACTGGAATGGCTATTGCTGGAAACACGTTCTGGAAGACATTTCTTGTTCTGATCCAGCAAGGTGCTACTTTGCTAAAGAGGAGCTGTGCTCCCAGATAATTAACAAAGGAGCACTTCAGTCAACAGCTTACCAACAAACATCTGATGTATTAGTATTTTTTTTAATCATTCAAGTTTGTGCATTTCAAAGTGGATGCAGAGAAATAATGCCATCTAGTGGGACATATGTTGTATAACAGGCAAAAGGAGTAGATAAAAATAACATTGCTGGTTTAGCTTTTTCCTTACTCCTATGATTATTATTATTATTACTAACCTTCATTTATATAGCACTGTAAATTTACACAATGCTGTACATACAATCTTTTTAATTAGACAGTTCCCTGCCCTCAGGCTTACAATCTAAAAAGACACGACACAAAAGGAGAAAATGGTGATGGGAAAGGGATCAGGTCCATCAGTTCTTCTCTCCCTCTGAGGCCTCTGCTGTAACCTGAGCTATTCTTGACCTTGGTGTCAATGAATACTAATTTCTGTGTGGAATATGTAAATCCAGAATTTTCAAAATTGTAAGAATATTGAACCAATTATGGCATAGCTTCCAACATTACCTGAATAGAATCATCGGCCCCAAATATGTTGAAATGGGTGTTATCATTTTAACATCCAGAATGCAAAGTATTTGTGAAGGTGTTTTATATTGAATGGTGAATTTGGATGTTTGCAGCACTTGATATTCATTTAGATGCAGTCAACAGAAAAAGATGAGCACATACTTCCAAAAAAATATAAATAAATGAATGAAGAAGACAATACAGGCCCTCTCCTCAGTGCAAAGGTGATTGTTGGTTTTGTTTTGTTTGTTTGTTTTTGCATGCAAAACAGGGTAACTTGGGAATAGGAAATTTCTACTGGTAGAAGGAATACTTTCTTCCTTCCTGCAGCCCCTGCATCAGTCACAAGAACTGGGAAGTTCCCGAGATAGATTTTTAGGCAGAAGAAAGGCCATTTCATTGCAACAACCAATATAATGCTGAATTTAGCCTGGGAGGAGTGCATCCATACAGCACGAACAACTTGTTCCTGTATTTGAAAATATAGAAGTGCTACTTCATGGTATGTCCTGGTATGGTGGCAAATGTATTGTGCTCCAAGATGAGTCATTATCTGGAGAAACGGGAGGATGTGGAGGAGAAAACACAGACCTCATAATACCTTGACTTGCCCAGGTACTGGGTTGAAACTGGAGATTATCACACTGCCCTGTTTCGTCCTTCCGTCTCTAGCTCAGCATAGGATGAAAACTTTTAAGAACAAATTTTATTACATGCCTCGGTGGCCAGGTCAGAGGCATCTCGTATTCAATCATGCTATCCTGTACCCCATCTGGACTTCTCCAGAACTTTTTGAAAGAACAGAACTGTGCCGTTCTTTGCAAAATATGGGAGAAGTCCAGACTTGGTATAGAATGCCACGATCGGATATGGGATGCCTTTGACTGGGGAATGGAGGTGTGTGATAAAATCCAAGCTTAAAAGTTTTCATCCCATGCCAAGGTCAGGATAGAAGGATGGATAAGGGCAGTGTGATATTCTCCTATGATAGTGGTGCAATTATCTGTAGTTCCCATTATTGTCAGTGGGAGGAAAACTCATGAAAAAGCAACATGGGGGAAAAAAAGGGGGGAAAGTCTGCCCCTCCTCCAGGCCCATGAAAGATGGCAAGATTAAGGTTGGAGTAGACATTCTGCTTTAGAACTCACTTTCTCCAGTTATGTGGGATTGCTTTGTAGGATGTGCAGCGCATATGAGTTAAATGCCAGTCCACTCTAACCAACCAAAGATCTAGTGCCCAGGGATAAGTCACCAAAGGTGTCATTTTATAAAAAGTAAGAGGGTCTGTGCATATTTTCAATGACATTTCTTTCAACCTCTCCACTGTGTAGTGGCCATTTCTTTCAGAACATGGGGCATGAGATCACAATGGAGGGAGATTTCCGGGGTTCCTTTGGAACTGTTATTTATCTCTTCAGCAATTAGAATTTGAAATCATTCTGTACTTTTTCAAACTGAGTTTTTAAAATATACTAGTAATAGTTTTAAGGCTTTTCTGCCCAACTGCTCTTTCAATAGGAAAGGGGGACATCCACATTCTATCAGTTGCCAGCACAGCTGATGGGCACCCCCTTTCCTATTAATTACCACCCACTAATTGTTCCCCAAAGTTCAGTGACATAGTGCGAAGTCATTGAGGAATTTTCTTAATCATTTCACCACCTCTGATTTTGCAGAGACTTTCTGCTCCCATTAGAGAAGGGAATCCTATACACACTCAGGCATGCCCACTGAGCAAAGGCACGTGGAGAGAGAATGGAAAAGACCCATTTCTGTTCTGTCCTTGATGCTGGTGGTGTTCTGATTCTTTCGATGCTCGTGGGAATTTGGACCTCCTTGTCCAGCCTATGCCCAAGCTTCCCATTCTGGCTGCAAATGAAATTGGCATTCAGGAGCATCATGGGAATCTGTTTAGGCCAGGAATGGGCAATGTGCAGCCCTTAGGCAACCCCATAAGTGTGGCTCTTTAGATCCCCAGAAGACGTCTCCAGCCTCACCAAAAATATATTTTTAAAAAAATGTGTGTGTGTGTGTGTGGCAAATTTTTTGCCCCCAACCAGGCAAAAACTGCCTAAAATGCAGCATTTTCTTCCCCAACCCTGCAACTCCCTCCCCCAATAAGAAAAAAGGTGGGGATTGGCTGAATATTGGCCACAATGTTGGCCAGAAGTGATATAATGGCACTGAGTGTATTGAAACTTGCTCACAAGGACGACTGGATGGGCACAAGGAAGAAAAATAGCCCCTGCTCCCAGTGCAGTTCCTTTCCCCTAATTTAGGGAAAATTTGGCTAGGGCCTCCACAACCATTGGCACACTGGCTGATCTAGAGTTCATGTTAAATAGGAAGTAGTAGACACTGCTGTGGCCCAGCCAGACTCATCCTTTTTGTAGTGCTTGGGCATGTGTTATATGCAGTCCTGTTCCAAATTCTTTTGCAATTCAGATTCAGTCCATGGCCAAGCCATCTTTTCCCCTCCCTTCACTTCTCTCTGGAGCTTGCTACAAACCCAGGAACATAAAATGGAAGTAGGAAGCAAACTGTGTTCTTAGCTCACTCATCCAAGTTGGCTTTTTGTTTCTAAAGACTGTCTCAGCATGTTCTCCTCTCTTCTGCATCATTAGAAGGCACAATTGGAAATGAAAAATTAAGTGTTCTTCTTCTCATATTTTCAAAGGCTATTGACCCAAAGTCAAAAATCCAGTTTAAAAGCACACCCCCACAAAGTCCTTTTCTTTTTCTCTTTTAAGCTGTTACTTTTGTACAGATCAAATTTCAACTTAGATTGTAATTTCTGTTCCCTAGTCATGAACTATAATCTAATTTCCAGTTGGAAACGGCAAGTCGCTTTCTTTTTGTTAGAAGCACAAAACACACTGTTTGAGTATTCACCTTTTGCTGCATTCGCAGGCATTGTAATTTCTACTTTCTATATGTGTGTATATGTGCCTTTAAGTCTCCTGTTGATTTATGTTGATCCCATGAATTTTACAAAGTTGTAAAATTGATGTTGATGTAGAATCCTGGTATGTTAGGGATGCAGATTCTTTGAACCGTTTTGTGCCATTTGCTCCCTGTTTTCTCTGGACTGTTAGACACCCAATATCCCAATATTAACAGTCATTGTCTGAACAAAAAGGAGAAATGAGAAATCAGTAGTCTTGAGATGCCAACTCCATCTTTCTTTGCCTCTTCCCAGCACCACCCCAGAAGTATTCTACCAGCCTGAAGAACTTCAGTAATATGAAGCTGATGGTGCCTTTAAGTTTCTTTGTTTTGTTCTGTTTTGTTTTAGTCTTCCCTTCTCCTTTTCCTTTTGGAAAAAAAGAGCTTTTGGTCCCCCATGAAAAATTCTGTGGGTGACTGACTGTTCTATTAGCTAAGCAAGATTCAAGCAGTTTTGGAAGTGCTGCACATCTCCTGAAAGATAAGTTTGACACTATGGGAGTGCTTATTGTTTCAGCTTTGTCAACAGTGATGCAGGTGACACAAACCATTTTATGAGCTTAGTTAGTACTCCAGTGATGGTATCCTCTGGCCTAGAATAGCCTAAGTATGATTAGCCATATTCTAATAATAAGCTTCTGGATAGAATATTGACTGCATTCTATAAAGAGTTAAAGACATCCCTGAAAATCCAATTGGTACAGCTGTTAGATTTGCAAACAGGGATCACATGCTAATTTCAAAAGAGCTTTCCAACCTTCTGGTCTGTTTCTGAGTTAATTCAGTTCAATATGGCTTGGGACACAGGCCTCATTCACATTTTGTATTATTACCACAACAATGCAGTTAACCTCACTCATGCATTCCGGGTTTGTTATTCACACCATGGAACCACATCTTTCTGGAAACCACATCGCTCTTCATGTCTGAGTTCAGTTGCTCACATGTCCCAGCACCCTTCCCTTTTCCCTGCACCTATCGGCACCCCTCAGCTGGATGGGGCGGGGGGGGGGGTCAAGATCACTTTTTATCTCCCTCTTTTCTCTCTCTCTCTTTCCCTCTTCCAGTGGTGAGAAAAGGGGGAAGTGGCAGTGCTTTCTTGACCATATGGGCTGTTGATGATGCAAATGCCTCATTTAATGTCGATGATGAAAATTTATTTGCAACCTGTTAAAGGTATGGAGAGTTTTCCCCCAAGTTTATTTGGTTCTATTCACATCAGTGTTCACACAGCCGATGATGCAACTCTTTTGTAAAAACTTGGGGGGAAAAAACATTGGAGTGCCTTCAGGATGCAGATTCAACAGATTCATCCCTAATTCAACCTGAATTATTTTCATTGTGTGAATAACCCACTAATTACCCATAGAAATGCCTGCCTCTCCTTTGGGTAACAGAGTGAGCAGCCTGGTCCTCACTGTGTTAACTTTTAAAGTGCCTAGTAAATTTTACAGCCCTAGGCCCTTTAGGTAGATCTAATACAGGGGTGGGAAGCTCATGGCTCTCCAAGCATTTGTCCCATAATTATTGTTGTTCCACCTGATATGGAGAATGGTAAGGTGCTCTTGAAATTGCAATCCAAAAGCATCTGGAAAGCCAAAAGGTACCTCACTGCAAGTCTCATTTTTCTTCTGCTGTCATAATACTATATTGTTTCTCTTTGCTGTATCCTTATTGATTTAATATTTTGCAAATGATACTAGAAATAATTGCTGAAGGGAGGTAATGAGAACTGCATTGTAGGACTGGGAAGAGAAAAACAACAAAGGTTAAAATCATCTATACACTTCTCAGGTAAGTCATAATTAGTTCTGTTGGACTTACTTCTGTGAGGGCATGTTTAAGATTGCAATTTAAGGAGTTTATAAAATTATGCACGGTATGGAAAAATGGATTGAAGAGTTAATGTGCAATGAATTCACAACAGAGAAAAAAAGTTAACTTTCATGAGTCCAATATTAAGTCCCTGCATCTTTGTAAGAGAGTTAAACCAAATTATGGAGAGTGGGTCTATCAGTGGTTATAAGCCCTAATAGTTAAAGCCCAAATGATTAAATAATTCATATACAGAGGTGATGTGCAACTGAACACTACTTGTTGGAAGGCTATAATGGAAGAAGGGGATTGCCTTCAGGACCTCCTTCTGGATGTCTACAACTATTCAGACTCACTAGTGTTAGAAACAGAGTGCTAGCTTACATGCAGCTTCAGTGACATCTTGTAATGTTTATGATATTTGTGTCCTTAGGCTTAGAGTAGCAGATTTGATCTAATGAATGACACCCATTAAAGAAATGTACAGCAAGAGTTCATTGCTTTGTGGCACATATTCCATTTAATCCAGATTGGATACATCAGGTACAGCAGTGGCACAAGACGCAGTACTGTAAATGATATACAAGTTTCAACATATGCACTACAGTTCCAAAAGAAGACAACAGGAAACTTAGGATTCTTTAGAAAGATTTTCTCAAATGAATCTACCTGCAGTTTTGTACAGTACATTTTGTCTCAGTCAGTTGTGATGTTTTGTAAGCAAAGCCCATTTAGAGTATGAAAATAGAAAATAATACAACTCAGAAAATCCTGGTAACAACATAAAACCTCTAATGCAAACACTGGTGCATTGGAATGTCTCACTGATTTATCAAAAATATACCTTCACACATGTTCTGTAATATATGTCATTGGTCTGTGGAGCCAGCTGAAACTCCAGTCGTGCTCACAACAGAGAACTGAGAAAAGGATACAATAAGGACCTTAATCTCACACCTGCATGGCTGTTTAACCTGCCATGACAAGCATCAGTCTGCAAAGGAACAAAAAGCAGTTACACACATATGCACACATGCACAAAATTAAGAAACTATTAACTAAAAGCAAGACTAGAGGAGGAGTATTTGCCATTTGGTCCCATGACTGATTAATCTACAATTGTTAAAAGAATAATAAAACAAACGCTCTTGCTAGGTAAGGGCAACAATAAATCTAGGCCTGTGGTTCCTGAATTTCCCCCTAGATAATGAAATTCCAGTCTCCAATCCATGCAGCCTGGACTTGTAGCTGAAAACATCCTGCCCTGCATGCCCTTTCTTGGTTACTAACAATCTATGATATTTTGAGGTACTTATCTCACAAGAGATGAACCAATTATTGATGGATTCCAATATAGCCTTGTGAAATCACTGGTTTATTGTAGTGGCTTGGTAGCAGTCACAGTACAATGCTCTGAAGTGGAGGCAGAGAACCCTTGGTTCTTCAAATACTTTGGACTACAGAAGCCATAGTCCTTACCTTTATTGAGGATGGTTGGGGCTCCTGGGAGCTGAATTGTTGCTCACCACTGGCTCCACAGTTTAGCACCACAGGAGAATGATGGAGTCCTCTCTTCCTGATTGTTTGAGCTAAATACCAGTCAGCCTTTAGACTTATAGATGCTGACCACCTTAGTTAACAGCCATTGGTATATTTCCAAGAATTTATCTTGTTCCTTTAAAAATGCAACTCCCCCATTCAAAATCACTTTGTATGATAGGGCATGCTGTTTGGCATCCTGCTTGCAAAAAACATTTTGTGCACTTGTTAAGACTTTTCATCAATTCACCAAGTATTCATGAATTTAGCACTAGACTTGAGAGGACATTGAAAAGCACCTGCATTTTACAGGTATATAAACTGAGACATCAAAAAGTCAGAGTGGCTTGTTCCAGGAGACACAGTGAGTGATAAACAGGATTCAAAGAGTTCTGCTCAATGCAGTTACAGCAAAATCCTAAGCATGATTACTCAGAAGGGAGTCCCACAGAGTTCAATGTGTTTCAATGGGTTTTACCCCAAAGTAAATGAATATAGAAACTGCATCCCTAATAATGGACCATTCCAGCAGTACCTCATTGGATGTGATCTTTCTTTATGGACATTGTGATTGAATACCTGAGTTACAAGGGAATAGCTCAATTTTCGGGGGTGGACCAGTTTGGTTAATTGATTCCAAACAAAGTAATTTTCTTGAGAGTGTGGATAAAAATTAACTCAGGATTTTTATACAATTAAACTACTGCAAAAAGAAGGGGGGAAAGATGCACTTTCCCATAGAAATGTTTTGCACATTTGGTTTAAAAAAACAGATTAGAATTTTAAAAGGAAATATTTCTTATGTATTGCTTTTTTCTTTCAGTGATTCACACTCCTGCCCCCACCTGTTTTTTTGGGATACAATTATCTACCAAGTCATTTCTGACTTATGGCAAGCTTAAAGTGAACCTATCATAGGGCTTTCTTTGCAAGTTTCTTCACAGGGCATTTACCATTGCTAATCTCTGAGGCTGAGAGAGTGTGACTTGCCCAAGGTTACCCTGTGGGTTTCATGGCCAAGCCAGGACTGAAACCTTGGCCTCCTAGTGTCCTAGTTCAACATGCAAACCATTACACCATGCTGGCCCTCCCTCTACTCATTTATTGAACTACTAATAGAATGTTTTATTGGTAAGTCATGTAAAGTACCACCGAATTCAGTAGCATTCACTTTTGAGTAAACTTGTATAGAACTTGTTAATTGTTAATTCAATGATAAGATGGATTTTGTTGGCAATATTAAAATGCACATCCAGGTTTTGCTTCTGTTGTAATGGAAACAATAAATTCACTCAAGCCTTCTCTACTGTATCAGATTAACTATAGAGCTGTTTAGAATAAAGGAAAATATATTGGTTAGTGCAATAAAAAACTACAAGATTATTCTTGGAGCAGAACCTTGGGTCAGATTAATATCTTATCTATTTAGCTGTTTCTCGGTTAGTAGTAAAAGAGCTGCAAATATTGTTAGAAGAGCTATAATTCTCCACTTAGATAAAACGTGTGCTGTATTACCTAGTCTCAAAAACACTGTGTTTGGGCAATGATTTTGAAGACAATTTGCCCCTGTTATCACATTCTGAAATGATCCTACCAAAGATAAATGCTCTCATTTTCAAGATTAAATGACTACATAGTTAAATCTTTCCTATTGAAATTAGTAAAACTTAAAAGTATTGGCCTGTGCCCATTGTTTCTAATCAATCAGCAGCTATATTACATACAATTGGTGACATCCTCTTTTTCTTATGAAAACAGATGATATGTTTTGTCTTATATATGTTTTGTATACACATTTTGTCTCGTTGAGGAAGTGAAAGGAATCTTTGGCTCATGCAAACTAACATCAATGAGTTTATTTTAGAAGGAGTACATTTTTAGCATTTGGCTTTTGGTTATCAATAATAGGGTACTAATAGGGAATAACTGTGTAGAGCTGTTAAACTGCAACCCCCAGTGTTCCTTATAACTGGCTATTCTGGGCTGCTGAAGAGTTCCCACACCTGGGGTGCCGTGACACATGTGCTAAAAAATGAAATACAAGATTTCAATCGCTGTTATTCCATGTTCTGAAGTAGTACCCAGAGCAAATCAGTCACTGTTTTATACCACTGAAATCAATGAGACACATTAGTCATGACTAACAAACGTCATTGACTTCAATTATCTTAAATCCAATTATTAGTCCCAGTTAGAACAGACCATCTGAATCAATGGAATTTACTGTAGTGTTGACTTAGCACATTACAATTATTTCAGTGGGTCTGCTCTTCTCTAGAATTAAAGTAAATGTAGGTAAATGAGACTAAAGTGTGGTTTACTCTGGATCTTTCTCAGTTAATTTATTTTTGTGGCTTTTAAAAAAAATACAAAGTATTAAAGTCATATAGGTATGTGGTCAAGCACCAAGTAACATGAGTAAATCTATGGACCATTTTGGGGATTATCAATGCACAGGATCACTGATTTTACGAGTTAATGCAATGAAAAGTAACAAATCACATTTCATTGTAACTAGATGAATGGACTGATAGTAGGAAGACTACATTTTCCTCAATTCAAACAATATTTTAGAACCTTTGCTGCCTTTCCTTATCTAATTGTGGGAACTCAGGAACAGGAGCTATTGGGTTGCATCCAAAGATATTTTTACTCCCCAAATGGAAAGAGCCTGTGTTCATGGAAGGAGAGTTGCATTCATGTTAATATACTCCAAATGATCAGTTCCTTTAACCTTCAAGAGCTTTCTCATGTGCTAGTGCCATATTGTAGCTGACTGAAAAGAAATAGCAATTAATTAACAGATGGAATGAAGCAAGTATTCCCAAAAGACATTGGTAGTTTGCATTTAAATATGCAGTTTTCATTCAGAGAAATTCATTTGGAAAGCTTGTAAGAAAAAAAAATACATCTAAAGCTGAAGAGATCTTATAGGATCTGAGCTTCAGGTGCATCTGAAGAAGTAGACTGGAATCTATGAAAGCTCATGCTGCCAATTTCTTTCAGTCTCAAAGGTACTACAAGATCTCTCTACGTACTGATTCTAAAGACTAACATGGCTATATCTTTGAATTCTACCACTGAAGAATATTGAGACAAAGAATCTGTTCAGGTAGACCAAATGCTAGTATTTGAGTTTGCAAACCAAAGTTTATATGTATACATTCTGATATTCCAACTTGTGATGGTTGTAATAAAAAGGAAGAAAGAAAGACATAACTCCTGGAATAAAGGCACACTCTTTGTTAGGTTGCTCATATGCAAAGGACTAGGTTTCAAGTTTAGAAGAACTGTAGGAGGGGGAATAGAGACACACAATGTGGTATAGTGGTTTAGTGTTTGACTAGGACAAGGAGATCTGCTTTTAAACCCCCGCTCAGCCATGAAGCTTACTAGATGATCTCAGAAAGTCATTATCTCTTAGTCTAACTAACTCACAGAGTTGTTGGGAAGATGAACATGAGGAAGAAAACCATTGATATGTTTGCCTTGAGCTGTCTGGAGGAAAGGTGAGAGATAAATGTAATACATTCCTGCAGATATAACTTTTTCTCCCCATACACAACAAAGCTCGTCTGTTAAAGTTTTTTTGGCTACAAAACTATGAACAATACAAGGCCCTCAGCTCCTTAAATTGAGTCAGCTTAGTGGCCTACTTAGTACAATTTACATCGCTGATGGACAACAATACTTCTCTTTATGCTATCCTCATAAAACAGTACCCACAATTGCCTAATGGCATTGCTGCAAGTGCGGGGCAACAACATTTAGCAATGTCCAAAACAGATCAAGTCTCCTTGCTGCAAAAGAGGATTTGCTCATTGCTTTTCTGAAATGAAATTGTAGGGAGTCAGAAAAAGCTAGAATATATACCATCTTCAAGAGATTTGGAGAAAAGAGGACTATATCCAATTGTATCCAGCTTTGGATATGATAAGAATGGACAATAGTTTAATAGGGCCAGCCTCTCACAGAATCCTATACTTGTAAGGGGCTGCAAGAGGCATCTGCTCCAGTCCACTGCCATGCAGGTATACATAGCTAAAGCACTTTTAAAAATGGCCATCTAAATTCTGTTTTAAAATCTCCAAAGAAGAGGAGTACACTATCATCAGATGCGATCTATTCCACTGTTTAACAGCTCTTACTGTATAGATCTTCCTAATATTTAAGAGGATTTTTTTCTTTTAATGTGAATCCGTTGGTATCAATGAATATTCTAGTCTCTGGATTAGCAGAAAACAGGCTCATTCCACCTTCTAAAAGACATCCCTTCCGATATTAAATATGGCTATTATGCCACAAGTCTTTTCTTCTTTGTGCTAAACATATCTGTTCCCTAAGTCATTCCTCATAAAGCTTGGTTTCCAGACCTTTGACCATTTTGTTAGTCACACTGGTCTTCTCCCAGTCTGGTGGCTCCATAAGCCAGTTTTCAGCTCTGGGAGTGTTCCAGTCCACTTCTGTTACAGAAATACTGGTATATTGGATGTTGAAGGACACCTGCTACCTATTTAAAAGACTGCTTGTAGCTCCTGATGGCTTCCATGTGAGGTAATTCATTGGGGTGGAGGTGGCAGAGAAGAGCAGTTTAGAGAAGTAAAGACCTCTCCCAAAGCCTTGGGGAGTTACACATTGTCCACTTTTGACTTACATATTGTAAGCTTGTCTCTACAAATGGTATGATATGTAATGCATGTGTAAAAACACTTTGCTTCTTAGTTTTCCTTTGCACAGATGTAAAAGCCAACACAAGATGTTAAAGGTAATGGATGATCAAGCTTGAAATGGAGCAGGTAGGACCTGCCTGGTGAAATATTATGAGATGTAATGAAGGTCAATGAAGTAAAGGAACATTTAGTGTAGGCCTCACTGAGATCTTAATGGTTAGTTCGTTTAGACTATGTACCACTATCACAAAGGAAATAGCAGAAGCTTATTCTCACTGAAGGGAATTCAAGCAGGATCACAAGAGAATTGTGAAATCAAGGAAAATGTGGGGCTTAATTTATAGAATCAGAAAGTGGGTTCTAGATTTATTGGGCAGCCCTACACGTTGTGATCAGGATTACCTTCTGCTACTCTTATATATGCAGGACTTGGTTTTCTGTGTGTGTGTACACACTATGGAGACACTTGAAGATACACTTGAGTATCAGTAGTATGTCTTCATTCTTTAAAAGACAAAGTCTTGCCACTGAAAAACCTTCCTTGGATCTGAAAGCTATTGTAGATAAATTAAGTGCTACCTTATCTTACTATAAATGTTATATGTGTTTAAAACTGTATTGCTTGAACTCTTTCAGTTTCTCAGGAACTGCTTGGAGGTTCCCTGAATAATCTGGTTATGGCAAACAAGTTTACAATACATCCACATCTATCCAGTCTTTCCTGTAAGGTAGTGGGCTCTTTACTACACAGTAACAGCAGCACTATGTTCCCACTTTAACTACTGCGGCTGAATTCTATGTGATCCCAGCTTTATAGTTTGGTAAGGTCCTAAAGCTCTCTGCCATGGATTCTAAACAACCCTCTCTATACTGCAAATCCCAGGATTCCATAGGATGGAACCATGTCAGTTAGAGTAGAATGATAGCAATAGAATTATGTTTGTACATTAAGGGCCCAGTCAGAGGGCTAAATCCCAGCTATAGCAGGCCCATTCAATACATGCTGCTTTATCCATGTCCCTTAGATTTAATCCATGCATGTGCAAAACATGTTGTGGGGGCTGCATGCAACCCCCCAGGGGCCCCAATTTGGCCCCTTATGACCCTTGTGCTCCACTTTTTGCATCATTTTTTAAAAATAAAATTTAGAAGCTTCCTCTATAGGTCACAGGGAGCAATTGTGCCAGATTTTTTAAATCTCCAGAAGTATTTGAAGCCTAGGAGAGCTTTCTCAAAATTGAAAATGATTTATGTTCATTTCTGGTTAGAAAATAGTTCCTCCTAGGCCTAACACCTAGCAAAAAATGTCCCCCATCATCCCTAGAAGGCATAGGAGAGTTTTTTTTAAAAAAAATGGTGGTAGGGGAGCTGTGGCTCATTCCAAGTGGACCTGAGAAAGTTGTGCATCTGGCCTAGTTGGCAGCTTGCAAAAACAGGTAACTGCATCCTTTGACTATATGTGCAGGGAATTATGTGGGCGATGCATGGGAATTTCTTTCTCAACAGCTCAAAAAGTAGTGGGTTTGTAGAAAGCATCACTGTCTAAATCTTTGAGAAAACAGGGTAGAAACCAAGAAAAAAGTTGGGGATTAACAGGTGGTCATATAGTACTGAATTGTTTAGTTTTTATTGGCTAAATGTATCTGACCACAGAACTGGTTAACTTTTCCCCTTTCCTTTCCTCTCCTCTTTCTTTCTTGGTTTCTTAGATCTATTTTTTCAATGCCTGTAAAGTTTAAATGATAATAGATGCCTGAATAAATTCTTGAATAATTTTTCCCACTGTAGCAGAAAATTTTATAAATGTTTGGGTCTGGTTTATGAAGCCTCCTTCCTTTTAAAACAGCAACACAATGGCCATTTAAAATGTTCTGAATTAAACTCGGAAAGGAAAAGCAAAGCTGCAAAAGACAATATGGTACGGGCAACATAAAACACATTTGAAAAAGGGACAGAAAATATGTCAAAAGCCAAATGAGTTCAAAGAGATTAATAAACTGTGCAAATTTTAGGACAGACAAAGGACACAATCCACAGAGCTGTGTATTAATATAAATCTCGTTGACATGGATGGAGGTCCCACAGGCTGGCACCTAAGGGAGGTCTGTCAGGAGAACATTGGTATAAAACCTTATAGATGGTTATAACTCACAGTCCTAAACTTTCTAAAACAGGATAACAATATTTAACAATTGGTGAGCTATTTTTAAACATACATATTATTTAAACCATCTATTAACAGTGTTTTATAAATTGATTAGAAATGGTACTCTAATATAAAGTAGACCTCAAAAATCTAGAAGCAGTCCTTCTCTTTGACAGGAAACAATGCTTTCAGAAGGGAAAGTCCAATATTATTAAATTGCTTTATCCATCAAGTCAATGCAACCCAGTCACTTACTGTTACTAAGAGCCACAGGACTGTATTACAAAATGAGACACACTGTCAGTCCATGCAAAACAGTTGGCTCCTGAAGTAATCCTACCAAGGACAGATCCACTGACTACCTGGCTACTATATACAATGGCAGACACTTCCATTACTATTAAAGAAACACATATAAAACAGAAAAGAGAAAGTATGGATCTAGATTACTATTTATGCACATCTGGCACAGTTGCTTTGTATGGTTTTTTCCTCTTTGAAACTTGTGTGTACAGGATAAAAAATTTTATAATTCCTCTAAGCTCACTTTTTTAGACTTTTAAAAGTATAGAACTAGTTCATCTAGTTACACTCTTTACGAGCTTGTGATAACAAAATAATTTATTTTAAAAAAAGCAAAAAATTGTGGCTGACTACTAACGCCTGTCTTCTCCCTCCACAAATATTTTTTCCACAGACAATAATTAGCAGACAAATACACTGTTTGCAACTGCAGTTTGTGTTGAATTAAAGGCAATTACAAAAAACTATTTTAAGAAAAAAATTCCATCCACAATGAAAGGGTGTTTTTTTTTTTTTTTTGGTGCTTGTGTGTATGTGTGTGAGATTGCATGCAGCTGTGTGTTTTGCTACTGTGCACTAAAAAGGCTGAAGCCTGCAAAGACACACTCATGCAGAAACAGATGTACAGTGAGCAGAACCATTGGTTCTACAGGCATCACTTGAAGCATGTGTGGACCTTGCAAACAGTAAGTCTTTGCAGGGTTGAGCCCAGAAACAGGAAGGTGTACTCTGAGCTTTTGTGCCAGTTTTTGTGATTATATCGCTCTCTCGCACGCACGCACACACGCACAAAAGAATGGAAATTAAATTCCTGGTGGCAAGGTGGCTTTTGTCTAAAACCTTCAGCTATAAAAGGAAAAAAAGTAGTTTTGGTTGATTAAGGATGCTGCATGAAGGGGGGAAAAATCATAAAATCCATTTTATCACCTTTTTTTTCAGTCATTTCCTCATGAATAAATATTATCCATTAAAAACCTATTAAAAGGTGCTGAGATACACAGTGTTATAATTCTGCTTCTTTATTGACTTCCTTGTAGCTATGACAGGACTTCTCTTCCACTTTCTGGAAACTGTTCTATGCCCCATATCCTGGAACAAAGCTTGTTTACGAACTAAGAGAGTTCCTTCCACCATCCCTCCACAAACGCCCCCAGCTTCCTATTTCTTCTGAGCTCACTCTGCAGCATGATCATGAGTTTAAGGGAAGCTGTCTCATGAGGGCTCCGTCTGTTAATTCTTAGATGTTGGTCAGGTTGGTCTAGCAGTCCATCCAGCCAGCCATCTAGGCACAATATGCAGCAAAGAAGGAACATGGAGGCGGGGGGAGGGAAAGGAATGCTGGCCTTCTTCCAAGCCACCTCCTTTGACCAACACAACCTTACAAAGCCGAGACCTTGACAATGTTGCTGCTAGCAATGTTCGTAGAGTGGCCAGGGCTGGGTGGAGGAGGCCGGCTTTCGCCTTCTGGTGTCAGCGCCGGTGGCGTTGGGATGCTGATGATTGCTGTTGTTATTTGGGAGGCTTTGCAGTTCGGTCTCAGCCCATCATCTGATTTCATATTTAAGCTGGAGCGACTATAAGACAAAAGAAATAATTTTAAAATGAATATTAATGGGGTAGAAGTGAAGACTAAAGCCTCATTTGCACTACCTTTTAAATCGGATTGTGAATCAGTTTGAACCAGTTCAAATGACCCTGGTTCCCACTTAATCTGAATTGCTGAAACAATTCTGAGGGGGGGGGCATGCTCTAGACCCATTTAACCCACGTCTTTTTGATGCTGATTTTTTTCTGCTTCTTTTCTGATAAATTGATTCCACTCAAGTGTAAACCACAAGCGGATCAGAATCAATTCAAATTTCTCCTTCAGCCGGCTAAAACTGAATAATTTTGAATCAATTCATTGGTGAATGGGAACCACAAATAGGTTATTTTGGAGGAAAAAAATGCGAACGGGGCAAATGTAGTGGAAACCATGTTCCTCTGTCAAATCGATCCATCGATTCGGATCACACACTGATTTATCTGTAAGTGGGAATGAGGCCTAAAGTTGATGCTTGTATTCCACACTTTGGATATTCTTGAAAGTCACAAAGCCTTAAGAGGGGCATTTCAACCTTTTTGAATGAGAAAATGTATACAAGAATTGGGCAACTACCAATTGATGATATCATGAGTGAGGATTCACCATCTAGGAAAAATTCATGGACAAACAAGAGAACCAAACATGACCTAGGGCCTAAGTTTACCAATTCCTTTTGTAATGCATACTCTGTCAGAAAAAAGTTAAAACTAGACTAAGGGTGTGTTTGCATTGGCCACTTAATTAGGGGTGAGTCCAGATAATTAATGCATGGCCTGACCACAATGGCAACCACATGTGCCAGACTGAATTCAGTATGCACGTAGGCTAGCTGGGTTGACACCGAGTGTTCTACAAAATCACCTCCAAGTCTACACCCTAAATCAATATACAGTGTATAGTTATTTTTATATCATTGCTAGGTGAGCAACTGCCCAGTGAAATTAAAACTTCACTCTCCTTTAAGGGCTTTGTAACAGGAAAATTCAATGAAGCTGCCTTCCCCAACAACAGCACTTCCTTGGCAATAAGAAATGCACTAGCTGAATGTCTGCTTATGTAGATATGAACTTATAAAAAGACAATGTCTTACATTGACTCAGAACCTTGATCCATCTGGCTCAATACCATTCACACTGGCATCCAGTTGCATACTAGGGTTTCAGAGAAGAGTCTTTTGTGTGTGTGTGTGTGTGTGTGTATTTTTATTTTTTTTATTTTTTTGCCTGTCTTACCTAGAGGTGCCAGGGACTGAACCCAGGACTTTTGCTTGCAATACCCTTTCACTAAGCTAGAGCCCTTTCTATTCACTGGCAACTACAGTGGACACTCCACATTTGCTGGGTTTAGGAGCACAGGAGCCCCATGAAAGTGAGAAAACTGCAAATAAAAAACAACATCACAATTTATTGTACCTGAGAGAACACCTCTCTAGGAATCTCTAGGTCCTCCTATGCAACTCTATGGTCAGCATCTGTCAGACATTAACCATAGAATTGCAAAGGGGGATGTAGAAATGTCTAGTTCTATCTAGGAATCTCTAGGTCGAGCATGACTTCTGGCTGACCATAGAGTCAAGCTGGAAGACCTAGAGATTCCATGAGAGAACATATTAATCAAATCTCTGGATAATGAAATCTGCAAAAATCAGAGTTGCAAATGTGGAGGGCCAATTGTATATGTTAAAATCATTTTTCTATTTCTGCATTTTTCTCTGTGATGGTGAACCTATGGCATGCGTGCCACAGGTGGCACATGATGCCATTTCACCTGGCACAGGCCAGGAAGAAGGAGGCATAGGCATGCACCTCTGACTCCTCCTGGCCTTCTTCCAGCCTTCAGCTGCCACTCTGAGACATCTGGAGGCCAGGAGACACATCTGTGATTCCCCTCTTCCTTGCTCTCCACTTGCTGGTGTGTGGCTAGAAGTGGGGCTCGCAGTTGCTAAAAGCTGAGTCAAGGTTCATTATGATGGGTGGAAGAAAATGCCATCCTCCACAAGAGCAACAAAAAGACACAGAGGCATAAGGTGGGCATAAGATGGTATATATCATTAAGAAAGATGCCAGCCTATATATTCTGCTAGCTTTTTGGATATTTTCCAGGATATAGCAAATTATAGTGGACATTCATAAGATCCATTCAGCATGCCATAAATCAAAGGTCAGTTCAGATGTTCAAATGTCACATGCTAGCCATTTAAAAGCTTACTTTGTGGTGCTTGCAACTGCTTAGGGATATTTTTATTTGTAGATTCTTAATCCCAGTATTACCAGCCATCTGCTTCCCTGTGACAGCAGTAATGTAGTAATGCCAAGATTAGAGACATCCACTATCTCTCATGGAGATATCATACAATTGTTTTCAGTGTGTCTTTCCTCCCAGGTAGAATTTTCAAAACTACATTTGGAAATTTCAAATTGAATTTTGAAATCACTACTGGTCTGCATACAATTTTATCGCAGCTCCAATCACCACCAAAGTAGAGTGATCTGGAAAAAGATCACATTAAATCCTCAGTTCAACATAATGTGGAAGAACTGGTGCTGAAAACCACTTGCCCCTGCTGAGGACTGGTAGCCCTGGCGTGAAAGTCTTCCTTCACTGTGGAATGCTCCTGTACCTTGTTGTGAGTGACGGCTGTTCACTGCACTGTATGTGTATGGTGCTGAGCTCTTGCATGCTCCTCAGCCGGGTTGCTGGCACACTAGAATTGGGAAGGTGCGTTGTCTTCTTGCTGCGTCGGGAACAGCAGGAGGTGGTCAAGCCATGGTGACTCGAGAGGGAGGGGCTGCGAGTGGATGGATAGTTCTCCAGGCAATTCTGCTCAAACATCTGCTCATCAATGAATTCATGATTCTGCCAGGAAGAATATGAACCAATGTTAGTAGCTTCAAGAATGACTTTTAAAAATCTGTTACCACCCACCACCACTACCCACTGGCTGAACTTTCCAAAAAGCTCTGTCATATATTTTCTTTGGCTGTGGCTTTAGAAACCTTGGTAGAATTTTCTTTCAGGTAGCCAGTATTTAAACAGGATTGGGTTGGTGGTGCTTCCTGTAATGCTGGCAAGGACACAGTCACAGGGAAACTTGCTTCAGTTGTTGGAACATTTCCTCTCTGTTCAGGTCTTGGCTTGGACACCATCATAGCTGAGCGTGGAAGCTACTTGTGCATTTGACTGGCCATGCCTCAGATAACTAATACCTGAAACTGCTGTCATAGGAACCTTTGTACTGGATTTCTGATTTGCCTGTATTTTTACAAGGAAACCTGTGATTTAAATGTGTTTGTCATTCTCTGCCAACATGGTCTATTCATTTCTATCTACACACATACTGAATGCCTCCTTAAGTATGGTAACCTTGTTCATCTTTGTGCAAATATGAATAAAGTTACTATATTCAGGCCCACAAAACCCAACTTGTTCTTGTTCTTGATGTGTGTTTTGTTGTTAGAGAATCTGTTAAATATTGGCAAAGTTATATTAAGGCCCATGGAAGCTATGAAAGCCTAACTAGAACTGGTCTTGATACGTGCTCCATTGTTAAAGAACTTTGTTCTCTCAGAGATTCCCCAGTTCCTTAGCCTGAATGATTTCAATTTCATTTCATTTATACAACTTACGAGTATCCTTTTTACTGCAAATGATGCTTTCATATGCTGTACAACTATAAAAGCTCTGGAAAATCTATATTATTTGGAGCTGCCTTTAAACAGCTGGGATTGAGTGCCCATGGGTAATGTATTCTGTTGATTGTATATTATTTTATTGCCTTTATAGACTGGATTTTAATTAAATTTTGTTATCCACTCTGAACCCTTTCAGCTGAAATGGCTATGAAATTCTACGAATATTGTAAAGCTAACAGATATATAATTTATCAGTGTCTAAATAAAGGTTTAGTAAAAGAGGAAGTTATCTTCTGCAAGTCCCATTGATATAATTTCAGATTCAGATTTTGAACAGACAGCCCAAGTAAATTTCAATAGGTTCAGATTTTGAACATGGAAGTTCTCTTGAACAGTTCAAGTAAATGTCAATAGGGCTCATCCAAGATAATTCCTTCTGCTTTATGCCTGGCATAAATAATATTTACTATATGCCACATCATACTGTACTATTTGTTGTTGTTGTTGTTGTTGTTAACTGCCTTCAGGTCAATCTCGACAATCATGGCAACCTTATGGATGAGAGATCTCCAGGCCCCCCTGTCCTCTACTGCTCTGCCCAGCTGCTGCATACCCCATCAAACTGAACAAAGTTTGTCTGTCTTGTCCCGAAACCTGCTAGCTATTTGACAATCCTGTGTTTTTCCTGCATGCAGACAGAAGGGACTGTCCAGCATATGGCAGGCTGTAATGGCAGACTACATTCAGTTTGTAATTCAAATATTTGCAGGGATGCAAATATTTGCTTTTTTCATTCTCAGCCACATAACAACAACAACAACAACAACAACAAATAAATCATTTATTCACCTTCTCTGTGAGATGCTACCATTTTTGTGCATTCTAATTGTTTTTGTTCTGTTTTTTTAAAAATGTTTTGTGAAAATTTCATGAAGTCTCTCCCACTATTTTTGCAGTCCAAAATTTGTATACAAAAATCTGATGGGGAGTGGGGGTTGCTCTTGCAAAAAGGAAATATAAATCTCATGGTGATTGACAATTTTTTCCTCCACATTCTCCTTGATGTGTTAAGGATGGGGTAATATCTAAACATCTTTTTATCTCTAGCAAGCAGGGAATGGTTATGGAGAGAATCCCAAAAGTTTGTTTTAGTGATCAAGTGACAGATTTGTTAGTTAAGTTCCTACAGTGCAGAAAGCCCTTGACTGAACCAGAGAGATGGTATGATCTGCTAAGTAAGCTGTTGAGCCTTAAACTCCTGTCTTGGTGTGCTAAGGGCACACAGCACATGCAAAGCACCCACTGGATACTTTAGGGAAGGCTTGTAGAACACATGGTCTCTAGAAGTACTGCAACCTCTATAATCTCTTACCATTGTTTCTACTGGTCAGGGCTGATGGGAGTTGAAATCTGAGTGGACAAAGTTCTCAGTCAGACATTCCCCACCTAGGCTGACCTGACACTCTCCATTCCAGCTTAGGGAAGGCTGCATCCTTTCCCATGCCAATAAAGCTGATGAGTATACTACAGATGTGTGGTCTGTAACTGGCTTTACTTTAGTAAATAGTTATCTTCCTTTGGTTCGCTACTTCTGTTTCTGCCTCTTTGCCTGTTACAGTCTTCTACAAATAAACCTAACACTGAATGTAATCCATATATAATAATTGTGAAGTTTCAGATTCAGAAATAGGTAGAGTAATCAAAGTCTATTATTTAGGGAGGGGGCAGGCAGGATATAAATGTTTCATACAGGATATATCAATCAGTCTATCAATACCGGTAAATGATGACCATTAATCACTACAAAAAAGGAAACAATAAAGGGAAGAGCTTGGCAAAGTTCCTTTTTTGGCATTATACCTCCTAGAATTTTGGGAATTCTTTGAGCTGGAGTCCACAAAGTAACATTTTTATAGCTCAAAGTAAGGCAAATAGCAATGGGCAGTTTAAGGACCAAGTAGGTGGACAGCATGAACTTTTTACTTGCAAAATGGAATGCAAATTGTAGGAGCTGTAGCCTGTACTGCACCATCCCTTTGCATGGTTTTTTTTTTTTGGTAATTGTTTGCACAAACTACACTACACTACCCCTCCCTGCTAATTAGGTTTCAATCCTTACGGCAACCTGAAATGAAATAAATAGTACAAAGGCAGACAATACAGTACAAATTAAGTGCCCTGGTGGCGCAGTGGTTAAATGCCTGTACTGCAGCCACTCACTCAAAACCAAAAGGTGCCGAGTTCAATACTAGCAAAAAGGGCTCAAGCTTGACTCAGGCTTGAATCCTTCTGAGGTCGCTAAAATGAGTACCCAGATTGTTGGGGGCACGTAGCTTACAGTTGTAAACTGCTTAGACACTGCTTAGGTGGTATGAAGCAGTATATAAATGAAGCTGTTTGCTTGATTGCTATAATCCGCTTTGATTCCCCATCAGAAAAGGCAGAATAGAAATAAATCCTATTATTATTATTATTATTATTATTATTATTATTACTCTCTTTCTGAAGCAAGACCACTGGATCCAGTGGAACATCACCACTTAGGTAAGGTACTTCAGTTTTTCACTGAGGTTATTCAAACAAGGAATAATGCACAGAGGAAGCATGGAGTAGTAGTGCTACATCTTTTTCCATTGTCTAGGTCAAAACCAAATCTTGTGTATCTTCTGCATGGTGAAATATTTGAGCAATGGAGATGTATAGAACTCATGTATCTCCTCATGGGGATACTTAACTCTACTTTGCCTGCATAAAAACAAGCTGATGAGTCACTCGTGCTTCCTCTGCCACTGCTCTTTTGAATGTGCAAAGCTGCCTCCAGTGTGAGTAGGCTGCAACATGGCACACTGTGCGAGGGAGTTCAGCCACTCAACTGGAAAATCCAGTTCCTGTTATAAATATCTTGGTTATGTAATGTGATATGGTATGCTGGATTTAAGGTTATGAAGCTGAGCCAGGACTTAAGTGAGACATGACTGTGGTTAAAATGGTGAATATGAGTGAAAAGAACATGGTCAGGGGAAGGACAATACAGATTTTTAAAAAGCAATCTAGTTGAATAGCATAGGCCCCTAATATTTATAGGGAAGCAAACTGATTACAATCTCGTGCTTTCAAGCTAGAAGACTACTGCTGAATATATTTCAGCTTAGCTCTTATAATCTTAGCCCTTATCAGTTGTCCCTCAAGTGTTGCAAGAATTTCTTATTGAGTCATGCTGCCTGTGGGCAGAGCCATTAAAGCATGTGCTTCCTGAGAAGTTGTTACATAGCCAAATTCAAAGGAGACAATCTGGTAGGGCAGCCTTATTCAGTTGGCACAACCCTACAAACCATGAGACACCAGCATAAGGCAACATTCTCCAATGTAGTACTCTCAAAATGTGTTGTACTACAACTCCCTGATAGTTGGCCGTGCTGGCTGGGACTAATGGGAACTGTAATCTATGACAGGTACAGTCATCCAAAACATCTGGAAGATATCTGAGCTGGCATCCTGTTGGTTAGTCACAAGTAGAGTAGACCTATTTGATTAATTGTTGAATGGCCAGTTAACACACAGATAAATGCCATTGATTCAATGGGTCTACTCTCATCAGGATTAATAACAGAATTTAGGCCAATAAGTGGCTGCCACACCACTGTTATAACATATGAAGAATGCCCTAGTAATAGCCCTACAATGTTGTATAATCCATTATAACGAGATTAGAAATATGAAGATATACGTGTATATAAACACACACCAAACAAAGAGTGGAAATGAGTGGTACCTTACACTCGTGAATAGGAACTAAAAGGGAGAAATCTCAGTATATAGACAGCTGCCACAGCCATTTCAATAATGCAGATACTTAATGTTTACATTTAGTTTCTCCCTCTTTGATCTAGGAAGTGTTAAAAATTAATAAAACAGTTACTTTTTTCATAGCACTCAGTGTCACCAATAGCAAAAATGCTCCAGCATGCATAGTCTGCTAAGAACATGATCACTAGCAAGGCAGAAAACAACACTCAGGACATGGCACAGACTGCATATACAGATTGAATTAAGAAGGAAATACCTTGAAGGTGGAAGTTCGTACAGATAACAGGGGATCATCCACAAGATAGGACAATCCCTACAGGACAACATGTCAACAAAAGATAAAAACACCATTGATTGTCCATTCCAGCATTCCAAAGTTCAGTCTCAGCATTCCACCTGGCATCACACAAGTTTGAATGGGCAAGTAGGCCTTTCCTTTAACACCTAAAAGTCCACTCTCCAAAAAGAACAAAGGCCTAATGTCATTGGAAGACTCTTTGGCTTCCATGTTTAGGAAAAAATAAATTCTAAGATGTTTAACACAGGTTCTCTCAAAGAAGAACACCTGAGGATCAGAAACCACACAGCCGGATTAGAATTGACTGGTATAATCAATTGAGCTGCTAAAGAAAAGACATGGAATAAAGGATCAATTATGTTTTCAACTGATATTACTATGCATTTAGGGACCAGTCCTCTCCAGCTTTGTTTCATTTGATTCACTGAATCTGGGGACAATTTGTCAAAAGCCAGACATTTTGCTCTCGAATTTTAGCAGCAGTCACTACTGATTAGTTTGAGTGGTTGGTGGAAAGGTAATATTGCCCTTTGAAACCTGTGGGTAACTCTTATGTATGGATCATTCCACTGGCCATGATGTGACATTGCAAAATGACTCCTTGGTGTTTCAAGAATTCATAGGCTTATGATGAGAATTTATTTTGTTAGAGTGATGCTGCCCCCCGCCCCATTAATTGGTTAAGTATGATAGAAAGACATGCATTTTCAGCACAAATGCTGACTGAATTGTTTTGATGGATGCCCTGAAAAACACACAGTAAACATGCTGCATGTCAGTCTGTGAATGACAACCTCTATGTTGAAAATGATAGATGGTTCAGGTCAGCAGCACACCCTTTCCAATAACCAAACAGCCATTTAGCACTGACTGAGGTTGCAGTGAGTCACATCACCCTTACCCCAGCCCACTCCTGATTTCTGTGCAAATTTTAGCTAAATGGAGGATGAAGGGTGAATAATTTATTATAATTCTGATCATCTGAGGTTCTACACATTTTGGACATTAATTACTACTTAAACAATCAACTTTCAATGTTTTCTCCACTGTCTCCCCATTTACTATAATAAAAATGATCCAGAAGCAAATTTAGAGACTATGCTGGCTGGGGATTTGGGGAAATGTTGTATTATAATTGTGATTATCATTACTGTTATCATTATTACTTATCTCTAGTTACATTTATCCCCTAAAACCTGGGACATGAGGTGACTTAGAAATTAAAACAAATATAATAATACAATATAGCCAAGACATACAAAAGGATATTAAGATGTAGTTAAATGATCTGTAACATTAAAACAATTTAAAAGATACAATTAAAAAAATAACAGAAAGCAGTATAAAACAGAGCAGCAGTTTAAAAACTCCTAACTTCCAGGCTTTGAGCAACTTATCTGAACACTTTCTTCTCTGAAGTTTGGCATCCCTTTGAAATGACTGTCCTTTTAGGACAAGTCTCTGTAACTAATATAAGGAGAATTGTTGACATTGTACTCTGTGGCTTTGCTCGTCCAAAGATCAAATCTTATGAAAACAGCATGAGCACAAATTTGTTCAAAAGTTTCAATCAAAGCTTTGAAGTTGGGAGAAAGTCAGCTTCTTATAGCCCTCTCTCATATTTTTTTTCCACAGTATTTTGAAGACTAGGGATAGAGATACCCTTTTTGGCCCCAGCATGACCCTTTGAGATAGATAGTTTGTATAAATCTACTCAGCAAGGTTCATTCCTGAGGAAGAATTTGAACATTACACTGATTAATCCATATGATTAACATGCATTGCATATTTTAGAGTCCCTTTGTTACAAAAACCACTTATATTGTGTTAATACAAAATTATTGTCTTAGCTAATACTTATTGGTTGCAATGAACAATATATTTTGCCATTTATCCCATTCCCATACTTGGAAACTGTGCAAGCATGGTGTGGTGGTTAAAGTATTGGAGTGGGATTTCAGAGATCCACTGAGCTAGGCATCTCACTTGGGTCAGGTAACTTAATGTATCTGACAATTATGGCATGAAAATAAATAGGGAGGAGGAAATGAACAGCCTTATGTTCACTAGAACTAAAGGCAGGGGATAAATGTAACTTCCTAACTATTTTTAAATTTAAATTTACAGATGTTGTTTCATATATCTTTACAACAACTCTGCAAGGAGCATCAGTGGTAGTATTATCTTCAAACTGAAGATGTGGGAGGAAGGAAGGATCAATGAAACCAAGAAGTGAATTGCCTAAGGACATTGAGGAGAAGATTGAACTGAGAGTTACTTGAATTGCACTTGGGTGTCTGGGCAGCCCTTCAGATTACATAACTAAACTGCCATGATTCCACTTTAGCTGCCATGGCAACATCCTTTGGTATCCTAGGATCTTCAGTTTAGGGAGGGGTGTTTAGAATTCTCTATCAGAGAGTTCTGGTGCCTCACCAAACAACAAACCCCAGGATATCATAGGATGTAGTGATGGCACTTGATATGAAATCATAGTGCCATCACTACGTAGTGCAAAAAGTTCCCAGGGCATTACATTATAGCAGAAATTGGAAGATCAACATTGGTTTAAACAACAACTTGTGACAAATGTCCTTTGAAAGTTTTGTCACACTGTTTATATATCCTGTTTCCCCAAAAATAAGACATCCTCAGAAAATAAGACCTAGTAGAGGTTTTGCTGAATTGATAAATATAAGGCCTCCCCCGAAAGTAAGACCTAGCAAAGTTTTTGTATATAAATATATATACAATATATAATAAATGTTAATTTTTTTCTTCAACAATAAATGTGAATTCTTTTTCATGGAAAATAAGACCTAGCACATCTTTGGGAGAAAAAAATAATATAAGACACTGTCGTATTTTCAGGGAAACATGGTACTACAGCCATGCATGGCCTTAGCTTAAATACTGTGGTGGCATTAGAGACAGTTTAAAACATGGTCAGGTTTATCAATTGAGAGGTACATTGTTTTGCCTGTCCAACATGACTGGACTGTTCTCCTATATTTTCTGTTATCATTCACTCAGAATTGGGAAGCAGTGAGATTCCTGTCTTCATACACTATCTCTGAAGAGCAGCTTAATTTGTGAGGAAAGAGATTTCAGCCCAAAGCTGACATCAAACTCCTATACTGATTTTCCAGAACTGATAACTTTCCTTGATTTTAAAAGAAAACAATACATCAGTTTAAATACAAACCTATACAGGTATACCTCAGTTAACAAAGTAGATGTGTTTCTGGGCATCATTTTTTAAGTGAAACTTTAGTATAAGAGGTAGAACATTTTTTGGAAAGGACAGGGATGGACTCTTAGACCACCAAAAATGTTCAAAATGAACAGTATGTAAAACAACCCAGCCAGGGAAGCCTTGTATAACTAAACAAAAACAGTTTGAAACTTCTAGATACCACTTGAAGGCTGGTTCCAAAATGGATCTAGGGATGACTTTTGCTTTCCCAAGTCTTACTTTTTCTTATGATTTCCATTTTGGTGGCCTAACATATAGATACATGCTTTTAAAACATGGTTGGGATAACTGGTGAGGCAGGCTTATCTGCTTTCCCCCTCTCTGTTTTGCTGTTCACACATCCTGAGTAAGGGATTCTGGAGGCAGTTCTGTTTACTATGTCTGATGTAGATACATACAGTTATGATAGAATCAGCTAGGTTAGAATCTCATTCTTTTCTAGCTCAGGGTTTATTGCCTTGTTTACACATTGCTGCAATCCAGTAACAAATGTCTGTCTCTCCAACTCTCCCTCACCATCCTTCCAATGATGTTAAAAAATAACATCCAGTTAAACAGAGGACAAGCAGGAAAAGGGGACAGAGTGGCTGTAAAAAGACTTTGTAAAAAGAAGGACCCTTGTTCAGAGGTTTTGTTAACTAAGGTATGCCTGCATTAGCAGTGATGGTAATCTTCACATTTCATTTAAGGGAAAAATGCACATGCCATGTCCTCCAGAGAATAACAAAAATAACTTAATTGGGCTAGTACACTTGTTAATAATTCTTCTGAACTCTGTGTTACATCTTATCATGTAGATGATGTCTGCAGTCCTTATTTTGTATGGTGATGGCAGTAGTGTTCAACATGCGCATGCAGCACATCAGTCCCTGCAGTCCATGTGTGTCATGTCTCTGGCTATGGAGGTTTTCCATCTGTTCCTATAGCTGACATGAATGATAGCTATGATGCATTCAGCACCCATGTGTCCATGTATATTGATTGTGTTTGGTCAGCTGCACTGCATGAATAAAATCATAGGCAGCAAAAGTCTGGTCATAATCTTTTCAAATAAAGGGGTGTGGAGGAGTGGTGACAACAAAAATTTGGCTCTCATTGCAGCTTTAGTCATAAGCAGGTGAGGTCACACATAACAAGCTGTGACCCTAGATGGAACACATACACCATGATGCCATCAAATGATATGTTCAGCCAACTGAGTGGGGCTCACATGAGCAATATGATACCAAATGAAGATGCATTGTGAAGTGATGTACATGAAAGGCTACTTGCCCTTCTTGGACCTCATAAGGACAATGTTGATTATTTTAAAGCATTTCCACTCTTTTTTTTATTGTAACAGAGTAACGTGAAGTGTGGGAGTCACCCATCTCTCAAACAGTATAGTTACCAACTTGAGCTCTCAATGCTGCTCTTATTCCAAGAGGCTACCTGACAACCTGTAGCTGAGGTAGCTCAGATGCATTGTCGGTATCTTAAGTTGGCTCACAGCCACAACAAATTAATGGAAAGGACAACCTGAGCATCTCTTTCTTTAATTCTCATTGACAGTATCCTGTTAGGCATCAAACTTTTAAACTGGTAAGCCTGAATGTCACAGTTAAAAAGAAAAACTGAAAAAGCAACCATAGGCTGGGCAGACTAGAACTGATTAGGTAGTTAAGGGAGCAGATGGAAATTATGATGTTAATTGTATTATGTGAAGAAGTAGAAAAATGAGGAGAATGCCTGAGATGGTGGGAACTAGTACAACAGAAGTCTAGTAATTGGTAGAGTAGATTGTTTGATCATGTTATGATGACTTTGTGCTTTATGTAAACACCTTTATGTTACCTTTATATTACCCCTCCCCCATGTTTGATACTTCTGTCTCCCTCTCTTCTCACAAGTGTTAGTAGTTCATATATATCTTTCTGTTAATCATCACAACAACAACAATAATGAATACTGACCCATTATCAAAAGTGTACCATACCACAGAGTTCCAGTCATTTTATATTACTTTAATTGACATAGTTCCTTCTTACGGAATTCTGGGATTTGTGGTTTGGTGAAATACTGAGAGTTCTCCACTAGAGAGCTCTAGCACTCCCCTGATTTATATCAGAACAGCTCTCTATTAATTTCTGAGAGCCTCAAGAATCTATAAATCCCTGGATTCTGTAGTATGGAATCATGACAATTAAAACAGCATGAAACTGCTTATACAATTTCACGCATCAAGTTTCACACATCAGCTCAGTGTTAGCCAGCTGATCTGAGACGCAAGAAATATAACTCCTTTGCTTCATATAATACATTCTTTTCTTCATGTAATACATCATGAGACATAACTACAATGATGGAGCTCTATCATTCTAGTCATGCCTGCCAATGCCACCTTCCTCTCCAAAACTACCAGTTCAGCCTGGCAGTGCCTCAGCTGAAGAATTTCTGTGGTACTAGATACCATGGCCATTGGTAATGATGTCTGGAGTGCTTCCCCTGTCACCAGGGACATCAAGAATAAACAACTGGATAGACCATTGGTTCCTTAAATGCTTTCCCCAAGGTGTTCCATGACCAGGAGAATACTGCAGTTATCATTTCCCAGTATCCCAATCTGCAGTACCTCAGAAACCTTTTGGCTGCCAATCTGAAACAGTAGATTTGGGAGGGGGGAGGGAAAAGTCATGATAACAACAATAAATGTAACTCCTCAGCAGTTACAAGATTGTAAGTCCAACTTATAATATCATAACTACTGAACAGGATGCCAGGCTCTTGTGTATAAGGCACTGGGGAAAAGGCATGCATACAATAATACATACATTTATGTCAACCAAAGGGCTGATATATACATCTATTTGTGTGCTATATTTCATAACATGTCTATGCCTTCATCAACTGAAGCCCATCCTAAGAAGGGTGACATTCAAAGTTACATGTGTCCTTGTTGCTACTTACAGTTGTTTTTTCCAAGCAATGCAGCAGGTGGTGGTGCTGACTTTCAATGAGAGAAGTGGTTTTCCTGATGTTGTGCTCATCATCCATAGACCCCTGAACAGAAGAAAAAGCATTAATGAGATCACTGGCTCAGAGAGAAACACAAACATGTTCTGCATCTGGAAATGTAACATGAAAAAGATGGGATGAGCACTTCCACATTGTTTAAATCATAGGCCCATTTTAGATTGGCAAAAAGAGGTGTGTTGAAGGCTGCATGAAAGCCCAGCCTTTAGATGAGAAAAAGGGAAAGTGTGCCATGAAAACACTATTTTGGCATTTTAAGGGAGAAGAAGTGCTTTTAAAAGGAGCTGGCCCATTTTACATTGGCAAAAAGAGGTGTGTTGATGGCTGCATGAAAGCCCAGCCTTTAGATGAGAAAAAGGGAAAGTGTGCCATGAAAACACTATTTTGGAGTTTTAAGGGAGAAGAAGTGCCTTTAAAAAGTAGTTTGATTTCCCCACTACTTTTTTTAAAAGGGCGCAACATTGCTATTGCATCTAAAGGCTAAGGTGTAGTTGCACGGTTAAATGGGGCTCTGTCTCTTTAAAGCACCCATTTAAAGGTAGCGATACAAGTGCGGAGGGAGGGAAGGTGCCAAGACAAGAAGAGACCTTCAGAGCCCGGCCAGAGTGTGCCTGCACCTTCCTTCACCTCCTCCCTTTGGTTGAGAGAGTGTGACTTCTAGGGAGACAGCAGGGCACTGGAGGCGCTCAGCCAGACCAGGGCAAGCTGGCAAGAGGAGGAGGAGAAGGGGAGGGACCTGGAGCACCTCCGCTGCCCTGCCTCCCTGCAAGTCACACTCTCTCAGCCGAAGGGGGGAGGAGAAGGCAGGCCCAGGCACACTCTGGCCAGGCTCCAGGGCTCTCTCCTGGCTGCCTTCCTCCTCCCTTTGGCTGAGAGAGTATGACTTGCAGGGAGGCAGGGCAGCAGAGGGGCCCCATGTCCCCCTCCTCCTCCTCCTCCTCCTCCTCCTCCTCCTCCTCCTCCTGTTTCCAACTTGCCCTGGCCCAGCATCAGGAGGACCTGGAGCACCACCGCTGCCCTTCCTCCCTGCAAGTCACACTCTCTCAGCCAAAGGGAGGAGGAAGGCAGCGGGGAGGGAAGGAGGGAGGGAAGGAGCCAGGAAGAGACCCCCAGAGCCTGGCCAGAGCACGCCTGGCAGTCCTGCTTCCTCTTCAAAAAGAAGGCTGGAAAAGTAGGACGTGTCCTGGCAAAGGAGGACGTGCATGGTCAACTTGGAAAAGGGGGGCCTCTGCTCAAGAATGGAGGACATATGGGAATCCCTCCTGGACAGAGGGCTGAAACCTCAAGACAACTCAATATAATGCTCTGACAGAACACAGACTACAACTCCCATGAGCCTTTGCTACCATTTCCCAAGATGCCTTAATTTGCAACAGAAAGCCGACCAGTATGTTTACATGTGATGAATTCTTTCGTATTGACTCTGCATTTTCTTTTTGTGTAGATGCTCTCTTGTCTTGTGTGTGATGAGCTTGTGCGTAATCACGTGCATTTCTGAACTGACCTCACTTTCTCCCTCTTTCGGAATGGTCCTGTACTCCCCCATGTGATAAGCTCCGACTGTATGATGTACCTGCGCAATTGCGCAATTCGCAGCCAGCAAGGGAAAAAAAAATGTTTAAAGCGCTGCTAAAAGCCACGTTCCTTGCCGCCCATGTAGCTGTTCCGCCTGTGTTTGTAGCGTTTTGACAGCTTCCCATGTAGTTGCTGAGCCACAGAAAAAACCTCAGTCTAGCTGCCCTGTACTTTTTAAATGCACACCTGGGGCTTGCAGTCTAGCTGCTAAGCATTAAGGAAAGTGCAACTTCATGTCACACTTTCCTGCCAATCTAAAAAGCCCCATAGTATAAAAGGAAGGAGTCCCAATCTTTTCACCCTGTGTTAGGCCAAAACACAGTTGAACAGAGAAAAGGAAGAAGCCAGTACTATAAGGACAATAAATGATGGAAGGGGAAGGCAAAGCTCCCTTATGATTTCTGACAGATTTATTTACAGTGCATATGAAAGGCCCATATTGCCCTCTTTATTACAATAACTGGAATAGTATTTTCTTGATGCTGTAGTACAATAAATAAAATAAGACCTCTTTATTGCCAAAGGCGGTAACAAAACACAGCAGACATATCTCATGTGAAATTAGGACTGATCAGGGTCAAAATCTGTGATCTAGGGATGGCTCCTGGTGATATTACTCAGCACAATATATTAAGCACCACATGTGTTTGTTCAGAGCATGTAATGTATGTTTAAAAAATAAACTACAAAATCTAACAAATGAGAAAATAACTGTCTGGCTGGAAGGTTTTTCAAGCCCTGCATTGACTGAACCCCCATTCCACCCTCTCCCACATACTTTTAACACCTTTGCAAGCACTGGTTTTTACAAACATATGGGAATTATAGTCCAGCCAAAAAAAGCTTTCCAAATTCTGCTTTGATCAGAATTTTTTTCCTAGTTGTTATAATACTTTCCCAAGTATTGTTTTTAAAACACAGGAGTTTTTCTGAACCAAAATCAGATTTTTCAAACTCCGCTTTTAATAGATTGTTCCCACTAAACAGTGAAAACACTATGATTCCACTTTAACTGCCATGGTAATATCCTTTGGAACCCTAGGGTTTGTTGTTTGGTGGAGCAATAGAGGTGTCTGGAAGAGAATTTATAAAGGCTTTGGTTGAGACATGTCTTAAACATGTAGCTATAATAATGTAGTGACACTGTAACTTGCCATCTGACCCCTTCAATCCACCTGCAAAGCCAGCCAGCCATTCTGAGTGATGTATGTCTGTGCTACTGTATAGGATCACATGATCAGTTCCCTCCTGCCAGTAACTGACACTTCAATGAAAAAGTGTGACAAGTCCTTTCAGGGTCCCTCTTTCTGCTTCCCCTAGTGTCACTTGCTGGCAGAAGAGGGCTGGTCATATCATCCATTTGGCATCAGCACAGACCTCCATTGCTCAGGGCAGCTGACTGTCTTTTAAGGGAGTTTCAGGGTCATTTGACATTGTGGTGATAGTGTCACGATCACAAAACAGAATATGAAGAAGTTACAATGTCCTACGTCTAGCTTAGGACATCATAATAGGATACCAGCTGTTGTTTTTTTGGCTTTCCCATACTGTAGTAATTCTTTGTCTTTGCCTGCAAGGATGAAATTGTCAAAAATTGGCACTCCTATGTATAACACCTTTCCCAGATAATATGTAATTTCAATTAATACACCATGATAATGAGGAACCAAGATGCATTTCCCACTATGTTTCAGTCATTTTTTTTCATGCTATGTTTCCAGATTCAAAATATTCCAAAAAGAGTTCATATCGCCCTAGCACTCAACAGCAATGCTATGCCACTGGCAACCTGTTACACCTTAAGAGTGTAAAGTGCTTCACTGTTTGTTTACTAATTTGATTTCTCTCTTCTATTTTCCCCAGCATTATAATCACAGTGGCACACATCAATTAAAAACAAAGTACAGTAAAAGCTATTAGACAGAAAGGGTTTTTTAAAAACATAAAAAAACCCAGCTATATTAAAACACTAAATTATAACAATTTAAAACATTAAACCTTAATAAAGAGATAAAAGCAAAATGCACCCCAATTTTAAGAATCAGCCAGGCTCATAGCAGGACATATGGTCTTTCAAATAGTCTGGACCCAAACTATGTGGGACTTTACAGATAGTACCCAGAACTCTGGACTGTGTCCAGAAATAAACCAATAGCCAGTGAAGTTGTTGTAACATGGAAGTTGTGTGCTACTGTAGACACATTATTTTGGAGCTAGGAATGTTTCTAACAGTTTCCAAAGGCAGAGTGTCTTACAATACAAACAGGATGTACTCAAGATATGTGTCACTGTAGTTAGATCTGTCATCTCTAGGAACAGCCACAGATTGTGCACTAGTTTTAGCTGTGCAAGTACCCTTATGGACACTAATGAAACCTGAGCAGAACTATGTCCAGGAGTATGATGAAACTGCATACATGAGTTTTCAGAGGGAATTTAATTCCATCCAGCACAGGCTTAACCCCTATATTTCTATCACTATGATGGGATTCCTATATCCTTGTCAGTGTTCTTTAATACACAGGGATAAAGCTATTCAGTTTTCTCAAGAGAGATTCTAGGGTCTTTTGACATGAGCCATCATTCCTCCTGAAAATCAGAGGGACAGTTCACTGCTGGTTTCTTCATTTTCTTCTTCAGGCTTGTCTTTTCTCTCTTCTCATCCTTTTCAAAGGCAAACTTATGTTTTAAAAGCCCGAAAGGGCAAAAGATGGGATAAGTCTCTAAAAATGTAATAATGGGAAATCTCAAAACCAACGCGCCAAATAGAAATTTCATCTTCCTTGAAATAGTCTGTAACTTAAATCAACCCAACCAACTCTGGTGTCATTGCTCCCTTAGCCTTTCTTGGTTTACTATGACGTCTTCCTAAAATGTTAAAATGTGAAAAAAATGGACATCTTCAAAAGCTTGAATAGAACATACATTGAATATACATCAATACATACAATAGAACATATATTGAATATACATCAATAGAAGTAGAGTGTCTAGATCAAAGGAAGTAATAGTGCTGCTCTATTCTGCTTTGGTCAGGCCCCACCTGGAATACTGTGTCCAGTTCTGGGCACCACAATTCAAAAAAGATGCGGAGAAACTGGAGCATGTCCAGAGGAGGGCAACTAAGATGGTGAAGGGCCTGGAAACCATGCCCTATGAGGAACGACTTAGAGAGCTGGGGATGTTTAGCCTGGAGAAGAGAAGGTTAAGAGGTGATATGATAGCCCTGTTCAAATATTTGAAGGGATGTCATATTGAGGAGGGGGCAAGCTTGTTTTCTGCTGCTGCAGAGACTAGAACGCGGAACAATGGATGCAAGCTGCAGGAAAAGAGATTCCACCTCAACATTAGGAGGAACTGCCTGACAGTAAGGGCTGTTCGACAGTGGAACACACTCCCTCGGAGTGTAGTGGAGTCTCCGTCCTTGGAGGTCTTTAAGCAGAGGCTGGATGGCCATCTGTCAGGGATGCTTTGACTGGGAATTCCTGCATGGCAGGGGGTTGGACTGGATGGCCCTTGTGGTCTCTTCCAACTCTATGATTCTATGATTCTATGATTGATTAAGGGGTTTTGCACACTGGCCAGAATCGGGGCATGGTGCCCAAATGACACATGCCCCGACTCCACCTCTAGGATGGCATGATGCCACACGCCACTCCACATGGCATGCGACATCATGACACTCTTCTGGTGTTGCGCCCACACAACACAGCCCCAAAGGAGGACCTTAAAGCTGTAGTGCTGCAGCGATCGCGCCCTTTCCAGGGTGCAAAAAGGAGCTGCTGGATGCAGCTGCAGGCTGCCCCTTAGGGGTGGTCTGCACCACGTCTAAGTGACCTATTTTGCTGGAGCACAACAATTGTAATATTCTAATACAGAGTCTCCTTATTTACAAAGTACTAGCTATGCCAGTCAGTCATTTGCTGATATGATTTTGTGTTTAGTATGTACAGTATGCCCAAATTTTATGAATGAGCTCTGCACATCACTGATGCCTAGATCCAAGGGCAAGATCCCTCCCCACCAATCAGAGAGGAAGATGGTAATAAGGTGCAGACAAGTATTTTTGATATACTGAAAACACTGTTCTTTATTTTCTCCTTTTTGTAGGAGTAGCTTAGAATTGACAAAGTTAGAGATTTTGTAATACTAGCTTTAGAAACAATACTGCTAAGGGTATGTACATGTAGGTGTGGGTGTATAATTTAAAATCCTTGACCCTGAACTCTACCTCAATTTTGAATCATGTCTTTGTGATCACTACCATCAGTTTTATTTGCAGTCAGTGGTTGGGATTTTCAAACACCATTAGAAGCATTAAAAGGGTATTTATGTGTTCAAATCTGTTCCTTACACTTTGGTTAATGTTTGACAAGGAAATGTCTTAAGGAATACTTTTCCAATGCTGTCTAGAGATTCATTAAAAATATACTCCCTATTGTACATGCTAGCAATATGTTTATTGATGCCACTATAGACTTACTATATTATGTCTGCACACTTTGAAGTAGATTGTAATGCAATTGCAGAATTGTTTCTTATAATGTACACAACACATTCAAAGTTGTGTGGAGAAGTACCTGTCTCCCCATCCCTAAAATTCCCAAACAATTGTGTAAAATGGGTCATATTGATTCTAACGAAGTAAATTTCATAGCCACTCAATAGGACTGAAGGCCTAACTTGAATTCTCAAGTCCACTCTTTCCAAGTCCACACAGTGAAATTATTTCACACACCACTATGTAATTGTATAACTAGGGCTAAGGGCAGAATAGCACTAATGGCCTGTCGCTCTCCAGAGGTTTTGGGCTACAAATCCCATAATTTCAGTCAGTGTAGTTGCCTTTCAAAACATGTGGGTGCAAATATTTTCCTGTAGAAAATATTTACAGTGCAGCTGTCATCTCCTGCCGTGATACGCTTGAGTGCAAATATGATAGAAAGTTAGATAGGAGATGTAACTTTACAGCTTGAACTCTTTAGATCTGTCCTTCTGGAAGGAATGCTTTCTGTTCTGGCAGATGCTGAGATTAATGCATCTCCCCTCAAATCTTGAAAAACAGATTATTAAGGATGGAATTGTAACAAAATCAAAGAGGGTTAACTTTGATTTTGATGTTTTAAAACTAGAACCCAGTTTGTTTCAAAACAGAAAATAATTCCATGTCCACTTACTATGGAAGATATATAAGGAATGGAAGAATTTGTCTTGGTTGATTCAGAAATGTTCATAGATAGTTTTCAGCAATGTCATGGAACAGAAACTTTTTTCCAGGTGGAAGAGTTCTGATTACAATCCAGCACACAATCTGCTTTGTAACAATCTACTTTGTAATTAAGGAAATAATTGATTTACTGTACTGATTAATAATGTAACACTTTCAGCCTTAAAATTTCTGAACTTAAAAAAAACAACACAGATAATGCCTACCAACTCAAATGAATACTTTCTGTGATAAATGGAAGCAGACAGCCTAAGCAACAGTACTGCACGAATAGTCATAGAAGCATGGCTGTGAATTTTAAGAGTGCATCTGAGCAGAGGATGTGTCTCAGGTTGCTGTAGGCACAGAAAGCCAGACTCTTCATTAGTGGAATAATCTTTCTTTGCTGGAAAAAGCCCTGAAGAGATTATTTAGATTCTATTTTAAATTTTAGATGTTGAGCCAGGATACCAAGATTTTGTCTCTTCATTCCAAAGGCAGAGCCCAATACATTTTGAAGGCTCCAAATATTCAGCTGCACTTAGAGTGTTACAACCTGTTCAATATTCCATGTGCCAAAGCTGAGCAAAGGAGTAGACTTTGCCTCTCAAGCCAATAACTTACTTTAGCAGTTATGCAGAATTAAAGATAACACTGTAGGTGTAGCCTACCATATAATCTATAAGACTTTGCAGTCCTCAGATGTTGTTGGACTCCTGCTCCCATAATATCAACCACTGGGCATGCTGGCTGGATGTGATAGGATATGCAATCCAAGGATATGCAATCACATGTTCCCCACCCCTGCTATGAGGAATACTTCAACCAGCCTGGAACACAGACACTTTGCACTGTTGCTAGGGGATTGGGATGGAGGAAGGCAGGGTACTTACTCTTTGGCAGATTCCCTCTGCTGTTCTATATGGATCATTATGGTTCATGTTTGGGGATGGCTGCCAGTCTCAAACCAGAACATTTTATTAATATATAATTAGGGTATCACACCTAAAGAAACAAAGGACAGCCAAAAGGCACTTCCCCTCCCCTTTCCTCCTTCCTGAAACATCTCCATTGAGTGCCGGGGGGGGGGGGGTTTAGTTTTCTACCTCATATTCCTGATGTCCCTCTCACTTTCCCCGAGCCTTATTTTCTGCCTCATTGACAGGTGTGGAACTGGGGGGTTTACACTTCAGCCCTCCTATTTCCATCCCTGACCATGATTATAATATCTTATTTTACTGAAATTATTTATATATATATATATATATATATATATATTACATTTTCATTGTAAAGTTTTAAACTATTTTTATCTGTGAGCCACCTTGGGTCATTTTCCAGGAGAAAGGTGACACATAAATGAAATGAATAAATACTTTGAGTAAGCAGCCCTGGTGCCATTTTAGAAGAAAGGTGGGCTATTCATTCAGGATAACCATCCATCATGTCAAGACCAGACTGCTAGCCACCTGTTTAAGGTAAACAGGTATCTACATTTAGTTTTCAAAGAAGCAGCCATTTAAGTCTGTTGTACCACAAACGGGAGAAAAGAAAGGGGAGAAAAAAATGGAATCAAGTGATACATTTAAGAATGACTTATTTTTATTTTAGAATGAGCTTTCGTGGATATCAATCCACTTCTTCACATGCAATACAGAGTGATACTGAAGACTCAGGTTATTAAGCATACTTTGTTGCAGGAGTAGGATGGAATGTAATAGGATCCAGAAAGATGCAAAGATTTCTCTCCTCTCTTTTTTCCTTTTTAAGTATCTACATTTCTTTCATATTTTAACAGATGCACAGTGCACCCCTAAACACATTGACTCAGAAGCAAGTGTGATTCAGTAATTGTGATCCCCAGTAACTATGTTTAAGACTGCAGCCTGCAAATAGCATTGGCTTGTGTCGTAGAGTTACACATGATCTCAGAATTCATTATGGGACAACTTGGAAAAGCTGCCTTCTTATTTGCATTCCCCTTAAAAGGAGTAACTTTTCAAAATCTGCCAACAGAGGGCAAGATAAAAGTTGTATTACGATTAGTGAAGCATGGTTCTTATATACGCCCAAATGAGAGCTCAGCATATTCAGAAATTTGTCACTTTCACAAATGCCAACAATTTGAATGTACTCCGAATGATTAATACCCTGGTTTATTTTCAGTGCCATCTCCCATTATATCTTTTCTTACATGGGTCCAGAATTACAAGAAAACTTACAGCTCAATAAACAGAGTAGAAACTAAGGGACAACTAGAGCCAACCCCACCTATTGGTTCTTGACCTGAGTGACCTTGGATCTCTTGCCAGATTCACTGGAGGGCAGTACAAATATCTCAGAAACCTCAGTTCAACTTCAGGAATATGAGAGCTATAATTCACACACAATGTAGTTATTGTGCACAGAGCATTGTGCATCCCCAAAGTGCTATTCAAGCCATAATCCTAATTGATATATCTACTTATTAGGTTCTCTGTATTGTATTTTACAGAAATTGTTTCGGAGCTATGCTTTAAGGAGCTTTGCAGTACATTAGTAGAAGTAAAGAATGTTAAGTGTTATTACCACTGTCACTAATTCAGCTATCAGAAGGTCTTGCAAAGTTGCATTAAGAATTGAATTCTCCAGTTCCTTTTTTTAAAAAAAGTTTGTGACAAGGTTCAAATGGTATTGGATTGTTTATTTTGAGACTAATCATGCATGTTTATTTTGATTTAAGAACCATTAAATCAAAGAACAAAGGCAAAGCTGGAAATAAGATCCTAAAGATTGGAAAGTTACTTTAAAAAGTACCTAGTTACAGTTACAGTGTTACAGTGCAGTTAATTAATGCTGCTGTTGTTATTGATGTTCTTGTCTGTGTTCAAGTGGTTTCGGACTTATGACAACTCTATGGCTAACCCATCACAGGGTTTTCTTGGCAAGATTTGTTCAGAGGAGGTTTGCAATTGCCTTCCCCTGAGCCTGAAAGTATGTGACTTGTCCAAGGTCACCCAGTGGGTTTCATGGCTGAGCAGGGAATCTAACCCTGGTCTGCAGAGTTGCAGTCCAGCACTCAAACCATTACATGACACTGGCTAATTAATGTTACAGTTTTAGAAAATTAACACATTTCTATTCCTAAGTAATAAAAATAGTTACTTCCAGTTACTTTGAAAAACCAATATTTAAGTGCTATAAGCATCTCTCATACTGCCACTGTTCACATCCACAGTAGAGCATGAAGCAGCAACACATGGCACAGTACAAACCAGCATATGAACAACGTGATAATCCTCTTTCATTCTGGCACATTTCATTACTGAGCCCCTGCCATAGAAAGTTAGTTATGCTACTAAAGAAGTGAAGTCATTCTTCATTAGGTTGCAAGCATGTAACTTAGCTGTGACTTCATTGTTGTGAAAATGTAAGTAAATACTTATTTATAAATCATTCACTAGAATTCTGTATGACCTGTCATGTTATCCTATATAATCTGTTAGTCTCAAAGGTGCTGCAAGATCTTTCTACATACTGATTCTACAGACTAACATGGCTATATCTTTGAATTCTACCTCTGTTATGTTATGTAACTTTACATATACCTAGCAACATAACTTAACATTTAACCTTCAATAATACCTTATGTGTACTGGGACCAAGGAGATGTGTGTCCCATTGTGCATCGGTCCCATTGCTCATTGGTCACTTTGCTGGCTGTGCTATGTAGTAATGTAACAGCAGCTCCTTATGGATATGAGTATTACAGAACTGTCCAATTCTAATTCCTGCAGATTTAAGTTCACTTAAGAAAGCATTAAGACCCAGGACTCTTTCACACGAGGTTGAATTGGAAGGTTAAAATAGCACCAATTCGGTGTTATCAACTGAATTTGCATTATTTCGCAAAAGACGTTCATATGCAATTGCTGGCGATGCGGGGCCAATACGACGGCATCCATGGGTCATTCTGGGTTTATGTAAATTTGGGCAACCATCAAAGTTACAAGTCTATTTCCCATGCAAATTTGGGGTCCATTTGAATTAGCATTGGTGTGGAATGAATTTTCCTTTCTGCCCTGGGATTCCCTCCCCCGTCATTGAAAACTTCAATTCCCATGATCCTCTTCAGTGGCTTGGCTTCTGGGTGGCCTAGGGACTTCTCTGGCTCCTGTGAGGAGTGGGAGCCATTTCAAAGGGGGAAACAGCGAGGGGTGAAGGGCAAGGATGAACCTGCTCATGCCTCTTGCCCCCCCCCCCACTGTCCACCACCTTGGGGTGTGTGTGGTTTCCCCCACTTGATCTTCCCAGACAACCTCTTGTCCCTCATGTGCAAATATTTAATTCCATTGCCGTGGCTGTTCAATTTGCATGCCTACTTTTTATTTTTAATATGTGTGTGTGTGTGTATGAGCATACAGTATGTGCATTCACAACTCAAGGTGTGTGTGTGGGGGGGCAAATAGGACAAAAAAGATCGGGGGGGGGGGAGATCGGACAAAACCTGCATGTTGGGAAATGAGAACAGATGAAATAAAGCAAAATAAACAATAACATAATAACGCGAAACAATGGACAAGAAGGAAGTGGGGAAGGTGCACCCAGAAATGTACAGAGGTCAGGACATGCCTCTGCACTCTCTGTGCATGCGCAAAATTGTTAATTCGAAGTCTGGAAAGCATGGGGAAGGAAATGATATGACGATTTCCTGTGAACTCACCCTGGATTACCTTTGCAGGGGCTGCTGTGTAAATCTTTGTGTGTGATCACTAACCACGACATAATGCTAAATTTTGAATTGACCTCACTTTTCCCTTCATTCGGGATTGAGGGTCATTCTACTTTACTTTCAAACTATGTAAGATCCAGTAGGTTCATTACATCTGTTCCAAAATAAATTGATGTGTTAAAACATCACCCAATCCTGGTCATAATTTTGATTCCTGCTGCATCCTTTTTGTGGCTGTGTAGTTAAATCACAGAATCTTATTAACTCATCTGAGCTGGCACTTGGAGCCTGAGCCAAGTCACGACAATACTGTGACTATTCAAATGGTTCATTGTTTTTTGCTAGCAATCTTGATTTCTAGGATTCTTTCAAAAGCAAATGAAACATTTAGTATATCCTGTGGGTGTTAGTGGCACATGCTTGCATCTAACAGGAAATAAGGCATTTGGCTTGTATAGAATGGAACACTGGTTTATGCATAAAGAATCAGGGTCAGATATGGCTAATCATTATGCTGAGCAGACCCAGAGTCTGGAAAAATGACAGCTCCAAGAATCCCTCAACCAGCATAATTAGTAGTTATTCTGAGGACTATGGCTGCTCCTTCTTCCTCAGCTGTGCAGTGGAAGCCAGACAGGGCTTAACTACCTTTCTATGGACAATAAATGGTTGGGCTGGTACAGCTGTGCTCTTGGGCCATGTTGTGGAAGAAGCAACATCTGCCTGAACCTGCTATAGTCTGGAGGGTGGACGCTTCTCATCCTCCCAGCTCTGCAATGGTAGTCCAATGGTGCTTTAACATAGTTTGGATTTTGGCCAATGACTAGACATGGGAGGGCAGCCTGTCATTGTCTGGCTGCTTTTGAGCAGTCATGGAAAAGGCACTGCACAGGGAGGTACTGAACAGCTCCTTATATAATACCCCCAGAAAGTATGGACTGGACCAGACATGCAGGAAAAATGTGGCTCAATCCTGGGTTATCTAAAAGTGGGTCAAAACCCCACTGTCTGCATGGCCTGCTCCCAAAGCAGGCCAAACACTCACAGGTTGTCTGCACCATGTGGCGCTAAGCTGCATTGTGTGGGGTCTCTTGTTGCCTCCCCACCATACATGTGCACTGTTGCACAAGCATACTGCCTGTGACCCAATAATTTCTCTCTTCCTGCCTAGTATGACACAATTGCACATTTGATGCACTGCCTATACAGTGCATTGGTGTGCTCAGTGATACATTGGGAAAGCACAATCATGGAGGCCCCCCATATGCACCCACTTCACACCCTTCATACATTGCCCCCCTGTTGGACTGCCAGGTTTGTGTATGTTGTAATTACATCCATACCATTATTGGTGATTGTCTTTTTGCTTTGTTGCAGTCCTGTACTGGTGCTGGGCTGTTCATATGCTGGTGCGATGATGCACATTTTCTGTCCTGAGTTGGAGTAGCCCAGTTTCTTTTTGCTCTGGTGTTTAGCCCCAGAACAGCAATAGCAATAGCAAGTACATTTCTATACTGCTTATTAGTGCACGTGAGCACTCCCTAAGCGGTTCATAAAGTGTAAACTAATTGCTCCCAACAATCTGGGTTTTAGCGATCTCAGAAGGATACAAGACTGAGTCAAGCTTGAGCCCTTTTGCTGGTATTGAACTCGCAACCTTATGGTTTGTGAGCAAGTAGCTGCAGGACAGGCATTTAACAACTGTGCCACTAGGGCACTTTCCATCCAGTTTTACCTGGATGACAGAGGAGCGGGCTATAAATAAATTTTATTTATTTATTTATTTATTTATTTATTTATTTATTACCTTGTGCCTAGTCTAAACACCCCACCTTCAAAGTAGTTAGAAACTGTTTTATTTGGTGAGTGCGGACTCACCAAGATAACTGCAGTCTAAAACTCCTTAGATTCATCACTTTTGGACTGTGATTTAAAAGATATAGCTTTTGCTGCTGCAAGCATTTCTCTTAATGAGGCCCATGTGCAGATGTGATTACCTTTTAGATTAGTGAATAAAGACACATGACCTGTGCATTAGACAGTTCCTGCAGCTCAATTAGGCAATCTCCTCTTGACTGAAGGCTGATTTATTTGAAATGAAATCCATGGAAATGTGTTAATACTTGTTCTGGACTTGATCTAGCTTAATAAAATAACTGCTTCTCATTGACACTGAGTCTGCCGAGAAATCTGACGAACTCCAGACACTCCCTCATTTGGAAATTGGTAAGATTAGCCTCCAAATGCTTTGCTATTAAATATGAAACAGCCAAGCCATCTGGAGTGCATGTATGTGTGAATGCATCTGGATGCATTCTCTCCCTTGTCCTGCAAGACTCAACTTTTCAAGTCCTTGGTGGATGGAATTTAAATATTAGAGTTTGCATCTGGGCTAGGAATGCATTTTTTTTTTTTTGCAAAATTTCTTATCAAGGATAAGAAAGGATATATTGAAACACTGAGATACCACATGGGAGGAAAAATCAAACTCTACATAATTTTTCACTCCTGCCTGACAGCAAAAGGACCAGCTCTGTTTTTCATCACTGTCAACAATAGCAAAATCTATTGGTTTTTTTTTGGGGGGGGGAGTGGGTGAAAAAAAATTACCAGAAGTTTATGAAAAAAGTTTTCTCTTGAAAAATGCTTATAATTTTTTTTGGAAAAATAACCATACATAGAGTAGATTCATTAAAATCAATGATGCTTTATTAATCACTACTTTGATTTCAATAGGTTTGCTTTAAATAAGATTAAATGGAGATGGAGCCCTATGAGTCTGTAAACAAAACCTGAGATTAATTGTCCTTTTCAGATAGCCTGAGTATGATGTGATACTAATTAAATTAAGGTGCATGATGGCTATGCCCATTCCTTTGCCGACATACTCTTACAAGTTGGGTGTCATTTTTAATGATCAGCCTGAATGCATGCCTTCATTAACTTTGATGGAAGACCCATCAGATCAGAGCCAATTTCTCCCCCCCCCCCCATAAAAGAGCTCAAGAAGCTTCCTTTGCAATCCACCTCCCTCCCTCCCTCCCTCCCTCTTTTTGCAATTGTATTCCATTTAACATGCTGAGTAAAATTCTAGTATAATTATAGCACCGTTCATGCCTGCCCACGAAAATGTCACACAGTGAGACAAAGAAAGAACAAGGGGTGGAGATAGTTTCAACATTCTTCTGAAAGGGTTTGCTTTTCCTTGTACGTACCGTCAACTCCAGTGCTTCATTAAGGAGGCCATTGCGTTTACTGTGAAGGTAGGCGTTGGAACTGCCTGTCTTAGCTACATGAATCCTGGCCAGCCGGGCTTTCTGTAGAAGGAAACAAAGTGTTAAGGGTGAGACTTGAATCCATTATCATCTTTTATATCTAATTCCACTGCTAATAGAGTAATGATGACTTGACCGTAGAGGCTTATTGTGATGAATAGGGGAAGGATGCAGTCTTTAACATGATTGCCTCATTGTTCTGATGATTTCAGTGGGACTTCCTCTGGTGTGTGCACAGATACACAGGCATCATCAAGGCTTAAAGGTGCAACTACATGTTACTTCATCAAACATAAGGCCCTAATTCCACAAGGAGCAACATGGGAGAGAGAATCAACCTGTACTCTAAAAATAATTTAGGACAGCTTAGAACAATTTGAAGAAGTTTAAAATAGCATATGCAATATCAAAGCTTTACAACCTAGTTAGTAGGCTACAGTTCTTGAAAGTACTTGAAAACTTTGGTGAAAAGCCATGTTCTAACTTGGCACCAAAATAAGACCAGCTGTTTACACCAAAAAGAGTCTCAAGAGAATGGAATTCTAACAACTGGATTGCCACAGCAGTGTCATGGTGCAGAAGAGAGAATTTCAGCATGTATAGTTGGATGATGACTTTAATTCTGCAGAAATTCTCCTTTCATACACAATTATAATAGGTACCGGGGCCTTTTTTCCCTTTTGGATTTGATCATTGGATTCCGCCCCCCCGCCCCCAATTTTACAGAGCTAAAAGCATCCCCAAAGTGGCAACAATAGAATGCCTTTATTGGGATCAATTCAAAGTCTCAACAGAATAAATACTGTATCTCTTTGAAGATTTTCATACCTGGCTCAAATGTTGCTGAAAGGTGGCTGAAACATCCTTAAAAGGCCCCTGCCTGAGTCTTTTAAGGACGTTTCAGCCACCTTTCAGCAACATTTGAGCCAGGTATGAAAATCTTCTTTGTGCATATGGCCTGAACAGACAGGCCAAAATAAAGCTGCTTTGGGTCACTTTGGAAGTACTGTATGCTGTTTAAATGACAAACACATCTTAAGAGGCCAAAAGCTGTGCCAAAGCTGCGCTCTAGTCCTTAGGACTGAAGCATGGCTTTGATGTGGCTTCCAGCCTCTTAGGATGCATGCAACGTTTAAACAGCATACCCCCAAAGTGACCCGAAGCAGCTTTATTTTGGCCTGTTTGTTTGGGCCCATAGGGTACTTTTTTGGAGGTAGAAGGTCAGTGGTGTTTTTAGACACCATGTTTTGCAATAGAACTGGCACAAAGAAGCATTATTAGTCTTTATAAGCAGCCCTTGTTCCACAGTGCAGACAGCCTTCCTTGCTGTCCAGTAGTGCCACACCAGCAAAGTTTTCTATTATTCTTCCAATTCTAGTTTGTTAAGCACCCTGTGCATGTTCGATTTCTGTGAAACTCAAAACCTAGCATATTATATTGTGTCTTTCAGTTGGCCTTAAAGGAGAAGGTATTATGCTGCAGTTGTAGATCTGATTCCCTCCCCCTTTCTCAATGGGGTCCAATAGAGCTGATGTTTATTATTATTATTTGGTCAAAACTGAATATATATTTTTCCTGTTTGGATTATTTGAAAGCACTCTTCTCATTCATTCCACTTGTCCATGTACTATTCATTCTAATTTTTGTTTCTCCCTCCCAGACCCATCCAGCACAATGGCAGAAAAAAAAATGTAAACTGCCTTTCAATAGCTTTCAGGAAGCATCTGAGATAGCAGTGTGGTTTTAGGAACTGGCAGTGTGCTTTCAGGAATGGCTGATTGCAAATGGTTGTGATCTTTAATAAAATGTAACATTTCAAATTCAGCAGCACCTTTTTAGGGACAGAAACTGTACCAGTGTTGCCATAGCTACAAACATCTATCTCAGTGCTGATTGCAGGCATGTGGCTCTCTCTGAAGGGAGGTCAGTGAGTGCTTTCCAAAAATAAAAATATTAGAGCAAACATACAAGTTTTTAAAAATTGATATTGACCACAATCAGATTCTTTTTTCGCACGCAAATAATTTTAAGTAAAGATGTTTATTTTTGTTCAAGGGAGACAGAACAATCCTAGGGAAGGGAACAGGTAGGGAATCAGCATCCTTTTAGTTTGAGGAGCTGTGTTATTAATGTGACTTGGTGTGCCCATGTTAACTATGAGCTCTTTAATACAGCTGAGTGTTTCACTGGCAAGTTTACTTTTGACTACTGCAGTTGGTCTACAAAAGCAGGAACATGAGATGGCAAAGTCCTATGGCTTTAGAATTTATTGCGTCAGTTCAGCCTGGTGATATAATTTTTAAATGTACTCCCCTCCCCTGTTCTGTGCAAGCAAAAGAAATCAAAGCAAACATAATTTACAATAGAGGACTAGCAGGTCAAGGAGACAGATATTAACAATCCTCTATCTGCTTTGCTAGTGTTTTACCTGGAAGTGAGGGAAGCATTGGAGCATTAACTTTTTCTGTTTATCTGAAATCAGGTATTAGAAAAGTGACTTTTTTGAACTTTGAGAAAATCCTTCCACCCAGCATGGTGACTGTTTGTACTGGGAGATTTTGGGAATAAAACCTCTGTCTGATACTGGGCTATTGGAATAATTTTTCTGCTGTCCACAGGATTCCACTTAATTTTTCCAACTTATTTCTGTTACATGTGTGGATTCAAGACAAACTGAGGTGGAAAGTGTTGCCCATCTTTGCTCAATTATTTTCTCTACAGCACACAAGCTTATATGGTTCTTATGTTAAGGCAAGGAGCATGGGAATTATAGTCATAGAAATGCAAAGCTGTATGTGAGAACCAAAGTCTGTAAATTTCCAGCATGAGGTGAGATAGTGTAGTCAGACACGTACACAATAACAACAGATGTGAGTATAGCCATAACACACACGGAATAGCAACACAAGTTCCGGAAAGGAAGGTCATGGAAAAGGTAAACAACGACATCATTGAAAACATCACATGAGTGTTTAGGTCATAGTAAGAGGTTGGACTATAGTATGGGAAAGTGTGGAAATAACCAATAGTATTGATTGTACACACCCAGTGCACACCCAGTGGGTGGTAACAAAAGTTGAACTATTTCAGTATTGTTCCGGTGAGCCATTGTTCTCTCTGCCCCCCAGCTCAACATCCTCCACAACATCAACAATGTGAACTAGAAGGTAAACCTGAACTTGAAACTAAGTTTTTGTGCAGGAGGAGATGAGTATGTATATAGCTTGATTAGCATAGCCAAAGTGTGTTTAGCAAGAGCAAGAAATGTGTTGCAAGATGTTTATTGTTTTACTATAGAGTTTGTATTATTCAAGTAGTCAATAAAGATAGTTTAGTGCACAGCTCGCGTGGTTTGTTGACTGCATGAAGGGGGAAGCAGCAACAGTGATTCCAGAAGTTCCAGAGCTGATGTTTTGTTCCTGAGCCGCTTCATGGGCAACTCTGCTACCTGCAACACATCACACCATTGATCAGTTATGATCAGCCCAGTTTGAACAGATGGTGAGGACCTGAGCCTGGGTAATGTGCATCACCTCCCATCATCCCCAACAAAGGTTATGGGCCCAGTCGCGTGGATGCTGGGCACTCCAGTCGTTCCAGTCACGTGGATGCTGGGCAATCCAGTAGGTCCAGGCGTGTGAATGCTGGATGCTACAAGGGGAAATGCTGGATGTTCCTGAAAATGCTAAACACCGTTGAAAGCCGAAGCTGAAGTTCTTCGAAGGTCAGAGTAAGCTGTTTGTGCTACACTGACAAATTCTTGTGGATTACAAAATTTATAGCCTCTTTGAAAATCCTGGCCGGAGTCTGCGGAACAGTCCGGAGCAGGGGAGTCAACGCTTGTCTACGGCTTATGTAAGTAAGCAAATAAATCAACAGTCTTAATTGTTCCTGAGGGAATCAGTCTGTGCAAACTCGGAAGGACTGAGTTAAATTGAGTCACTGCACACATTCACCAAGAGACTGTGATTTTTAATTATTTTTGTGTTGAGATAGAAAGCTACATTTTGGTTGTTTTACAATGGAGGTGTTGAAATTTGAGAAACTGAACAATAACAATTTTACGACTTGGCAGATTTATGCAAAATCTCTCCTAGTCCGAGACGGTTTGTGGTCTTCAGTTGTCAACGGCTTGCCAGCAGATGCAAGCAGAGCAGAAAAAGAAAGGAATGAAAAAGCAGTAGCTACTTTATTTTTACTGATAGAGCCTGGTGAGCTAAATGCAGTCAGAGAATTTACTACTGCAAAAGAGATTTGGGACACTTTGCAAAGAATTTATGCTTCACAGTCCAATTACTCAAAAATCTTGTGGTCAAAACGTATTTACAGGCAGAAGTTGGAGAAAGGAGATTGTATAGAAAAGCACTTGAAAACTATGATGGATTTATTTGTACAAGCTGAACTGAGAGGAGTGGAGATAAGCAAATATCAACAGTGCTGCATTATTTTGGAATCATTAAATTCAGAGTGGGAAAACATCACCAGTTTTTTACAAAACCTCCCAGAGACTGAGTTAAACAAAGACTTGATAATTGCCAGAATCTTGGAGGAAAACCAGAGGAGAAAGTCTGAGAGAGGAGAGCCAGCAACTTCAAAACCTTTTACAGATGAAAGGCACCGTGATGAAGCAGCTTCTTCAAGGGAGCTACGCAGATGTTTTTATTGTGGTCGGTTGGGACATTTACGAAGATTTTGCAGGAAGTTAGCTGCAGATCGGAAGGAGCAGCAATTTCGGGAGCAGTTTAAGCGGCCTGAGCGACGGAGATGGCAGCAGAAGCAACAACAACCAAGACTTCAAAGTTTTAAGGACACTGGTAACAAAAAGGGGGTTGCTACAGTAATTAAAGGGAATTTAAACAATGTACATAATTGGTTGGTTGATAGCGGAGCCAGTTCTCATATCTGTAAACATTTTGATTTAATGACTAATTTAAAACCTGCTAATGTAAGTTCTGTTGTGTTAGCTGATGGAAAGCAAACCAGAACAGTTAGGCAGATGGGAACAGTGTTTATTCCAGGTTTGAATGCAAGTTTTGACAATGTACTGTATGTAAAAGAATTGGAGAACAACCTGTTATCTGTGAACAGATTAACAGAGGACAACTACAAAGTGATTTTTCAGGGCAATGAATGTCAAATAACACGTAATGGAAAATTATGTGGTGTTGGAAACAAATATGAGAAACTGTATTATTTGCAAGATAGAGTTAATGGTAGAAATGATGAAAATGTGAACCATGTTGATAATGTGCCTTTACATTCCAACTGCATTCATGAGTTACACAGAATGTTTGGCCATGCCAGTTTTAAAAGTTTGAAAAAATTACTTCAGTTGTGTCCTGAAGTAAAAGTAAATGAATGCAGAAATCACTTGGATTGCACAGTCTGTAATCAAGTGAAGGTCAAAGCTTATCCAGTGGCGAAGCAAACAAAGAGGATAGCCGAAAGACCATTTCAGTTTGTGCATGCTGACGTTGCTCAAGCAAATTGTTTGTCACTTAGCGGCTGTAAATATTTTCTTGTGATAGTAGACCGGTATTCAAGGTTTTCGTTTGTAAGAATTTTGAAAAACAAGTCAGATGCCAGTGACAGTTTGAAAGCATGGGTGAAAATGATTGAAAGAGAGTTTGATCTCAAAGTAGGCACAATAATCACAGATAGAGGGGGAGAATTTTTGAGTAAACAATTGTCTAATTGGTTTCAAAAGATGGGAATCCGACGTGAGACGACTTCTCCCGCATCGCCAGCGGAAGACGGGCTTGCGGAGAAATGTGTAAAAGATTTAAAACAAATCACAGCTTGTTTGATAGCAGATGCAGGTGTCAAAGATTGTTTTTGGGGTGAAGCAACTTACACAGCCAACCACATCAAAAATCGTTTGTATCATTCAGGAATAGATGACATACCCTACAGAGTGCTGTATGGGAGAAATCCAAACTTTAAATATTTGAGAGTGTTTGGACAGTATGCACATGTTTTCATTCCAGCCTGTTTTAGGAGAAAGGGTGATCCTAAAAGCAGGAGACTAATGTTTTTGGGCTATTCTGGAAACAAGTACAGATTTCTACTTGGGCAGAAAGAGGTACAATATTCTAGGTCAGCAAATTTTGAAAAGCATGCTGGTTGGGACAAACTACATGCAAATAAAGAAGTTTTCTTAAGGTTAGGTGACACTAACACAGACACACAAAAAGAACCAACTTCAGGAAACGGAGGGGTTTCAACAAAACAAGAATCTTCTGACAGTCACAGTAGTGCATCAGATGATGACATGCAAGATAGACCCACAACAAGTAGGATGACACAAGATAAGAGATTTAGTCACAGGACAGAAACACCCAAGACAGACACAGAGGATGACACTGACAGAGTTGTAAGTTTTCAGCCTAGACGCACACAAAGAGTGAGAAAACCGCCTGATAGATTTGTGGTTCAAAGTGCAAGAGTTTGTTTAGTAACTGAGGAGCCTGAGAGTTTTGATGAAATACAGGAGCTTTCTAGAGAAGAACAAGTTAAATGGTTTGAAGCAATGGATAATGAGTTTGATTGTTTAGTAAACAAAGATGTGTTTGAAATTGTTGACAGACCCAGAAATAAGAAAGTGATTGGTTGCAGATGGGTTTACAAAAGGAAGGAATTGCCGGACGGCAGCATAAAATATAAAGCTAGACTTGTTGCAAAAGGTTTTGCACAGCAGCAATTTGAAAGCTTTGATAAAACGTTTTCACCAACGGCAAAACCAGAAAGTTTAAGATTGGTTTTAGCAGTGGCAGCCAAAAGAGATTTAATTGTGGAACATTTTGACTTTGAAACGGCTTATCTGAATGCTTATCTGCAGGATGAAGTTTTTATGGAACAGCCACAAGGGTTTGAAGAAAATAATAGTCAGAAAGTATACAAGTTGAAGAAAGCGTTGTATGGTTTGAAACAAAGTGCCAGAGCTTGGAATTTGTGCATAAATGATGAGCTGATAAAACTTGGATATAAGAGAAGTGTGGCAGATGCATGTGTATATACCAAAGAGTTTGAAAACAAGACTTTGTACAGAAGTGTTATAGGATCTTTGCAGTTTATAAGTTGTCATACTAGACCAGATATCGCTTATGCTGTGAACGTGTTGTCAAGGAGAGTAAACAGTCCAAAAGTAGAGGATTGGACAGCTGTGAAACATTTGTTAAAATATTTGAAAGGTACTTTAGACAAGAAGTTAGTAATCAGATGTAGTAATGAAGATTTAGAATGTTTTGTTGATAGTTCTTTTGCTTCTGAGATGCATGACAAGAAATCAGTTACAGGAATGATTGTAAAATATAGTGAGAGTCCAATTATTTGGAGGAGCAGGAAACAGAACAACGTAGCTTTGAGTACAAGTGAAGCTGAATTTGCAGCATTAAATGAAATTGTGAATGAAGTTCAATGGATTACACAATTGTTAGATGATTTGGATGAGAGTTATAGAACACCAGTTGAAATTTTGGAGGATTCACAATCTTATATAGCAATGGCAGAAACAGAGAATTTGAGAAATCGAAGTAAATATGTGGCAGTGAGATATCAGAATGTGCGGGACATGGTACAGAAAGGTGAGATAGAGTTGAGGTACATTGAGTCTCAAAACAACATTGCAGATTTGTTTACCAAGGCATTAACAGCAGAGAAACATGAGAGTTTTACACAACAAATAGGTTTGACAGTTTGAGGCACATACATCTTTTCATTTCGGAGGGGATTGTTAAGGCAAGGAGCATGGGAATTATAGTCATAGAAATGCAAAGCTGTATGTGAGAACCAAAGTCTGTAAATTTCCAGCACGAGGTGAGATAGTGTAGTCAGACACGTACACAATAACAACAGATGTGAGTATAGCCATAACACACACGGAATAGCAACACAAGTTCCGGAAAGGAAGGTCATGGAAAAGGTAAACAACGACATCATTGAAAACATCACATGAGTGTTTAGGTCATAGTAAGAGGTTGGACTATAGTATGGGAAAGTGTGGAAATAACCAATAGTATTGATTGTACACACCCAGTGCACACCCAGTGGGTGGTAACAAAGGTTGAACTATTTCAGTATTGTTCCGGTGAGCCATTGTTCTCTCTGCCCCCCAGCTCAACATCCTCCACAACATCAACAATGTGAACTAGAAGGTAAACCTGAACTTGAAACTAAGTTTTTGTGCAGGAGGAGATGAGTATGTATATAGCTTGATTAGCATAGCCAAAGTGTGTTTAGCAAGAGCAAGAAATGTGTTGCAAGATGTTTATTGTTTTACTATAGAGTTTGTATTATTCAAGTAGTCAATAAAGATAGTTTAGTGCACAGCTCGCATGGTTTGTTGACTGCATGAAGGGGGAAGCAGCAACAGTGATTCCAGAAGTTCCAGAGCTGATGTTTTGTTCCTGAGCCGCTTCATGGGCAACTCTGCTACCTGCAACACATCACACCATTGATCAGTTATGATCAGCCCAGTTTGAACAGATGGTGAGGACCTGAGCCTGGGTAATGTGCATCACCTCCCATCATCCCCAACATCTTAGGCACTTATGTGAGCTTAATTTGCCCTGTGCATGTCCATACACTTCAACTCCCAATTTATCTTCTCTTGTTCCACTTTTTCAGCTCCTTTTGAAACGTCCCAGTTTCTTTCTCTTCCTTCAACTTTCTCCCTTTGTCGTCAGATTACTTCAGTGGTTGTAAACCAATTTCCAAGTAGTTTGCACTCAACTAAGCAGGAGAATGGAGGGGTAAAATCTTCCCTTCCCAGTTGGCTCAGGTAACAGCATACTGCTGCAGACTCTTCTAGCTTCCACATTAATAACTGTTCTTCCTCATCAATAACTTTTTTTCCATCTTGATCATAGTCTGATGTTGCTTGGCCACACATGTCCCATTTTTCAGATGTAACATTTTAGAGAGTATGCATGTTTTTAAGTGCAACCCACTGATCTAATCAGATATGGATAAAGCTGATCTCATTATGATTTGTGAGGAGACTAGGGGCTAAACAGACTGGCATAAAATGCCAGCATGGGGGTGGAGTGGATGTGTGGCAACTGCACACTGCATGCTCCAGCTCCACCCCAATGCTGGCATCACGCCGCCCGTTCGACCTAATAGCAGGCGGCATCATGCCACTTCTTTGATGTAGTGTTTAGTCACACTATGTCAAAGAAATGTGGAAAAGTCACCATCATGGCAGCAAGGGCACCCTTTTGCCACTCTAAAAAGGAGCAGCATTTTGCTGGTTCTTCGTGGTGTGGCAAAGCACTAGATTGGGCCTGCAGTGTGCAGTTGTTGTGGGCCCAAAGTGGTGTTACTGCCCTTTTTATAGTTTTTAGATTATGTGAATGCATTAGGTAGACTATAGGCAGTACAATGAAACATATATCTCACTGATACAGCCTCTCAGGGGTCATTCCTTCATAGGTACCTTAGTCTCTTCCCATCTCCTTCTGTCTACTCAAACTGTGCAGGCAAATATATTATACAAATGTATTATATAAGGAAATTTTCCCAGCATTTTTCTGATTGCTTCAATTATGGTTTGCATGAAAGAAATGTTTGAACAGCTGTGCCAACAATTCTTGAACAATCCAGGTTCCATGCAAAATGGACCCAAACAAAGAGTTACAAAAAGAAAAAAGTGGAAATTTTGCTCATTGCACCCAAACTAGAATGGAAATATTTCGAATGTCAAACTTAGTTAAATATCATTTGGTTAACATGAACTCATAAATTTGTACTCTAGAGGAAAAAGTAAAATAAAATATATAATAAAAAGAAAGAAATCTGTAATATTTCTTCTGTAAGTATACAAAGCAGTTGACAGATTGTTTCCAAAACATTATAGTCAGCCCTTATTATCTGGGGGAATTCTGTTCCAGACACCTCCACAGATGCTAAAAATAAGGGACCTCAAGTCCTGTGGTTTTTAATGGCTGTGTGTGCGCGCAATAGTGCGCACACACCACTATTAGGGCCAATGGGGCTTCATATCTGCAGCTGTACTACAATCTTTGTTTGGGATCCATTAGATAACAAGTTTGCTGCTGTCATGAAACTTGTGGATTTGTACACAGTAACAGACAAACAGGCACATGAACACTATAAATTTTTGCATGAGTGCTGGGTATAATGCAGAGATTTTGGAAACCAGCTATGTAATCTCTACTTCATCTGGCCACTCATAATCACTGTGGTTCATAGAAAGAGGTTCAGGTCATTTGTCATTAGCATAATGAGGCTGAGTCACATTTTGTTTCATTTTCATGGACTACCTATAGAGATACAGTTCCATTCATTTCTGGGAACTGATTTTCTAGCAAGCAGATTCAGTCTTGATTTCTTAATGCTCCCTAAGACAACCAAGAATGTATATTTAAAATCACTTCTCTATGATACAGCCTCACAAAGTTGTGATTAAACCAGGCAGTTGTGCAAGCCAGCAGGTTACAGGGTGCTTTCTGAGGGTGCCCAGGATACTGATTTCATGAGAAAGACTCATGGTCTGCCTCACTCATGGGATTGTTGTATCATTCATACACAGCTGTAGTTATTCTTCAAAAACTCATAGCTGGCAACACAATTTATTTAGCAGAAAACATGAATTCAACTATATCTGAAAGGGTAACAAAGCAGAATTTTAACTAATACAGAAGCAGTGTAGTGTAAATGCTAAACAAGACTGAAGACCAATACTTATTTTCCTAAAAATAAGCTGACTGAGCTCAGTGGAAATTACACTAAATAACTATGTAAAGAATTACACATTGTTGATCAGTTATTGGAATGAAAAGCCAGTGCATTACCTTGTTTAACATGTTGCACTTAAGGCTTATAAGGCTCAAGTTCAGTCCTCTGTTCACATGCAAAACTCCCCATGTGATATCTCTTAGACAATTCACAGCTGTTAAACTAAAATTGGGACAGAGAACTATGGATGTTAAGGTCCTTGGAGGAAGAGCAGGATAAGAATACTACAGTAACAAACTGAGTTTCCCTTATCCAGAATTCTGAAATCTGAAATATTCATCCACATGGGTGACTGAAATAGAGACACCTTTGATTTCTGATGGTTCAGTGTACACAAACTTTATTTCATGCACACATTACTAAAAATATTGTGTATAATATTACCTTCAAGCTATGTGTATAAAGTGTATATGAAACAAAAAATGAATGCTATGCTTAGACTTGGGTCCCATTTCATTATGTATATGCAAATATTCTGAAATCCAGAAAACTTCAAAATCCAAAAACAAAACAAAACAACAAACAAACAAACAAACAAAACAAAAACAAAAACCAGTTCTGCTCCCAAGCGTTTCAGACAAGAGAGACTCAAGCTGTTTGTCTCAACCAATAAAATAGATGTGCTCCTGGATGTTAATTCTTTAACAGAGATACTGGTACCAGAGGCTGAAATAACATGGAAAGGGTAGGTTCCCACAAAAAGAAGAGCAGTTCAACATGTTTTTCTCCAAAACTAACAATGTGCAAATGTGAAGTGAATCAACCAAGTCAGGTAAGCCTTGAATAAATAATCAAAAACATCTTGAATAGCTGGTGAAATAAACCTTTCTACTCTCCTTTTCTCCCTGTTTTTCCTGTTCACAATGCTCAGTAAGGGATCCTGGAGGCAGTTGCTCATTACCTTGTTTGCTGTAGGTGGGCACACACAATAGAACTAGAAACCCATTATTGTATCCCAACTTAAGCACTGTTTACTACAGATACTCCTCTGCAACCTGACACTGAAAGCCTGAGTTTCTCCAGCCCTTCAACCCCCCCCCCCCTATCCTGCTGTTAAGAAACATCTAGCCAGGCAGGGGACACAGAAGAAAAAGGAGGTCTTGGGTTGGCTTAAAAGACTTCTTAAAAAGAAGCTTCTTCATCAGAGGCTTTGCTAACTGAGGTATGCCTGTATATGTTAAAATTTCAGGAAAATGATAAAAACAACAACAATCTATTTTAAACCAAGAATGGTCAACTTTGAAGGGGTCAGGCCATTTGTTAAAAATCCAGTACCTACCATCAGTGACATTCTTTCAATAAAGTGAAAGGGGCTGAAAAAAAGATTTCAAAAATTAAAAATATGAAACTGGCTACTTTAAAAGCAATATATTCAAGACAACTGCAAAAATAATTTTAAAAAGGGGTATGCCGAACTATGCTTAAAATGATGCTATAGGATTCTCTTTGTTGTTTTGCTTTGCTGAATAGACACACAATATAGCAAGAGGTAAATAGCTACCATGGACTCTCCAGTGTACAATAGCTAAGAAGCTTTATTAGCATTCATGCATCAATGAGTCTGGTGCTCTGTTAATAAGAAACATTTAACCTTTGGAACTTGAATGTACAAACATAATATCTTAGGCAATGATATGGCTTGACTGTAGATTTGCATTCAGTTATGAGAAAAACGCTAGGAGGCAGTTATATGTGGGACTATAAGAAACAGCAAAGAGTCTTCACAAGCTAGAAATTAGCTACTATGAATTAGTGTTTGTTCTTTTCCCATTCTTCCTGTATGTTATTGGAAGAATGAAAAAGTGTGGCTATCTGGATGCTGTTGGACTACACCTCCCATGACCTCTCAACTAGATATTCTAGCCAAGGTAAATGGGAGTTACAGGCCAGAAACATCTGGTGGGCTACACATGCCACTCCCATACTATTGGCTTTCAGTTATCCCACATTGTATCATTGTACTAAATTAGCACTAAATTCATGCTCCATACAAGTTTTCATAGCATAATACTGAAGTCTGTGGGTGAAAGTGGGTTGGGGTGCAAAAAGCTCATGTTTTAGATTTAAAATGTGTGTGGGGGGGAGTGCATTTTTGAAAATGGCATTCAAATTTTATTATCAAAATTAAAATTATATGAGTAATTAATGTTCATTCTTTCAAATATTTTGCATTTACAGCTTGGAGTTTGAAATAGACATTTTTGCTTCAAGTTTTCAAAAGAGATCAGAAACAGACTTATAATGTAAGTGCCTGTTTTTGAAGAGTAGAGCTGGAGTTCAGTTACTTCTAGAGTATTTTTTTTTTTGGGGGGGGGGGGTGATCTTCTGGGAAGTTTTGTGCCCCCTGAAAGGTCCTAGGGGCAGAAAACAGGCAACAGGAACACTGTAGTTGCCTACTGTTCCTATCACAACTATATATACAACATTAATATTGTTGTGTACACAAGTTTCAAAAATTTCCTGAATGTGTAACTCATTCTTTACTGGTAAATGGATTTTGGCAGAGCCACTAATGGTAAAAGTATATCTGCATTGGCTCTCACATGCAGTGATGCTACTATTTAGATAGTATTGTGAAATTCTGAGGTTTGTAATATTTAGAGAGAGAAAAGACATGAAGATATTTTCTAAATGTGATTATACAACTTCTCACTTCTTTGGTGCAGTGTTTAGATGCGCTACTCTAAAGAAATGTGGTTCTTTTTGGAGTGGCAAAGCACCAGATCAGGCCTTCAGCGTGTGGTTGCTGCGGGCCCGATCCGGCACTGAAAGAGGCAGTGTCAAGCTGCCGTTTTGTGACCGTCTCTTTTGCCCCTTAATTGAGTGAAAAGCACTTTTGCTCTTTGAACTCAGTTTGAAGCAACTGAAGTAAGAAAAAGTCAAAAGGAGACAGAAACTGGGACATTTTAAAAATAGCTGAAAAAGAGGGATGACAGAATCACAGAATCATAGAGTAGGAAGAGACCTCAAGGGCCATCAAGTCCAACCCCCTGCCATGCAGGAATACAGTCAAAGCACCCCCAACAGATGGCCTTCCAGCCTCTGTTTAAAAGCCGCCAAAGAAGGAGACTCCAGCACACTCCAAGGGAGTGTGCTCCATTGTTGAATAGCTCTTACTGTCAGGACATTCTTCCTAATGTTGAGGTGGAATTTCTTTTCCTGTAGTTTGAATCCATTCCGCCAGGTCCTATCCTCTGGAGCAGCAGAAGACAAACTTACTCTTCAGAGATCTTGTAGCACCTTTGAGACTAACTGAAAGAAAGAAATTGGCAGCATGAACTTTTGTAGACTCCAGTCTACTTCCTCAGATGCATTATGTAGACTGTAGACTGAAGTCTACGAAAGCTCATCCTGCCATTTCCTTTCTTTCAATTAGTCTCAAAGGTGCTACAAAATCTCTCTACATACTGATTCTACAGACTAACATGGCTATATTTTGAATTCTTGCTCTATCTTCATTATGACATCCTTTCAAATATTTAAACAGGGCTATCGTATCACCTCTTAACTATCTCTTGATATCCAGACCTTTCACCATTTTGGTCTCCCTCCTCTGGACATGCTCCAGCTTGTCAACATCCCTTTTGAACGGTGATGCCCAGAACCGGATACAGTATTCTGGATGAGGCCTGGCCAAAGCAGAATAGAGTGGTACTGTTACTTTCCTCGATCTAGACACTATACTCATATTGTTACAGCCTAGAATCACATCAGACCTTTTAGCTGTCACATTACACTGTTGACTCACATTCAACGTTTCACATGTACTGTTGCCAAGCCAGGTTTCCCCTATCCCATATTTGTGCATTTGATTTTTTTCTGCCTAAGTTTAGTACCTTCCGTTTCTCCCTGACAAAATTTATTTTGTCAGTTTTGCTATGTTTGCTGTATATTATTTTTTTTACATATAATTAACTGGGACTGTGCCTAGCAAATCAGAACAGCTGAAAGATATGCAAATTCTTGAATGGTGCAGAACTTTTTGTTAGTGCCTTCACTATTCTTTTTAATTCACTGGGATTGTGGAAACAGCCATTATGCATCCCACATTGTACAATGAAATAATAAGTAAGCACATTGACAGATACCCAATTGTTTATGCAACATCAGTATTCACAAGCAGAGTAGTGTAGGGCGACTATTGCATAAGTATTTGAGCTTCGATTTATACTACCTAAGCACAAGGTAGAATTTTGGCCTTGATATAACATGTTCAAACTACATATTCAAAGCTCAAATTTTAATGGGAGAGAAGGTAAACCACAAGAGACAGCACTGTTCTTTTTCAAAGCATAGATTTCTTCAGGGCCTATGGAGAGAAACATGCTCCTTTCAAAACTGCATAATAATGAACACAATTCCAGCTGTTCTGTCACTGTTCTATCACTGATAGAATGTTGCTGCAGATTTGATTGTATTCTATTTTAAATCCCGCCATTCTCTGGATAGATTACAGGACATAGCCCCTCACTCTGCCAATTTGACAAGGTAACTCACTCAGCAGGAGAGACTAAACCAAACAGTATCATTATTGGGGGGTGTGGGGTGCAGACTGCACTGGGTGACACCCCAAAAGTGCGGAAACACCTAGTCAGCCCTCCTCAGCACCATCCCTCATGCTCTGTCCACTGCACCTGCCTCTTTGTCCCCTGCAGACCTCTCCACCTTCTGTGTGTCTCTCTGTGCCCATGCACACATGCGTGCCCCTTCATTCCCCCATATGCTCTTTTCCCCAAGCACCATCCCAGCCTTTTCCTGATCAGGAAAAGGATGGGCCAGCTTGGGAATAATACAATTTATTTTCTATTCTGCCTTTTCTGGGTGGGGAATCAAAGTGGATTACAGTGTCCCGCAAAGCCCTGCCCCCAAACCCCAACCAGAATTCCTGCTCCCAGATGTCCCACCCCCCAAAGCCCCACCCGCTGCACCAAGGGACACCCAGTGTGGGAATGCCACTGAATTCAACTGATCCATTCCAAGGATTCTCTGCCTAAAATAGTTTTGTGTGCTCTTCCTCAATAATAACTTTTGCCCTTTTGTCATCTGGTCACACCCTTCAGAGTGTGTTCTGGTGTGGCTCAACCACGTGTGTTCGGGTTTTCCCTTGTATAATATTGAAGATATGACATGATACTAGAGGAATAAAAATTCAATATGCATACATAAAAACCAACAAATAAATAGCTGAGGCATGAAATGTACAGTATAAAATACATAGCTGAAACAGGAGACAGTTAATGTTTTTACATCTAAACTTTGAAATCTAAAATCTAAAAATGTGTAAAAGAGGAACTTGGTGTCAAAAATAAATAAATAAAGTAAGTGTAGGCACCAGACAACCAGAAGGCATGTGAAAAGCAGGGCCATTCAACTAAGAAGGCACCTCCTTTTGTAGCCATCAATCTAACTTCATTTGGCAAGGGAGAGAGCCTCTGTAGATGACCTTAGCAGATTTCTAGTTTTATATGATATTTGAAACTTCCACGTTCTGTTTTCCTATACAAAATTCAAAACTACGTGTGTGTCAATTTCCGTGTCTTTCATTCAGGGCTTTAATGCTAAGCTAGTATTTTATGAAGTCTCCTAGGAAATGTTAATACATTGACTCTGACATCTTGGCAACAGCGCTGGGATACATAGGCAGTCCTGTGATACACTCTGAAGCCCTCCTGTATTCAGAGTGCAATTGAGCTAAAAGATGCACCAATGCCTTTTTGCTAAATGATATGCATACATCTGGCATATAAATCTAGATAGCCATTGTATTAAATTTGGTCATAATGCAAAGAGTTATTTATAATGTAAACCTTGGCCTAAATGATTGGTTCCAAATTTTCCTCAAAGATCAGGAACCCAATGTCACTATTTGAGTATCTGGGAAATATGTCATTTTAGCATTCTGTATGAATTATCTTCCATATTTGGTAATGTTCATGCCAACAAGATACAGTTTCCTAGCAACTCTTCCTGCTATTTCCCCACTAACAACTTATTTTTACACATATGCACAGTTATATGCTCATTGTAGGAATGAAAGCAGGAGAAATGACTGTGCCAAAATAATATCCAAAAATAGTGACTGCAGACTCCATCACACTAGACTTTCAGAATTACTGCTATGATATACTGAAAACTAATTTTACTCAAGGTACATGCAGCCAATCAACCAATACACTTCATAGTTTCTACAAATCTCATCATCAAAACACACCATTCATCACAGCATAACAAACAGTTTCTGATGACTCAGAGGGACCATTCCGACAACCATATAAACCGGTTTGTAACTCGGATTAAAATCAGGAAGTTCATAATGGCGCCAGTTTTTTTCACTAGGGAATCCGGATCTTGCACACCTGATGCGGCGCAAATCCCCATAAACCCAGTTTTTCCAAAAGCGGGGTATTTACCGTTTCTTTTCAGAAAAAAATGGTTCAATTGAATGTGAACTTGGCTCCGATCATGATCAGGACAAGTTCAGGGGAGGGGTAAAGGCCAGGGGGCAGAACATGCCTCCTCTCCCTGCAACCACTGGCTTTGATCCAGTGCAGTCTAATAGTTTTTGAAGCAAGAGTGCTTCATCGGGCATTTCTGAATTTTTTTTAATTATTTTTACAATTTGACAGCTTATGCACATTCTACATGAGGCTCTTTAAATGGGAGGGGAACCCCTAATCCATATATGGATAGTTGGCTTCCATATATGGATTGGGGTTCCCTCTCCCTTTGTTTAAAGAGCCCCATTCATATTGAGCATGATTTGAATGTCAGCTCCCAGAATCTCTGACCATTAACCAAGTTGACTGGTGCTTCTGGGAAGTAAAAAAAAAAATGTCTGGAGTACCAAAGTTTGAGAACCACTGGTTTAAGAGCAGTAATAGTCATACTTGCCACAAATCCTAGAAGAGTTGGTGATGCTGTGGTCTTTCAGATGTTGCTTAACTCCAGTATCCACCAGTCCCTGCCAGTTTAATAAATTCTGAAATACAATGGGACTTGTAATTAAACATTTGGAGGGCCACAGGTTCCATACCCTTCTTCTAAGACATTAAGGTATTGGAGAAAAGGGTTACTTGGATCCAACAGATTTTGTCTGTCTTGTCACTGCTGTGCAGTTCTGGAAAATGTGAAATCACCAGTGATAGAACAACAGAATTGTGGCTTATGTGTCCACATACCAATATCCCTATTAAAATAATAACTTTAACAGGCTAATCAGAAATATCACAAAATTGTGTTCAGTCTTTTGAAATCACCACCACTTTTCTTGGTCATCTATTCTAATTCTTACCATGACTCCACAACTATCTGTAGGCACAGGCACAGGGAACAAGTTGCTTGACTGCCAAGGCCCTAGTAGTATGTCAGCCATTTTGTATGGGCACAGTCACCTCTTCCCTACCAAATGAGACAGAAAGATTTCCAATGTGGAGTTGAAGGCTTTCATGGCCGGCATCCATAGTTTTTTGTGGAGCTTTCAGGCTATGTGGCCATGTTCTGGAAGAGTTCCTTTCTGACGTTTTGCCAGCATCTGTGGCCAGGGGATTCCCAGCAGACAATGAGGACCAGTTAGCAGATATTAATCCTTGTTTGCATATCCTCCCACCCTGAGGGCTACCATTAGCAACAGAACAATGCATTTGCAAATTACTCCTTCCTTCCCAGGGTCACACAGGATATATATCTCCATCTTTTTCCAGGCTACCATTCTCTGAAGATGCCAGCCACAGATGCTGGCGAAACATCAGAAAGGATCTCTTCCAGAACATGGCCACATAGCCCAAAAGCTCCACAAAAAACTAAAGATGGAAAGATTGCCCTACACTTTCCTGGGATAAAGACAAAAGAAGCTGTATTATACTGAGCTCCATGCTTGTTTGTTTAGCTCTGCATTGTTTAGTGACAGTGGCTCACCAGGGTCTAGAGGATAAATTGTTCTTGCTTGATCATTTAACTATAGAAACTGAAATCTTAACTTTTCCTCATTGCTGGTTCCCTACCCCTCTTCTAAGGTATAATTAGACCTTCCAACATTCCACATTTTTTCTTTTCCTCAGACAATCAAAACACCCAGTTATTCTTGATCAAATGTGATTATTGTGGCAATAACAGCAGAGGAGCATGACAATTATTTGCTACTAGAACTTGGAAAAGTTACTTTCCTCCTTCCATCTCAACTGCTATCACCCTGACTTCAGAGGGAAAGAAGAAGAGGCAGGCACAGCTCCACCATGCCTAGCCCCAAATGAACTAGCAGTATCTGCTGGATTTGTTCCCCTTCTCCACTGCTATTCTTTCTCCTTTTGTGTCATGTCTTTTTTATTGAAGCTTGAGAACAGGAAACTGTCAAATTAACAATCTTCAAGGTTCTCTGATAGTCTTTGCACCTGAAAAACTGTAAATACATACAGACATACATGCATACATAATTTGGACCCCAGTCCCCAGAATTCCTCTGATGTCATGGCCACAGGCCATGATGGTTGGAGTACAGGAGTTATAACCAAAAAAGTAACTTTTCCAAGCTCTCATTGAATCATAGAATGGAATAATAGAATCATAGAGTTGGAAGAGACCACAAGGGCCATCCAGTCCAACCCCCTGGAACTCTGAAATCAAAGCAAACCCGACAGATGGCCATCCAGCCTCTGTTTAAATACCTCCAAAGAAGACTCCACCACTCTCTGAGGGAGTGCTACTCATCTACTATAGACACCAGAAACAAACTGGATTCCACATTCATCTATAGAATGGGATAGTTCTTCTAGCCTTTGGTTCCAAGATTCTGATGTGCTTTGCAAGCTGAGATAGCTATATTTATTTTTATATCCCTTGTAATACAAACTTTTATTTATTTTATGTTGTACTGTTTATTAGGAAAAGGCTTCAAACCTTTTAGAATTTAAAATATAGTTGTTTTAGTACATTCTTACTAGATCTATAAACTCAGTGCTAATCCCCACCACTAAATATGTTTGAATCATGAGATATGATGGGAATTCTAAATAACACCTGGAGAACCACAAGTTTTTTTCTCCCTCTTTTCCAGCATACTGGTAAGCATTAAGTCTGAGTTCAACAAATTAGACTGCTGATATCTGTCTTTCCATTTTTATATAATGAGTGGTTTCTATTCAGTACATGAAGACATATTTTCTTTTCTAAAACCGGTATTGCTAATGGAACTTTCCATAGTAATGGAAAATGGTGAAACACCTGTAGTAAATACATGTCTGATCTAAACTGATTCTCTCCAGATTATCTCCTTGGTGAATAAGCTGCCACGACAGGTGCATTGGCTCTTTCTGTAGCTATTGCCTCAGCACTAGTAAGTAGTTACTGCTGAACATTAATAAGTACCCCAGGGCAGTTTTGTATTTAATGTATGGGTCACTAAAATGTGCTAGCTACAAGTCATCCAAAAACACTCTGATAATTCCTTGATTTTGGCCAGAATGCACATACAACTTTAAAACGATAGCAGGATAAACCTTAAAAACTTAGTCTGAAAAATCTCTAATAATTTCCATCAGCAGCTTTTTATGTGCTACTATTCCTTTTAGAAGTAATAGCAGCGGATCTCTTATGTTTGAAAAGGGGGATCATATATCAAGAATGGTGAGGTAGAAAGAGAAGGGATGGAATAATTTTCTTGGTCTGTTCTTACTGTACTTTCTCAGTAGATATTGTCATACAGGTGGTATGAACAGAACTTTTGATCCTCTCTGTTTCTAGAAGGTATCAAGAGAAAGTAAATAGCTGCCAGCACAGTTACACACTGATTTGACATGGCATCTTAATGAGATTTGGACACATATTTAGTTACACTGCTTTATGTGCAACTTCCTTAAGGAAATACAGGTATACCTCATTTAACCAAGTAGATATGTTTCTGGCCATTACTTCTTTAACAGAAAATGTTGTATGAAATGAAGAAATAACATGGAAAGAATACTCATAGCTTTCTAGATCATAAGAAGAGCATTTCAATATGTTTCAGAAAACTTTTTACTGAAATGGAATAACAAGATCAAGTATGCCTTGCATAAGTAGACAAAAAACCTTTTAAACCTTCTAGAGACAGCTTGAAGGCTTCTTCCAAAATGACTTTTTGTTTTACCAGGAACCTCCCCCCCTTGTTATGATTCTTATATTGGTGGCCAGACATATAGACCCACACTTTTTTGACATGCTGATTCAGGCTTCTTTATAATCCACTTTCCTCTGTGCTGTTCACACATGCTCAGTAAGGAATTCTGGAGGCAGCTGCTCTTGTCTCTTGTAGGCTGGCACAGAAGACTACAGCAGAATTGGTTAGACGCCTGTTCTTTTTCTCAGCTTTTGTTTATTGCGTTTTTATATTCAGACATTCTGTTGCAAACTGTTTTTCCAGTCCTCTTTCACCAGCCTCCCAATGCAGATGCTGCATTAAAAACTTCCAGCTAGATAGAGTACAAGGTGAACAAGGCAGTTAGGGGTTGGATAGTTTGTTGAAACTTTTTTTTGCCATGAAGAATGTAAGAATTTTTAGTTACATTGTTTAGTTGCAATGTTTCATTGTTCTATTAAAATTTTACAATATTTCATTGTCCTATCAAAATCTGATTCAAATCTGGTATCTGTGCATTCTTCCTCTGGAATGACAGTCATACTGCATCCACAGTACCCTTTGGTCTCTTATATATTTCTGGCTATTTTTCCTGTATGGCTTTTGATGTCTTGCAAATCACGTGAGCACTGAGAGATAGCACCTCCTCCCCCCTCCCCAGTTTTATAATTTTTATAAACCACATCCCTGTAACAATTCCTTGCTGTTTCCTTCCATTTCTTCTCACTTTCTCCTAGCACTAAGTCAGTTGTGACAAACTAATGAAAATACAGCTGTCCAGCCATAGGAGAAGGAACCAAGAAGCATCCAAGATACTTTTAGACCATGCTGAATAATGTATGACTCTACAAATGGTTAACATACTCTTATTTTCTTATCTGTTCTCATATAAAGAGATTTGGGGAGAAAACGAGATGTGAGGAGAAAAACATATATGAGGAGAAAACAGGTGATAGAAAACTTCTCTGCCATCCATTCAGGCCCCATCTTGAATACTGTGTCCAGTTCTGGGCACCACAATTCAAAAAGGATGTGGAGAAACTGGAACGGGTCCAAAGGAGGGCGACTAAAATGGTGAAGGGTCTGGAAACTATGCCCTATGAGGACCGCCTTAGGGAGCTGGGAATGTTTAGCCTAGAGAAGAGAAGGTTGGGAGGTGATAGGATAGCCCTGTTTAAATACTTGAAGGGATGTCACATTGAGGAGGGAGCAAGCTTGTTTTCTGCTGCTCCAGAGAACAGGACCCAGAATAATGGATGCAAGCTCCAGGAAAAGAGATTCCACCTCAACATTAGGAGGAACTTCCTGACAGTAAGGGCTGTTCGACAGTGGAACATACTCCCTCGGAGGGTGGTGGAGTCTCCTTCCTTAGAGGTCTTTAAGTAGAGACTGGATGGCCATCTGTGCGGGATGCTTTGACAGAGAGTTCCTGCATGGCAGGGAGTTGATTGGACTGGATGGCCCTTGTGGTCTCTTCCAACTCTATGATTCTATGAAAACATTAGTGCGTTGAGCAGAAGTAGAGGACTTTTGATGAACTGTTACTCTCATCATACCTCACAACTCGTCAAGTTAACCAGGGCTAATGAACACTGGAGTTTAACAGTATCTGGAGGGCCACAGATGTGGTTCCTTTATGCTTGTGTTCTTTGTGTAGTGAGTCTGACACCTACCACTAAAGGAGCTGGTTTTGGAAATGGTTCCTGAGTTGCAAATAGTAATACACAGCTTGACCTTGGTATGGAAGGCATCATTTTTATATAGAAAGTGTCATCAGTGTTAAGCTTCACTATTTCAACAAGTATTTGAACAGATAAGCATATGAACTAAGTTTCAGCTCTCCTGTGAAAATATTTCAGCCTAACTAGGGGAGGTACATGGGAGTAATTTGACTTTGGCTTCCTCCATTTCCCAGCTCGTAGAAAAAGTTGTCTGGTCCATGTATAGTACAGATGCCTTTGTTTATCCATTTATTATTTAAGACTACTTCTTTTGACCACACCTTGGACCTAATCCCAGGGTGAAAGTATACATGGTTGCTTAGGAAGAGCTTCTAGGATATTTTCCCTTGAAACTTGTAGAATCCAGCCATGACTGAATGGGGTGGTGTGCTTTCTCTGTTGTCCTTACATGCCGCATCTATAAAACACAAATGACCTTGTCTCACCGTAATTATCATCAGATCTGTTTTGGTGCCTCAATCCTGATCAGGACCAGATCCATAGCACTTTCTACAGAATAGTTGCTTTTTTGCAAGAAATCGGAATTGGGCAGAATGCTAGGATGTCTAATGATTTCACTGATTTAAAATGTGAGAAATGCATTCTTAGTTCTAATGAAGAGTGTACAGAAGGTTTATCTCCAAATAACGACAAAATAATTGCACCACATTACTACTATGCACATGAGTATGCTTTCCATGAGTATGCTTTCTCCTCATAGCATTGAAGTATTCTTATTAAAACACATACAACTCACGCTATTGCAGAGATATACAATGATGAGGAAGACACACATTTTATTCCATTTTTAAAGGGGGAAAATTCATTTAGGACTTCACAATTAAACCCTCCAGTGCTTTTCATTTTTTGTGAGGGGAGGGGAAAATAAACATTAAAATAGCTATTATAAAAACCAGTAATAGTGTACATGAAAATTCAGTTGAATAGAACTCATCATATCATTCTATAATTTGATAAAATGTTGACAGTAGGTGGTTACACATTATTCTGGATCTATCTTCATTACTTTCCAAAGATGAAAGATTCCCTTCTCTTCTTTTGTAGAACTTCTTTTTAATCTTATTTGCCCTTGGCCCTATTAAAGCTACTGATCATCATTGTGAAGGCAGTATATCATTTTATCTTCTTCAACACAAGAGAACATAATTTCCAATCTATTTATAGAACAATGCACAGAATATGGAACTCAGTAAGCACAGATAGACAAGATGATTAGAGAGACAGATAGCTTGATCGGAGTGTGTTTAGTCACATATAAACTGACACAGTCCTTTTCAAATATATGGTAATATTCCCAATGGGCTAGATTTCAATCTGAATTAATCAAGAATGGTTTCTTCCACACATATTCATGAGGATAAAGTAACTTCACATATTCACTTTGGGGCTAATGTTATTTCTGTGTTTCATACTCTACCACCCATAATGGTGCAAGTGGTAAAGCTGCAAACCAGCTAATATTTTATGGGACCAGTAATACAATAGGATGGCAGATAACTGATGTGGTGAATTTAACAGCTACTGGTGTAAAAGCTATAACACAGTAGATAACCTACCAAGTCCCATCCTGATTGCAGCCCTGGCCTACTCCATTCTTAACATGCTAGATTCAATATTGATTGTACTCTGAGCCAAAAGAGAATCTGTTGGACCGGGGTGGCACCAGATCTTGCCATGAAGACACGTGCCTTAATTAGATTGGTGGTAGCTCAGCAGTTATGGCACTGGCTCTGACGACTGCAAGATTGGCAGGCTGGCAGTTCAAGGCCCAAGTGCCGCATGACAGAGTGAGCTCCTGTCACTAGTCACATCTTCTGCCAACCTAGCAGTTCAAAAGCATATAAATGGGCAAGTAGATAGTTACTACTTTGATGGGAAGGCAACAGTGTTCTGTGCAGTCATGTTGGCCACTTGATCACAGAGTCATCTTTGACAAATGCTGGCTCTTTGGCTCTTAGTAACTCTTCTTTCCTGCAGAAGTTGTCCAGGTGTTTATGGATTTCAATGGCTTCCCTGTGCATTCTGACCTGATAGTTGTTGGCAAAAAGAAAGAAGAAACCCTCAAAGTAAAAAAAAGTTTGGCTACCAGTCCTGAAAAACACCAAAATTAAACCCATGCAAAGGAAAACCACCCAGGGTGAGGGAGATTTCTCAGCAGACAATGGATCATGAATTAAATTAGACACCCTGAGGCCTTTCCATTCAACAACAGAACAACACACAGATCAACACACAAATCACTTCCCCATAACCAACAGTATATGTACCCCACTCTCTTTCATGTCAGTATTCTCTGAAGATGCCAGCCACAGCTTCTGGCAAAACATCAAGAAGAAACTCTTCCAGAACATGGCCTCATAACCTAAAAAACCCACAAAAATTATGGATACTGGCCATGAAAGCCTTCAACTTCATGTTGGTTCTTATCTTTAAAACCCTAAATGATATATTTGAAGGCTCACCTTATCCCATGTGGTTCCATTCATGAATTAACATATTCGAAGAAGGTCCTCCTTTTTGTCTTAGCATCTGAGATGAGTCTGAATAGGATAAGTGCAAGCTTGCTTTGCAGCTGTGCTGAGGCTATGGAACATCCTACCATAAGAGCTTCACATTACTTTCTCTGTGTTGTTCTTTCACTGCTTCTCAGGATCTTTTTATTCTTGAAGCATTAGACTTACCAAGTAGTTGTTCTAACTCCCTAAAAGATTGATAATATTTGTTTTTCAGACTTTCTAGAGTTGCTGTAATGTCATTTACCGTCAGTTCTTATTTTTCTTCCCTATGTGTTTTTATGAGAGATTGTTTTACTTAAATACTACATTATAAGTTGCCTTGAGTGCTTTTATGGGAGCAGGATGGCAGTGTAAAAATAATAAAATAAATAATAAATAAACAAAGCATCTCTCTCTCTCTCTCTCTCTCTCTCTTAATACTTCCACTTTCAGTACCAGGGAAAAGCATGATGAACAGGGTCAATGTGTGCTCACTAAGAACAGACAGTAACTAGGTAACAGCATGATGCTATGAACAAGTGTTCATGCTTTTGTGAATCACAAGCACTACTTCTGCAAATGGGGTTTTCTTGGGTCATGTTCCAGGTATCCTTCTCACTGAGAGTTACTGAACTACAATATAGGTTGAGTCTCCCTTATCAAGAATTTCAAAATCTGAAATATTAAAAACAAAACAAAACAACACAATAGTGTCCACATTGGGTGACTAAGACAATGACACCTTTGCTTTCTGATGTTTCAGCATACACAAACCTTGTTTCATGCATAAAATTATTTAAAAATATTGTATGTAAAATGACCTTCTGGCTATGTATATAAGATGTGTATGAAATATAAATGAATTTCATGTTTAAACTGGGGTCCCATCTTCAAGATATTTCATTATGTATATGAAAATATTCCAAAATCTGAAAAAATCCAAAGCTTGTATCTTAGAATATTATAAGGCAATTCTGTACAAAGTGAATGTTTCTTGCAGTTTCCAGGAATTGCATTATTACTCTGGAGTGATGAATGAAATGTAAAACCAAAGCCTAACATCTAGCTACTGGTCATGTCAGCTGATGGATTCTGGGAGTTCTAGTCCAAATCATAACCTTTCTTTGCTGTGCTGTCTATTTATAACATATTGTTGTCTAGGGATTGGTTGCTTAGCACAATCTCATCTTATATCCAAAGGTTCAACAAAATGGTCCTTTATCTCTATCTGGCTCTATGGAGCTATGTTTCTAAGTGGCTGACAGATTAGTTTATTAACATACGGTGGACCCTCTGTTTTGGTGGGGGTTTGGTTTGGGCCTCTCCCTCCCTGCAGATGCCAAAAAGAAAAAAGAAAAAAAGCAGACAAATGTGCCCATGTTATACAGGGGCAGTAATGCTTCTCTACGTGCACATTCATGTTGCTGCCATTGAATAATATGGGTGTAGAGATCCATGGGTGGTCAAATTTGATGATCAGAAGCCTGCCAATATGACGGGCCTACTGTATTAGCATAGATTACATATCTCTTTCCTGTAGCCACTGTAGCCATTTGATAGTTCTCATTTTTGAGATAATTACTTATTCTTAAAAGAAATTTTCATGCTTGAGTCTAATCCCCCTCCTCCCTCCATAGTTGTGGAAATCCAGTGTGGGGTAGTGGTTTGAATATTGGCCTATAATTCTGGATTCCAGGGTGTGAATCCCCACTCAGCCATGCAAACCCACTGGATGACCTTGAGCAAGTCATACTCTCTCAACCTCAGAGGAAGGCAAAGGCCAATTCTGTATGAACAGAATTTTAGGCTAGATACAGTTTGATTCTGATTCTGTCTGGCCTTTATGTTCTTAAGAATGGGACAACAAAAGTAGATCATGCCATACACAAAAGGAGCTGGCTTGAAAGCTGGTTGCAAAGTTAAACAAAACTGGTCTGATTTTGGTGACATACTTACAATCTAAAAACATTTCTTGGGAATGAGTATGGTCAAGATCCAATATCCAACAAACATACTGGTGGATTGAAAATCTCTGGTTGGTATGGTTGAAAACCATACCAACACTACTGCTTGAAAAAGGAGGCTGTTTCCCCTTTTTAATTTCCTTCCTGACTTCATCTCTTTCCTACTTCGTCCCAGGATGCACAATAGCAGTTGGAGGTTCACAGGTGCAGCTCTATCCCCACAGCTACTTGAGTGCATCAGCACTAGAAAAATGCAATTTGACGCCATTTAAAGTGCTGTATCTCCTTCAATGGACAAAGGATCTTTCCAAATTTATCTGGTCTAAAGAAACCAAGATTCAGATGGAAAGATTTAACAGACTCTAAATAAAGAGGAGGCCTTGGCATCCCGGACTTGAAACTGTACCATCACGCCTGTGCATTGAACTGGCTAGGGAACTGGGCCAAATTGTCTGATACAAAACTTCTGAATCTAGAGAGTTTCAATACGAGTTTCGGATGGCATGCATATCTGCCAACTCAGATAAATCCTTCAGTGATCACATAATTCGAAACTCATTAATAAGGATCTGGACAAAATATAAAAAGAAATTTTATAATCAACTCCCTCTTTGGGTTTCACCGAGTGAGGCGTTCTCAAAAAAAGAAATGGCTGATTCAACTCAAAGAAGATACCAAGACATTCTGCAATGGACGGAAGATAAACCATGTCTACTACAGAAAGACTCCCTTGAAAATAAAGGCTTCAGATTATCTTGGTTCCAATATAGACAACTTGTGGGCAGACTGAATACAGACCTGAAGCTTTTTGGCATATCTAACATAAAGAATGACCTGGACAAAGTACTATTTGGTCAGGACAAAGGAAATATTTCAAAAATTTATAAAACCCTATTAAGTTTAGAACTAGAATTTGAAGTTATGGGCTCAAAACATAGGGCACGCAGTTGCACTGAATAACTGGAAGAGAGCCTGGGGGCCTGATCTGAAATTCACCCTTAACATGGACGCCAAGGAAAACTTTTACAAACTGGCCCTCAGATGGTATTATACTCCAGCAAACCTGAGTAAAATGGGAAAGACAGGTAACTCTACTTGTTCCACATGTGGTGGACATGTTCATCTGCTAAAAAGTTCTGGTCATATATACACAGTAAATTCCAAATAATACTACAAGTTCCAGTTAAATTGGAACCAGAACTTTTCTTACTGAATATGATCAATGATGATGCCAGCAATCTAAAGTCACACAGGAAGATTCTACTATATTTAGTCACAGCCGCTAGGGTAAGCTATGCTAAATGTTGGAAGTCTGATAAAATTCCAACAGGCAAGGACTGGGAGCTAAAAGTACTGGAGTATATGGAAATGGACAAATTGACACATTTAGTAAGAGATAAATCAGTAGAGATTTGGGAAGAAGACTGGAAAGGGGTAATGGAATACATTGATGGCTAGTCTGGAGGCTCTAGGTTCCTGTTGAGTTACAAAAACATAAGTTGTCTTTTATGCTTTTAAAGATATAATATCCGTTCTGCAGTTGGTTATTAAGCATGTACAACATACTCTCTGAATATATCAAATTTGAATAACCTGATCACAAAAGATTGTACCTCAAATGTCAGATAGAATATGTTAGTTTGGGATAATCAGGTCTAATGGTTTATTAGCTGACCAAGATTACTTTATTCAGATTCAACAGGACAGAGCATTCTGTATTCAGATCTTTTGTTACAGGAGTTTAAGAACAAATCTGACTCTTTATTATGACTGCTGGTGTGGTAAGCTTGGTACTACTATGAACAATACACATACTATTGGTATTGACAAAGAACTTGTAGGAGCAGATCCATCTGGGCGTAAGACGCTGGGAAATTTTAAGCCTATTTGGTAACTGAATTACACATACGATTACAAAAAAATCACACAGCAGGTTTTTTCAAAGAATTAGTGGATGTGAAATAGTTCGGTCTGATTAAGCAGATATAAATCAAATTCGCACTGTGCAGGACTAATGGTTTAAACACGTGGTGCTAAGGATATTTAATTTAAGAGCTTAAAAGTCCTCAAAAATCTCTGGAATGTTTGATGTCTCAATCTGTTTGGTCTTGATATAAATTTTGGAATTCTTATCCCTGATACATTTAAATGGTCTCTAAGTTAAGAGTTACCAGGTACAATCAAACAACAGATGTATTCATTCACATAACAAAAACTACAAGTTAAGATTGTATTGTATCAGGAACATTAATTGGAGATTTTCTAAAATAGTCTGTCTTTCTGAAATGTTTTTTATTGTTGTGTACAGGTTATATTATGCTCATTTATCTGTATTATATTTATGTTCACTATAATGTTTATTGTAGTGTGGAAAAACTAAATAAAGACTAATTATAAAAAAGTGCTGTAGCTCCATCCTATGGAATCCTGGGAATTGTTGTATTACAAGGTCGTTAGCCTTTAGCCTTTTCTGTCAAAGAGAGCTGGTGCCTCACAAAACTACAGATCCCATGGTTTTGTAAGATGGAGCCATAGCAGTTAAAGTGGTACCAAGCTGCATTATTTCTAGAGAGTAGAATGAACCCCTTATCAGCTGTGGGGATTTGCTTGAATATGTTCCAGTTGACCAACATACCTGGAGAAGAAAGATTAGCTTCTGTCCTTTATGTAATACTTTCCCTTCTTCATTGAGTGTGCAAGGGCAGCCAGATCATATCTGTATGAGGCCCTATAGCTGATTGATGGCTGAGAGCATGGAGCTGTGCATCCAAGTAATCTGGCTGTTTTTTCACACCTGAGACAAGTTGTGTTATGCAAAATACATAATACCTCCTTCTGCAATGTCAATAAAATACATATTTAGGCATAATTGGGGGTGGTTAATGTCTGTGTATTTCACCAACAGGATTCTAGTGTATATTGGTTAATTTGCTTGCCACTTGGTTTATTTCTGCCTAAATCATATGTTAATTGTAGGTAGCTTGTGACCTGTGTTTTGTTTGTAAATGGTCTGAAAGTACAATGTTGATCAAACAGAGAGAACTATGTGCTGAGCAGTATTTTGCAAGAAGCTGAAAATGTTTGCTTATTCACATTTGAGGATTGAAAACTCATTTAAGCAGAATTCTAGGAACACAACCTGCAGTCACACAGAAATCTTTGTGCACTGCATGGGTGGATGCATACAGTGGTTACTGCTCCCAGGCAGAAAACAGGGGAATACTTTAGGAAGGGAATTCCAAGGCAATGGAGGCCACATTCCAGTGGCTGATGGGGCCAAAGGCAAAAGGATGAGACCAAAAATGCAAATGGATTTTAGCTTAACACTCTTTCTTCCATGATCTAGACCTTCAAGAGAGGTGTTCCAACTTTTGGAACTTTCTGAGTTGTATGGCCCATGAGCACAAATTAGCTTTTCTTCTCCTGATTTTTTACCCATACCTCCTGCTTCTTTACCCATCATCATTCTTAGCAAGTATTCCAAACCATCAGCCATTTCCAGCTCAGTTATACAGTCCTCCAAGCAGACTTCATTAAATCTAATAGCTGCTCCAATTCAGCAATGTTTCTTAATTAACTCCTCGGGGAACCACTTTGCCATCTAGTTTAAGAAGAGATCCCAAGATTAGAATTTGCAAATTAGAATAATATTTCAGTCTACCTTTCAGTGTTGGCTTGATAATACAAAGAATTTTCCATGCTTGAGTTTACTTATAGTATTAATTTAGATATATGATCTGAAAGCTCTATCCTGGGACTTTTCATCTTTGTTAAGGGACTAGTAGGGAGAAGCAGGTGAGAGTTACTGATGCCTTGATTGCTTTCAAGTTATCTGATAGTGGCAATTCCATCTGTCACAAATGAGGCACAAAGTCTCCAAAAGGTGAGACTCAAACTCCACATACTGCCCTACAGTACCCTCTAATTCCTTTGCTTTGCATTGGTGGCTTTTTTATTAGATAAATGAGGTTTTTCAGCATTTGACAGCCTATCTGTTATATGAGTAGCATCCCTATTGGCAGATGTGTGACACATCTTTCTCAGAGGCAATATGATGCCATAAATCTAGTGTTAAACATTCTTCTCATCATCACTCTTCATCTTTGTCTCTGCCTGCTTCCATCACATCTTCTCCTGCCTCTAGGGACAAGAGCTGTGGAGCTGAGAATATTGCCATTGTCACATACATCTCACAAAGCATTCAGAAGGAAAATGTTGGTGCAGTTTACCAGCTTCACTGTGGCATTTCCACCTTTCTCCTAAAACCCCTGAGGGGAAAGTTTTCCTGAGATGGAAAGGAAGCTTGTGGGGAGAGGACTGGAGCAACTCCTCTATGAGTAAAAATTGCACAATTTGAGACTGTTTAACTTGGAGAAAAAGACAGGTAAGAAGAGACAATGATAGAGCTGTATGAAACAATGTATGGATACAGAAAGAAGACAGGGAGTCCCTTTTCTCTTTTTCTTGTAACATGAGAAATGTGGTCATCACTAAAGCAAGATGACAGGAAAGCTAGATGATCCTGCGAGAGCCAGTAACATCACTAGGGGAGTGTGGGGGATGTGGACCACGCCAGGTGACACCCCAGAAGCAGGGTGACACCCAAGAGGGGGATGACACCAGGTTGACTCCCCACCCCCCACTGGCACAGTCCCGCCTCCTGGAAACCACACCCCCACACTGGATGTTACCAAAAGTAGATACATGACTGGCAAGAGCCCTAAGATCTTCAGGAGAAGGCTTTCTCTCAGTCCTGCCAAGATCACAGGCGTATTTTGGAGCATTACAGATTTTGGATTTTAAGATAAAGGCTACTCAACTTGTACTGCTTCATGTAGCACATAGATAAATTGTGGAACTCACTGCCACAAGATGTAGTGACAGCTACAAATCTGGACATCTTTAAAGAGGATTGGATAGAGTTATGGAGAATGGGGCCATTAGTAAGTGCAGTATTGGTTGGCTGCATATCATCCCTTGTAGCAGACACATTGTTCCTTGTGGGAGAGCATGACATGGAGGGAACAGTTGCACTCATGTCTTGTGGCTGGCTTTCCATAAGCCACAGATTGGTCAGTGTGTGAACAGAATGTTCAACTAGATAGGTCTTTGGTATGATCCAAGAGGGCTGCTTTTATATTCTTATTTTCTTACAGTAAGCCACATTTCAACACTCATCTTATGGGACAGCACATTTGCCCTGGGTCCTGGAATACTATTCTATAGCATTTTAATCAGTATATTATTGTTAGCTATATTTTATTTATTCCTCCATTTGTGCTTTATGGAGCAGAATCCCTTCTCATTAAAACGCTCATCTAAAATAGTGATGAACAAGCATACAAATAAAATGAGGTAATGAAAAGACAAATTGTACTGCAGTATTCTGCAAGGGGAAAAAATTGATTAAAAACAATGGCAGCCAAAGATGTGACACTTAACTGTCAAGTCTGGGCCATCCCCACAAAGTTTTCTACAGCTCCTCAAAAGCCTGCCAAAAAAGATAGGCCTTACCATGCTAATTAACTGCCACTCATCCAGAACATTTGTTTACCAAACAGTAAAGTAACCTTTATCCAGTGCTAATCTTAATTTCCTTCAAATGAAGGGTTTTATGAGCATCTTCTTCTCTTAGTCTTAATCAGGAGAAAAAAATAATAAAGTATATTACTTGAAAAAATTAGCATAATTATGGCTCCACACCCTCCAATATTTCAAAGATGAAAACCAAGACAAACAGGGCCAACCAATACCTGAGTGTGAGCAAGTTGAGGAAGAACACAAAAGCTAGGAGAGGCTACAGCAGTTTGCTTTTGCCTGAGATTACTGGGAAGGCTAAATCTCTGCCCCACCTCTCCTTTCCCCACTGTGAAGTAATTGCATGAAAACTACTTTTGCACTCTGAATGCAGTTTGCAGCAATTGAAGTAAGTTGAGGAAAAAAGGAAGAAAGTGGAAGGAGGAGAGAGAAAAATGGGACATTTTAAAAAGCACCTGAGAAATTGGCAGAGAAAACAGCAGAGGATTTGCTGGGACTGTCTCTGCCTAATTGAGACAGTAGGAAGATAAGTGGCTCCCATGTAATTCATGTGGTATATCCATTCTCTGTTTCAATCTGATCTTTAAAAGAGCTGTCCAAGATGTGAAACCCGTTCTAGGGAGAGAGATTGGTGTCTTGGGTAGTTCCTTTATAGTTTGGACTAAAAACCAGAGTGGATTCACCACCTCCTGAGAAGCCATAAACCAGGAGCCATTACCATCAGGGAAAGTTAACTGATTATATAGAAAAGCTAGTCCTCTTTTGGATATTTTGCAGTAAGAAATTGAAAATGGAGGTAGTTTGGTAGACAGATTGGGGATGACTATCTCTAGAGAGTGGCAGAGTAATCTGTTTTAAGAGCTGGAAAAGTTGTTATATATAAAAAAACAAAAACAAAAAAACCCATCCTTGCTAAATGCTTGGCTGCACAAAACAAAACAAAAACAAAAGAAAACTTTCTAAACATTTGCTGTGGCTCCAGCATCAAAATTATATAAAGCCAGGTCATTAGGTAATAAATGAATGCAGGAGATATGGATTAAAAGGTTTAAGGGCTCAAAACCATATTTAGTCCATATGTAATGAACCACTTGTTTTGCAGATCAGCAACTTTTATGCTCATGAAAGTGACCAGTTCTGTTTAGACCTTGTGAAAAGCATTGGTAAAGCCAAGCTAATCCCTCAGAGATTATCAACTATTTCAATATTTTTTGCTGGCATTGCAAATCTGCCCATTAATCATAAGTCTGCTTTAGCAGTCTTGCTTACAGAATGTGAAGGCTTGCCAGAACTTATTTACAGTTCTGCGTCAGCTGGTACATGAAATAGTTGGGAAAGACAAAGCTTTTTGTATTGGAGATTGGTTAGTGGCAGAGAGGTCATTCACTTTTTGAGCCGTTGTGTGGGCATACAGTTCCACAGCAGAGTTCCACATGCTTTCCCTGCAAAAGGTCCTATGTCTAATCATTGGCATGTCCAGGTGGAGTTGGGAATGTCTTCTGTCTGACACAGTGATGAGCTCTGGCCTATCAGGATAGATCAGGTAGGCAACTGCAGTCCATCCAAGTATTTTTGGCCTATAGCTTCCAAAAGCCCTAGTCATCATGACAATAATGAGAGATTATTGCAACTCAAAAACTTCTGGAGGGCCACAGTTACCTATACCCGGTGCAGAGACTTTATTCCCTTACACAAATTTCAAGATCTTCAGGGTAGGACATTCTCTTGAATCTAGCACCAGGCTTGGTATGTTTGGTGAAGAGAGAGAGAGAGCCTTCTCAGTGCCTATTCCAGACTGGTTTAGACAGGACTTTGGCTCTCAATTCACATGGCAGAAAGTTGTTGTCATCTTTTAAATTATTTTATTTTATTTTATTTTTATCCTGCCTTTTTCCCAAGTTGGGACCCAAGACAGCTCACAATATATATACACACACAGCTTCACTGGCTACCAGCTCATGTCTGGGTACAATTCAAAGTACTTGTCATGACCTATAAAGCCCTATATGGCTTAGCTCCAGACTATCTGAAAGAGTATATCTCCCCATATGAACCTGGAAGGATCCTAAGATCTACAGGGGAAGCTTTCTCTCAGTTCCATCACCATTACAGGCTGCTTGGTGAGGACATGAGATTCATTCTTCTCAGTGGCTGCTCCCATCCTGTGGAATGCCCTCCCATGGGAGGCTAGGCTGGCCCTCTCCCTGCTTTCTTTTTGCTGGCAGGTAAATATATTTTTATCCAAGCAGGCATTTAATATATAAGCATGTCAGGCTGGTTTTTATATGGGGTGTTTTAAATTTAATTTTAATTGTTTTTAATTTTTATTGTAATTTTTTTAAAAAAATGATTTTATTTGTGAGCCACCTTGGTTCCCTTTCTGGAAAAAGGCAACATAGAAATTAAACAAACAAACAAGCAAACAATTTCCTCTATGTCCACGCATTTGATATCTGGAGATATGAACAACTGCTGATTGAAATAAAGATTTAAAAAAACCCCATGATGTCCAGGCTAAAAATGGCCCCATGACAATAGCTGAGGCTGCTGCGACAAGATCCAGGCAAGCTGATGCCTCCTTCCAGCATTGAAGTCAATCCCACCAAAAGGACACAGTCAGAACTTAAACCTCTTTCTAAACTCTTTTCCCCACCTTCTCCATTTCCCACCCTCTCATAAGGAAGTCTGTGTCAGAATTTAAACTGCTTTGATCCATTTCCCACTTTCGCACAAGAAAGCCTCTGCTACAAGTTAAACTTCTGCCTCACTCTGTTTCCAACTTTTTCACAAGGAAACCTGTGTCAGAAGTTAAACTCCTACTTTCTTACAAGAAAGCCTCTGCCAGAAATTAAAACCCTTTCTCACTGATGTGCCTCTCTGCCCCCTCCATGAGATGTGCCTCTCTGCCCCCTCCATGAGATGAACAGTGGCAAAGGGTTTTAAAATATGGTTTTCTGATGGGAAAGTTGAGAAAGTGGGAAACAGAGTTGGGAAAGGGCTTAAATTCTGGGGGAGCCTTCATCATGGGAAAGTGGGAAACAGTACAGGAAGAATGTGGCTGAAATTTATCAAACCCATGAGTGGGAAATTGGTTTTCTTCACACAAGGATTGAGCCAGATGTTCATTCTTCCAGTGATTTTTTTTAACATGAAAAAAGTATATGTGTGTGTGTGTGTGTGTGTGTGTGTGTGTATGTTTTAAAAGAAAGTGTTGTTAAACCTGATAAGCTGTTAGTTTGAGGCTTTCTTTTTTAAAAAAATTGTCATTCACTGAAGTAACAGCAATGTTGTCTTGTAGCTCATTAAATTTGGCTAGGTGACAGCATTACTGAGATCAAAACCTGTTACTTCATAGAGAAGGCAAACTTTATTCAGGAATTAGTTAAAATTAGCTTTGTTATACTTCAGTAATTGGGCCATATTAATTTATTAAGGCAAGGTTTTGGCCATTAACTGATTGTTATGACCATTAACAGACTTTTAATGGGTGGGTCAGGGAGGTTAATTACCTTTTTCCTTATCTGTTATGTTTTAAATTATCTTGAATTATTTTGTAATTCAGCATTGGGTTTTTTTTTCCTGTTAAACCCCCTCTCCCTATTATAACCTAATCTAGCTGTATTTTGGTTTAATCTATATTGTGAGCCCCCTTGAATCCTGCTCTGGGAAAAGGCAATAGATAGATAGGGCATCTTATAGCCTCTCCTGCTGCAGCCTCTCTAGCTTGCCTGTTCATAGAATCCTAGAGTTGGAAGAGATCACAAGGGTCATCCAGTCCAACCCCCTGCTACGCCTCATTAACAACCTTTGCCATCTTGACTAGACACTGATTTTGTTGGCCACATAGGTGAAAGGTTGGTGGGTATGCAGACTGCTGTCTACAGATCAAGTCTTGGCTTGGTGGACTGGAACTTTGCTGGATATGATGTTGTAACAATTAGGGTATACTTAGGTAATCCACTGCAAGGAGACCTGCCTTAAGGCTCTGTTACAAAATTATCTCCAGATCAAGGTAGTATAGTTGTATTAATGTTTAGGTTAGGGCAAAGTGCACCTTTCCAGGCCTACTGCTTCACTGAAGGGAGCTTCCAGGCACCTTAACATTAGTAAAACTTAATCCCAGAAATCATATTTCTTTATTAAACATTGGGTAATTTACAGGTATGCCTGTCTTATTTCCCACGTTCACATATCCACTCTCTACATCCTTACGTTCATAACATTTACTTAGGATAAAGTCATACGGTCCCTCCACTTTGTTTATTTATATTTCCCTTAAGGCATGCCTCTTTTTTAATTCAGTACAGCCAGCTTCAAAGTGTTTTGGGCTGCTATCCCCACTTTACTTGCTTGCTTGCTTGTTTTGGAAGGGCATCGATAGACCTGTTACTAACCTGCTGCCATATTATAAGCCTGGGGCTAATCAGCTGGCTGCCAATTTTTACAAGGTAAATGTGCAGCTTGGTAGTTCCAAAATTCATACTTTGAAATTTTTTAGAAAGGAGAGTAGGTTGTATTATATTTATAGATAGGTAATGGAAGGGCTCATGGACAGCTGCAAAGTTTCCTTTCATTCCTTATTCTATGTAATTGGAGGTCCAAAACACACTGCAAAGCATTGCTTAAGAGGTGAACTTGGGTGAAACAGAGGGACAGAGGTTCTATTATCTGCAGAAGCACAGTGAATGCAAAGCATGTGGCACAAGATTCACATGCCACATGCACTGAAGTCTATTCATTGTTACTTAAACACATCTGCTCTCTAGATAGCGACAATGCAGTTACTTTCAGGGGATAGCTATTAATTCTGACTTGAGCAACATTAAAATGCCAAATTAGATTTTTCATTATCACTAAGATTAAGGTACAGGTGGGGAGCGTTTGACCATCCAAAGGTAGCCAGGTCCCATTATTTGTTCCCAGTCATCATAGGCAAGGTTAGAAATGATGGAATTGTAAGTTATCAAGAGCTAGAAAACCATGTTTCCCATCTGCACCATTCTTCCATTTAAATTTACCATAGTTCAAAGTAATAGTGCCCATGATTCTACCACAACAAAATGTTATCTCACAACCACCCTGTGAAAGATAATATCCACCCTAAGTTTACCCAGTAAGCTTCATGCTTGAGCAGGGATTTGAGCCCTAATCTTCCCAGTCCTAGTCAATGACTCCGTCAACTATCCTACCTTGATAGTGGTGTTGCAGAGGAGGTAGCATTTCCTAAGAATTAATTAATTAATTAATTAATTAAAATTGCATTGTAAAATTCTGCATTTCTCACTGTGAAATTTCAAGTCTTACACTGAACAATTACATCTCAAAATGAATTTACACTGCAATTTTCCATTTAAAGATTATGCTCCTTAGCAAGGACAGAACTTTGTGCAAATTAGTTTGAACTATGAGAATTAGCTAGTTTATAAATTGAATCAGCTCTGGAAGACCCCTGCTGTCAGTGCCAGAAAAGAGGTGTGATTTTAATGAGTCTTTTCAAAAATCTTTAGTGCACTAAATCTCTTCACTTCATGACATCCAACTACAGCAATGAAGGATACTCTGTATTTAACCAACACAGAAGCCTTTGCAATCAGTATTAACAATGAGATTTCCTTTTCTTTCTCCTGAGCTCACCAACCTCCTTCATTCCCATTTTCTATTAAATCAGCAGAACTAAAGAGGATCTGAAGCCATTCCTTTTGAGAAGCCTGGGCTCAGTATTGAAAACGACGAATGGAACAAATAAATGTGATTTGTTACATCTAATAGAATCTTTCTGGCTCAATGAGGCATTTCTAGCTGGTTATTTTTAAAGTAGGACAATCTGAGGAATACAAAGGCCAAGACATGTGTCAGTGTTGTACTGGAGAGAATGAAACATAAAAACCTATCATGCAGCTTTGGGGAGAATATATTCAGTTTAGAAACAACACTCCTGACATATTCTCTTCTTTGAGTGTCTCACTTTTTGCTCAGTTCTTCTTCCCTTACCTGCTATAAAAGAAAAGCTGGCATCAGCTTTGAAGGGCATATGGGAACAGATTTATTAATCTGTAGAGAATACATACCTGATTTAAGCTGGAGATCATTTAGACACATCTTGACGAGGCATTTTGGAGGGTTAAATCAAACTGGGCCTTACTATTAGGCAGAGTGAGATGACTGACTTTGGTAGCAGATGCATGTTGGGGGGCGGGGAGCAACAGGACCCCTTGATTATATTAGCTTTCATTCTTGGATATAATGGAGGATGCCATAGTAAGAGTATTAAAATTCATCTGTCAGTTCATTTGGCTTCTTTCAATTCAGTTGGCTTCAATTTGCTTATCCCTAAAGAGAAACCTGGAACGATTCTTAAAGGCAATTTAAGATTAACAAAACAATGAGTAGTTAAGAGTAGTAGTTGGAGAGGAGTATATGATCTTTCTTTCTTTTGAAACTAGTGTTGGGAATGTGAGAACCAAATTTGTTCCACTCCAGAGAAATCGTAGCTGAAAGCTTCTGTATTCTACTAGGGCTCTATTGAAGGTTCCATGGGGATACTAATATGGTATACCTTGTTACCACCAGGTTTTCATGGAGTTTTCCTTTGAAAACCTGTCCTCTTTTCTCTAAGGGGATAACAGCTGGCTGCCTGAGGTAGTGGGATCACTGCTGGCAGGATTGCTGCTGCAGGGCGACACTATTTGGGGGAACCGCTTTGGGGGTGGAGTGACAGTGAAGACCAGTCTCCCCTGTTGAGAAGGCTGGAGAGGTTGTTTGGTCTTACACTGGTCTGCTGGCAGATAGAATATTTCATATGGAAAGCAGATTGATGCAAATAAGCAAAGGAGCAGCCATAAGTACAGAAATGGGTAGAGGGAGATATGGTGTCAGGAGACAGTTATGTTACCGCAACAGAGGGGGAATTCACAGATTATTGGTTGTCCCTCACTTCAAATAGCCTGGATAGCCTTGGTAACAGATCCCTGGGCTGAAAATGCTATTGCTCCATGCCAGATGAACAATTCAACAATTTTTTTAAACACCATAGAGCACTGCATCCTTCTGGGCTACCTTTCTGGGTTGGGAATAGGAGAAACTCATTTATAGTGCCTTCAGTCTTTCTTGGAGGGAAAGCAGATTGATGCAAATAAGCAAAGGAGCAGCCATAAGTACAGAAATGGGTAGAGGGAGATATGGTGTCAGGAGACAGTTATGTTACCGCAACAGAGGGGGAATTCACAGATTATTGGTTGTCCCTCACTTCAAATAGCCTGGATAGCCTTGGTAACAGATCCCTGGGCTGAAAATGCTATTGCTCCATGCCAGATGAACAATTCAACAATTTTTTTAAACACCATAGAGCACTGCATCCTTCTGGGCTACCTTTCTGGGTTGGGAATAGGAGAAACTCATTTATAGTGCCTTCAGTCTTTCTTGGAGGGGCATACTGAGATGGTGGTGCTGAGGGACTCCTGTTTGACATCTTGACCATTGGTCTGTGGTGTCCCTCAGGGTTCAGTTCTGTCACCCATTCTGTTTAATATCAACATGAAAATGCTGGGAGAGGTTGTCCAAAAACTTGGATTCAGTGTCACCAGTATGCTGGTGATGCCCAACACTATTACTCCTTTCCATCTGCCAACAAGGAAGGTATTTCACTTCAAAAGGAGTGTCTGTTGTCAGTAATAGACTGGATGAGGCTAAAGGAATTGAAGCTTCATAGACAAGGCAAAAATATTCTGGTTCATTTGGAAGGCATAGGAATTCTGCCTGCACTGGATGGGGTTACACTTCACCTGAAATTTCAGATCCCTAGCTTGAGCATAGTCTTGGACTCAGTCCTGAGCCTGGAAGCCCAGGTGGCCAGAAATGTGTTTGCACAATTAGAACTAGTGTGCAGCTACACCCGTTGTTTGAGAAGTCAGATTTGGCCATGCTTTTAATCTTTGTAAGCCACCCCAATTGCATCTTGTAGAGGGTCGGGATATAAATAATAATAATAATAATAATAGTGATAGCACATGCCTTGATTACACTCCATTTGGATTACTGTAATGCACTTTGTGTCAAGTTGCCTTTGGAAACTTCCAAATTTCAGAAATTTCAACAGTTCCAAAATGCTGGAGCTAGACTGTTGACCAGGTCTGGTTATATAGTGCATATAACTCCCTTGTTGAAACAGTTTAACTGGCTACCAGTCTGCTTCGAGGCAGAATTCAAAGTTTTGGTTATGACCTATAAAGCCCTATACATCTTAGGTAAAGGCTGCGTGAAAGACTGTGGGGCTTTCTAGATTGGCAGGAAAGTGTGACATGAAGTTGCCTTTTCCTTAATGCTTAGCAGCTGCACCACAGCCTTTAGATGGAGCTGCGCTGTTCCACAGTTTTTAAAAAAGAAGCTGGGAAAACCAGCACCTTTTTAAAGGCACTTCTTCTCCCCTAAAATGCAAAAAAAGCGTTTTCATGGCACACTTTCCCTTTTTCTCATCTAAAGGCTAGAGTTTCATGCAGCCATGAACACACTTTTTTTGCCAATCTAGAATAGGCCTGTATCTCCTTAAATGAGCCCACCCAAGTTTTAAGATCTTCAGGGGAAGCCTTTTTCTCATTCCCACCACATTCACAGGTATGGCTGATCAGGAGCTAGGAGAGAACTTTCTCAATAGCTGCTTGGCACTTTATGCCAAGAGAAGCTTGGTTGGTCCTCTCCCTGCTTTCCTTCTGTCAACTGTTAAAAACCAGTTTGTGATTTATGGTGACCCTAAGGTGACCCTATCATGGAAAGATTTCTTGGAGGAGGTTTGCCCTTACACTGAGAGCATGTGTTGTCCGGGGTTTCATGCCCGAGCATGAAAATCACACACTCATTAAGCTGTTAGATATATTCCTCAGACTAGAAGAGACTTATTGGTCATAGACACAGACTCTTTTCAATTTCCTATTCTGAGAACATTGTTGTGTGTATGTTTTTTTTTAAAAAAACAAACAACCCTGATAATATTGGTTTCTAAATAGGACCATAAAATCAGACAACAGAGCACTATGCATTAAGATGGGAGAATAACATGTGGTCCATGAACCATATGGCACTGCTGGTCATTTGTGCACCTGATTATTTTCTTAAACTATAGTGAATCACACTCTATTTACTCTTTAGGATCTTGTCTAGGATCTTTAGGATCTTGCCCCTCCCATTCCTAGTCTTCTTCTGATTTCTTGACTGCAGACTTTGGCACATAAATAGCCCAATCAATAAAATATGAAACTGATTAGAACTGTAACAAAGTCATGTGTCAGCTTGTTTTATTCACCTATAAATACAGATGTTGAGTTATAGGTATTGAGAGTTTGTAACAATTTCCATCAGGGGATTTAACCCTCCCTGATCTAACTGGTGAAATTAGGAGTTGCAATGTAGTATTCATGAATGTGTTAAATTACTACTGGATGGTCATTCATTCATAATTCACCATGAATCAGTTACTATTTGATTCACTTTTTAAAAATACTCATTTCTGAATTTTAGCATGCACTCAGTGATTTAGTTTCAGTTCTCACAATTAGATAGGAACCCACTGATTTAAGAAAGAAGCACAAGAAAGTTGTATATTATTTACCAAACCACTGAACTATGGGCCATGAGTTCAATGGAACTTAAAGCATGAGTCAGTCTTTCTTTTCTTTTCTTTCTTTTCTTTTTAAATTGCCAGCCCTACCATTTTACTTTTCTGTCTGGAAACACTATTACTTTGGTATTTAGGATGTGGCTGTTCATTATTCAGTTTAGATTGTGTATTACTCAATATGTTTCCTTTCAACTGATTTCTGTAAAAGTTGTGTTAAAGAACATGGATACAAATTAATGGAACAAATTTAATGCTGTAAGGCTACTAGACTGAGAAATGAAATTAATCAAAATAGTATCTTTCACCACAAACACAGGTAAAAGTCTGATTAACTAGGAGAAACCAGTCTTTCTAGTCTGATGAAGCAACATTTATAGATTTTAAAAATGCATCTCCATATTCTACTAAGTGGTTTCCTTGCTACAAATTTATTGTTGGTATTGCAATTTTTTAGTCTTCTGCTGAAAAACAGAGTTTGGGGAACCAAGGTCTCCAGCAACTACATGCTTTGCATGCAAAAGAGCCCAGTCTGAAGAAAATCACTGTCAGTTAGTGGGGACAGTCCTGTGAACAGTATTGAGCTAGATGGATCTAACTTTGTCTTTTTAAAAGGTTATTATTATTATTATTTAAAAACACATATACAAACATTCGGCAGTCACTCATATAATCACATGACTTTGTCTGGAGCAACTTCCTGTGCTTTCTGCCACAATTCTTCATTATTGTATACCACCTTCCCTGATCTGGAGAGCTCCAGTGGTTTTGGAGTGCAACATTCATTTTCTTTCACCATTAGCTCTACCAGCTAGGAGTGATACACACTAAAATATCTGGAGGGCATCAAATTGGGGAAAGGCTGTACCTATGCTCCTGGAATTCAATGAAAAGACTGGAACATATGTCACAACTATCTTAGGTATGCTTCCTCTAGATCAGTCCCATCACCTTCACAAAAACATCTGGTGGGAGCATGAGAGAGGACCATCTCAATGATTGGTCCCAGGCTTTTTGAGGGGATGTGGTGGCTTCTTCCTTGCTCTTCTGTCAACAAGCAAAAGCTCTTTTACTTCTACAGGCTTTTGATAACTGGCGGTTTTTAAAGAAAGGGCTTTTAAGAATGTGCTGTACTGTTTTAATTGTAATTTTTTAAAATTGTAATGTTTTTTAAACTTCTTTTTAACCTTTTTAATGCTATGTTTTATACCGTTTAAGCATTGATAATAGTTTGATTCCATTTTACTGTTGCTTTTTGCTATATTTGAACTATATTCTACTTGTTGTTAGGTTTTTTTTAGAGCTAGCCTGGAGTAGTGGTTTAAAGCACTGGACTACAACTCTGGAGATCAGGGCTGAAATCCCCATTCAGCTATAGAATCTACTGGAGGACCTTTGGCAGGTCATAATCTCTCAGCTACAGAGGAAAACCAAGGCAAAACCCTTTGGGATAAATCTTGCCAAGAAAACTGCATGATAGGTTCACCATAGGTCAGAGATGACTTGAAGGCACATAACAATAACAATAACAACTTGATTTTATTTGTAAGCTATCTTGTGTCTTGATTTTGGGGAAAATATAAGTTATAAAGTGTCCTCGCGTCATCAAAGTGCCATTCTCCCAAGAACTGTGCTGAGAGTGTGAGGGAAGAGCAATGAGGAGATGAGGGAAAAGGAAAGCCAGTGTCTTGCAGGAAAAGGGAGGTGCAGCAGTGCCAGGAGTTGTGAGAGTTGGGGTGATATATGCAATATCACACTACACTGTTATAGCACTATTATTTCACTTTAACAGCTACAGCTGCCTTATGTGGAATCCTGGGATTTGCAGTTTAGGGAGGAACATTGGGGAGAGTCATTTAGCCAGAGAATGCTTAGGTCTCACTAAACTACAAATCTCAGAAAACAACAGGAGGCAGTTATAGTAATTAAAGTGGAATAATAGTGCTGTAACAGTATAGTACGATATTACATACATCATGACCTGTGTTGCTCTCTTCTAGGAATCAAGTGAGAAGGAACTGTAATTCCCACTCAATGGCAGTGTAAAAGAAACAAACAGATGATGGAAATCATGGCTGAGCCTCACGTGCAACAAGGCTGAACTTTTAAAAGGAGAGTACGAATACATCACAAGGCAATAAAGAATTAGTATAGTGTGAACTAAACATTGCCTGGTTGTTTCATTGCAGGAATTGGAATTCATGCCCATTTAAGTGTAATTGTTCCTTTTGTGATATTCCATTGGGGTCTGAAACCTCATAAATATCCCATCCTATTTCACCACATGCTAGAATGAGTTTATTTCCAACACCAAATAAAGTAGAAAAGAAGTAGCTTTGTGATCCATGAAGAGAAACAATATTCAGGGTTGAGCAATACCTTGAGTGGATTACTAAAATGTCACAAATATTGCCAGCTTTGGATTTCTGTCAGAGCTCTTAAGCATGATGGTACAAAAATTAGGGAACAGGGAATAAGGAAATATTTTGGATTTGTTTCTTTCCTGTCCCCTACTTTTTGTACCACATTTGTGATGTATTAATGATCGAATATAGGTATTATTCAACACTGAATTTTGTTTCAGTATTTCTATTATTTAAGTAATGAGCATGCATTCTTTTGTCCAACTTTCTTTGGGGATATAAAAATTGCTTACCAATTTAAGCTTAATACAGCTTTACTAATTCAGCAATTTACCCAGCGCTGGGAAATTAGAAATGCAAATGTGATGTGAAAATATATCTCTGCTTGTTTTTGTGTGTGTGTCAACAACACTAACCTGATAAGAGCAGCAATCAATCATGTCAGAGTCGAAGTAAGCAACAGATAAGCTCTTTGCAAAACATACCAATCATCAGAAAGGAGAAAGAGGGGGGAGAAAATCCAGAGCTTTCACTGATCATTTTGGGCTGGGGAAGAAGGTTAGTGAAGGATGGGGAGCACAAGGGAGACTCTCTTTTATTTGGGCACAGAACTGAGATTTGGGGAATATCTGAACACCTGAGGAGGTGTTTCTTGCTTTTAAAATAGTCATACAATCCTTTTCTCCTATCGACTGAACATTTTTTCATGATAAAAAGTCTTGAATCATACTGTCATTATGCATTTCTGGTTTACTGGTTGTTGTGTGTGCTGTACTTTTAAAATCTTTATTGTTATGCTTTTAAAACAATATGAAAAATAAACAGTATTTTCATGTGATGTTTCTTTAATTGTGTTTTTACATTTTTGTTATCATGAGTTTTTGTCTTAGCCTTCATAAACTGCCTTGGGTTCCATGTGCAGAGAAAGACAGCAGATTAATCCAATACATACATAAATAAATGCGTAAAGCTAGTATATATTAGCTAATGAACAAGGAGTGATTAATACATTTCAGTGTGCTGCCCTATGCTAAACAAATGCAGACAAATCCTGGCAGCATTTAATGTCAGCTATATTGGCAGTGAAAATTAACATATATAGTACTGCAAAGTCATCATGTGTGTGTGGTGTGTGACAATGCCAGAATATGTACATAAATCTCGTCGAGGCCAGACACCAAGATGTAGATTCTATACTTATATCTGTGTGTGAGAGACTCAGCACACTGAGGTAATGGCTTATGCCGTGTGCTGGCGTGGTTATATCAGCCAAGGATATATAAGGCTGTATCTAAAGGTAAACAATGAGAGTTAGAGTAGTTGGTGTGTATTATTGTGGAGTTATTGAGTTGTTGTGAGAACTATTGAGAGTCAGAGAGGAACTTTGTTTTATTTCTAGAGTTCCTGCTTCTGTATATAGCTTATACTTAGCACTTGTAAATAAATCTCTTCATCTTTTAGCTGCCCGGTCTAACTTCTTCATTCCTCATTCCACACTGGTATCTAAGTGCCTGGGTATGGATACTGAAATCTCATTCAAGCCTAGTTATCAGCATGAGATTTAAATAATAGAAATGCTGATTTCATTTTAAAAAATGAATCAAAACTAGAATATAGACTGTCGAAAAGGGGAGAAAGGGTTATGGACATTTGCTGTCCCTGTACCCATCCCCAAATCTTTGACTGCATTGGGTAGTGCAGGGATTGCCAGAATAGGTCATACTGCCCCTTGGAGGTGGTGGCAAGGCCTGGAGGGGCAGTGAGGGAAAAGGGGGTGGAAGGAGGGGCCTTCAGTCAAAGTATTGGCCTGCAAGAAAGAAAAGGGGAACCAGCAGCCTTTGGGACCATGGTGGGGATGAGTGTTGTATAAAACATTTCTTTTCAAGGTCACTTAAAACATCACTCAGTTTTGTTGATAACTTCATGTAGTGGTGTCTCCTACTCTTCTGGCCATGTGAGCTTTCCCATGGCACTGTTTTGGGACAGAGTGACTGACTGGAGCAAGAAGTCTCTCGTTCATGATGGCATAGGCGAGAGGCTTCTTGGTTGCTGCTCACTTGGTGACTGGGTGCAAAGGGAACAGCAATCAAGATTGGTTGTTTTGAATTTGCAGTAGAACAGTAGACATAATATCAAGAAATAGGAAGTGGAGGTGCTAGAATTGTCACTCAAGAGGAAAGGGGGCAGTAGCTTGAAAAATGTTGGAGACCACTGGTGTATTGTAGCAATAGCCTGTTTGTACACTGATGTCTTTAAAACGCTGGTGGCACAAGGTAGACTTTGGGATAGAAGTCCAAGACACCACTTAACTGAATGAGCAAGAACACCTCCCTGATGCAGCCCAGCCAGTTTAATCACTTTGAATTTAATGAAGAATTGAACGTTATCGTATAAAGAATAGGCTCTGGGTATGACTGTTTAGCCTAGAGTCTAAGGTCCAAAACACACTGCAGAAATAATCCAGTGTGAGAATGCATTAACTGCCCTGGCTCAATGCTAGGCAATTCTGGGAACTGTAGTTTTGTGAGACATTTAGCCTTCCCTGTTAGAAAGAGCTCTGGTGCCACAACAAACTGTAATTCCCAGGATTCCCTAGCACTGAGACAGGGCAGTTAAAGCAGTCTCAAACTAGATTATTTCTGCAGTGTGTTTTGGACCTAAAATGGCTTAACTGGACCATGAACTTAATGATGACCCACTTAATTAGTGACCCACTGATCTTTGGAAATTACATGACCACCACTTAGGGAATTACAACAAAGCTATAATGAAAATTACAATAATTTGCAGTAAGATGTATCCAGAATGTCATATTCTCTTGGAAGCATTTGTTACTTTGTAGATTGTGTGTGATCACACATGTTATTTTGAGCAGGTAAAATGCTATTTTTGTTTTATTTTAAATGAAGGTGTGAATGTTTCTGTTAATGATCACAGAAAGGATGTACTTATGAATGCTTAAAAGGAATTTGAGTGATCTAGAAAATCAGAGTTCTGGGCTGTTAAAAGTATGGGATTTTGTTGTATTTCCATCCTATCTTATTTTAAAGTTTAATACTGACATGCAGATAGAATGTGGATGGGGATGAATGTAGATTTTTTTTTTAAAAAAACATTAGATTTCCAATAATGCATTTGGTTGCTACTGCATTATAATGTTGCTAAGATGAGGCAGGTTAGTTCATTACCTGTTGAGCTGCATTTTTTTCTCAACAGTAAATGCTAGTTCAAATTGAATTGTTCAATTGAGAAGGTTTTTATGTGTAATTGCAAAATTGGATTGGAGTTCTGGGAATAAGTGCTGGAATAAAAGTACTAAAAGCTGAATCTATCTGTTGTAGGTAACATCCAGAAAGCATCAAATAGATGTTGGTAGGATAAAAGTAAACTTCCAGAGGTAGCCCAACAGTATAGTAATTTCAACTAGAGAAACATCCTCTCTAGTTGAAGTATCATAAAGTTATATTTGTGAACTGCATGTTGCTAGATTTGGGATGCAGCAAGGAATTCAGCTTTAGGTAATAAGATCCTAATGAGAGTGTTATAATTTTTGTAGTACCAGAGCACTTTAACAACAGTCCTGACTTGCATGTGTGAATGGTCTATCATGACTGTCCACATGGGCGAAAAAGCCTGTGTTTCCCTGAGCCTCACATTGAGCTGTTTGGATGATGCAACCGCAAATCCTGAGGCCATGATGAGGCCAGATCCTGGCAGACCAGATGTAGATCCAGTTCAGCCCCAGGGCAAAAGCGCCTTAATGCAGGTCAAGTTGACACACCATTTGTTTTGGTGCAAAGATTCTTCTTTCCCTTGCTTGATCTCTATCGAAACTGTTTCCTGGAAACAACAGCTGTGTACTAGTGGTGACCATCTTAGCTAGTTATGAAATAATTCAAACAGACAACCAAGTAGAGATGCATTTAGTTTCAGAAAATACTGGGTTAACTAAAGGTGACCTGGAGAGTAGGAAGGAAAAGTCCTTGGTAATGCTGGGAGTTCCCAGGAAATACTGTGGGATGAAAAATCACGTGGATCTCCAAAATAAAATTGGTTTGTAAAGAAACCAAATGTGGAACTTACAGTGGCATTTTTCTCATCTTGAGGGGTTCTGAGTCTACAACATCTGATGCTACAAACTTTTTCTCAGTTTGTCTCAAAGGTGCTACAAGATACCTCTGAATACTGGTACAGACTAACACAGCAAGTCTTGGCGCTTTTACAGTATTTTTAAACACCAATAATTTTAGGAATCTACAATGCAAGAAGCTTTAAGCATTGCTAAACCTGAGAGTAGAGGCATAGACATCAAATGAATATTTAGTACCAGACACATCCATAATTTCCCCACTGAATATTTCAGCAATATATCAGACTGGTGCTTCCAAGCCGTGATGGTCCCCAGCTCATATGCTTTGATCATACTTACTTTATCTGGTTTGTAAATTATATGATGAGATCCCACCTCCCTCTTTAATGAGGCAATTCACTAATTTACTTTCATCAGTGAGGCTTTCACCTCTTAAATTGCAAATCATCCTGTAAGTGGGGATGCAACTTGAGCTGGTCCTATTCTTAATTAACCTTGTGCATTAGTTGACCTCACAAGGCAGACAGGCTATATAAACATGCACTTGCCAGGTGAATGAGAATTGCCCAAGGCTTAATATAAGCTAAATCAGTCTTTAATTCAAGCATCACTGGTACTAGAAATATCAATTAAATAGCACAAAGCTCTGCTTAAAATCTCTTCATGTTTGACCCCAGACCACAGCTAAATATGCATATTTACCCCATGGAAGAGTTTTGTATCCACTACAGGCAAGTTAAAGGGAAAGGGAAACTTTGGCATGAGTGTGCAATAGCATAAATAAGCAGCCATTGCTGTTTATTGATTTGAAAGTTGGACTAAAAAAACTAAGAGAGCAGAGTTCGTATCACTTCTCAGCCATAGAAACCCACTGGGTGTCTTTGGGAAAGTCACAATTCATTACAGAAGGATAATGGCAACCATCTCTGAATAAATTTTGCCAAGAAGACAGGGTTGCTACAAATTGGAGTTGATGTTAAGGTACATCACAACAAGAAACAAATAATTGCCAGCTAATAGCATACCATTGGTTTTGGCTACCACCCAATAACATGGCCCAGTCGACATGTGGAAAGGAGACTAAAAAGATCCATGTCATTTAAGCTTCTCTGGACTTTCTAAATGAAGAGCAGAGCAGGAATGCAATAAATAAAACAAAACAGGAGTTTCAGATGGTAGAAAGCCCCACTTAAAATCCGAGGTTTATTTTTAAAATCGTAAGATGCAAGGAAGTAGCCTCATGTTTTATGTATTTTTCCCCTACACTTACAGCTCAGTCATTTCCATTTGCTATTTCCTCTTTGTGTTTATAAACCACATATTTAATAATAGATTGTTCCTCATTCTTTGTTGCAAGGGAGAAAAACTCAAGCTCATTATAGCTCATGTCGCTCTGCCTGTCATTTGGACTTTCGAGCAGTCACTGTGATGTGCAATAGCTTTGCTCCAGCCTTTTCTACAGAAGACAAGGAGTTGCTGAGGTGCTATTAGAGCTAATTAGAAGAAAGTCAATTACCAGAGATTTTCTCCAGAGGATTAAAAATGCCAGACAGTCACATCAGCTGCCTTTTGTTTTATTTTCAGATTTGCAGAGAAAATTATTTAATGTTCACTCTTGTCATGAGGGGGTGGGTGAGGGGGCAAATAGAGAAAACTTGAACTTTTGATGTACCAACCTGTACATTTTTTAAAGAAAACAAGTATTGATTATAGTTTCTTGAAATGACCTCTATTAGGTCCATATAGGATCATGACTAAATATCTTATGCCAGTGTAACAAAATGTCAGGCTGCCCCTGTGGATACATGCTGCCATCCTGTTATTATTATGCCAGTGTTGAGCACAGTCAGGAGTAAACCACTTGCACAAGGAAGAAGGGAGGTGTTAAGGAGGAGTTCCCCATTTTAAAACTGCTCCATACAAATAAATGAGAAGTCCCAAATCAACTCTCTCCTTCTCCTTAACACCCTTTGTGGCATGTCAGAGGATAACATTTCAATCTGCCCAGTAGCCAGTCATAGAAAGTTGTCAAGAACATATGCATGTATTTGTGTAAACACACATGCACACACACAGGTACACACAAATGCATACAGACTGGCATCCTATTAGTGATATACACATGTATAAGTTGTGCTAAGCACATGGACAAATTGTTCACCAGAGCACAATGGACATATTCTGCTGACAGCAGCAGAAGCATAATTGTGCATATAACAATGCTTCTGTATACAAAAGAAGTGAGTAAGTAATACCTGAACTGCAGTATAATGTACAAAAAAAGGAAAACAAATGATATTTTTGGTGGATTGTTTGGCACTTCATAAAGAATCATATAGCTGGTAAATATCTCAAAGGTAATTTCTTCCAAACATTATTGATGTGGCAAATTCACTAGTACATTACTTCTGAGAAGTAGCCATCTAGCCTTTGCTTAAAAACTTCTAAGATAGGTGAGTGGATCACATTCCAAGAAAGTTTGTGTTTCTGTCAAACAGCTCATACCATCAAGAAGTTCTTTTTAATGTTTAGTCAAAATTTCTATGAGTCCATTGGTTTTGTATCCACCTTCTCCACTTGGTATTACAGTGATTCATTGAATAATTAATACACATGAGTGAATCAGCAAGTAAAAATGAATGTTCTCTTGGGGAGAAGGACCATACCTTCTCCAGGGCAATATTAAAACAATTGTTACTACTTGTCCATTGTTCCATTTGGAAGGTTCATGAATTGAAACTTCTCCATTACACAGAATCCTGATTGCACAGAAAATTTCTTTGTGAAAGGAGGAAGACAACACAGTGGTGGAAATACATTTACACACATCAGTATCCTAGCATTTTAAAAAAAATTCCTCTCCACAACCAGAAAATATATGAATTAAAACACACCTGATCTAGGACTGCCAAAGATATAAATTAGGAGATTATTTTTACTTTTTGGCTTTTAGTAATTTGGAGAAGACATTGAAATAAAAGTGGGAGTCATGCAGTTTACTGATTGAATTGTATGTGGATTTGTCTCCAGTGGGTGTCCAAAAGCCTAGACTGCTTGTCCATTTGGACACACAACTGTAACTTTAAAAATGCTGTGAACTTCTCTATGCTGCTTAAGCCTCAGAAGTATGAATATAGCAGCATGACAACTGAAATGTGTAATGTACCCGGTACTTTACAAAATCCACAGTGTGGTAATACCTTTAGTAGGTCAATAAAAATGACACAATTTGTGTGTGCTTTCAAGACCTCCAGGTCCCTTCACCAGGCAAAATGGAACAAAAACAGATAGGGGAAAGACAGAATATGATTTGATTTTAAAGTCATGTTGTCTACATGTTGTGTTAAGATGCAACTCCAGGCTCATTGGGTCTTACCCTGAAGGGCCACCAAACTTTCTGGGAGTAAGAAAAGCTACAAAAGGTACTAAAGATTGATTTTTCATTTTGCAAATTCAAACCACACACACATTCAAAACTGTAACTTTCAGCAGACATGCATCTTACCTTCTGTGCTCGTCGCTTGTCAGCTCTTTGATTCTGATGGTAAATCCGACTGAAGTTGGAAACAATAACTGGGACAGGAAGTGCAATGACAAGCACACCACTCAGTGAACAAATGGAGCCAAATATCTTGCCAGCAATCGTCTTTGGTACCATATCTCCATAACTGGCATAAAAGAGAGAGAAAAGAAGTTGGAAATATTAGGATTAAGCTGACCACATGCAAACTTCTACAAGCTTCATCAGGTGGATGTGGGAACCAGAACTCTCATAGAAGATTATCAGATGCCTGAAAGTGATGGGACACTCCTGTCACAATAGATGTCATGCAATGTTATCATTATCCCCCCTTTTCACGTGTGTGCGGAGGAATTCTCCCCTTGCTTTTGAGTAATTCCTCAGTCATTCAATAATTCCTTTGGGACAAGGACAGGATAATGGCAATGTCACTTGACATCATCTAATATTCTTGCCCCAATTGCATGATTGTGATGGGAGCATCCCACTTTGCTCCCGTCACTTTCAAGCATCTGATAATCTCCATATACTGTACTTGTATTTCATTTAAAGTAATTCCGCAAGTTTCCTTGTATTCTGTGGAACAGTTGATTGGCCACGGTAAGGACAAAGAAGAAAGTTGGAATCCCTGCAACAACTGCTCTGAACTCTGTCTGTTGTTCTCTGAGTCCCACCTTAACTAGTTTATTATAGTAACTGCTTACATTGGCAACAGTCTGTTTCATCAGATGCTCCATTTAACAGTTTTGCAGAATAAATCCCTGTAGCCCATAGCATAAAAGCATCTCTATAAAAATGACGATGTTCCAACACAAGTCTGCTTAGTTTATGTTCTTTACAATCTCAAGTTGATGGAAGTGTTGTTTAAGGGCCTTACTGTATTGCCTCATCTCTCGCTACAATTGCATTGTCTTTAAAAATGCTGTTCATTATTTAATACTGTATCTTCATAACCATTGTGGACTTGTAGCATCTGATAATGCCCTGTTGCACACCCTCATTAAATTGAATTTTTCAGCACACAGGTGGGGGCCTTAAACCCCTTGGATAAGTGGGAGCTTTCTATAAAAGTGCAATTGAAGTTTTGTACTTAAATCATAGCATGACGTAAGTGGGAAAGAAGACCAATAATGGATTTTTTAAAGTAAAAAGAATAACTTTTTAAATGCTCTCCAATGCAACAAAAACAGAATAGCAATGATGTCATGTGGTAGTCCAAACAGAGAAACAAATGTAGTTCTGCTTTACTTGTCTCATCTGATAAGCCCCTAATTTAATGGAGGACACCAGAGATAAAAGGCGACACGTGTCAGAACCTTAAATAAAGTAAAGCCTGGTCAGGTTTCAGAGTCTGTGAACATGGATTACAAAATATCCACATTCTGTACTCACTAGATATGCCACAAAATGAGTGGCTCACACAAATGCATCTATTAAGGCATCACAATTCAACCTCAGGTAACAGTTCCACTACATGCCAGTAGTCATTGTAGCAGCTGTCATGATACTGGAGCCTAAAGATCATTTTCTCATCTTCACCCACACATTAAGCAATTGGTACTACTACAAAGCAAGACCCAGAAACAAACAAACAAAAAAACCTGAACAATAAGGAAACTGTAATAAACTCTGAAGTTTGATAAAACAAATCTCTCATTCCTTCCCTTTCCCTCTCCCCTCTCCCTCACTCTCACACAAACACTCCCTCAGTTTTTCTCGTCAGATCAAATATCCCAGATCAAATGCAACAACAATTAGTCCATTAAAGGTAGCATAAAGTGCATGCCCAAAATTGATGCAAAAGAAATTGTATTTTGAGACATCAATCAGTAATATAGGGAATTGCCTTTCATCTCATATTGAAAAAGGATGGGATATAAATTAAATTAAAGGAAGAACTTTTGTTTGCTCAGTTTGTCTCAAAGGTGCTACAAGATCTTTTAGCATAGTACTACAATGTCTCTAGTGGCAGAAAATAGTTTTAGTTTACCATCCCCAGTTGCCAGTCTGGTTTTTATTAAAGGGCAAATAGAAGCAACAATTGTGAACACTTCAGACCAGCCTCTTTTTGAGTCTTGCAAACACTGTGTGGTTGGTAACTCCTCTTCCTAGGCTTTGACAAATGTAAGGACCATTTTTTTAAAAAAAAAAATTATATCCCACTTTTTGCTTGTTATAAGGATGATGCTCCAACCAAATATGAAGTTGACTAAACAAACATTGTGCACCATACCAATAACAGCCAATTATTACTGAGATTTCCTGGGGGGGGGGGAATCATGTCCCATGGGAAAGGATTCAGGTGTTGAGAACAGAGGTCTAGCATGCAAGCCATGGGATGGATAGGATCAAAATTTTGCTTCATATGCAGACAATCAGGCTTAGGATTTTCATTTGAAGGCAGTGTCCTCTAGCTCCCTGGAGTCTGGGGTGCAACAAAATATAGTTATCCCGGAAATTTGGCTTTTCCATGGAGTGACAGATGAAAATGAGAAGACAGACATATAATTGTTGCTTCTTGATCCAAGCTGCTTTATGAGTCTCAGGTTTTCATGTTCCAGCTGCACCTGTGTGGCTGCTTGGCTCAAGTGCCCATACAATGCAAGTGGTGGTCCATAGTACCTTTGGGACCTGAGCCCCTAGGCCCCTTTTGGAGTCCCAAAATCACCCATTGCCTCTTCCCTTTTTGTGAGAAAGGGAGACATGTGCTCCCAGAGGTGTCCTGCAGCATGCCATTCTTTTAAAACAGGACACCAACAATACCTACAGTTTGTTTCTCCACAACCTCCTTTTTAAAATAGGAGGAAGCAACCTTATGCTTATTAATGGTTTTACAAAGAGAGCCTGGGGTGGCTCTTGGATGGTCCAGGAGTAGTGGGAGAAAATAACCTCTAGCTCCTCTGTGGGTGTCCATTAAATTTTCCAGAAGCATCCTCAGTTCTAGGATTTCAGCACCCAAAACTGAGACCTAGGGATGGCCCTTGGTGATGTCACAGGGAGTGTACCATCATGATATCACAAATCATCTCATGATGTCACAAGAGGCAGGTCCTGGTGGTGGCATTAAACAAGATCCATTAAGCATCAACCAAAGGTGGTCATAATAACATCCTTCAAATTAAAAAAAGCTTTAAAATGCTGATAACCCAGTCATAGTTTCAGGTTTTTTCTTTGGGGTCAGCAAAGAGTTGCAGAAACAAAAAACAAAGAAGGGAGAAGGAAGTGGATGATTAAATCAGAGATGTGGAAGTAGAAACAGTAAAAGGATGAATGAGAGAAAGAGATGGGGAAAGAAGGAAAAAAAACAAAACAAATGTAACCAGAAGGCTTGGAAAATGGGGATAAGGGGAAAGAAGGGAAGAGATAGAGTGGGGACCAAGAAAGGAAGAAAAAAACTCAAATTTAAGGGATGTTGGGATGGGGGAAGAAGGCAGAAACAAAGATGAGAACAGGCATTTAGCTAGAAGTGGTCAGGGTAGGGTAGGGAAAAAGTGAGACAAAGAGAAGGAAAGGGAAGGCTTTTAGTCTTTATTTACCAGGAGAAGGGAAGAAGAAAGAGCACATGGAGAAAGAAACAGAAGATGTGAAATTAAAAGAGAAAGGAATTAATTGCCTAAGCAGAGCTCAAAAAGAAAGATATTCTAACCACCCATTTTGTTAAGAAAGACACAACCAACATGTTCCTCAGACCATGAAAGGAATTGTATCGGGCTTCAACAGTGCAGAGTAGAGTGAGGAAGGGGGAGGGAAATAAACAGAATTAGGAAAATAATAAGATAAGCTACAAAGCAGCAGTCTTTTGGTACCGTATTCAGTGACTCCTGAGGCAGGAAATAATGAAGCAGTTTGTATTTATGCATGCACATTGTTCCCTCTGGCTGAACCCTGGTGCTAGCTGCCATTTCAGAAATGATGAAAGGGGAAGGAGGTGGCCAGACAGACTGTCATGAATAGGCCACATTAGCCAATCCAAAGCAGTTTACAGCAATGGAGGCTGGCAGCACTCTCATCTCAAAGCAGCACTCTTGCTCTAAGAAGCTCCTGAGATCTTGAAATCTTATTGTCCACCCTGGAACAAGAGTAGCCTACAGAACTTTTGCAGATGTCCATTCATAAGTAAGAGACAGAACAAGGTGCTTTTTTTGGACTAGAGATCCAAGAGGTAGAATCAGAATCAAAACTGTACACTTGGAAGGGACCACATGGTCCATTGAGTCCAACCCTCTGTTTAATACAAGAACCCCAGTAGGTTTAGTCACATTTTAAAAATGTCCAGAAAAGAAGACCCCATTACCTCTCCAGGCAATTAGTTCCATTGTCAAACAAAACAATATAAATCTTCATCAATTTAATTCTCAAAAGTAAAAAGGCTCATTCTATCATTTTTCTCTGTGCTGCAGGAAAATCTTTGAAAACTGGCCAGTTTAGGATTTATTCTGTGACAAATATGATTGTGAAGAAAATTATGTATTCTGTACAGAAACAAATTTTGTGTAAATTCAACAGCATTTTGTGGACTGAAAATAACAGAAATTGTACTTGCTGCTCAAAACCCCACATGCATTTTTTTTTTTTTTTGTCTAGAATAAGTCCAGAACTGCAAAGATCTCACCTGACTAGGATTTTCCTCTTCAGAGTTAATACTTGGTAAATTCTTTTAATGAATAATTTTAAATATTCTTTCCTTCCTTAACTAAGAGTCTTCTGACACTTCAGAGATAAAGAAATTTAATATGATCTGAACTTCATTGGCCTACCAGGGAGCACAGAACTCTTTCTTATTTTTGCTGCAGGAGACTCAGAGATGGTTACCATTTGCAATATTGTTACAAATCTAGTTGAATTCTTCATTTTAATAAGAAATGCAACTTAGCCAGCAGTAGTCTAATCTCCCATTTTTATGCCTATTTATGTCAAAAGAGCAGCTTTCTGTTTTTCTTTCACCCTCCGTGGTCGTCAAATTGATGTTACTTGAACAGCTCCTTAGCTGGTATTAGAGCACAAGTTGATTCAGATTGCTAGCATTGGGTTAACAATGGGTGGTTGTTTGAAAGTCTTGCACAACAGTTTCCACTCAGCAAGACTCGGTACGACTGAGGGCCAATTTACATTGCCCTCAAGCAGTCAGCCAAGTGATTAGTCTGTTAAATCCATGCTTATCCTTTTTGTCAGTGAGAAATATATTTGTAGCACAGCTTTCATCTACTTGCTTCATCATGAGCATAAACCATGTTCAACATGTCACTGCTAAACCCCTTTTCCAGATCTTTGACATGAGGTGTCATTGTTTTATTCAGAGTCAAGAGGGCAACAGCCAGTGCACACGCAGAAAGAGCTTTTGCTATGACCTAGTAGGCAAAAATTAAGCAGTTTTTTTTAAAAAAGACTTGTTAACAGGGAACAGAGGAAGTTCCTCCCTGATTTCTTCCTAGTCATCAATAGTAGTAGTAGTAGTAGTAATAATAATAATAATAATAATAATAATAATTGTATCCTTCCTCTCCCTATATTTGAGGTGGGTAACAACAATTAAAAGCAATAAAAGTCATACAAGTCATCCATCCAGTGTGCAGCCATTTCTGTCTTTAACTCATAAAGATGGTTCTTTAAGAGGGGTCTTCTTTCGGGGTACAAGAAGGATGATGTTTCAATCCACTTCCACCATTAAATAAGACAGTGAAAAGGAATTGTGATGGGATCCCTGCTTCTGATTGCCACAACTTAATTCACTGATGGAAGAAGGCTGGAAACATTCTCCTCCTTCTACATCAATTAGCAGCTGAACAGACCTCCTCCACTCAGTGCAATTGCTAGCTATTAAGGTGGGCTGGGAGGCATATATGTTCATGGCAAAAGTTCCATAATTGTGACTACATCTTACTGAATATGGAGCAGTTGTGGATCCATAACTAAGGGCCAGAGCAGATGTGTGGGAAAGAGAGGCCTGAGTCCATTATGGCCTCAAGCAGATCAGGACCGTGCCGACTGCATGATCCAAAGCGAGCCGTGGCTCTAGGACTCAACCCATGCTGCCAGGAGCCAGATTATCCCAGCTCTTTGGTCTAAGGAACCAGAGTCCAGCTTCTGCACGGCTTTGGGCTGCTTTGGAGGTGGTTATCATTTGAACACCATCCCTCCAAAGTGGCCAGAAGCAGCTTCATTTGGCCTGTCAGTTCTGGGCCTAAGTTATGAATTTGTAACTGCAATAGAGCATGGCACCACTTTTTTTATCTGTGACTATTTGGACTATTTGGAGAGCTCTGATGGGCAGAAAAAAGGATTAATAAATACTTCTAATTTATATACCAACAGTCATTGCTCTGGTCTCTGAGGAAGCAAACAGCAGCCAGGCACAGCACCATTTTGCCTTTATTCCTGTGGCTTTATTCCAGTGGCCTCCCTTCATATTCCATCTGTCACTGCTGTGGTCTTGGAGGAAGAGAAAAACAGCAAGTATTTGCTGGAATTAATATCCTTCCTCACTATTTTCCTCCTTGTGTTTCATATCTTTTTAGACTGGAAGCCTGAGGGCAGGGAATTGTCAAATCCACAATTTACAAGCCATTCTGGCAGACCTTGTGGCTAGAAGGTGGGCAATAAATATTCTAAATAAACAAATTCTAATAAGAAAACAAACAAATGAAGCAGTAGATGAGGAGGTGGAAGAGACAATAATATTTTCCCAAATACATAACAGAAATGTGATTTTGTCCCAAAAGAAATGGATGATCTCCATGCAACAAATGGTTAATTTGTAGTAAATGATTAGTTTTAAAATAAAGAGTAGGTTAGCAATTATACATTTATTGTCTCTTCCCCAAGATCCTTGAGCTATTTGAGTCAGACAGTAGAAAAGAATACAAGGTGAATGACTGGAGGCTATTATTTCACTAACTGTCACGTTTGCATCATGTCTAATAGCTACCCGCAAAAAGGAGCCATCAGAGTGCTTTTCAGTGTGCCCCTGTTGAACTATGAACCCTTTTATGGCCAAAAGCTCATAAACACATATTACTGAATCCAAGTTGATTACTTTCACACTGGCAAGTGGCAACAGATGGTACGAGTTATGTTTTAGCGTCCTGAAAACTTATGCTGCAGTGTTGCAGGCTTATGACTGATGGGGCAGTCAACTTGTATTAAGAGGTCCAATCATCTGTGTTGCATTATGGGGAAATGTGTCATGCTCAACTGTAAATCAGAATTCAGAATCCCAATTACCTTCACTGTACTATGGCACTCAATAAGCTAGGGCAGTCAATCATACTTGTTAAACCTGAGCAGTTGCTGCCTTGTATGTTTCATTAGAGAATAACAGGGAAAGTTCTCTTTACAGCACCACCAAGGTGATGCCAACTAAGGCATGGAGTATCTCTTCCAAATATCGCTGAGGAAACTATGATAGTGCTGTTGGAAGATTGCTATGGCAATACACAAAGTAGAAGGAACTGACAAAGTAGAAGGAACTGTGTAAAACAAGCAGCAAGGTGGCAATATTTTCTGGTGACATTTTTATTCTAGCAAATTAAGCCCAAGGATACAAACCAGCATCAAGTTCTTTTGCACAAACCATATCAAAATGAATAAGAGTTTCACAACAGCATAGTAAAGGTGTGATTGATTTTCCATTGGCATGAAAATGAGAGAGGGCTGTGCCATCATGTTGTCTGTTCCTGGCAATACATGGTTCCAATTAGAAAATGTATATATTACTGTAAAGAAAGGGAGGAAGGAAGTCTGTGTTTTGGATATGAAAGCCTTTGAATGTTTCGCAGTTGTTATATTACCTCTCAGTGTGGAAATTAACATAAGACCTTTAAGAAAGAATGGAGCCATACCACCAAGGTATCTGTGAGCTTCCAGCTTTAAAGGAGAAAGTTTGACGTAAAACTTGTTGTCTGTGTAAATGTGGAAGAAGCCAGTTGCTTTCGATCAAGACCAAAGTACTAGAGCAGAAGGCAGTGAAACCTTTGAATAAAATTCTTCCAAAATCATTTTCACTAGAACAAAACTTGTCATTGTAGCAGTTTCGAGATATGGAGAAACATATCTGGGTGTCATCAGCATACTGATAACACACCACTCCATGTCTCTGGATGATCTCATCCAGCGGCTTCATGTAGGAGACAGAATGGCCAGATTTTAGTTCTCTTTTAGAAGAGCAGCTGTCTCCCAGCATCACTATCTGGAATCTGCCTGAGAGATAGGAATGGAACCACTGCAATGCAATGTCTCCAATTCCCAATTCTTCCAGGTGTTCCAGAAGGATACCATGTACGACAGTATCGAATGCTGCTGACAGGTCCAAGAGCACCAACAGGGACACACTTCCCCTGTCAATGCCCAGACAGAGATAATTGAGTATGGTGACAATGGCAGTCTCAACTCCATATCCTGTCCTAAAGCCAGTTTGAAATGGATCTAGAGAATCAGTTTCCTCCAAGACTGCTGGAGTTGAATGGCAACTGCTTTCTCAATCACCTTGCTCAAGAATGGCAAAAGTGAGACAGGCCTGTGGTTGTTTTTGTCCAGGGGGTCTAGGGAAGGCTTTTTTTTAAAAAGTAGTTTTACCTTACCCCTGCCTCTTTTAGGCTGGAAGGAAATCAGCCTTCCCTAAAAGATGCATTGATTATATGCCTTAACAGCATCTTAGTTACATCTCCCCCCTGGACAGCCAGCCAAGACGGGCAAGGATCAAGAGAGCAAGTTATCTTTTTCATATTACCAAGAAGCTTGTCCACATCTTCAGTACTCACCGACTCAAATTGATCCAGTTTAATAGTATTCACGGAGCTGCTGGATACCTCTCCTATCACTTCTGCACTAATGCCAGCATCCAAGTCAGCTTTTATCTGAGATATTTTATCAGTGAAGTGGTTATTGAAAGCATCACAACAGGCTATAATTGGTTCTAATAAAGGGTTTTGGGTGGAGGGCATGTGTGTTAGATTCCTTGCCACCATGGACAGCTCTGCTGGATGAGACTTCACCAACGCAATACATGCAAAATAGAAATTCTTAGCTGCATCTATTGCCACTCCATAGGAATCAAGGTAATCCCTATGGCATGTATTGTCAGATAAGAGTTGAGTTTTTCACTAGTGGCACTCCAGTTGTTGTCCAGCCTACTTCATTGTCCTAAGATCTTCTGTATACCAAGGCTTGCGATTTGAAGCAGGTTGGAAAGGACACTTGTAAGCGATTGTGTCTATAGTCCTGGTGAGATCATTATTCCAAGTATTAACCAAGGCTTCAATAGAATCACCAGCATTACCAGCCATTAAACCCTGTAGGGTTTCCTGGAACCTAATGGGCTCCATCAGCCTTTGAGGGCAGTCCATTCTAATAAGTCCTCCACCCCTGATGGGGAGAATGGTGGCCTTCAGTCCAACTTTGACCAAGAAATGATCCATCCATGACAATGTGGAGATATTAACTACCTCCACCCATGGATATGCCTGTTCCGTACAAAAGGCCACATCGACAGTATGACCTGCACAATATGTGGGCCCAGAGATTAACTGGGATAGGCCATGTTTGTCATGGAAGCCATGAGCTCCTGAAGTGCACCAGTTAAATTTCTGGAATCAACCTTGAGTGGAATGTTGAGGTCACTCTGGACTAAAAGCCTAGGTGACTCCAACACCAGCTCTGAGACTAGTTGTGTCAGTGAGTTTTTTGGAGATGGTACCCAAGTCAAAACATAAAATTCATTTATGTTTCATATTCACCCAGCCTGAAGGTAATTTTATACAAAATATTTTAATTCTTTTGCATGAAACAAAGTTTGTGTACGTTGAACTATCAGAAAGCAAAGCTGTCACTATCTTAGTCACCCATGTGGACAATTTTGGATTTTGGAATATTTTACATTTTGGAATTTTGGATAAGAGAGTCGCACCCTGTACCTGTTTGGCACTTCATTTGGCCTCAATACCAAGCTTTCTTTTTTCTTTTTCTTTTTAAAATAAGTCTCTAGCCCTTGTAGAAGTCAAAATATGGGACAAAAAGTGGAGTTACTTGTCTGTGAAATTGTTCTGCAAAAAACAAGTCTACCTGGAAATTTCAGGCATGAAGGAATAGAAATAAGCTGTGAGAGCAGTTGCGTGCAAGGAGCAAGTAAGGAATACATGGCCCCATTTCCACTTGTCATTTTGATACGGATTTTATTTGATGTGATCCAACACAGTGGTTAATTCGCATGAAAATCGAATTTTCCTCTTCGTTTCCATTTAAAAGGATTAACGAAGTACTCCGCATTAAATTTACCCCTAATCATTTCCATTACCCTTAACCCACATTATCTTATCCCGCATTATGTAGTCCATCATTCCCACTGAAGTCCCCCAAACCAATTTTTCCATTTTTTAAAAACGAGCTGTCAATCTCTTGCAAAAGCAATTTTATGTCACCGTGATGTGTATTTTAAAACGGGGTATATATTCTCCCCATTTCCACTACAATTTTAAAAAGGGTATTTCTGGTGTGTCCAGCCAATCATTTTCCACAGTGAGTTTTTGGCAACCCATTGTTCTCTTTTCTGGTCACTTTTTTTGACCCGCATGGTGAAATCATCAGATCTCCTTTGAGAGCTCCCAGATCCCCACAGTTGGTGAAGGCTCTGCTCTGAGTGGATGAGCAATGCCTCCTTTTCAGGGATGAATGCAACACCGAGAATGCCCTCTTTAGAGCCATCATGACCAGGGGATTCTGGGGGATGCAGTTCGAGAGGAAGGTGTCCTGAGTGGATGAGCAATGCCTCCTCTTCAGGGACAAATGCAACACCCAGAATCCCCTCTTTATAGCCATTCTGACCAGGGGATTCTGGGGGATGCAGTCCGAGAGGAAGCCCCTCTGAGTGGATGTGCAATGCCTCCTCTTCAGGGATGAATGCAACACCCGGAATCCCCTCTTTAGAGTCATTCTGATCAGGGGATTCTGGGGGATGCAGTCTGAGAGGAAGCCCTCATGAGTGGATGAGCAATGCCTCCTCTTCTGGGATGAATGCAACACCCAGAATCCCCTCTTTAGCACCATTCTGACCAGAGGATTCTGGGGGATGCAGTCCAAGAGGAAGGTGGCCTGAGTGGAGAAAGTCATTGCAATTTCAAGATATTAAAAACAGAGAGATGCCTCCATTATTCAGTGATCCTCTGCAGAAAGGCTAAAAATAGTGGCAGGAGAACAAGGAAGGAGGAAAGAAGGACACACCCCCTGGACAGCCCCTTTCACATTATCCCTCCCAGTCAAAATAAAACACATTTGACACAGTTTTGTTTCCATTGATTTGCCTTTGATCTGGCCTGGGTTTTACCAAAAGATGAGCTGGAAATGTGGTGGAAAATAACTCCGCAGTTGCACCGTATGAATTTGGATTAAGGCAATATAGTGAGAATTGTTAGAGTTTGACAGTGAATCCTAATGGAAACGAGGAACATGGAACCAGGAGCGAATGCGCCCTCAAGTGGAAACGTTAAAAAATACATTGCTGCAAAATCTTGGATAATCTGCTTTAAACACCAGTGGAAATGGGGCCATTGCAAGGATGCATGGCACAGCAAGGTAGAAAGTAGTATTGATGCTGGAGAGTGAGCAGTTAGAATAACAGTAGGGAAGAAAGAAGGGAGGGCGTAAGATACAGGAGGGATTGGAGTAGGAGGGAAGGGAGAATGAAGTGACAGATGAAGGAAAAAGAGAGAAAGTGAGAGTTGGATGAGCTGGGCAAGAGTTGAAGGGTACAAGGAGCAAGAAAAATAGTCATGAGGAAGGACAAGGTTTGAGAAGGAGATGTGTCACAGAGTGAGTGACGGAGGAGAGAGAGTAAGAGATGCAGCAGCGAAGTGCAAAGAACAAGAGAGGAGAGCGTAGCAGAGGCATGAAGTGAGTCCAGGGAAGAGTAAGAATGGGGGTGGGGCAAGTTAGGAACACAGCAAGAAAGATAAGGTGTCGTTGTAATCGGCATCATCATCATCATCATCATCATCATCATCATCATCATCGGTCCTCAAGAAGGAGAAGACAGTGCAATTTATTGCTCCCATGCTGTGTTTCTTGAGGCAGCCCCCTCAGATAATTCTCTGTAGGAAAAAGGAAGTGGTAACGAAAGAGGAGAGGGTGGACAAGAGCTCATTAAGCTAGATACTTTATGTGAATCTTCAGATTTTGGGGAAATAAATCCAAAGAATTGTAAAGCAAAGACAAAGTCTTTTTTGATGGACTAATTCCACATTTTTTTTAACTTGGATGTTATGGGCACATATTCTTTCTTCACACACATATCATACAAAGTTAAATGTGCATGCACATTTTGATGAAATGTCAAATAGTTGAAAGCCAGTTAAACAGATTGATTTGTACTTGTAATAAAACATTTATTCTGTACCTTTGAAGGATATTAGGCCATGCTTTTCCTCATCCGGTTACTGCTATTTGCCCCCACTTTCCTTTGGACTTTGCCCTGTGAATCATATGGCACTTACACCCAGGAGCATCCTGTGGTATTTTCATTGATCTGCCACTTTTTTCCGTCAGTGAAAAGGGCAAGGGTGAGGGAGCTGAACTAGCCATGGTTGTATAAAGGGAAGAACTCAGCCTACCTTTCCATCAGTCCAATATTTCTCAAAAGCTCTCTTATGCCTCATGGCACTATGTTTATAGCCTTTCATTCTGGAAACATCTTGAAACTTTCCCACTTCTACAACCACATTTGGCAATTGTCTCTCACAATCACCATCAATCCTACATGATTGCTACCCAAATAAATGTAACCTATCTCATGTAGCCTAACCCATTTTATCATTAACTCTTTGTCTACCTGGAGGAAAGCCCACACCCTTATTGTGTCGCCTTGATAATGCAGTGCCTATTATCACAGGTTCAAAAATATGTTTTTTGTTTATCAGGGCACTCTGATGAGAATCTCCAAGTGATGAGACTCTTCCCAGATCTATGAGACTCTTATTCTGAACAAAATTCACCCTTTTTGCTACAAACCCCAGCATTTTGGCATTCTGCAGAAATATTACTTTCTGAGCAAATAAAATAAAATAAAATAAAAATAAAATAAAATACTAAATAAAATAGTAAATTTTGTGCAGAACAAGTTCTGAAGAGGAAGAACATCCCAAAAAGGTTCCTACCCCTCCTTTTCTTCTTCCATCTATCAAACCGCCCATCTATCTGTCCATCCATCCTTTATCTTCACAGCAACTTTGTGAATAATATTAGTTTAAGAGTGAGAGTCTGATACAAGATCATTCAGTGGGTTTCATGATTCAGTAAGAATTAGAAACTGGGCCCTTTTCACACTACTGATATTGTGATTCCAGTTTAACTGCCATGGTTATGCCCTATAGAATTCTGGGATTTGCAATTTAGGGGAAATGAATTCTCAGCTAGAGGGCTCCAATGATTACTAACCCCATGACTCCACAGGATGCAGCCATAGTGGTTAAAGTAGATTCATAGTATTATAAGTGGATATTATTATTATATTTTAAGCTTTATTTATGCAGCACTGTAAATTTACACAGTGCTGTATATGCCATCAGTTAAAGCAGATGGATCCCTGCCCTCAGGCTTGCAATCTAGAAAGACATGACACAGGAGGAGAAGGGAATGGTGACGGGGAAAGGGATCAAGTCCAGTGGTTATTCACCCCCTCTGAGGCCTGGACCATGGCAGATGGACTGGAGGGATGGCCCTTCTTCTTGCTCTGGCTAGGCCTGATGGTGTTGGGCCTGCCTATTCACTCCCTCTGAAGCTGGACAGTGGGAGATGGCATGGAGGGAGGGCCGTTATCTTTAGGCTAGGTCTTTTAATGGAGTGAAGCCACTCTGTGTCCCAGTTCTGGGAACGCTTCCCTGAATAACATTGTCTTTAACTCAGTTTTAAAACTGGCTAGAGAAGTAATGAGCCATGCTCAAAGGGGAAGGAGGTTCCAGGAGTGAGGGTGAGCAAATGAGAAAGGATGAATCTGGGATGGGGCAGTGGAAAGGGCCCTGGGATCTGCTATGCTGCAGGCCAGGGCTCTAAACACTAGTCTGTGCTGCATCACATATAAGAGGCTGCAAAGCACAGATGAGACATAAGGTCTTTCATACTTATGTGAGAGACCTATAAAATATTGCTTCCTCAGCCAAATTTTCAATGCAGATAGTTTAACGATCTGGCATTTCACAAAACAGCTGCAGCTACAAAATACAAAACACAGCACAGCAGAAAACAAAACAATTTGCAAACAAGGGAGGGGAAAAAAGGGAGGACCTTTATTCATTTTCTCATGTGTCACACTCAATTTCCCATCAACATTGCAGCTGTTTGATTAGTTGGCTTAGCCAGGAGGGCCATAAATGGAATACTGGCAAGTGAGAAGCTGTTCTGTTACCTTGGGGGCACTGAGCAGTGAGTAAACATTCCCCAAATACCCTCTGCATAGTGTAGCCAAATATTCATCATTGTAGTGAGAGTGGCACAAGTTTTATTGTGGGTTATGCAGTGTGCATAGACGTATCTGATACTGTTAAACAGGTCTCTCTGTGTTATATCACTGTGCTATAGCTTTTAAAGTGAAGTCAGTCTGCCATAATGGGTTCAAAAGCACCGCTTTTATTCTAATTTCTATCTCATACACACATGGCTGGCCCAAGACATTTCGCTGCCCTCAACAAAGTAGAAAACAGCTTTCCCTCTCCATTCCACATAGGGTTGCCAGGTTGGCCATGGAATAGGCTCCTGTTATTTTAATCCTTAGCAGATTGTGAAGCAGGATGAGGTATCATAAAACTCCACCAAGCAGGAAGAAAATATCTGCCTTCCCTCACCTTCTAAATCCCAACTTTCAGCCACAGCTCACAACACAGCTATTTCCACCTCCAGTGGAAACTGGGAAGAGGGGCATGGAAGAGTGTTCACCTCTGTTTGTGGTACCAGCTTATCTGCACTCCTCTTCTGGAAAGGCAACAGCCCTTTTGGGAGAAGATGGCTGCAGCTGAAAGTTCAGGTGTGAAATGTGACGTATCTTCTTGCATGCCCAAGTTCTATGGTGCCTTATCCTGATCCATGATTTTCTAAAAATTAAAATTATAGGAGTCTCCTTCTATATCCAAGCTGGCTATCCTAATCCAACATGAAGAAACTGTATGGCAGTTGAATATTTTCTCAGCACTCACAATTGAATGGGGTCCCCCAGCACCTGTGAGGGTACAAAGAAACTGTATTCCAATACAGGAAATGTAATTCCCAAAAGAGGAAAATGCCAAGAGGGTTCAGGAAAATAGCTTGGATAGTGCTTTTACTTCAGTTTCTATCAGCTGAGATAATTGTCTCATTCTGTCAAAGAGTAAGGCTGTCATTTTCTAATAGGAAGTTATGGCTGTCATATTTGAATGAACCAAATATACCATGAACGCAATTTTTATCTGCTTACAGTGCTGCATAAAAATAGTAGCATTCATTCATATACCAAAAATATATATCCAGTGGTAGCCGTGTTGGCCATATAGCAAAGTACAGTATCTTCTAAAAAACCACAAGACAGTGATATCTTTATGAATATTATACATATTGTAAGACTTCAAAGTTCCACTGGTTTCTTCATCAGACAAGGGTGTTAAAAATGATACAGGAGAAAATAAAATGATGTATTGTAGTTGTAGTCCTTCTGAACAAAGGACTACAACTACAACATCTTGACCAAATGCTATATCAAATCTGGCTACCCTAATCCAACATAAAGAAACTGTTGAATGTTTTTTTTCAGCACTCACAACTGGATGGTGTCTCCCAGCACCTGAAGATGTGGAGTGTAGAAAGTCTCCACATCTGTGTCTGAAGCAATTTTCCTTTCCAAACTAGCATAGAAAGGCAAAAGCAATAGCAAGTACATTTCTATACTGCTTATCAGTGCACTTAAGCACTCCCTAAGCAGTTTAGAATGTGTAAGCTAATTGCTCACAACAAGCTGGGTACTCATTTCAGCAATCTTGGAAGGATGCCAGGCTGAGTTGACCCAGAGCCCCTGGCTGGTACTGAACTCACAACCTTGTGGTTTTGTACAGGTAATTAACCATTGCACTATCAGGGGTTCCAAGGCATTATTTGATTTTGGTGGACGGCTCTGTGCAATGCTGGGTGTGTTCAAGGACATAGATATTTCTCACTTTGCTCCTTCACTAAGGAAGCTTTTCTTATAATGGAATAGTCATGCCCCTTCTGGCTCAATTAAAACTCCTCAAAGCCAAAGCCATGAAAACATGTTCTCTGTAATTAAAATGTATCACCCACTCCTACCTTTTGGCTTCAGTTTTTAAACAATCTGTGGCTGCAGAACAGGTTGATTCATTCAACATGACAATACAAAGCCTTTGCAAGTTGACTCTGACTAGCTTTAATTTCTAATAAAGGAGACATCAGGCCTTGATGAGCTATAACCTTAGTCTCCAGTGAAGATGGTCATTAAAAGGTTCTTCTGAAACTATGGATTAAACACAACCATAAAACGAAAGCACCTGTCATTCTGTGATCCACCTAGGGAAATTTTAAATTGTTAACTTGTTCTTATAAATGCCAGTCAGCTAATTATTCTCTGAGAAGAGAAAAACAATAATTGGCCAGAGCCATTTTCTTTTATAGTATGTCGTCCTAGGAGCAAATCAAGATACATAAACAGATAGCTAGATGTTGCTGATCTCGTCACTAACCCTACTCTTAAGATAAAAAGTGGTCTTAAATCTGGATCTCAAGGTCATGGAAATAGAAACAATAATAATAGTTCTTAACTGCATTCTTAATTGTATTCAGCAGGGATTTTTAAAATGTGGTCTGGGGGTTACCCTTGAGCTTATCATCACATATATAATGAGATCCATCATGAAGTTACTGTCATATCAACCATTAGCAACAGAGCAAGGGTAGGGTACAGTGGAGGTAACTTCACAGCTCTCTGTCATATATTGTTGGCCATGAAAACACATAAAACTCAGCATGATATACATTTTGGATTGTTAAATTAGACAGCTGAAAACCTGGGTTCTAATCTCCCCTCAGCCATTCAGCTTGATCGATGACATTAAATTAATTACCATTTCAGAGCCTAACCTCCCTCAGATATTAGGATATGGGATATCATGGGTGCTACCTTGAACTCCTTGGGAAAGGTGGGATATATATGAAATAAGCTGCTAGTGTGCTCATGACCACAACCACAAGTAGCAGGGCCATGAAATTAATCAGTAATACAAAGCCCTGCTTACTGAGCTTAACTTCACAGAGTAAATATCACAGCCTTTCTTAATCTTTGAAATGTTGTGGGATCAAGAGGAAATGTCCAGAAACATTGCTCAGATCCATAATGTATCTTGATAACACCTATTTGATTACAGCTGTAAAATCTAAACCATTAGAGACACACGTAGTTGGTAGAAAATTAATTGCTACACTGCTCCTTATTTTTGTCCCCAATCAATAGAATCTGTAGCACCAATAGCCTTGTGACACATTTATAATGAAAAATTTCCTACCAGTCAAAAATATTGTATTTCAATGAGCATTAATTGGGCATTAAAAAAACTCAAATGTATCAATTTTTTTTCACCACAGACAGAAATCTGAGAAGAACATCAGAAGTCTTCATTAATTTATTTTTTATAAGGCAACTAATCACCTTGAAAGTGTTTTTTTAAAAGAAAAGCCCAACCAACTCATAGTTCTAGTGAAAGTAGATTTTAAAGTAATTAATCAATAGCTTCATTAGGACAGTAGGGAGATAAAAGAGCATCTTATGATGAATGGCCAGGAGGCCTAACTTGCCCTGAAAGCAACATCAAAGCAGTCATGCCCATAAAATGTCGTTATTACTTCAGGCAAATGAAAAAAACTCTTGGAGGTTAAAACATTGTGCCCTAACTTGAAAGAGTCTAATCTTGAGGGAATTGGCTTAATATCTTTGCACCCCAGTACTATCAAAGAAGCCATTGCTTGTTACATTGCCCAGAGGCTTGGAACCTTCATGTGTTCTGCCCTTTCCTAAGACTGAAAAAACAGGATGTCCCCACTATATTTCTTGTCAGATCTGGAGAAGTGTAGGAAATATTTCAGGCTGTAGAATCAAAGGAATCTTCCCCTGAATCTGGACCAACTTGAGATGATTGGAGGAAAGACAAGATATACATTAAATGAATAACTAAATACTTCAGGTGGTCTACATGCCTCTACTTCCCTACATGTTAATTGCACAACATGTGGTGTGGTAGTTCACAAATTTACTGTGAGGGAAGTTTACTGTGAATTCTATTTCAGCGGAAACTGGACTTAGTCCAGAATTCTAACTGATGCCACACTGGCTCTCCCTGATCAAGCTAGGGGCAAAATTTCCGGTCAAAGCTGTTAAAAGTTGTTAAGATCCCCTCTTAGGCATCCAATACTAATAACTGTGTAATGTAGAGGTAATCACTGCAGTGTACTTTGTGTGGAATGCACTTGATCACAAAGTAATATGGAAGAAAGCATCATGTCACTGCTCCACCAATTTACTAGTTTGATAGGGTTTTTTTTGCAGAGAATCACAAGCTGTCATTTTCACTTGTTATGGAGTTCCAAATAATTCCCAATTGTTTTGGAAGAATCGAGGCATGCTCATTTTAACATTTTACAGGATCCAGACCATAATAGTTTGATGCAAGCAATATGCAGACTATGCAACTTCTCCTACAACTAGAGTTTCCATTGTATTTGTGACCACTGTGTGATTGGTTCTGCAAGGGTGGACATCTATTGGATAGCATGTGTGATATCAATTTGCTGAGCAACTTCTTCTGAAGTCACATCTCTAAACCATTTTTTAAAAGACATCTTTGGAGTTTGAAAGTTCTTCATCACTTTGGTGCAGAAGCATATGCTTGGCTCTTTTAAAAACGCATGCTATAAATAAATGCCTAAATAACCATAAAACACCACCCTTGAAAGCTTCTTCCTGTAGCAATATTCCTGTCAATAAAGCACAGCAGAGGAACTGTTTTGTTACATACAAAACCCTGGTCTACAATAAGATAATCTATGGAAGATTTAGTACCAGGTTCTCCACGAGCATGCAGTGAGGTCTGGATGCCTTTTGGCTCCTGACACATACAGTTTTTTTTTCTACTGAGCCAGGCAACCCAGCTATCTGAGACCAACGGAGGCTCCTTGGCCCTGCAGTATCATTACATTAAAAAAAAAAAATGGGGGGGGGGATTCTGACTTTCCTTTCATACATTTTCAATGTATTTGTCATGGCCTTTAGCTAGAATAGTAAACTCATTAAAAAAAATTTTTTTAAAAAAGATGTGCAATGTTCCTGCTATTACTAGCCTGAAAACATTTCTCTTCGATAAAAATCAAAGCATTGATAGAGGATTGTATGCTCCCTCCTCCAACTCTGCAGTGCACATTTTTCTCCAAAACATAGTGTCAACATTACTTCATATAATTTGTTGAGAAATGAAATTGACAATGCTCTGAATTATTTCTTTTACATTCTTTGCAGAACCAAAAACAGTGCAGCTAGGGGAATTATTCTGCACCATAAAAATATAGCTGGGATATCTTTTGCTCCATCATGTTTCTTAAGATCTTAATAGCTTTCAGGCATAGTGCAAGGGGCTACTGCAACAGTGTTGTAGAGATACTTGCTGAAAAACTAGTTGGTTGCTCAATGCAACCAACCATGCTGAAAAACTAGTTGGTTGCTCAATGCAACCAACATCTGCTGTTTAAGTGACAAAAGCCAGGTGAGAGGTGAAATGATTTATGCAAATGGTTAGCTCTTCCAAATTGGCTTACTTGTTTTCTTTGTTGTATGAGGGGTTATCCAAAAGTTTTATCGCCTTTAAAAAAATTGACAGCAATTTTGTTTTGATTTGTAGTTGTTAACTACATAGTCACTGTCTAGATTTATACATCCCCAGCATATCTTGACCCTCCAAATACCTGATATTGTAGAAGTCTGCAGACTGCGCCTTACAAGGGGGTATCGTAAAGTAATAATTATCACCCAGAAGTTATTATGGCATATTGATCAAATTTTGTCAGTGTCATCATTGGTCCTTAAGTACACGTTGCTGAGAAAATCAACTCATTGTGTCCTTTATTTTTGTGACTAGCTCTGCTAGAAGTGATTAAAGTGTAAAATCCTTGTCAGGCACAATCTGCAATCTTCTACAATATCAGGTATTTGGGGTGTGGGTGTGTGTGTGTCAAGATACGCTGGGAAAAAATGTATAAATCTAGATAGTGACTACATAGAGATAAGTTAATGACTACAAATTAAAACAAACTTTCTGTCAATTTTTTAAAAAGGTGATCATTAAAACTTTTGGATACCCCCTCGTATCAAATGCCTCCTTGTAAATCAAGATATGACCCATTTTTTTTTTGCAATTTGGTAATCATGTATAGGTTGAAATCCTGTTGGTTAATTTGAACTACAGTAGACTTATTCCATTAGTTATTGAATTATGAGTCAACATGTAGGCAAAATCATTTAATTTGATTATTCTACTCTAATTGAGACTAAGATTAGGATTTAGGCCATAAAGTATGTTGTTTACTTGACAAGATACAAACATTCTTTTTTTTCTGACTGAAAGGTACTTCAGTAAACATTCCAGAGGCAATTTTTCCTACTGATGCATAGTTCTGCAGGGGGCACCAGGGCTTGTTTTGATGGATTAATATCATGCTGTGGTATCAAGCAAAGACCTCAGTGTCTCTGAAATGAACACACAGTAAATCATCCGGGACTAAAAATAGTATGTTAAAAATGATATTCATCTTTATAGGACAAGAATTTGGACTACAACTTTGTTCACAATCTCGGTTTCTCTGAAGGTCTCACATTCAGCTGGAATTACAGATATCCCCATCAATAATCCATGTGTCTCATTTTCAGTGCAAGCCTATCAGAACAAAATACACTTTCAATATTTTTCTAAGGAAGCAGAGCTTGAAAAGTTACTCGTTTGGACTGCTATTCCAAAATTGTCCAGTCAGCTACTGCCCATGCTGGGTAGAAGATTCTGGAAGCTGTAGTCCCAAACAGTAACTTTTGCAAGCTCTGTCAGAAATACATGGGCCAGAGATGATTTCCCAGGTGACCACATTTATCACACTGGGTAGAGGAGGTAGTTGAGAGGGTTCTACAGGGTTAAAACATATTAGTCGGAGCATGCTGATACCTCAGTCTTGTCTTAGTGACTCTGTTTTGGATCAATTTCCACAACACAACATGATATTAGACAGAGTGATATATATGTATAAATAAACTAGTGTGCCCAAGAAGCAGAACTAAGGACAGACCTTTGCTGTTACAGTTCTCTGTTTCTTTCATGGAATGTTCAGTGTTGGCTAAAACAAAGGGGCTATGGTGGGGGATATTAGTAGAATTTTCCATCCTCTCCACCCCCACTTTATCCATCAGATCTGATGGGTTTTAGCTACATTCATATATTCTGCTTCCTCTGCAATGAGCTTGGTAAGATGCACGTGGCTCCTGTCACAGGTTTATCCTCACTACAGAATAAAGTCAGGTAGGTCAGGCTAAGTGAGTGTGCCTGAATACTCAGTGAATATTGTGGCTCTGTGAGAACATGGACTTGGATCTTATGAGTCCCAGGCCAGTACTTTCATGGTGCACTGCAATGGCTTTTATAAATAATGATATGGATTTTGTTGACATTTGCATAGGCATACCATGACAGAAATTTGAAGAAAGCTTGTTCCTGCAGTTTCAATCTGAATCAGATTGATTCTTCTGTTCTAGACCAGTCTCTGTTTATTGCCTGTTTTTAGAATCTTAAAGTTTAGATATTATACACCTACTTGTAGTAATGTTACACAATGTCTTGCAAGCCTGCTATTCAATTGTGTAGTGTGTATGTGTGTGTATTTCTTTTATATATAAATATGAATTGTCTCCTATGATTATTCCTTTTCCACCACATTTTAAAGCTAGTGTCTATAATCTTAAAATTTAGAAAATCTAATAAATTCACTCTTGGTGCAGATCTGACCTCAGGGTTATAAAAATTATCCATGGTAGATTGCTTAATTCTTTGGCTACAAGGGGTACAACATTAAATATGCTTGCATTACAGACTATAACAGACTTGCAGTTTAATATTATTTACCGTCTCTTTTCAAATGGAAACATGATCAGAGAGAAAGATCACTGCCTCCAGATGTGGGGCTAAGCAAAGAAGTTGTCTTGAACTCCTTGAACTCCTCCAGCTGGCAATAAATAAGGTGCCGAGCAGTTTGTCGGCTCTAAAAATAGCTTTCCCAGCAGCCTTCTCTGATGATTGTATCTCTCTCTCCCTCTTTCTCCTTCCAACAACACACACAGTCCCTAAAAATAGAAGATTATAATCAAAAGGCTGAAAGACCCTTAAATACAGTGTAGAGACATTAGCAGCTGCAGAAATAATGATGCCTTTGCACAGTACAGTTTTTGATCAGATTGCTCTTTTCTACTTTTTTGCTGCAGTTCTTGGTTAATAAGTTAGATCTATTACATTTACAAGCTCTGAGCCTCATCTCAACTGAGATGAATTAACACTGAGGGAACAGCATTCTACACATGATCAGAGGCACTGTCCCTTTTATCATCACATCTTAAAGTGTGAGGCCATAAATGTTTTCCTGCCTGAGCCATGACATGTAAAGCAGGTACTGGAACCAAGCCCTAGGTTAAATGAATCCTTCCACAGAGCACAGCCTGTGCTACATCATCACTTGATTGCTTTAAAGCCTGCAATATATTTATTTCCATGGATGTCCCTATGGGGCAATGCAGAACTTCCTAATCGTACAGCTGAGGAGACTGACAGGATTTTAAAGAGCTCTAGTTTCATTTACATACCAATCTATAGCTCACATCTTAAAAAAAAAAAAAAGATCCCTTGTCTGTCAACTCTTAATAAACTGATTACAGATAACATTTTCCAAAATTACTGTCAATAAATAGTGCTGCTTCATTTTGAAAAATGGATGAAATAGATTTAATGCTAGAGCAAAAATGAAAGCAACTGTTATTGTGAATATTTATTATCAATACTACACTGTACATAGTATGTGGAATGTACATAATGAGCAAAAGTGAAAGCAACTGTTATTGTGAATATTTATTATCTGTACATAGTATGTGCAATGTACATAATGAGCAATACAGTATACACAATCTGAAATATAGTTTTATAGTATTCTAGACTTGAATGTTGCTCACGCCATCCATGCAATGGAAGTGAATTTAATTTTCATTTTACAAATGATAGTGGTGGAAAATGCTTAACAAAGTCAACTTTCCCAAACATACGGATAACAACATATATATATGAACATTCAAGCCTACCAAAGCAGAGACTTTTGCATATGCCAACCAACACACATGCAGTTTCAGCTTGGCCATGCTGTTGGCCATTATAAACACCAATTATGAATTTTGATATGATATACTGAGTTATGCAGTTCGTTTGGATTTCTTCAAGAATATTTTTTTCCAGCTTCATGGTAGGGTATACGCTTTGAAGTTAAGCAGCTTCAGATTTGGTTCCTATCTTCTTTCAGGGAAAGGGGGTGGGAATCAGAGCTCAGAAAAATACACTTAGAGCCCATGTGTACCAAGGAGATGGCACATGGGCATCTGATAGTGACACTGGGCAGAGCCTATATCCTTCATGGAAGACCTCACATAGCTGATGGAAATTGAGATCTCAGCTCTTGAAATGTAGAGACTTGTTCAAATGCCAACAATATCCTTCAGTGTTGAAACAATCTACTAAAGCATACAAACTACTACATGATGACAACTGGATGCACAAGCATCCTCCTTCTATTCTGGTACCTCTTTGTAGCAGGAGCCAGGTCCAGCCCTACCATTAGGCAGACTGAGGAAGCTGTGGCTGAATTGACACTGCAGAAATAATGCAGTTTGAAACTACTTTAACTGTAATGGGTCAGTGCTATAGAATTCTGGGAACTGTATTTTTGTGACACATTTAGCCTTCTCTGTCAGCGAGTTGTGGTGCCACAACAAACTACAGTTCCCAGAATTCCATAGCATTCAGCGGTGTCAAACTGCATTCAGTGGTGTCAAACTGCATTATTTCTGCAGTGCAGATGCAGCCTATGCCAGTCAGCAGAGGAGAGCAAAAGTGGTAGCGACCACTGAGTTTCCCAAATGTTCCTATCTGTTGGCAGAACAGACAGCATAAATCACATAGGCTGTTTTAGGCCCCTTAAAGCAGCTTGTTGCTCCCAATAAGGTGGCATCCCATCAAATATCAGTCCAGGCTGTTTCTGTTGTGGAAAAGCAGTGACGTATCTTTTGCCCCAGACAGCAAAATATCCTGGGACAGCATTTGCAGCTGTTGGGACTTTTTTGGATCAGAACTCTCAGAATCCCACCAAACATCATGAGTACTCACCATCATGAGTGGGGAGAATCTGGGAAAATTCTAAAAGTAGCCCCACAAAGTAACATTTTTCATGCTCTGCCAGGCAGTGCACTGCATCCTTCTGCTTCCAATGTGGGCTACCACAGAAAAAAGGCACACTTGATAGTACCAATCCAGGTTCAACAAATTCAGTTATAAGAGAAAATATCTGAAACTCTAAAGCTGCCTTTAATTAGCAGGCATATGTCTTTGAAGCTAAAATATTCAGGCCATATAACTTAGCATGCTTTTTATATTCCAGTCTCGCAAACGGCCAACCAGGCTGTAGCTGAGGCTTAAATCAAGTAGGTTAAGTCACTTACAATCCTTTTCTCACCTTTAGTCATGCCGAATTAAATGACAAATACATTATATAAACTGCGGAATATAGCAATCCCACTTTTTAAGAGTGGCAGACCTAGGCAAACTGTGATATAAAAGACTAAATTGAATTTAGTGATATCTTCTTCTTTTTTTGACCTTCTTTCTGTAAAGTGGTAAGGAACTTTTCTCTAGCTTTCTCTTTTCAAGACCAAAGCTTGGAGGTTTAAAATGATTTCTCAGCAATTTAATTTTGATAGAAGCATATAATACTATCTTGAATCTTTAATTTAAAATATTTTTTTAAAAAATTGGTCAGTTATCAGAGAGATAGTTGCTTAGGAAATACTATAATCTCACAAAAGAGTCACACAGATCTAAATCACATAGAAATAGCAACAAAACAGAATATGTCACTTTAAACCTTGCAATTTTCCCTATGCTGCACAGGAATATTTGGCTCTAATGCACACATTATTTATTTCATAAGGCTGACAGTAGTCCAACTGAGGATTGTAAAATTATTTTGAGAGGAGTCACATCCTCTGATGTCATAAGGCCGTTGGTTTCAACTTTGCATCTGGTTTGCTTTATCCATACTACGAAGTTGGAGAGTGAAGCTCCACTTCATTTTCTTGCTTTCCTTTGCTCTCTTGGGAGGGGGACAGGCTTTAGAAAATGGCCTCATTCCAATGCCATGCAGCCCTGATGGCCTGGCCCGATGGGCCACATTTAGTCTACAAGCCAGAGGTTCTTGATCCCTGTACTGAGCACTAAGCTTCACTGAAAGGAATGAGACTTTCTCCAGAGGAAGAAAAACGGGATTGCTGAGTTAGAACTCTTCATCACAGGTCCTGTTCTTGCAGCAGTCACATAACTGATAATAAAATGGTAACTTACCATTTTGGAGCAGCCATCACTGCTCCTCTTTTCATTCACATGATGGGGCTGCTGCCCCCTTAACACTCTCTTCCTGCCCTCTCCATTATCCCCACTTCCCTGCCTTATGCCCTATCCATCATGTCTTTAGGGGTTTTTGTTGTTGCTGCTGCTGTGGTTGTTTTCCTTTTCCAGGCTCAATTCTGGAGCTCTGCTGCCATGATTTTACTTGAAAGAAAGAAAGAAAGAAAGAAAGAAAGGTAATCAGGGTGCCTGTTTTGCTAACACACATCTGCCCTTGGGAGCAACATTTTGCACCCGGGGACTTGCATGATTGCCAGGTCATTCATGGGTTTCCCCCATGAATTAAAAGGAACAGGGCAGAGTCAGGGCAGCTATGGATCAGAGGTGGAGTCAAGCAATGAGTATAGCCAAAGCTGCTTCTTCCTCAATGAAACTGCAGTAAAAGCCACCTGAAATAATGTCTTTAGTATTGATGTATTGCTTTTCAATGAAAGTGAAGGAAGCTCACTATAGACACATAGTACTGCAGTTTTAACAGGCTGTTGTGTTTTTTACTGAGTACTGGATCCTACTCAGTAATGTCCTGTTCTTCACTTCTGTACAAAGAGAATACACTGCCTCAAATGTCTGAGGCTGTTTCTTATGAATGAAATGAATCTCCTGATATGGGAACTAGCTGGAGAGTGGCAATTGAAAGTTCTTTATGCCATGTGTCATGCACACACTGACAAGGTTTTCAGTCTTCTGGCATATGCAAAAGGGTGATGCAATTTTGTAACGGGGGCTGCATCTACACTGCAGAATTAATACAGTTTAACTGTCATGGCTTCATCCAACGGAATCCTGAAATCTGTAGTTTTTTGTAGCAATACAGATTCCAGAATTCCATAGCACTGAGACAGGGCAGTTAAAGTGGTTTCAAACTGCATTAATTCTGCAGTGTAGATGCAGCCTGGGACAGGGCCAACTAATCAGAAACACTCACAATTCTACATTACATTTCATGCATTGGTTGAAACCTAGTTATGCTTCAGGCTTGATTTTTCTTTTTCCTTGGAAGAAATAGCAACATTTGAGGTATAAAACTGATCTCTTGACACAGCTTTGTCTCCTGCCTTGTACATTAGGTAATTAAAGCTGAAATCCTGTGCACACCTATCCAGAAAAACACAATGGATATCACTTCTGAATAAACATACCGGTAAAACATTCAGAACATCCTAACCATTAAAACAACTGGAGATGATCTAATCTCCTCCTTAACCTTTCTCAGCCCAATGTCCTCCACAAGTGCTGGACTCCAACTTCCACCATCCCCAGCCAACATTAACTGGGACAACAGAGTTGCAATCTAGCACTGCTACATAGTTGCAAGCTCAAAAAGGTGATATTGTCTTTGTTTCCACTTGAGCAAACCTTAAAAGGGGTTCTCTATCTATGAATCAATTGATTTGCACGTACAAATACCACAGACATGGGCCTAGACGACAGCTCAGAGGAGCTAGTGTTCTTCCATGTAACAGGTTGATGGCATGAAATCATGCCAATGTCTCTTTCTGCCTCCAGTAAAATAAGGTACATTATAATTTAATAAGAGATGAAAAATAATATTGTTTGGTTTCCCCTGACATATTTTACAAGCACAAAATATTCACCCATGGATAATACACAATCCTGAAAACAGTTTCATAACATTCTTAACTTTAAGCATGTGAATAATCCTTCCAAAGTCGGTACAGCAAGGCATGAAAAACACTTTGATTGTCCTAGTCTTTTCATAATTAGGGATTTAAACTATCTATTTGAAAGTGCCTTGGTTAACCCACTATTTTTGCAGGGTGTCTCACCCACCTTGCTTCTAAAACCTCTGTTTTGTCCCAGACAGTTGCTTAAGCAAGGATTTAGGATCAGACCTAGTACGTGAACAACAGTTTGCACTTACTGACTTTTTAATGTGAGCAGATTCACCAGATTCACACCTTGTGAATCTTTCTGATTGCTGAGTCAGAACCCTGGCTGAGCTCCTTGGTCAGTTTTGAATTGGTTAGCTGAGAACCAATGGAAGATAAAAACATTGTTTTTTTTAATGAAATAACACCACAAAATCCTTAACATTTTTGCTCCCAACAGCAGAAAAGCAAATGACCAACCCTTGTCATCCAAACCAAGGTGTGCAGTAGTGGAAGCCAGACCAGTTTTTTTCTGGACACAAGACAAAAATCCCACAAGCACTTCTTCCCATCCCTGAACATAACATATAACTAATAAAGAGCTCTGGTGCCACAACCAACTTCAAACCTCAGAATTCCATAGCACTGAGCCATGGCAGTTAAACCGGTGTCAAACCAGACTATGGATGGACTCCTAGTCCAACGCTCAGACAGCTACACCATAGTGGCTCCTGGTGGCTAATGGGCCAGGCTTTCTACATGGTGGAATTCTGGCTCTTTTTGGTACATTTTGGCCCTAGTTTATGAAGAGGATTTGACTTCATTTTTATTTCAATCCTCTTTCCCTCTTACTCTGTAAAACCCCAGCCTATTTGTACATTGTTCTTTGATGTGTGTGTGTTCTAATTTTCTTAGTGGTCACCCTGCATGGCTCTTGACCTGCTTTTTGATCCCCACTCCCAATGTATTTTCATCATTCTGGACCTCTGGGCTTTAATCAGAGAAGCTCTTACTTATGCCTCTCCACACTTTTCTGAGCTTGGAAGGTCTGCTGTAATGGATGTTTCTAAGCCAGTCATCCTTAAAGTCATTTTAGCACATGGCTTTCACCAGCTAAGTACCTTTAACAAAATCTATTTCTGTTCATGTTTGAACTGAAGCTCCACTGTAGTATTTCTCAGCAGTTACCTAGAAGGTTCTGGAGGGATGGGGTTAATAAATTGTGATAGCAAATATGCTCAGAAATTTGGTATGCAATCCAAACTGGGGTGACATTTTTTGAAGAGCCGGTGATTTTGAAATCCATAATGTGACAAACACAGAGGTAGCAATATGAGAACTGTCAAATGACAAACTTAAACAGCAAATCAACCATGTCTGGGGAAATAAAGAGACCATTTCATGCAAGAATTCATTTACATTAAAGATACTTATTTTATATGTTGCAAGCTTTGTAACTGCTCAACTGTGCCCAGTTCCTGCTGTGTTTGGTTTGGTATTGCAACTATCATTTTTTAAAAAACTGAGATACATTATATATATTATTTGCTTGGGGGCAGTAAACGTCACCAGCTATGCTGTCTGAAATTACATATAAGAGCCAAGTGCTAGTAAAAGGATGTGAAATACTTCCCAGAAAACCAGTCTTAATTACTAAAGTCTTGTCTAGTAGTCAGGAACAGCCACTGAAGATTTTAATATGATGTCACACTTATCCAGGACTTAACCCATGAAGATCCAGAAATGCTCCAGCAACAAACCATTCCTGGGACTTCCCCATGAATGGTTTGTTGCTGGAGTATTGCTGGATCATCATGGGTTAAGTCATGGATAAGTGCAATGTGTTGATCAGTGAAAATTTTCACTGATCAACAAGCCACTCTTTGATACTTTATTTGGGATCCAGTCATGTTCTTTGGAGTTGACTCATGTGTTTCTCAAGTGCTACATAGACCTAAGTAATTACAAAATACATACATGATGGGGATCAGGTTACAACCTCTCAACTCAGCTCTGAACTAAGGGACACATATAGCCAGCAGTGTGTAGGTGCCTTCTGCATGCTCTAGACCAAAGGTGACCAACTTGTAGCCCTTTTAAAAAACAAAACAAACAAACAGAAAACAATCCCAGCCCAGGAGGTGAAATGGGAGAAGGAGGGGAAAAGAAAGCAACAATAGATCCAGAAGTGAGAGAGACAGAGAAAGGTGGAGAATGATAAAAATATAGTAATAATAATAATAATAATAATAATATCCCACCCACCTGCACTCAGGCAATCGGGGTGGCTTACAGCATTAAAAATTATACATATCATATCCCCTAACCCTCCCTCCCTTTAAAAAGAATTAAACACTTTACAATTAAAACATGTTTAAAAAAATCTATAAAAATTTAGACAATAAAACAACAACAACAACAACAATGGACAGGCAAACAGCAAACAGGATTAGTTCATCTCTGTCTCTCTGTGGTGACCAGGCATCTATTGAGGAAATGCCTGCCAGAAGAGATCAATCTTAACAACTTTTTAAAAGCTGTCTAAGGGCCCATTCCCACTTGCGGAAAAACCCACATTGAAACCAGGCTGTGCTCCGCTTATGAAAGCGATTCCAAAAGGCCCCTCATTCACACTATGAAAAGGGACCTTGTTTGGAACCACTTTCTTAGCCAGGAATGCTTGTTGTTCCAACTGGAGCTGCCATGTAAGGTGACAGCCCTTAACACCCCATCCCCTTCCTGCAGGGGAATTTTTTTTTTATGGGGGGAGGGAGGTATTGATCGCAAAATCAATCTTGTGCATTTGCAATCTTGTGCATTTGCAATCTTGTGCATTTGTGATCAGTATAATGAAGAAAAAGAGAAAAAAAGGAAGGAAGGGGGGAAAGAAGGAAGGAAGGAAGGAAGGAAGGAAGGAAGGACCCCCCCATGAGCAAGTGTGTGTGTGGTTTTTTTCTCTTTTTCTTCATTATACTGATTGCAAATGCACAAGATTGCAAATGCACAAGATTGCAAATGCACAAGATTGCAAATGCACAAGATTGCTTTTGCGATCAATACCCCCCTCCAAAAAACAAAAACAAACAACAACAACAACAACAAAAACAACAAAAACACTATTCTGACCAGCGTTCCCACTTACTGGAAACGCTTCAGAATCTTGTTTTCTGAAAAAGACCACTTTAAAACTAGTGTCAGGAAAGCCCAGGCTATTTGCTTTTAACCTGGTCCTTTCCTCCACTAATCGATCTGATGAGGCTCGGAAGTCGATTCGAGTGTGAACGAGGGTCATATAGCCTGCGTCACACTTCGAATCAAAATGTAGTGGGAATGGGGACTAAGGTGGTTATATGACGGATCTCATCTGGCAGGCCATTCCATAGTCTGGGAGCGAGAGCCAAAAAGGTCCTCTGGGCAGTTGGAAATAATCTGTTTTTTTACCGGTTGTAGCAGATTTCTCCCAGAGGACCTAAGCGTGCAGGGTGGATTATATGGAAGGAGGTGGTCCCGGAGATATTTTGGACCCAAGCCATTTAGGGCTTTAAAGATAATAACCAACACCTTGTACTGGGACTGGAAACTGATGGGCAGCCAGTGAAGAGATCTTAAAATTGGTGTGATATGGTCTCTTCTAAATGTACCCAAGACCAGTCTGGCTGCCATATTCTGTACCAGAGGAAGTTTCTGGACTAAGCACAAGGGTAGCCCCATGTAGAGTGCATTACAGAAATCCAGATGTGAGGTTACCAATGTGTGTACTAGGGTTTCAAGATCCCTGACTTCCAGGAAAGGGCACAGCTGGTGTATCAGCTGGAGCTGATAACAGGAACTCCTAGGTGTTTATCAGATGACAGAAATTGGAAGTATAATCCAATGGCAATCCAAACGCAATCATGGGGTTTCACGTTATTGCGTATGAGTGTATCTCATGCAATTTCGGGAAGTGATTTTCGGGCAATGGGAAGTCATTCTGAACACATTCCAAACATAATTAGAATTCATGTAAATTTGCTAAAATAGCGAATTTACGTGAATTCGAATTGGCTCCATTTGAAATAGAGAGAAATTCCTCCCGTCTGATAAACTCCCTAGGTGTGGAAAAATTTGGTAGGCTTGGATGTTTTTGACTTTAGTGCCATACACTATGGGTTACAGCCCTGCCCACTGGTGAACTTGATGGCCACAGATCACCTGTGAGTCAGTAGGAAAAGGCACATTGGAGGCCTTTTTCTTCACAAAAACTTTTGGCAATTAAATTGAGTATGCAGATGGGCATTTTAACTGGATGGATACTGTTTTCCTCCTTTTCTTTTATTGATTTTTTTTTTAAAAAAGTTGCATTGTAATTGTTATGTTTTAATTAATCTGTTCTAACATTTTGTTTTTATTTGATTTCTTTAGCTGCGTTGTCTGCCTTTTTTGAGTGAGAAGCAGATGGTAAATCTGATCTAATCTAACCAATCAATGCAGGTCCCCATAGACTATTCCCAAAGTATTATGACCCTGCACAAAGAAAAACTGCCTACCACAGACTCGCATCCTCTAGTTTTTCAGGGTATAGCTTCTACATGTGGATCCCTTCACAAATACGAGAGCCTTGAATGCACAGAGGGTGGTAGTTCTGATCATCCCCCTCCACATGTTCATATGATAATCTCATAATGTGCACATACATATGTGCTTAACCCCCCCCCCCCAACTATAGAGAAACTTCTTGGATGAAAGCCAGGATAGACTTGTAATTAATAAGCAATGAACAAATCAATAGTAACATATAGATGTGGCACAAATGCATTAGTAATATGAATAAAAATAATATTTCAGAAGCCATGATGCTATGATAGTTTCAGCTACTACTATAAAAGCCTAATTTGTTAGTACTTAATTAGTGATTGCTCCTCAGAACAGATGAAAGCTGATGAGACTGTAGCCAAAGCAGCACCACTGAATAAGAAACAAGGAGGAAGGAATCACTAAATACAAGAAAGATGTTGAAAGTTTTGGAGTTAGCAACCTTTGCATGCCTATTGCATGGCACTCTCTAAGAGTTTAGTCACAACATGTTCATGGTAACTTCCTCTTTGTTTATGGGTTTATTCACATCTGCTCTCTTCCTGCATCAGTAACCTTCCTTTCTTCTCTAGCATCTCATCTGCACTCACCTCTCTTTCTCTCCCCGCCCCAACTTCTCCTAGGGAGTTTATCAGACGACGGAAATTTGAAGTATGATCTAATGGCAATCCAAACTCAATCATGGGGTTTCACATGATTGCGTATTAAAGCATCTCACGCAATTTCAGGCAATGGGCAGTCATTTTTGGGCAATGGGAAGTCATTCTGAACATATTCCAAACACAATTGGAATTCATGTAAATTCACTAAACTAGCGAATTCATGTGAATTCGTATTGGCTCCAATTGGCTCCATTCAAAATAAAGAGAAATTCCTCCCATCTGATAAACTCCCTATATGAAGCATGTGTGATAAGAACTTCTCTAGGTGAGATACTCCAAGTCTCCTGATACATGCAGTATTCTTTTTTTCCTTACCTTCCTTCAATAAGATGAACATGTGCTGGTTATGTACAAGTATTTTTTTTTTTTTTAGTAAAACTACTTTTATATACCTTACAAAGAAAATTAAGTTGTTTCCTTTCTCTGCTAGACTTTGTGTGTGGGGTGGAGTGAGCTGGGGGATTGTTCAACTTCTGCCTAGCCCATCGGTTGCTCTGCTTGAGAGATCCACTACATATCTCATTCTCTGTCTCCAATAACAAAACAAGTATTAACAGAAATAAAAGAGGGGGAAGGAACAATCTGATGGTGGTTGGCATGACACAGCTGCCTAGACTTCTGAACAAGAACTCCCTTTAGAAGTGAATATCCATTGCATCATTTTGCAATGAGAGGGGAGAGAAAGAGGGAGTACTGTTGCCTAGTAAATGGAAGAAGGAGTAGAGGGAAAATCTGAAAGAACATCAGGTGGAGGAGAATGATCAACAACAAATTAAAATAGTAAAATCAGAATGGGAGCGGGGGGGGGGGTAATATCAAGTCAGGCCAATGGGCCATCTACTTAAGTACAGCCTACACCAGGAAGCTAAGCAGGATCAGCCCTGGTTAGTCCTTTGATGGGAAAATGCCAATGAATACTAGGAGCCGAAGGCTATATTTCAGGTGAAGGAACTGGCAAAATCAAATCTGAATATTCTTTGCCTAAGAAAACCCTATAAATCGGGTTGCCATAAGTCAACATATGGTTTGAAGACACATACACATACACACATAGAGACTAGGGATAGGGAATATGCCACCCTCCACATACTGTAATTCCTCACTATTGGCTGTGCTGACTGTGGCTGATGGGACCTGTAGTCCAAAAACATCTGGAACGCTACATGTTTTCCACCCCAATCTAAGTTTACTGACAGTAGCGAGAGCCAGTAAGGAGAAGAAGGTTCCAGGAGTGAGGGGCAGCAAGTGAGAAGGGACGAGTCCGGGATGGGGCAGTGGAAATCCTCAGCTGGGACAGGAGACCTTGACTACCAGAGCGGAGGGGAAGAGAAGGAGTGTAAGGAGAAAGAAGGTCAGACAAGTAAGGAGGGGCCAGTCCATGGAGGGCTTTGAAAATCAACAACAAAAGCTTGTACTGGATGCGGAAGGGGGAAGGGAAGCCAGTGAAGGGAGGATAAAAGAGAAGAAACATGGTCAAAGTGGCGAGCAGATGTGATAATACGTGCAGCTGAGTTCTGGACAGAGATTAAAGGATGGAGATGAGAGAGAGGAAGCCCTGTCAGAAGGAGGTTACAATAATCTAGTCGCGATACGACTAGGGCATGGACCAGAGTCTTGGCAGTGGAGGCTGAGAGGAAAGGATGGATTTTAGCAATGTTGTAAAGAAAGAATCTACAGGTCTTGGCAGTGGCCTGAATCTGAGGAGTAAATGACAGAGAGGAATAAAAAATGAAGCCAAGACTGCGGGCTTGCTGAACTGGTTGAATAGAAATGCCGTCAACAGAAACAGAAAAGAAGTATTGAAGGGTGGGCTTAGGTGGGAAGACGAGAAGCTCTGTCTTAGACATGCTGAGCTTCAAGCGCCGATGTTGCATCCACTGAGAGATGGCAGCCAGACAAGAGGAGGCTTGCTGTTCGAGCCCCGGCGAAAGGTCAGGGGTTGAAAGATACAGCTGAGTGTCATCGGCATACAGATGATAGGAGAAACCAAAAGAACTGATGAGTTTACCAAGGGACAGTGTGTAAAGAGAGAACAGAAGGGGACCCAAGACAGAGCCCTGAGGAACTCCAACAGATAAGGGGGCAGAGGAGGAAGTCTGACCACCTGTGACCACGGCAAAGGATCGGTCTGACAAGTAAGATTTGAACCAGTTGAGAACAGAGTCAGAGAACCCAAGGTCAGAAAGTAAGTCAAGCAAGAGACAGTGGTCCACGGTGTCAAAGGCCGCAGACAGATCTAGAAGAATGAGAATAGAGTAGAGGCCATTTGCCTTGGCCTGCAAGAGATCATTTGAGATTTTGGTGAGGGCTGTCTCTGTAGAGTGCCGTGGGCGGAAACCAGACTGAAATGGGTCTAGGATGGAATTGGCTTCAAGAAACTCAAGACAGCGAGAATAAACTATCCGTTCCAGAACCTTAGAGAGAAAAGGAAGAAGAGAGATCAGGGGGTAGCTAGACAGAGAAGAGGGGTCGAGAGAGGGTTTCTTCAGAATTGGGGAAACGAGAGTATGTTTGAAATCCGAAGGGAAGGATCCCGAAGAGAGAGAGAGAGAGATTAAAGATATAGAGGAGCGAGGGCAGAAAAGAAGGGGTTATAGAGATTAGAAGATGGGAGGGAATAGGATCAAGAGAACAAGTTGTAGGTTTGGAAGAATTTAGCAGTGTAGAGAGTTCATCCAGAGATAGTATGGGGGTATGCAGTATGGGGTAGCATTGGTCTATGACTCTGTAGACAAGGATTTGAATCCCTGCTTGGCCATGGAAACCCCATGGATAGCCTTGGGCAAGTCACACTCTCTCAAGCTTAGAGGATGACAAAGACAAAACCTCTCTGAACATATATTGCCAAGAAAACCCAATGATAGTTTTGTCTTAAGGTCACCATAAGTCATAAATGACCCGAAGGCACACAACAACATCATCAACAACAAAGCTATCTAATGTTTCAGATTATGGAGAAGTTCCAGACACTGTTGTTTCATGTTCTGTGTGAGGAAGGGTGGGAGAAGCTCCCCTTTTCATTTAGGGTTAAGATATCTCCTGCTCAGATGATGGGCAGTTCCTGATTCTAGGTCTACCTAGGGATGCCAGGATCTAAGCCTGGGACCTTATGTATCCAAAGTTTGTGCTGCACTGAACTGCAGTCATTTCACTTAGTGAGGATATCTCAAAAATGATCTAATTGACTATTTATTCTTTCTAAGAGCAAGCCTTGAGAGTCAGCATGATACAATGGCTTGAGTGTTGGATTAGGATTCCCAAAGACCATAATATAAATACATGCATAGCCATGGAAAACCACAGGTGATTTTAGGCAAGTTATCCTTAGAGGAAATCAGTAGCAAGCCTCATTAGAATTAACCTTTTAAGAAAAATCTATGAAATGGTCATAGACTGCCCTGAAAGGGCAGATTGGGGCCATCCCAGAGCTGCTTGCCCCAAAGCTGCAGCAAGCACATGCTGCTGACACAATCAATCCAGCCACCAGCCCAAATAGGAGCAGAAAAGATAGTCTCCTATTTGTTCTAGCAAAGGGCCACCTTAGGTGGCTCGGTGCACCCTCAGAGTAGCTTCTGAGCACTCCAGGGGCATGCAGCATCAAAATGTCAAGCCCCTGGAGTGGCTTGAAGCCACCCCCATCTGGTTGCTTGGGTGTCTTCTGGGCATGTGGTGTCAAAACACCACACCCCCAAGCTGCCTGGAAGTTGGCTTTTCTGGGCCTTCTGTTCAGCCCCTGTAAGTGGGACATGACTTGAAGACATATAACAACAATGAAGAACAAGCCCTATTGCAGATGTGCTGGCATGCCTGATCTTTTCATTACATTTCCCCTATATTTTATCTCCTCTTTATTAAGACTGTATTTTAGGATGCATTGTTTTTATGAGTTAGAGAGATTAATGAAGTCCAGATCTTATTTCAAAAATACACCACCATGTTCAGACTATGAAATATTTTTTTAAAAAAAATATTTGGTGTTGTTAATGTACAGAAAAATCAACAAAGAACAAACAACAGCTTTTAAATTAGAAACTCTATAAATCTTGGCCATTTTGTGATAGCATTGGAAAAAATCAACCCAATAACTTTTTCTTTGCTTTTTATTTGTATTCTAAGCTATTATTTATATTGGCTAAGGACCCTATTGCATGGGGTAGAGAACCCAGCTTAACGTTCCCAAACTCAATTCTAATTCAGGAGGCAGCCAGGTACTATCATATCACTGCCCAGATCGAGCCTGGATGCAGCTCAAGTCAAAGGCGTGCCCAGTTGGCTCCTTTTTCAACACAAAAGCTTTCAACCTTACAAAATGGCAACTGAAGAATCACAGGGAACCCAGCCTGCATCCTGGCTGTATCAGGCTGCTGATTTCAGTGGTGATTTATGTATGATAGGGCCCAGCTGCCTCCTGAATAAGAACTGAATTTGGGAAAGTTTTTTTTTTTACCCCATGTGATACAGTCCTGAGATCTTTTTTCTTTAAGATGACAGTAAATGAATTTGTTTGCCAGGAAACATACTTTGTCTTAGACATATATTGAAAAAAATTCTAGTAATGCACTGTGAAATCCTGTACAAATACAGTAGAAATATATAAGCTAGCTACTTGAGAAAATATATACATCACACACACACACTTCCCTTCATCTGACCCATCTTCTCAGCCTGAAGGCTCTGAGGACATATGGTGAGAACTTGGGTAACAGAGAGACCTTGAGTTGAAGCTATAAATGGAATAATTTTGCTGGGAAGGAAGTAGGTCAGAAAGCTAAACCTACTGGCCATAAACTGATGAGAAGCTGCTAATCAAGTACCTTGTATTTCCATTCATTAAGTACAAGAAATGAATTAATAATGAAAGAACTGAAAAAAAATTGCGTGTGTGGACTTCCAGTAAGAGCATGCAGGTATACAAAAACATATTCAAAAGGAAAGGATAGAACTGGTTGTAGAGCACTGATGAAGAAGATACATGGTTATATTATATACATGCAATCACAAACTGCCTGAAGGTTACTAGCAACAACAGTGAGAGAATGTCTTTCTTCCTGATTAATAAATGTTTTCCATGATAGCCCCCTCAAATGTTTGATGTTGGATGGGAAAATTTCCGAACTTCCATAAATAGCAACTCATTCCTTATTACAGCTTTTCAGACCATTGCTCCCCTTGCTACTGACCTTCCTGTCTGTCTCCTTTTAGTAAGTCAGCTTCGTCTCCTGAAATTAGAATGGCTTGGTCCAGTAAAGCAACGGGGTCATACAAGTCAGCTGGATTTTTCTTCTGTCACATATTTAAATTTCAGTCTTCACTTGAATGCAGAGTGAAAGAGATATTTGTTTAAGCCCTTTTGTAGAAGAATATGACTAATGTGGGGCAAAAATGTCTCTCGTGGCTTACAGAACGCTGTAGGATGTTGATGGATGGTGCTGCATAATGGAAAACACACATTTAAGGGGGGGGGGGGAGATCCAAGGCACACTGAATGTCATTCTGACCTCTGCATTAAACATGCATGGAAGTGCTAAAATGATGCTTGGCTCTATCTGTCATATACAATCCAATCCAGGCAGGGACTGAGCTAAGAGACAAAAGCACCTCATTATCAATTACCAGTTGTAGAAGCAAAGGTGAAAAGAAATCATGGGCAGGAGAATGATGTCAAAAGTCTTCCCTTGGATGCATTTAGAGCATGGAGAGTAGAGTGCATTTTGAGTCCCTCCCCAAACAACATTGGAAGAACAATTTTTATCATTTTCTTTCTCAAATCCCATGTTGTTGTTTTTGTTGTTGTTTTTGTTGTTGTTGTAGTTCCTCCTCCTCCACCTCCTCCTGCAGAAAGTTTTGGGAAAATATTACTAGATGGCAGACCTTTGCACAATGTGAAGCAACAAGTAGAACTAATAGTCTGGCCAGACACAATGCTTGTTCTGAAACCTAAATACATCTAAAAAATAATAATAGTCAGACACAGCATGGCAATGTCTTCCTTAAATATTTATTTTATTTTTAATTTTTGTTTTATTTATCCTCATTGTTATATTTTAATGTCTTTTGACAACTGTTATAAATTAATGTTTTAATAAGACTATTTTAAACTATTTTAAAATTACTTTTAAACTTTTATGTTATCCATTATTTTTAACTGTATTTTGTTTGCATTGAAATTGTGCACCACCTTGGGTTCTATATTGGGAGAAAGGTAGGATATCCAGTGTGGTGTAAAGTCTGAGCATTTGACTATGACTCTGAAGAACAAGATTCGAATCCCTGGTTGGTGATAGAAACCCACAAGTCACACTCTCTCAACCTCAGAGTATGGCAATAACCCCCCCCCCCCCCGTGCCAAGATAGGTCTCCGCTAGGATCACCATTAATTAAAAAATGACTTGGAGTCACACAAAGAATATAAATTGATTAAATTAATTAATAGTTGCATTTGTATCCTGCCTTCCTTCCAATGAGTTCAAGGTAGTATATTTTACTTTTCCCCTGCCTAATTTATCCATGAAATGACTCTATGAGGTAGGTTATAGGACTTATTACAGATTGTATCCCTGTAACTTCTTCATGTCAGAGATTGCAAAGGTTCACTATGTAGGGTAGGGGATTTTGAGAGTAACATTTCTAATCTCTGTAGGTACATTATACATTTTGATTCATATTGTTAATGGCTTAGCATCCTTCCTGTACCTCTGGCAACCTGAAAGCCCTTGTGAATACCAAGGCCCACTGATTCTAAATAGTTAGGGTTAAAGAAAATAATGCAAAAACAAATAGATCCATAATTCAAGGGAGGGAAAAAAGAGAGGGACATGCTTTCAGACAGATAGCTAGGAGTGTAGAAATAACTGTCTTCAATTCTGCAAGACAGAAGAACCAGTGACCTACTCCTTTCTCTTCTTGAAAAGTGAAAAAAAAGAATGGATTGACCTTTGGATATTGGCCTTTTAAAAATGATTATTTTTGTTAATAACAGCCCTGCAGCTCACTTGCCATTTATTTTAACTCACCTAGATATTTTTTCTTTTTTCTCTCTTCTCCTCTTTAACATAGTAAGCTATTCTCAAAATTGATTATGTGTTGAAAACCAGAGAATGTTTTAAAAGAGGATGTAGCACTATCTGCTTGTGCCTATTGTACATAAAAGTTGTATTTCCTGATCCAAATTACCATTTTAAATTAGGAGATCATTTGAGGTTTGGTGCAGGTTTTAGGGGAAGGATATGGCAAGTTTGGTTCTAGAGCAGGGCAGAGGCTGTGTCGACAATCACTATGCTAGCCAGGGCTCATAGACGTGGTGGGCCAAAAGCATCTGGAAGAGCATCCCTGTTCAAGGGAGTGGGGTTGCAAACCCCTGAAGGCTCCTTCTTCAAGTGTTACTGAAGCAACCATTTTACCAGACTGCAGCAGACAGTTATGAGGTGGGAAGCAAGTTTTCCACTGCATTCACTTTCCCCAAATCCTTCCATTTTTTTCCTTTTTGTACTTTGTTTTATATTGCAAGTTTCTAGGCACAGATGCCTCTATCCCTTCTCCTCTTCTCCATCCCCCCCACTTCTAAACGATTGCCTGCAAGGTTCTCTAACAGTCTTTTTGGCAGAGCAATGAGATAAGACTGCTATAATTATGTAAGATACATACATACATATATATATATATATATATATATCTGTTTGCCCTGTCCCTGTCTCTCTTTGGGCATCATCAAGGCTACAAGCAATCTGTACAAAATGTAAATGCAAATGAGCCTATTGTTTCCTGTGTTAGCTCCATTGGCAACATTTCATTTTAATGCTGACGGATAAAGCATTAAAAGCTTCAAGTTGTTTTTAAAAGTGTAGAAAAGCTACAGTGCTATTGATTTAAGCATTATTCCAAAAAGGAGGGAATTTAACTCCAGTGTATAATCGATGTAAGAAATGCTGAGTTGAGCCTTCTACAGGATAATTCCAGCCATAACCTCTCCACACTCTTCTTATTCATAATGTTTATTCATGACTCTTTCTCTCCTCAGAGAGTATTACACTCTTTTCACCAAGAGCACAGAAAATATATCTAGTGAGGCAAGAACAATGTTCTCTTCTATCCCATCCCTCAGCACTAACTAGTCAGGCTGTCACCTGAGTTCCCATTTCCTCATCTCTGGTTTGGTGATGATCCAGGAAGCAGAAATGAATTTATCAGATTCCTTTTCCCAAGACCTGGTGGGAAATCCTGTGGTAATAGAAAGAAAGCTATTGTTCTACCTTTCCTGGAATCAATTTGAATTTGAAATGTGTGAAAGAAGGTTAGCATTGCACACCTGCAATGTCAGGGTGGCCTTGACTCCTCTCAACTGATTCAAATATAAGAAAACAGAACTGCTGCTGGTGGTGGTAAAGGAACAAGAATTATGAAAAGGTATTTTTTTGGACAGCAAGTCCTAGCATCGCTCAACTGGCATGGCCAACATGGCACAAATGGCTCAGGCTATTGAGGGACATTCATCAGCATCAGGACAGGGGATGTGCAAGTTCTTTTTCCATGGTTTACAGCAACCTTTTATACCATGGAGGAACAGAAACATATCAAGTGGTCTTCAAGTAGGAGGAGACAGGAATAAAGCTCCTTTGTTAACTGTATCATTGGAACAACAGCTAAAAGAGTTCTTTGGAGCAGCTAGTGGAAACCCTTGGGCCAAGGAGTTCATGAGCCAAGGAGCTGGGCAAGCATGAGAGATCAGCCACAAATCAACTGCCTGTTGTATAGTCATAGAATCATAGAATCATAGTGTTGGAAGAGACCACGAGGGCCATCCAGTCCAACCCCCTGCCATGCAGGAACTCTTGATCAAAGCATATCTGAAAGATGGCCATCCAGCCTCTGCTTATCCAGTCATCACAGGACCTGCTAAAAAGTTTCCATCAGCACATATTACTGCATGAAAAGAGAAGAAACTCATTTGTTAACCATGTCTATCACTCTGTCTTCTTTTCCAGATTCTTTGGTGTGTTCAACTTTGTTATGGATGACTTTCCTCTTTGTACCCACAGCCTATGGCTTTGACTAAAATATACTGCAGTTTTCTGTATCTCTTTGCTATTGCCAGAGCCTTGTCCCACACCTTGGCAAGATCTAGGCACAGAGAGCCCAGCAGAATTGGATCTTACAGACTGAAGGAAGAAGCTGAGCCTTGTTCCCTAATCCAAGATATCTGACTTATTCATCAAATAAAATGTTATTTTTTTATGTCAGGTTAAGTATGAATGAACCTGTAAACTGGTTGGCAAACTCACTAGATCCCACTAGACCAGGAATAATAATAATAATAATAATAATAATAATAATAATAATTTATAGCCCGCTCCTCTAATAAAATACTCGGAGCGGGGTACAATATATTAAAAAGGATACAGAGTAAAAACAACAATCATATCCCTTCCCAACCGCCCCCCTTAAAACTGAATTAAACCAAAACAAATTAAAATTAGCACAATTAAAAATGAATCATAGAATCATAGAATCATAGAAACTTTGAGTTGGAAGAGACCACAAGGGCCATCCAGTCCAACCCCCTGCCATGCAGGAACTCCCAATCAAAGCATCCCCAAAAGATGGCCATTCAGCCTCTGCTTAAAAACTTCCAAGGAAGGTGATTCCACCACTCTCCGAGGGAGTGTGTTCCACTGTTGAACAGCCCTTACTGTCAGGAAGTTCTTCCTAATGTTGAGGTGGAATCTTTGGTCGGCAATTATTAAAACAAGTGCAGTCTCATGAACTCTCCATGTGCAAATCTGCATTAAGTGAACTCAGCAGGTTTGGGCAAAGGGCAGCTGAGATAATTCCCGGTTCCATCTATGTTTTCAGAGCAGGGAGTGGAAGTTCCATTTATTTCCTCTTTCAGGGAAAGGCCTGCCGGAAAAGATGCGTCTTTAAAGCCTTTTTGAAACTAGCCAGTGATGTAATGAGACGCATCTTGTCTGGCAGGCCATTCCAAAGCTTAGGGGCGGTAGCTGAAAAGGCCCTCTGGGAGGTCTGGGACAGCCTAGTTTTCATAGGCTGCAGCAGGTTCCTCCCAGAGGACCGAAGTGTGCGGGGCGGTTCATACGGGAAGAGGCGGTCCTTAAGGTAGGATGGGCCTGAGCTATGCAGGGCTTTAAGGGTTAGTACCAACACCTTGTACTGTGCCCGGAAACTAATGGGCAGCCAATGGAGAGCTTTGAGCACTGGTGTTATGTGCTCTCTCCTTGATGTTCCAGTGATAAGCCTGGCTGCCATATTCTGAACTAATTGAAGTTTCCGGGTTAGGCACAGGGGTAGCCCCATGTAGAGCGCGTTGCAGAAATCCAGACGTGAGGTTACTAGAGCATGTACCACAGATTCCAGGTCTTTCATGTCCAGGAAAGGGCACAGCTGGCGTATCAGCTGAAGCTGATAGCAGGCATTCCTGACTGTCGCATTCACCTGACTAGTCATGTGAAGCGAAGAGTCAAGGAGTACTCCCAGACTGCGAACACAGTCCTTGGAGGAGAGTGTGACTCCATCCAGGACTGGAGACTGTATTCCCAAACCTGGTTTCGGACCAGTAACTGTTAGTACCTCCGTTTTGTCTGGATTTAGCTTCAATCTGTTTTCCCTCATCCAATCCATTACCGCCGCAAGACAGTCATTGAGAGGGGAGGCACCATCTGAAGACTGCGCCAATGATCTAGTCATGGAGAGATATATCTGAGTGTCATCAGCGTACTGAAGACACTGAGCTCCATGCCTCCGGATGATCTCACCCAGCGGCTTCATATAGATGTTAAATAGCATCGGGGACAGGATGGCACCCTGAGGGATGCCACAATTAAGCTCAATTTTGGAAGATCAACTGTCCCCGAGCCTCACCCTTTGGGATCTGTCAGAGAGAAAGGATCGGAACCACTGGAAAGCAGTGCCTCCGATTCCCAGCTCCCTCAACTGACCCAAAAGGATGGAGTGGTCTACAGTATCAAAGGCCACTGAGAGATCCAAGAGCACTAACAGGGTCACACTACCCCTGTCAATACTCAAGCGGAGGTCATCGGTCAGTGCAACCATGGCAGTCTCCACTCCATGTCCTGTCCTGAAGCCGGTTTGAAATGGATCAAGGTAGTTGGCTTCATCCAAGACTGCTTGGAGTTGGGTGGCAGCTGCCCTCTCGATCACCTTGCTTAGAAATGGGAGCAAGGACACTGGTCTATAGTTGTTTCTGTCCAGGAGGTCAAGGGAGGGCTTTTTTAGGAAGGGCTTAACTGCCGCCTCCTTGAGACAGGATGGTACTGTATAGAATACTCACACCAAAAGAGCATTTTTACACACTCCAGAGGTGTTGGGGTTGGTTCCCCCCACCCCAAGGCAAAAATGTGTTTTTTCACTGTTTCTTGTGGAGGGAGGGGAACAAGGGTCTATTTTCATTGCTTTGGTAAACTTGATAATATTTCTGCATTACCACCATAACAACTGTAACATTATACTCATTGTACTGCCATACTACTCTGAACACACTTGTTATATCTCTAACTGTGGATGCTAAACACTAAGTAGGGGTCAAAAGTATTTGAAAACATTTGAGAAATGATTAAAATATATGTTTCTCAAGTGTTAAGAAACTCAAACAAGAAAAATCACAGAGCAACAAAACATCTTTGTAGTTTGGGCCTGATTACACACAAAATACATGGTTGTTTTGTATAGAAAATATCACTTTCGGTACAGAAACCTGATGTTTTCTGAACAAAAACACAGACTATGGCCCTATAAAGACTGGCAGAAAGTGCTCGCCTGTGGGCAGAATCAGGGCGCAGTGTCCTGATGATGCTTGACCTAACTCCGCCACTATGGCAACATTTTGGTGTGCACTGTGTCCAAATGATGGGGCGCTGAAGGAGCGCGATAGAGCCATGCCACTGCAGCTATGGTGCCCTTTGGAGGGTGCAAAAAGGAGCTCCTTTTTGCGGCTCCTTTTAAAGCTCTCCAGGGGTCAGATCGGGGCACAGCATGAGGTTGCCATGGTCCCAATCTGGCCAGGAAACCCTTAGGGGCAATCTGTACAGCCCCTCTGTCCCAAACTGAATAATCATTGAAAAGTGCAGTTTTTGAAGATTTTCTTGCAGCGGCAAGAAAATTGGTGAATAATTTCTCCCATACTAAGTAGGTTTAGATCTGATTTGTTTTTGATGTCGGAGAACTCCAACATTGGAAACAGTGCTTCCTGAAACCCTGTACAAGTGCTGCAAGTTGGAGCTGATAATACAACTATGTGGACCAGTGATATGATTCAGTTGAGGGCAGCTTCTTAGGTTCTATTTTGCTTTGTTTTAAATACTATATTGTTTTGTGATCTGCCTTTGAAACAGTATTGCTGTTTCTTTCCCTGCAATACTTTATAAAAGGGAAAGAAGTACCAATGTATTATTTAAACTATAAACAAAGTGAAAGGAGAGAAACCCTGTCTCTTTCGATAAACAGGGGTTGTTTTTTGTTTTGCTGTGCATTCTGGAGGATATTTAAATGACTCAATCTGCTATTCAATCCAGCAGTTATCATCAGGCTGGATGAAGTTGAATATTCTCTTAAAATAGCTACCAGTGGATTCCATGTTTTTGAAAATGGTAGAGTGATATGTAGAAGAAATCACAGCTGGAAACTGAAAAAGGGATGTTGATCAGTTAATCTTTTCAGCTAAAATGAAGGTTAAAGACACCGTAACCTCTGCCTTACATTCTTAATTATGGTGTCAGCTCCAAGCAGAAGCTGTTCTATTTTACTTCTGTTTATTCCCCTCCTGCCATTTAATTTTTTTTAAAAAGCAGCTTCTGGTGTCCTTGCTGAGCCATGTCATAGTTAAACGACACACATGCTGTGTATTTTAATGAGCTACTAACACTGATTATATGAAAAGCAAGCCCTAAGACATGTTCAGAGTCCAAAATGCCCCAATGAGAAATAAATTAGCCTCTTTAGAAAGCCCTTGACTTTGAGGAAAGCTTTAGCAGCTTTAGTCCTGAAAGATTTGATTAGAAACAGCAAGGAGTTCAAAGGGCTAGTGGGAGTCCAACTTTACCTCTAATGTTAACAAAGAATCACAACTCCCAATAGTGAAAAGGACAACAATTGAGGGAGTTTGGAATACTAGCTCCCTTGGTTCAAAATGCCTCATCCCAAAGTAAAGTGAAAGCATGCCCTTTCCAGATTTGGGCCTGGGCTTATATTTCCTCATTCTAGAGTTTGCTCATGACCATGTTAACTAAGAAGCAAAATACAAGCGTGCAAGTCATGAGGCCTTATACACCTTGTATTCTGGAGCATTAGCCTAGCACCATTCCAACGCCAATCCTATGAACAGAGAACTCTTGGAAACTAAGAGCAAAAGGATTCTGATGCAGGGCCATCTGTGTGGTGGTATCTCAATTTTGTAATGCCCTCCTACAGGAAGTGCATGACATGCAGAACTCTGCACATTTTCAGTGCCATATTAAAAATCCTTTCATTCACATGGGCATTTTGAATTTTAAAAAATTCTGACAGTCTGCTTGCGATTTACCACTTCATAAATGGCCCTACATTGAGTACAAAATTGAACTGAGTGGTTTTAAAATGTCCATATTCACCTAGGAGATGCTGTGACATTACAACATAATCTATTGTGTAATGGGGGAGTGAGGGACACACCTTAGTACAATGCTTGACTGCCAAAAAACCCCCATGATAGGTTCACCTTGGGGTCAGCATAAATTGGAAAGACAGAGCAACAACAACAACAACACATAATGGATATTGATTCATATTAAGGCACTCCCTCATGTCCTTTCAAACGCCAGGTAGGAAATGCCAGAATACAACAGGACCACCCAATGTGTATCAGAAGTGCCTCGTGTACATCAAAAATTCCTGATACCCATTGGAGCGCTCTTGCTGATACTTGGATGTGCATATTCAGAATTCACTAACAGAGTTTTGTTATATTTCTGCAACGTTGTGGTTGTTGTGTGCCTTAATTTCATTTTTGACTTATTGCAAATTTATCACAGGCTTTTCTTGACAGAATTTGTTCAGAGGGGGTCTGCCCTTTTCTTTGAGGCTGAGAGAATGTGACTTTCCCAAGGTTACTCAGTACATTTTCATGGCTGAGCAGTGATTTGTGCCCTCTCTGGTCTCCCAGTGTCCTAGTCCAGTACCCAAAGCATTGCATCCCACTGGCTCTGTAACATAGTTACAGATTTGTAAAGTTATGAAATGTATGTAGGATATAAGATTGTGCTGTAGGATCTCAGCCTATATTTTAAAATTAATTAAAATGAAAATTGGTTGGTCAATGTACTTTCATGTCTCTTAGTTTTACTGTTTAGATTTCAATTATTTTTTCTTGACTTTAGAAAATGTGCCTGAAACTGCCTTAAAAACAGAAATAGGTTCATCATTTTGTCTGCAGTTTGTGAGGATCAGGTAAAAACAGGGAGCTATAGATGAAAAGGGGCAAATACATGTTATTTATCCATATGAAGAGGGGGAAGGTAAGGGGAAAAGAGTATGGTCCAAAGTTAAGATCATGGTAGTCATGCTAACAGAAACAGAATTCCCTGCTTCTCCCATTTCTCCATTTAGCAGTATTCCAGACAGATATTTCCAGGCAATGCTACATAAAGGTACTGATAGCCATGTTTAAACATTTGAAGGGATGTCATATTGAGGATGGAGCAAGCTTGTTTTTTGTCACTCCAGAGACTAAGACACTGAGCAATGGATTCAAGCTACAGGAGAAGAGATTCCACCTAAACCTAAATTGTTTGACAGTGGAATACACTGTCTAGTTTTCTACTTTGGAGGTTTTTAAACAGAGGCTGGTTGGATATCAGTCAGAAGTGTGTAAACCTCCAACTCTAGGGAGATTATCACACAGAGGCTTACCGCCCTTAAAACTTGGCTAGATTGTCCCTAAAGCACGAGGGTATGATCACTAGCCACACTTGTCTCCCATGATGAAATTGTCATGATGGTATCCCATCATTAAAGTGTTTGCAGAGCTGCCATTTCTCTGCATAACAGAAGTTCCCATTATGCAGAGAAATGGTGGCTCCACAAATGCTTTCATGACAATGTCATAACAGGAGACAAGTGCAACCGGTGAACACACCGTCACACTTTAGGGATTATCTAGCCACATTTTAAGGACTGTAAGCCTCTGTGTGATAATCTTCTAGGATTCTATGATTCGATTGTCGAATTCTGCAGAATGGTTGTAATGCAAGGGCAGATTGACTTGTTTTGTTTTGTTTTATTTTATTTACATCCTGTCTTTCTCCCAATACAGGACCCAAGGTGGCCTAGAAAAAGGTTAAAACAAGCTCGAGCTAAAAACTCTGAGTGCTTCTACCTTCTCATCCCTGTTCTTGCTACCTATAGCCTTTCCACTAGTTTCGGGATCAATTGGATTCATCTCCATGTTTTCATGGGAGAGACAGGCAGGACAAGGAGTATGAAGTTAGTGCAGCCCTTACATGTCCCATTGCTCACTGACCTGAAGAGGAAATAGGAAAAGGGTGTAACTGCATGGAAGCAGTTACAAGGCCAGGGGACTTCAAGGACTGGCACTGGGCCCAAATTGGTATCCGGACCTCAAACGTTACCCAAGAATACCAACCTCTGGCACTCTCTTTGTCCCACTGTACATCCCCACTGTTCTATCTTTCACACAGAGGGCAACATTAAGAGATTAGTTTTAATAGACTGCAAAAAACTTGCAAGGGACATCATGTGACAATTTCTTTGGAAAGTAACAGAGCCCCAAGATGCTTTTCAGTGGTTTATAGATAAAATACATAATTTTCAACAGAGCTCAGAAAGCTGTTAGAGAAGAGATTAATGTGCCAAGGCTACTCATCCTCACAATAAGGAGGCTTCTGTATTCTGCATTAATTTGATGCTTCTGTAGTCTTCAAGGGCAATCAAACATTCAGCACTTTGTGGAAGTCAAATCTGAGGAAGTCAGTTCTGAGATGTAATTGACATTTGCTAGTACTGAGATGGAAAAAGAGGGATTAGTAACAGATAAAAATCAAGTTCTTATATCAGTAACTCACTACTGGTACTGATTCCCAGCACAAGTGTGTGTGCATGTGCATGCATGTGCACCTTCAAGTTGCCTGTCAACATATGGTGACCCCATGAATTTCATAGGTTTTTCTTAGGCAAGTAGAAGTAGTTTTGCCTGTTCCTTCCTCTGAAAAATAGCCTATAGCACCTGGTATTTGTCATCTAGATTTTAATAATCTTTGTGATACAGAGACAGAATTTGTAGAGAATTAGGAACTGGTACCTGCATTAGTACACACATCAGCAGTTCTTTTTCTCTTCAAGAGGATATAGACCTTATCACAGGAAGTAAGCATTATTTTTCCAAGGGGGTGGGGTGGGAATATCTTTCTACCTGATTACATTTGTGTGTAGAAGTTGCCATCAAGCAGGCTATAATAACAAGAAACTGGAAAGCAATCATGAAATTTGGAAAGAAAATAATAATAATATGGAATTGAAAAATTTGGCATGCACCGGATATTGCTCAGATGTAAAAGATGGTTGAACTAGTCAAATATCTCTCAGGTTAATCATAAATAATATTGGAAGGCTCATGAAAGTGAGCACAGTGGGATGCAGTAGGGTGGAAAGCTCTCCATTCCTGTATCTGAATAGCAGCCAGGGTGATGGGGTGGGGGCAGAGGGAGGTGGAAAGGTGGGGAAAAAAGCAATTTCATTGATTACTGTCTGCACAGTGACCTTGTCCTGCTTCCCAAAGTTCAGCCAATATGAAGAGAAAAAATCATTTGGCATTAAACTCTGTTATTGAATTAATAATGCAAAATGTCTCTGCCAGGGTTTTTCACCCTAGAGGCCTGACCCCAAACATTAAGGTCTTCAGGGAAACTAAAGCCACATCATGTCAGAGATTTCAGTGCCCAGTGTAGAACAATGATCACAAAAGTTCAGGATCTGCAAGCGTATGTTGGAGGTCTCTAAGGCAAGCAAGGGGAACCTCTGAAAAATTGGTGAGGAAAGACAGCCAAATGCAACTTATCTTTTAAAAGGTCTTTTAGTCCCAGTTACCCTAAGTAAGTGCAAAGTGAAACTATCATGAGAGATAAAGGTTCTGTCAATAAAAGAGTGAGTTTGGGGAAGGATTATCTTCATTTCAATTTTTGGCTCTACCATGAGTTCTGTTCCATCATTATTGCTAATTTTCAGATCCAAAATGAATATATGGAAGGTAAAAATAAATACACATGCATAAATAAATAAACACATTAGGTTAAAATGTACAAAAAATATGTATGAACTTCCATGAAAGAAGAAAAAAACCAATGGGCAGATTTCACTAAGGCAGTTACAAATGCATAACCTAGAACTGAACATTTGTGACTGGTTCATATTCACGATCATTACATATGCCCTAGTGGTAGAATTCAAAGATATAGCCATGTTAGAGGCTTGACAGACTATCCCACCAAGTGACACCCCCCTCTGGTCTGAACCCCCTGCACCCCTGAAGTGATGCCACTGCCTAAGCACCACCAATCCATGGAACCTTTTATCTTATCAGAATTTGGCTTCAATTTATTGGCCCACACTCAGCTCATTACAGTATCCAGGCCCAGCAGTAGCACAGCCACATTTAATTCTGATTTCTGTGACAGTATACAGTAATTGAGACTGAGAGATTTTCACATCCCCATTAATCAATAATATGGCATAGTGTACAAAGTATCCCCCAGGGAGTTTGGGGTTATTTTCATCACATTTTTGCCCCACAGACTACTTTAGAACCAGTATATAACTCTTTTTTTTTTTTTTTTGCGACAGGAACTGACCCAGAAATCTTCTGGGTAGCTTTCAGCTTTCAAAAAGAGTTATTGTTTTGGATGGGAGGAGCAAGGGCTACAAAAATTACCCTGGGGAGCTACAGCTGTATGCAAGCTATGGGCCACCTTTCCCCCCTAAGAAAACATATGATGTAACACAAGAGCTTATTGCTTGGGCAAATAAGGCAGTTCACCTCTTCCAGCCTCAGTTCTGGATTCGGGAAGCCCCTGGACGTGATCACGACTAAATTGCCATCAATGTAGCTGAGATGTTGCCACCTGGATGCATCCCAGGCCAAAGCCTTGCTCAGCCAGCACTTTTTTGAAGTTCAGGAGTTCTGACTTCAAAAATTGGCAGGCTGAGCAAGGCTTCAACCCGGCATGCATCCAGGCAGCAGCATCTCAGCTAGATCAGTGGCGATTTAGTTATGATAACATCCAGGGGCATCCTGGATCAAAAAATGAAGCCTAAATGGTAAGCGCCACACTTTCAGTCCTCTCCTCTTCTTCCAAACTACCCCATTTTGGTTTCTCTGCTGGTTAAGCCTTTTTGCTACCGACATAGCAGAGCTGGGGATGTTTAGCCTTGAGAAGAGAAGTTTAAGAGGTGATACGATAGCCCTGTTTGAATATTTGAAGGGTTGTCATATTAAGGAGGGAGCAAGCTTGTTTTCTGCTGCTTTAGAGACTACAACATGGAACAATGGATGCAAACTGCAGGAAAAGAGATTCCACCTCAACATTAGGAGGAACTTCCTGACAATGAGGGCTGTTCGACAGTGGAACACACTCCCTCGGAGTGTAGTGGTGTCCCCTTCCTTAGGGGTCTTTAAACAGAGGCTGGATGGTTATCTGTCGAGGATGCTTTGATTGGGAGTTCCTGTATGGCAGGGGGTTGGACTGGATGGCCATTGTGGTCTCTTCCATCTCTATGATTCTATGATTGTAAGATATACTGAGATACACTGGCATTTGGGCCTTCTGCAAAGTCCCAAAATGTGTCTACCAGCACACACACACACACACACACACTCATGCATATAGATATACAGACACACACAGGACTGATCCCACAAACTATAAATTCTGAAATAATGCTGACCATCTTTAAGCACATAAACATCTCTACAAACAGCAGAAACTCTGCACCTGGCAGTCATTTAACAACTGAACACAATTTGGTAAACCCAATCCAGGTTGTGTACAGTGATTTTAATATTGGAACATCTCATCAGACAAGACCCCATTAATTCTGTTGTGCAGAAATAAATTACACCACCTATCCCCAAACTACAACCATCTTATAAATAGACATTTCAGTCCTACAGTGTACAAACCATAGTCTGCTCCGAAAGAACTAATGATCATACCACTACATTTTATCATCCTGGGGAGCTGAGGAATGCAGGAGAGATGCTGCTTAAATAGCTATTAATGCCAGCTCAGATAACAGATGCACAGACTTTTATCATGGGAAGGCAGCATTATGATTACAGAACCATTATACTGCTCTATCATGTTGAGTGCTCATGGGAGGCACAGTACACACCTGTGTCTAGTTAGCAGCAGACTAAGTTGCTTCTCTATGTGTTTGTCAATTCTTTCTCCTTTCTGTCTTGGACAGAAACTTTGACATTAGGAAGAACATGCAATTGACACTTGTGTGTTTACATTGCAATTATTGAATTGAATTTAGAATTAAAATATAGAAAGGGGGCAGCAGGGATTCATGAACCCCATTGGTTCAATTTTGAAAAAAGTCTAGTGACATTTGTCATTTCCCCCCCAGAACAGAATAGATCCAAGATGGTTTCTTCATCCAAAATTTTCACCTTTGTTTTTTAGGAATCATCAAAATGCATGTGGTGGATTTTCAGAAGCAATCCCTGAAAACCATCAATCCAGTAGACTTTCACGTCTACTACTAAATTATGGTTTTTAACTGTAGTTCAGCAACATCTCTAAGGAATGGTCTCATACATTCCTAAATTTTGAATTTTCATAAAATGATGCTGATCAGCAAATGTAGCTTCCATAACTTATTTCAGTTGGAAACATTCAATGTGACTGGGAGATAGGAGACAGATAGAAGTGCATGAGTGCTATTTTTATCTGCTATCAAATGGAAGAGAAGATAACATTTTTATTTTTTTTATCATGATCAGTATTTTTATATTGTTTTCATTTTGTTTTTAATTGTACTTTTATTTAATTCTTTAAAAAACACATTTGTTTAAAATGCCAACTAATGGCTCTACCTTTCCATGGTGGTGGGATTGCATGCTCCTGTCAGGCAAGAGGGTATGTTGCTCGAAGCAGTGCTGCTGGCAGGATCTCTTGAAAATCTTAAACTATTTGATGTGTTTGTTTCCTAATTTAAAAGTATGTGGATTGCCTGTGGTCATTGTTATTATTTTCTTAATGATCAGATGTAAACTAGCCTTTGCATCTTTTGCCTTGAATTTCTTCAATAATCTTTTCATATCTGATATTTTCTGCTAGTATTATGGTGTCATCTGCATTTTTTTGGTTGTTGATGTTCTTTCTTTTAACACCCCTTCTTCCGAGTCTAATTCTGCTTTTTGTATGATGTTTTCAGCATACAAATCAAACAGAATTAAATTGAACACAGTCTTACCTGTGTCCATACGTCTATATCTTTTACCTTCTTAAACTCTACAAATCCAGAAGAGATTACAGGCATTTTGTCCCCATTACCATTATTGTGATAGTATAATGCATTTTTCACTTTTCCTAATTGATATAACTGCTGGATTCTTGAAGAGTACAGGTATTTGGTTTTACACTACTAATGCTACTGCTACTACTAATATTATTGCAAGGGAAGCCTTTTATATCCTCACATTTTCACAATGCCCCTTTCTCCTGTTCTGGCACAACCCTACAAATTCAGACTTGATCCTATGTATTCATTTGGGAAAGAACAGTAAAATCACTGACACCAAAGGAGACAGAAATGAATTGCTTTGTTCCCTACTTGCTACCTTTTTCATTTTTCTGTCATCCAAAGACCTTGTCAGAAAGCTGGCAAATTTCAAATGCAGCTCTTCTGTGTGAGAAGAGGCAAATTCCTTTAGGTTCACAACAAAGCAGGAACCTGAGGAAAAGACTTCATTTTTCTATCGACATCATTTCTTCCAAAAATATATCTGGAGAAGCTAAGTGATTCTGAAGTACTCCCTCATTCTAATTCTACTCGTGGTGTTCCTGCATAAGAAGGAAAACTATCAACTATAATAAAGTCTCCAGAGAGTTTAAACTAGGGCTGTGCAATTGATTTGACTGAATCTTAAATTGAATTGGGATGATTTGGACCAATTTGCACCAGCTCCAGATCCAATTGGATTGGTCCAATTGAGTTCTGGGGTGGAAGAGAACAGTTTGAATTTGGATCAATATAACATTTGGACATTTTAAAAATATAAGCTGGAAAAGCTAGACTGTGTCTCCAGTATGAGCACATAAGAAAAACACCAAGGTGCTATGATGTGAAGGGGAATTGCTATTTGCCCATTGATAGCTTTAAAATGCAACTTGGGGCAAAAATCTCACCAGCATGCTTCATTCACAGTACTTATAATGAGAGATTGTCTGAGGTCACTGGAGCTATATAGGCAATGATCTTCTGCAACTTTTAATACTTTTGCTAGAAGTAGCAAAAGTACCAAATGCAGATGAAGTTACAAATAGTTAAAAGATGTGTGGTGATGGTTAGGGAAGGCTGTTGATTGTTGTTGGAGCTTGGTTTCTCTGAACCATCATCTTTTCATTTCCCAATTTTTTGTCTTATTGAGTTATTGCTGTGTTCCTTCAAGTTTTTTCCTACCTGTGGTGACTCTAAAGCTATGGAATGCTTTTGGCAAGATTTGTTCAGAGGACCCTGAGGCTAGCCTAGCTTAGTTCTCTTATGTCTTTCATGTAAATCTGGATGGTAATCTGTTTACTATGAGTGATTTTGTACATATTTTAGGTAGCGTTCCTTCTAGGAACTGGCAGAACCACCACTGAGTATACCTTGCCTAAGAAAAACTCTTTAAAATTCACGGGATTGCCTTAGTCAACAGGTGACTTGAAGTTGCTTATATGTACACCCTCTAGTCATCCTGAGTGGCCCTAGTAGTTCTTAGACATCTGATTTGCTTTCTCATTGTGATACAATTTTTTTGGGGGGGGGGCAGTAGCATCAATAGGGGTGTGTGAGGTATGCGGACCACACCAGGTGACACCACTTAGGGGGGGTGACACCACTCCTCCACAAAAATCTCTTCTGCAGTCCAGCTGTGGAAGCCAGGTTCTGGGTGAAGTGCCACTCAGTCTGCAGAGAAAATGGAGATTAGTGCATCTCCCTTATTTCTCAACTGAGCCTTGAAGCAAGCAGAGGGGTGGGAGGATGAGTATGGGTTAAAGTTCTGCTCAGCTAGAGAAGAAAGGAGAGGGTGTAGCATCTTCCTTCTCCCTCTGTCCCTCCAGCCTTGGACCAAGTGATGTTTGTTTTGTTTTGTTTCACTCTGTAAAGCATTCTGCAAGGTCTCTCTTCTCCCTCTGAAGCCGGAGAGGAGGGCTGTACATGAAGCCCGGCTCAGTCATTCTGTTGCCCTCTGCATGGGAGCCTTGTGGGGAGCAAGGGAGGGAAGGAAGAATAAAAACAATCAAGGCAGAGTTTGCAAGAGGGAAGAAACTGGTTAGTTGGGAGAGTGATTGCTGACTGTCCCTCCCTTGGGAGGCAAGGGCACAAGCAACAGATCCAGGAAAGGAGGCAGCAGGAGTAGCCACTCATTTGCAGAAGATAAAAAGAGGTATTGGCTTTCAGAGGGAACCCTAGTTGAAGGACTTGGGCCCTAGGAGTATGTCAAAGGCCCTTTGGTGGAGATTGGGTATTTGTGCTTTTTGTTTGTGTCTTTGTTTCTAATACTATTTGGTTTACTATGGTTTAAATATATTATTTTTCAAAGAAATAGCTATGTTAGTCTGTCACAGCATAAGAAGCAAAAAAGAAAAAAAGAAAAAAAAAAGAAAAGAAAAGAAAGAGAAGAAAAAATGGGGGGAGGAATTTTGCAGCTCTTTTAACACCAGCTATTTTATTTTGTGCTTTCATGAATATAAATCCATTTCTTCAGATACCCTAAATTTGATTGATATCAAGTGCAGTTAAAATAGATCAATTAGTCTTTAAAGTGCTGATGGATTCCTCTTTCCCACTTTTGTCCTAAAATATATATTGTTTGTTCTCTTTTAAAAATACTGATATTTTAGAAGGGGTTAAGGGGTTGAAACCCAATTTACACTAGAAAGGTAGTCTTATAAATTAATGGATGTCACTTCCCTCTTAGGCACATTGGAGCAACTATCTGCTTTATTATGATGAGCTAGCATAGCTCAATCTGTATAAAAAACATGCAACCACTATTAAAACAAATCAATTAATATGATTATAATATTAAGCAAGATCTCAAGAGCAGGCCCATCTATTGTGAGATATCTTGCTTGTTCCAGGTGTCATTATACCAGCTATTTTAGATGTAATTAATGTGTCCAGTAGAAATGTGTAGTATACAAGAGTTGATATGCATACTAGGAGCACATCTTTTTAAAAGATTTCTAAACATGCATTTGTGTTTCCTTGGAGTTTTTAGCTAAAGATTAAGGTCCAAAACACATTGCATAAATAATGCAGTTTGAGACCGCATTAACTGCTCTGGCTCAGTGCTAGGGAATTCTGTGAACTGTAGTTTGTGAGACATTTTGCCTTCTCTGTTAGAGACCCCTGGGGCCACAGCAAGTAGTGCTACAATTCCCAGGATTCCCTAGCATTGAGCCAGGTCAGTTAATGCAGTCTCAAACAAGATTATTTCTGCAGTGTGTTTTGGAACTTAATCTTTATCTTAAAAAACTCCAAGGAACCCCAAATGCATGTTTAGAAATCTAACTTAAACCTTAAATCCAAGGTTTTAAATTTTTTAACTTATTTTAAATATTCTATAGAAACATCACATCTTATCAAAGTTTCACTGTAACCATATGAAACTATGTTAGGTGTAAATACATTTAGTCTGTGCTTTTGATACGGTAATTTAAAGAGATACTCTTAAATTTTGTTACCTGTTTAGGTTACCATTGCTATTAAGTGATATATGGGGACTAAGGTTTATCAGTAATATTAGCACAAAAAAACATTACTAAGGATTCTGTATGATGTGGTATGGGAGGAGGTGAGTTGGGGAACAGAGCAACACCATGAGTTTCTGAACCATGTTATACCAACCCTGGTGACGCTGTGGGGTTGGGGAATGGGGGCTTAGTAGTGGAATACACCTCAAGGCTTTTTTTTTCAGTCCCCTAAACTGCAGGCTCTGCATCTTCAATTATTGCTATGTTTGAGATTTTTTTTAAAAAAAATCTCAAAAATTTCAACCTCAGAAGACCCTCACACCTCCCATCTCATTCTTCTGTCTCTGTGTGTGCAATTTTGCATTGACCTGGTCTAGATTTACTTTATTTGCAAATAACAACAACAACAACATGAGATTTTTAATACATGTTATGAAGTAAAGCAAATATTATTTCTCGCCATTTCATTTGTACTGACTCAGAAAGCAAATAATTAAATTCAGTTTCCATTGTACCTCCTCATTGGATATGATCTATGATATAGCTGTAAACATTATTATTATTATTAACATTACATCAGAATATTAGTGTAATGTAACTCTGAGGCATCACTACAGCCATAATACAAACACACTTGTTGTGTCTACAGCCAGAGGAAGGCAGATGGATTTGCCTTCACCACCAATAAGAATTTTAAGGGCATTCATTTTGGTTGGGAACAAACCAGTTTTACATCCAACAAATCTATAAAGAACTGGTAGAAAGTTGTTTTGGAAAAATGATGGAATCTAAGCTTTTACAGGGCATTGATATAAATATAAATATTCCATATGAAGATTGGAGGGGGAAAATGGTCTAATAGAGCTTTTGGAAGACATACACAATTGGATATAAAAGAAAATATATGTAAATCCTCACACAAATGGCACTTATACCCAGCTAAACTTACATAAATTCAGGCCTGAATTGTTACCTTTATGCTGGAGTGCTTGTGGCAACAATGGATTGTTGTTATACATGCGGTTCAAATGCCTACATGTACAGTAGTATTGGAAAGAGATTTTGGAAGTAACTGAAAACATTATGAACCAAAAATAGTACTTTGCTGGAGGTTATCATCATTGTCAGTTTTCCTCAAAGCAAATGAGAGCTTACATGTTGTTAACTACTGCACATCTTAATATTGCAAGGAAATGACAGTCAAATGATGATAGAGATTTACATTCATCGATAGGAAATGTTTAGGAAACTTCACTCAATAAAATGTTAACAAGTACCCTGAAGTTTGTAAGTGGGGAAAAATATAGAGTAATTTATTCCAAAATAGTTTCCTGTTATTGATTAAAAATATGAACCCAGATGCAGTGGGTCCAGACAGCCCTGGAGATTTTGGAGAGATATCCTTTATGATGAATTTGTTATCTGCAAGAAGAGAAGAGATAACAAAGGAATGCCTATCATTTAGACAATGAATCTCTGATTGCCACAATTTGTTTTTGTCTGTATTTGTTTATTGAGTATTTTGTGTTATTTTGGTTGTGTATGTGTGTGTGTGTGTGTGTGTGTATAACCCCTCTTCCCCCAAGGGTCAATGCTGTAAAAAATTATTTTTGTTTTCTGGAAAAAGGAAACTTTAAAGATGCTTAGTAAAAAAAATCCCCGAAGCTACTCTTAAAACAATTTGGAAGATTCAATCCCATACCCCCTTGGGGTCTATTATGTCCAAATATGAACAGGGACATGAAGATGTGTGAAAAAGAAATCATAATTATTTTGATTTCCCAATGCATGTCTGCAGGAGGACCAGTAAATTATATTTCAGAATCCGTTTGTACTCAAGATCCAAACTATATCAATGATCTATATTGAATTGGGACTGGGCTGGAATCTCTGAATCAGGCTTCAGGAGACCCATGCAAAGTGCTAGTTTAAATATTATGCCAGTCATCCCCAATTACTGCCTGGGGGATGATGTGAGTTGTAGTCTGACTCATCTGGAAAGAAACTAAAATTGAGAAAGGCTGTTCTAAGCTGTGTATATCAAGACTGGTATTAATATATGTGCATTACTTGCTGTCTCATCATGCAGTGATTCACAGCTGAACATGGATCATTTACTTCCTTTGAAAGCTCCATTGTGTTTGAAATGACATTGGGTGATATGAGAGCTCTGTATAATCTGTAATGGCTTATTCACATCTCATGTGCAAGTCATGGTTTGGCTTGAAGAACAAGCATCTATATGTGAAATTGACCCATGAAGAACAAAAGGAAACTAACACTGTAACATTGCCAATCTAGTCTTTTCTGGTGTGAACCAAAGATTGTTATGGCATGGATTTCTTTAATTTGACAGGAGACAGCTAAAAAGACCAAATATGAAGAAGAAAATACTGTATATATGGAGAAGAAAATACTAAAGCCCCCATCATAATGTGTGGTGGTGAGTGGTGGTGGTATAGAGCAGTAGAAGAAATGGCCCTATTATCTTCTCTTTCCCCTTCCCCCAAGTATCTGGTACAAGATACTTTTCTCCATCACATCAAAGAGGCTGTTTGTGTTTAAGGCAAGGGTTAGGCAACATGTGGCCTTGGTGCAGTCCCTTCCTTGTTTTTTGTGTTCTTCATCTGCAACCACAACTAAATCAGTCACTCTCTGCTGACTTTTAGGTGGTATAATTGTGCTTCTCTTCCCTGAAATTTCCTTTGAAAGCAAGGCATATAGGGCAATATTTTCCCATCCCAGGGAATTGGCCACCCCTAGTTAAGAAGATACTAGGAAGCAAATACTTTGCAGGAGGTATTGCTTCAGTGATCTCCTCTCTCTAGAATTTCTTTAGCTGCTCAAACCCCAATTGCTGAAGGTCTATCAGAGTGGTCTTCATGCGGAAATTATGATACCTACTTAGCAAGGGCTGTCTGTATTCCCACAGCACAGGCCATATGTGGATGGCTGTTGGGATAGCCCCATTGTGGCCCTTTGGAGAAGAGGTTGAGTGTATTAGTGCACCCTGCACCACTGGGAATAAAAAAATGAAAATCCCGCTATTTTAAAAAATGTTTTCACCATAAAAAATATGTTTTAGAGGCTCGGCAAATAGCCAGAAGTTCCCAAAAAAAATATGAATAGAAGTAAGCACAATGCCACTTCTGGTTTTAATGTTTGGAAATTATGCAGCCTGCATGGAGGCAGAAAGACACAGAAATGACTCCTATAATCCCACTCCGGTTGTTTCCTAATACATTCAACTTCTTCTGTCCTAAGGCTGACCAATAGTTGGTGAGGTTGACATACTTTGGATACATCATGAGATGATGTGATTTATGGAAAAGAAGATAATGCTTGGTAAAGTTTGAGGCAGTAGGCAAAGAGGAAGACCATATTACAGGTGGATTGACTCCAGCAAGCAAGCTGTGGCATTGACTTTGCAAATCCTAAGCAGGGCACTTGGTGACCAATGCTCTTTTAGGTCTCTCATCCTTGGAAGCACCATAGATTGAATTCAAGTTGGCAGCAAATATCACTACCACCACCACCAAAAGTATATCTGTTTAAACTGCAATGCTCAGTTGGCAATTTTCCCTAGAGCATTTTGCCTTCATTTAGGATGGGTATTGGAGAGGAATAATTGGCTCGTTCTGTGAGAAGCTTAGTATGTTACTATGAACATGTAATTCCTTCAGGTCACTGCTATAACTGATAACCAGCACCATTGCATAGGTCTAAACTGAAAGTGGTGGTAAGGTAGAAATTGGGTTTCTATGTATTTCTCGGGATAATTCTATGTATTATCCCAAGAGAGGTGCTTGCTTTGAAGGTGTGTGGATGCATTTTAATTTATAGTGGAAATTCATGCAAAATGTCAAATGAGAAGCAGCCCTAGGATGCTCTGAGCAAACATGCACAGGCTGGTTGCACAATTTGAATGCCAAAGCTCTGCTTCTGCCAATAAAATTGGCATTCAGGGAACCTTAAGAAATATAACCTATCACAGGGGACCGCTTTTTCTTTACCAGGTGACAGATCTACAAATAATTTTTCAAGATCACTTTCCCTTGGGCTAACATGAAATATAATGGAATGTATCAGCTTCTAAATATCAACAGTTAAAGTTATGTGTGTGTGGTAGGAATGAGACTCTCTATAGCTAATCAAGAAGAAGACACAGATCATCCTCTTTTTTCAAAGCCTTCTCCACTCTTGCCATCTCCTCTTGTTATTATCATATTAAATAACATGGAATGCTCCTCTACATGAGGAAGTCAGATTTTTTTGATTGTGAAGACTTTTTTCAGCAAGTAACATTAAACATTAAAAAGACGATTTGTCCAGGTAAGGGAATTCATGCTAACTAATGAGTTTTTATTTTAGGATGGCCAAAGTGTAGCATTTAAGACTATTTACCCCCAAGCCTCTGATCTTTTCAGGGTCCCCAGACTGTCTTTTTTTCTGAAAAAAATAAAAAAATAAAAATCTGAGGTTGAGTTGTCCTTCCTAGAACCCTCTGCTTTTAAATAGGGTGTAGGCCTCTCCTGAACTGTTTAATGTAAAATGAAATAAAACAAAAAACAAACCTGATTTTTAAAAACCAGGGGCCCTTTCATGCTACACAACTATAGTGCTTTAATTCCATTTTAACTGCCATGACAACATCCTATGGAATCCTGGCACCTGCATTTAAGGGAGGGGCATTTAAAATTCTCAGCTAGAGAGCTCTAGTACCTCACCAAACTACAAACCTCAGGACTGCATAGGCTGGAACCATGGTACTTAATGCTCAGTCATGATGCTGAGTAAATCATCATGAAGACATCATCAATAAAATGTCCTTGGAGATGCCATTTGGTAATAACAGGATCTTCCTTCATGGCAATTTACTCACAGGAGAAGTGTGCGGGGTGTGTGAACCCCGATCACGCTTCTTTTACAATTTCTAACCATTTCATGGCAATTTACTCATGGGAAGCCTCCCGTGTGATAAAGTCCATAGTCCTTAGCAGTCAAAACACTACACCATGCTAGTTCTCTAAGTCCTGGCCAAATATGTTATAAGAAATCAGATATTCTGCACTCTATGAATGGTAAAGATTTGACAACATGAACACCAATTTTGCTCACACTTTACTGCAAACTAATATATGAATATTTGGTCATACCATAAATTATTCCTTGAATGCAGCACACCAGAAGGCCAGTGATCCTGGTTCTAAGAACAACATAAAGAGACAGAGTAACTTAAAAGTCAGTAGTCCCCCACTACTAACACAGCAGAACTTTCTCTCTGTCCCCACTCCAGGGGTTTCCCAGATATCAGGATCAGATTTGAAGGGTGCTGCAGAAATTAACCCCTTCCCAATTCTATTAGTGGAAGCCAAGGATGGAACAATTTTGTTGTATCCTGATCAGAGCTGGATTTTTCCTATTTTCTCTACCTTATGTTGACATGTGAAAAGGTCAATAAGTGTTTGATATGCAGTCTAAATTGTATTATACAACTCAGGTTTCACATGCCAAACCTGCTGATATTTTCTTTTCTAACCCCCTTTTTAAAAAATGACTCCTTCATAACAGATAGTTCTACTCAGAGCTAGCATTGTTTATTTTGATATTTTTTTTTTGGTCCAAATTAACAGTTTGCTGACATACCTCCCTGATATCTGAGTCATGGTGACAATGGCCACTTTGCAAAGATGAATTATCCCAATAAATGTTGCACTTCCATCTTACCAAAAAGAGGAAATGGGTTGTGAAGAGCAAAAGGAAGGGGGCATTTGTATACCTATTAGACAACACTACTGGGGCAGAGTTTATGAGGAAATGGATTGATGAGGTAAGGTATTTGCTTGCAAGATGCTGTCAGCAAGCCCTGTAGGGGGAAAGGATTGGAAGCTGCTTTTCATGGAGATTGGAAACTCATGTTGATGAGATCTGGGATGTAACAGGGGAAGCATATTTTGCTGCTTTAGCAGGCTAAAACTGAGTATGATGGAGATTATTGCCTCAATGCTATTTGCAAGCTGCAGAAAGCGATACTATGGTAGGTAAGAAGCACTCCAGGTTTCTTCTGTAGCCCACAGCAATCCAATCTGAAGGTTTCACTCTTATCCATGGGCACACAGGCTGTTAGAATATGTGCCTCTAGCACCATAGATAGCTATCACCTCTTGGAACAGGCAGAGATGCTTACTTTCGGCTACTGTTTATGAGAGCATAGAGAACCAATTAGGTGCACCCACAGAGCCTCTCATGAAGTGCAGAAACTCTGTCTTCACAGAAAGGGCTGGGCACATTGACAGAAAACCAACTGCTTTTTTTTTTAAAGACTACTAAGTGACAAAGCATCCAGCACTGCTGCAACTGCTAAATGGAGTTCTGTTTTCATCAACCCTGGAGACCAACCATACACAATGAGACCCCAGAGCAACCTCAGTTCCCCTGCCAAATAGTCAATTAAAATGAAAACAAGCAATATAATTATCCAGAGTAAGATCTTACAACACTGAAAAAATACTGTAATTGTTGATTACCATATGCCAAGTTCCATACTTCATCATTGGTGATGCTCTACTGCAGCTACTCACTCATAAACCAAAAGGGTGTGAATTCAACACCAGCCAGGGGCTCAGGGTCAACTCAGCCTGGCATCCTTCCAAGGTCGCTAAAATGAATACCCAGCTTGTTGGGGACAATTAGCTTACACATTGTAAACCGCTTAGGGAGTGCTTAAGTGCGCTGGTAAGTGGTATAGAAATGCACTTGCTATTGCTATTTCTATTTATTGCTAATATCATTTCCATCATTTCCTTCCCTCCTTTCTTCCATCCTGAAACATAAATAATTTCCTATACTTATGTGTAAACACTATTGAGTGTAATGGCTCATATTATGTCTTGGTGTGTAGAGGGTAAAGTGTTGATTTACCAAATTCCCATTGACTCAGTGGAGTTACTGTCATTGGAATTCACAACTGGATGTAGATTGTTCCTTTCCCAGCAGGAACAATATTTTACAGACTGAGGAGGAAGCACATGCAATAATACATCATTATACATCTATCAGTACCCAAGTGTACAACCAGTCTATATTATTTATGCAATTCCATCAATTCATGTGATGGCTGAGATCCTACAAGGCTGTGATGGAATGTATATCACTATAAAATGTAACTTGGCAAGTTACCACTGGCTGCTTGGCCATTTATTGGTTGGGGAAGGGTGGGGGGCACCCAAGCAATGCCCAGCTGCATTTCTGCAATTGGAAGCACAAAGAAGACACCATTCTCCTGGACCTCTGGAATGTTATCTCTGATTTGTGGAGTGATTGTCATAAAATGCAATTGCAGATCAGGTAGTCTATGGCTGAGGCTAGTGAGCCCAGATCTCTTTACCTCTGTCATGTCAAATTCTTTGTCAAAATTTGGGATGAGTGAATTTATCCTCCTCTTTCATGATTCTCTGTGCTACCAACCTGCCAAGAACATCATTATCCAACAGACAATAGCCTGGCATTATCCAACAGACATCACATCCTGACATTTTGCTGTTTTGCATCAGATGGAAGATTTCTAGTGCTACCTAGTGCTATAAAAGCCATTGTGCAGCTATTATGTCTTTTCCTCTTTAGCAGATTTTATATGCACTAAGAAAAAAAAAAGTAGTAGTGGGTGTGAAAATAAAGCAGAAGGGGTTAGAAATGCAACAGGCTGTGATTTGAGCCCTCTGTTAAATTCTGTGAAGGAGGCTAGGAGATCGCACAATAAAAAACCTCCTTTGGAAACACCCTATGAATAATGCTGGAAGACCACTTATCCTTCAGTTTAAATCCTTATACATGACAAAAAACCTCATCAACAAGGCTGCTGTGAGGGCAAACAATAAAGGTTGCAAAACACTTCAAACATTATGGAAAGATGGTGATAATAGGTAGCACAAAGAGCCTTTATTTCTAAGTCTTCATTCAGGCTTATCTGTTCTTGATGGTACTGTAATGTCACTGCAATGCCAGTGTGACATAGTTTTTGACTTTGTGTTGGCAAAGAAGTGGTGTGTCCTACTCACTTTAAAGAATCAGACACAGTGAAAAATCTGAATTTCTTGTAGAGGGACCACTCCTTGTTTGGGATGATGGGACTGCTTACCTTTGGAATGATAGACTATGGAACTCTGAGTTAATTTTCTGTTAGTTACAATTAGCTACGACTTCACAACATGAACAATACTCAGCAACTGCTCATCCATACTGGAAAAAGGAACGAAATGGGAAGAAGTAGGCCATAGTTTAATGGGAGAGTATATTTTGTCAAACAAAGGTCCTAGGTTTGGTTTTCACATATCTATATAAGGTTGGGAATTACACTTAGCTGCCTTAGGACTTACTACTTGGGGGAAATTGGGGGATTAAAAAGGCAGTATCCAAGGAAAGTTGCACAATCGCAACTAAGATAATCACACACATCATGATTAGAGAGGCTTATCCCAGGAATAACCAGGGAATAACCCACAACAAATCATCCTGTGAATGATTTGTTGCTGTTTATTCCCTGGTTATTCCTGGGATAAGCCCTCTCTAATCATGATGTGTATGATAATCTTAGCCGTAATTGTGCAACTTTCCCTGGATAATGCCTTTTGAATCTCCAGATTTTCCCTTATGTAATAAAGTCCTTGGAGAAGGCCAGTCACAACAATTATACTACAAGGCAGTTTTCTATGTGTAAAAGGGAGGCATTCAAAAGGGCATGCCTAGCATTTTTTTTTTCAGGAAAAAATAATAAATATAGTTTTACAGCCAAAACAAAACAAAATCCCAGCATTGCAGCACTCCAGGAGAGGGAATTCTAAAATTTTGTGCTTTTTAATAGCAAAAACTTCTTACCCTTTAAAAAAATAGCACTTTGAAACTCTGGGCCCATGGCACTTCAGCAGTGCCCGGCACTCAAAAGGGGAAAGGGGCAGCTGCTTTCCTCTCTGCAGCATTGGCACAGCTATTTGGTTGCAGTGCCAATGATGTGCATGCCCAAAAGGTGCTCCAAAACAGTGCTCCTTTTTGCATCACTGGAAAGGTGTGATAAGTGCCCTCCAGCAGCGCAGAGACATCACACGCACGCCATGCTGTTTGGATGCGGCGTGTGCATGACATCATCATGGTGGCATCTGTGTGGACAGGACATTGCCATGATGCCACCAACGGCACAAACTAAAGTTAGGGACCTTGTAGTTGGTCCCTAAACTGAGTATTGCCACCAGGACAGCACTTAGTGGCCGTCTGTAGTGGCCCTTTATTTCCATCATCAAAGTTACTCAAAGCAGCTTTTATATAGCAAGAATCAATTATACACTGCCATCACATACACTACATTAAGAAGTGATGTAGTCCAAGAAGAGTTGTACCATGTGGTGAGAATTTTGTGATGAAAAAACAAAATAAAACAAAAATGGAATGAAAAAACCAGTGTTGGCTCAGAAGGAAATAAAATATCCCTAAATTTTTCAGTTGGGCAATGCCTTTATGCTAGACTATCAAAATGTTTAGAAGACATTGAGTAAACTTTTGATTTATTTTATTTTATTGCCAAACCCTTCATCAGGCTGGATGCCACAGTAAAGCAGAGAACAAAAGGAAAGTGGGGAGGAATGTACGGGAATTATGTACTAAATTTGTAGCCATGAGATATACATTTAGCAGTTCAACACTTTAGCATTAACATTAGTACTATTATTTTATAAAATGTGTGGACATTAATTTTAGAGCTTCTGTGGGTAATGTGTTCCTAACACATTTAAACATCATTTCAGGTTTACTTTTATTATGGTATAATTTTTAAAACCCTTAAAAATGGAAAAATGACTTCCAACCCTCTAAAAACAACTTTTAGGTGATAATAAGCCAGTGTCATCACTGCAACTGAAGCACAGTAAGTTAGCACTAACACTGCAAATGTAAACAAAACAAAATATTGCCACAAAATATTGTCATTTGTTATACTGAATAAAATGTTATACAGCTAACATTATTAGTTGTTATGCCTTAATCCCAACCTCAGGCATTTAGGCTATAGAGTCTAGTGTCTGCAATTTTCATCTTGAAAATGGTAAGAAATGTAGACCTCATAGCTCTAACTTCTTCTGCTTTCCCCCTATTTCTAGTAGGTCTGCCACCGATCTCTAGTGGGTACAATTTAACTCAATATAGAGTCCTGGAAAACTCAAAGGCTTGCATAAAGCTTTTTGGACACTTTGATTGTTTCTCATATTGTCAAGCTGTGGGTTCTCTAATGTGTATAAATTGTAACATAAGCTGTCATTCTAAATTTCATTTTTAAAAAGCTAAATTTCTTTTACTTTTAGTGTAAGTTTAACTATAGTTTTAATATTTTTATATAATATGCATTTTATACCTGTATCTTTTAATTTTTGCAAGCTGCCTTGAGTTCTAGACAAAGAAAAAGGTGGGTGACGAGAACAGCAACAACATCCTGTATGCCATTGAAATAAATTCTGTCTGTCTGTCTGTCTCTTTCTCAGGTAACTCATTTGCTCTTCAGGTGGCAGTTAAGATGGTCTAGATCTTGGAGGTCTGTGTTCTATTTACAGTCCCCTCCTGTGGATACATTTGTCCTTAAAAATTCACACCTTATATAAGATGTTCCATTAACTTCACAGGATAGTTGCTGAGTGGAGACCTTCATGTCTGAAGGTAAGTCAGTGATTCCCTCCTGGCAGGCATCTGTTCAGATGCATATGGAATGCAATCTATCTACTATTTTATAGTCAGGCATTGGAAGGCAAGACCCCTTGGGCACAATCTTTTCTTGTTTCTGCAGATTATCTGTACCTTTGTGGAAGCCATTTAGCACCTCTGCACTTCAGTTTACCCATCAAAGAGTTATGTTGTGGGATAAAACTATTTTGTCAAGTGAACTGACACTCCTGACTGTGAGAAATTGAGAGAATAAATAATTATAATTATGCATGTCTCTGATCAGTAATAAAGCAGCACAGATTGCTCCACTTATACACTATGTACATTTACAAATTTCAGAGAGACAGGGATTCATTTTTAATGAGTAAAAACATTCAAACTGTCTCTTAAATATCTTAATCCATTTTGCCCATGGTGCCACAAACAACAAACAACAATGAAGCCTCATCAATGATAAGTATTTATGGGGAAAATATGCAGCACTGTCTTATTAATCATCCACTCATAAATATTCACCCCCCCTTCTCACACACAAACACACACATATTGTCATCTAGAATGACAGCAATTTGCCCCAGAAGTCTTATCACAGTCTTTTTCTTCTTGTCACAGTTCTACCATGTGTTTAACTGGGATGCTGAATAAGCATACATATCTTAACCACTGGCTTTTTAAAAATCATCAAGAGACAATTAAGATATGGACATACAGTAAGTGACTGAGTATTTGAGATGTTCCTGTGATTTCTTACTGTGTTAATTTTTACAAAGCTGCAACAGAGGGAGATGACATAGGAAACCAGCACTGTGGAAATTTATTTGTTCTTTTCCTCTCCTGCCCCTTTTCTTTTTGTGTTGGTTCTTTTGAAATGACAAACCTTCAGATAAGGGCTGTCATTTTAAAACTGTTTGAATGTAAGCCATTCAGGATTCCTTCTGGTTGATGAATGGAATAAAATGTTATTAAACAAGCTGATAGATAAATAAGTGAGCTCACACTGTTTTGTTCAAGCTGAGTGACACAAGTGCTTGCTGTACTTTAGTTTGTATTTGAGGTCTTGAGTTTGTTGTGCCAGGCCTCTTGAGATTTTATTTTCTTTTGTTAATTCTGCTCTATCTATGTCTGTCTGTCTGTCTGTCTGTCTGTCTGTCTGTCTATGATGACCTTTGCTTCCAGAAAATGAAGTACTTGCTGATTCCTTCTCCTTTACTAGCCAACAACATATTGTATCTGCTTTCAACTTTGTAGATCACTTCCCACATTCCCTGTATGAGTCTCTAGGAAGGAAATAACTTATGCTTTAATGGAAATACAGGACACAGTACTGTGACAGTTTAGAGCTAGGAACTATTTGTATACATGAAATGAAAGAGAAGCAAGAACTCAGTAGTTTATGATTTGCAAGGATACTCAGTCTGAAATTATGCAACTCAGAGAGTGCTGTACTGTTGCATTTGGCACTTTGACTTTTCTGTTTACTAACTGACTGCCTGATGTCCAGTTTCACAAACCAAATTACTTAGCTAGATAGAAAATGTTACAGGCAGAAAGCTTTTGATAGAAGAAAAGAAGTTATCACTTTGCTTGTTAGGAGATTTTCAGACCAGTGCTTAAGTGCTGGTAAAATGCAGCTAAAACATGGCCAAAACATTTAGGAAGTGCACATGTATGCCTCCTAATGTGAGGGAATCATCAGTTCCCCTTCAACGTCCCTGAATAGTTCAGGGAGAGGCAATTTCCTCTGGATACAGTTTCCATTCAGAGGAAATTGCCTCTCCCTGAACGATTCAGGGATGCTAGAGGGGAGCCGATGATTCCCTGACATTTAAGAAGCACACCAGGCTTTCATACTTCCTAAAAATTTCACACTTCCTAAACATTTTAGCTGCGTTTTAGTTACAATTTACCAGCACTTAAGCACTGGTCTGAAAATCTCCTTAGTCCATATGTCAGCAGCAGACAGTATGGTCCTGAATGTCATTTCCTTTTCTCTATATTCAGATCCTGTATTGTCTTGTGGAATGTAAAGATGCCCTATCCCCACACATAGGGCTCACCTGTCTCTGGTGTCCCCTCCAAATGGTCATTTACTAGCTGGGTGAGGGTGGGGAGCAACCACACATCATCCAGCTGCATTCCTATAACTGAACACACAATGATGTTGTCATTCTATGGGTCCTCTGGAGGTTCTGGAAGATGACCTAATTATGCTTCAAGATGCAGGAACGTAGACAGATATTGTCATCTTCTCTTAGTCTCAGTCCTGCTCTCTTCTCTGTACAGAATTTTCACAGGCCACAGAATACTGGCAGAACTCCTAACCTCTCTGGATAAAGAACCTGTGGCCATTCAACTGCTGCTGAACTACAGTTTCCAGTGTGCCACTTCACTGGTTAGACACGTTAGGACTGTTTTATAAGCAGATGGAAGGCCATAGATTCCTCACCACTGGTTGGTATTGTGAGGAGTGAATGGATTTTAAGGTGGCACTATAGACTGAGGAGAAACAAAACGGAGAATCGCAATGCATGATATTGGGAGGAACCTGGCAAGCAAAGGGAGGATTTCTGAAAGGTTGATGTGGCAATGGCGTATCTGTGAAAAAGAGGGTGCAGCTGCCTGTGTTATCTCTAAGAAGAAGAAGACGACGTCCAAAAATTGTGGGAACAGCAATAAAGAACAGAATGCTTGGACATGAACTGATAAGAGATGGAATACATGAAAAACATCAAGTATGGAGCTTTGGCTTAAGCAAAGGTTTATGGAGAAGAGCCAAAGGTCGTTGGACATTGCAAAAGTGAAGGACTTTGCAAAAGATTTAAAAAGAGGAGGCTTTTCTAGCAAAGGTGTGTTCCTGAATCCGCAGCAACAGGACACCCAAGGGCTTCGTGACGGTGACTGGCCATCATTGTCAGCGAAGTGCCACAAGTGTGTGTGAGTATATGTGTGTCTGTGTGTGTGAGAGAGAGCTCTCTTGGTGCTAAATGTTTGTATTATTTGTATATCTTTAATAAAAGTTACACTCCTTCCATAATGCTTAACATTTTTCTTGTTACTGGTAATGCTTAAACTTTAGGTGTACAATAAGCACATCTAAACTGCAACCAATGTCATCATTATCTAAGGAACTCAGTTATTTACATTTAGTGGTTCATATTATCCATCTTCTCCTTTACAATCTTTGTGGAACAATTATATCTCTTGAATGGTTACTTGAAAAAGACCAGCTTCCTTTCACAACTGGAAATAAGTGCTTCTAGAAGATTTTATCTTGAAGTAACAACTGTGAATCTTTCATAGCCAATTGAACTTAACTTAGCATTATGATCCCCTTAAGTTTATTCTGAAGTTATATTGCTTGATTGATTTTGGTTCTGTCTTCTTCAAATTTGTGGCAAGTGTTTGAGGGTGTTTTTAAAAGGTGTAGAAAATAGTAAAATAAATTCAAGAACTCAAACCAATAAGATTAATCTTCAGTTTAAAAGTTCTTTGAGGGGTGTGCTATTGAGATATGGAAGATTTCATAATATGAGTTTGGGATGACATGGATAAAAAAGGAAAATAAAGTTGCATTCAATAAATTATCTATATCTCACTATCATCCACTGCTGTTAGACATATGTAATTTATATTATGGTAGATGTCATACTTCATGCAAGGTACCTGGACTCAGGTTTAGTCACTGAAATAAGTACATCTTAAATTAGCTATGACTAATTCAAATCCCACTGATTCCAGTGGATCTTACTATCTCTGAACTTTGTGGATTGCTTAACTTGCTTGAGTTAATGCTGTATTGCTCTGTGGGTATCTTTTGTTAAGGATGTCTGCTGAATTATACTACTGTGGTTTAAATTATATTAATTGACTTGTAGTCGATGGTGTATGACAGGTAGGTAACTTTTAAGGAAGGGGGAGGTAACCTGATTGCCTTTTTACCACTTCTGTTTCTGTGATTATTCTTATAAAGAAATTGGTAGATGCAATCTGCTTTTGAAAATACTTATCTTTTCAAAGTATCTAGGAGTCTTACCAGACCATAGGCTGAACATGAGTCAGCAATATGATGCAGCTATCTAGGAAAGTCAATGTGATTCTAGGCTGCATCAAAACAAGTATAGTGTCTAGAGGGAGATCATAGTATCACTCTATTCTGCTTTGGTGAGACTTCACCTGTAATACTGTGTCCAGTTCTGGGCACAACAATTCAAGCAGGATGTGGACAAGCTGGAGCATGTTGAGAGGAGGGCAACCAAAATGGTGAAAGGTCTAGAAACCATGCCTGTAAGGAACATATTAAGGAGCTGGGTATGTTTAGCCTGAAGAAGAGAAAGTTAAGGGATGGCATGATAGCCATGTTTAAATCTGTAAAGTAATGTGATATTGAGGATTGTGCAAACTTGTTTTCTGTTGCTGCAGAGACTAGGGCATGGGGCAATGGATTCAAGCTATAGGAAAAGAGATTCCATCTACACATTAGGAAGGATTTCCTGATGATAAGAGCCTCAGAGAGTGATGGAGGTTTTTAAACAGGCTGGGTGGCCATCTGTCAGGAGTACTTTGATTGTGTATTCCTGTATGACATGGGGCTGGACTAACTGGCCCATGTGATCTCTTCCTAGTCTATGATGCTATGAGTCTATGATTCTCTCTCTCTCTGCCCTCAAATTAAGAGCATCCTTGATTTGAGTAGTTGTGCTCTTTCTTGAACTGTTCACACAGAGCAGCAGTGTGATATCTTTGGCAAGTCATGCTTTGATTTCTTGGCAGCTCCATTCCATTTGTTCTTTTACTCTCGTAATATGTAAATAACTGAGAGTTTGTGAGGTTATCTGGCATATGCTTGAGTCTCTGAGAGTGCTAAGAGCATCATGCATCAGATTTCAGCATGTGGCCTCTTTTGAGCATTACAGAGAAAATATGTGTGAAGAGCAACAACAACAACAACAACAACAACAACAACAACAAAAAGCTCAGAATTTGGGTGGCCTTGATGGGAGTGCATAGGGCTTACATCACTGTGGTTTTGTTCAGTAATGACTTTTCATTCATAAGCTATGTGGGGAATTGAAACTGTTTTTCTGTGCTCTGGCAGGAATAGATCATGTATGTGCACATGTATAACTGTGTGTGTGGAAACATCGGAACAGAGAATGTGTTGCATTGTATCTCCAATGGACATTCCTTACCATTGTTTATACTGATTACGGCTGAAAAGAGTCACCTTTCACCAATGTCCAGTCATCTTTCACCAATGTATTCACCATCCTTACCCTACAAAATACTGTCTGTCTGTCTGTCTGTCTGTCTCATTTTTGGTCTAACAGGTTCACTTCACATGGGAGTATGGGACTGTCCTGTTCATTGTTTCAAAAAAGCTTGCCACCCTAAAGTCCTCTATTTACAACTGACACAACACTTCACAGACCCTCATCATAATTTTGCACCCATGGGAGAAAGGAGCAAGGACAAGGCTGGCTGGTCAACATGGCAACAGGGGCCTAGGCTTCTCTCAAGGACCTGTACTTTCCAATGGAGCCTCATAAGCATGATCAAAGGCTCTCTGTTCCCTTGGGGATCATCAACCACCTCACCTGCAAGTGTCCTCCATTTTCCCTTCATTCCACCTTGGGGCTGAGAGACGCTGAAGCAGTGAGAGGGTGTGTCCAAGGAGTGGAGGAAGCTTAAAGCCATTGAAGCCCTGGACCTTTAAGACCATCAACCACCTCACCTGCAAGTGTCCTCCATTTTCCCTTCATTCCACCTTGGGGCTGAAAGACACTGAAGCAGTGAGATGGTGTGTCCAAAGAGTGAAGGAAGCAGCAGCGGCAACAACACCTGGGCCTTGCCTGGCCCCAAGCCACCCTCCCTCCCTGCAAAAATGCTGCGGAACCGGCGGAGGAGGAGCCAAGGACTATCAGGCCTCAAAAGGCCCCAGCGCCCTCCACCTGGCAGCGCAGCGGAGCAGTGGTGGAGCAGCGGCAGCAACAACACCTGGGCCTTGCCTGGCCCCAAGCCACCCTCCCTCCCTGCAAAAACGCCGCAGAACCGGCGGAGGAGGAGCCAAGGACCATCAGGCCTCAAAAGGCCCCAGCACCCTCCACCTGGCAGTGTGGCGGAGCAGCGGCGGAGCAGCGGTGGCAATAATACCTGGGCCTTGCCTGGCCGCAAGCCACCCTCCCTCCCTGCAAAAAACGATGCATGAGTGGCAGAGGACAAATTAGACTACCTCTCCCCCTCAATTGCTGTAGAGAAGGGGCACCCATGAACACTTACTTGAACACCATACCAGCGACAACATATGCAGCTCCTCTCAGCCTGTTGATACAACACTCATTACGGGAGAACGAACTAGACAGGAGAGCAGGAAATACTTATTTATTGTCTGTTTGATGTTATATATCCATTCTGAGATGGGAACTTGAGCTGGATTGCTTGTCTTCACCTGCAGATAATGGAGCTGGGAACAATTCGGGGGCGGCGATTAAGGTTGTGTGGGGGCGGGGAAGGTACGGCGGGAACAGAGTGAACACATGTTACAAAAGAAGTAGAGATCGATGCCTAGTATCTATCCCTTCTTCAGTTCACTCTGTTGCTCAAGATAATTTGGAGAGCATACCAACCAATCCACAATCCCTTAATCTGCTCCTCTGCAATGTCAGGTCGGCTAAAGGTAAGACTCACATCATCCACGATCTCCTCATGGATGAACGAGTCAACCTGGCTTGCCTTACCGAGACCTGGCTGGGAGATGCCAGTGCTGCCACATGGGCGCAGACTCTTCCAGCTGGGTACACGGTTAGTGAGCAGATAAGGGAGAGTGGATGGTGTGTGTGTGTGTGGCCATAGTCCACAGAACCAACCTGACCTTGATCAGGAGGCCTGTCCAGAAAACAGCCCACATGGAGTGTATGTACCTTAGCCTGAAAACCAGGGATAGTCTAGGGATTCTGTTAGTATACAGGTCACCCCGTTGTCTAACAGACTCCCTAGCCGAGCTGACCCAGCTGCTCTCTGAGATATTGTTGGACTCCCCCAGACTTCTTGTCTTGGGCGACTTCAACATTCCTCTTGAGACCAGCTTTTCTGATCTACCCGGAGCAGCTCGGGAGTTCATGGAATCCATGACAGGCATGAACCTATCCCAATTGGTTAATGGGCCCACGCATTGTGCTGGTCATACACTTGATGGGGTTTTTAGTACAGAACAGGAGCATCCGTGGGCGGAGGTAATCAAAACCTCTGCACTGTCATGGATGGACCACTCCCCAATCAAGCTGGAGCTAAAAGCCACGTTCCATCCCCCCGGGGGTGGCGGACCCATTCGAATGGTCCGCCCTCGAAGGCTCATTGAACCAATTGGTTTCCAGAAAGCCCTAGAGGGTTTATTGGTTGGGAATGCCAGCGATTCTTCTGAAGCCCTGGTAGACACGTAGAATACTGATGTCACCAGGGCCATCAACACAATCATTCCCAAGCATCCTTTCCAGCCTGCTCCCAACCGGAAACCCTGGTACACGGAAGAGCTCAGGGAAATGAAGCGGGCTGGACAATGTCTAGAGTGTGAATGGCGAAGGACTCGGCTCTCATCTGACAGAACTCTCTATAGATTGCATCTTCACATATACGGAGAGGCTTTGCGTGCAGCGTGGAGATCTCGCTGTTCTGAACGCATTGCGTCTGCAGAGTCTTGCCCGGAAGAACTGTTCAGGGTGGTGGGGGAGTTGACACAGGTCCCCCCTGCGCCAAACCCCTTGCTAGAGCCCACAACAGCCTGCTGTGAGGTGTTTAACACTCACTTTGCAGATAAAATCTCTCGCATAAGAGCCGACTTGGACGCCAATCTTTGTTCAGTGTCCATGAGTGAGGTATCCAACAACTCCGTTGCTGTCAGTTTACTGGATGAGTTTCAATCGGTGAGTACCGATGATGTGGACAAGCTCCATGGATGCATGAGGAAAATGACTTGCTCTCTCGACCCAGGTCCATCCTGGCTGGTCATCCAGGGAGGGGATGCATTGAGAATATTCCTTCGGGATGTGATCAATGCGTCTCTCAGGGAAGGCAACATTCCATCTAGTCTGAAGGAGGCGGCCGTTAAGCCCCTCCTGAAGAAGCCTTCCCTTGATCCCCTGGACAGGAACAACTACAGACCAGTCTCCTTGCTACCTTTTCTTAGCAAGGTGGTCGAGAAAGCGGTCGCCTCCCAACTCCAAGCTGCCTTGGATGAAGCCGATTATCTCGATCCATTTCAAACCGGCTTCAGGGCAGGATATGGAGTGGAGACAGCCATGGTCGCTCTGACTGATGACCTCCGCTTGGGCATCGACAGGGGTAGTGTGACCCTGTTGGTGCTCTTAGATCTCTCTGCGGCTTTTGATACAGTCTATCATTCCATCCTTTTAGATTGGCTGAGAGAGTTGGGGATCGGTGGCACCGCGCTTTGGTGGTTCCGTTCCTTCCTCTCCGGCAGATCTCAAAGAGTGAGGCTCGGGGACAGCTGCTCTTCCAAAATTGAGCTCAGCTGTGGCATCCCACAGGGTGCGATTCTGTCCCCGATGTTATTCAACATTTATATGAAGCCGCTGGGTGAGATCATTCGGAGGCACGGAGCTCAGTGTCATCAGTACGCTGATGACACTCAGATTTATTTCTCTGTGACTAGATCGTCTGCTCAGACCTCCGATGGCGTCTCCCCTCTCAAGGACTGTCTTGCAGCAGTAACGGATTGGATGAGGAAAAACCGATTGAAGCTTAATCTAGACAAAACGGAGGTGCTCACAGTCACAGGTCCGAAACCAGGTCTGGGAATACAACTTCCAGTCCTTGATGGAGTCACACTCTCCTCAAAGGACTCTGTTCGCAGTCTGGGGGTACTCCTTGATCCGTCGCTTCACATGATAAGTCAGGTGAATGAGACGGTCAGGAGCACCTGTTACCAGCTTCGGCTGATACACCAATTGTGCCCTTTCCTGAAGAAGAGGGATCTGGAAACTGTCATACATGCATTGGTAACCTCACGTTTGGACTACTGCAAAGCACTCTACATGGGGCTACCCTTGTGCCTAACCCGGAAATTACAATTATTCCAAAATATGGCAGCCAGACTTCTTGCTGGAACATCTAGGAGAGAGCATATCACCCCGGTGCTAAAATCTCTCCACTGGCTGCCAATTAGTTTCCGGGCACAGTACAAGGTGTTGGTTTTAACTTTTAAAGCTCTTCATGGCTTGGGTCCATCTTACCTAAGGGACCGCCTCTCCCCATACGAACCCCCCTGAACACTTCGGTCCTCTGGGAGGAACCTACTACAGCCTATGAAGACCAGACTGGTGCAGACCTCCCAGAGGGCTTTTTCGGCTGTCACCCCCAAGTTGTGGAATGACCTGCCGGATGAGATGCACCTCATTCCATCTTTAGAAGGCTTCAAAAGAGCCCTAAAGACGCATCTCTTCCAGCAGGCCTTCCCAGAGGAAATGAACACCCCCCAGCTCCACACCTAGGCCTTAAGGGTTTCTTAGGCCCTTTCCCTGCACTTTATCCCCATACAACCTAAGCCTGGGTCCACTATTGCTATCTTAATTATTTATGCTTTTAACTTTATTATGATTTAATGCGCTTTTAAGGTAGGGTGGTAAGGGTAAGGGGTATTTTAATCTGTCATTGTTTTTCATTCTGTTGTACTCCGCCCCGATTGCTTGTTCAGAGGGGCAGATTAGAAATAAATATTATTATTATTATTATTATTATTATTATTAACCACCTGCCATCTATATACACCTCTTTCCATAGTATCCTAGTCACCCATGCACCTCCTGTTTGTTTGCCCAGCCTGAAGGCAGATCTGTACTCTCAACATTACATGGCTTTCACCATTCTCTCACATCCTGAGGTCAACTAGTACAGCCACTTTAAAAAAATATATTTGTCACAAAATTTTTCAAACTGCCTCCCCCAATGTATGGGTGTTTACATGGCTTATTGGTGCTGAAGTTTGTTATTTTGGAGGTATGCTTCATATTCATAAAGGTTGGGTTGGCTCAACATCTGTTTTAGACTGGATTATAGTGTGAGTTGTGGTCCAGACTGGATTTCTTTCTGGGAAAGGAAACAAATTGCTTTGACTCTGAAAGGTTTTAGATGCACAGTACTGATACAGAAATAAAGGGGCCAGCATTCAGTGACTCAGTTTTAAACAGCTGATTTATATTCATGAGATATTTGATAGTATTTCAGAAATGTAGATTTTGTTTAAATTCACCAAATGCATTTGAACTGGCACTCTGATTTTCAGGCTCACTGACTTCGTGATAAGGACAACTTTTGTTCTGGCCTACAGATATTTCATATATAGAGATCAACTCATATTGACTTTCCGATGTTAGATTATGAATGCTTCCTAGGCCATAATACAATTCTAATCCATTCTCATTTCAGTTTGACTGATTTGCTCTCCCAAGTATAACAATGACATATAAATTTGTAGAAAAATCTCCGAGGTCACAGGTGCAAGAAGCTAGTCACTTCATTCTCACTGCAGACTGAAGAATTTAAACAATCCAAATAGTTTTCATTTCCTATATTCTCTCATTACCAAATCTATACATTTTGTTAGGCAAACACTGCATAAATATGGGCAGACATAGCCGAGTCATTGTAGTTGTGTGGAACACTTAATGCAGGAAAGTGTTTTCTAGAGACCTCTGCTTGACTGCTGTCTCATTTAAACTGTCACACTGTGGTCATTAAATGCAGCTAAAATTTATGTGACAGGGTGCTGACATTTTCATACCTCCATTTGCAAACAGGACTGCTCCTTTGCTTTTTGGGCATTGGCTTTTGAGATAACACAATGATCCATTATTTTCTGACTACTGATCACATCTATAGCAGGGCATTAAGTGAAGTAATGTATTTGTTTGGTAAGTTCATAGGAAAAAATATCTAGATGTCATACCCTGTACTTTAAACATATTGGTAGGTAATCTATGAACCCCAAGATATGTGTGTGTGTGTGTGTGTGTGTGTTGTGATCCCAGTGGCCAGTAGTTTCAGCCAACATGGTCAGTGTCTGGTATACTGGGAGCTGTAGTTTAAAAATCTCTAAAAGGCTACAGGTTTCTCACTGCTGCTTAGCTGACAAATGCCAACATACACAATTTCATCCCTACATGACATCCATCTATTGAATGAGCTCTTTTTTCCATTCTTCCTTGCTTGTACCTACCAACTTCTTGCTATTTATTTTTTCCTGACATGCCTATCCCTGTCTCTCCCATTTGCTTCTCAACCACGTATTTGTCTTCCAGCTCACTTGTATCATTTTATCACATGCTTGTGTGTCTTCCTTCACCTATTCCCTTCTGGAAACACACTTTCTGGTAAAGCTTCATCACCACAACACAGTATAAGCAATTGCAACATTTCATATTTGTTCATCGCAAAACAGATTTTTCAGAAAGTGACAAGCGCATCTAAAAATTGGGACTTTTTTTTAAAAAGGTCTATTGTCTCACTTTAAATTGAATGTTTGCTAAAGGTGGCAAATACTTATTCCCTGTAATCAATATTTGTATATTTTGAAATTGTTTTTTGTACCTTTGACTTTTTTGTGAGTAGATCACTCCAGAAAGCCAGCAGGTAATATATGTAAACAAGTGTGTTTTTTTCCTCAAAGAAAAATAAATTTAGTATAAAATATTATGTAAAGAATTACTTGATTCACTTAAAGCAGAGATTATTATTTTATGTTAGTCATTTTGGTTTCATTTTAAAATAATTTTTCTTGTGTGTATGTGTCATCTTGTGCAAATCAAGAACTGTCACTCCCTATTGTATCAAGGAGGGCTTTAGATTCTTTTCTGCCTACTTTATAAAAGATGTGAAACTTTGTTTTTTGAGATTACCAAGTACGTTCTTGACGTTACACATTTTCCAAAAGTACTGTGCAATTAGCTATAGAGAAAAGTCACAGGAAGACTCTACAGTTATTTTCATGCTGTAGAAGAGAAATGTACCTCTCTGATCCATTTGCCATACAGTCACCTATGTCTTTATCCCTGCAGGCACATAGAAACAAATATCTCCCATACTATTCTGCAATTCTTACACTAAAAAACAGCACTATCTCCAAATGTTACACTAAGAATCTGTTGGACAGCATGATGCCTGCCACCTGCTACAGAACCTGTAGCTATTATAAGCTTCTAATAGCAGAGACATAGGAATAAATCTCTAATAGCAAGAACATATGCTGCATGATGAATGAGTTGGCAAATGGGCACTGTCACAGTAGGCAAGGTATCTTTATATAGACATCACCCATCCTTCTCACTTCAATCTTCCAGTCTTTTAGCTCATGGTGACCTTTTGGTTGTGCAGCTAGCATTATCTAAGCAGGGACTAGCCCTAATAATGACTTTCTGTTTAACAGATATCACTGTTACAGAACTGGGTCTCTTTGTTTCTATTAATCTGCCTAATAGAAATATATCTTTCAGGAAAGGGATTACTATATTCTATTTTGTTTGATCTAACTGTTACTTCAGGATCCCACAAACTGGGTGGGTTACAACATCACACAAATCCTGTTTCTCCAGATCCTTGTTTAGCAGTCTGGTTCTTTTAAGAGGTTTTTACAGTTTGGAGTAATACAATTTATCTTACATAAAAACAAAAGAAGCTGCCTTCTAGTTTTGTAAGTGGCTTTATAATAGATTTGTATAGGTTTGTACTGTTTACATTGAATAGTAGCATCTCTCTGGGTTTCAGGCATAAGTGTCCCCAACAGCCTGTCCTTTCAAAAGGTTGGAGAACATACTACTTACTGAAGAAAGTGAGTCCTGACTCCTAATCACAAGAAGAACAGATATACTGCAAGTCTCAACAAGAACACACACATTGATTGAAGTTTTGAGTGGTAAGTCAACACTTCTGTAAATCCCACTGATTCAATGGATTTACTCTAGTTGAGACTACCTGTATGATTCAGGCCATACTGTTCAGTTTCAGATCTCATATTTTGGAAAGGATGCTTACCCACAATCTCTTTCTGTGCCACTGCTTTCCATAATGACTTTTCTGCTTGCAGAGAATGGGAAAATATGGAGAAATTATGCTCTGAGAAGCACGGAAAGCATGCCAGGATAACTATAGAAGTGAAGGACTGAAAGACATACAGAGTGAAATTATGCGTGCATATGAAGTGAGATTTCAAAAGCTGAATAGCAATAAAGAAAGGATTTGCATCATTCTCTAGGAGTGTCCTCCCATCACTCCTCTTGTTTCTCTTGTTATCAATAAAATATGATTTGGTCTCTGTACCCTTATGTAGAACCAAAGTAAGTTACATGGGCTTTTTATTTTTTATTTATAAAGCCATAAAATTGATCTAATCCATGCTCACCTGTAAAGTTTTAAAACCTTTTTTCTTTCATTTAAGTACTATACTTGGTAATAAGTGGATACAAATGGTTTGGGATGGCCATGGTTTTATCGAGTTGATTGAGACCTGTTGTGAAGTCAATATGCACAAAGTTTGCAACATCTGTGGGTCAACACAGAGGTGGAACAATATGTTAAATTATAGATATTCCTGTTCTACATGGACTATGAAGAATACTTTACATTATTGAGAGGCTATTTCTATCCATTTTTGGCATAATACTTGGGGCATACAAAGGAAATATGATATTCTTGCAAACAAGCTTGTAAAATGTGGGCTAGACAAGGTAACTGTTACATGGATTTGTAATTGGTTGACTGGTCAAACCCAAAGGGTGGTAAAAATGGCTCCTTTTCATCCTGGAGAGAAGTGACAAGTGGGGTGCCACAGGGTTCTGTCCTGGGCCCAGTGCTATTCAACATCTATTCAACAGAAGCTTGTTTTCTGCTTCTCCAGAGATGACAAAATTGGGGGCATACTTATCAAATTTGCAGATGACATCAAATTAAGAGTAGCAGCTAATACTCCAGAGGACAGGATCAAAATTCAAAATGACCTGAATAAACTAGAAAGGTGAGCCAAAGCTAACAAAATGAAATTCAACAAGGAGAAATGTAAAGTACTCCACTTAGGGTGGAAAAATGAAATGCAAAGATATAGGATGGGGGACACCTGGCTGAATGAAACTACGTGTGAAAGAGATCTAGGAGTCCAAGTACACCATAGGTTGAACATGAGTCAACAGTGTGATGCAGCAGCTAAAGTAATAAGTATTAGTGCCACTCTATTCCACTTTGGTCAGGTTTGGAATACTGTGTCCAGTTCTGGGTACCACAATTCAAAAAGGATGTGGAGAAACTGAAGTGTGTCCAAAGGAGGGCGACTAAAATGGTTAAGGGTCTGGAAACCATGCCCTATGAGGAACGACTTATAGAGCTGGGATGTTTAGCCTGGAGAAGAGAAGGTTAAGAGGTGATATAATAGCCTTGTTTAAATATTTGAAGGGATGTCATATTGAGGAGGGAGCAAGCTTGTTTTCTGCTTCTCCAGAGAGTAGGATCCGGAACAATGGATGCAAGCTCCAGGAAAAGAGATTCCACCTCAACATTAGGAGGAAGTTTCTGACAATAAGGGCTGTTTGACAGTGGAACACATGCCCTCAGAGAGTGGTGGAGTCTCCTTCTTTGGAGGTCTTTAAGCAGAGGCTGGATGGCCATCTGTCAGGGATGCTTTGATTGGGAGTTCCTGCATGGCAGGGGATTAGACTGGATGGCCCTTGTGGTCTCTTCCAACTCTATGATTCTATGAGGAGGGAGGAAGCTTTTTTTCTGCTGCTCCAGAGACTAGGACCCAGAACAATGGATGCAGGCTCCAGGAAAAGAGATTCCACCTAGATACTATCGGTCAGTGATGCTTTGATGGAGAGTTCTTGCATGGCAGGGGGTTGGACTGGATGACCCTTGTGGCCTCATCCAACTCTACAATTCTATGATTCTATTATTCTATGAAGCTGCAATAGTGATCCATTAAGCAATATTTACTTATTTCCATCATTTTAGTTTTTGCATTTTATTTCCACTGATTTTATTCAATTCCAGGAGCATATGTAATACATTTTATTTATTTTTTTAAAACCGTCATTGAATTTTCTCAGACAGCAAAGAGAAAGTGAGAAGCAGTGGGATAAAACATGTCTTCCCATTAGCATGAAGGCATTTCTTATAGGTGTGCTCTTGGTTGCTTCTCTTTTCCAATCATATTTTTTTTTTTTATTGCATGTGCATGAGATGAACAAAGCCTGCTCTTTGTGCGAATGTAGGAAAACAGATATTGATGCACCTTCAATAAAGTTAAATGACAATTTATTTTCAAAAATCACAGCTGAATTGAAAAAAAAAAACAAGCCCATAAATCATCAGAAAAAAATTCTCCAATGGATGGTACTAGAAAACACATATCCATTGGTTAAAGAAGCCAGTCCCTTTCAACGAAAAGAGAATTAAATACTCAGCTTATACAACTGCTTCCTAAAATAAATGGGAGCACTAATATAAATCAGCATCTGCCCTATGAACTACCACTGCAAAATGAATAAATATTAAGATGCTTTAGAAAGGATGCATTTTTTATGCTAATCAGTTTTATGAGATGTGTGTGTTCATGAGTGCGAAACCTATCAAGATATTCAAAAGTTGCTGAATTGCCGAATGTAGTGAGCATCACAGATATACAGGATACAGATGCCAGATACCTGGATATAAAATTCAGAAGCTTATAATATTCACTTTCAGAAACAGGTGAATGTTACAGGCATCTGAATTCTTTTCTGGATCAGCTGCAATTATAGAAGCATCCTGGATAAAGGAAGAGAGAAATAACCAATCACCTTCCTCCTTCTCCCTGCATCTGAAGCAGTTGCAGCTTGCGTCTTGGCAGGGGAGTATTCAGAGAAAGGACTTAGAACTTAGAAGAATTGAAATCTGTGGCTTTCAGGTCAGGGAGGTGGTGAACTCACCCCAGAGTTTAGTCTGACTTTAAAGGAGCTGTTGAGGGTGCTGAAACTTATTACATCAAAATAGTTTCAGCACTTTGTCCTTTGTCCTTTAATGCTTAGATAAAACCTGGAGCAGTTATAGCACCATGCTTACACAAGAACCACAAGCTATCACTCACTTGAAGTGATCAGGTATCTGGGATGTGGGAGCTTCTGAAGTTGTATTGAATTTTTAAAACTGGCTGGGAGATGGGGAAGTAGCTCTTCTTATTTTCCACTGTGAGCCACCTGATAAAGGATTTTCTTAACTAGTTTTGTAAAGGGCATCATTTCTAGTAGTGGCCATGGGGCAAAACAGACCACCCCTTTGTGCTGCCTTCTGGGTGGCTTGTGAGTGCAGCATTTACAAGCTGCATGCTCCCAAGCTGCCTGGAAGCCACCTGGCCATTTACATGGTGGATGTTTCATGATGCTCCAGAGGCACGACGTTTACATGCCACACACTGCCAGAGTGTCATGAAGTCTGGTTCTGGCCATGGCACGGGCAGAAAAGTCAGCTTTTTGTTGCCTGGAAAAGGAGAACTCCTTTTTCAGGTGGCTTCAAGGTTGATTGGGGCTGTGGCGTGCCATAACCCCAATCTGGCTTCGGAAGGGGCTGCTTCAAGCCACCCCTTTCACCAGTCTATTTCACCCTTAAGTCTCCATGAGACTGTATTCAACCTGTTCTTGTTCAGCATGGGAAGCTACTTTTCATACTTTCAATTAACCATCTTTCGATAGCCACCCATTTTGTCAACATGGTAGAAAAAGAAATAAAAAGAAATTGTGTTTCTTCTGCACTGTTATCTATTAAAGCAAATAGATGTGAGATGTCAAGGTCTCTGGACTGTCACTTTCTTTTTTGGCAGAACTCCTGTGTCAGAGTCTGTTCTCTTGGGATCCCCTCGCTGTAGTACCTAACAAGTCAAAAGTAGAAATGTTGAAGATATTTCATTGTCTGTGGGAGAAAAATTGAAATGGCACATGACAATGATGGAAATAATAATTTCATGAGGAGGATGAGGGTAATATCCTCCTCCTCCTCCTCCTCCTCCTCCTCCTCCTCCTCCTCCTCCAATTTGGTACTATCTGCCTTGAATTCAGTTTTGGGAGAAAAGTAGGGTATAAATCAAAGAAATGAATGAATTAATAAATAAGCAAATATATTACACTTTAATTGAAATCCAAAATGGCTGGTATATTGCTTTGTGTTCTGCTTAACAGTAAAGCCAACAATGGTTAAGAGAAATAATAATAATAATAATAATTTTTATTTATAGCCCACCTCTCTGACTGAACAATCAAGGCGGGATACAGTAAAGTTAAAAAACAGTTACAGTAAAAAATTTCCCATCCCAGTCCCAACCTCCCACCCCTTAAAACAGAAATAAATTAGAGAAGATTAAAACAAAGCAAGCAATACCAATATAATAATAAGCATAATTACATAAAAATCACTTTTTTTTTTCAGGCAACATGGGACGTAGCATCTAAATGCGTAAGCTGGGAAGAGACTGGAGGAACTCAGGTAAGAACCTTTTGGAGCTGGGAGATTAATCATTGTCTGGGAAGGCCTGCTGGAAAAGATACATCTTCATGGCTTTTTTGAAGCAGTTGAGAGCTGTAATAAGACTTATCTCATCCGGCAGGCTATTCCATAGCCTGGGAGTGGTAGCAGAGAAAGCCCTCTGGGAGGTCTGCGACAGTCTGGTCTTCATGGGCTGTAGCAGGTTCCTCCCAGAGGGCCGAAGTGTGCGGGGGGGGGGCTCATATGGGAAGAGGTGGTCCCTTAGATAAGATGGACCCAAGTCATGTAGGGCTTTAAAGGTTAAAATCAACACCTTGTATTGTGCTCTGAAGCTGATCGGCAGCCAGTGGAAAGACTTTTTGTCAACATGGTAGAAAAGCACTGTAGTTATATGGTCACTTGTTGATGATCCGGTGACAAGCCTGGCTGCCATACTTTGGACTAATTGAAGCTTCCAGGTTAGGCACAAGGGTAGACCCATGTAGAGCTCATTGCAGTAATCCAAGCATGAGGTTCCCAAAGCATGTACCACAGTTTCCAGGCCCCTCGTATCCAGGAAAGGGAGCAGCTGGCGTATCAGCCAAAACTTATAACAGGCACTCCTGACCGTTGCATTCACCTGACTACTCATGTGAAGCGACAAGTCAAGGAGTACCCCCAGACTGTGAACAGAGTCCCTCGAGGAGAGTGTGACTCCATCTAGGACTGGAAGTTGAATTCTCAAACCTGGTTTTGGGCCAGTGACTGTCAGTACCTCCGTTTTGTCTGGATTTAGTCTCAATCTGTTTTTCCACTGCAAGACAGTAATTGAGAGGAGAGACACCATCTGAAGTCTAAGCCGACAATCTGGTCATGGAGAGGTATATCTGAGTGTCGTCAGTGTACTGAAGACACTGAGCTCCATGCCTCCAAATGATCTCACCCAGCGGCTTCATATAGATATTGAATAGCATCAGGGACGTGATGGCGCCCTGAGGGACGCCACAATTAAGCTCAATTTTGGAAGAGCAACCGTCCCCGAGCCTCACCCTTTGAGATCTTCCAGAGAGGAAGGATTGGAACTACCCCAGCACAGTGCCTCCAATACCCAGCTCTCTCAGCTGATCCAAAAGGATGGAATGATCGATTTTATCAAAGGCTGCTGAGAGATCCCAGAGCACCAACAGGGTCACACTACCCCTGTCAATACTCAAGCGGAGGTCGTAAGCCAGAGCGACCATGGCCGTCTCAACTGCACATCCTGTTTTGAAGTCAGTTTGAAATGGATCAAGATAATCAGTTTCATCCAAGATGGCTTGGAGTTGGGAGGCAACAGCTCTCTCAATCACCTTGCTTAAAAACGGAAGCAAGGAAACTTGTCTATAGTTGCTTCTGTGCAGGGGGTCAAGGGAAGGTTTCTTCAGGAGATGCTTTACAGCTGCCTCCTTCAGACAGGATGGTATGGTGCCTTCCCTGAGGGACGCATTGATTGTAAAGGAATACCCTCAATGTGTCCCCTCCCTGGACGATCAGCCAAGATGGACCAGGATCGAGAGGTCAAGTCATCTTCCTTACGCTTCTAAGGAGCTTGTCCACATCCTCAGTACTCACAGATTGAAACTCATCCAGTAAAGTGGCAGTAATGGAGTTGTAGGACACCTCATCTATGGATACTGGTGAAACAGTGGCATCCAAGTCGGACCTTATCCAAGAGATTTTATCTGCAAAGTAGGTGTTAAATGAGTCACAACAGGCTGTCGTTGGGTCAAGTAGGGGATTCGGTGCAGGAGGAACCTGCATCAACTCCCCCACCACCCTTAACAGCTCTGCTGGACAGGACTCTGCAGATGCAATGCATGCAGAGCAGAAGGATCTCCGCACTGCAGGCAAAGCCTCCCGATAGGCACCAAGATGCTGCCTATGACGAGTTCTGTCGGACAAGAGCCGAGTTTTCCACCACTTGTGTTCTAGTCGTTGTCCAGTCCGGTTCATCTCCCTGAGTTCCTCTATGAACCAGGGTTTCTGGTTGGAAGTGGGCTGGAAAGGACACTTGGGGGCGATCACATCGATAGCCTTGGGAAGATTGGTGTTCCAGGTATTCACCAAGGTTTCAATGGAATTACTGGCATTACCAACCATTAGACCCTCTAAGGTCTTCTAGAAGCCAATTGGTTCCATCAGCCTTCGAGGGCGAACCATTCTAATGGGTCCACCACCCCTGGGGGGATGGAAAGCAGCTTTTAGTTCCATCTTGATCAGAAAGTGATCCATCCATGACAATGCGGAGGTTTTGGTTACCTCCGCCCACAGATACTCCTCTTCCGTACTAAAAATCCCATCGAGTGTATGACCTGCACAATGGGTAGGCCCGTTGACCAATTGAGATAGGTTCATGCTTGTCAAGGATTCCATGACTTCCTGAGCTGCTCCAGATAGATCGGATAAGGAATGTTGAAGTTGCCCAAGACAAGAAGTCTGGGTGACTCCAACAGCAACTCAGAGACCAGCTGAGTCAGGTCGGTTAGGGAGTCTGTTAGGCAACGGGGTGGCCGGTATACTAATAGGATCCCCAAGCTATCCTTGGTCTTCAGGCTGAGGTAAATACACTCGATGTAGGTTGTTTTCCAGACAGGTTTCCTGATCAAGGTTAAGTTGGTTCTATGGACTATTGCCACGCTGCTCCCCCGCCCACTTTCCCTTATCTCCATAGGGCCTGTCCTGGATTAAGAAGCAGAGCCCTCCCTCCATGCCATCTGCCTTGGTCCGGGTGTCAGAGGGAGAGAAGAACTTTTGGACCTGATCCCCTTCCCCACCACCATTCCCTTCTCCTTTTGGTTGTGGCTTCTTAGAATGTAAACCTGAGGGCAGGGAACAGTCTTGTTGAAATAATGATTGTAAGCTGCTCTGATAGCTTTTAGAGCTGAAGAGCGGGATATTAATAATAATAATAATAATAATAATAATAATAATAATAATCTGCTCACTGACCGTATAACCAGCTGGGAGAGCCTGCGCCCATAGCAGCGCTGGCATCTTCCAGCCAGGTCTCGATGAAGCATGCCAGGTCGGCATGCATGTGTCACTATAAATTGCCTTGAAATACCCAGGGCCATGCCTTTGGGGAATGTGGTCTAGTTGAGCTGCAATTCCACTTTTAAAAAGTCACATCAACATAAATGAGGCTATAAAATGGATTCGTACTTTAAGCCAAGTTTTCCAGAGTTTCTTGGGTTTATTGTAGCCTTTATAAAATTGATGTGTTATTTGTAACAGTCTGCACTGGACAAGTTAGCATAATATAGTTTGTCCTATATACGGTGCTGAAATTTTGAAAGGGAGACTGCCTATATTTGATCTATAGCACCCATTGGTGTTCCAAAGACTAAAACCAGCTTATGAAAGTCTTTCAGAAACACTAGATTAAAATAATTAATAAAATAAAACAAGGAATGAATGCACTCACCATTGCACTACCTTTCCATGGTAATGGAATTGCATGTTTCTATGGGGCTAGAGGAAATGGCGCCGCCCGAATTAACGGGCCGGCGCTGTTGCCGCGTGAAGGAAGGCCTCTCCCCTTCCCGCGCGCCAGGCTTGGACGCCCCAGCGGCCGGTGCGAGCGCGGGCTCGATGCTGATTGGCCACTGGGAGGAGCAGGAAAGGAACCTGTCTGATTGGCCACAGCAGGGTATGGTGTGCCCTCCTATTGGTGGAGAGCTCGGAGAGGGTGGTGCCTCCATCGTTCCTGAGCCCTCATTGGCTGTTGGGCCTATTTAAGGCCGTGTATGGTGAGCGTCGGCACCATTGCTAGTTCTGCTCTGGGGGCCTGCAGATCAGAGGCTTCACTGCCTATTTTGCCGCACGGTAGGAGGCGGGGCTTGGGCCCGCTGGCACTGGATCGGGAGTCCTCATGACCCGGGTAAGGAGCGGTTCGCTGTGGCCATTGCGGAGGCCACAGTCAATTAATACCCGGTGACTAGGATGTCTCGCAATTCGATGTGAAGCAGCGCAGTTGCCTAACTGCGCAACAGGGCGGAGCTTGGCACCTACGTCATCCCGATGTTTGCCCCTGCTACCAAGGGTACATCAACCAACCAGGGTGTTGCTGATGGCCAGATCCAGACCTTATGCTTTGGGCCAACCCTATGGTTTTGTGTTGTTCTGCATGTGTGGAACAGTTAATAAAGTTGTGGCCTTTTTTCCTCCAACCAGGTTTCTGTATTTATTGGGGGGGGGGGGCCTGATCTGCGCGGCAAATGCTGGCAGTAGAAGTGCTGATGGTAGGGTCTTTCATGTCAGACAACGAATTGTTCAATTTGAGAGAAATAATTACACAGTGTTTCTCTCAGGAAATGTGAATCTAAGAACAAATGGTATGGCATTAAGAATTAAGAGAGATGGAGAAAAAGCAGTCAAAAGATATAGGGGTGAAGGGCAGCTTGGAGCAGCTGGAGCTGATCCAGCCCCAGTCGACCTCCAATCGACATGGGATCACAGTAGCTGGACAGCCAGCTCTGAAAGCAGTCCCAAACTGGCCACCAGCAAAGAGGTGACTTTCCTTGCTCTATTTGTCAGTGGCCCAACACGCCCCGCCCCCTGAAGTGGCTAGAAGCCGCTTTATTTCGCCCATCTGTTTTGGGCCACAAGGTAAAGTTTGACCAAATAATACCAATAAGACTTCAGGGAAAACCTATCAATATAACCATAATCTAAGTTTATGCTCTAGCTGAAGAGGAAAAAGAAATGGAAAGATTATGTGCTGGAATCCAGGAGGAACTTGATCATACACCAAAACACGACTTCTTGTTAATCATAGGTAACTGAAATAAATAAATGGGAAACAGAGATGATCCAAAGATTGTATGAAAATTTGACCTAGCATAAATTAAGTGGGAGATGACTGATTGAATTTTGTGATAATAACAGTTTGTTATTGAAAACAGTCTTCAAGTAACCAATGAGAAGACTGTATAAAAGGACATCTTCTAATGGCCTAAAGTCAAAGTGAACTTGATGGAAGTTAACAACAACAATGTACACACAGCAGATGGTTAGCATGTCAAAGAAATACAGTAAATGAAACATACAACAATTTTTCAGAAAATAGCCAAATATGATCTTTGAAGAGGCCTAAAATGTGGATTGAATATTGTAGTTTGTGCTTTCATTTTTCTCTGAACCTCTCCTCAGAAATGCTGCCGACTTTTTATTAGTGCCATCTGAAATGTTCTGTCTCTCTTGGCTTGCCTGCTCAAGATCTAGGCCACTGAATGGTTCACTGGAGGAATGTTTGTTCTTGAACACTCCAGAGCCCTATGTGACCTAATTGCAGTTTTCAACTCATGTCAGATCAGTGGGAAGGAGGTTGGAAGAAAGAGAGAAGGGGCGAGTGAGAGAGAGAGAGGAGAGAAAGTACATGCATACTCTATTTGTGCACTATATTTGGGGAAATACTGATTAAAATGTCTATAACACAATATATTTAGAAACTGCACATGGTTGACTACATTTTCATAATTTATTCATGTTTTTCTCTGTCTCTCTCTCAATGAGAAGATGTAGTAAATGATCTGAAATTAGGATGCAAATCTACTTGCATGGATATTTTGACTACTTAAAAAACATGCTTTCCATACTGAGTTCCTCAACAGGAGGAACATATGGCATTGGCCATATAATTCTTCCATGTTCTTTCCATGTCACCAAGTCCTGGCACTGCTTTCTATTGTTTACATTCAAGTGTTACTCAAACATCTGAAAATTGTCATTTAATGTAATCACCAAGACATTTAACTTCACTCTCTAAATTCATAGGCAGATTCTGCCTTTGTTATTTTTGTTTGTTTGTTTAATGAGAGACAAAGGAAAGCCAAACCTGGAACCTCACTTGTAAAATGGTTCTGATGCTACCATTCAGTAGTAAAGTTTTTCTTCAGTTCCTTTCAATATCTGGATACCCCACGAGGTTTTTGATAATGGAGAATTATAATAAGAATACTTTGTATAAGGCATGCTGCAAGACATAAAAAAAAGCTGTTCAAATAACCCTAGTTGGGGAATTTGCATTCTCACAAAAGCAATGATTTTTGGGCTGCCCAAAATGGGTATTAAGACTGTCAGTCCTAATATTCTACAAAATTACTTTCGAAAAATAATGTATAAATTGTATATTGATTTTTATAGCAACAGCTCTGGATAGCTTTCAAGGTTACATATGGTAGTGGAACATGGCAAGGAACATATTGAACATATCCAAAGGGAGGTGTCCTGGACTGGTGAAATAGTAATCTATCGCTAGGCAACTACAGCAGTTGAGGGAGACAACAACAATCTGAGGGGTTCACTTTTTGCCCTATGACCCACAGTGGGCTGCCCCACCTAATTTGAAGCAGAAAGTAGCTCTGGAGAATGACCAGGAGTCATCATTTCAACTTCTGCTTTTTTTAAAAAAAGCAGTCTTATGCCAGTTTGGGGATTGGGGGAAAAAGTCAGAAAAGTGTTTAGATATAAATAAATGAACCAGAATGATTAATTGAGCATCTGCATTGTTGCTCCCTCCCAAATTAAACAGTCTAGGAGGACCAGAGAATTTTGAGGAGCTCAGGAGCTTGGTGTTGCACAAGGAGGAATGGGGTCACATGTTGCACATGGGCCAAAATACTCTACCCATGCAATGAATCAAAAGCATGGGAAGTATCAGGAAAATCCGTTATATACCACTCTTTCTCTTTACACTGTATGTTGGATTATAAAGACAAATTAACAGTGACCTTTATCATTCTGAAGAACATGTGTGTGTGAGAGAGAGAGAGACCGGGGGAGCGGGATTTGAGTATACTGTGTGCTTCTGATATTATAGGTGTTGTCAATTGAAGTGGAGGGGAGGGAAATGAAATAGGGTGGTTTTCTAAATCAGACTCAGGGGCTAAACAGACAGACAAAAAGAGTTGCTTTCAGGCTGGCTTGAAGGCGTGGCATTTAGATGACACATGCCTTGAAGCCACCAGAAAAGTACCCTAATGCAGAGAAAAGCCATTTTTTTTAAAAAAAGCAGCTTTTTTCCCACTTCTTCCTCGCTTGAAGCCATGTCATGTGGCCATGATATGAGCTGCCTTGGGAGCCGGTGGTGCGGTTGCTGAGGTTTCAATGTTGCTTCAGAAAAGGCAGCTTCAAGCCACTTTTTCCTGCCCATCTGTTTTTCCCCACAGTTATGGTAGGATTGTTTTAGGCTTCCCTAAAAATAATGAAATAAATGATATTTTTAGTTCTAATTAGAATAGACCCATTGAATCAATTGGATTTACCTGCACATTGACCCACTATTTGACCACTGGTTGAATCAGTCTACTCTAATTGGGAATAGCCAACAGGATCCATCTAAACCAAGCACAGACATCTAATCCATTCAGATTCTAGGCTGTGTATATGGAATAATGTGGCAACAGCCTCTAGTGTACAGCGATGGAAACAATGTTTCATTGAGATGACTCATTATAGGCATTTACACTAGCCTGTTAGCTAAGGTACAGTTGAAAATGCTATACTGTTAACTGCCAGCCCAGTTAGCTTCTCTATGTAGAATAAAGGGGAGAGGTCATCTTGTGTGTTTTCTAAAACAACACACAAAATGATGTGACCACAATATACATTTACATCCCACCACAGTATATTAAGCATGTTGGACACACAACAATTGCCAGAGTACATATTATTGTTTGTAACTTTTCAAAAATAATCCAGGAAAATATTTTTGTATTTGAAAGAATAACACATTTTAGAAATTTTAAAATAGTTGTTTTTTTCTTCCCTTTCCTAGTTAACAAGTGAATTGCATCAATATCTTTAATAAAATGTTAATCATGTAAGGTAAGACTGGACATGACTAGTTAGACCATTTAATATAATCAGCTTTTTGAACCTATTTCTGTTTTGTCTTCAGCCTCAGCTGAGACTTGACTTCTATGATATCTCTTGGCAAATTATTTCATTTTTAATTAAAAACTTGCAAAAACTTCCCTCCAGTTTTATGTTTATTAACATCAAATATAATAAGCAATCATGGAGGTGGTCAGTGGTGTTTTCTATTATTTCTGGATAAGATAAACAGCATCCAAGCTTTGTAACTCTAGACTCTCTATATAGAACAGATAGTCTAGAGTTACAATATTTGGATGCTGTTTATCTTATCCAGAAATAACAGAAAATGTCACTGACCACCTCCATGATTGCTTATTATATTTGTCCACAATGGCATGAACTGAGGAAAGGACAATTCTTCTTGAGTGGAAGGGTAATGCGCTCTGCAAATTAGTCATTATTGTTTCCCACTGATACCATCTTAAAGACAAAAAGTAGAGTGCAGATTCTGTTCAAAAATAGGGCCTGCCCTAAAGGAAGCAACAATGCACAGTTAAAAGCAACTCTTGCCAAACACCCTCTTATTGTGTCTCCATATTTTCCCCCAAAGGGGAAAAAATATTTTCCCTCTTGCCATCCCATTTATTCAGTTCACTCCTTTTGATGCTGATAAGCAGCTTTTGTGTGAAGAGAAACCTTCTGTTAGAATTCAGAGTTGTTTGAGCATTACAAATATGAAAACATTAACCAGCAGAGACAGCAAGTAGAGAATGCACATAATGCCCTGGATCTTTTAAAAAAGGATTAAAGCTTATTCGCAAACTCTCACTTGAGAGTCAGAGATTGGTCTCCTTCCCCTTCCCTTTTCTGTACAAGTCTGTCATAATTGCTATTTTGATGCACAATTTAGATGATAATTAAAATAAAAACGCTAAACTAGTTGAACCAATTGCACAATAATATTAATTTTCTCGCTGCTTAATTGAGGGGCATTTTGACTTTTACATGACCTCAGTCAAGGAGAAGGCCTTGGTTTTTGGCTCACTCTCAAAGGGCTCATTTTCTAATTGTGTGTGTGTGTTTTCTTCTGTGCTCACCATTAGAAAGAAAAGGGGGTATCTGAAAAATAAAAGAAGGGTGCTATTTTTTTAAAGTAGCAAACCAATAATCTATTTATGGTGCAAACCTAAATATCCAGAAATGAAGGCTAAAGTTCTTTCCTATGAACCTGACCTCTGGTTCTTTTCAAATAAATTAATGGTGCCATTTATTCTCTCAAAAGAACACATGTGCATTATAGCTGTTATGAAGGCATCTTTCCTGGTTTCACAAATAATGGAGGCTAGAAATTAACCTCCCTGCTTTTGTTCCTTGCCCCAATAAACTGATCCTGGTTTATTATCCTGATTATCTGACCAGTTTGTATGTAACAGGGAACAATGACTTAATGGAAGCCAGGAATAAAGCTCCAAACCTGGCAAGCAAAATACCAGAAAAGTCATAGAACTGCAGTATAAACCATTCTCATCTTCATAATCACAGCCTACAATGTCAAGCTCACTGGCCCTACTATGTGTTCCATATACTCATACATAGTAGGTCAGTGGATCCGTGTTATCCCACAAATGATTTCCAGAATTTGAGCTTCATCATCTAAATTACCCACTCTGCTTGATCCTTGAACTGATAATAATCTGGACAGAAATTAAGGGGAATGCCTTCCTTACTTAAAAATATATATCACCATTTGGTTAAGAAATAGCACAAATATCTTACCAATTTCTTAGGAATTCTGTAATATACATAATAATATTCAGACAGGTGGTCTCTTGTGCTTTCATCACACACATAAACACACAATCAACAAACTATTTTGTTATTTTATATAGATTCGTAAGCTTCCTTTGATGGCTATGTTACAGTTCCTGACATGGCATGCATTTTCCAAATCCATTGTTCATTGGAGCACTCTTATCTGGCTAATACAAACAAACTCAACCTTTTATTTTTATATCCTGCCCTATACCATAAGATATCCGAAGGCCATGTAGGCAAAAAGAAATTTAAATAATTTAAAATATTAACAAGCAATTTAAATATAATTCAATATAGTCTACAATTTGGAAAAAAATGAAATAGTTTTAAACCCTGTACTTATGAACATTCAAGCCAAGATCATTATCTCCCAAAATATTTTATAAAATGCTGTATTTTAATCTGACATGAAATGAAGTCAATATCATCACAAAATGGGCTCCTAGTCAGAGGGCTTTCCACAATCAGGAAGCTAGTAAGGCATTCTACAATTGGAAGCCACCAATTTCTTCATATAGGACTCTTTCATACAAGGCTAAATTGGAAGTATAATTTAAGGTCAATTCGAATGCAATCATGGGTTTTATGTTATTGCAAATTAACTCTTCGCACGCAAATTCGGGCAAGAGGGAAGCCAATTCGAATGCAATCATGGGTTTTACCTTATTGCGAATTAAAGCTTCACATGCAAATTCAGGCAGGAGGGGGTTATTTTCGGGTAATGGGAAGTAATTCCGAACGGAGCAGGGGTTCATGTAAATTCGCTAAACAAGCGAATTTACATAAATCCGCATTGGCTCCATTCGGAGTTGGGAGAAATTCCTCCCCGTTTGAAAGAGTCCATAGTGTAGTTGCCTAGTTGCTGCCACTGCAGAGCTCAGTACTTGGTATGTATAGGAAAAAAGGCACCACTTCAGATATCAGGATCCTGGGGTTTTACATGTCCTCATTAGCATCTTCAATTCAGACTGTAAGTGTAATGGCAGTCAGGGAAATTCCTTTAGAACTGGAGTCAAGAGCTTTTTGTAGGAAGTTCGTGAGCATTCTAGCTGCAATTCCACATCACCTTCAAGGCCAGTCCTATGTAGAACGCATCATAGTAGCTTGTGCACAAAGTACACAAACTACTACAGGAATCTTATTTCTATCCACACATGGTTGTATTTGATGAACCAGCTGAAGCTAGGCCTGGGCATTCAAAGCCATATAGTCCCCCTGGGTCTCAAGTGACAAAGATGAACCTAGGAGTACTCCCAAATTATGCAAGTTTCCTTCAGGTGGAGTGCAAACCTTATCCAGGGCACATTACAAACCTGGAAAAAACTAGTGGTAATTATTGGCTTCTATTTCAAGGTTGTGAAGAATCCACTCAGAGTTATTAGGATTATTATCCAGTTGTTGGCCCAGTACAGCCTCAGCTGACTTTAGCAACAAAGGACAGTAGAATTTCATGTACTGTAATCAGTGTATTGATGCCACTTAATCCAAAAACCTGGGCTTCAAATCAATATAAAACAGCATGGGGAATAAAAGGAAACATATGGTACCCCACATCACAAAACAACATGCTAGTGTTGTGGGATTTTAAAGCAATATGCATATTCCTTTGTGTGCACGGGCAACCTCTACCCAAAGTATTAAGTTTCCTCCCTTCATGATAAATGGTTAATGTGTAAAAGGGGGACATTAAAAAAATCAAAATCAGAACAATAATGGTAGTTCACTATGATATCAGTGCTGTTCCACCCCTACCCACCCACCCTGCACCTCCATTTAGAAAGCCAACATCTGATGGAGAATTTATATTGAGGAATTTTAGTATACTTTCCTAGAGGGTACATTTACTATGACTCTAGAAATCTACCTGAAATGGTTTGGAATAATGTTTGATATCCTGCCAAACATTGGTGGATCAGCTTTCTTAGTGACATAACATGTAATATCTGCTTTATTAAATCCAGCTTTGCACAAAGCTATGACTGCACATTTTGGATTAATTCTGGTGTCTTCAAATACAGCTAGGTATCCAAAGCTATTGTGTAATTTTCCAGTATAATTTGAGTTTGAATCAGCTCCACAGTCCAAAGCAGTGTGTGTGTGTGTGTGTGTGTGTGCAAAGTGCAATTGTCAAGATGTTGTTGGATTTCAACTCCTACTATTCTTCATCTTTGGCTATTATATCAGGGGTGTTTGGGAGCTGCAATCTAACATCTGAAGGGCTGCACTTTGTCCAGTCAAAGTATAGTCTAAAAGGGTTGCTTCCACACTGCAGAAATAATCCATTTTGACACCAATTTAACAGTCATGGCTCAATGTTATGCAATTCTTGAAATGGTACTTCTCAACAAACTACCACCCAGAATTGCATAGCATAGAGCAATGGCAGTTAAAGTGGTGTCAGACTGTATTATTTTTGCAGTGCAGATGTAGCCAAGGTATCCAGAAATGTATAGCTTCAGCAAGAGTGTGCTATGCATCCAAATTGGCTTAATTACAGTGGCACTGACATTGAACCATGTACACACGCTCTTTTTGTTTCAACAGACACATAATGGCAAAGTATTTGGTACCTGAGAATGTTTCCAAGCTTGCATTGGGCTCATGGACATGCCACACCTTTTGCAGAGTTAATATTGTATTGTATTGCATTGTATATATATATATATATATATGTGTGTGTGTGTGTGTGTGTGTGTGTATTTAAAACTGTACTGTCTTGGTGGCTTTCTTTAGGATAAGATAGTTTAGGTATCTTTTCTGTTGAGTAATTCAATTTATTTCTGCTTCTTGGGGATTTGTAACTAATGCTTGAACCCTGTCTTGTTGAAACTAATACCAACAATCCAAGGAAGTGTTGGAGTGGGATTTACAAGAAGGCTTTTGTATAATCTCCAAGTCAAACTATTCATGACACTGCACAAATGCCCCAAGGGGTTGTTTGTTTACTCAAAGCAGTTGCAGCAGGAAGCAACCATCTGGATCAGAAGTTTTGGAAAGGGAAATGTATGCTTTTCCATATAAACTGCCTTTCTTATCAAAATAGTTGTCTTTGAATGAATGTTTGCCCCATGGGTGGAGGTGCAGTGGAATTTGCAGGTACATTTAGTTGCAAATTAAAGTTCCCTTGATGCTTTTCATAAATCTGTTGCTAAATCATCTAATTCAGATGCCTCAACTTATGCTTCCAAAAATGTTCCCCTCAAAAACTAGGTTATTTTCTTCATTCACAAATGAAAACTCTTCAGAATTCTGGTACTTATTTACAAAATCTGTATAGTCATTCTCCATATTGTTTTAAATTTCAGTACAACAAAGCATAATAATAATTTTAAATTCCAGTGAAAATTGTTGTCCCTCTTGGAATATCTGCAATACACCATTTTAGCAGTTTGATATGTCATGGCTCTATTCTATAGGATCTAGCAGGTATATAGTTTGGTGATATATTTTTGAATGCTCTCCTGGAGAGCTCTTGTGTTGTAGGCAACTGCACTACATGCCTCTAGTTAAAAAGAAGAGGAAGAGGAAGAGGAAGAGGAAGAGGAAGAGGAAGAAGAAGAAGAAGAAGAAGAAGAAAACTCTGGCAGCTAAAGCACAAAAGTCAAGTAAATCATGTGTATCTCCCATGAATATGCTCATTACTCTTTTGAAGCCATTCAAGTTGGTGGTCATCAGTACTTTCTGTGGAAGTGAGTTCAACAGCACTGTGTCAATAAGTACAGACAGCCCTCCTTATCCATGGATTCTTCATCCACTGATTCAACCATCCACAGCATTAATATTTTTTTTTAAAATGTCAGTTCCAAAAACCAAACCTTGGTTTTTCCATTTTATATAAATTTTTACCATTTTACTATGCCATTATATTTAATAGGACTTGAGCATCCATGGATTTTGATATCCCTAGGGGGTCATGGAACCAAACTCCAGTGAATACGAATGGCTCACTGTAGTTCCTTTCAGTTGACCTGAATCTCTGACTCTTGAGCTTCATTAGATGACGTCAGATTCTAATATTATGAGAAAGGGAGAAAAAAGCTTCCTGTCCACAGGCTCTGTACCATGCAGAATTTTATGTACCTCTATTTTGATAGCCCTTATGTTCTAATTGTAATTGTTTCCCAGAAATGTTCCCAACATTTTGGTCATGGCTGAATAACCCTCTGCTTTTGGGAGTTGCATTTTAAAAGAAGATTGTTGTTTTTCAGGTTTCTGTCATTTCCCTTATCTTTCACATTAGCTTCAGACCTAGACAGACTCAGTATTAAAAATAATAGTGAATTCTGTCTGGACGTTAACAACTAACCCTTCTATTTCTAACTCCTGTTGTGACTACTCTGTTATGTACAGACATAAGACTGTTGCTGAGGGATTATCCTTGTGTAGATATTTTTCTGGCATGGTGACTTGCTGACTATGACTCTTTTGACCTTTATTATAGAAATCCTCTCCTTGAACCAACTTATTGTTAAGTCTTGATTTCTGCATCCCTGATGGCCTCTGGGTTGTCTTTTTTGGACTGGGTTTGAGTTACTGTTAACACATTGCTAATGAGTAACCCATTGCCTACCTCAGAATCCTAATTCTCCCTTTCTTTCTTGTCACTGATTGTTCATCTGTTCATCCCAGTAAGCGAACAGTAATGACCAGGAGCAAGGAGAAAAAGCAGCCATTTCCATGTAACCGAACCTCTTTGTGAAAACAAGGCTACCTACCCTGAATAAAATCAGCCAAACACAGCCCCAGAAATGCTGTGAAGGATCTCAAGGGGGAAAGTATGTAAAAATATGGCTTTAGTAAACTTAGGTCCTCTGGGAGGAATTTATTGCAGCTTCTTAAAACCAGATTAACCACAACCTCCCAGATGACTTTTTCTGCAACTGCTCTCAGTCTCTGGAATGGCCTGCTGGATGAGATCCATCAAATTATCAGTTTAGACAGCTTCAAGAAAGCTGTTAAGATGGATCTCTTCTGGAAGGCCTTCCTGGAATAAAGCCCTCAGCCAATTTTCCTCCATATATGTCATTTCTGCCTACTGTTTTATGTATGAAATGTTTTATCATTTAAAGGTATTTTATGTATTTTAATTCTAATTTGTTTAATCCTTTTTAAGGGGGGTATACTAAATATATATTGTTCTCTATTTTAACTTGTAGGCCACTTTGATAGTCCAGGCAAAAAGCAGAATAAAAATTTATTTATTGGTGGTTTAACAGTCAGACAAGAGAAGTTAGGACTAGAGATAAGAGTGGATTAGACTAAATTGGGAAAAAGAAAGGCCCATGTGGAGGTAGAGGGATACCCTCTACCCTTAAGGGCTTCATACCCTTAAGGAGTGTCTAAGTGGTTTAAAATTGTAAGCTATTTGCCCCCCAACAATCTGGGTACTCATTTTAGCGACCTCGGAAGGATGCAAGCCTGAGTCGAGCTTCAGCCCTTTGCTCGTCTTGAACTCGCCACCTTATGGTTTTGAGTGAGTGGCTGCAGTACAGGCATTTAACCACTGTGCCACCAGGGCTGATTTTGATAAGATCAAAATAGAAATTAGTTTAGTTGGGAACTGATGGAGTAGGGAAGAACTGAGGAAGGAGTTCAGGGAAAAACTCTTACACTGATTTTATAAAGATTAGTACCTTGAAATAAATATACAGCCAGCTTACATGCTTAATGTTTGAACCTTTTATTGTACAATAAATCTTTGTTATTTTTATTTTACCTCTCAGAGTTTTTCATTTAAGGCTATATAGGAAGAAATTATCATATGATTTACAAACCAACCCCATAATAAAAATTCATAGGATTTTCTTTGACAAGAAATACTCAGGGGTGATTTGCCATTGCCTTCCTCTTACTATAGCTTGTAACACCAAGTATTCCCTGGTGGTCTCCCTTCCAAGTATTAACCAGGTCTGACCTGGCTTAGCTTCTAAAATCACTTCAGATCTGATGTCTTCAGAGTATTTTGCTTTTAAAAAACAACAACAAAATGTATTGAGTTGCCATTGGTTGACACCGATTTGAAGTCACATACTTTACTTTTACCCAACAAAACATATTCAGTTGTCTAGTGTTAAAATCATCTTTGGGACACAGTTTCTAAACTCAAGGAGGGGTTTGAAGCTGTGGGGTAAGATGAATGATAGGATCCCAGAAGTTGCTGTCTGACTGAGCAATGTGGAGAGGGTTTGCTATCATGCTCTTCCTCTGGACAATAATGTAGACTGGACCTTGAGGGACAGAGTAACCAAATGGCCATCAACAAAAGGGCAAAGTACAGCCCCAACTGGTAGATTATTAGGCAACAGGAGCACCACCAACAAATGCATCAGGAGTAAAGCAACAGGCAGCTGATTTAAGCACATTTTTCTCAAAGTATTTTCCAGTCTTTACCCTCTAGTGAGAGTGAATTTGTTCTAATTAAAAATCTAAACCAAGACCTGCTCAGATTATTCAACTGGAAATGTGCAAATGTCTGGCTTCATGTGTCAAGCAGGTAGAAATTGGTACAACAATCTCCTGTCCTCCTCTGAATTTTTAGCACCATTAGATTTTTTTTGTGTGTGCCTTTATATAATTGCACCTAAAGTCATGTTTGAATCACCCTGCTTTATTACCTGATACTATGCATTATTTCAAAACTCAAAGGTGGGTATAGTATCTTTTTAAAATGCTTATCTACAGTTACATGTTAAAAACAGAGCACTTTTCAAAATTTCATAGTACTGTAGTATTATTTGCAAATAAGATATTCTTTTAATTAAAAAGAAAGGGAGTGTATTGTGAAAGATGTGAGCAGGAAGCCAAAATAGTCACAAGGACCTTTCTTATTGTGACTTCTAGACTGTTCTAGGGTTAATATTTGCAAATATGTGCCTGGTGGTGGTGGTGGTGGTGGTGGTGGTGGCAGTGAACAGTATATTAGCTGAAAAGATGTAAATCATAATCTATTTCATTGTCACATTTGAGAATACACTACTCTAAAGCTGTCTTGCTCAGGAAGATTGTGAGCATTTTCTTGACTTTTCAATGGTTTCTACCATTTCAGGACATCTTAAACAAATACTAATTTTAAAAAATTGAATATCTCTTTGACTTAGCACAAAACTTTACTTTTAAAATATGGAAAATGATGTCTTGCACTTAAAAACACAGTTTTCTGTACAAAAATACTGGATTTTCTTTACAGGAAAAACAATGGCTGTAATTCATAATTGTAGTTATGAGTGTGTCACCTAGAATAATGCAACTTAAGTGATTTGTATTCACAATCCCTACCTATTCACAGTTGTGGCAATCATGTAGGGAATATTCAGGAATCATAAAAGTCCCACAGTTCTGCCTTACTCAGTCATTGTGAGTGACAGAGTAATCTCCAGTATCAGTAGGAATGGTGACAGAGGTCTGTCTTCAGATTGTTGCACCAGAAATTGCTGGTGGAATGGGTTGGTGGAAACATCAATCTGTTGCAGCCTGATGGGCAGGAAAACAGATCTCTGTTACTCACACATGCTGATCCCTGGTAAGGCAAAACTGGCTGAGGGGGTCAGGCCAGGACACACTACTTAGTTAAGTATACTGAATATTGTAGCTGATCTAGAATAGAGGCCAGCATTTTTTAATACAATGATTATTTGAGTGAAAACAATATTTTTGTTTGCAAATTGAGTTTTTTTACAGAAACATTCCAAAATGTGAAAATATCTTGTGGTAGTTGGATAGTTTTTTTTCTTGTCAGGGACAAGACAATTTACAAATATTCCTTACATCCCAAACTGAAAGTATTTGGGGGGGGGGGGGGGGGTAAAGGGGATTAGAGAATGCATGAACACTCAGGGGCACATAGGTAAAAAAGTAAAATAGCTCTAACCTGGGTCACAGTACCTTAGTGTCTTACTACTAATTTTCTGAACAAGATAAGTCATCTTATCCAACGTTCGGGCCACACAGTATACAGAAAACCTACACACAGAGACAGATACCTCCATAAGAACTCCAACCATCACACAGAACAAAAAAGAAGCACAATAAAAACACTGGTAGACGGGGCAAAAGGATCTGTAAACCCACTTCCTGGAAGATGAAGCATTTAGACTGGACTCTACAGGCTAATGGTTGTTCCAGCTCAGACATAAAAAAACCTAGAGGAGTGAAGACAAACAACCATCCAAATGCAAGGTATTTTTACTATATATATATATCAAAGGAGTTACAGACAGAATAGGGAAACTGGTGAGGAAACACAACCTCCAAATGGTTTACAAAGCAACCAAGAAAATCCAGCAAATGCTGCACACAGCGAAGGACAGGAGAGACCCTTTCACAGCCACAAAAGTTTACTGCATACCATGCAGCTGCAGACCACCAAATGCAGTGTTCAGACACAAATCAAGGAACATGTGAGAGACACTGTTCTGGGCCAGCCAGAAAAATCAGCAGTTGCAGAACACATTATAAACCATCCTGGGCATAAAATGCTGTTTGAGAACACTGAAATTCTGGCCCATGCCATCAACTATCAGGTCAGAATGCACGGGGAAGCCGTTGGAATCCACAAGCACCTGGACAACTTCAGCAGGAAATAAGAAACCCTTAAAATTAGCAAAGCTTGACTACCAGTCCTGAAAAACACTAAAATCAAGACCCAGCAAATGCAAATGAAAACCATCCAGGATCAGGGGGTTTCACAGCAAATAATGGATCTTTAATTAAACAGACACAATTCCTCTTCACATATTCTCCCACTCTTGCCTTGCCATTAAACAACAGAACAATTCACAGATTAACATGGAAATAACTCCTCACAACCCAGGGTCACACAGTATATATATATATATGTGTGTGTGTGTGTGTGTGTGTGTGTGTGTATGTGTGTGTGTTCCCACTCACTTCCATGCCAGCATTCTCTGAAGATACCAGCCACAGATGCTGGCAAAATATCAGAAACAAACTCTTCTAGAACATGGCCACATAGCCCCCAAAACCCACAAAAAAAAACTACAGATGCTGGCCCTGAAAGCCTTCGACTTCACACAAAATAAGTAATATTCTGGTAGGCATCCCTTCTGGTGTGTGTGTGTATGTGTATGTATGTATGTTTGCATATATACACACATATATGTGTGTGCACACTTCATTTAGCTGAACAACCAGTAACATCAGGAGGATTAAGGTTCTGAAGATGGCAATGGATTAACTGTCGGCAATGTGTTTACAATAACTCGGTGCCAGACTAAAAAAGGCAACCCAGAAGCAGTCAGGGATGCAGTTCAATCTAAAGACAAGACTTAGCAATAAACAAGTTGGTTCAAAGAGAGGAATTACACAATAATGTACAAAATAGTCAGAGTCATCAACTCACCATGGAAGAGCAATATTAATACAAGAATAATCGCACAGCAAGAGTCTTATGTGCATACACAACAGAGCAGTCATAACAAAAGTTAGGGGTGGAAGAGTTAGTTGTAACGTCCAGATAGGATTCACCATTATTTTTATACTGAGTCTGGCTAGGTCTGAAGCCAAAGTGAAAGACTTTCACATAAAGGAAAATGCATAAACCTAAAAATTAACCTTCTTCTAAAATGCATCTTACAAAAGGAGTGGGTGATTCAACCATTACCATTGCTGGGAAAGAATGATAACTAGAGCATAAGGGATATCAAGACAGAGATACATAAAATGTGCTTGTTAAAAAGATGACGGACATTATATTAGAATATGAGAATTATATTAGAATATGAGGTCATTTAATGAAACTAAAGAATCAGATGAAAGGAACTATCATGGACCCTTGATATCTGCTGGGGTTTGGTTCAGGGGCTCCCATGGATACCAAAGTCTGGATGCTCAAGTGCCATTATATACATTGGCACAGTATAATGGTGTCTTTTATATAAAATGGCAAAATCAAGGTTTCCTTTAGGATATAATATATATATTCGAACCATGGATGGTTGAATATGTGGCTAAAGAAGCAATGGATAAGGAGGGCCAACTTTAATTACATCTATAAACTGAAGTGCAGTTTTAGCATTGTACATCTGGTTTATCAGGACACAATGTGCTTCCAAAGCTAAACTATAGGAAATTCCTGTCTATTGTGAAAAAAGCAAAACAAAATAAAACCCCAACATGTGGATTGCTTTGATGTCCTCATCCTGCTTTTAGTTCCCTTTGTTTAAATATTTTTTATGTTTCTAGCTGCCTGATCTAACATAACAGTATGGTCAGTATGTGAGCTATTTTGGCCTTGTAATTTTGAAGCACTATGTACCCCTCCTTGGTTATTATGGGACCTCTCCCTCCCCTCGGCTATATACAAATAAATAAATAATAAAAAATTTGAGACAATGGCACACGTACAAAGCTTTGTTTCTCTTACTAAAGTCATAGTTTAATTTCATGTGGAAATGTGCATGCACACACTGTTCTGGAGGAAAGCCTGACTTAGCAGCTTACTCAGTGTTGTTGAACATTCAGTATCTTGCCTATTCTGCTCTACCTACTTCTGATTGACTCTCACAATATCCAGACTATAGGTAAATTCATGAACAAGTTTGCAAATATAATCCTCTGTTTCAATTTACCATCTGTCTACTCTTATTTTCCCCATCACCACAAAGTCTCCCCCAGATTTCCATCAGAGTAAATGAAGTGCTCCCCATGTCATATGATATGTGGGTCCCAACACCCAGCTTGCAAAACAGCTGAGTTTCTAAACAGAAATAGTAATGCACTTCTGAAATCCTGTTTTCCCCCTTAATTGAAAGCCTCTTATGAATTTGGCTATAGAACTCATTCTATCAGGTTTCTTGGCTATTGGCATTGCTCAAATAACAGGGTTTTTGGGGGGATGTGTGTGAAATTTTATCAAAATGATTCATGATTTTACCTTCATTACTAGGATAAACACTTGGCACCAAGCTGACACCCTGGCTGCCCAAATTCCCCAGGCCAGAGAAAGTGGTTTAATAGATGAGACATGCACAGCATAAGGAAGAAGCTCCTTCTCTGCAGTTGCCTATGCCAGAGAGACCTTGGTTGCATAGAAATGCAGATATGCTTATTAGGATTTCTTTTTTCCTAATGACAGCTTATTTTCAATGAATATTAAATGCTGAAACAAGTATATACGTGAATTGGCTATTCATCAGAAGCAGGATACATGCCTAATGTCTATAAAGCTTTTTCTGTATGAGGAATATATTATATAAACACATGCAAAAAGAGAGAACTGTCCTATTTCCATGCCCCATCTAATTCTAATTTCCAAATATACAGTTCCCTGTAGCCTAGAATATACACATACACCCAAATCCAGTTATTTGTTCCAGCTAGAGTAGACTCATTGAATCAATGGCTCATACTTTAATACTGCTTTCCAAATTCAGTACTGATTTAGTGGATATATTCTAGTTGGGACTAGCATTTGGATTCAGCCCACATATTCCACATTTAAATATTATAAAAGTGCACATTCTAAATTTAACAATTTAGTAGAAAATCTAAATACATTAAAAACACTGGATCGTGTCTGACCTTGGACAATACTTAGTGTCTGGTTAGTATTTGAACAGAAGACCACCAACAAATAACAGGTGCTACAGGCTATACAGTTGTCTTCCACATCTGTGAGTTAAGCATTCATGAATCTGATTATTCACAGCTTAATGTATTTGCTGCTGCCCCCACTGCTACCCTACACCAGTTTTTCAAATAACACCAGTGTCACTGAAAGGAAAACAAAGTGGTGGGGTGGCTGGGCCCAGCTATGCATGAGTACCCTCTCTTGCTCATTCATGCAGGGAAGTGGCATCACTGGGGGTGTGTGCAGTGGTGTGGCCAACATTGGGTGACACCCCAGAAGGGTGACATCCAAGTGGGCTGCAAGCACACCCAGTCCTGCTTCCCCACAGTGGTAGTGGTTCCTTGTGAAGTGCCACCATCACCATGAGGAAGGACAAGAGTCCCTACCCTGCTTCCCCATGGAACCAGTGGTCTCCTCATGTGGAGGCCACCACCATTGTGGGAAAGGAAAAGGGGTGAGCATGTTCTTTTGGCCACATCCCCCGGCAGCCATGCCTCCTGCACCAGGTGACACCAGGTGTGGCAACATCACTGATGGAGGGAGTGGTAAAGAGATGGGATGGGATAGGGGAGTATGAGGTGGGAAGTCAAGCATATTCCCTTGCTTGGTCACTCACTTACCCATTCACATGGGCAGGCAGGCGTCAGGTTGGGGGGAAGAAGATTTGACTGGGGAATGCAAGGAGGGAAGGTGCATGCATTTCCTCACTCACTTGCTCAGACAGATAGGAGGAAGGGAATGGGACAGGTGTTCCCTTTCTCCTTCCTCCTGCCCCCGTAGAATCTCCTCCCTCGTCCTGCCCAAACAAGCGAACAAGTGAGGGAAGAAATGTGCATGCAGCCAAGCCCTGACACTTTGCAAGTACAGATATTTTGTGCATGTGTTAAATATGGGTTGGGGGCCCTAGAGATATTTATGGTTTGTCCACTTTCAAGGGGCCCTGTGTCCATCACACCTACAAAAATTGAGGGCTGACTGTATTTCAAAGAAAGGAACTGGTAAAATCACCTCTGATTTTTCCTTTGCCTTAGGAAACCATATGAAATTCATGAGGTCACAGAAAGTCCATAGGAGAGTTGAAGGCACACACCCACAGAAAAAAAAACTTAATTTGGCTTCTAACAAAGAGTGGGAAATTTCATCCCTGGATAAAATTAAGGTTATTTATGATGTTGGAATATTTGTGAACTTGGGTGCTATATCTGTGCATGCACATTAATGCAGTGCTGTATCAAAATGATGATTCTAAGAGAATGTGATGAGATGTAAAATAATTTTAGTGGTTTGTTATTTCTATAGCACTCTGATGTTTCTTCAGTGTTACAATCCAGTCAATTTATGCTGTATAGTCAAATTACTACAGTACTTCAATGGTAAATTTGAACATGACTGAATTTCTGTATAACAAAAACCACTGGGGATGTAATTGGAATATCTATATCCTTAAAAAGAAATTCTAATTTAAATTGGCAAGAATTTTTAAAAGAACATGAACTAGGGCTACAAATCTTGCATCCCTCTTGATTGTTTTTATTGTCCAAGCAATTTATTAGTTAATGAACTAACAGTGCTATTGTTACTCCATTGTAAGCCTGCTAACTTCAAAGGGACTTACTAATAGGTAAGAATATATTGAATTACACCCTAAATGTGTGTGAATCACAGAGCAGATAATGATAAAAAAATCATTTAATCTGGAAGAATGAGTGAGCTTGGTTTTGATGAGCTGGTATCCACTTTAAAAATAAAAATAAATCCATCCCTTCTAAGCCCTATCTTTTTAAATGCAGCCATGTCCATCCGCTGAGTTCCCAAGTGGCTCAGTGCCTGCCCTATAACTAATCAGTATCCCTCATCCAGAACAATTCTACCTGAATGAACTCCTGAACCATTTATGTTCCAAAGGTAATTATTTTCAAAAACAAGAATTGTGGGATTTGTGCCTAATTGTGTTATAGGAATCCAGTCTGTAATACAGATAGAAGGAAATGTAACTGTGTAGTGTTACTTAACTATATGGGTAGCATATGGCATTACACCCACAGACTTGACCAGTTTGGAAGTCTAGGAAGTACAGTTAGCTCTTGGGTGTAAAAAATACTCAAACAGTGAAATGTCACAACCTCTGTTTCTCAAATAAAATGCTAAGACGTTAAAATCTAGTGTTTGTCCCACACAACACTAGTCTCATGTAACACTGCAATTTTAATAAGTTACTTTTATAGCTTCAGGGATGAATTTTCCTGAAATAATAAAATAAAGATATCAGGCTGTACAAACATTGCTTGTGCTGTTGATGGGGGCAGTGATGTGCAGGATTAATTAATAGGGGTCTGTTCCCTTATCTCTCAAGAACCAGCTGACTGATGTTCCTACTCTCCTTCATGTGAACCATCTGTGGTATGAGGGGGAATTGCAACAAGAACACCACTATCTGTCTGTTGCACCAGAGATTACTCATGAGTGGATGTGGGAATATCAGTAATTTTCCTCCCAAGCAACAGGGGAATAGACTCCCACTGACTGCAGCAGCTGCTGTGTGATAGGTGCAGATGGGGGATTAGGATGGGAGCCACTACGTAGCTGCATAACTAGGTTGGTTACACATTTCTAATTGCCCAAGAGGATTCCAGCCATAATCTGTTATTGATGACTTAAACCTGGTGGTAGAATTATGGAAAAGAACACTTCAGTATGCAGCTGTGTGTTTATGTGCCTGCTTATATCCCATCACAGGAAGAACACCATTTTCTCATATGCGGACTACCATATGCTCCTCCAGACAGGTATGGTTTCTCCTGAAAATGAGGGAAGTTGCTGAATCCATGACTGCTGGCTTTGTATTGGGGAAAACTGAAGCCAGAAACTTGGTGGTGTGGGAGTACCTTCTGAAAGGTAAAGCAATTTTGGGCTGAAAAGGTATGATGCTGGTGTCCAGAAGATTGGTGATGATATACCTTAAATAAATATGACTGACTTTTAATAGGTTCCTGTTCATAGTTATACACTTTAAAATTGGGTGGGCCATTACAAGGCTGTGGTGGAAGACTTCTCTAGCTTGCAAACTGTTTCTGTCAATGCGATGGTCCTCAAAGGACAAAAGAGCAGGGAAATAATGCTTCTACAACATCAAGGAACAGTTGCACTGTTCCAGGTGTCTGCAGATGCCCCAAATCCACCTTTCTTCCTCTCACTGATGTTCATGGCCAACTTTTTGTTCCCAAGTCCAGACACAGCTATAATGAGGAATGTTGCAGCCAATTTTGTGGTTCCATGCTTGAACAAATTGTGAGCTGTCTCACAGCCATGCAGCTGTGTCACCATATGCTTACTGGCCAGGCACCAGTTCCTTCATCCATTGGCTAATCCAACCATAATGCCTCTGTCTTATTTGGCTGTCATGTAAGTATCCACAGATACTTGCTCCCTGCCAAAGCTTGGGAAAGTTACTTTTCAGACTAGAACTTCATGAGTTGCTTAGCCAGCATGGCAAATAGCCATGCTGGATAAGATATTTTGGCAGTTGTAGTCCAGCTTTTCTCAGCTCCCTATCCATCACATTGTGCAGTATTAGAAACCACCAAAGATTTCTGCCAGCAACCATATTAAAGAGATCTTAGTGACTTGGAGGAAAAAGAAGAAAGAAACCTTTATAGTTTAGAGGCTCAGGACATCAAGGTTCAAAACAAAACTAACAAAAATGCAATCTCCAAGTGCTGTTCTAAGATATTTCCATTAAACTATTATTATACAATATTTTAAAGCAACTCTGCACTAAGCTTCAGAAGTGTCTAGTATATCCAAAAGAAATGTACTCCAACTTACCAAGAAAACTTGTAATAAACAAGAATGAGACCAAATCCCGTTGAGGCACTAGGCTAGCCATTGCACAGGTGGTTGCACTTTCTTAGGGGTTGTGTAACGGCAGTTCCTGGTGCAGCCAATTGTTCTGAAAGCACATATCATTACTCTTCCACTTTAGAGTTGGTGAGTGGGGACACAATTAACCACTGTGGAGTAGGAGAGCTCAAAAATTTGGTTCCTACACTCTAACTGCAAAATGGTTACATCAAGCATAACTACATTGGCATATATTTGAACTGTGCTAAAACTACATATGATCTTGGCTGTCATACCAAAGGCCCATTTGGTTCCAGTAAAGGCAGCCCAGAAGCTATGCAGTGATATCTGCCAGTAGCTTGGATAATCTAGCAATAAATGATGACCATCAGAAATGCTTGTTGATCAGATCAACCAAAGGAAAGGTATTTTTACCATATATCACTGGTGATGAAACACAACCTCCAAATGGTTTACAAACCGACCAAGAAAATCCAGGAAATGCTGCACTCAGTGAAGGACAGGAGAGACCCTTTCACAGCTTCAGGAGTTTACCACATACCATGCAGCTGCAGACAAGTCTGCATAGGAACCACCAAATGCAGTGCTCAGACATGAATCAAGGAAAATGAGAGGTGTGTTCTGGGTCTGTTCTAGGTCAGCCAGAAAAATCAGCAATAGCAGAACACGTTATAAACCATCCTGGACATAAAATGCTGTTTGAAAACACTGATATTCTGGACCATGCCAATATCAGGCCAGAATGCACAGGAAAGCCATTGAAATCCACAAGCACCTGGCCAAATTCTATAGAAAAGAAGAAACCCTTAAAGTTAGCAAAGTTTGGCTACCAGTCCTGAAAAACACTAAAATCAAAACCCAGCTAAATGCAAATGAAAACCACCTCAGGGGGTTTCCCAGCAAACAATGATAATTAATTAAATAGACCCTAATCCTCTTTACATATCCTCCCATCCCGAGGCTTTGCCATTCAACAACAGAACAAGATGAAGATTAACATGGAAATCACTCCTTCCTACCCAGGGTCACACAGTATATATATATACCCCACTCTATTTCATGCCAACATTCTCTGATGGTGCCAGCCACAGGTGTGTCGGGAATATACTCTTCTAGAACATGGTTACATAGCCTGAAAAACCCATGAAGAACTATGGATGCCAACCATGAAAGCCTTCAACTTCACATAAATTATCACTGTTTGGCTGTTTCAATCTGCCTCATGAACATTCAAAGGGTTTGAATTATGGCTGGTGGTAAAGGGAGGTAATGAAACATAAAATCCTCAGTGAAATCCAAAATCAGCAGCCTTCAGTGGTTTCAAGTTTCAAGCAAATCATAGCCCATGCTGAAGCTTTCACCAACTGTACTAAGAAGGCCATCACAAAAAGTAAGGAACCAGAATGACCTTTGGTTACAGATAATTCAATGTTTGACATCTCAGCTATAAACAAAGAAGCCTTTTCCCCCTTAAAGATACTTAAAGCTTCTAAGGCTATCACTTGTCAAACAAAACTGACTTTGAAATATTTTCCTATATCCTGGGAATGATGTCATGTCATATTTACATATTTTTGAACAAAATGTGTTCACAGTATTACAATTAATTCCTTCCTACAGTGATGTATAGCAGCAGATAGAAATGCTACATTTTAAAAGGATAGTTTATATTGGGTTAGGCAGGGCATACTGAGCTTTTACAGCATATAGCTAAAGTTGATGACAAGAAGGATTGGGCTGTAATCATCTGATAACTCTTGGTTGAGCATCTAAACCCATGAGTTAGTTGCTTATTAATCATACAGTCAATCTTTCTAATGACTTGTATAGGAACACAGATTAAAATGCCTACTATAGCAATGAGAGCCAAAATGGGATTTTAATCTGCCCTGTAATGGGGTGATTATATTGGGCAGGACCTTTGCTGGGAGACTTCTCTTCTGGTTAGTAGCCATAATTGACTTTCTCTGGCAATAGCCAGTCCCAGCCAGGCCTGTAGATTAATGAGAAATGGTCTTTTCCACTTTTCATTTGCTATGCCTTTCTCTTAATTCAGTAAATAAACCATCATTGCTTGCTCTGTGTGTGCACGCCTGAAGTTTCCAGAGGGATGATTATCTACCTTTTTATTTTCCATCATTAATCTGCCCTCCTTATTTCAGTGGCATATTCATTTACTAATCCCATCTGTCATGTAGAGAGATGTTAAGAGATGGAAACCTAATCCCAACGTGACTTTCATTCCCCGCCTTGTGTACTCCTATAGATTTTATGACATAAATTGTTGTACAGTATTCTTAGCAAAGCTGGATGCCTGAACAGCTTGGAAACAGGCATGCCATATACAATGTGGAATTTATTAACATGCATCCACGTGTATGTAAACCAGTATACAAGCCACTTACAGCTTGCTATCACTCATATTTGGCTATACATTAGCTCTAAGAAGTAGCAAATAACGAACTAAGGCACTAATCCGTACATTGTGGCTCTGAAAAGGTTTTTTTTTGCCGAAGTATTAATGTAAACCTCCCCCCCCCCCAGCAACTTTGACTTTATATACTACCCTGCTTGCAATATCTGATTGTGACTATGGCTTTCTGCAAGCCACTAATGGTGGCCTTGGAAATAAGCTCACAAAAATTATTGACTTGACTGCAAAAACAAAAACAAAAAAATAACAACCAATTTCTGTAAAGAAGAAGCAGTCCTACATCTGCACTCATCTTGAATATGCAGAGCACTAGCCTCTTAGCAGAAGAGAGAAAAAATGGTCTTCTACCACTGTGAATGAGAAGGAGCTTGCCCTTCCTCAAATGATTTAATTCTTCACTATGCTTCTTCTTGAAAGAAGCAATGTGTAATTTGAACAATTTTTTTTCCTGCTTCAAGAAAGTGTGAGAAACACATCATTTTCAAAGCCTATTTGCATTTCAGGGCTTATTCTGTGCGAAATTTACATATAATTCTTTTGCACAGAGAACACAATTTTCTGCACACGAAACATCATTTTCTGTGCAGAAAATATATTCAGAAATATTATTTCCTAGGTGGAAAACTCTACTTCTTGCACCAAAAATGTTTTCTATGCAAATAAGCCACATGTGCATCTGACACAACATAAATACCCAATTACAGCATATTCTGCAGGTGAAATAGTATTTTCTTGAAATCTTCTTTTTACTGAAGCCTATCAGATGTCTATGGAAAGCCCTCAGACGGAGCTTGAAGAGAGTAAATAGTATACCCTCACTCATTGTTTGCTGTTAGTTGGAATACTGGGGTGTCACTCTTTGCTGCTGGCTGGAATACTGGGGTGTCACTCTCTGAGGATTTTTTTATTTTTTTTTACAATTTTTCAATTTAGCGGAAGAGAGTAATTGAAAACAGTCCAGTTTAGCAGTTTAGGACTTATTTTGTTGCCTAATTCTTTTGCACAAAGAACACAATTTTCTGCACATGAAACATCATTTTCTGTGCAGAAAATATATTCAGAAATATTATTTCCTAGGTGGAAATCTCTACTTCTTGCACCGAAAAATGTTTTCTATGCAAATCACCCACATGTGAATTTGACACAACATAAATCCCCAATTACAGCATATTCTTCAGGTGAAACAGTATTTTCTTGGAAGGAAGGAATCTTCCTTCTTCTATTACTGGCATAGACCCATCTCTCTTTTGCAAGCCCATGCAGTTGCCCTACATGGAATTCCTGATTGCGTATTGCTATCTGGAAAGTTGTTAAATACAAGACAGGATTAATGCCAACCAACAACAAACTCTGTCCTCCTACTTTACAGTTCTGTTCTTAGCAATCTTGAAATAGAAACTGATAATGGGAGAGATATTATAAGAGGTATTATGATAGCAGGAGTCAAAATAAATCTGCTTCTGTGACAGTTCTAAGAGGAGGAGGAGGGTGAAATAGTCTCATTCACTTGTATGGTTCATCCTATTCAGTTAACTGATCATTAACTACATCACAGGAAGAGCCTTGCTCGATTAGATTGACCTATTTAGGGGTGCATCTACAATGTAAAAATAATACAGTTTAATACTACTTTAAGTCTTGTAGCTCCATCCTACAGAATCCTGAGATCTGTAGTTTTACAAGATCTTTAGCATTCTCTGACAGAGAGCCTCACAAAACTGTAATTCAAATTATTCTGTAGGATGCAGCCATGGCAGTTAAAGTACTGTCAAACAGAATTGTTTCTATAGTGCAGATGCACCCTAGTTCAAGAATCCTCTTTTTACTGAAGCCTATCAGATGTCTCTGGAGAGACTTCACACGGGGCTTGAAGAGAATAAATACTATACCCTTACTCATTGTTTGCTGCTAGTTGGAATACTGGGGTGTCATTGTCTGAGGAAAGATTTTTTTAAATAATTTTTCAATTTACTGGAAGAGAGTCATTGAAAACTGTCCAGTTTAGCAGTTTAGGACTTATTTTGTTGCCTAAATACCCTAGAGGCACCACATCTCATCTGATCTTGAAAGTTAAGCCTTGGTTAGTACTTGGATGGGAGATCATTAATGAGTGCCAGCTGGAGGCTTTATTTCAGAGGAAAAAACTGGCAAAACCACCTCTGAGTGGTTGCCTAAGAAAACCCTATGAAATTCATGGTGTCTCCATTAGTTGAAGGCACGTGCATACCCACTCTTTTTCTGTGTCAAAATTATACATTTTAAAAAGAAAATACTCTTTTTGTGCAGCAAACATGTTTTCTGTGCAGAAATATTATGGTATGTGCAGAAAATGCCTGTGGGGAAGAAAGTGCATCCCAAGCTGCAAAGAGACCTGCCCATCTAGGATGTTGTTTGTTATAGATTTTCAAATAATTTCAAATATTTTTCCATCCCTATTGGGATGTAGTAGAAATTCGGCATAGATTTCATAAATAGGAATCACTGCTGTTTTGTCTTCTGTCAGTTTCTCTAAAAGTCTTTCACAATGTTCACTCCTTCTTTTGGCAACAGATACAAATATGTACACACAAAGCAAAGAAGTCCTTTGCCCTAAACCTGTTGTCAACTGATTTTCCTGTGTATATTGAAACTTTACAGCAGGACTGGCAACTTACAGGCTGTACAGACCAGCCAAAAAGACCAGCCTGGGGGTGGACTGGGAGCATGGCATCTGGATGATGCATACCCCAACTCTGCCCCCATGCTGGTATGAAGCCGTGCACTGCACCACATAACAGGCAGTGTCATGGTGCTCCTCTGGTGCTGCATCCAGATGATGCAGCTCCAAAGGAGTGCCAAAAAGCTGCTGCACCAGGGTCTATGCCACCCTTTCTGCAGTGCAGAAAGGAGCTGCTTTTTGTGGCTCCTTTTTGCTCCACCAAAAGGCTTGATCAGGGCCATGGCATGTGGTTGCCGTGGCCACGACCTGGCAAAGAAAGAGTTTAATTTAAAAGATTAATTGCCTCTCTCAAAAAGGTTCCCAGAATGGCTTACAAATTGATAATCGGACAGTTCCCTGCCTGAAGCCTTACGATCTAAACAAGAATCATCACAGAAGGAAAATGAAACGGCAGTGGGCGAGCAGATTAAATTCAGAAGATATTCTATACTGGCTGCTCTTCCCTCCCTCTGAGGCCACAGCAGTGGCAGTTGGAGTGGATGGTGTGGCCTTTCCTCACCTGCTGGGGACAAGGCAGTAAAGCCAAATCTTTTATTTTCTGATCAGAAATTAATGATATAGAGAATCTGCAAGGATGGAAGGCTGCAAAACCACCCTTTGGGGGGTAGGCACATGCAGCTCCAGGACTGCATTTTACCCATCCTTTCTGTAAAGGAAGGAATATTTATTTTTTCAACACCAGATGTAGTTTTATCGAGTTCCCTCATGTCCACCTGACAGGTAAACTTTCCCCCAAATTAAATGAATGAATGAATGAATGCCAGGCTTTCCTCCTCCTCCTCTTCCTCAGTACCCCTACCAGCTCTTTTTAACTTATCTATCATCTCTGAATATTCTGAAAAGAAAATCCAATGGAAATCAGGGGTCACTATAAATTGACTGGCAACTTGAAGGCACATACAAACACACACACCAGCAGTAGTAGGAAAAAAGTGTTGTTGGTTAATTGGACATGAAAAAGGGGGAATTCCTCTGTAAATCCTTGCTGGCATCTCTCCATGTCATGACACTAGCAAATCAGCCTTTTGATATTGTTCTCCCCTGTTTTAGCTCTTTCCCTCCTAATCTTTGCAATATCTGCTGATGGGCCACTCACACATCTATTAATATGGCTCTGCTTTTATTTTGAATCCAAGCTCAGCTTTAGCTCTTTTAATCTCTCTCTGAATTGCTTTTTTCAGGTTTATCCCCCCCCTCCCCACATTGAGAACAGTCATCTCTCTAACTCTCCACTTTGATGTTCTGGAGTTATTGAGCTCAACACCCGTGGCCTTGAGCGCCATCCAGTTAAGAGGGGCTGCCAGGTTCAGTTACAGGCTCAGCATGGCTGGAGACATCTGGCCATGTTCATTCATGATGACTGCATCTCGCATGAATGACTAGCCAGCAAGATGTTGCCCTGTTGCTAGACATCTGGTGTCTAGCGGAACACAAGAACCTCTCGGCTTAACACCACACCAGAGAAGTGCTTCGGGAAACCTGGGGGAAAGGGGAAACAGAGAGCAGAAAGGCTCACAAACTGTCAGTTGCTAACATATTAGCTTTAAAAAGAAAAGAAGAAGAAGAGAAAAATGACATCTCAGACTGTGCAAACCTTCTATCAACTCTGTCTGATCAGAGGCACCAGCTGCAAACTGCCTTTATCGTTAACTCAAGAACAATTAACAAATCTCCACACATCTCATGTTTATTCATATGCTCTTGACTCATCTTGAATGATGTGTTTCAGTGATGTCACTGAAATGTTTAAAAGCCCACACATTTTTCTTTCCAGCTGTACTTGCTGCCCCCCATACTGACAGAAGCTGAAGTGGACAAAATAAATACGTGGTTTGCCAAGATGCAATTTTGCCTTCTTATTTCTTTATTCCCATAACACAGGACAAAGGCCATTCCTGTGTTTGTACAGCTGACTAAATATAGGCCAGAAACTTTTTGTTGGTTTCTATCAAAGTAAGGATTTTTTTAAAAAAAAAATCACAGAAAGGCAACTAGACATTCCTAGATGCATTCCTAGATGCAAATCCTCACATTCTCACTGGCCCTAACTGATGGCAGGATTGTATCCCAGGACACCCAATTTTCCTGGTGCACCTGGGAAGAAACAGGAGATTTTGCCTTTGTCTGGAGGTGGAAAGCAGTATACTCTTTCTTTTTTAGGAGTACAGGGGCATCATTCCTGTGGGCAAGCAGCCATGGGGGGGGGGGGGGAGGCAGACATGCCTTAGGAGAGACTCGATGCCCTTGTGCATCTGAGAAAGAGGTACCAAACTTTGTACCCAAGAGCAGTAACAGATGCTTACATTCTAAAAATGGCACTATTGGGTCTTGGTTGCAAAGACCCAATTTGTCAAAAGATGGGCATAGCTAAGTCCCAGTAAAGCAGCAGGATCTTATTTACTTTCAAAATTAGCTTTATAAAAGCTATGTAAGGAAGATTTCATGAAATCAAAATACTACAAAATAAGCTTTAAATACAACCTAAACAGCACACAGAGAGAGATAGGTAAAAACAACAGCAGCTTTAAAAAGCAGCAGTAATAGATAATAACATCAAGATTCTCGAAAGGTTGATTTATTTCAGAAGCATTTTGCTGGAATTAAAACTGAGCCAAGGCATTTTGCTGCCTGAGGCAAAGGATAAGATAGCAGCCTCTGTTCCATGTGTAGAAACGGACTTAGGGGCTCAACAGATGGCCCCAAAGGAGCTGCTTCCTGCTGCCCCTTTCAGCGCTGGATCAGGGCCACAGCAACCGCATGCCATGGACCTGATCTGGTGCTTTGCCAGCGCTAAAAAGATGGCAAAATGCCACTTCTTGTAGCACTGGCAAAAATGCACCTTTGCCACCATAGTGGCTGCTTTTCAGTGCTCCTTTAGCACAGCGTGTCTAAATGTGTGCCAAAGGAGCCCTGTGATACTCCCTGCCATGTGGACGGGCGCACAGCATGACATCAGTGTGAGAGTGTGTGGCATGCAGACATCATGCCCCCACTCTGTCCTGAGACCAGTATTAAATGCTGGTCTGTTTAGCTCTTAAGTTTGCCTTAGTGCTGGCAGTGAGATAGGGCTCTCTGCCTATATCCAAGGAGAGAAGGCCAGTTAGATGTAAAAGATATGCCATGTGGCACAAATAGCTTTCTCCTCTGAGAAAGGGAAATGGTGAAGAGACTGCCACCTAGTATCTGCAATAACAGCCTGTTGTTTCATTCTGCCTATTGGTAGTCTGGCCCTGGTAGAACTGGCCCTGATCACAATTAATTTTGGATGGCTAGAAACTCAAAGGCACACAGCTTAGTGAAGCATGTTAGAATTCATTAACTTCATTTGGCTCCAACTGGTCTAATTTGGTGGTAGGTTACAGCCAAAGTGGTACTTTATAAATTCAGGGCTCAGCTCCTTAGGGATAAGGAAGGAGCGAGAGTCATTCCAAACATAGTAATAGCAAATTTGTTTGTATGAACCTTGATCACATAAAGATGTTTAAGAAAGAAACAGACCTATGACTGAGGAGAACTGCCATGGATTATGTCTCTGCAGTCTGTCATTAGATTTCTTCTCTCCCTTAGCTGTGCTATAGTACTAGAAATGAACCCCACAAAGGAAAAGGCACCAGCGGACCAGAGATGCAGAGAAGAAAACTATGCAACCCATCCCCCCCCCCCGTTTCAGATTGGAAGAAATTCTGATATAACGGTTACAAAGGGGCTGTTTGAGCACACAGTTCACCTAGCCATCAACCATCTGAAACTTATCATTTGTTATTGATCATTTGTTTTCAGAAGTTAATGATGTTTTGATGATCATTTTAAAGTGGCTTCAAAATTAACAAGGCACAATCCAAAAGCTATGACTAACCTGCCAAACGTAATGACTAACCTGCCAACCCTCTAAAATTTCAAAGATGAAAACCAAGATACATATGCACAAGCAACACCAGAGTGTGGTCAAGGTGGCAAAGTAACTTCTCCAGGTTCTTCCAGCCCACTGGCATCAAAAGTCATTAATGAGAAAAAAGCATGCAACTTAGGAGATGCTGCCGTAGTTTGCCTCCTCTTCTCTTCTCTTTCCCTCCTGCTCAGTTGAGTGCAAACTACTTTTGTACTTTGAACTCAGTTTGCAGCAACTCAAGTAAGGGGGAAAGTGGGAGAAGGAGAGAGAAAGAAACATTTTAAAATCAGCTAAAAAAGTGGGAACACAGAGGATTAAATAGGATTGTCCCTGCCAAACTGGAATAGTTGGATAATATGTATAAGGCAGTTCTCTTAGACCTTTCAGGAGTGTTGGACTAGAATTCCCATCAAGGAACCCTGGTGGCACAGTGGTTAAATACTGTACTGCAGCCACTCACTCACAAACCACAAGGTTGTGAGTTCAATACTAAAGAGGGACTCAGGGTCAACTCAGCCTTGCATCCTTCTGTAGGATGCTAAAATGAGTACCCAGTTGTTAGGGGCAATTAGCTTACACATTTTAAAGTGCTTAGGGAGTGATAAGCAGTATAGAAATGTAATTGCTATTGCTATCACTATCATGCTCAGTTACCATGGCCAAAGGGTGTGCTGAATAGGAATGATGGAAGATATAGAAGCTTACCGCACTATGCTGCCTGGATCGATCCCAGAACAGTCCCAGAATGAGTGTGGAACAAGTGGGGGACTCATTTCACTGGACACAGAAGTCCCCCACTCATTCCGTTCCATTCCAGATCTGTCCCACATCCATTCCAGAGGAGGGGGATTTGGAGAACAGTTCAGAACAGTTCTACAAAATCTCCTCCTCTGGGACAGATTGGGAATGGAATGGAGGGGGAACAGAATGAGTGAGGGACTTCCTGTGTGCAATGAAATGCATCCCCCACTCGTTCTGTTCCCCTGTTGGACCATTCTGGTAAGGTGCATGAGCCCTGTGCGCTAAGATCCATAGTCTGACCCATCTCAGAGATATCAGGTCAAGGCTGGTTGCTGTAATTTGTAGAATCATGTGTGCCATATTGCAGCCATGACAAGTTTGCTGTTGTTAAGCAACCTCAAGCCAACCTGAACCCATGGTGACCCTGGGGATGAGACATCTCTGAGACTCCCTGTCCTATAATCCACTGTTCAGTTCCTGCAAACTCATACTTGCGACCTCCTTAATAGAGTCAATCCATCTAGCATGTGGTCTTCCAATTTTTCATCTTCCCACCACCTTTCCTATTATAATGTTTTTGTCATTACAGTGTTACTCATTAAGATCACAGCTCAGTACCACATCCAACCTCAGGCTACTCAGTTTTTCTTTCTTTATATTGGATTTCTTTAGGCTCTTTGCAGGATGGGAAAGACAGAAATATAATAAAATCAAATTTTAAAAAAATTGTCAGTGGGATTTATCTGTGCTTAGAATTAAGTCTAAAACCAACCTCTCTCTCTCTCTCTCTCTCTATATATATATATATATGGGATCAACACAGGTCTAGTACATGTGACAATAAGCTAATTCAAGAATTCAAGATGTTGTGGGTATATCGACAATCAAACTCAAATTTTAAACTACTCACACATTAAATTTCCTCCTAGATACAGCCATTATTATTTTACAGTGCTTATTTCATTGTAAACAGTGACCTGGCCCTGAGACATGGATTCCTATCCACAAGCATCACTGCATTACAGCTGAAGGAGATTCCCAAAGGATTGACGAGTTCAGCCACACAAATATGGTTGGAATTAAATCTGCTGTGATTGTCATTTGTCCTTATATGTCTAATGCCTACGAGATTTTCATTTTATTCTTTATCCTTCATGAATCCCTAAGAGTCTGCTTTTAATCAGTCAATTTAAAGGGCATGGGTTACTTTCTTAGTAATTAAAGTTTCTTCAGGGTTGTAATGCCATATCTTTTATCATTCTCAATACGTCACAGACATGTACTCCTAAAGATGTGAGCATTTCTGCAGATTTGATTCAGATTTTACAGCAAGTAATAAGCATTGACAGACATTATTCATATAAGCATGCAAAATGGGCATAAAAGGCAGAAGAGTAACAAGTTGAGCATCAAGATAGCACTGCTATAGCATCAAACACAGAACATAAATAGACACACCTCAGCATGGTTTTGCCTTACTCAGTAGGGAACAGAGACCAGTACTCAAGAGAGAGTGACAAGTTTGTTGTTAACTGCTCTCAGATCAATTTCAACTTATTTTGACCCTATAAATGAGAAACCTCCAAATCACTCTAACATCAACAACCTAGACTCCTTGATTGAGTCTAACCATATGGAATGCAGTCTTCCTCTTTTCCTCCTGCTTTCTCCCTCACCAAGCATTATTGTCTTTTCTTGTGAGTCATGTCTTCTCATGACCATCAGCTTAGTCATATTGGATTCTAGGTAGAATTCAGGCTTGACTTGCTCTAGGACCCATTTATTTGTCTTTTTAGCAGCCCATGTTTATTCTTATTAGCGTTCTTCTCCAGCAGCACATGTAGATTTTCTTCCTATCAATTTTCTTCACTGCCCAGCTTTTGCGACCACACAAAGGAACTAGAAATACAATGGCATGGCCAATCCTAACTTTAGTATTCAATAATATATCTTTACACTTTAGAATTTTGTCCATTTCCTTCATAGCTGCCCTTTCCAATCCTAGTCTCTTCTGATTCTTCTACTAGTACTGGTAATGGTACTGTTTGACCTGTAGGCCCTCCTTGTCCTACTAAAATCTTAAACTAGTCAAGTGTGAAAGGTGCAAAACCATTTGGGGGACCTATATTGGCCTGTGTGGTATAGTGATTTGTATGCTGAACCAAAACTCTAAATGACCAGGGTTTGAATCCCCTGCTCAGCCACTGAAACCCATTTGATGATCTTAGACAATTCACATTCTCACACCCTAAGGGGAATGCAATGGCAAACTTCTTCTGAGTAAATCTTGCTAAGAAAACAATAAGATTGCTATAGGCTGGTTCAGTTTGAAAGCACAAACAACAAAAACAAGAACAATAGCAACAACAGTGGAACACACTCCCTCGGAGTGTAGTGGAGTCTCCATCCTTGGAGGTCTTTAAGCAGAGGCTGGATGGCCATCTGTCGGGGATGCTTTGACTGGGAGTTCCTGCATGGCAGGAGGTTGGACTGGATGGACCTTGTGGTCTCTTCCAACTCTATGATTCTATGATTCTAACACATTGACCTTAATGTTGTGTCTACTGGCTCACAGAGGACTCATAATCATAATCTGCACAGAAACAGGACCCTTTTTCAAAATCTGGACAATGACAACACATAAAATATAGCAATACTTGCAGTGATATTTCACTTGTTGTGACTATTTTATAGTCATCGATGTAAAGTTAGAAATAATTGCTGGAATTGAAATAGATATTCAACGTATCTCTGTACTCTGTGGAGGACTGTGGACTCTTTCACATGGGAGGAATTTCTCCCAAACTTCGAATGGTGCCAATGCGAATTCCTGTAAATTCGCTTGTTTAGCGAATTTACAGGAATCCCCATTGCATTCGGAGTAACGTTCCATTTCCCGAAAATGACCCCTCCTTGCTCGAAATTGCATGCGAAGCTTTAATTCGCAATAACGTAAAACCCATGATTGTGTTCAAATTGACTCCCCTTTTGCCCGAAATTGCGAGCAAAGCTTTAATTCGCAATAACGTCAAGCCCTATGATTGCGTTCGGATTGACCCTAGATTATACTTCCAATTCCCAACGTCTGAAAGAGTCCTGTGACTAGATGGCCATTATACCTGCTTTGTCTGCTGCCCTGGTGCTCAATGTACATGAGAGAAAGTTTTAAAACTCTGGCATTTCCTACTTATGGTTATTTATCTTTAACCCTCCTTGCCTGGAATGTCCAAATAGTTCAAGGAGAAGATTCCTTCAAGCAAAGAATATTTATCCGATATCCTTGGAAACAGAGACCATCCTGCTGCAAGGATGGTCTACAACTGTGAGGATGGGCTACAGCTAGCAGAAGCCTAGATGGAACCCTGCATCTTCCCTTTAGAAGCTATGTTTACTGATACTCCTAAAAAATGGAAAGTACTTTGGATAATTCAAAACATAGTTCTAACAGTTCTCATGGGGGACTTTTATCAGGGTTACTAGCTTTCTCAGTCAGTTTGTCAACAATATTATTTAAGCATATTTCTGTAATGGCATATTTCTCAGCTTACCTTGTGAATACCATATTCCCTCAGCTTCGGTAGATCCTCCATACTCCCTTTCCTTTGAATTTCAAAAAAGCAGCACTTACTATTGTTTTTTTTTTTAAGTTCAAGGTTTAAACATACAACAAAGATCACTGTGCTTTGATCTACTCCTATCCAAAATGTGCAAATCTATTTCCAGTCCTAGCAACATATAACATTTTAGACTTTGGCCATACAATATTGAGTTTGTTGAGTAACACTAGTTTCTGCCACTGTTTGCGGATAACTGACCTTCTCAGAGAAGTAAGAAACCTATTTTAACCTTAGATTGGTATGCCTCTACATTATATTTTAAAGTGTCTGTCTCCTTTACTTGCACATTCATATGTTTGACCACAGAGTCTTTAACCTATTACATTAGCTAATGGAGCCACAAGAAGGACCATAGTAAAGTTTTGGATATACTAGTTTGGATATCTCCCAAACCAACCAATTCTGTTTTTGTTTTTGTTTTTTGTTTTGCTCTAGAATGCATAATTGTGAATTGTTTCTGACCAAACTTGATATGTACACTGAGAATGACATCCCAAATATTTTTCTGCAAGGTCAGGACTAATTATGAAACTTTGGTTAGTTTGGGAGGAAAAGAGGGGGGGAGGATCCTGGCTATGGTCCATTTTGTACCATTCTGAACCTGCTGTGAAACAAATATTAAAGTGGTTGCAGTTGAAACTTTTGTTTAATTCAAATCAAAAGTGAAATCATTAATATCAACTCAGGCAGTGCCAGGTAAATTTTTCTCTGTGTATCTATCTTATCCCGTCATTTGTGATGACATATGGGTAATCAGCACTCTGTTCCCTACAGTGTTCTTCAGCAGTGGAAACCTCCAGATGGGTTCCAAGACCTCCAGAGCATGTTTTCAGAGCATTGTGTGTGTGTGCGTGTGCGCACGCGCTTGTGCTTGCAGGAGGGAAGGGTAATTGTTCCTGATCCCACTTGCATTCATTGCAGCTGCTTCCATTTGTGTGATCACAGCACTAGATGCTGCCCTATATGCTATACTTGCATACATAATATAAACATAACATAACACACAAACATACCAACATGTTGCAAACTCCTTCGGGAGTCATCTACCATAGGGGCTTTTCCCAGTAGACAATTATAGTACAATTATTAAACTTTTAACTGCCAAGGTTCCATCCCAAGGAATCCTGGGGTTTGCACTTTGGAGGGAGTGTACTTAGAATTCTAAGCCCCTAGAATTCTCGGTGCTAGTCATTTGTCAAACTTCAGACATGAGGATTCCACAAGATGTAGCCATGGCAGTTAAAGCAAAACCATAGTACTATAATTATACAGCACAAAGGGCCTCATAGGCTTGCTTAACATATACTTATCAATCAAGAAGTCAATCTTGTTGAAGGAACCACGGCTTGCACTTGTGGCTGTTATGACATTCAAGGATGCTGCTGTCAGAATTGCGATGTAATAGCAAAAAGCTTGGCTAAGAATGCTTTCACAGGAAAGTTTAACTGCAATCACCCTGCCATTCATTCCTGGACTTTTGTGGATGGAGGAGGTTCTGTAGGATGAAGTTCCTTGTTTGTAACCTTTTTGTTTTCCTATCCTTTTAGGTTTGCCTTAGGGTAGTTGTAAGTTAGAAACTAATTGAGGCACACAATACACACACACATCCTTTTTTCTATCCCTTTTCTTTCCACAAAAGAACACTCTTACATACAGATAATAATAATAAAAACCAAAATAAGTGCACAGTATCTTCTGACTGATAGTGCTAGGAGTGCTGTCCATCTGGAATCACCCTACGTGTCTTTATTTTTCTGTTAGAAGCACAGCAATTTGATTTTGTTGCAAAGGGAAAAGGGAGGCATAGTTCTGGCAGAGATGAAGAACACACAGACAAATTGGTTTGTTGCTCAATAGCTGATCTCCAGGAGGAAGAAATACCCCCCCCCCAGACAATGTATTTAGAGATGAGAATGAGGAGAGAAAAAAATTTTGAAGTAAGAATTTCAGCATTGCTAATTCTCTATGTTCCTATAGAGAAGACAAAATGAAGCACAATGGTACACCTTAAGCAGCAAGGGAGCAATACTTTGCTTTGCCTATGTTTGCTGACTGAAACCACTTTACTGAGGTTACAGCTTTTAAACACAACTGAAATTACATATTCTTGTTAAAGCACCCAAAGCACAATAATACTCAGCCATACGGTGCATAAAGTGTTCAAAATGTCTTCTCTGTGTGATTTAGCATATGTTATCTGTGTCTACCTCTGAGACAGACCCAGGTTCATGTATTTCAACACCTGCTTACAGCATCTCATCATTTGGCTCTGCATGGAAAGTGGAAAACAAGGTCACAGGTCCAACTCCTTGTGTGGAGGCCTGTACAACAGCTGCCAAAAATTTGCTCAGGCTTAGATTTCTTTTCGGAGCTTATTGCTTGGGCAAATAACCTGGCTTACCTTTTCTGGCTTCAATTCTGGATCCGGGATGCCCCCGGATATTATCATACCTAAATCACCACTGATTTAGCTGTGATGCCAATGTGTCATGGCCAGCCAAGAGGTGGAATTGGAGGATGAGGAGGAGGATATGGCTTCTCAGATGCAAGAGGAGTTAGAGGCTAGACCAGATCCCAGTGCTGCCACGCCAGACCCCAGCCCTGCCATTTCAGCCCCAGGAGTGGAGGCTCAGCCAGGCTCTAGCACAATGGAGCTCCCTTCAGAGGCTCAGCAGCTGAGTGTGGCCTCTAAGGAAGAACCAAGCTTGAAGGTTCCTTCCTTTACAGAAAGGAACGCTGAGAGTGCTTGCCTGTGTCGATCCCACAGACTTTCAGAAAAGCAATCTGCAGATAAGTCACAGCTGGGAACAGGGAGGGTGTCTCCTATTTAACCACCTGTGGGATGCCATCCCTTTGCCAGAACTTATTGCAAGATCCTTTGGTGTGATTGCTTGCCGGCACTGGCTCAGTGGTTCTTGAACTCTTGTTTGCCTTGACCCTATGACTTTGGAACAAACTGGACTACTGTTGACTTCTCCTTGCCCTAACCTTGGACCGAACTGATTTCTATGACTTCTCTAATCCTGACTCTGGCTTTGGCTTTGGCTTCTGGTTTACGCTTTTGGACAATACTAAGGTCTGTAGACTTTCTCCCAGCTGCAGAGCTAGTTCCTTGCTGAGCCCTTCTTATCGGCGTGTGTTTGTGTGTGCTGGCCACAGTCCAGGACACACTGCCCGGATGCATCCTCAGGTTGAAGCCTCACTCAGCCAGCAAATTTTTGAAGTTGGAAACTCCTCAAATTTGAAAAAATGCTGGCTGAGTGAGGCTTCAACCCAGGATGCATCTGGGTAGCAGCACCACAGCTAAATTGGTGGCTTTTTTGGTATGATAAAATCCAGGGGCATTTCAGATACTGAACTGAAGCTGGAAGAGGTAAATTGGAATATTTGCCCAAGTGATAAGCTCCTTAATCTCTTGAGGCAAAGAGCACTAGATCCTTGTACTTCCCTCCTTAGCCTACAGGGCTCAGTCAGGTTTCACTGACTGGTCTACTGAGCCTTTCTTTCCACCATTCTTTCCTTTGCATATTTCTCTGGAGCTCTTAGTTGCCATATTTCCTTCTGATACATTACATATTTCTTTCCTTTTGAATTATTACGTGTGTGTGTGTGTGTGTGTGTACTGTGTCATAAGGAAATATAATGTGTCGGACTATATTAATATGGGTTTCCTAAATATAGGAGCTATATGAATGAGTGTAGTATAAATTGATACAAGTTTAGTACAAAGGTAGAGGTAGAGCCAGCATGGTGTAGTGGTTTGAGTTGTGGACTTGGACTGGGAGAGCGGGATTCAAATCCCTGCTTGGTCATGGAAACCCAACAAATGACCTTAATCAAGTCACACTCTCTCAGCCTCAGAGGAGACCAAAGGCAACCAACATCTGAACAAATCTTGCCAAGAAAATCCCATGATAAGTTCATCTTAGGGTTCCCGTAAATTGTAAATAACTTGAAGACACACAACAACAACAGTGTAGGGGTGTAGGTAGTGAGGACCTCCAGGTATTTCTGAAGTAAAGCTCTCATCAGTCTAGCCAGCACAACCATTGGCAGAGAAATCTGGAACTTGCAGTTCTGCAACAACTAGTGGTTAATTTCCCCACCCTTGGAGTAGCCTATGAAATTGTACAAAATTCTACAAAAATTCATAGTAATTCTAATAGCAATGTGTACACCTGCATACAGTATGTGTACTTGATTATGTGATTTTAGCAAATTGCAGCAAGGGATGTAATGCCCTGATGAGTAGAAGCCATGCAATACTGTGTGCTGTGATATCAATGAACATTTTGAAATATCCACTAACTATCACAGTGGCATGGAAGGGGATAAGGAAGCTATCATTTTAGTTTCACAGAACAAATGAAAAGGGGATAAATTTATTGACTACCCAAATAGGCAGTTAATGGGAACATGAGAAAGAGTCTTCTCAGTGGCTGTCCCTACACTTTGGGACTCTCTGTCTAGGGAATGGACTCCTCCTTGCTGTCCTTCTGTTGGCAGGTGAACACTTCATTTAGTCTGATAGGCCTTTGTAATGAAAACCCTTTAACAAAACAGCTGTAAAATGACCTATTGTTTTTAAATTGCATTCTTCATCTTTTAAAAACCATTATTTAAAAATTATATGTTTTTAATATAGGAGCTTATCACACAGGCCCTTGATACACTCCTGGCACAGAACGAAAGGGGGTGGGATGGGAACAGAATGGCGGAATCACCCATTTCATCGCTCACCAGAACAGAAGCATTCCTGAAATTCTCCTCCTCTGTGACAGATCAGGAACAGAACGTGAACTTTCAGTGGCATTGGCGGTGTTCCAGTGAGTGATAAAATGGGTGATTTCCCCCATTCTGTTCCCATCCTGCCCCCTTTCATCCTGTGCTGGAAGTGTATCAAGGGCCTGTGCGATAAGGTCTATAGTTGATAGTTCAATTCAGTATTAAAGTTGGCATTTTCTCTATTTTTAATTCTTTTCTTTTTAATATGTAAGCTCTTTTGAATCCCATTCTTAGGAAAAAGGTGGAATATGAGTAATGTGAAGATGTAAGAGGGGGAGTAGTAGTAGTAAAAGATTCTATCATCTGTCCTGACCTTGGGAAAAAATACATAATTTCTGGAAGGAAAATTATGCTATGGTTTTCCTTCTCTACTTCAAAGCTAAAAAAGAAATAAGGAAAAGCTATAAAATATCAATGTATTTTGTCCATTAGGTTTTTCCAGAAGAACTGGCCTGAAACTCACATTCAACAGGTGCGTAACAAGGAGAAATTTCAGAGGGACAGCTGGGTTAGTCTGTTGTTGGGAAAATGACAGAGGTGTTCTTGCCCCTTACAGACAAATACATCTGTTATGCAACAAGTGATTTGGAGCTCATCAACCAATGCATGAAGTATTGTAATATCCTCAGCTGGCAGGAATGTATAATAGAGGTTGCGGCAGTGGCAAGAACAATAACTAATTCCCTAGGCTTTATTATTTTAGAAATATCAGGTGTAAGTTGTAAGTCTCTGTCCAATGAAACTGAACAGATATGGTTGTATTTCAGAGTTTGGCAGGATAGGCAGTGAATTTTGTGGTGTATTCAAGGTGAAAGTTTCCATTAACAGGTGATGCTTATATGCCTATTATGCATTACACAGTAGTGTCCAGTAAGTGAATCTGTTGCTTGGGCAGGTCTAAGCTCAGGTTGATAATAGGTTCAGAGCTACTGAATTTCTGGTGAAACTGTGCCACAACCTTCTGTTTATGACACCAGCTAATAACAAGTCCATCAATATATCATCTTAGAGAAGAGGCATTCGGCGACCAGAAATAAGAAAATTGTATAAATTATCTCAGATTATGGAATGGCCTGCTGGAAGAGATCTGTCACATTACCACCTTAAACTCTGCACTCTGAGTTAGACAGAAAATTGTATTAGGTTGGCCCTGATCATGAATGATATCCTGATGGACTTCAGTACATCTTGGTGAACAATATAATGAGGGATGAAGAACATCAGTATCAGTGGTCTTCTCTGGGAGATAGCCAGTGGACTAGCATTTCCACAGAATGTCAGTGGTAGTCCAGATGTATTGTGAGCATTGGTAGAAAAGGACCTAAGAATGGAGTCCACAGAACCAAGAACATCTACCAAAGCTATGATCATACTGATGTCCCAAGTAAAGAATCACCCAAGTTAGTACATTTTGGGTTACTCAGAGAAGATGCCTGGTAAAGGCTTCTTAGTTATTTTTATCAAGATTTGGTCTTCAACATTTGTAGAAAATCTCTTCAACAGGTTGTGAGACTCTTTCTTATATTGTTCAATACATCTAAGAAAAGGGGATAAACCCTCCTCTCAACTCCCAGTGCTTGGTATAACCTGTTTATGATAAGAAAAACTTCTGCGTTTGTCAGCCTTTATTGCAAACCTAACATGGAGTTTTCTTAGCAAGATCTGCCAGGTGACCATACCATGCTGACTCTGTGTGTTGCTACAGAAACAGCCCTGTCATGTATAGCCATCAATTTAGCCTCATGGGCTGTGCTACCATGTGCAAACCAGCCATGAAAGTTTCAGAAAATGTATTTGTTCTAAATCTTATCTCAAAGAAGAGCAGTTAACAGTAAATGTAACTTGCATTGATTTCAGATGATAATGCACAAAGCATACAAACCTTGGAAAAGTTACTTTTAGGACTACAACATTCATAATCTGGGAATTGTCATTCCAGAAGTAACACTTCCATGCTCTGGTCTCTAAGTATGTCCAAATGTCTATAACAAGTATTTTAGCATAGTATAATGCTTCTATGGGAACAGAGTAAACCTTGATGGATATTGAAGAGGTACTGTATACAGCCTTGGGAAAATTAAGATGAAAGAAACTCCTGGTACTCATGTTAGTCCTAAAAGATATGAGCAGACAGTTAACTTTGTTAATGAACCTGTTCTTTTACTCCCTGCCATAGTTGTCTTTGGCTTCTGTAATACAATCTACTCTAGAACTACAGAAATAATTATAGTGAGGTCTCCCCAGAAATGTCCTAGAAAAGTCATAAATCTCCTATAGGAAAACAAAGAGCATTGAAAGGGCACTTTATGGTTGCTGCGGAATGAATAATGAATACAAAAAAAAAAGATAAACCACCATGAAGACAACAGCAGCTGAGGCTGACACTTCCCCTATGAGATGGTGTCTGTGTTTCATGCTTAAGACAAAAGTAGATGGCTTTGTGGACTCATACATCATGCAACCACTTCTATCTTATACACTGGCAAACATGAAGAACACTCACTTCTCATTTCTCAGGTAAGTATGCTATAGTATTAACAGGGCACCTCTGATGAGACCCAGGTGGAAAGCCAGAGGCAGTAGGTACTCTGGGCCAGGTAGACAACCCAATGTAAGGCAGCTTTCTTTGTGCCTTAAGTTCGTACGCACCTATGTACAAGCAAAGGAACATGCCAAGACCTGTACAGGTAGCACAAGACCAAGGAGGAAACACAGAAAAACAATATTCTCACTATTTATCTTCGGTCCTGTAAGGAAAATGCCCTAGGATTCATTCACACGGAGCAACTTACCATTGCTAAAATGCCAGTAAAAGGTTCCTGGAGCATTCCTGAAGCATGAAGGTATGAAAGCCAGTTGTGCCTCCTAATCATCACTGAAGTGTCCCACTTCTCTCCCATTGTCAAAGTGTTTGCAGAGCAGCCATTTCTTGAATAATGGAAGTTCCCGTTATTCAAAAAATGGCTGATCCACAAATGCTTTCACAACGGGAGAAAAGTGGGACGCCTCAAAAATGATTAAGAAGCATGACTGGCTATCCCACCTTTCAACTTCAGGAATGGTTCAGGAACCTTTTACCAACAGTAAAGCTCTGTGTGATAAGATAGTTTAAGTGAAAGCTGGAATAGCTGTCTGTTACATGCATAGCCATAAATTGGAGATATGTATATGCATGCCTTTTTGTGGATGTTGTGCAAGGAAGTATTTTCCAATTCTCAGTGCAACAACTGAACAATCCCTCCCACACAAGTTGCTTCCAAGCACAGAGTGTCTGCCACAGCAAATTGCTGGTCATGAGAGAGAGAGAAGATCAGATAGGACCTGTCTAAACAATTGTTCATTGCTGTAGATGTCAAGGGTATAAGGAATCTAACTTCTTAAAACATGAAGCAAGGCCTCCTATTATCTGAAGACAACCAAGTGGTACAATGGTCCCAAGCCCATATGCAGGAATTGTAACTTGATAGTCAAAGTGTTTGTTATGATTCCACAGTCACCAGCTATTTTTTTTAAAAAATTGTTTATTTATTTAAGGTATTTGTCTAGTGCCTTTCAGACCAGCAGGGTCCATGAGGCAATATACAATGAATAAACGGTTTAAAAATTAAATACTGCATATTTGTCCTGCTTACCTCAACTGAGGGCAGCACAGCAGGGGAATAGGCAAAGGAGTAATCCAGAGTCCAGTCCACACAATACCAGTCAGACAGTCAGTCACAGCAAAGGCAAGAGCTAAGTCACAAGGCAAATCCAGAGGTCAGATAACTTGAATCCAAGAAAGAGGAATACAGGAACAAAAACAAGGCTACAACACTGGTTCTTGGCTGCAAAAAACCTCTGCAGCTGGAGGTCTTTTAAAGGACCTGTCCTTCTCTCAGCTGAAACGTTATTAGCAATCCTCTTGGCTTCTAACCTGAAAGACCTCCTCACGGACTCCTTGACCTGCCTTCTCTGCACAGGTACTAACACCTGTAGTCTGAAGTCTATAGAGTATGTTTCTCTAAGTCAGGCCCAGGCTCAGGCTCAGGGCAATCCATGACAATATACTCAATTATAGGTCAACCTCATGTATAAGTTGAGGGCAGGTTTTGGGGACAGATGTATGGATTTTGCCATAAGCCATGGAATGGTCAAGGGTAAAACTTGGATGCTCCTTCCGTGTGTGTATGTGTGCGGGCAGCAACAGGGACTCTGAGGCTTTTTGTTTCAGCTTTCAGAGAGCAAGACATGTGGGCAGGAGAGGGACTCTAAAACAGCAATATCAATCAATCACCCAGGACTCTTTATGCTTGGCTCAAGAGAAAAAGAAATTGCATGAGGAAATCTGAAAGAGCTGCTATCACATTACCATAGTGACTCTTAAATAAGTCAACCTGGGATTTTGGGGTTAATTTTTGGGCATAAATTTTAGACTTATAGACAAATAAATACGGTACATAACTTTTAAAAAATTAAACAGAATAAACGCTGTTCTTTAAGTGTAACACTGTGGATGGTTAAAAACAGGCAAAGCAATCACCTCTAATTTCAAAAATGAAGGGCCAAGTGAAATAGCATTACCATAGCCTTATCTTGGGAACTCAGATGATGGGACCAGCCTGACCTCACTTGTTCTATAGTTGGGGTGTTGTTAAAAGAGAAAGTTCCATAATATGATGCCATCAATCTAGCCTCATGGGTTGGTGGAAGGTACAACAGGACCTTTGTTGAACTCAGGCTTATGTTATCATTCACAGCCATCCAGAAGCATATAAAGACATTGTAAAGACAGAGGAACATGCCAAAAACACTGAGGAGAAAAAATCAAACACACAAGGATAATGTTCCAAATAGCGATAAACATATGTGCATATTTCATTCTTGCATGGGAGAATAAACATTTCCAAAAGTTTTCTCTGCACTGAGCTGAGGCCCTATACAGACCAGGACTCTAGGGGGGGGGAGGTATGGGGGCAGAGTTGGGCTGTGGTATCCTCACGATGCACACCTGACTCTGCCCTCCAGGGTGCCCTGATGCTGTGCACCACTCCATACGGCATGTAGCATCATGGCACACCTCCAGCGCTGCATCCAGATGACGCAGCACCGAAGGAGCTCCATATAGCTGTGCCGCTATGGCGCCCTTTCAAGGACACAAAAAGTAGCCGCACCCCCCTAGAGAGGCCAGGATGGATCCATCTTGCTTTCTTTTTGACAGCAGATAAAAACATTTTTATGCCTTCAGGCTTTCACTTATTGACATGGGTGATGTTTTGGTTTTGTTTTAAATAGTTTTAAATCTTAAATTTTAATAATGTAATGTTTTAATCATTTGAATTGTTTAATTGTTTTTTAAACTTTGTAGTTTTAATATTTCATATTTCATATTGTTTTAAGTTAGACTGTTTTAAATTTTGTTAGCTGCCTTGAGTTCCCTGTGGGAAATAAATAAATAAATAAATAAATGGGATAATCCTTTTACATATAAGAGTTTAGATATAATCCTTTTTCCTGTCATTTGAATCCATTGGTTCATATCCCTCAGGTATTTAAAGATGGCTGTCATATCATCTCCCAATTGTTTATTCTTCTAGTTAAACTCCTTAAGTCTTTCTTCACAGGGAATAGTTACTTTTAAAAATTTAAACTAAAAGGATATTGAACACATGTTAAAGAACCACCAGGATATACCATTTTGTCTATTTTCCCCTCAGTTTATACATGTTCATCTGTTTGGGTTGGTATGTGTGAAAGGGCTGTCTTTTTGTAGAACATGCCCACATCTGTGTTTCCAGGGGGATGGAGAGAGAAGATCATTCAAAACCATCTGGCAGATTTATATTTATTTATGTACTTACGCTCTTCATGCGCTATCCAACAACTGTGTTTCCTGGGATGGCTCATAACAATAAAACAAAAATAGAGTAACAGGCAACAAGAAATCTAACAATAGAAAACAACAATTTCTGCAGCTGCATATTGAGCAAAATACAAAACATCACAGGAAGTACACATCAGAGGTAAAACTGACAGGATGCCACCATTCGCTGAAGATGCCATCCACAGATGCCGGTGAAATGTCAGGAATAAATTCTTCCAGAACACAGCCACATAGCCTGAAAAATCCACAAAACAAACAAACAAACAAACAAAAACACTATGTCTGGACTAAGATTGCACAGGTGGAAAAGCCTGAGAAAATTTTTGTCCCTCATCTCACATGAAAAAAATCCCCCATGCCAAAAAAATATGTAGGAAGAGTCAGTCAAGTCTTTCTGGGAAGGGCATTCAGTAACTGGAATGCTACCATGCCCTCAGTTTTTACCCACTGCATGTCACATATTGGGGAGACCTGTGGAAGATCCTTCAGATATGATCTTAAGATCTGGAGTACTATATATGGGGGAATATAATAATTAATAACCTGATCTCAAGTCTTTAAGTGCTTTAAAGGGCAAAAATATCACAAGTTCCTTGTGCAATTTCAGTTTGAAATTCAATAATCTTATATTTTGCCATTCAGTCAGCTTCATCTTATGACAAATTAAGTTCATTCATAGGGCTTTATTCATTCATCCTCATTCATGGGAATGGGAATGAATGAATAAGCCCTATGAGTGAATAAGCCCTGGCCATCAACTGCCCTACTCAGGTCTTCAAACCTAGGACCATGGCTTCATTGATTGAATCAAACCATCCACAATCCACTCTTTCTTTTCTTCTATTGCCTTCCACTTTGCTGAGCATCATTTTCTAATGAGTCATGTTGTCTCATGAGATGTCCAAAGCTGGTAGCCTTGGTTTAATTATTTTGGCTTCTAGAGGCAGTTGAATTGCTCTAGGACCTATTTATCTACCCTTCTGGAGGTCCTCAGTATCCATAGAACTCTCTTCTAGCACTAGATTTCACATGTTGCTCTTCCTGACAATTTCTATATCATACTGGCTTGTGAGTTTGGAGGATTTTTTTCCCCAAAAAGTAGAAGCATCTATGACAGGGTGAATGGTAATTGTTCTGAGAAAGGAAAAGGTAAACCCTTTTTTCTCTACACCATTTTTCTAAAATGATGGGCTCCCCTGAAGTTGCTATTTGCTCCACAGGAGAACATTGACAGACTTATGTGTGACCTGTTAAATTCCTCCCCTCTCAAGACAAATGGCATCTGGGGGGATTCAGGATGAATTAAGAAAATGACATGGAAATAGGGATTGAACACACACCTCCAGTACTAACCTGTGTCATGATTGGTTTTGAAAAACCAATGAGAAATCCAAAGTTGGATCTCCTAATGTCCATCTGTTTTGGCCTTGAGTCAGACCACTGATTTGTCTATCCCATTAGGACTGACTCTTACTAGCAGCAACTGTCCAACATTACACATCTCCAAAGTTTTCTATGTAGGGATCCTATAGATTCAAACTGAGAAGGGGATGCTCAGACACTATGCTATGACCAGTCCCCTGTCCTGACAATCTAGAAGAAATCATATAAGAAGCAGATTTCCTCAGCAAGTGCTAGATGGGGGGGAAAAAACACACACACACACACACACCTCCAGCATCTTAGATTATTAGACTATACCAAGAACATATTTTTCATCTGTACCTGTGAACATCTCTCACTACAGGTGTCATTCTTCCACTAATCTCCATGCATGCAACTTGTAGATGGTATTTGAGTGCTAACATCAACAACTTGCCATGCTTAGAAGCTTGTCACTGACAAACATTGTTACCAAACCATGTCGCCTTGAGAAAAAACTGTTTAGTACATGCAACAGAATACAGGTGTTGTTTTTCTTGGGAGCAAGGATTCAAAATATCAGTCACCAGTTACAGCACTGCTAAGATTTGTATCTACTAAGCATGGTTTATAAGATTATAGGGCTGATCTGATGTTAAATGTCCATTTAACTCCTTGCCATTTTATTTGGAACCACTATTGCAAGGAAAGAAATTGGATAGCCAGATTAGATAGACAAATAGATAAGTAGACAAAAAGATAGACCAGTCACATATTTATTTCACATACAACCATCTAACTTGCTTACATCCTACTGCATAGTCACAAGTCACTGGTAAAAGATAGATCATAATCTCAGTCTAGATTCAACTTCCCTCACCTACAAATTAAAATATGTTGGCAATGTTAAATCATTAAGAGCATTCTTCTTGACATTTCTTGTGAAGAACAGCTGAGGCATGATAGTAGGTTGATGCAGCCTTGACATAAAAATAGGAAAAACTCCATATTATTTCATGTGCAAGCAACTTTTGTAACACCAGGAGCTGATTGGATATGACAGGTTACATGGTGAGGTGATGAAGACAGAGGCTTTGCCTCAGGTAGTAAAACATTTGTTCAGAACAAGCACCAACAGAGACCCCATTGTTTCATTTGAGGAATTATTTTGTATCACCATCATTATCTTCTACAGGACTTTTTGTAAAATTTCATTTACAGTAAAAAAGAAGGGTTTGAAAGTGGTGAAAGACTGATAGTAAACAGACCTAGACTAGTTTTGCATCTACACTTCTCATTCATAAATAACCACTGTCTGACAAATTACCGAGTTAATCAAGGCATGTGGGCCAAATTATCCATGGCCATAAATAACTTCATCTGCTGTACTGGCTTCAGAGCTTCATTAATTTATAGCAGCAGAAAACATGGCCTTTCGTATCTGCTGGGTTGCTCCCTGCTTCCCATTTGTTGATTAAGAGTAAAGGTTAATCAATGATGTTGTTGACTTAATTCCACTGTCTTTGATAATGTTAGCAATCAAAAGATGTACATGGCATGATGGTTGAAACTGCTTTTAAGAATGGCACAAGTCTTCTGCATCCCCATTGTCTCTGCATTTTTCCTGGTAAAACCCTAAATACATTAACTCATTTGATTTATGACCTCCCTGCCCTACTTTTCCCCATATGTTTTAGGATTGAAGTAATATACTTAATGAAAGCAATAGTCTAAGGGACACTAGTTTTGCTGCTTTTCTAAACATGGCCATACCAGATTTTGGGAGCTGAATATTATGATCTTAGTTTATATATTATGATCTTTCTAAAATGGAAACTTTCTTCACATGTGGGGTGGCAAAAAAGTGAGATTTTAAAAAGAGAGATCAAGAACATGGAGGGAGCCAAAACTGATAGTTTTGACTGTCCTGGGGTTTATCCACACTGCAAAAATAAAGCAGCTTGACACCACTTTAACTGCCATTACACTATCCTACAGAATCCTGTGATATGTCCGACAGACCAGACTGAAAACCTCACCAAACTACAAATGACAGGATTCCACAGGATGAAACTATGATAGTTAAAGTGGTATCAAACTGCTTTATTTCTGCAGTGTGGAAGAGTTCCTCTTAGAGGTCCAAGAGGTCAGAGTTTGAATCCTTTTGACCCTATACAGACAGGCACCAAGCACCATACTCGGGCCAAAACTAAGGCTGTGGAGCACGCAGCACCTGCATGTTCCCCAGCCCTAGTTCATATGGACGGTGCCATTGTGAAATTGTGCCATCCATATATGCGTGCAACGATGGTGTCATGGCATGCTCTGCATCGACACTGACTGGTGCACACCTGACATCACCATGCCGCTATAGGGTGCTTCGGCTGCACTTTCGGCGGCATAGAAAGGAGCTCCAAAATGGAGCTTTTTTCATACGAGTGCTTCGTCCCTGTGGCAACAAAGTTGCCATGGGAATGCAGCAAGGGAGAAAGGGGCCAGATGGCCCCTTTCTCCCATGGCTCCACTGGTCAAGGTGTCCTTGGGGCATTAAGCACCAAGGAAACCCATTTTCAGGCCACGGAGAAGGGGCATTTTGCTGCTTCTTTGTGGCCTGGAAAAGCAGTGGATTGGTTCCTCTGGGGCTGCCGGTGAGGCTGCCCTGGCCCCAATCCAGCACTGAAAGTGGCATCCATGGACGGCCCTTTTTGGGCAGTCTGTATTGGCCCTTTGTCTCCAATCATAGTAGGGCTGAATTCTCTTTTATGGCTAGCTCCCATATTTTTGAACTTCTGGTAGGCAGCCAAAACTATGTGATTATGTACAGCCCAACAAGGTTCCCAAAGTGATGCACAACTTTAAAAAGCTAAAAACATTAAATAACAGATTAAAAATATTTAAACTGATTTTAAAATTGAGTTTTAAAAATATTTTTAATCTGTTATTTAATGTTTTTAGCTTTTTAAAGTTGTGCATCACTTTGGGAACCTTGTTGGGCAAAGATGTGACAAATAAATACTTATAATTAATAACAAAATAAATTGCACTTTGAGTCATGAGACAGTTTAGCTGGTGCTGGCCCCACAACCCTGCTTGTGTGCCATGTAGATTGGCAAGAGATCATTACCAGCCTCACCTCAGGGCTTTGATAGGATTCTGTGCACACACACAGTGCATCTGATCCTTGCAATAAAAAGCCCATGGAGATATGTTCTTAATGTGAAAAAGCAGCGGGAAACATAATGGCAACTTCATATTCTATCGATTTATCTCTTCTGGGCATGCTGATGTGTTCAGAAGTGTTGATGTAGAACCAAAGGGTTTGGTTTGAGATTAAGGAGGGGTTGGTTGTTGTTTTATCTTTGTATCATTAGGTCTCTGTTGGTAAATCAGCTCTTCTCTGAAAGATCCTTCCAGAATATCTAAAACTACAAAGTAACAGTTAAACATTACTGTCTTGACTGTCTTTGCCTGATGTGTCTAATTTAAAAAGTGCTACAGGAACACAGATCAGGTGCAATACTGTTTTTAAAACAGAGGCCCATAAAACTTTTTTCAGTTCTATAAACTGTCTTGGGTGATAATTGTGGGACTCGGGGGGGGGGATATATGTGCACAGATTCATAGTCCCATACTCACCTCAATGCACACTGGAGAGGTTTAAATCTTGCACCCTGTCCATTGAGATTTTAGGATTTTTTTTGGAGCTGAAAGCTTCTCTGATCCCCCATGGATACTCATTCACCAGAAATGGCAGGAGAACAACAATTTTGAAACCAGTGAACAGTATTCTTCCCTGCATTGACAGTCTAGCTGATCATCCTCAAGGGGATAACAGGGTATGGCCAAGGGCTGAGAAGCCCTTGTGAAGTATCCAATGAAGGGTTTAGCTTGTGTAATCTCTGAAGAGGCCAAGGGTGAGGACACTAATGCTTAATTGTTACTTTGTCATTTCAGATATTCTTTCACAGAAAAGTTGATTGTATAACCTCTGGTTACATAAGGACAAGTCACCTACACAATTGGAAGCATGGATTGCAAAGAACTCCAGAACCACAGGATGTATAACTCTATTTTAAAATTGTTTATTTTTGTAGTCTTTTGATTCTTTCTTTTATCACAAAGCAAGAATTCATGGTCACGATTTCTTAATTGTCAAGCATAATCTGTGTCAGATGAAAGTGACTATCCTCGGTATGCCATGTCATATAAGAGCACAAGAAGTGGGACCCTGGCCCGAGACATTCCTTGGTCCACATGACTTGGGATCCTGGACAATTCATGGTGTATGTAGGCCATTTGTGTGCCTGTTAAATCACTGTGTCTATATCACACAGCAAATAATTCAGATAGATTAAGATCCCTGAAGTGCATTTTGACTATACAAATAAAGTAGATAAAAATCCCACAGGAAAAGATGGGGGAAAGCATGTTTGACATAAAAAAGACATTTCTTTTTCTTTCTTACACCCGCATCTATATTTCTGAGACCTGTTCAGTATAATTTTAGATATACATAGTAAAAATAGCTTCTTGGAGAAATTTCAGAGTCATATATATCTCAGAATAGAATTCTGTAGGTTCCTACAAATTGTCTGCTAGGTTTTCCTTTGTATTTTTATTGCTACTTATAAACATTTTTAATATTAGATTTTCCTTGGGCTTCTATTACACTATATCTGATCTTTCTCCCTTATATAATCAGCCTCCCCCTTCTTAGCACTGAACCCCCTAGATCCCACCCCCCACATTGATGCATTGGTTGTATAATTTTCTTGACCCACAACCTTCTCTTTAGCTTCATAAATACATGTGAGTTTTCATGCCATTTCCCAGGTGCTTCCAGATATCTGCTTGCATCTGCTTCAGGCTTGCTGAATTCTCTCAAGTAAGCTATGAAAACTTTGAGGATTATGCAACTTTTTATCATTTCCCAGGCAAGCTTTTCTTGCTTCTTTTAAAAATCTTCCTGCTTAATTTTAATTCAGTGTGAAAGGAAGTCTCAATCTCATTTAGAACAAAAATAAAGTATCACACACTATCACACACTGCAATATACTCCTTTCTAGCAAAGGTGTCTTAAAATGCTAAACAGGCACTTGGTTGAGGATCACTAAATATTCATTTTTGTCCAGAGCGCTTACATGCATAGGTACACCCACATCCACACACTAGCCTTCCTAAATAACAGCAATAAATAACAGCATTCCAAGAAGGACCCTGAGCATCACTGGGTGGCTTGGGCAGAGCTAGAATAAGTCATTTGTATGAACTATAATGTCCAAAATTGTCCTTCCCTGGTGGAGGAATCTGGGAGCTACATTCCTAAAACATAACATCTCTAGCTAGCCTCTGGTGGGGCTGGTCAATATTAAAATATCCTGGACTAGTGGGGTGCCTCAAAGTTCTGTCCTGGTCCAATTGTTGTTCAGCATCTTTGTAGGGATGTCATAATGATGATGGAGCAAGTTTGTTTTCTGAAGTGATAGATAATAAGACCTGGAGCAATGGATTCAAACTACAGGACAAGAGATCCCACCTAAACATTAGGAAGAACTTCCTGACAGTATGAGCTATTCGATAGTGGAACATTATCTTAGAGAAATAGGAGTGTCACTACATTTGATTGTCCTGATGACAAGAGGCTACTGTTAGAACAGAATATGGAGAAACAGAGTGGTTCCCCATCAGCAAAGGGGTCAGACAAGATTGTATTCTGTCACCTTATTTGTTCAACTTATGTGCAGAAAACATCATACACAGAGCAGGTTCAGACTCAGAAGAAAGTGAAGACTGCAGGAAGGAATAACAACAACCCAAAATATGTAGATGACACCATACTGCTAGCAGAAAAAAGCAATTTGGAATAATTACTAAAAAAAAGTCAAAGAAGAAAGTGCTAAGGCATGCTTAAAGTTGAACATTAAGAAAATAAAAATAATGACTGTGGAACATTTACATAAATACAGTTAGATGACAAAGAAATAATAGCATGAGTTCCCTTACCTTGGATCAATCATTGATCAGAACAGAGATTGCAGTCAAGAAATCAAAAGAAGATTGGGAGTGGGAGAGAAATTACGAAGGAACTAGACAAGATCTTAAAGTGCATTGTATATCAGGATATATGGATATGGGAGTTGAACAGTGAAGAAGGTTGACAGACGGAGAATTAACTAATTTATAAAGTAGTGCTGGAGAAGGGTCCTGAAGATACTATGCATAGCCAAAACGACAAGCAAATGGGTCCTAGAACATATCAGGGCTGAACTCTTACAGGAAGCCAATAGGACCAAATTGAGACTGCTATACTGTACTTCAGTCACATCATGAGAAGGAATGACTCAATGGAAAAGTCAATAATCCTAGAAAAGGTGGAGGGTAGTAGAAAGAGATGAAGACCAGATATTAAATGGATAGCGTGAATCAAGGAAGCCACAACCCTGGACCTGCAGGATCTGAGCAGAGTGGCTGAGGACAAGGGGTGTTGGACGTATCTCATTCTTGGAATTGCCATGAGTTGAAGTTGACTCATATGCTGGTGCTCATTGTTTCACTGGGATATTATAAATGACACTCTGTGTCAGCTTTACATCCCTACCTAGTTTTGTAAAGCATTTGTGTCTTTCTCACACATGCACATGTCAGTCAGCCTGTTAAACAGAGCCTATTTTCAGGTTTAGCAATGCTGTTTTGTCACTGCCAGTTCTGTAGTCCAGACCTTCTGATATTTTGTCCTGCTCTGGTGGTTTTGTGGATGGCATGGTTAAATTCAAGCTATTTCCACCAGAACATGCAGCATACCTATCTGTTTAATTGCTTTTACTATGAGAGTCTTGAATTGACTTTCAGGCTCTTCTCAACTCTGCCATAAACATGACTTTGTTCCTATTACTTCTTAATATTCCTCTTCTCTTCAGTTATTGGCCTGAAGATAAAGTGCTTTAATTTCTTCACCACACATGCCTTTTCACATCTGTGCCCAGTCATTTTTTTTATCTGCAGTGTCTACCATTTTATCATTTTTATGTCATCAGATAGGTAGGGGGACACAATTTGGCTGAGAGATGTGATATTAAAAAAAAAAGTTGTATGATCAGAGCAACATTACAGAAGACCTATTATTACACTAGCATTATTAAGGGAATTGGTTCTCTGTGAGACAGATGGGAACATTTTTAGTCAGTAGGGAATAAGTTAGCTGCTGTAAGACGCCAACAACATTAAGGTCACACACTACCTCCAATGTGAATTTCCCATCTGTCCTTTCACTCCTTAGTCTTAGTGCCAGACTGACAGGAAAGAGGTTAAAATGTCATCTGAATTAATGTGTTACTGTGAAACCATGGACCAATTATTTTTTTGGACAACTTCTCCCAGAAGACTCCAGCTGGCATATCCATTGGATGTAGGTAATTCTGGGGATTGTAGTAAAAATTAAAATAGAATAGGAAAGAAAAAGAAGTGAGAATGAATGAATGAATGAATGAGGAACTAGTCTGGGATCTGGGAAACTATGTTATACACATGAAACTGGAAATACATACACATGCACTTCTTTGTGTTTGTTGGAAGGAAAAAGGGCAACTGAGAACTAACTTTATTTAAGTAAGATCATGGACCATACTGCTCAACTGGCAGTTGCTCTCCAGAGTATCAGTCCAGGTTATTTCCCAAATTCTCTGCCCAGATCTCAGCTGGGACCTCCTGCAAGCCATATCCATACCCAGCAACTACAGTTGCATCTACACTGCAGAATTAATGCAGTTTGATACCATTTTAAGTGGTATGGCTCAATGCTATGGAATCCTGAGATTTGTAGTTTTGTGAGATTTAGGCTTCTTTGTCAGAGAGCTCTGGTGCCACAACAAACTATAAATCCCAGGATTCCATAGGATGGGCCCATGATAATATATCAATATCAAACTGCATTAATTCTGCAGTGTGGCAACAGCCTGAGTGATGGCCCCTCTTTGCTGCCTGAACATGGACAGTGTATGTGTGAATAACATTCAGTCAGGAAGTAAACAGTTACAAATAATTAATTACTTATAACTGGTTCTTTTCCTCAGCAACTAAGGTATTACTAGATTACATTATGAAGGATAGTATCAGTTTGTAGGGGAATAACTCTAACATGTACTTATTTTTACAGTTATAGTAGTTATGTGGCTTCACCAATGTTAAAGTGGTCTCAAACTGTATTATTTCTGCAATGTGTTTTGGACCCCAGTCAATGTTAAGAAGAAGTAAAGTAAAGTAGAGGGTTACTTTGAAATATGATGTATACTTGTATTTAACAACTGTTTTGGTACTTCTAATGATTATTGTAACTAATTACTTGCTAAAGGTAACTCTTCGAACTCTGATTTTTATAACTTTGTCATGCATATAAATCATGTTCCAGAACTCTTCTACCAGTATGAGTTGTGCCTTATATTAATTGTTCATTTTAAAAGACCCTGTTTTTTTATATCAAACTGTGTTTCAAACATTTTATACACAGCAATTCTCTTACATGACACAAAGTCATTCTATCCTTCTTTCCTTTTCATTTCTTCCTTCCTTCCCAATCCAGAACTAGGTTTACAGAGACACTTAGCAACCATCATATTCTATTTTTAGCCTCAACCAGAGCATAATGTACAAGATGTAATAATAATGATGATGATACAGTAGAGGTTTTTTCCTCTCTCTCCAGAAGGACATGAAATTGTTTCTGATGAATGTTCAGAAGAGCAACAGAGAATCAGTGGCTTGTCTTTTTAACAGTAAATCAGATATGCTCACCTCTCATGTACATACCTAATCCTGATCCACTAGCTTTGCAATGTACTTGCCTAACTCAGAGGTATGGGGAGACAGGGTATGGAAGAATAATTGTTTTTCCCATCTGTGTCTCTGTTGGCCAGACCGGGTGTTATAAATCCATTATGCATTGTGACCTTTTCAGCAGAAATGATTTTGTTGTTGTTTTTCGTCAACAGAAATCTGTTCCTTCCTCATTGCTCTCATTGCACTGGCTAAAAAGCTGTTTTCCCAGTGAGACAAAAGGTCCTATTTTGTGTGAATTCTCTTTGCTTTGAAAGCATGTCTCTTTAACCCATAAAAAAACAGTTAATCAAAAAAACTGCAGCACACTTAAGACCGAGTTAAGTATCTGAGTAGTTGGAGGATACTTTAAAAGAAGAAGAAGAAGCACAATTGATCTGAGTTAACCTTTATTTATATAGCGCTGTAAATTTACACAGCACTGTACATACAATCATTTAATTAGATGGTTCCCTGCCTTCATGCTTACAATCTAAAGAGACACAACACAGAAGGAGAAGGGAATGGTGGTGGGGAACGGGATCAAATCAAGCAGTTCTTCTCTCCCTCTGAGGCCTGAACCAAGGTGGATGGTCTAGAGGGAGGGCTCGGCTTCTTAACACACACACACACACACACACACACACATATTTTGTAGCAGTCGCTACAAAACATTATGTTTCCCAAAGCCTAGCTTTGACAGCCTAGCTTGGAGGACAGGGTAGCCAGTGTAGCAAACACTGCTCTCTTTTTGAACACCTCTTTGAGTGCCTCTACATTGTAAAAATAAGGCAAACCACTTTAAGTGTCATAGCTCCATCCTTGAACATAATGTATTAAGAATGTATAATATTACATTTATTGTTAATTATGCTGTGTGCATGTGTATTGTATTTCATGATTTGGATCCCCCCCCCCTTTTCCCAACCTTCCTAAACTCACTACACAAATTCTGAGATTTCCTGTTTAAAATAGCAGTTTTGTGTATTCTTCCTCATGAATAGCATTTGCCCTCTTGTTACCTTTCCACACCCTTTTGATCACAGCCTGATATTGGTTGGCAATGCATGCCCTGGTTTTTATCTATGAAATGTTAGAGGGTAAATCACAGAATCACAGCACCAAAGAGTTTAAAGAGACCACAAGGGCCACACAGTCCAACCCCTTGCTATGTAGGAATATACAACCAAAGAACTCCTGACAGATGATAAATACAATAACAACAAATAGCTGTAAGATTCTTTCCACTCCCCCTAAACAAACAAACAAAATGTTTGCACATACATAAAGTACAGAATATTTTGCATAAAAAAAAACCTTTTTAAAAAGCACAGATGATTTTTTTTTAAAAAAGTTCCACACTGTGAAAAATCATCGAAAAATGTGCAAAAACCCCTGTGATCTTGTGCAGTAGGGAGAAAACGTTTGAAATTAGCTGTTCTTGTGTGGAAGAATGAAATAAGCAGAAATATACATCTCTGCAACAAAATCCTTCTCATGAAAAGATCAATGCATGCACATGCATGAACTCTGATGGAGAGTATACTTGAACAGTGTGGTTCACTAGCTGCTCTCTGGTTGCTGCTCCTCATCCAGCATCCACTACCCTGAGTTGATGCCTGCCTCAGTCAACAAAATGGAAGGGCCAATCCTGTGCCTGAACCAGTTTTACACTAATGCAACTTACCGAGTCCTTTTTCAGCACATAATCAAAGAGGCTCAGTGTGCTTCCAACATCTTAAAGACTAAGGAGATCTGTATATTCCATATTTTTATTCACCATCTTGAAAAGCAGAAAATGAAGACTTGCCTTTAAAGTATGACCCTAGAATGTAAGGGATTTAAGGTGCAATTCTACGCATATATACTTGGGATGTAAATTCTAAACAGTTAAGAAGGCTTACACTTTTAAAACATGTAAACAATCCTGATAACTTTTTAGTGATATGTGATGTATAAATATGTAAAATATTTGTGTGGTCAGAATGCCAACTGCTATTATGATACAAAAAATAAGCATGAAGATAAATCCTGTATGCTTTAGAAACGTTCAGTTAGCCGTATATCCATAATAAAATGCCATTCTCATTGTCAGGACAGATTAACTTGGCCCTAGCAATTTGCTCAGGCAAAATTGAGGATTAAATGTAGTTGCTCAGAAAGATTTCCATTTAATTTATAAATCTGAAAGGAAGCCCAGTCACTGCTGGTTAATCAGACAGAAAGCAATCCATGGATATGTAATAAGCGCAGAAGAACACGTAGGCTAAGGCTGAAATCCTGTATGCATTTACCTGAGAGTAACTACAATTTAACTCAAAGGGTCCTAATTCTGAAAAGACATACAGGACTGTGTTGCAAACATTTTAAACTATAGTATGACACATACATATACACATACATACACACATATACATACAGGCATATCCTTGTCAATGTGATCACTGTGATTATTTTGGAGATGGAAGATTGTATGTGGAAAATAGATAAATTATTCCTCTTAATGGAAATGAGAGCTTCTTTTTAAAAACAATTGTACTCGTTACTCATTATAGTACTAGAAGGTTCATTCATCCTAATTGCTTGCTGCAGTATTTATAAAGTAACTCATGTTACTTATTAAATTGCTCATTAATTTTCACTGTTTTTTGAAAAATCTTTAGGATTCATAAGAGAATGGTATAAAACTTGGAAAGCTATGTCCAGTGGCCTTCTAAAAATGCACATAAAATGTGTAAAAAGTAACTGTGTTGCTCATTACACCCAAAGTGACTTCATTCCTACTTGCACTAAAGCTTTTAGACTGTAACTTCCTTATGACTTCATTATGTAAAAGTAACTTCTTATTAGTAAGGCTAAATTACAGTGCTTGAGTCCCTGAAGCAGTTCCAAAAGTAGAGACCCCTTTTGTGCCTGCGTATGAGGTCCTCCACTAGAATACTGGCATTTAGGTGTGGTTGCTGGGTTAAGAGTAATCCTCTCTTGTCATTGAAACTTCATAGCTGTTGAAGCTTTTCAGGCCTGGAAAATTGGGTGCTTTTCCCATTCCTCTTGCCTCTTTTCCTCCTGGCCCAAAAGAGGACAGTATCTATGAAGGAGGAACACAGATACCAATGCACTACCCACAGCTGGGAAATGGGCCTGTGATAAATGCTACCAAACTTTAGTGTGGGTAGGGCAGAGACCCCTACAGCCCTTCTCTCCCCAAGAACATATTTTTTGACAGTATAATAATACAAGAAGATTCTAAGAAGTTCAACAGGGCTTACACTTTAAAACCTAGGTGGTTTGCCCTTCCATTTCAAATAAAGGCTGTATGAATTGCCCCATAGTGTTGAAGTTTGAGGTGAAAAGTGAGTAGAACCTAATTAAATTCATTAAGGATTAAATGTGGCTATGAATTTGCTCTGGAATTTAGCATAAGCTTAGAAATAGTTATTCAAGGTGCTAGTGACTGGGTATAGTGTTCAGCAGCCTGGATATCGCCTTGAGGTTTGTCCTAAAACATAGAGAAGGTTCACAAAGTCACTGACCTGAGAGCCACCAGCGTCAACTGCCCCTCTATGCTTTAGCTAAAACATGTCCTCTTTAGACATCTAAAATCAGTGGCTGAGGAAAGGAGCAAACAATATCCTGCAATTTGAGCCCTACACACAGTGGTGGAAAAATATTCTCAAAATATTTCCAAGCCATTTTTAAGAGAAAATGAACTGCCATCTTGTCATAGGACTATGAGGTGTCAGGGCAATCAAAGAGTCACCATGCCCATTAAATACATATATAATACCATTTATGTTTCAGGACAAGCAACTATTTGTACCTGAAAACAAAACATACACAGCAGCTCCAAGCACAATCTACAGGGCTGTGCAGATCGGCCATTAAGGCCAGCCTGAGGGTTGAGTTGCGGCATGGTGTCCACACACAACACGTGGCCCAACTCCGATCCTATGGTGGCATGAAGCTGTGCACTGCACCACACAGCGTGCAGCATCATGGCACTCCTCTGACACTGTATCCACATGATGCAGTGCCAAAGGAGAACTGTAAAGCTCCAGCGCTGGTGGTGACGGTGCCCTTTCCAGGGTGCAAAAAGGAGCTGCTTTTTGTGGCTCCTTTTTGCTCAATGGAAATGCCAGATCAGGGCTGCAGTGTGAGGTTGCTCCAGCCCCGATCAGGCAAAGATGGAGGTGGCTGAAGGCACGCGGTCTGCACAGCCCCTACGTCACTTTGTCTCTGCTTTAACTTTCTGAGTTTTAAAATGTGATTTGGCATTTATTTAGTCTCAAGATGATAGAAGCACTTTTTGAGTCTTTCATAGATTCATTAAAATGAAGTTAAGCTGTTTTCCCTAAGGTCACCCACACAGGATTCCTAAGGCAAGCTGAGGGCTGGAAAAATTCCATTTTCTCATTGAAAAGGTCACACATTCTCCTTATCTCTGAATAAAATTTCTCATTAGTCATATGTTCAGACTAGATGCTTTCTAAGTATATTTAAAGCTGTATCTATAATATTCCAAGCTTACAGGACTTTTTAAAAATCATATCAATTCATAATTATATTCTCATTTAGAAATTTAGCAGTATTATTTACAAATGTAAAATTAATTTCATCCTCAAAATAAGCTTCTTTATTTTCTACAATGAACAAGTCATTCCAGCGTCTAACTTAGAAGTTTCCATCCCATTTTCAGATTTATTGAAGAAACTGATAGTACTTACTTAAGGATGAGAGCAAGGCATTCTGCATGTTCTCAGAATAACATGCATGCGTGATGAGAGTCTCAGTTGTTATTACTTCTCATGTCCTCTTTCATTGAAAATGATTTTCCTGCTAAGTCTCAGTAAACATTGGGGTTTTCTAGATTGGCAAAAAGAAGTGTGTTCATGGCTGCATGAAACTCTAGCCTTTAGATGAGAAAAAGGGAAAGTGTGCCGTGAAAATGCTTTTTTTTGCGTTTTAGGGGAGAAGAAGCGCCTTTAAAAAGGTGCTGGTTTTCCCAGCTTCTTTTTTAAAAACTGCAGAACAGTGCAGCTCCATCTAAAGGCTGTGGTGCAGCTGCTAAGCATTAAGGAAAAGGCAACTTCATGTCACACTTTCCTGCCAATCTAGAAAGCCCCAATGAGTCAAATCTTTGTGCCAAGTGGATTACCACGTGAAGAACCTTCCTTTAGAGTAATATTCAAACATACTAGTCATTTTTAACCATGCAGGTTGCATTGGCACCGCAGAAAGAATCCAGTTTGACACCAGTTTATCTGCCATGGCTCAATGCTATGGAATTATGGGAACCGTAGTTTGTTGTGGCATGAAAGCTCTCTGACACAGATGGCCAAATATCTCACAAAACTATACTTCCCAAAATTCCATAGCATTGAGCCATGGTAGTGGTGTCAAACTGGATTCTTTCTGCAGTGTGGACGCAGCCAAAGAGAAATTAGTTCGGGACAAATAACATTTTCACCCATCTCAAATTATCTGGCTATCCAGAGACTGTCTTCCTCTGTAGATGGGCACTTAGGCTGATATTTTATTTGATGCTAGCTGGGTGTAAATTTCTTTCAACATATTCATGGAGGGAATCTAGGAGGATAATGATTACCATTCAAGAAATGGTGCTCTCCTCATGCTTCCTAGCCAGTCAATGACTATTTGGGCCAGGTGGGCAAGAGCTGTACTCTGAATACCTCCTTGTACAGTTGTACAACATCTGAAAAAATAGTTATTCTGGTGTAGTGTTGAATCCCATTTAATGACAAAAGTGGTATATAGTGAAATAAATAAATAAATACCCCCCTATTACACCAGTGTGAGTCACCATGAGAATTCCAAGCTTAGAGAATACAGCTTTCCAAATTAGCAGACATTTTGCAAGGGAAAGATCAGAATTTGGAAGCAATCGTTTACAAATACTGCAGTTATCTGTAACTATCTATTTGGTGGGAGGTGTGTAATAAAGTTACAGTTGGAAAGCAGGCAGCCTAGAGTGGTTGAGGCTGTGAGTCTCCTTCCTATATGCCCTCATGAAGCATTAAGTGTGGGCCAGATACTGCCAGGGTTCCCTGCCAATAAGGACAACAAATAATGTAACCAGTTAAATTTTTTTCAACACTATGATGAGTTAATAACAATATTCTACCCATTAGGATATGTTTACACAGGACATTAGGATATGTCTCACCCCCCCCCCCCACCTTCTCACGACAGCCTCACGACAGGGCCAAATTCCCAATTCGAGTGCAGACTGTCTTCTTGACAGGCCAGTTCTGAACAAAATCTGTTCTTTCCATCCCTTAAATCAGTGTAAACCATCTCTCCTTTTGCTCCAGATTTTGCAAGAAAACCACTCCACAGTGATGCCAGGTGACAGTCTACATATGTGTCCTGCCTGGCACTGCCACCACTGGCACAAGTCACTCCCTCCGAGGTCACAGTGAGGTGCCAGCCATGTGACTGATGCTGGACACCTCATTTCTGATCTCAGAGGAAGTGACTTGTGCCAGCAGTGCCAGGTGACATAGCAGGACATGTGTGTAGGCAGCTGCATGGCATTGCTAAGGAGTACAAAGGCAATGGAGGGAAACCAGGGCAGCTCTGGAACCAGAACACTATGGGAGCAGCCTGGAATATTGTGGCTGGTATGGACAAGCTCTTAAAGTAGTAAGTACTTTGTAGCATGTAAGTTACAAAGTATCTTTTCAGGCTATGTAAAAGGCCATCTGTGTTAGGAAACATTCAAAGGTAAACATAAGATTCTGTGAAATAAATATTGAAGGAATGTGAACTTGTTCCTCTCTCTGTGTTTTCTGACACTCATATTGTGTCAAGGTATGTACATCCCACAGTCTCAGTAGAGATTCAAACTAGATATATACTTGAGCAAACAAAGGTGCAATCATACAACCCCATAACTAATGAACAGCAAAAACAGGAACAACAACAAATGCAAAATTGCCTTATGGCTCATTTAAACCTTATTGGAATTTGTATTGCACAAACATTTAAATATCATAATTTTCTGCTGCATGTCTTTATTTTACTTTGTTCCCCAGTGTTTTGTTTTGTTTTTTAAAATCAGTACAGATGTTGAACAATTAAAAAAAAATCTTTGCAAATTGCTTTCCAACTGCTAAGTAATTAAAGCAAATTTTAAACGAAATGTAAAGAATGAACTGTTACTTTTTAATAAAAGAGCATTTTTTCTTATCGGGTGTTTTAATAGGTCCTCATTTATCTTACTTTGTGGCTGAAATATAGAGCTGTCATTGATTTCTGTCTTTGCACCCATGATTCTCTATTCTTTCTGAATTTTCTCATTATAACAATCAGCTAGATGTTCATCTCTTCTGGAGAACATTGCCTGTAACATTAAACATTTGATATAACTGTGCCCAGGCCATGCAACCTATACTTGTCTGAATGAGCTACCAAAGCAGACAACTAATCCCCTGCAAGCAATGAGCATTAGTTTCAGGCATTAGTGACATTTGTCCTTATTGTCCTGACTTAACTACCAACATCATCATCTGCTCCGCACTTCAAGAGATGCTTCATGAAATATTGTTCTTTCTTTTATTACCATCATGTGGAGTACAATGACATAAAGATAATTTCAAACTATTGAAGTTTCAAATTCAAATTCAGGCCTGCTTTTAAGATTTTTCCTCTTCCTCCTTGAAATGATGTGTTTGTTGTTGTTAACTGCTTTCATGTCAACTTTGACCCACAGCGACCCTATGAATGAGACTCCTCCAAGTCACCCTATCCTCAATGACCCTGCTCATTTCCTGCAGATTTTTGACTATGGTTTCTTTGATTGAGTCTATCCATCATCTTTTCCTATTGCCTTCAGTTTTACTATGCATTATAGTCTTTTCTAGTGAATCCTTGCTTCTCATGATATGGGAAAAATACAACAACCTCGGTTTTGCAGTCAGGTACAGTTTGGGCCTGATCAGGTCTAGGACCCATCTGTGGGTCTTTTTAGAGGTCCACAGTATAGTCAGAGCTGTTCTCCAGCACCACATCTCAGATGAATTGATTTTTCCCGGTGTTCACTTACTTCACTGTCCAGCTTTCACAACCATACATAGAAATAGGGAAAATGGTGGCATGAAATCCTAACTTTAGTATTTAATGATATATCTTTACACTTCAGGATCTATTCTAGTTCCTTCATAGCTACCATTCCAAGTCCTAGTCTTCTTTGGATTTCTTGACTGCAATCTCCACTCTGATGGATGATTGAATCCAAGTATGAAAAATCTTGAACTATTTCAATCTCTTCATTGTCTGTTTTAAAATTATATAGAGTGTCTGTGGTGAAAATTTTTGTTTCCATGATATCCAGCTGTAAAACCTGCCTTTTGCTTTCTGCTTCAAACTTCTTCAATAATCTTTCCATATATCTGCTATTTTCTGCTAGTGGACTGGTACATACAGCCCCAAAGGGCTGTCCCCAGGGCATGAATAGGGCTGGGGAGCGCGCAGCAACCATATGCTCCCTAGCACTAGCGCATATGGATGGCGCTATGTTTGCATCGCGCCGTCCATATGTGTGTGTGCCAATGATGTCATGGCGTGCACCACATTTAGATGGTGTGGTGCATGCCTGACGCCATCGTGCCACAGGATGGCGCCTATGGCGCTCTTCTGCGGCACAAGAAGGACCTCCAAAATAGAGCTCTTTCTTGAAGCTTGCATCCTTGGCATGCCTTCACATGGCCGTGCCAAGGACGCTGAGGGGAAAGGGGCCACAGCGGCGGCCCCTTTCTTCCCTTGGAAGCTCCGTCCATGGCAGGGGGCAGAGGGTGCCCAGGGTACCCGCTGAACTCCACTTCAGGCCATGGAGAGGTGGCAATTTGTCACTTCTCCATGGCCTGGGGAAGTGGCAGATTGGGGCCGCAAGGGCTGCCGGTGAGGCAGCCCAGACCCCAATCCAGCACTTCTCTGGGCACCTACAGACTGCTCCTTTTGGACAGTCTGTAAAGCCCCAATATTATGGTGTCATCTGCATAACTTAGATTGTTGATGTTCCTTTATCCAGTTTTCAAACCTCCCTCCCCTGAGTCCTATCATGCTTTTTGTATGACATTCTTGACAAACAAATTAAATAGAGTGATAGAATACAGCCTTGGCTTACACCATTTCCAATTGGAAACCATTCGATTTCTTCATACTCTGTATTAACAGTAGCTTCTTGTTCTGAGTACAGATTATGTATCAGAACAATAAAAAATTGTGGCACACCCATTACTTTCAGAATGATCCATAGTTTCTCATGATCAGGAGGAGCAGGAGGGGGCGTGGCCGGAACACCAGAGGCCTTTTAGGCCCAGCAGCAGCCTTCTCTCCCCAGCAGCAGCGCAGAAGCAGCAGGTGGGGGCGTGGCCGGAACACCAGAGGCCTTTTAGGCCCAGCAGCAGCCTTCTCTCCCCAGCAGCAGCGCAGAAGCAGCAGGTGGGGGCGTGGCCGGAACACCGGAGGCCTTTTAGGCCCAGCAGCAGCCTTCTCTCCCCAGCAGCAGCGCAGAAGCAGCAGGTGGGGGCGTGGCCGGAACACCAGAGGCCTTTTAGGCCCAGCAGCAGCCTTCTCTCCCCAGCAGCAGCGCAGAAGCAGCAGGTGGGGGCGTGGCCAGAACACCGGAGGCCTTTTAGGCCCAGCAGCAGCCTTCTCTCCCCAGCAGCAGCGCAGAAGCAGCAGGTGGGGGCGTGGCCGGAACACCAGAGGCCTTTTAGGCCCAGCAGCAGCCTTCTCTCCCCAGCAGCAGCGCAGAAGCAGCAGGTGGGGGCGTGGCCGGAACACCGGAGGCCTTTTAGGCCCAGCAGCAGCCTTCTCTCCCCAGCAGCAGCGCAGAAGCAGCAGGTGGGGGCGTGGCCGGAACACCAGAGGCCTTTTAGGCCCAGCAGCAGCCTTCTCTCCCCAGCAGCAGCGCAGAAGCAGCAGGTGGGGGCGTGGCCAGAACACCGGAGGCCTTTTAGGCCCAGCAGCAGCCTTCTCTCCCCAGCAGCAGCGCAGAAGCAGCAGGTGGGGGCGTGGCCGGAACACCAGAGGCCTTTTAGGCCCAGCAGCAGCCTTCTCTCCCCAGCAGCAGCGCAGAAGCAGCAGGTGGGGGCGTGGCCGGAACACCGGAGGCCTTTTAGGCCCAGCAGCAGCCTTCTCTCCCCAGCAGCAGCGCAGAAGCAGCAGGTGGGGGCGTGGCCGGAACACCAGAGGCCTTTTAGGCCCAGCAGCAGCCTTCTCTCCCCAGCAGCAGCGCAGAAGCAGCAGGTGGGGGCGTGGCCAGAACACCGGAGGCCTTTTAGGCCCAGCAGCAGCCTTCTCTCCCCAGCAGCAGCGCAGAAGCAGCAGGTGGGGGCGTGGCCGGAACACCAGAGGCCTTTTAGGCCCAGCAGCAGCCTTCTCTCCCCAGCAGCAGCGCAGAAGCAGCAGGTGGGGGCGTGGCCGGAACACCAGAGGCCTTTTAGGCGCAACGATGCTAACACACCCGCGGACAGTGAACTGTGACGCAAAAGAGGCGGCACCAGCGGCGGAAGAAGGAAATGTAGAGGCCTGGGGCCAGCCAGGCGACCTACCTGCCAACAGCTCCCTTCAGAGAGCCCAGAGGGTAGTGGGAGGATGTACGGACGTGCAAGGGCAGCATAGAACAGCTAAAGCACACCTGCCCCTCCGAGTCACCACTACCCCCTTTATTATCATCCAATCCTGTTTGGACGCTATGCTGTTGTGGGGAATTTTGGTCTTCTTTCATCCCCCTCTCTATTATATTGATATGTTGTGGAGGAGAAGGAGTATATTAATATGGGAGGAGAGAATGAACTACTTGGGGAGGGAGAGGGTAACCTTTCTGATGATGTGAGCGGGGCTCCGATCCAAGTTGTGTGGGGCAAGGGGAAGTATGACGGTAGGAGAAAGGACAGGCGTTACAGGGGAAGGCGTGATCGATGCTTAATATCTATCTCTCCTTCCAGTCCTTCTCCTAACCAACAGGGCCTGAGGGTTACTCCAACCATACCACAAACCCTGTCTCTGCTCCTGTGCAATGCCAGGTCCATTAGGAAAAAATCCCACATTATATACGATCTAATTGAGGATAACAACTGTGACCTGGCTTGCATAACCGAGACCTGGCTAGGGCCTGAGGGTGACGCTGTGTGGGCTCAGGCCCTCCCATCCGGGTACTCGGTGAAGGACCAGAACAGGTTAGGTGGGCGGGGGGGGGGTGTTGCCTTGGTGCATAAAAACACCTTGTCTCTAACCAGGAACCATGTTCGTCAGACCTCCTATATCGAGTGTATTTACCTGACCCTGAAGGCTAGAGACAGTCTAGGGATTCTGTTAGTCTACCGGCCACCCCGTGCGCTAACAGACTCCCTTAACGAGCTGACACAGTTGGTCTCAGAGCTGGTGTTGGAGTCCCCCAGGCTTTTAGTCCTGGGAGACTTCAACATTCCCTTCGTGGCCAACGCAGTTCTATCCGGTGCGGCTCGGGAATTCATGGATACCATGACAGCCATGGGCCTGTCTCAGCTGGTTTCGGGTCCAACGCATTGTGCGGGGAATACACTCGATTTGGTCTTCTGTACGGACATGGAAAATCCGTGGGCGGAAATTACCAACATTTCCGCCCTGTCATGGACGGATCATTTCCTGGTGAAGGCTAGCATCAAGGCATCAACCCAGATCCCCTCCGGGGGTGGCGGACCCATTAGGATGGTCCACCCTCGAAGGCTGATGGAACCTGCTAGGTTCCAAGAAGCCCTAGAGGGGTATATGGTTGGAAGTGACGGCGATACTGTTGATGCCCTAGTTAACATCTGGGATACTGACCTCTCTAGGGCTATACACAGTATCGCTCCCAAGCGCCCTCTCAGACCTGCTTCCAAAAGGAAGCCCTGGTACACGGAAGATCTCCGGGCCAGGAAGCGGGTTCTGCGACGGCTAGAGCACGCCTGGCGGAAACACCAGCGTTTATCCGACAAGGCTCTCCTAGACCTTCATTTAAAGGCCTATGGAGAGGCGATACGAGCAGCTAGGAACTCGTTCGTTGCTGCTCGTGTCGCGTCCGCGGAGTCGCGTCCAGCAGAGTTGTTCAGGGTAGTGAGGGAGCTAACTCAGCTCCCTCCTGCCCCGAACCAGATCCTTGAACCTACTAAGGCCTGCTGTGACCAATTTAACAACTTCTTCGCGGATAAAATCTCTCGGATAAACGAAGGTCTGGACGCCAGGGTTATAACAGAAACCAGAAGAGAGGCATCCAGAGCTTCCGTGGACTCAGTTGTACTGGATCAGTTTGAGTCTGTCAGTACCGAGGATGTGGACAAGATCCTTAGAAGTGTTAGGAAGACAACCTGCTCTCTCGATCCCTGCCCCTCGTGGTTAGTGGCACAGGGGGGACCGGTGGTTACTTCTTTATTACACCGGATTACCAACCTTTCTTTGAGGGAAGGTCAATTTCCGGAACAGCTTAAATTGGCCACAATTAAACCTATATTAAAGAAGCCTTCCCTTGACCCCCTGGTTCACAATAATTATCGGCCAATCTCGCTACTGCCATTCTTGGGGAAGGTGATCGAGAGGGCGGTTGCAATCCAGCTTCAATCGATCTTGGATGAAACGGATTTTCTAGATCCATTTCAAACCGGTTTCCGGGCGGGCTACGGAGTTGAGACTGCCATGGTCGCTCTGGTCGATGATCTCCGTCTGGGCATCGACAGGGGTAGCGTGTCCCTGTTGGTGCTCTTGGACATCTCAGCGGCTTTCGATACCATCGACCATGGTATCCTTCTGGAACGCCTGGCAGAGGTGGGAATCGGGGGCACTGCGCTCCAGTGGTTCCGGTCCTACCTCTCTGGGAGGTTCCAGATGGTGCAGCTGGGGGACGTCTGCTCCGATAAGAGGGCCCTTACATCTGGGGTCCCTCAAGGAGCTATTCTGTCCCCCATGCTTTTCAACATTTACATGAAACCGCTGGGAGAGATCATCCGGAGGCATGGGGCGCGGTGTTATCAGTACGCTGATGACACCCAAATAGTCTTCTCTATGTCTCCGACTGATGCAGTGACCAGGGATGGCGTCGCTCCTCTTGTGACCTGTCTGGAATCGGTAATGGACTGGATGAGGGAAAATAGACTCAGCCTGAATCCAGAGAAAACGGAAGTACTCGTGATAGGTTCCCCTGGTCCGGGTAAGGAGGTGGTTCCACCTGTCCTTGGCGGGGTCACGCTCCCCGTCAGGGACACTGTACGCAGTCTGGGGGTGCTCCTTGACTCGTCGCTCCATCTAACTTCTCAGGTGGACGCGACCGTCAGGAGCACCTGTTATCAGCTTCGGCTGATACGCCAGTTGCGACCCTATCTGGACCGGAGGGACCTTGAAACCGTAGTACATGCTCTGGTAACCTCTCGGTTGGATTTCTGTAACGCGCTCTACATGGGGCAGCCTTTGTATCATACTCGGAAGCTACAACTAGTGCAAAATATGGCGGCACGGGTGGTCACTGGAGCTCCCAGGACCGCCCATATAACACCTATCTTGAAAGACCTACATTGGCTGCCGATTCGCTTCCGGGCGCAGTACAAAGTGCTGGTTGTTACCTATAAAGCCCTATATGGCTCGGGCCCAGGGTACCTAAAGGACCGTCTCTCCCCACATAATCCGCCCCGCACACTGAGATCTACCGGACAGCGTATATTGAGAGTTCCAGAGGCTAGATTGATGAGCACTACAAAAAGGGCGTTCTCCATCTCTGCCCCTTACCTCTGGAACTCTCTACCTACTGAGCTCCGCTTATCCCCCACCCTCATCCAATTTAGAAAGGACCTGAAAACACATCTATTTCAACAGGCATATTTGTAAATGGGTCTCTCTTGTGGTTTGCCCTGTTAGATATGCTGCCATTGTCTTTCCATCATAGCTTTACGCTGGGAGGTATCGTTTTTTATTGTTTTTAATCTTGTATTGTTTTACTTGTTTTATTGTATTGCTTGGATTTTAAACTATGCTTGATGTTTTAATGTCTTTTTATCTTGTACACCGCCCTGATCTTTTTGGAAGGGCGGTATAAAAATAAAATTTATTATTATTATTATTATTATTATTATTATCTATACAGCCAAATACTTTGCTACACTCTATAAAACACAGGTTGATCTTCTCTAGAAACTCTTTAGTGCAATCCATTATTCAGCATATGTTTACTTTACTGTATGATATCTAGAGCCTCTTCCTTTCCTGAACCCCATTTGGACATCTTGCAATTCTCACCATTTGATGAGTAATTGCCTTCTATGCTGGCTAATAATGATGATAATAATAATAATAATTATTATTTCTTACCCGCCCCTCTGAGCAAGCAATCGGGGCAGGGTACAACATGTTAAAAACATATACAGTTAAAATCCTCCAAAGATACCCACCTCCCTCCCCTTAAAACAGTATTAAACTTATTATAATTAAAAGAATCAAGATTTAAAATACATTCATTCAAAGTCCCCTATAGCCGGCTGGAAGGGGGTGGGGTGGGGTCATCAGGCGATGGGAAATTAGTTACTGTCCAGGAAGGCCTGCTGGAAAAGATGCATCTTGATCGCTTTTTAAAAGCTTTCCAAGGTTGTAATAAGATGCATCTCATCCAGCAGGTCGTTCCACAGCCTGGGAACAATAGCAGAAAAGGCCCTCTGGGAGGTCTGGGACAAGTTAGTTTTTATTGGTTGAAGCAGATTCCTCCCGGAGGAGCAAAGTGTATGCGGGGGCTCATATGGGAGGAGGCGGTCTCTAAGATAAGTTGGACTCAAGCCGTGTAGGGCTTTAAAAGTCAAAGTCAGCACCTTGTACTATGCCCGGAAACTGATTGGCAGCCAGTGGAGTGATTTAAGCACTGGTGTTATATGCTCTCTCCTCGATGTTCCAGTGACTAGCCTGGCTGCCATGTTTGCACATAAGACAGTGATTTGTTGGTGGCTAGGCATGGGGAATCATTCATGCTCAATAATTGGATTTGTTGACACTTATAGTCACAGTGTTAGTGAGAAAAAGTGACAGAGAATTTACCCTTCATCCAGGCCTACACCATTCATATGAAAATTCTAATATTCACAGTCTTTGATGATGACACATAGACACCTATGCACTCAGACACTAAGGAAAGGTGCTATATCAATAACAGCTGGGATAGAGTCATGGGGGAATAGCAGAGTTGAAAAGGACCACAAGGGCCGTTTTGTGTATTTTGGAAGTTATTGTATTTTGCTATATGGCCAACATGGCTACCCCTGAATGTGTATTCTGGAGAGAGGGATGATTTTGATGTGGGTCAAGCTTTGTAACCTTCAGATCAACTACAATTTGGTATCTGTATATGTTTGGGATCAGGAGACCCTGTAAATGGACAAACACTTTCCCAAGGTATGATGGAGAGTGAGACAACTGTGACAGTCTGACTAAAGGAAGCAGTGGCCACAGAAGGAGACACACACAGTAAACAAGTAGACACATTTTTGATCTGTGCTAACTTTCTGAGCAAAACTGTGCAAACAAAATTGGCATTCAGAACTTTGAATGGCTTTAAAATTGCAAAGCAAAAGCCATTCTGAAATGACCTAGACTATTTTTTACTGAAAAAAACACATGCATTTTGTATCTTTTTTTCCATTTCAAATAGAATAAGTCAGCACAATGTCTTATAATGCAGTGGAACTTATTGATTAATTTGTTTTCTGGAAAAACGCAAATAGCAATCGTAGAAAGTTTGCTACTTGTGAGTTGATTAAAATAGGAGAATGATAATAAACTCACTGGGAAGCAATAAAGCTTAGGGATGTGTACTGTATTTTCAAAGATTCATCTGGAACATGGAGAATTAAATTAGAAGCACATTCAAATAAAAGTAGAAGCTAAAAAAGTTTTAAAAGTAGATATGTTTTTTTAAAAAGTATTTTTTAAAACAAAAGATAAAGTGATTAACAGTTAGCAAACAAGCAAAGACCATTAAGATAATCTTACTGAAAGAGGCCAAGTGTCCAGTGTGACTTCATATAGGTGCCTGAGATCTTACAGTGCTGTGGGTGGCAATAACATGTAGCAGTGACAATAACTGTGCTACATACATTTCTCTATAGTTAATTACATTTTCAACTTTTGCATTCTGTGAATTTTTAGTTATGTTTGTTTTAACTGTTGTTAGCTTAAAAAAACCCCACAGGTTAAGAATAAATAAATATTAATAACCCTCTGTGCTAATAAAACCAATGATTCTCATGAATGGGTGAGTAAATTGTAGGATTTCAGAGTATGTTGGATTGCAATTCCCATCAGTCACACCCAATATAAGAGATGATAACAGCTACAATTACAGGTTGCACATTCTTTTAAAATAAACTGCAGGACCATCCAGACAGATTAGAAAAACCGAAAAGTCCTTCATTTTGTCCCTGTCCTTTAAAAAAAAAATCTGCATGACAATTTCTCCATCTTGAAGTATTCCCGGAGGGCTCCTAGCACTTACAAGGACTTTTTATTCCCATCCCCCCAGGTCAATTTAAATTAACCCACTATTTCCTCAAATGAGATGTAGTTCTTCATGGCAGTCTGTCATCCTGCTACTAGCTAAGATGACTCCTGCCAAGAAACATGACTGTTCCTTGCAGCTCTCCCACACTGTAGAAATAAAGCAGTTTTACACCACTTTAATTGTCATGGTTCTATCCTGTGGGATCCTGAGAGTTGTAGTTTGGCAAGATATTCAGCCTGGTCTGTCGGAGAGCACTAGTATCTCACCAAACTACAAATCCCAGGATTTTGTTGGATAGTGCATGGCAGTTAAAGTGGTATCAAACTGCTTTATTTCTGCAATGTGGATACATCCTAGGACAGTGGGTTCAACAGAGACCAAGCAAGGGAAAGAAAAATACTAGGAATAGAAGAAAATGATCCTAATGTTTAACTAGTGTAATATTGCTAAAGCACTTTAAAACTTTGACTACAACTCCTGAGTAATAATTAAAAAGGGCTCAGTAGAAATCGGGAAAGCCATTTTTTGAGACATTGCTTGAGTCTGCATGTGACATATGATCAGGGTGAAGGGGAGGAGAAAGAACATTGGCTGAATAATATCATCATCATCATCATCATCATCATGGGGGGGGGCGGTTGAAGGAAAACTGGGATATCAAGAAAGAGTTTGGATGCAAAACCATGATCATGCAAATACAATTAAAAAGGACTGGAAAGTCTCAATACTTTCAGAGACTCCTCCCCCCCCCCTTTCTGTGTGGCAAAGTAGTGTGGGCTAGCAGACTGGGAAATAGGGTTTGATTCTCAGTTCAGCCATGAAACCCACTGAATGACCTTTGGCAAGACACATGCTCTCAGCCTTAAGGGAAGGCAATGGCAGACCTCCTCTTAACAAAGCTTGCCAAGAAACCCCCCTGATAGGGTCACTTTAGGGTTTCCATAAGTCTGAAATAACCTGAAGGCACAACCTGAAGGCACAACAAGAACAAATAAGCCCTGTAATGCATCTATCGATCTAGCAATCTATGTATTAAACAACAATAACAACAACAACAACACAGAATCTTTCACATTCTCCCTCCTCCCTGCTGTCCTTGTCACTCCAAATCATTAAATAATCTGACCTTGAATAGTATAATTGAGAATTCAGTAAACCTTTTTGAAGCTAACAGAATAGGCTACTAGCTAATATACTTCAATAGACTGGGTATAGTCTCTTTAGAACTGGCTGCAATGCCCTCTCTGGTGAAACAATGCCATACCTTGTGGTGTTATACTGACAACAGGAAAAGCCCATAGACCTGTGGCAGCCACAGATATATCCATCAGCAAAATCCTTCAGTAACATCTGTGGTGAACCAAAATTTCACAGCCATAAAGGGTCTCCAGAGAGGTAGCTGACATGGAGGAGGATAGGAACTATAGTCCAACACAGCTGGACAGGACCAATGAAGAGAAAGCTGACTAACTGAAATCAATGGGCCAAGGTGCGTTTAGCATTGCCTAAGCCTGTGTTGTCTTTCTCTCTTTCAAACTCAGCTTTATCTTAACAAACGAGGAGCCATGATTTTATGCCATAAAGAGGCATTACTTTGTTTTTCCCTGCTTAGTCTCTAGTCAGGTATTAGCTAAGTCAATCACTCCTTTGGAATGTAAATTTCTGTTATGCACACTTCTCTTGACAATACCTCCGATTAAACCTGTAATAATTCCCGCCTTGGAGTAATTGATAGCCCATTCCTCTTAAGCACCATCCAATTAAGTTTCTGCCAGATAAACTCCTGTAGGGAGAGAAAAAAAACTTGGTGCAGTCTACATTTTCTAGTGTTAGACATTTATGAATAGCCAACTTAATTTTAAATCTACATTCTAATCTGGGTGTCAGCAATGATTTCTCAAACTCCCTTGACCTGCCAGCCTTAATCTGTTAAGATTATGATCAATATATGCCACAAGAATAGTCTTCACTCTACATGTTTATTCTTTATTTCACAACCTAGCTGTAGAAGGGCAGCTGTAGAAGGCTAGCTGGCTGCATTGCCCTCCATGAGATACCACAAAAAAAAAAAATAAAAAAAAATATCAAACTTATTTTTATCTCTCAAATGCCTTCTGCAGGATGTGGCGGCATTGTTTTAAGGCCCTCCCAGCCATTTTAGGCCCAGGAGGGGCTTGTAAAAAACAACCCACAAAGTGAGTGGAAGTTACTCCCAGTTTACATGCTGTATATATAAAAAGGGCCTCTCCTGGGACTTAATTGGCCCAGGAAGACTCAAAACATGATGGAAGTGCCCCTACGCCCCCTTAGTGGGTATTTGTGGGTTGGTGGTGTTGTTGCTGTTGTCATCATCATCATGTAACCTAACTCTGGCCATTTGCAGCACCCCTTTGATATATCTCTCATGTGCAGGGCAATCATATGCAGAATAGAATTACATCTAGGAACCAGAGTTGTGCAGGAATTTTGTCTTCATCTCCAAGGCTGCATCTGCACTGCAAGAAACATGGAGTCTTTTGTTGTGGAAGCAGAGCTGACAGAGAAAGCTAAATAGCTCACAAAATATAAATCTCAGAATTCCATAGCATTGAGCTATGGCAGTTAAATCAGTGTCAAATGCAGCCCAACACTCACGCAGTGGGTGGGCAAGGGAAAGTCCACAGCCAATGGCTGGAACCCTGCACATTCAGAAAACTAAACCTAATGTTTCAGTGGACAACACTTTCTTCAATATCATTCTTCAGCTAAAAGAGTCACTACTTATCCTATGTCCCTAGGGTCATCCCTTCAGTTCCTGCATAGAAAAGACTGTTTTCTCTACTAATCGACCATATGTGCATCTTGTGCAAAATAAATCCCCAACTACAGCATTTTACGCACAGGAAAGTAAATCCTCAGCTGCAACATTTTACCACAGGAGAGACTTCTTCTTGCACAGAAAACAATATGTATGCTTATAAATATTATTTTCTGCACATCAAATGCTGTTACCTGCTCAGAAAAGGGTTTTATGTACAAAATGGCTGCATGCGAATTTTGTGCAAATTAAGTACTGTAGTGCAGTGACTTGCCATCCAGGATTATTCTTATTCTTAATTTCGACCCTTAGTCTAGGACTTACCAGGGGGTCAAAGCTCTGATCAGACATGAAAATCCACTGGGTTGACCTTGGGCAACTCATACTCTCTCAGGACTCAAATGCACCACAGAAATATTCCAGTTTGACATCACTTTAATTGCCATGGCTCAATGCTATGGAATTCTGGAATTTGTAGTTTTGTGAGATATTTAGCCTTCTCTGTTAGACAGCTCTGTGCCACAACAAACTACAAATCCCAGGATTCCACTGATTTAAACCATTATAGTTTTATAGCAGTATCAGACTGCATTATTACTGCAGTGCAGATGAGGCCTCAGCATTACAGAATGGCATTGACAAACCCCTTCTGAACAAATATTGCCAAGGAAATCCCTTGATAGGTTCACCCTAGGATTGCCATAAAGTGTAATTGACTTGAAGGCACACAATGACAACTATTAGATTGCAATTCTATAATCCTTGGAATAGTCAATTTGAAATTCTGTATGTTTCCTTCTGAAGTCCGACTTATATAGCTATAAAACATTATTTGTAAGCATATGAGATGTGTCTCTTTAATAGGTTTCATTGCTTTCAGGCTTTTTCCCCCCTCCTTGTACGTTGCACTCTTGCCCTGCCAACAAGAACCCAGTAGTGATTTGACTGAAATGAAGTGCTCTCTTAATGAAAAGAAAAACAGGGACAAAGATTGTGAAAGGTGTTTGTTTATTTGCCACTTCCCAGCATTTGCATTAAATAAGAACAACATGTATTTTGTTTTGTTTTTTATAAGCTGTTTGAATAGCTGTATAGAGCTGGAGTTTTAGACTGTGGCTGTCAGAGACCAGACTCTGCTCAGATATGAAAATCCACTGGGAGACCTTGAGCAAGTCATTTTCTCTCAGCCCCAGGAGAAGGCAAGAGCAAATCTCTTCTGAATAATTCTTGCTAAGAAAACCTTAGGACAGGGTCACCATAAATCTGAGTTGACTTGAATATGCATAATAAAGCATACAATTTTGGGTCCCAGCATGGTGTGATGGTTTGAGTTGTGGACTAGGACTTTGGGAAACCAGGATTTAGATTCTCTGCCCAACCACAGAAATCTACTGGGTATGTCACACTCTTGGTGTAGCCATACTGCAGAATCAAAGCAGTTTGACAACACTTTAAATGCCATGATTCTATCCTACAGAATCCTGGGATTTGTAGCTTGGAGAGATTTTCAGCCTAGTCTGTCAAAGAGCTCTGGTGCCTCACAAAACAACAAATCCCCAGATTCTGTAGGACAGAGCCATGGCAGTTAAACTGATATCAAACTGCATTAATTTTGCAGTGTGGCTACACCTTCATTTAAGAGGAAAGCAATGGCAAACATACTCTAAACAAATCTTGTCAATGAAAACCTATGCTCAGGTTGCTAAAAAAATGGAGTCAGTTTGAAGGTACATAATGATGACAATAATGAACAGTATCTTTTTTAGCATTGAAAACTAGCAACCGAAGGAAGTGGGGGGGGGGAGTTTTCATCCATCCTTAAATAATACTTTTTCTGGTATTCCTTCCCCCTTAAAGGGAATCATTATCTGTAGAAAACTGGCAAAACACATGCACACACACACACACACACACAAAGAAAGAGACAAGTTCAGATTTCAGTGCAAGCCATCAGGGATTAGAACACAATGTAAAATGCAGTGTGAACAGATCACTAGCACGAAATGTTGCAAAGGGTATTTTCAGAGGGGATAGAAGGTGAAAGGTGCTCAGAAAGAGTCTGGCAGAGAAGCTCTTTTTCTGCAAAGATTCATTATATGTTTTTATTAGGCATTTTCTGCAACAGGTCAGAAGGAAACGAAGCCTAGAAATGTTCCAGAAATAGCAAGTATATTGGGAGTTCTGTTTAACAAGGTGAAAAAAGAATAGAAAAATCTACTTTTATGTGGAGCATGGTGGTGATTGTTAGGTGCCAATGAGAAGCCAGAGATTATTGTTGAAACCAATTAACACCTAGACAATTTGTTCCTTTCACATTTTGATACAAACTTACCAAATTTGCACTACCTAAAGCAATATCTAAACTGGAATGCAGGTATCCTTCAGTATTTGCTGTTCTCTGAATTTTGAGATGTAGTTCTTCAAACACAAATTTGTACAAATATGCATATATAAATGCATTTACAAAGGAGCATACACAAAATGACAGAAGGCAGGCCTTTGTTTCTCCTTTCATTAACATAATGCTTGATTTTAGCCAAAGAGTTCTTGCTGGTGTAACACTTATAATGTAACCCCTATACATTATTGGTTTGGCCGTGTATATGGGAAAACCCTAAGTAATTGCTAGATGAATTCAGAAGGAGAGGGAGAGCAGTAGCTGCAGATGAGCTGCAGTTGCCAGGGCTATTAAGGAGGAGAACCTTTTCTTCTTGAATAAAGTAGTTGTATTTTCAGTTATGTATTTGTTGTTGTGTGCTTTCAAGTTGGTTCTGAAACATGGTGACTCTAAGGCAAACCTATCGTGTTCAGAGAAAGTTTGTTGTTGCCTTCCCTGAGGCTGAGAGCATGTGACTTATACAAGGTCATCCAATGGGTTTCCATGGTCTCAAAAGTCCTAGTTCAATGTTCAAACCACTATACCATGCTCAGTCTCTGAAAATACTGTGTTATTTACAGTTATGTGAGTATTCCTTGCCTAATGACTTAGGCCTAATCTGCACCATAGAAATAATATATTTTGACACTGTTTAAACTGCCATGGTTAAATGCAATGGAATTCTTGGATTTGTAGTTTTGCAAGATATTTAGTCTTCTCTGTCAGAGAGCTCTGGTGACCCAACAAACTACAGATCCCAGAATTCCACAGCATTGAGCCATAGCAGTTAAAATGGCACCAAACTGCATTATGTCTGAAGTGCAATTTAGACCTTGAAGGCAAATACACACACACTTAGGAGAGAATAAAGGGAGTAAATTTTTATGGTGTAATTTCTACATTGCACTTGCATCTATTTTGTATTTTTAGGGCCTACTTCTTAGCCTTTGTAACTTCAGGTCCTCCCAAACTCTCTGTCTCTTTCTTTCTCTCTTTCCCAGTTCATCTTGCAAGTCCTTAGGGTTTCCTCATCCACTAGGTCAAACCAGTACTCCCTAGGGATTACACTGGCAGAACAAAAGTGAAAAAAACAACAACCCAAGACAAAACAATATCTGAAGAACAATGTAACACAAAGGGGGTGGGGTGGGGGGGAGAGAAGAAGCATCTCATGAGGTTGATAGAAACAACTCTCTAAAGGTCTCAGTTTAGCTTCAGATGTCCATGTTCCTTTTCGGGTATTACCATTTTAATTTTGTGGCAGATCCAATCCAGGCCATGTTTATTATAACATAGAGGACAAGGTGCTTCTGTTAAATAGATCAGTTGTTTAACAACTGCTCTAACTGCCTCTGCCCTGTTTTAATAACTGTTCTAATAATTTTAAAAATAATTTAATTATAGTTTATTGGGGATGGGAGGGTTTGGGATATAATGATGATAAATTGTTATATTTTACCGATGCTTTTATTGTTAACTGCTTTGATCTGTCTGGAGAAGTAGAATAATAATAATAATACTAAAAAGATAATAATAATAATAATAATAATAATAATAATTAATATAGTCCATCCCAGGTTTTCTAGTAGGTATTTTGCACTGCAGTTAGATTGTGTCCTTGGACTAGGGATGGAAAAATATTCAAAAATATTTGAAAAAATGATTGAAAACATGTTTCATAAGTGTTTGGAAACCCTTATCTTTTTCTTTCTTTGTATTTATTTATTTAATTATAGTATTTATACTCTGCCCTTCAGCCAAAAAGTCTCCCAGAACATCTTAGAAATTGTTAATTTGATTGTTCCCTGCCATCAGGTTTACAGTCTAAATAAGACCTGACACAAGGAAAAGGGAATGGCAAAGGGGGAGTGGATATTGCCAGCATATACTGCCTATTCTTTTTTTGGTACTTGGAATGGAAGAAGGGCCTTTCATCAACTGCTTGGGCTAAAGCATGATGGAGCTATACCACCCTTTGATGTTTGGGATTTACTCTGTGCACAAAAAAAAAAAAAAAAAAAGTGTGAATTTTTCAACGAAGAAGTAATCAAGTATTAATTTTCTGTACTGAAAAGGGCTTTTTCAGCCCAGAAATAATATTTCTGAACGTATATATTATTTTTGTGCAAAAAAGACAAAAGCTGTTTCATGTATAGAAAATGCTTTTTTTCTGAACATAAAAAGTGTAAATTTTATGTGGAATAAATCCCGAACCGTGGATAGTCTTCAAAAACTGAGCACAGCCATCTAAAAATAATGTATATATATTTAAAGGCTTACTTGATGGAAAGAAGAGTTTCCAGTCCTGGGACTTTATCGGACACAGTCTTTTCCCCATTATGGGAACAGGAAGGGGACACCCGTGTCCATACGTGACCGAGAAAAAAACAATTTTATCGCATACCAAAATGTCCTCAAAATGACGTCATTTGATTCTGTGGCACCAAGCCGCTCCCATTCAGTGCTGAGGTGCGTCAGTTTGCTCGGACAGAAGTTTTCCGACCCTGACATTTCACATGTCTCAGCACTGAATGGGGATGGCTTGGTGCCAAGGAATGGAATGGCACCAAGGAAAGGTGTCCAATAAAATCCGTTTTTTCTTGGTCACTCGCGGACATGAGCTTCCTGTTCCCATAATGGTGGAAAAACCGTGTCCGATAAAGTTCCTGGTTCCATTCTTTCTCTGTTCTTTCTGCCCATTGGGAACACAACCCAAAAATACTTACCTGAAAAAGGAATTGACCCTCAGGTTGAAAGAGCCCCGTCTTTGATACAGAGGAAAACTGCTTGCATAAATGTGCATATTAAAAACAGTATATACAACAAGTGCATCAGGAGGTTTTTTTTTTTTAAGTAGTCTGTTGCAAAAACGTGACATAAATGATGGTAAACTGAAAAACTGACATATTCCTCCCTCCCTATTAACATGATATAAATGCTTGGGTCATGTTATTTAATGGATCAGCCATCTGAGGCATCATGTGGATATTATGCCTGCAAATTTTTGCCTCCTAATTTCAATGGAGGAGACAAATTTATTCCTTTCTGCATGCACGTATCTCTTATCTCCATTAAAATTAATTGATTTAGTCATGCATAAAATAGGGTGCATATTTTAAAAATGCCACAAACTTCTGATTAGGGCAAACATATTTGAGGACTTCAGAGATGACAGGAATTGAAGAACAAACCATTTCTTCACAACACATTTGGACCAAGACTCACCATGTTACATTTTAAAAAGATTTTTAGAAGTACGTGTTCCTGCACATTAAAATTTTAGAGTCTAAAGAGTAAATAAATAAAAGCCAAACTTTGTTCAAATTACAGAACAGGAGTGATGACATACTATGATTTATATTTCTAAATTTTAAATGCCACTTGAGAGGAAAGATTAGATATGGTTTTAAGGTCACAGATCTGAGGGATGACTGACTTAACAATAACTCACATCCGATCTGTTAGATGTCTTTTAAAATGGGAGGTCAGTTTGGTGATTAAAAAAAAAAAGACTGCTGGAGAAAATTGATTTCCTTGATCAGGTACAAATCAGCTTCAAAAACTTGGCTTCTTACTTGCAGAACTAAGTGACTCATGTTGAGTGGCTATTTAACCCTACACCAGTAGGCTCTGTTTTAAACCTGCTTTTCAGAGAGAAGGAAAGGCAAACCCTCACTGACTGCTCTTAAATGGGTCAGACTATGGCAGTATTTGAAGATTCAGACAAAATGCCAACTCAGAGCATAAGGCTTCTTTCCCAACTGGGAAATGGATTTAATTTTAGCTTCTGATGGGGTGAGTTCAACCCACAGGGAGATAAAAAGGGCAGCCTTGTGTTTCATTCAGTGTACTATAGTAAAAAGCACTAGGCTATTACCTGGGCATAGAAAGTACATTAAATAGTCTCTCCTTCCCCTCCTTTTGCATTTAGTATACTGGAGAGCTTTATGCATATTGCGTGAGCATGGGATATATTTTTTTAAAACCAAGCATCAAAACAAAATTATTTCCAATCCCTGGTTTAACTGATTGCCCCATCTGAGGGTGCATCCATACTGCAGAAATAATCCAGGTTGACACCACTTTAATTCCCATGGCCCAATGCTGTGAAATTCTGGAAATTGTAGTTTTGTGAGACATTTAGCCTTATCTGCCAGAGAGCTCTGCTGCCACAACAAACAACAGTTCCCTTAATTCCACAGCATTCACCCATGGCAGTTAAAGTATCAGCTTGGATTATTTCTGCAGTGTGGATGCAGTCTGAGAGAAACACTTTAACAACCTATCAACCCTTTTTCTTTTGTCCTCACATGACCAAAAAAGGAGAGTGGCCTCTCCCTGCATCAAGATCCCTACAAACCAACTATAACTACAACAGTAACAGCATTTGATACAAAATATGGGCCTGTGACTCAAACAGTCACTTCTCTTCTAATGTATGATTAAAAAAAAAATCCTATGCCTCATGGAAAAGCCAGTGGTGTTTCAAAAGATGGCATGAAGTGTTTATTCTGGTTGGCCCATAATGATATTGCTCTTTTGTGGATTTTGTTTTATGAAGGAAATAAGGCACTGGAAGAATAGATTGATTTGGGTCAGTAGTTTTTTCTCTCTCTTCTTCTGTCACTGCAGAACCCTAGAATAAATGCAAACATCAGCAACATTACTTTTGCCTTCATACGGAAGATGGCACAATTTTCCTACCTACTTCCTAGGAAGCATATAGTGTCAGTGGAGTTCCCCTCTCTTTTTAAAGTACTTACATTTTGGGGGGTAGGCTAAAAATCTCTGGTAGGGATATTTAAACTTCCCCTAGCCCAGTGCAATGGTATTGGTATCAGTGTGGATGCATTCATTAGGAGGTAAGGCAGAAAACAAGAGTCCTGTTAAATATAGATTTTCAAAGCTACTTTAAGCCCTCTTTGGCTGAACAGAAGTAGGGTGACATTTTTGGTCTCCCAAACCCTTACAGATGGCTTCAGCATCTTGTTATATTCATTTTTCTTACACAAGAAGTATAGACTTGAAGTAAAGGGTACCATTCATACACTATTTTTTCTGTTTTTAACTGCCACCTGATAAATTGCACAGAGAAATTTATATTTGTTAAAACAAAATATAACAGTTTAACAGTTTTTAAATCAGTTTAAATCTTGGAAGGCAGTATTGTACCAGTTCTGTTTTTGAGAGGAACATTTCAAACATGGCATTATAATCAGAACAACTGATTTTGGATCTGAATGGGTTACACTACATGGAGCCTACTCTGTAAGAAAAGCCTCTCAACTTCTCCTGTAAAGTGAGGACAGGAATCACTTATTTTACAGGAAAGTTGTGTGGAGAGGTGAGAAAAGGTTTGCAAGCTTCCTTAGCAGTACTTCAGTCTCAGATAGAGACCTGGGAGTTCAATTTAATCCTCAGATAATTCCTTGATCCAAGATCTCTCTCCTTCTTACTAGGTACCTTAGCTGCTTTCTAAGAGTCTGGTGCAGGCTGCTTGGTGAGAAATGTAGTAGTTTTCACTACTGTATTCACTGGGATATGTGAGTGTATGTGCCTTCAAATTGCTTGTTGACTTATGGTGACTCCACAAATTTAATAGGGTTTTCTTACCAAGAAATACTCAGAAGTGTTTCCCCATTGCTTTCTTATGAAATGTCAGGGAGGTGAGAATAAAAAACGTTGTTTGCCCATATCTTCAGTTACACCGGAGTGAATCCAGTTTCCTTCTTTCACAGCATAATAGTGGCATACACTATAGAGAAAGTTGCCCTGGAAGGATGTCCTCAATTTACTTTTGCAGATTGTATTTGATAAGGCATGCTACAAGTAACAGAGTTCAGCATTCCTGATACTCCTTCAAATGTTTAACAATAGAGGTTGGATGGATGGCTTTTGAGTTTTTGACTGAGTTTGTCACATGAGGCAACACAAGAATTACTTCACAAGTGTGTTTAAAATATTCATGAAATAAAAATGAAAGATTTCAGTCCTCAAGCCTCAGCCTGGGCAATGATGCAGTCACAGACATTATGAAGTGCTCAGTCGCATGGTAATGTGCTGTTTGATACATAATTTGAGAGCTGGGCTATGCTGCAGTGGCAGGCAAGCCTGTTAATCATAACTACAAAAGAAAGGAGAAGGTGGCTTTAGGGCTCTTTGTAACTGGACAGAAGTTTTAGACTACCGTAAATCAAACAACCACTGTGATTTTTTTTCAGTTAAACAATATCAGTATTTTAGAATGTGAGAATTTCTACCTACCATCAACTTGTTAAAAACAGAGCTTGGAAGAGTTACTTTATCAGCCATCAGATTTCCAGAATTCTCCAGGCAGTTCCCAGAATCCCCAGTGTCTTGAATATAATGGGAGTTATAGTCAAAAAAGCAGTTTTGCTGAATTCCAATTATGACATAGGATGAATTCAGATGAACAACTGTGATCCTGTGGAGAAATCAGCATATGATGCTATTTCTTGAATTGACTATTGTTCTAAAAACTCTAGTGGTGAATCATTGGGCGAAATCTAAGTTTATAATGTCCTTTGAGTGCCTATAAAATTTGCTTGGAGGAAAGCTGTGGTGTGCTGAGAACCTACTATATCCTGCAGAACCAAACTCTCCTGTGTCACAAAAGTCCAATGCTACTGTTAGGTGGATTTGTAATTGGTTGACTGACTGATCCCAAAGGGTGGTCATCAATGTCTCCTTTTCATTGGTGTTTTTCAGGACTGGTAACCAAACTTTGTTTACTTCTTTCCTGTTGAAGTTGTTCAGGTGTTTATGGATTTCAATGGTTTCCTGTGCATTCTGACCTGAGTTATTGGCATGGTCCAGCAGAAAATGGATCATTAATTAAATAGATACCCTGACGCCTTGCCATTCTACAACAAAACAATATACAGATTAACATGTAAATCGCTTCCTCTCAACCATCAGTATATATATACCCCACTTTCTTCCATGCCAGCATTCTCTGAGGATGCCAGCCACAGTTGCTGGTGAAATGTCAGGAATAAAATCTTTTAGAACAAGGCCTTGTAGCCCAAAAAACCCACAAAAAACTATGGATGCTAGCTGTGAAAGCTTTCAACTTCACATTGTCAGGAGTGCTTTGATTGGATGTTCCTGCATGGAAGGGAGTTGGACTATATCGCCCTTGTAGTATGCTTCAACTCTATGGTTCTATGAATTTCCTCTTTAACATCAGAATATAGAAACTTTTGTTTTAATGAAGGCATATCACCATCATAAAAAAAACACTACCATCACATAATTCTGCCATATTAAATACTGATACATCCAGTTAGCTGCCTCCATAGCTCAGTTATTTCTGTGGCAAACTTATGCACTTTGTTTGGAAATAAGCCCTACTTAAAGGACCATAGGACTTCTGTGCTAGCCCCCCAAGGTATGAAATTTAGTGCAGCCTACAAAATTCTGGCTGGGATGCAGAAAGGTAGAGAAATTTGGTCCCCTCTCCCTTCTTTAATGGAGTCTGCCATTGTCGTGCTGTCCAGAAAGTCACCTATGTGCAAACATGTCTTGGCAGACTGTGGAAATGGCTGTCACATTCAGTTATTGGTAGTTTTGGATTTAAGTGACTTGGGCACATCTAGCTTGGGTTGGCAGTATCGATAGAAGAAAATAAAAGAGATTGTTCAAGTGAGAGGCCTACAGATCAGATCAAATCAGATCAGTACAGCAGAAGAACACTAGTTGTAGATTTGTCCATACTTACAAACAAAATGGATTTCCTAGCAAAGCATTCTTCTGCCCACCACCACCAATGACAATCCCCGTATGAATGGTCTATCTGTATTTTTGTAAGCTCCTAGCCACATGCATTTCATGGACGTGATCATGATATATGCAAGACCCATGTGTAACACATATAGCTTTATAAACTAAAATCTTTATTCATGTTTCACATACAGAAGCTAACTGAATATGCAGCTGAATCTGACATCAATAACACTGGCAATAGAACAGTGTCTTCCACTGCACCTAGGGTCAATAGAGTATGGTTGGAATCCTACTGTAGTTACATTGGGATGTCACAGAAGGAGATATTTAGACCCTCCCAATGGAAGGCAATGTGCCAGTGCTACAACATGTGCCATGGCCATTTAATCAAGGGTGGGGAGGAAGACAAGCTGGTGAGTAAACTGTTGCAAAGGTGGCAAATCCACTCTTGATTTTACCACCGTTCTTCCCACACCTATTCCAAATTATATGGGAACATTCCTGGTGCTGGACCCTATTGTTCAGATGTTTGGTACTGGTAGACTTCCTGTTCAACATGCAGCAGCTATGGGGAAACATAAGTAAAATCCAGAGTATTTGTTATTCCTTCTTCAGCACCTAAGCATCATAAGACTGCAGCACAACAGTCAAAATGTACCCCTCCTTTTTTTTTCTCCTCCAAAATGGCAGTTGGAACTGATATTGAATCACTGTCTGTGACCATTTTGGAAGGAAAACAAAGGAAAAAAACAAAGACATGGTTTCTAGAGAGGTTTTATGAGGCTGGGGAGGGTGTTTTTTCCCATTGTTGCACACATTTTGGGGGGCTTTGGCATATTTTTGGTGAAAATACCTAATAATTATGCTTAAAAGTTAATTGGGAACTTTCAGGCTGCTTCAGAGGACTGACAAGGGGCTTAGCAATAAACTGTGGGTCTGAACCCCACCCCTGCTGTAGAGAATTACATGTGATGAATATGAGCATCTATTTTGCGGCATTAAATGTGATGGCCTCAATCCATTTTGCATGTAACCAATAGCAGGTCCCAGGTGTTGATGTATATCTCATTAAAAACTGGATCCAGCTAATACATAGGATCCCAGATGAGCTTTGTGATGTGTACGAACAATGAATCCTGACCAATAACCTTCAGGTTCCCTCCAGTGCTTTATATGATAAAATCAACCTTTTGTAATGATAATGCAAATTCATATTTTTAAATATAAAACACTGTTTTGCCCTGCTGGTCCCAGGGGGTGAGAGACTGCACAGAGATTGAGGGCTGATCTTTATTTATGTCTTGAAAAGAAAACTGCCAAGGGTCTTACTCATGTTAGCAGGGTCAATGGTGCACCTAGTGCATTTGATAACCACAGTGGAGACAGGTGGGTGCACATAGCCTCCTGAACCAAACCAGTGTGACCAGGTTCCTGTAGAGTACTGGATAAGGAAGGGGAGAGGAAGAATGGAGGAATCAGGGGTATGCCCCTGACAATTCTATGTTTTCCACTCAGTGGCAATGGCCCTTCTCCATAAGGCCCAACTCAGATCAAGAGAGACTGAGGAAAACATCTGCTTGTGAAAACAGCAGCTACAACCACCCACCACTATCATTGTCCCCAGTGGGGGGGAGGACAATGCGAGAGACTCAAAATGTGGGGGGGGGGCTGGCTGGTGTTGGAGTGTGGGAAGAGCAAAAGAGAAAAAAGTTACTGATGAGGAGGACTGAGGAAGGAATGAGGAGGGAAGATTCTGGCAGGAGAGGGGATACCCAACCTCAGAAATAGAAATAGGAAAGGAAGGAGGGATGCCTGGCTCCATCCTTCTCTCTTCCCCTCCGAAAGGAAGTACCATTGTCTGTCCCTCCCTACACCACTTCACTTCATTTTGCTTCCTGGCAGTAACAATAGGAGCTCCCTGCACTGAGAAGTGAGGCCAGGTGTAATTGTTCAAGAAAAGCCAAGTGTGCAGCAGTTGCCCCCATCCAGAGCCTCCTTTCACAGACCATAAGAGCTGGAAAAGGAAGAAGGAGCTGCTACATTCACCAGTCATGTTTGTCAGACAACACACTCAATACCTGTACTGAGGGCAAACTGGGCCTAACATTATGCTATTGGTAGACAATTGAACAATAACATGAATGGTTCTGAACTAATGTAAATGTTACATTTATGTCTCTCTGATTTTCCTTTCTAACCCATCCATCTACTGTACTAAAAATTATACAAACCTCAAGTCACAATCTGTTGTCATAAACTTGTCAGAAATCCCCTCTGGAAGTGAGTGGTGTTTTTATTTAATATACAATGTCCATCTTTGGTTCAAGGTTGTGCAATTGGAGTTGTACAGGCAGGGCTGGTGCATGTGCAGATGGCATTCTTGGCGGATACGAATCCATCTGTCTCTGCTGAAATTGGCAGTAGTATGGCTGTTCATTTAGTCATGCATTCAGTGGTGCACTTGCTCATACATTTGCTCATGCATTTGGTTTTTGCAGTGTTGTCATTCAACACAAAGGTCACATAGAACAATCCAAATGTAATGGCATGTGAGGAGATCCTCACCTTGCAACCATGATATAGGATTTTAGCCTTAGTATTTTTAGAGAGAGATTAACATGGAATAAAATTAAAATATTTTCTACTGCTGCAAATCATCTGTAGAATAAGTGAAATGGCAATAAAGGATGGATTGCTTTTAAGCATGTCTAGAGTTCCTTACACTACTGCATAAACATTTATGCTCTGCAACTCTGATGTAAGATTTTGACCCTAGTGCTTGGAGTTGGAACTTAATTGGGTATAAATCCAAGATGTTTTATAGTTATAATTTCGCTGCAAAATAAATAACATGTTACTTCTAAGCATGTGCAGAGTTTTTTTTCATTATTACATAAATGTAAGGAGACCTTAAACATATGAGAACAGAGATTTTAGGCATTTTTATAGTTTCAGCATTATTGCTCTAGAAATTAAGCAATGGATGTACCATCTGTGTTCCAACAGAACCTCAACCCATGAAATATAGGTGTATTAAATTCCCTGCTTTTCTTCCCTTGGCTAGAAATATATAAAAAAAACCACTCTGCAAAAACTGTGACACTGACAAGCCACAAAATAGTGATCTGCACTAATGTGAGAATTTAAGACTGGAAATTCACATGACACAATATTCACACAAGCAACCCATCATCGCACTCAACAGCCATTTGTTCCTTTTTGCCAAGTTAAAGGAAGCCACTACTTGTTCACATTGTTCACATCCTAGTGGCTGAGTATAATTTGTATCCTGTCTAAACAAGATACAAACTGTGTTCAATTGTCTAGGTCTTGCTTATTACCTTGATGGATTTCACTGCATTGACCTCAGCAAGAAAGTGTACCATTTACACCCTCTGCTGAACACTGTCATTTTACCCAGCTGTGTGAAGTACCTCCAGCCATTATGCCAAATCCTCTGTTTTTCTTTCATTCCCTCTGGAAAGAAAGCTTTTACCCCCTTTGACAAACAGCAGTTCAATACAAAGCAGCATTCATTCCAGGTTTTTTCAGCCTGCTACCTGCTGCGATCGAAATTGATGAAGCACTATCTGAATATTAGCAATGCACATAATCTAATGGCTAAATATAGAACTGACAAAGGTCCTCCCTTAGGTAGTGGCAACATGAGTGGAAGGTGGTGGAGGAAATAATGTCATTTTTGATATGGTTGCTTGACAGACATCTTCAAGAATAATTTTATCTCCAGTTCTCACAGATTCACAGATAAGCTTAGGCATCTGATAATAGAAAGCACCATCATCCTATTTTTATTTTTAATGGGATGTGTGTGCTTATGAAGACACATTATCAGGTTTTTCTTCCACACCTCAGTCTTTTTAGGGCTGCTTCTTATATTAGAACAGATTCCCAGTTTTTCACTTTTGGTGGAATGCATTTTTTTTCTACAAAGTTGCAGACATTCTTACATCTGAAAACACAAGCAGTGGAACCTCAGCCAAACATGGTTTCTAGTAAGTGTGCCTGTTGAGTATTTTCAGTCAAATAAATGTTTTCAGAATATATTTTAAAAGAAGCAGTTTACTTCAAGCAGAGTCATGTTTTGATTCAATTTTAGATATCTATTATGTATCTATTATGTATCTAGTTTCCAAATTTTGACTAGCTCTACACATGGAATAGATCAGGAGTGGGAGACCTGGGAACCTATGGTCCTCCATGTGTTTTGACCTACAACCCTCACAGTCCCTTATCATTCACTATGTTGGGAATGGTAGGTCACACCACGTGGAAAACAAAAGGTTTCCCCAGGCCAACTGCAGAATGAGGTACATGCAGAGAGTAAAAGGGGCACCATGGGTTGAGAGTTCCCCATAACAGTGCCCATCCTTCAGTCATGATTTTTCATACAAACAGCAAACAACATTGACACTGTCACTTGTAAACTAATAAGCCTTTTCAACTTTCTCACATTGACTTGCGTCATTGTAGGGCAATGTGAAGATGTCAGGACAACAGCCTCCCAACTGTCTACTGCTGCTATTGCAATTTATCTTCTTTGATGAAATTATATATATATATATATATATATATATATATGAGAAAGCTTTAAAAAAACTAATGCTTTTCACCATAGCTTCTAGAATTGGGGTGGGCAAAGTGGCTTGCAGTCTGTACTTGATCTCTCAGGACTGTTTTTGCTGACTCTAGGGGTCATTTTTTTTTCCAAATTCTGTATGCCTAAATGTCCCTAAATACTCTCTAGGATGCATTTTTGCCCCAATTCAGTCCCAAGAAAGACTTTTTTTAAAAGGAGGTAACTACTGCTCACATCCTGTTGTTTAAAAGTCCTCTCTTGGGCATAAAAGGGGGGGGGGGGCTAGAAACATGACAAAAATGGAAGCTAATTTTATTTATTTATTTATTTCCAGGATTTATATCCCACCTTTTCCCACAATGGGAATCTTATTAGTCCTCTTACCTTCCACAGTTGCCTACACCTGTCCTAGAATCTTCTAGCCATTGGCCATGCTGAGTTGGAGGGGGTCTGGCAGCTAACAAAAGAAGAAGAAGAGGAGGAGGAGGAGGAGGAGGAGGAGGAGGAGGAGCTTTTCTAGACTTTGTGATCTCCTCATTTGGAGTCTGAAATGATGTAGTTTGCTTTATCATCTCCATATTCTATCATGTCATTCTTCTGTATGAGTAAATCAGGCCTTAATTTACTGTGGGCAAGAATCTATGATTCCCTCCATTGGTCACTTGCAGTTAGCATACACATGAAAACCCACACTGTAAATGGGGCTTCCATATTTTTGTATCTGAAGCCAGGCATGTTTTTAAGAGATCACAATGACTTTTGGAACACCAGGAGACTTCCCCATGGAAAGGATATGTAGCCCCAAAAACATGTGAAGGACCCAGGTAATACCAAGATACCAAGCACACATAACTAACTAGCAGATTCCAGAGAAGTTAACATCCCAAATACAAGCATATATAATGGTTAGAATGGGAATGGGGATGGCTGGCTAACTGGCTCCTGGTCTGTTTGGGGCCACAATTCAATGTGCTGCTTTAGACTGATAATTCCTTCTGTGGCTTGGGTCCAGGGCACCTGAATTTCCCTATATGAGTGTGCTCAAATTCTAAGATCGTCAGAGGAATGCTCTGCACCACATTCCAAGTTCCTACCACCTTCTTAGGTATATTTGGTGGTAACATTGAAGTGGGTTGGGCCTTGTCCCAGTCATTGAAAAACCCTTTCCAGGAAGGCTAGGTTGGAATCATAGAATCGTAGAGTTGGAAGAGACCACAAGGGCCACCCAATCCAAACCCCTGCCATGCAGCAACTCTCCATCAAAGTATCTCCGACAGATGACCATTCTCTGTTTAAAGACCTCTAAGGAAGGAGACTTCACTACACTCCAAGGGAGTGTGTTCCACTGTCTAACAGCCCTTACTGTCAGGAAGTTCCTCCTAATGTTAAGGTGGAATCTTTTCCTGGAGCTTGCATCCATTGTTCTGGGTCCTGTTTTCTGGAGCAGCAGAAAACAAGCTTGCTCCCTCCTCAATATGCCATCCCTTCAAATATTGAAACAGGGCTACCATATTTGAAGGAATGGCTTCCTCCTTATTGTTCTTTCATTGGCAAAAGGTACATTGTCTTATCTTACAGGCTTTTAAGGAGCTGACTGCAAGGACATTTAATACAGTGCTGATCTGATGATTCAATGCATTTGTTTTAAAGGGTTTTTAATTCTATGTATTGTTTAATTGTATTTTAACACTAACTTCTAAACATATTTTTTATTTCTTTCTTGTTAAACGTTTTGAACTATTATTTGTTTCTATTTTTGTAAGCTGCCTTGCCCCCTGTATTGGGAAAAAAGGCAGATATAAATCAATAAATGATGATGATGAAGTAGAAAGGACTGAGAGATCCAATTTATTACCCTCACTGACTAAGTGGCCTTGGGACTTTCCAGCTTGACCTACCACAATACAGTTGTATTGAGAATAAATTTGGGAAGTGAGAAGCATGTGTGCTGCACCACATCTCTTCTTAAACATTTCCCCAGAGAGCGTCTTCCTGGATATAGTTTGGCTCCACTAAAGCCACTCATTTTGCCAGGAAACATAGACATTTCTTTCCTTACCTGCCAATAGTTCACAGATGAAAACGAGGATGCATGTGGTCAAGCAGTATCAGAGAGTGGTCAAGATCAGAGGCTGGGGCAGTTTGCTTTTTCCTAATTATACAGGAACAAGGTTTTCCCCCTCTATCCTCTTCCCTCACTGAAATAATTGAATGCAAACTCAATGTTGAACTCAATTTACAGTAGTAGGAGTAAACGAAGAACAAAGAGGGAAGGTGGGACAAGAGAAAAAAACACTAGGAATGGCAGAGGTTTAATCACTGCCCCATCAGGGTATGTCACTCTTGCATGTTCCTCACACCCCATAAACATTTAATAAAACCTCATTTGTTTTGTTTATAAAACTAGAGATTGACTTTGGTTTGTAAGTGTTTTAGCAAAAAGAACCATTTCAGTTTCAGGAGTTTGCATAATCCTTTTGGCATTTTCCAGAGGAATGGGCCTGCATGAATAATTCATTTGAGAAAAAGGTGACATTATGATTGAGCTTCAGTAAAGTGTATTTAAACATTTTTTAAAAAATGGGATGAATCAGTAAGTGCTCATCTGAGCTTGTCGTGCTTCAGATAAGATGACTGATCGAAGGTGATTTTTCAAAATGATCTTCTCAAATAATTCTTGAACTGAAGTCTTTTAAAACCACATAAATAGTAAAGGAAAGATTTGTGTTCTGTTTCTGCTAATACAGCATAGGGGCAGGGAGGGGTTTCTATTAGTTATGCAATATTGAGTACAAAGCAAAGTGCCTAGAATGCAGTGGTTACCCTGGAATCTACCAGGCAGGGGACAGCCACCAAATTTGCCTTTGCTATGTTTGCCACCTATACTTGGTACCAACTGTGGAGGTTCTCTATGGTTCCAGAGAATCCTCCTGAACCATAGAGCCCTATGTGACTCCAGAAGGGGTTCTGGACCCTAGTAACAGTTTATACCACAATTACATTACCTGATTCAGCACTGTCAGAGGTGCTGGTGGTAGCACCCAGAAGTGGCAGTAGGGATGACATGAAGACATGAAGGCATTCCTGCAGATTGTCCAGAGCCCATGGTGCCTATTTGTCTTCCAGGTTGTTAAATGGCTGTTACAACCTGGTCCACAGGAGTACATAGAGCACTGTGAGGAATTGATCTGTCATTTTGCAGATAAAATCTCTTGGATTAATTCCAAATTGGATGCTATAGTTGGTATAGGTCTTGCGGATGTAACTTGGACTCTTGATTGTCCAGTAATAGCTGATTTTTTTTTCCATTTTGCAGCCTCAGGGTGAGAGCCACCACATATGTGCCAAACCCATGGCCTACTAGACTCATTAAATAGGCCTCAAGTGGACTGGCCGAGTGGGTTATGGAAGTGGTTAATGCCTGTTTACATCCAGGCAAGACCCCCCCCCCCAAAAAAAACCCTCAAGGAGGTTATTGTAAAACTAACAACAATAATAATAATACACCACAACTTGCCTTGACCCTACTTGGATAACTATCAGGCAGTTTGCAACATTCCATTTTGGAGCAACGTATTGTAAATAGTGGTGGCCTTTAAGCTCCAGGGGTTTCTGGATGAGATAGATTATTTAGATCCATTTTGTCTGGCTTTAGGTCTGGTGATGGGCTTTAAATCTAAACTGCATTGCAGAAATAACAGCTTTAACTGTATAGTTCATTGTGAGACCAGCACTCTGACAGAAAAAGCAAAATATTTCACAAAACTACATATCCCAAAATTCAGTAGCATTGAACCATGGCAGTTAAAGTGGTGTAAAAGTGCATTATTTTTGCAGTGTAGATTAGACCAAACATGACTTTGGACACCTTGGTGGATGCTGAGAACTTTACAGTGGAAGTGGGTCCCTGTTGATTCCACTGTACCTCTCAGCAACTTTCTATACCATTAACCATAGCATCTTTCTGTGTTACTTCGGTGGCATGGAATGTGGAGCTATTGTTTTACAGTGGCCCTGGTCCTTTCTAGATTGGTATGCTCAGAACATAGTCCTGGTGGGTGTCTTTTTCAACTCCTTGGCCACTGGTTGTAGAGTGCCTCAGGGCAGATTTATCTGTGAACTCCAAATGACTTGAAGAAACAGTTATAGCATTAAGTAACAAATGCAACATCTAATTAATCTAGTTTTATTTATTATGGTATGCATTTGTGGAACTAGAAATTATTTCATAATCATGTATGCCGTAATAAATGTGTGAGTATTTTAGGTGCTACATAACTTCTCTCTTTTGTTGTTGTAACAGGTTAACATGAAAATTTTTATGTGGCAAGAACTGACATTTACTGTAGCATACTACTTCTGATATTTGTGTATTTACCCATAATTAATGTTGGCTGAAAGTGGTGTGTGTGTGTACATGCGCATGTGTGTCTCTGGTTATAGTATCATATAAGTACATATGATGTGAAGCTTCGATTGACTGTGGCTCCTTGCTGCACCTTCAGCAAATGCTTCCCTGATGAGGCAACAAAAGTAGTGTTTGCCACGATGCGGTTATAAAATCCAGGTTGTAACACATGAGGGCACATTCAGATATTCAGCATAACAAACTGACATGCCTCTCAAAATTGGTTCCTAGTTGTTTTGCAATGAATTGTACGTAAATGTGTCTCTGGTGGAATTATGCACTGAATTCCTATGTTGCTAGTGCTGGATCATAATTAATGCAACCTTACTGGCCATCAAAGGGATCATTATAACAGGACTAATTTGTTTCAAGTTGTAAAATCAGACAAGGCATCAAAGTGCAGATTATTCTGATTTATTGTGTTGTAATGAAGAAGGTGTACTAGCTATCCATTTTTAAGATGGGGCTGTAGAATGCTGTTTAAGTTCTAAAAGAGGACAACTTCTATTTTATGACTCTGAAAGTAGGCAAACAATTAGCACAGTACATGCAATATGACATATATTGTGTCCCGTGTTTCTCCACAGCTGGAAATAATGCAACTCTCTGCCTTGTTCCAACTGATTGCTTTGCAGAATCAAAAGAAAGAAAATTATATTTAGTCATCTAACAAGCCTTCAGAAAAAGGGCTAGAGGCTATGAAGCCCCCAGATGGTTCCCCTTAGTGGTTCCATTATTATGTTTTCTATTTTTAGCTGAATTCTCAGGTATCCTTTCCTCTCTCCCCCCCCCCCCCCAATCTTTTTGCGGTTCAACATTTCTTACCACAAAAGAAGATGGCTTTGTGTTATGTTTCCATGACAACTCCTGCTGTCACCTTACCAAGTATGGGGAGGGTAAAGGGAAGCAGATCAGATACAGAAGAAAATCAGAGCTAGAAAGAATGATTTCCATCACATTTTACTGCAGTGCATATTGTGAATATACATACAGGCAAGGCAGGTAATGTTTTGGAAGACTGGGATAAGACTAGAAATACAATGGAAAGTGAGGAATGTGCAAGGAAGACTCACATTTTATTTTGCCAATGAAAGTGTGTTTCCTTTCACCATTTTGGTGGATGGCATGGTAATACAATTTGTGTGATAGCCAATATGAATGGTGTGTCTCTACTCTTGTAGCCAGTCTGACTTCTTTCTGATTTTATCTGAATTACTTTTCCGTAGTGATGAGGATTATCAACAGCTAGCTGTGCAAGTCTTGTATAAGCTCATGAGTGACAGGAACATAGTAAATATTTGTGCAAGCTTAAGATTACAGTATTAGAAAAGAATGCACATTTGATTGCTAATTCAAATGTGCACTCCATTAAAAGCAATGGATATCTAGTTTATGTCAGTTGTGCATAAAAGACAGATATATCCAATATATTCTGTGGCATTTCTACAAATACCTGAGACTAAAGAAACATGGAAAACTCAATGAAGTTTGCACAGTAAAGATACTGGGGGGGGGGGGGGGGCTTGAAAAGTAACTTTTTTAAAAAAAGCAATTCATTCTTTTTTCAAAAGAAACAGTGACATACCCTCAACATTGCAAAATATTTGAAGTAACTACACTAATTTTCAAAGATATGACTATATTCAGCTGTTTCAGAATAAAAATATATAAAGGAATCCTATGGCATCTTGAGACTAAGGGTCTGAACAGATGCGTCAAATGAAGCAGCTTCAGGCCACTTTGGAGGTGTGCTGTTTAAATGACACACACGTCCTAAGAGGCTGGAAGCCACGCTGAAGCCACATGCCAATCCTTAGGAGTTTCTGGCTTCTTAGGATGTATGAGTCATGAAGCTGCTTCATTTCACCCATCTGTTCAGGCCCTAACATAGAATAAGAAATTTCTAGCATAAATGTTTGTGACTATAGTCTACTTCCTCACATCAGTCCACTTAAGCAGTATTAGTAACATCAACACATGCCTTACTGAGGACCACAATAATATGGCACTACTTTTGAAGTCTTCTACACCAAATAACTATGCTGGTGGAGCATTCTGGGAGTTGTGGTCCAAAAATAACTTCTCTAAACTCTGGATATTAGTGGGGGCATGCCCATAGGAAGTATGTTGCTGTGTACAGTGGTCCCCCGGCTTACGAATCCCCCGGGTTGCGAAAACCCCGGGATCCGAAAGCCGCCGGACCGCTACAATATCCCCCGGGATCCGAAAGATCCCCCGGGATACAAATAAAAAAACCGTGCGGCCCCTTTAAATCGGCCGCGCGGTCCATTGAGTTTAGCAGTCCCCCGGGAAACGAAAGCTTCCGGGTTACGAAAGTAATCCCGGAACGGATTACTTTCGTAACCCGGGGGACGACTGTATACTGCACTGGTTGCCACCTGGCTGCAGTTGAAAGTATTAATAATTACCTCAACTGAAGCCTTAAATAATGTACTTCCTGACAGTAAGGGCTGTTCGACAGTGGAACACACTCCCTCGGAGTGTAGTGTAGTCTCTGCCCTTGGAGGTCTTTAAGCAGAGGCTGGATGGCTATCTGTCAGGGATGCTTTGACTGGGAGTTCCTGCATGGCAGGGGGTTGGACTGGATGGCCCTTGTGGTCTCTTCCAACTCTATGATTCTATGATTCTATGTAAAGCCCAGAATATCTGAAGGATCATTTTGGCCTGTATAACCCTATTGGTTCCCGATGCCAGCATCAGAATGAGCAGCCTTTGTCTGTGTGCCACATAGATGAGGGACACAGTGGATGGCTATATAGACAGGGTCTTCTCAGTGGTTGTACTTTTTCTCAACATGATGCCTTTAACCAAATTGTAATGACCTTTTTATTCTTGCAATGTTTTGCTTGCTAAGTATCTGTTGTTTAATGCAAATGTCACATTTGATATGTAGCCTGCTCCTTGTGCTTATTTATAATGTATTTTATTATTATTTTACTTGTATTTTCTTGCATAAGGAGTGCACAGATGCTAGAAGAGTAGTCCCCAAACTTTTTCCAGCTATTTCCCCCTTTTCTTTTGGGTGACAATCCTAGTGCTCCCCTCCCCCATGCATATTTCTTGATATTAGGTCTTCTGTTCTACTGCAAATTGAAAATTACAAATCTAGGTAGCTGCTCCTTTTGCGCCTTGGGAACAGCAAATCAGCAGCCAGTCAAGCAATGACTGAAAAGCTTCTTGCCAGCACCTTGCAGCAAAGACCAATCAGGGCAAGAGGCTTCTTGGTTACTGCTTGGTCACTGCTCCCTTTCTACACAGTCACCCTGGGAGCAGCAACCGAGAAACTTCTCATTCATGCTGCCCTTCCAGCAAAGGCCAGTGTGGGCAAGAGGCCTCTCAATCACTGCCCAATTAGGTTGCTATTCCTAAGATGACTGAGTGCAAAGGGAAGAAACTTCTCCCTTGTTGGGGAGGACTCTCATTCTTTCTTTGTTGGGGTGGAGAGGAGCATAGCCAGTGTGTGCTCTGGACTGGAGATGCATACCTGGGGAAAGGGAGAGACTTTAACTAGAGGAGCCTCTCCAAGGTGAAGTACTCTTTCCATTAATTGACCCTGGATACTTCTCCCAGACTGAGGCATATCTTCCCCGAACAACCTCAAGTGTTGCCCCTCCCCCAATGCATACTCCAACATTGTTTCTTCTGCTACCTCTTCTTTCAGCCTATCTGATGAAAGAAAGTAGGAGCAACAGAACAGTTCCAACCTGGCAACAAAGTTCCAGCAAAGCTCACAAAGCTCAAACAGGGTCCCAAATTTGAAAGCTCCCTTTTTGCTGCCAGTTCTCCCCTGCTTCCACATGCTCTAACTCTTTGTTCCAGTCAGTCAATCTGGCCCCAAATAGCACCATTTTGGGCCACAGAAATGATACCCTTTGGCCAAGCCTCACAAGTTTCCCATCTGCCACTGCCAGTACTAGTGAAAGATGGGGCTAAGGAAGTGAGCTCGCACAGGCAGGTGAAGAGTGGGAGACATCACTACACAAAGTGATCAATGATGCTATGCAGTGCTTTTAAGGGACACTGTAAAGAGGTTTCATGCAACCCTCATCCCTGTCATGGTCCTAAAGGCTGTTGGTTCCCATGTATTTTTTGTACACCAGTACTTTGAAGGCCTTTCTGCTGCCCTGTTTTCCCTCACTGGGCCCCTGAGGTCCCTTTCCCTCTCACTGCCTCCTGGATCTTTCCACCATCCCTGTGAAGCATACTGCCCACTTTGGGAGTTGCTGTGCTACAAGAATGGCATAGACCTCTATATAGCCAGAATGCTTTTGGTGTTTTACACCAGCCTAGTGTCCATTGCAACTGAGAAACTGTATCTGTTGCCAAAGAAAGCTGTCCTGCTATTTCCTAAGCAACTCAGAAACTGGCGCAGGAATTTTCTCTACTGATAAAGATGGCTTTCTCTGCAACTCTTTGTCACTATAGAGCACATGGCCACACCACCACTACCTGGCATGGGATTATGACTTTCACAATTAAATTAAATTCAATAACTGCCATTTGTGCATAATCTTTATGTACTGTATTGCTAACTCTCATTAACTACAGATCCCTCATATCCACAATCTAATTCCAGACATGCCAGCATGATGTCAAAAATAATTGCCCTGTAAAATATGTAACATATGATATATACAAATTAAAACTATAAGATGAAGACATTGAAATAGGTAAATATTTTCTATCTTGGTTCAGTAATAAATCAAAATGGAGACTGCATTCAAGACATCAGAAAAAGTCTAAAATTTAGAAAGGTAGCTATGAAGGAACTGTAAAATCCTCAAGCGAAAAGGTGTATCATTGGATATCAAGAATCATCCATGCCAAAGTGTTTCCAGCATCTATGTATGATTATGAAAGCTGAACAGCGAAGAAAGATGACAGGAAGAAAACCCATTTGAATGTGATGCCGGAGGAGAGATCTACAGATACAGATCACCAAAAAACCAAAACAAAACAAAACCAATAAATGGGTATTAGAGCAAATCAGAGGTCTAAATACCCTGAAGGTACCAGGTCCCGTCAGAATTTGAAGCTTAGTAGGTTCAGGCCTGTTTTGTATTTGTATAGGAGACAACCAAGGAATACTAGGTAATATATGCTATATTTCAGAGGAAGGCAATGGCAAAATTACTTCTGAGTAATCATTCCCAAAGAATACCCTATGAAATCCAAGGAGTCACCATAAGTCATCAGGTGACCTGAAGGCACATACACACAGAGAGAGCAATCAAGCCCGAACTCTCCCTACAAGCCAAAATGACTAAACCGAGACTACTGTATTTTGAGTGCATTGTGAAATGACTCATTGGGAAAGATGTTAGTGCTGGGAAAAACAGGCGGTAGGAAAAGATGAAGATCACATTACAGATAAATTGATTCAATCAAGAAAGCCACACCCTTGAATTTGCAAGACTTAAATAGGGCTGTTGATGATGGGCTCTTGAAGGGTTTTTATTCATAAGGTTGCTGTAAATGAAACATGGCATCAAGGTGTTTTTTAATAAATAAATAAATAAATAAATAAATAAAATGGCCTCTGAAATGAGTTCACATAGTCAACTGAAGTGGCTGCAAGCCATATGTCAGAGAAAAAAAAAAGGAAAGGAAAGGAAAGGAAAGAAAAGAAAAGAAAGAAAAAGAAAAGAAAAAGAAAAAAAGGAAATAGGCAGTGTGAGGTAGTTGCCTCAATTGGCAAATATTGGGAGTGGTTTTTTAGGGACTGCTACCTTCTGCTCCTTCTGACCTCTCTGGCTATTCCTGTATGCTAAAGGACAGAGCTGGGCAGACTACTTACCTATGCTGATTAGAGGAATTATTGGAATTGCAATACAAGGTAGTAACTTTTCCAAGTTCTGAACAAATATATTGAGCTGCTTTTAGAAAGAGGGATATCTTGGAATACTGAAATTTGATGTAACTAGGACTATGTATTTCTTTAGGGTGGAATTTCAATATGTGAGTGACTCTCTTCCTTATTCAGAGAAAATACAAAGCCTGGCATTGGTAATGGAACAGACACACCCATCTGTTATGTAACTTATGGCATCATCTTGTACTTTCTCTCTTTCCTTCTTTCCCCCTTCTTTCCTTTCTGCTTCTGAATTGTTGATGTTTCCTCTTCACTGAGTTTGCTTCTCCCTGCTGGGGCCTTTAAATTGCATGTTCACTGATAGGGCTTGACTGCTCTTTAATGCTTCCTGCAAATCTTATTAACCGCATAGTAATAAATGGGGGAGGTATACAATTAATGATGTGCTTCTCTATCTGCATTTTGCATCCTTTTAAGTTTGCAAAGTGGAGGTGTGTTGTAATTTGAAAATGTTCCAAGTTGTGTGCTGTCATTGCTAGGTTAAAATCAAAATGTATGCATCATTTAGGGCCAATATGATATAACCTGGATTTTCAATTGCTTTAAGTCTATTTTAATGTGTTAGTTTACAGGAAAAAATTAGACCTGTTGTATTTTGTTTACCAAGATAATGATGCAAAGTCTTGTTTTCACACATCAGACTTCATTTGCTCTCATAAAACAGATTTAAATAGTCTGGAAATAGCAACAAACAGTCTCACCTCTGTTATTTTAGTCATGTCTGCTTCATGCAGTTTGAAAAGAAATGAAGATGGGAGATATTTGTGGCTAAAAGCATAAGACTGGGAGTCAGAAAACTATGTACATGTTACATGCAGTTTTAGCCAGCCACCAATTTTCCCTGTGCTTCACTCTCTTTTGTGTTTTCAGTAGTAGTAAAAAAAAACCTGAAAACATTTGGGATTGAGCTACTTTGAAATACATTTTCCTATGTGTGCTCTCCCAGGATCACTGGAAACAAAACAAAACACACATACACACAGCTACGTTATAGTGGCTACAAATGTCAGTCAAGAAGCCCTAACTGAAAACTCCATGCAGTTTAGAACTGGATTTAGAAAAGATTTACATGAGGAAAGCAAGGGAATAGAGATAATGTGGAAGGAAGTGCTTGTCTTGAGAACATCTGAAGAAGGCTAATGTAAAGTATATATCATATTTTAGGTCTAGTCTTTGTAAATAATATTGGAACAGTTCTGCTCAATCCCAAATGTGTGTTCAGTGTTCATACATTTAACATAGGTACCATACATAAACGTTACCTTCTGCACAGAAAGTGTTTTCTGTGCAAAAAAAACCCACATGCATTTTTCACGCAGAATACCTTCCAAAGTGTGAAGATTAGGATCTTCCATATCACAGTTTCCTGACATTTGAGAAATCTGCATTTGGACCATTTTCTAACTATTTTGGAATATGCTTTCTATCCTTAATTATCATTATACAAGTAGTATGCTGTCATTGCTTGGTCTAATTCATTATCCTCTTCAAGGGGGATATGCGCACACATATATTGTTGCACCTTCTCCAAAGTGGCATGGACATCCCTATCACAATCTGAACAAATGTTTATATTTATTCATAACTTTAAAAACTACCCTTCACCTCCAGCTATGCAAGGGTGTCATTTGCAAACATAATTAAAAGAGGAAAGCATAATGAAAAGAATATGAACTCTAAAATATGTATTTGAAACAAATAATTTTAAAAAGAAGCAAAACCCAATAAAAGGAATCATGTTCACCAGTTCAAATGCCTCAGCCAACAAAACAATCTTGAGTTGGACACTGAAACCATGTGGGTGTCAATGGCTGCCAAATCCCTATAGAGAGGGTATTCCACTGTTGAAATGCTATAACTGAGAAGGCCCTCTCCCTGACTGACACATAGCATAAAGAAAGAGGCACTAGGGACCACATTGCAAAGATATGGTGGCTAATGGAGCATACAAAGGCATTCCAAAAGAAAATCAGCATGTGCATTTAACTACATAGATCACGAAAGACTATCGAACACTCTTAAAGACATGGGAGTGCAAACACATCTGATACTCCTAATGAGGAATCTTTACTCAGGATAGGAGGCCACTGTCAGGACAGAACATGGAGAAACAGAATGGTTCCAAATTGTCAAACGTGTCAGACAAGGCTGCATCCTCTCTCCCTAACTGTTCAACCTGTATGCAGAACATATTACAGTGGTCCCTCCCCTTACGCAGGGGATCCATTCCGGAGCCCCCAGCGTAAGGGAAAAATTGCAGATGCTCAAGCCCCATTCAAATAAATGGGGCTTGTTCCTGCAGTGGCGGCATGGCAGCTCGCAGCACGTGTGCCACAGGTGTGCGTACCATTGTTCCCTTCCGGAGCGCAGGGCCGCTCCGATGGGGCTCTCAGCATATGCTGGAAGCTGCGTAAAACGTGCCTGCATATGACATGGGCGCACTGTATATGAAAAGCAAGATCGGACACAGAAGAAGGAAGAGTGAAAATAGGAGGAAGGAATATCAACAATCTAAGATATGCAGATAACACTATACTACTAGCAGAAAACATTGCAGACTTGGAACAACTAGTAAGGAAGATCAAGAAGGAAAGTGCAAAGGCAGGCTTATGGTTGAACATAAAGAAAACAAAAATAATGACTACAAAAAATTTACACAGATTCAACCTAGACAATGAGGAAATAGAAAAAGTAAAAGAATGTTCATACCTAGGATCAAATATTGATCAGAGTGGGGACTGCAGTCACGAAAACATAAGAAGACTAAGAATGGGGAAGGCAGCTGTGAGAGAACTAGAAAATATCCTAAAATGTAAAGACATACAACTGAGCATGAAAGTTAGAATCATATAAGCCATTGTACTCCCTATTACCATGTATGGATATGAGAGCTGGACAGTTAAGAAAGTGGGTAAGAAGATAATTAATTCATTTGCTATGTGGTGTTGGAGAAGAGTGCTGAGATTATCATGGACGGCCAAGAAGTCAAACAAATGGGTTCTAGAGCAGATCAAACCAGAAATCTCTCTGGAAGCCAAGATGACTAAACTGAGGCTGTCATACTTTGGCCACATCACAAGGAGGCATGACTCACTGGAAAAAAACCCAATATATTAGGAAAGGTAGAGGGAAGCAGAAAGAGAGAAAGGCCACATGCTAAATGGATGGACTCTATTATGGAGGTCATGGTTATGAATTTGCAGGACTTGAGCAGAGCAATGGAGTATAGGGAGTCTGGGAGGTGTCTCATCTACAGTGTTGCCATTGGTCGAGATTGACACGAGGATGGATAACAAAATATTTGAAATGCTCAAAAAAGAGCCTCTCTTGATGATCTTAAAATCTGCTATAGGGAGAAAAATTCCTGCAAATATTTGGGTCCCAAGCCATTTAGAGCTTTAAAGCTAAGCATCTGCCATAGGACAGCTCTACTAGGTAAGCAGCATTTGTTCATCTAAGCTGGAACACAGGCGGGATCTGGCGTAGCAATTAACATTTGCAAGCACCTCTGCTATAAGGATCTAAATATAAACCTCAATATGATTATTCTTGGCACAGGGCCCAATCTGTTGTCATTTGACCTACTTTAATACCTTTTATTTTTATGAATGGAACATATTCGCCAACTTGACCATTTTACTGTCATTTTAGATTTCAGATATCATGGTGATAAGTGCTATGTTAATTCCTGGAGGGAAGCAGGGGGAACAAAGAGGCTAAATAAATTAATAGGTAGCCAGATGACTGCTCCTGCTACTGACACTGTTGTGTGCAGCAGAAATCTTGATGGTATCTTGTTTTGAGTAGGTACAGAGCAGGAGTGGACAACAAGTGGGTCTCCAGATGTTCTTGAACTGCTTCCTCTTTTATTTGCTCCACTGATTGTGCTGGCTAAGGTTGTTGGGAGCTACAGTCCAAAAACATCTGGAAGGCTAGGCAATAAATTGCCCATAGCTGGGCTAATGAATTAATCTTGTGAAAGGGGAATTGGGAATGGAAGTCCTATTTGAAAGTGCTGCTGTGTGGAGGATTTCTTCACACAGCACGTAGTTAAACTTTGGAATGAATTGTCAAATTAAATTAAACTTTGGAATTAGATAAATTCATGGAGTGACTAATGAGGATATATAATCAGCAGCATAAGAGGCAACATCATTTGTTGAGTAACACAGTGGGAAGTAGGAATGTAAATTTGGCTATTTTGTTCTTGTGTGTGAGAATGAAAAATTAAAGTAGTTTTCTCCCCTCTGTGGGAGAAAATGAATGTGCACAGTATTCTCACCATATTTAACTATTGTACAAAATTTATTCTGCAAAGAAAAAAAAAGAAAAAAATCTTTCTTTCTTTCTTTCTTTCTTTCTTTCTTTCTTCTTTTTGCAGAAAACTGGTTTCCCCTCTAGTGTTTTCTCTTCAGGAAACCTTTTTTTTGTATTTGTTTTTTATTTGTTTTGTATTTGTAACATGTTTTTCTAGAGTATCCCAGCCAGTGCAGAGAAGGCCAATAACATAAGAAAATGATTCTCTGAGACCCTGCACTTCTATACACTGAGTAATCTTAAAAATTTTATTCAGTTTCTGTTAATAAACATTCTCACTTTACACACTTCTTCACTGTGACATTTCTGATAAAAGTTTTCAAATACAATTGTATCTGTGGTGACAGCAATACATACAGCAGGAACCTGGTTCATGGCTTCAAGCTTCTAAGGTAGAAAAAGCATTCTAGGAGAGCTGAGGGAAGTCTTGAGATTTCTGTTAGACTACCACATATGTAAGGCAAACACAGGACCCCAAAACAACAGTGGTACTCTGGCTGATGCAAGTAGAGGAAATAAAATTAAGGAAATAAAGGTACAACTGAAACAACCTCTTCCCCTTCTCTTATTCAAGGGGGCTTCCACCCCAATGACAGAGTTGGTCTGTTGAGGAGAGATAGGTGCCATGACAGTTAATTTTATCATTCAATAATTTTTTTTAAGTTTAAAAATGATTTTTCTCTCTATTTAAAAGAGCAGTGACATGCTTTGTAGCTTAGAACATATTTCAAAAATTGCTGATTGGTTCTTTTGGGAACAAAGGGGCAGTACAGACCGGCACTTTGTGCTGGCCTGACCACAGACTAGGGTTGCACAAGGGCTGAGTGTGCACACGCTCAGCAACCCTAGTCTGCCTCCTGGGTGCCATCATGGCATGCGCCAGTACAGACGGCACTCACCATAATGATGTATCTTGTGCATGGTGCACAAACGGTGCCAAGCACAAGGAGCATCATAAAGCTGCACTGTGGCCCTTATAGCACCAGAAATAGGAGCCACATCTCATGGCTCCTTTTTCCAATGGGTTGGGGGCATGGCGTCTGGTTGCCACGTCCCCAACCCCGCACATCAAGGGGTAGCACAGAACTCCTTTTGGGCTGTGTGCAGCTCCAAAATTAGCAAAAAGGTACATCCCTCATTGTAAGACAATATATATTTCAAAATATGATGAGCAAAAAATCAGTACACCACCATTCTATCAAGTTGATGGCAGCCAAAAAGAGGTGATCAAAATGTTGCATCAATGCAAACAATATTATGAACATGTGCTGATAGGTTACACTGTCTGAAAGTGCATCTGAAAACCACCCTGTTTTTTAAAAAATAGCACTAAAAGTCATAGTGTGGCATGGATAGAACATAGTGAGCTAACCACACAGGAAAAAAATAGTTATCTACAATAATGTTGGAAGCTAGTTTCAATTCTTCTTAGGAAGAGAAATAGTTTATTTGCACTGGGAATTATCCTGCAACAAATAACCTTGATGCAGGGACACAGCATAGTACATATCAGTGACATGATTTTTGTAAAAAATATAAGCAGATTTACCAAAAGTAAGTCTTAGTTCAATGAGATTTATTTTCTGATAAATATACTTAGCCTTGAAGCCTTAAGCATCTAATTGCATCCTTTAATCCCACTAATTGAGTGGGACTTTGTCATCAGAAATGTTCACAGGATTGCTTCTGATATTGGTCCAAGAATACTCACGCTTCTTTTGAATTAGGCACAGAGAATGGTGGGGTAGGGAGAGGACAGATGGATAGAAGAAAGAAAAGGATAAAAGTTTGCAACCTTCTAGTTAAATTGGGGGTGGAATGGCATTTAGCATAGTATTAATCACATGTATTTTGTTTTCCTAGACTGCCTCATGCAGGGTTCTAAGAACATAAGACCAAAAGCCTGTCTAGTCAGGCATCCTGTTTTCCACAGCTCCCCATTAGAAGTCCAAGGCTGGCCCACATGCGGTTATGTGAAGGTTTAGCACTTATAACGTTGATCCAATTAAACATATTGCCTTTCTTATTAGTAGGTGTGAAAAGAAACTGAAAAGACTAGGGAGGTAAATAGGGTGGAGGGTATCATAGGAAGTGCAACTGCTGCCTCCTAACACGGGAAGGTTCAGAGCACCAAAACAACAATGCAGTTTTGTTCCAGAAAAATCTTCTTTCTAAAAGAGAATTGCCACCCCAGCAAATTAGATACTGGCACCCAGATGCTAAAAAGAATGATTTCTATTTACACTTCCCTCCTCTCCAGTGAAAGTGAAGCTCTGGAATTTTGGAGATTTAAACTTTTAATATAAGCAGGCATTCTTTACACATGTTGCAATAGTAAACCATGCCAAGCTACCAAGTCAGAACAGCAGCACCTGCCTGCATTAAAATCATGTTTAACACAACCACCACCACCAAAAGGGAGCATCTCCCGAGGGAAGAAGCAAAATGCTGAAAGATCTAGAAACCACGCCCAATGAAGATGGTTTAGGAAGCTGGGTATGATTAGATTAGGGCTATGTAGCAGGGTAGCACCGTTTAAATATTTGAAGGGATGTCATATTGAAGGTGGGGCAACTTGTTTTCTGCTGCTTCAGAGGCTAGGACACAGAGCAATGGATTCAAACTATAGGAAAAGAGATTCCAGCTAAAAGATTCCAGGAGTAGCATTTACTGTTTACACAGGCTGCAAACTCCAACCCTCATTTAATATTAAAATGTTGCTGCAGTTGTTTTTAAAACTAGAAGTGGACTTCTGGACACTTCCTTTCTTCTTTCTTTCTTTTCCTTTTTTCTTTTTTGCAGTTTTGACAATCTATACCATCATCAGAGTGTCCTGGAGCAGAAAATTGGCCCCTTGGATCTGCTATAGTTGTCCACCCAGCCTTGCTTTAGACCTATGAGTCTGAACTCATGTTGCCTTTTGCCTACTTTCAAAAGGCTTTTTCCAGTGCTCTGTCCCTGCCGCAGCAATATTTCATGTACAAATGTCCTTCAGTCTGTCTGAATCCTGACACATTTTAACCAGACTGCTAGATTCCAAAAGACAATGTCTTCCATTTTGTATCCTTCCTGTATTTCTCTACCATGAGTTCCCCTCCCTTACCACCACACAATCAGCAAAAAGCCTGCACTATGTTTTTATATTAGTAGAGGAGGGAGGAATATTTGAAGGGTAAGCACCCCATGTTTGATCTATCCTTATATTGCTGAGAAACTAAATTTCATCTCATTCTTCCTTGTTTCACTCTTTTATTTCCAAACAACTGAGGTGCTATGTGAAGGAGTTGTCCCTATGATAGGCCATAGAGGATTTCACTAAGCATCTACAGCGCCCAGCTGGCAAACTCTGACATTTCATTTACCATAGGTGTTTACAATTTGTTCCCAGCAAGTTCCACATGTAGCATCTGGGTAGCCATCCCAACTGGTTTCCATCAGCTGTGGCTTGTGCTTTATGAGATGGGTCAAGGTCAAGTTTGGTGGGCAGAGATTGTAAGCAGGAAATTTTTTGTCTTTTCTGCTCCTAGCTTTGGAGAAGGGTTTGTATATGAGCTAGAAGATGGAAATAAATGAAGTGGGTGGGTTAAGATATGAGACTATAAAGTGTGTGTGTGTGTGTGTGTGTGTGTGTAACTACTGAAAAAAGAATCAAACCTTTCTGTGGCATACTGAAATTGAAAAGAAAAAAAAAGCTGTTTCAGACTCTGAGAGATATTTAAATATAAAGAAGTATATGGATATCTATTCAAATCACACACACACATACACACCACAAAGTAGTATCTCGTTCAAGGGGAAAAAATTCTAGAAATCATCTATCCAATGTTTTTTTTTTCAAACTTTGTTAGTGAAGAAAAAGATCACAAGAAATGAAGTGTCAAATCTATGTATCTGTTTTTTATTTTACAAGTCACATAGTTTACCTATCAGGCACTTGGGGCAATTAATAATAATTGATTAATTAAAACACATAGATGAAACATACAGAATCCAGATACAATGTCTATGAAATATGGGAGTGACATTAATTTTAAAAATGAAAGAGATAAAATGGTGTACATAGGTTAAAAACCTGATTGAATAGTACACAGTATGTTTAATACAAAATAAGGAAGCTGAGGTTCAATTTCAGTTTCTATATGAAGGAATTACACAACTAATGTGTTTTTGCCAACAGTCTTACATATTTGAGAGGAACTGACTGCAGTGAGAAGATGTAACACTGTCTCATGGTCCAGTTAGGATAGGCAGTTCATGAGAACAATTTGGAAGGTTATAGTAAGAAGTTTAAGCAACCTTTACAAATTCTTTAGCCTCATTAGAATGTCGCTCCGATTCCATTTAATGAAGGAGAAGCCTAGGGAATAGTTATCTGTAGGAGAGAACAAACTTTAGAAACAGCCAATTTGCATAAAACATGTGTCCAAATCAGACTAGCAGGACAGCTCATTATCCAATAGTGTGATCAAGTATCCAGAAAAGCTGACTCCCCCCTTTTTCATTTTGCTGACTTTCTCCAAAAATCAAAGAGCCAAGACGGAAGTAACTGGCCTTTTCAACAATTTTCAAATATTTGCTCATTAGTTTGGTGCCAAAGGAAGGCTGAGTTATTGGGGAGAAATGGCCTGCAAACCTCTGTTGCCTGTAATTTATTGACAATGTGAGGAAACGTTGCAGATTTTTGAGGTGAATATAAAATCCTGAGATGGAGAATGTTCCGTTCATGTCTTGATGCATCCCCTGGGGATTAGTTATCTGGCCCATAAGCTTCATCTCACAGTTATCTCCAACCAGTTATCAAAAATAAGAAGCTATTTACATAATAAACTAAGGGGATATGGACTTTATCTGAGATTAAGTACCACACACACTGTTGTTACATTGGTTGGAAACATCATATGGAGAGGTGGATGAGCACATATATTGCTGAGGCATGAGGAAAGAAAAAGAAAGTTGAATAGCATTCAAGCATGCATGACACTGTCTCCTTCCATAATAATCATGGCAACTCTTTTCAGATTTGATTCCCCTCCCTCCTCCCTATCCAGATATCTAGGTAAGAAATGGGCACTGAGAGAAACAAACACTGGCCAATTCTTTATCTTTTTTTAAAAAAAAGAAAGCAATGCAACACAAAGTTTTAGTGAAGATACATTTATGTGTTCCTAATTGGGACAACCAAACATTTCATTAGCTAAATGTTACACTGAGATTTCCATAACCCCACAATATCAAATCTCCGCTCTTTCTTTTAAAAAAGAAACATGGCAATTTCATACCTACCTGTACAGTAAGGTGTCACTGGCTTTTGTAGCACAGCTGAGGAATTCATGCCCATCCCAGCAAGAGATATTTCAGAAGTTGGATAAAGGAGGCCTTACCAGCCAGGTACAAATCTCACTGTTCACAATAAATTTTAGCAGAGCAGCCAATTGCAGTCTGTATCGTGTTTTCCTATCAGGGCTCAGTAGCAATCCACAGCATGCTTATATCCACAGAGACTGCACTGGCTAAGTCATGTCAATCTTGCATTTTAAATACATTTCAGAATTCACTCCTAATTTAGTCAGGTATCCCCTTCAATAGCAACTCTGTGAATTCACAATACTACAGTTTATTAGCTCTTTTTTCCTTAAATATCCAATGACATTTAGGAGTTCTTGTGACATTTGCTTAGTGAATCTGTTCTAGGTTCCAGGTTTCTGCCCAAATGTGAAATAAACTATTCAATCTGCTGAACCTACTAAACCCTAGAATGGATTTACCTGATGACAGTAAACTGCAACTCCCAGAATTCCTGAACATTGACTATCCTGGCTAGAGCAGCTGGGGATTGAGTTCTACAACATCGAGAAAAAACACTCTCTGGTTTAAGGAGTCAGCAGGGGGAGTGCATTCAAGCAATGGATTTCATTTAAAACATGTGCACAGACATGTATCCAATGGATGTGGTGGAGCAGAGTAAGCAAAGTAAGGAATGGATCTTGTCTTATTTAAAAACCCCAGCAACAACTAAATGATGAAACTGATGGGTATGAGCTAGCTGTGATGTTGTAAAACTTGTGAACTTTATAAATGCATACATCCTGGGCAAAAAGATTAAGGAAACCAGTGTTGGAGCAATTCCCCTAATGGTATGGGCTCTTGTTAATTTTCAGACCAAGAGTAAGGCTAAGAGAAATTAGAATTCTTGCCTTTCCTGACCATCTGCTTCTCAAATGCTTTGGCTGGCTTCATTCTCCATGGCAAGGAGAATGAAGCCAGCCAAAGCATTTGAGAAGCAGAAGCTGAAGCAAAGAATCCTTGCCTACAGGTTATCTTTCTTGTGTAAAGAATTTGAAGAGGACCCCGGAGACTTACAAGTAACTTAGAAGGGCTATAAATATGTCATGCACAAACACAACAGAATTGCAGTACTTTGGCTTATTCAAAATTCTAAGCAATGAAATTTCAATGACCACTACAATTTGTTAAAGTGTCGTTCTGCATCCTGGTTCAGCTACAAAGTGGATTTGATCACAAAGACAGAGGAGCGTGTCCCTGAAGGTTGTTCCTGCCACTCAGACTGGTTCCCTCTTCCGTATAGTTCAATGGCATCAACTTCAATGTTTAATAGCTGTAAACCCAACAAATGCTTTTATGAACTTCACAGGGATTTACAAAGTAATTTAAGCCACTAAAAAAAGGAGATGGATGGATATTGTCCTGGTGCCAAACACAATGAAACCCCTTGAATATACAGTAAAATTTCAAATGAATCAGCTGTCAGAATCCAGGGTAGTCATTGCTTCTTTTATTGAAGGAAGTGCTTGCATTACTCTTTTTTCATGAACAAAATTCCAATTGGTTTGTGGGCTGTGTGTGTCTGTGTGTATTAACAAAACCCTGTTAAATCTGCTGTCATCACATTTGATGAATAAGGAACAGCATTTGGTTCACAGATACAGATTCATCACTTGGTGGCCCCAATATTTTATAGGTATTTTCATGCCTGAGTGGGCTTTCAGAGAACATCAGTCAGTGTCTCCTGGAGCTTAATAATTTTCAGTGGAATCCCTTCCCATCTATTCAGTCACAAGGGTGGTTCATTCAGGTATGCTCATTATGAATCAAATGCTGCATCTCGTGAAAGAAAAGCCTATAAATCCAATTGCTAATCCCAACTGGAGTGGACACATGGAACAAATAAAATTTGCAAAAGTGTGATTTACCACTCAGGAACTGATTCTATGACTCTACTGTAGTTGGGATTGAGCAATTGAACTGAGACTTTTATATGCAACAGACTGAGCCAACTTGGTGTAATGGTTTGAGAGCTGACTCTGAAGACCAGAATTCAAATTTCTATTCAGCCATGAAAATCCATTGGGTAACCTTGGGCAAGTCACACTCTCTCAGCCTCAGAGGATGGCAATGACAAACTCACTCTGAACAAAGATTGACAAGAAAACCCCACAATAGGTTTGCCTTAGGGTCATCATAAGTTGTAAGTCAGAAATGACTTGAAGGCACACAACAACAATTAAAAAAACATGCTACAGAGCCCAGAAGAAATCTCCTGTATCCATGGTCAATTCAAGTTAATTTGTTGCCTGGGCTAAGAACAAGAGACATGTGGTTCTGCCTCTTAGACTCTGCTGACTGAGATGTCTGCCTCATTCTCTGTCTAATGGTAGGACTAGCCTTGCTAGCATCTTTGAATCAGGTTGGGACAGCTCCTTTGCTTAAGTTCCATTTAGATTACACTGAAGGAGATGGGCTTGAGATGGGGATGGAGAAGGAGATGGACTCAGTACAAGACAGCTTCCAATGTTTTCATTCACAGAAGATCTGTCTGAAGTGGCTGATTTGAAAAAAGATCACCTCTTTACACCATTTTTAAAAATATAGCAAACCCATTCTCTTCCTTGTAATGAAATGGACAGACAAAATAGAATTAAATAAAATAAGTTGCATTTAATAGCACATACATTTAAACCTATTTCTTTGTTCAATGATTCAAATGCTTGCCCTCTCTCTCTTTCTCTCATGCTCTCTTTGTAAAGGAAATCCAGAGTACACTACAAGGTTGTACTGTGATAAGAGAAGCATTTCAGAGGAAGCGCCGATTGCGACTGCACACAGAGGCATTTGACAAAAGCTCCCTCTCTGGAGATAGCACAGGATTCTTTTATTCTCAGAGACACAGAATGACTCTAACGTGACCTCTTTAATTTCCTTAGGGAGTATGTGAAATCATTTCCTCCTGTAACTCGGTCTCTTGCTTGAAAGGGACAGTGCAATCTCAGCTAGAGAGGTGAGATTTTAGAAGACCAAGGCCTAGATTCAAAATAGTTTATTTAAGGTCTCAGTTTGGCAGCAGGCAAGCAGCTGGCCACTTAATCTATTGCTAAAGCTATTTAATTCTTTTCTATCAACTCACTCAAAGCAACACATACTTTAAATTTAAAATAATGCCTATCAGGTGAAACAAAAGACCAAAATGATGGAGAAAATAATAATTGCTTTTCAGTTTCTTAAAGAAACAACAACAACCCAAGGTTATAAACAACTAGCTTGAGCCACCTAAGCAGGGAGGCCATACACATCCTGGAATTATAAAAGTGACTCATATAAATTGGCTTCAAAAGGACAAGAGTTAATCCACATTAGTGATAATGCAAATTAATGTCTTATTTAATGAAAAAAATAAATTTATTACAAGTTAATTGGTATTTTTAGCAAATTACTTCTAAAATCTGGCACTGCAGAATTTCCTGCATTGAGGAACTGCATGCATTGGCCCTAGCTGAGTTCCACTGTGTCCTTCTTATTGAATCATGGGAAAATTGAGCAATTCCCTGGAAAATAATTTTCTGGACTTCTATGAGTTTATTTTCTTTCTTTCTTTCTTCTTTCTTTTTTGCGCAGAATTCATGTTCTTTGGATTGGACATCTATCAACATGTATCATTATCTCCATCATTATTCACATTATGCAGTCCTCCCTCACTCCCCCCCCCCCCCCCCAAAAAAAGAGATCAGGACACATGCGACATTCTGAGCCTGTGGGTTTGCTTGAATTTTTCTTGTTAACTGTCATCAAGTCAACTTCAACTTACAGTGACCTCATGAATGAGAGACTTTCAAGTCACCCAATCATCAGATGTCCTACTCAGCTCTTGCAAACTCATGGCCTTTTGGCACCCAACAATTACTTTGCTACCTTTTCCAAGGATGTTGCACTAAGAATCAACATCTTGTTAAAACTATGTATGGTTGAATAAATATAGATTAAATAGAGATCATTAGTATTGTAATCTGTAGTCTTGAACTTGACCCAATTCTGTTCCGGTATTTTTAGCAAGAAAAAAAAAATATAAAGTCTTGAAAATCCAAATAGATGCTTTTTATACACAAATGTGTTTCCAGTCCTCAAGGCTGCAGAAAATCTATCTAACTATCTATCTATCTATCTGGAAATGTGTTTACAAAATTACTATGTGTTAGGAATATAATAGCAATGCCAAAGCTAAATTTATAATTTTATCATGCTTTTTTATTTAACTTGGGGAATAAGTTAGTAGCATTAATGCATTTGGTATAATTCACTTTTCCTTTTCCTTTCCTTTTCCTTTTTGCTTGCAGTTATGGAAGGGCACTAACTACAGCTTTCAATGCAATAAGGACCAAGAAAAACAGGGGGGAACTTACTTTAATGGGGTTTGCTTTTTAACATTATACTTAGTTGTGAAATGGTGTAAGACCATTCTAGTAGGCTTATCCACTATTTTTAAATAGTGAATTTTAAATGATTAATTTTAGATGTGGATTGTTTTAATATGTGCACATCTTTTTTGTCCTTTTAAAGTGATGTGTGTTTTATCCAATGTGTTTTAAATGATGGTGTTGTTTATTAATTCTTGTTGTTCCCTGCTTTAATCTATGGGGAGAGGCAGGTAAGAAATCATCATCCCTCCACATTTGCAGCTTTGACTTTTGCTGATCTAATTACTAATGAATTTTATTAATATGTTCTCTCTAGGAATATCTAGGTCCTATCTCTTATATGGGGATTACAGAAATCTTTATTTTACATTTATCATAAAATAAATACACATTATTAGAACCTTCTAATTTTAGTAATTTTTTTATTCTTTAGTGTTAGCCACTCTTTGAGCCAAATTGTTATTTGTGGTTTTTCCACACTGATGGGGATGCTGTGCCCCTAACCTCAGCGTATATAGAGAGACAAGTGTATTACTACTATTACTACTACTACTACTACTACTACTATTAAGAGAAGATTACTGCATAGCCTGTTCTACTGCTGCCTACTTGCTGATGCTATATCATGAGGGCCTGAACCTACCCCCAAGAAACCGGGTCAAATGTCAGCCACCAATATGTGCCATCCTGTCAAATGTATGCTTTCTTTTAAAAAATGAATGAAAAATAATAACAAATAATGCTGTTGTAAACTGTCTTGGGTCCCCTGTTGTGAGGAATAAAAATATAACAATAAATAATTCCCCATTAATGTTACTATAACCAGATTGGATTTTGTGGAGCATACACAGTAAGGACTGACAAAAGAAATGAAGCATTTTGTGATAACATGGCCAAGCTCTGATTTTTTTAAATTAACACCCCAACACATACACACATGCTACCAAATGCTTTCTCAAGCCTGTCACTTTCCATGTTTATGAAAAAGACAAGACATTACACATTACCTGCAAACAAACATGCAGACAAACTGATTCTCCAATTCTCTAACTTGGCTTTTGTGAGCTCTGCAGCTGAGCCAGTTATCTGTCAGTATTATAAAAGTATGGCATCATGGCACTTTCAAGCCAAGCGGATAATGTGCCGCTGTCAATTAACCTTGTTCTCCATGGAAATTCAGGATTATTTATGTATTGGTTACTTAATGGACAGAGGTCTTTCATTGAAAAGTTGGTTTTCAAAGCTTTAGTGAAACACACCTCTAACAAGGGTCTCTTCCAAACACTAAATCTATTGTATGTTTCTTATGCCTTTAGTTAGATATATCTTATATTTTATAAGTACTCACATTTATTCATATGATTCAGGCATGACAAAACTCAACATACATCTGCACCTGAGATCAGAATCATACCCCCAAAGTAAAACCAATTTTACATTAATAATTTCTCAACAAAGATTTCTACACTTCTCTGAAAAGAACAATATGCAGTAGTAAGGGAAAAATATGGTACAAGTTTCCTAGAGAGCCAGCATTGTTTAGTGGTTTGAGTGTTGGGCTACATCTCTGGAGAACAGGGTTCAATTCCTCTTTGGGCCATGGAAATCTACTCAGCCCCAGAAAACCCTATGATAGGTTCACCTTAAAGGTAAAGATTAAGGTTTCCCCTTTGAGAAGACTGTTGCGGTACTCATCTCCATTACTAAGCTGAAGAATTGTCAAAGACAACCCCATGGTCATGTGGCCAGCATGACTACACGGAACACTGTTACCTTCACACCAAAGTGGTACCTATTTATCTATTTGCACTTTTATATGCTTTTGAATGGCTAGATTGGCAGAAGCTGGGACTAGTGGTGAGAGCTCACTCTATCACGTGGCATGTGGGTCTTGAACTGCCAATCTGCTGATCTTGCAATCTGGTCACTTTATAATCAGAGTCAGCATCTTACGTAACTGCTATACCATTGCATTCCACAGGGCCACCATAAGTCTGAAACAACTTGAAGACATATAACAACAAACAGATTTTCTATAACTGGACCTCTTATGAATTTTATGCACATGAACAGTCTGTGTGTAAGTCAACCCCCTTCCCCACCACTACAGTACAAAGGCCAGGCTAAAGCTCTTGTCTCTAATGCATTTGAGTTTACACAGCAGAATTCTTTTAAAAAATAAGTGGGAGCAGTAAATCTTATATTCTGCAGTCCCTGGAGGATTGTATTACTCACATTCTTCTGAATGTGCAGGTGAGCTGTTACAGACACAAGTGGCTTATGAAACAATAAAGACTTTAGCTAAACCTGCCTTTCTGTTTCTTGTCCAAATATTGTAAAATATCTTAGAGAATCCACACAGCACCAATGTGAGGTTTTTGCATGCTGATGGCCTACTGTTTACACTATTGACTAGCCAAGGGAGAAAAACAGCATTTTAATTAGTACCCAGGGAAGCTCATTATACTGGAGGTCAAACTTGCACCTGGATTTTGCTCACAAAGCAAGGCCATCTTGAGAATAGATGGATTCTTCCAGCCTAGAGTGGATGTTTGTTTGCTTTTTGGAAGGTCAGCACCTCTCTCTATGAGATAGCATGGAGAGAACATAATTCTGAGGGGAGAAATGGCTAAAGGGAAATATCTTCACTCCTCCTGCCATTATGCAGTTCAAATCTACACATGCATACATCTCTGGTGGGTTTTCTTTAAAAACAAACAGAAACTCAGTCAGTCCAGGTAATATACAGCTGTTCATGCCCAGAATTGCTTACTATACCCTCCAACATTTTGCAGATAAAAACCATATGTGGCCAAGAAGCTTCAGAATATACTCAAGATGGCAAAAATTATTGAGGAGGCTGAACACACAAACTAGGAGATGCTGCAGCAGTTTGCTTTTACCTGCGTATATTGGGAAGGGCAAGATTCCACCCGTCCTCTCATTCTCCCCCCCCCCCCCCCCAGTATTCATTTGAACTTAGTTTGCTGCAACTTAAATAAACTGATAACAAAAGAAGAAAGTGGGAGGAGCAGGAAAAAAATCCTCACAAATGCTTCATAAATGTATCTTTCTTCCAAGCATGAAGGATGTATCTTCCTTCCTTCCTTGAGGAAATGTATTTTTAAAAAAATATTGTAAGGGCATGTGCAGAGTGATCCTCCATCTTAGGCTAAAGTTTATACAGCCACATATCTAAAAACAGTTTCATTGTTGTATGAACTGTTGTCTGACCAACATGACTATAGAAATTTCCAGGGCAAGGACAAACCTAGCAGTCTCCCCCTCTGCCCTGTCTTTGAAATGTATTCTTAGGATGGCCTAATCAAGACTTGTGTGTGCATGTATGTACATAAGGCAAATTGAACAGTTTGCATACCAGTGAATAAATGAAAGAAAATTTGATATTAAGATAAGTAATGCAAATGAATCTACAGGGAAACGCTATAATCTTCTTGACCTTTTAGTTGCAGGGGCCTTGTTTCCTCTTCATTCAAAAAAGAGCCTTGGCAATATGAAATATGAAATTCAATAAAACAGTTGTGTGGGTGGGTGGTGGGGGTGTTTGGAGCCATTTTCTCTGAGACACCTTTTCCAAGGACTTCCTCCCCCCATTTTTCTTCAGTGTTTCTGTCTAAATAGCAAGACTTAGCATCACATTGTGCCAACTTTTTGAGAGGGACTCTGATAAAAGTACAAATATGTATAATTTTTGTGTGGTTTGGGTCTTTTGTGTGGTTTGGGGACAAAAATCACAAGAAAATTACACCGATTTTTCAAATTATTGGGAGGGGGTGTTGCAGGGCCTGACATGGGGTTCAGGGACCACAAAAGTGGAGTCCCAAGGTTGCAATTCCCTACCTGTGAACTAAAGTATAGCGTTATTGATGCCTTCATCAGAAAAGTCATGGTGGCAGTCCCTCAGCCAATGCATTTTCACCCATAACCAAGTATTCTTTGCAAACACACGTTGGTATAATTCTAACAATGGTAACGTTTATCATGATAGCCCCCATAGCCATTTGTTGTTGTTGTTTTGTGGTTTCAAGTCATTTCTGACTTATGGAGAACCTAAAGTGAAATTATTATGGGGTTTTCTGGGGCTGAGAGTGTGTGATTTCCCCAAAGTCACCCAGTGGGTTTCCATGACTGAGCCGAAATTGAATCCTGGTCTCCAGGGTGGTAATCTGATGCTCAAACCAGTGCACCATACTGTCTCTATCCTTGTAGGCATCCCCCTAGGGAAAACCTAGACTCATCATATCAGGATTTTATCTTTCTCCTCTAACACACCACTGAAAAAAATACAGTTTGGAAACACAGACAATCAAAATATGCAAACTACAAATAGAATCTTATAAGTACATTTATGGGGCAAGGGCTGCCATGCTGCAAACAAGTATCATCAGACTCCATGGTAATTATTTCTGCTGTGTAACTTCATATTGTAAAACACATTTGGCTTTCACAAAAGATCTTCAGACAGCTTAAAGACAACCTTTCACTTTTAATTAACAGTGCAAACAAGCTTTTTGAATTTAATTTTTACAATATTTTACAACAAAGCCAGACAATCACCTATTTCCTCTTGTCCCAGATGCTTATCACACTAGTCAGTTGTTTTGGGTCATTCAATTTAGAAGATCACTTCTGTACTTGAAAAATGGGAATGGCAATACACTCTTTTACATCATCACTGTGTTTGTGTTTGACATTACTTTTTGTGTTTGCTCTCTTGCACTTGAAATATAACAATAACATTTACACTACTCTGTTTGCTTTGCCTCCTGCTCCACTTTTTTTAAAATGGGAAGCTCTGATTCTAGAATATGAAATTGTGCAATTACAGTGGGCCTATTAGTATCTGGTGTGGTTTGGTTCCAGGACCTCCTGTTGATACCAAAATCTGTGGATGTTCAAGTGCTGTTATGTGGAATGGCATAGTAAAATAGTATTCCTTACATAAAATGTCACAATCAAGGTTTGCTTTTTGGATGATGATGATGATGATGATGATGATGATTTAATATGTTCAAGCCATGTATGGTTGAATCCATGGATGTGGAGTCGGTGGATATAGAGCGCTGATCGCCATTTCCATAATTTTTTTCTCTGATTTTGTATAGCATTCTAAATTTGTGTATATTTACTCTTTATGTATTCTGTAAATGTTTCTTGAACCTTGTGATTTCTCTGGGCATTAATCCTTGATAGGATTATGCCACACTCCTTTAACCCCCCCAACCCCCCCCCCCCCCGTCATATTAATTAATGTAAAAATTACAATTCCACAGAACTGAAAATGAATGTGCAATGCAGTGAAACATCTTGATAGTAAGAGTGGTATGGAAATGGACTCAAATGCCTAGAGAAATGATGGGGTCTCCTTTTCTGGACATCTTCCCCCCCCCCCCCAAAAAAAAAAAGAAAAGAAAAGAAAAGAAAGGAAAGGAAGAAAGGAAAAAAAGAAAGAAAGAATAGGTTGGATAGCTACCTGAACTGAGCAGGGAGTTGGACTCAATGGGCCATGAGGCCATTTCCAATCCTATCATTCTATGATTCAATGGAACGTCTATTTATACACATAAAGAACAGTCATATTGGAAGACTTTCCACCGCTTAGCTAAGTTTCCTATCATGGAAGATGCAGGAGCTGTTCCTCTTGGCTCTGCTTTCAGGTATCTACCACAGGATGTTTTATGTATAGCAACATAAATTTCTACTTTAACCTTTAAAGTTTCTATTAACCTTAGAATTGGCTTTCTTCTTTCTCATAGTATGTATATGGACCCAGACCTGCCTGGGTATCTGGGTAGTGGAGGAGTAATGGCACTATGCTGTTTCACAAGATCTTAAGAAGAGCAGCAACAGCTATCCACTCAGAGGAGAGATTGACAAGCTGTAGTTCGGGTGGGTTTTCAAGGTCAGCCTGAAAGGTTAGTCAGGTTTTTTTTCTGGTAATATAAAACTGTCCTCCCAAAAGAGCTCCCTCATTCTATCCAGAAATAGTTTTGTAACTTCTCTTTCTGTAAGACAGTGTGTATATATATATATATATATATATATCTTATCTTAATGACTTCCTGTTATGACTTTGTAAGCACTTTAGGTTTGAATGTCTCATTCCGCTTTGTTGTGATATTGGGAGCAAACTTGCAGAACTTATACTTCTATGCCACAACTTTTTGGTGGTTTGTGAATGGCATGGATAAAACTGGGCGAGGTGGGTTTCCATGCCCATTATCCCTGGTTCTGAGATGGGGAATTAAGAAACCTTGGGTAAAGGCACTAAGAGACACACCCAGTTTGGGGGTAGGGTATCTGTCTTTGGTTCCATGTAGCAAGGGAGCCTTGCAGTGGATTTTGCCTGTGTGGAATCCCAGTTATGTCATCCCAGCTTTCTGCCAGCACTGGGGCTGGTGCAGAGGTAGTTTATTAGAGGAGAGACAGTTTGACAGATTAATGGATACATGCCCCATACCAAGCCAACTTTTTCTGATTTTATTCCTCACCAGTTTATTGGTCTTTACTGGCACACTCATCCCCATTCACTGCTCGAGCTACAAATCTATTCATGGTGAGTTGGTGAAAGTAGTGGACAGAACACAATTCAGATGAAAATAATAGAATTTTGCAGGTGCAGACCTACTCTTGCAACCATTCTAGCCCTGGTGGCGCAGTGGTTAAATGCCTGTACTGCAGCCACTCACTCAAAACCATAAGGTGGCGAGTTCAAGACCGGCAAAGGGCTGAAGCTTGACTCAGGCTTGCATCCTTCCGAGGTCGCTAAAATGAGTACCCAGATTGTTGGGGGGCAAATAGCTTACAATTGTAAACCGCTTAGACACTCATTAAGGGTATGAAGCGGTATATAAATGAAGCTGTTTGTTTGTTTGTTTATTCTAGACTTGAGTGCATTCATCCTAGTATAAGACCGTGGTGAAGACTGTCACATATTGGTTCAAGCTGACCAGTAGAACAAATGTATGTTACCAGACAAAAGCTAGTGCTCATGCTCACGTTTTAAAAAGAGTTTGACATGGTTTCTTTATGTTTATAAAAATAGGAGCGGTGAAGGTGTTGTTACTCATAGCATCATGGAAAACAAACTAGCAAACAAAAACAAGAGGTCTGTTGAAATTTAAAGACCCATTATATTTATTTTAAAAGAAATAAGCTTTCATAGGCCAGCCTCTACTTCTTCAGAAGCATTAGTGATGGATCAAACAGAATAGAAACCTAGGTATATGGTCATCTTCTTGGCCATCCATTTACATATCTTAAGTCATTCATCTCAGGACCACAAAAGCAAAACAATGTGAAGATGGTACATGGCTCTAACTAAATATTCAAAGAAACAAACAAGACTAAAAAGAATAATAAAAATGATTGTTTACAATTGTTTGTATACTCAGGCTGTGCCAACAATATAGTAAAATGTTACAATATGCCCTAGAGAGCATTCAGGGAGGGGGGAGTGTATTTTGGGGGCCTTTTGCAGGGAGAGCAGTGCAGGGAGTAGCCCTTTGAGGTCTCTTGTGACTCCAATATCTTTCTATTGCCTAGCTCTTTTTAAAGACTCTAGTCAAGGCACTGAATCTCTTTTGGGGTAGTAGTTCAGCACATTGCATAGTTCATTTAAACCTCATCTCTGGAGTAGAATTACCACCCCACTGATCCGAAAGGCACTAACATTTGGGGGGTAGAAGCCACCCACATGTTTTGGTAACAGTACAGTAGCTTGCCCTGAGATCCCTGGAAGCAGAATCGGAATCACAGAACCATAAATAAATATATATTTCCCATTCTGTAGAGTGGGGTGGTGGTAGGGGACTGACTAAGGGCTCGTCTATACTGTAGAAATACTGCAGTTTGACACCTCTTCAACTGCTTTAGGTCCATCTTACTGAATCCTGGGATTTGTAGCTTTACAAAGTTTTCAGCCTTTTCTGCCAAAGAGTGCTGGTGCCTGATAAAACTATAAATTTCAGGATTTTGTAGGATGGAGCCATGGCAGTTAGAATGGCATCAAACTGCATTATTTGTGTACATTGTGTACATCCTAAGGAAACAACAAAAGCAATATTATCTGGAGAGCCTCAAGCCAAGTCTAGACTTCTGGATCTTCCTGCTCTTCTTGGTGGCATATAAGAATGGAATGCAGTGCAGAAGTACTGATCAAACACACACATATACACAAGATATGCAGAACACACAGTGATTTAAACTTGCAGCTGTACACCCACTCAAGACACAATCTTCTGTGGGCACCATCTGGGCAATTCCTCTGAGAGCAGCAGGGGGAGATGAGCTGTACTTCATTAATCTCTCTCGCTGTTAAGGCATATGCACAGGGAAGTAAGAACTACTGTTGGCGTCCTCCATGGTAAAGTGTTCTTAGGACAGGAAACATAACAAATTTGAAACAAGGGAAGGACATTTAAAAACAGTACTTCAGTGCTGAGCTTATATGTTTCATGTAGTTTTTTAGCTCTCATTTTCCATCCAGAATTCTGTTTTCCCTCAATATGGCTGTTTTTCTGTATTTATTGAGCTGAAACAGCTCCTCTGAAGAGAAGGCAGGCATACTACCACCATCTGAGCTGGTATTAGATAAAGAAAAAGAAAGAAAGAAAAAGACTCCCTCCTAATTTTATTGAGCATTCTCAGTCAGACAGGATTCATTAATATATTCCCAGCACTTTCCTTTCTTGAATGGAGAGCTTGAGAAGCAATAATGAAAGTAATTCAAATCCTTCGTAAGAAGCCACCTTAATGTCTCCAGTGGTAGGCATCTTGGTAATTATGAAGATGGAGTTGGTTGCCTTTCTGCAAATGGACTATAAATGAAAGAGCTTTGTGTATAGTTAAATGGGGGTAGATACTGCCTTTTCAGCTTAGGGATCAAAAATTGCATCTTTTCTCCCCTCCGAGCAGATAAGTGTGATCATTGCGACCAGAAGAACTGGGAGTGGGGAGATTTTATAGGAAAATGATGTTTTGGCACAGTAGGAACATGAATGAGACTCTAATATCAGGTAGACATTTTCAGTATTATTGGATTGTCTGAGCTGAAAACCCCAATATAAAACAGAAATATATGAAATTTGTTTCTTAATTTTCCTTTTTTGTTTCTGTTTTCCCACTTCACGATCTTATCCATGGACACATGTATAGCACATGTCACATATTGTAGTACTAAAGAGCAAGAGACATAAATTGGAAGCAATGTCAAATAACAGCATTTCTACATTCTTTCTTTCCAAGGGATGGCCTCATCTGAACACACATTCTCAAATTAATCTTAAACTCTCAGCTAGTTTGTAACAGTCTCCACATCCTGTATCTGCATTCTAAGGATAGAAATAATATTTGCAAGTTTTCTTGTACTCAAAGAGAAAGGGATCTTTACATGTTGAGACACCCTATCAAAAACACATCATGAGATATCTCACTTTTCAGAAATTCATGACATAAATTTTTGGAAGGATTTTTATTCCCCCCACTAAAAAACCCAACAACAACCCACACTGTATTTTGTTTTTTACATTTCAAACAAATGTATTTTATATAAAATTTTATAAGGGATGCAGTGGCTTAGTTGTTAAGACACCAATTCCGACAATCGTAAGGTTGGAAGGTTGGCAGTTTGAGGCCCAAGTGCCACATGATGGGGTGAGCTCCTGTCATTAGTCCCAGTTTCTGCCAACCTAGCCATTTGAAAGCACACAAATGCAGTAGATAAATAGGTGCCACTTCAGTGGGAAGGTAACAGTGTTTGGTGTAGTCATGTTAGCCATATGACTAATGGAGTCATCTTTGGACAACGTTGGCTTAGTAATGGAGATGAACAATGCCCCTTACAGCCGGTTACGACTAGACATTCATGTCAAAGGAAAATCTTTACCTTTAACCTATTTTATGCGAAATATTTTTTTTGCGGAAAAATTGCCCAAACACCTTCCCAGAATTTGTGTAAGATGTCCCCCAAAGCCCCAAATTACAGAATAGTACCCCAAAACTTTCATAATCACATTTTGATGTGAAAAGAAAATGAAGTAAGATTCACACCCTTCTTGCTAGGTTGCACAAGAGTGTGTGCATTTAACTATCAATAATCTTTCCTAGCAGAATGCAATTAAGAAACAAATGCTTGGAATGAGAGAGCAGGGCTACCATTTATATCAGCAGGACTGCAGCAAATCTAGACTTTGTTCAAAATCAGTCATACTGTATTACTGCGACCGCCTGAGAAACAATTCAATACTATGATTACCCATTTGGATTATTATATTTATTTGTCATACACATATCCCACCTATTTCTACCAATAACCTTAGTGTGGTGAAAAATTCTCACTTGTGTTCAAAATCAGGTCAGACTGAGAAAAGGAGTGATTTATTCATGGTCAGCAAGTGACTTTCATGGCTCAGTGTGGACCATAACTAGGATCTCAAAAGTGCCAGTCCAACACTCTAAACTACTTTGGCTCTGGTTTCTGAAGATTTCCTGCTCCTAGATGAAGTCAGATCATTCATGTTCAAGGTCTGAGTTCCAACATACTCCCGTGTGCCTGGTCTCTTGCATATTTGTAGAAAGCTTTTTTTGAACTAAGGCTCCCAGAATCTCCTATCCAGCTATATCACCAAAATCCTCCAACAAAAAACAAAAATTGCAGTTTCCAAGTTCTCAATTGCTATTTTCAGATCATCAAGCAGACTTTTGTACTTCAGTGTTTGCTCCACTGCAAGTGACATTTTACCTCCCCAGATAAGTTCATGCAAGTGTGATGAACCTATAGAAGATCATATTTTATACAGTTTCTTCACCACCTCTGAAACAACTTTACAAAGGCCAAGACAGAAGGCTACCTTCCCAAATTCATATTGACAAAGTTATAAAGATCATCATTTGCTCTGTGCAGTATTGGTGTTTTCAGAGAAGCTATTTGACTGAAATTGTGTCAAGGACTGAGGTCAAGGGTTACACAGGGAACAAACTGTAGAGAAGTGAAATTCAATTTTCAGATCAAAGAATAGAGCATACAACAAACTCTACTAGTAGATCAGTCCACTGAACTGCATTGACAACTCTATCATGCTGAATAAGATGAAATATCCTATCATTGGCAACTGCAGTTCCCACCATTCCCTTTGGTTGTTTACAACAGCTACAGGACCAATCCCTGTTTAAGAGAGTGAATGGACACAATTAGACATCAAGAATAGATATGTACAGAAGCAAATGGGCACGAGCTTAAATGTCTCCATAGGCTGCATTGGTGACTTTATAGAAAGAGCAGGAATTGTTTGCCTGTCTAGGAACTGTTGGACTTCCAGCATTCCTAACCATTGGCTATGCAGTATGTCTAATTTTGAAGGCTGCATTTTCCTTAATCTTTCTTTAGTGCTAATGTACTAGCTATAGGATTGAAATGTTTTAATGAGACTGGCTTCATTGCTATGGTATTTTGAATATGACCCCTAGCTAGTTCACTCTATTAAATATAATTAATCCCTTTCTTTGGGTTATGCATTATGTTATTAATATCTATGCTCCATCAAATATATATTGTTTAACATTCTATTTATTGGCACTTTCTCTTCTTCCTTTGTATTCCTACTATATTTACTTCTCATCTTTATTTCTCTGCCCTCATATGCAACCTATGTAGTGCATGCTTATCACATTTTAAAGGCACATGATAAAGTGAAGAGCTAGTAGGGTATTGGGAGTAGAGATGCAAATCCTTCACTATTTTGTCCTCACATGTGGAGATAAATAATTATGATAGTTTTTCTCCTCACTGAAGGAGAAAATGAATATTCTTTTGCATTACAGTCAGCTCTCCATATCCACAGGTTTTTTTTTTATCCATGGAGTCAACCACCCATGGCATGAAAATATTTTTTAAAATTATATTCCAATAAATAAACTTTGATTTTTGTCATTTTATATAAGGGGCAAAATTGTCCTATACCACTGTATTTAATGGGACTTGAGCATCCATGGATTTTTATATACTCGGGGTGGTGGTGGTGGTGGTGGTGGTCTTGAAACCAAATCCCAGCTGATACCAAGGGCCCATTTTATTATCTCACTATTTGAATACCTTGACATTTTGTGGAGAAATTAATTTGCAGATTAAAAAAAAACACGTGGTTGTGCAAAACCCTGTTTTCTCTGCAGAAAACAGCTTTACTGTGCAAGAAATTGAATAATCTCCATTGAAAACAATAGATGGCATTCAGTATAGATTCATAATACAGAGTTACAGATCTGTAACAGATCTACATTCAGTAAGACTATGTAGTCTTACTGAAAACCCACATAAATGTCATCCCAGTCTACCTCAAGAGATGTCCAGCAGAGTGGGCAAATGAGGACTGTTCAACATGCAACAATCAGAAGCAGGATTCATGTCACAGGTCCTTCTTGCAGCCTCACTCACTGGTAAGAGTGGGGTGAAAACATTTTCCTCCTTGCACCCCAATTGGATCTCCAGCAGAACCCATTTTCTACACAGAAAACAATCCCCCCATAAAACCTACATATCCTTACCTGTAAAATAATTCCTCTCCAACACATCAAGATGTTTGAATCCCAGTACAAAATTGTGCAAACTTTTCACTGGTCTGTTATTCTTCCTGATGGGGTTTCTTGACTCAGCCTGGGAATCAATGAATAACTGGGACTTGTGAAAGCCAGATTTCCATCTCTATTTAGCCTTGATACTCAGTTCTGAGGCAGGATATTGAATCACCTTCTCTCTCTCAGCCTTACAGGACTGTTGTACTCAGGGGTAGCCAAGTTGGCCATGCAGTAAAACAGAACAAAATGCAAACTCTTAGTGATATTTTCAGTAGGCCAATCAAAAGGTACACAATACATCACACTAGCTTTCAAAGCTCACTGGCTTCTTCCCCAATTTAAGATGTTTAAGATGGTAGTCTAGAGGGAGAATGGAAAATGCACACTCTCTTCTTTGCCATGAGAGGACTGTGGACAAAGGTAGTAACACTCAGGCAATAAAATTTCCAAGGCTACATGACACTTTGTAGGCAGAGTACAGGGAGTCGCTTAAAAAGCCTTTGCACTGTCGCTTCTGGTGAAACTTGCCAGTGATAGCTAAATTCAGATCACTTTATGTCTTTTGGAGGTAAAAACCTCAGTCAGTACAAGGACTTTATCACATGGGGAAAATGGGGGAAAATCAGGGATTTAAACTATCGTTATCCCATAAAAATCACACAATCATGTTGAAGATTTTCACATGACATCATAGTTAAAGAGGACTTATTCCAGCAATGACCATGTACTAACCAGCAACAAATCATTCACAGAAAAATCCTGTGGATTATTTGTTGCTGGTTATTACCTGGTTATTGCCTGGATAAGTCCTCTTTAATCATGATGTGTGTGAAAATTTTCCCACAATTGTGTGACTTTCTCAGGATAATCCCCCAATTTCTCCCTGTGTGATCAAATTCCCTAGTCTGATTGCTTCCTCTAGCTTACATTACCTTGTTGCTGTTGCAGATAAATTTGGTGTCTTCAGATCCATGCAACAATGTTAAACAAAATCCAGCAAATTGGTGATATTAGGTCAACCAAAAGGCACAAAGTACATTATGCTAATGTCTGAAGCTCACTGGCTTCTTTATCAGACAAACAGTTGTTCTGAGTTTGGAGATAAGTAGAGCCATGTACAGCACCTTAAGCTCATTGGAGGAAAGGCAGGATATTTTGCAGTAGATAAATAGATAGATAATAGATTGTTGTCAGGATCTACACCCTGCACCGTAGGCAGGCTTTCTTTTTTATGTAGGTCAGAGTCTTAGAATGAAGAGTTCATAATCCTAAAAAAATTAGGCCTTCTAGTGACACCCAATTTATTAAAGCAATCTCTTAATCAAATGCAGAACAACTTCTCCCTGTAGAAATAGCCCCCTTTTTAAAATGGTATTATGTTGGCTTCTGACACATCATGAAATGATGGAGGTAAGGTATAAAGAACCTCATAGCGTTCCTCAACTCCCTCCTTGGAGGGCTCATTGTTAAAGTATTTCTGAAATATGTTTGATGGATGACAAAAGGTATATTTTGCCATTATTCCCTCTAATCTTCCTGATAAGCAGTTGTGTTGGTGGGAGAACCCTGTTAAGAGGCTATGGAAATTCAAATCAAAATTCATTTATGCAGCAATTCCTGCATTTATTTAAAATAACCCATTAGATATTGTCCTCTGCTAAATTTAGCAAACACTCAGGTATGCCTGCCTTGGGAGCTTTGAATCATATCATGTTAGGAAAAAGGAGCTAATTAGATAGACAAATTTAGAAGGAGGGTACCTTGATACAAGAAAAAGAAATGGATGATTAGCTGTTATTCACTCTAAAGAGTGCTTGGCCCATGTAGGGGCATGGGGGAGTCATGATTTGCTTTCATTGTGATGCATCCTATCATCTCGATTTATGGTCCAAGCTTATGCATGTCTGCTCAGAAGTAAGACTCACTGAATACAATGAATCTTACTCCCATAGGTAAGTGCTTATAAGCTTGCACCTTTAAGCAGGAAACAATAGAAGATAGTCTATGTTTGAAAAGCCATTTAGACCAGTTCTGTTCAAAGTTCAAGAAATGGTGCTTGCTAATGAACCACTGGAGATTATCACATGGGGTGAGGAAGGAACTTTCCCATCCTTACCCTGTCCTCATCGTATCTGTACTTATCCTATCCTTCTCCCATCTGTGGCCCTGTTGTTGTATTAATGGGAGTTTTCATTAATACACAGTGACTGGGCCGTGCCACTGATGGGAGAAGGACGAGATAAGCATGATGTAGTCTCAAAATCTTATCACAGTAGCATGATAAGAACAGCAGAAAGATGGGATAATTAGAGATGTAATGTGATAATCTTTGCACAATCACGCCATATGGATGGGGTAAGGACAGGAGTGTTCCGTCCTTTACCCTGTGTGATAATCTCCATTGACGTCCAGGCCTTAGTGAGTTTCCAGGTAAGAAAGACATTGTTGTAGCCAATGGGCCCAAACATGGCACTAGTCCATGTCACACGGGGGGGGGGGGGTGGATTGCTGGTTGCCCACATTAGATAGCTTCGAAACACTGATTTAGAAGCTGTAATGCTTCATTTCTCTTGCAGAGATTGAACCTAAGAAAAGAAGGACTGTTTTGAATCAAATCAAAGATTTACTAAAGAAATGAGGTAATTGCCATCAACAACCAAAAATGCACATGCTAGCCCGGTGTATTATCCACTTGTGCATAGTGGACCCTACTGAAAATAGCCAAGATATTTTGAGATGAAGAGCAAAAGGGTACCCCATACATTCTACCAGATAAAATTAATTTTACTTCAACAATGGCAGTTCACTTGAATACAACAAGCCAACATTACAGGAACAAGGCAGGTCATGTGGAGCATATGACTCTACCCTCCAACAGATGGGAAGAGTAAAGGGTCTGCTACTGTTGAACTCATTAACACCACCTACTGCTTGAGGTGACTATCTCAAACTTCCCAGGAGGAGCTGGAGGCTCCAATGTTATTGGGACAATGCAGGGATCTATTCCAGACTTTTAAAGAACTGTCTATGATGCTGAATGTATTTTGGGCAAAGAATTCTATTTTGGATAACTCCTATAAACTCTGCAATAAGTGGATTGATTACATCACTGACATGGAAGCTATTGAGCATCTCAGCTACCTACTGATAGGGCTGGCCTTGGACCATGCATTGGTTGGGCAGATTGTTGAAAATAATAATTGATTACAATACTGTGTGTACAATGTAATTCCGCAATATGCGTTTTGGTTCAAAATATATGAGACACCACACACACGTTTTAAAAAGTGGTTAACTGAACAGAGAATCTGCTCAGATAATATTACATGTACCAGATTTCAACCAGATGTCTTCAGGATGTTTAGGAAGATCACAATTCCTTGTTTGCTTTCCATTTCTGCTCTACATGTGCAATCTACTTAGTAATTCACAGTTAGTATCCATTGATAGTGCTATTTTAGATCTGTTTTAAGAAAAAAAATTGTAAGGCCATAGCTACTACAACAATTTGCAGTAATACAGTCCATAATTTTAGTATGAACTGGATTGTGTGACAGGATTTTCTTCGTGGCATTACAAAAAAATCCTGAACCATCCAACTTTGTTCCTAGTGCTAGCTTTTTCTGTTTACTTGAGAATAATTCATATTGTTGCACAGTCTCTGTACCATTTAAAATTGTACAAATTGTAATTCCTCTCACTGAGGAATATGTCAATTAAAAGTCCAGTTGTCTTGACTCTGTTGTGCTATGAATATTACCCCTTATACCGACCTCTGTAAGACTCACTTCTAAGGGTTGAACTACATTTTATATGTGTGTTTATGCATCTCTTTCCTCTTTGTAAGGAAAACAATCTGCTGCATACAAAAATTTTTAGTGGAATGCAAGTGAAGTGACAGTGGGCCTTGTCTACCAACAGTTTTTCCAATATAAACCATTTCTTCAGCACTTCTCCTCCCAGTGTTAATTGCCACATTATCTTTCTTCCCTCAGAGGAAAAGCTGTTGAGATCAGAAAGAGATTTTTAGCCAGCAAATTGATGGTAGGGAAAGGCTTAAACAGCAGTTTGTTTCCCTTGCTCACCCTATATTCCATTCTCTATCTTCATTTCTGCATTTTTTTTCTCTTTAAGTATATTTGGAACAAGATTTACATGCTAACATGAAGCTTGGCCCCAAGCAAAGATGCTTACGACCCCATTGAAAGTGTCTTCCTTCATCAGGAGCATCTTTTATGATCATTTTATTTAGGGCACTGAAAAGTTCAACCTTTGAATAGTCTTCCTGGTTCACTTTCCTTTTTGCAGTCAATGTGGTTACACTCTAGAGTAAATTATTTGTAAGTTTCAAATAAGATGGCATTTATTAAAATTCATAAGACAGGTACACAGTTCTGCATGCAGTTGCAGAGGCAAGCTGAGAAGGGGGAAAGGCAGACAGGCAGTCTCGAGAGCACCACAATTCTTTCTTAGCTGTGGCCTGAGAGGGTTGGTCATCAAGACCACTGTCCATACCAAGCCACGAGCTGTGACACTCACATACACCTTGGGTGTCTGTGAAACTGGAAGGAGGGAGTGTGATCCATGTAATTTTCGCCAGATACTCTCTTGATAGCAGAAAAGGCTCTGGCAGGTCTATGACTATAAATGCATCATGTAAGTGCTCTGGCATCCTAGGCAGAAACTTTGCCTTTAGAGACTTCCTGCATGGCACATTTTTTTCTTACTTTGTCTCAGCTTTAAAGTAGAAAAATGTTCTTCTACATTTTCCTATTACATAATGGGCACACCTGCTTGGAGCTCTTGATGGGTCCATTTCCTCCCTTTCTCCTTCCAAAAAGCCTCTCCTATTACCGATCAGTGCATCTCTGTCATGCTGACATCTGGCACAGCTGATGGTGTGTGTGACATACCTCTTTGTGCATTTCATTCGCCTCCAGGGATTGCACACAAGTGACGCCTTATGAGCAGTACCTAATGGAATTCAGCTTGCACACTGTGAAATGCTTAATGCATAGCCCAGTAAAAGTAATGGACTGTCTTGCTCTCTACTGATGGAAGCTCTGGCTTAACGCAGCCATTCATTCTGGAGAACAATGTTTTTCTTTTAAGATGTTAATTGAAAAGGAAGAGAAGCTGACAGAGGGCTCAAGTCCCACTGGATGCAAATTAAAAAGCCCATTCTGTCACAAAATGTTGAATGGAAATGAAGATATAAAAGGAAAAAGAAATACTGCATAAACAATCATTTGGTGGCACAGCTATCAAACCCAGTTTTATGAGGCTGACCCATAACTGAAATTGTAGTGAAGTCTTGATAAATCACCCCCATCAGCCACAGTATCTTAGCCTGGAGTCTCCTCTTTTTGATCCTGGATTAGTCCAGATATGGTGTTCCAAACATTTTGGTCTAGAACCTAAATTCCAAACATTCATTCTTTGGTCAAACCAAACTCATGTACTGCCAATGATGCAGCAGACAGATCAATTCTGTTAGTTTTAAGTATTCAATTTCTATATCACTTTCTGAGGCCAAAACAATAAAATATATCAAACACAGGTAATGAAGGCAACATAATGCATTTAAACAGCTTCTGTGATTAAAAAAACCTACTTTATGAAAGAAAGGCCTTTGATATAACTTTATGTTACTGTCCCAATAAAGAGGCTAATGCAATCTTAAGACTTGTATAATAAAAATGAGGGACTCAGTGTTCTATCATCTTAGCCAGGTTTAATTCATCTAGAAAAGCAAAAGCTCCTTTGCTCCCTGGAACCCCACACACATACATGTACACATACAGACACTTATTGATTCATTTAAAACTGCCTTATTAAGGTATACCAGATATCTGATTTTATTACTTACAATAGTTCTGCTGGTATACTCTAGTACATACATCTTGAATTCTGATACTCATGCTCTCAGATACCCTGAGCACTAACTTTGCTGACTAGGGCTGCATTTACACTGTAGAATTAATGCAGTTTGACACCACTTTACCTGCCATTGCTCAATGCTGTGGAATTGTGGAATTTGTACACTGGTGAAATATTTAGCCTTCTCTGTCAGAGAGCACTAGTGCCACAACAAATTACAAATCCCAGGATTGCATAGGATGGAGCCATGTCAGTCAAAGCAGTATCAAACTGCACTAATTCTGCAGTATAGCAGCTTCTGGGGAATGGGAGGGGGCTTTTTCCTAGCATCCTCTTGCTCATTTTTTTCTGCTGCCAATTAGCTCATTTCCATAGTTGGCTGATGCTTCCATGCCATATGTTTCTCTTCTCCCTGGGATTACAAATGGGAATCACATATTCATACACAAATCCTATGAATCCAAAGAGAGATCAATGCTTCCTAAAGCTGCATTGCCATCACTCCAAACAGGGAAGCACTGCATACTTTAAAAATAGCCTCCATGCAAGAATGGTAAGGGTGCCTTGCTTGATAGCCTAAATTCCTTTCTTTTCAGCTCAACCCAATTTAATACTGTTCTAAAGCATTCGTGGGAAGCAGTTCCATAGTTTTCTGGTTTCCATTTCTTTATAATGCTCAGTCTCAACAAGTGTCCAAGAACCACTGTGATATATATTCCACCACCCAAAGCTCCCAGGGCTAACATCTACAGAATGTGCCTCTGGTAAAGTCAACAAATAAAAAGTGATTGATTTTAGACCTTTTCAGCCTGTTCTTCCAAATTACAAAGGGCAACACAACTGACTTTTTACAGAAGGTATGCTCAGTCTCCAGTTATCCAATAAAGGGAAAAGGTTAGTAAGAACAGGTTAGAAACACAACCACTAAGCTGAGAAACCAATCATAATAAGAGAAGCATCTGCAAGCATCAAATTATATTAGTGACTTTACTGTCATAGGCATCCTGCCTGATATTACATCAAAAACAGCTATGCAGGCCTCAGTCGGCTGGGTGGTTTGCTCTCTATATATTAACTATTATCAGAAGAATAAATCAAGAGCTTGTTTTACACCAAAGTACATATTACTTTTCTTTCCTTTAAAGCAAATTTTTGTTTCATCCTTCTGAAAGGGCTCATTTAATAGCACGTAAAATGAAATGTCAACATAAATTTGAACAAATGGAATCGTATTCCCCATCAGACAACAGCTGGCTGTGAAGGAACAGTCTGCAAGTCTGCTGGTCAAGACAGGAGACAAATGTTACAGGTTATTTGCTCTCCAGCCATATATTTTTGTTTTCTTAGAATGGAATCTGCCTCAGAGGTATGCATGTGCAAGTTCCATTTATTTGAGCTCAAGGAACAGCAACAATGGTCTATATTGCAGTGGCAGGTTGTCATAGCACTGACCAGTGGCCCTGCTAGCTGAGTGATTCTGGGAGTTGTAGTCCAAAACAGTAACAATAATCCATTTGTTTCCTCAGTATGCTGTCCAGATGTTGGTGAATATCTTCAAGGTTTCTATTCTCCTCTCCATTAGTTTAAAAACAAAACAAGAAATTGGATTGGAAAGCATTTCAAATGGAGGACCACTTCAAATTGGACACTTGCTAGCATACCACTTCTCTCTCTTCTCCTTGCACCCCATCACCCGAATACAAGTTGAAATCTTCTGTGTCACACACACACTCACTCATTCATGCATGCACACACACACACCTGTACACATAGTTTGTTATACAATGCTTTGACTCTTGACCTGTGCTCTTACATAGTGAAGGGACTGGATTACTGTTTTTATGAGCAGATCTTGGTGTGTGTTTTTGATTATGTTTTCATGTTTAGATTCCAAAAACACGATTCTGATAGAGCGGTGTGTTTTTCATGGGTCACTTAATTCCTAAGTAGCTCCAAATGAATTAAAAGGCCAGCAGATAATTAGAGATCATCTATCATGTTTGACGAACCCATTAGCTCCTGTGGAGAATGCCAATCCATAATTCTCAGGTATCTCTTCCCTCTATTGATGCCTATTTGCATGCTGTACAGAGGCTACAAACGTATTATTGTAATGCTGTTTATTATACAGAGCCCAATTAATGAAAGGTTAGGATACAATTCAAAAATGTAAAGTGCTCTTTATCTCTGGGTGAGGTGTATATGGATACTTGAAACATCTCAGCATATTAAATGGATCTTTCTTAAAAGCTTAGTCATTTATACTTTTTTTTAAAAAATGCGTAAAATGCTTATTTTTTTAGAAGAGGCAAAATGACAATCTGAGGTTTAATTGACACACACTTTGTGACTCACTCATTGGATTTTGTATGTTATCCTGAACCCAAAGGATATAGTATGACAATGATTCCAGGATCACACACAGCTAATGCCAAGCTTAGTCATAAATCCACTGGAATTGGTTTGTTTGGCTTTGGGGCAATGAGCAAGGTACAATGCACAACAGAATAAAGTAACTTTGGAATGATCATTGTTAGATGGTGACAAAAAAAAAACACATTTTAAAAAACCCTGCATATCAGAAAACCTGAAATTTAAAAGCAAAAAGGGAAAGGAAATGCACTCACAGTCATTTGCTCAGACTTCTTGTCCTGATGTTTCCACTCAATTTTATTCTTTTTAATCAAACACAGAACTTCTCCTTATGCCTTGCAAGTTATGCACAGTGTGGACTCTAATGCAAAGGAGGGAAGAAGATTCTACTGCAGCTTCCTGGAGGTCAATTTCAGGTCCAGGTTAATAACATAAGACTGTAAGAGCAGTCCTGCTGAATCATAGAATCACAGAATCATAGAATCATAGTTTGAAAAGACCACAAGGGCCATCCAGTCCAACCCCCTGGTATTCAGGAACTCCCAATCAAAGCATCCCCGACAGATGGCCATCCAGCCTCTGCTTAAAGACCTCCAAAGAAGTAGACTCCATCACTCTATGAGGAAGTGTGTTCCACTGTCAAACAGCCCTTATTGTCAGGAAGTTTCTCCTAATGTTCAGGTGGAATCTCTTTTCCTGTAGCTTGCATCCATTGTTCCAGGTCCTAGTCTCTGGAGCAGCAGAAAACAAGTTTGCTCCCTCCTCCATATGACATCCCTTCAAATATTTAAACAAGGCTATCATATCACCTCTTAACCTTCCCTTCTCCAGGCTAAACATCCCCAGCTCCCTAAGTCGTTCCTCACAGGGCATGGTTTCCAGACCCTTCACCATTTTAGTTGCCCTCCTTTAGACCCGCTCCAGTTTCTCCACATCCTTTTTGAATTGTGGTGCCCAAAACTGGACACAGTATTCCAGGTGGGGCCGGACCAAAGCAGAATAGAGTGGCACTATACGTCTATTGATGCAGCCTAAAATTGCATTGGCCTTTTTAGCTGCTGATTCACACTATTGACTCATGTTCAACTTGGACTACTTGGACTCCTAGATCCCTTTCACATGTGGTCTCATTCAGCCAGGTGTTCCCCATCCTATATCTGTGCATTTCATTTTTCCACCCTAAGTGCAGATCCTTACATTTCTCTGTGTTGAATTTCATTTTGTTAGCTTTGGCCCAGCTTTCTAGTCTATTCAGGTCATTTTGAATTTTGATCCTGCCCTCTGGGGTATTCGCTACTGCTCCTAATTTGGTGTCATCTGTAAATTTAATAACTAGGCTCTCGATACTGTCATCCAAGTCATTAATAAAGATATTGAATAGCACTGGGCCCAGGACAGAACCCTGTGGGACCCCACTTGTCACTTCTCTCCAGGATAAAAAGGAGCCATTGTTGAGCACCCTTTGGGTGCAGCCAGTCAACCAGTTACAAATCCATGTAATGGTTACCTTGTCTAGCCCACATTTTACAAGCTTGTTTGCAAGAATGTCATGGGGAACCTTGTCAAAGGCCTTACTGAAATCAAGATATACTATATCCACAGCATTCCCTTCATCTACCAAGTTGGTAATTTTATCAAAAAAATGAGATCAGATTTGTCCGGCATGACTTGTTTACCTGAAACCCATGTCGACTTTTTACGATTATGAAATTATCTTCTAGGTATTTACAAACTCTCTGTTTAATGTTCTGCTCCAGAATCTTTCCTGGAATTGATGTCAGACTAACTGGATGATAATTGTTGGGATCCTCTTTTTTCCCCTTTTTGAAGATGCGGACAACATTTGCCCTCCTCCAGTCTGCCAGGACCTCTCAGGTTCTCCAGGAATTCTCAAAGATTATTGGTAATGGTTCTGATATTACATTTGCCAGTTCTTTTAATAGCCTTGGATGTAGTTCATCTGGTCCTGGAGACTTATATTCATTTAGATTAACCAGGTATTCCTGTACTATCTCTTTACTTATTCTATGCTTATCCTGTCAAATGAAATCACTCAGAACACACAGCCCTGAAAGACATGGGCCAAATAAAGTGCCTTCCAGGTGCTTTGGGAGGTTGGTGTTGAAATGATACATGCCCTCAAACCACTTGGAAGTCACTCTGAGGCTGTCTAAGGTAGCCCAAAGCCAGCCCCAAAAGGATCACCCAAAAACTGTTCCTGCCTGTGGCCTATTTGGGACCACAGCAGTGGCAGGCTTCAGGACCGTGATGCCCGGTTACTGCAGTCCTGGAGTGCATTTGGGCTGGAGTGGCCTCTGGCCACTCATTTTGCCCCATCTGCTTCACCCCACAGTATCTATCTAGTTGCTTATGAAGGTCCACTAGCAGGATATGAGTAGAATTGCATTCCCCCTCCCTGTTTTCTAGCAACTGATATACAGACACAAAGCATACAGCCCCCTTGCTGCAATGCCTGCCAGTTCATTTCTGAGTGTAATTCAAAGCACTGGTTGGAAACAACAAACAAAGCCCTATATGGCTTGGGTCCAGGATATCTGAAAGATTTCCCTATAAGAGTCTGCCCAGTTAATAAATCTTTGTGGGGAGGCCCCTCTCATAGTTCCAGCATCTTTACAAAGGAGATGATTTTCTGACTGGATGCTCCCAGGCTATGGAAGAGTAGGGAGTCTAGGATGGATCACTTGTTGCTGTCCTTCCACAGGCAAAATAAAACTTTTCTGCAGACTTTTTCAGAATTTACTGCAATGGCCATTCATTGGTTGTGTTGTGAGGTAGGGATGGAAAATGGAACATTCCTGGTATAGAACATTACTTAAAACTCTGATTTAACTGCCTCTGAGTTATCTGCTTTGAATGAATTTGCCACTTTCCTTTTGCTTGGTTTGCAGCAACTTCCTTCTATTAGGTTATACATTTGTGTTGTTATTATTACCTATGGTAATATCCATATCATTAGAAATCATGGATGTAAAAGAACACAAGAACTATGCCTGGACACTTCCATGTCTGCTAACTTTAGTATTTAAAGTACTAGCACCTAGATTGTTGCTGATCTTGTAGTATGATTCTCTCCATCTCCTTAGAAGGGAGAAAGAGAGAGAGAGAGGAATATGAAAACTCAATGATGTGATGCTTTTTATAACAAACTTGCTTCCTATAATTCTATCAAATTTAAATAAACCAATGTTAAGGTATTCTGGGATCCAGCTTCTTCCTGAAAACAGTACTGTTTCCTAATCAGTCTCTGCCTGCCTGTCTGTTTGCCTGTTGACTACTTACCTGCCTACCAACCTATCATCTTTCCTAAGACTTGGAGTTACTAGGGGAAAAAACAACAATAACAAGTTTTGAATTCCTTACTTCTTTCATGGAACTGAGCTGATTCATATACCACCCATGCTAAAAATGTAAATTTTAAAGAAGTAAAAGAAAAGCTTTTAAAGATGTGCATTAAAAGGTATATATATCCATCCCACAGTAACCCAGTCTTCATTATAGAATTTGCTTGCTTTTGTTTTACACTGCTAACCTCTAGCATGTAGATTCTTAGCATTTTAGAGCCTGTAATTGCTGCCTATAGAAGAGACCATGCTGAAATTGTTTTTTTGAGGGTGACACCAATGAAATTATTGTAAGCATTATTTGGAACAGCTTGTCATGTATGTATCCATACAAAAAAATCTCTCTTTTTGTACTTGTTAAGTCACCAGCTTAAACTGAGTTCAATAGTGGAAAATAGAAATAAAGCTGCTATGATCTGCCAAATTCCCAAATGGCTTTGGTGTGTTGAGCAGATCCATCTACAGACTGAGTTGTGTGTATGGTGTGTATGAGAGAGTGTGTGGTTTCTGACATCTGTTATTTTGACATCTGACCTTTCTCTTGAGAAAAACTCAGAAGAAAATGAGATGCCAAAGCAAATCTCATACAGTAACCCCAAGTGTCAATAGCAAGCTGGGAGAGCATACATCTTGAAAATCATCACACCAGTCCTCTGAGAGAAAAGTGACACACTGCACCTCTTTTCCTTTCTTAAGTATATGAGACTCCAGTCCTAATCAGGTACACCAATCATGGATAGGGAACCTTAAAGTTTCTCCCCACACCAGTGTTTTCCTTCCTTCCTTCCTTCCTTCCTTCCTTCCTTCCTTCCTATCTGACCTCTGTGTAGGGGCTATAGGAATGGAAAGGGAGACTTCAATAGGATCAGTGCCCCCCTCTTTGTTTAGCACTCAAGTGGAAAGATGAATTAGGGTGGGTAAGAGCTTGGGGAACAGTTTAAGTCTTCCTTGTACATAGATGCCAATCCAGTCCAGTTCAGACTCCAGTGTCCTTACTGGGGTGTAAGAAACAAAGTAATTATTGGCTGTATGCTACTTGTTTAATGTAGGGCATGGTTTCCAGATGCTATCTAAATTTTAAGCTTACTGATGCTAACCTTTCTTCTTTGATTGCATGATGTAACTGATCATAAGATTTCTCCTACTTGTTCAAAGAGGTACATCACACATACACCCTATTTAATAAAAGGATAACTGACACAAACAATTCATGTTAAGGGATAGCTCATATCAAGTGAATAATGATTGATGGTTGGCTCTGCACCACAATTTTGTTAAAGAGATGGTCAGACAAATGAAACAGCAATGTTGTATCAAAATGTTGGGCTTGTTTTACAGCAGAAATGAGTGACAGAAACCTGAGACAGCAGAGCAGGCTATTCACTTGAAGTTTCAGGCATATATTGACAGGGACAGTCTCAATTAATCCTCGGTCATCCCAATTTTTCAGCTGCTTTTAAAATGTCCCAGTTTCTTTCTCTTCCCTCTCACTTTCCCCCTTTGTCCTCAGATTACTTCAGTTACTATAGATTTACAAAGTACTAAAAGTTGATTGCACTCAGCAATAAGCAAAGGAGAGGGTGGAATTTTGCCTTTCCTTGTAGACTCAGGCAAAAGCAAACTGCCGAAGCCTCTCCGGGCTTGTCTGATCTTCCTGATTAGTAACCTTGACCACACCCTGATGTTGCTTCATCACACATGTCCCAGTTTTCATCTGTGAAATGTTGGAGGGGCAGAAGATGCAGGCAGAAGATGCTATTTTGAATAGTCTCAGGATTATTCTGTCCTTCTTCTCATGATGGGACAAATTGCCGGGGGGGGGGGGAGTGCACTCAGCCTGCCTTGGTACTGTGCATTCCTTCTCCTCATCAGGAGAAGAAGAGGATAGGAGGGGACTGGGATGTGCTCAGCTTCCCTTGGGGTCACTCTATCCCTCTCCTCATAAGTAGGAAGAGGGAGTGGTATGGGGGAAAGGCCGGACTGGGTGTCACTCCTCTTCTAGGGTGTCACCTGGTGCATCCACATTCTCCACACCCACCTAATGACACCACTGAGGAGAAATGTTTCCTTCTGTGCTAATTGTCTACTTTCTGGGAACACTTTTTTTTTTAAAGAAAAATAGAAAGATCCACCTGCAGTCACAAACTGTACACTCTGTGCATATGCCAAGCTCTTAAAGTAACCACTTTACACTCTTTTCCACCTGTGATCTGTATATGTGTGTGTGTGTGTGTGTGTGAGAGAGAGAGAGAGAGACAGACAGACAGACAGACAGACAGAGCAAGCCTAATATACTTACAGAAAGATCAAGGAGAACTTAGCATGCTATCAATCATAAACTGGCAGTGCCTGAGGTGAGTATCCCTGAGTGTCTCCGGGGAGCATGTGTCTGATAGCCACATTTCTGAATTGTGTATGAAATACATCTCTGATTCACTTTGGCCAATGAACATAGATAGAGCTTGGGAATGGGAGTTTTCAGAGATATTTTTAGTAGAAAATTATGGCTAACATCCTCTTCATAATCTAGCAAGGTGTAACTGGGGTGATCTATATCTATATATATTTTCCAGGTAACCATTTACACTCTTTTCCACCTGTTATCTATTTGTGTGTGTGTGTGTGTGAGAGAGAGAGAGAGAGAGAGAGAGAGAGAGAGAGGGATGGAGTATGTCCATCCACAGGGCTCCCATCTTAGTGCACAAAACAGTCAAGAGTTTCCTATACAGAGCCATTGATGAGCTGTGTTGCTGTGCAAATAGTTGTTCAACTTCTAACTGGTTTTAGGCACTGAGAGAGGGAGAAACAGCTGTCTGCTGAGGGCGAAGGCTGCTATTTCTTCTATTAATGCTCAAGAGCAGCCAAAACAAGACTGAGTGCATGGGGAGATGGAGTTGGGCTTGGCAGCTGTTGCTGTGCATGGGAGTAGGTTTACTATGTCTCAGCCCTGTCTCTAAGTTTCAGGGCTGGTGCCTTTTCCCCAGTACTCAGATTGAGATGGGGAGGAAATCTCAGGGTGAGAGTGCTACCTTAAAAAGTGTATGCATATTTTTCTCATTTGTTAGACTTGGTTCTTTGTTTTGTTTTTTTAATTCGAATGGTACCCACTGTTTACCTGTTACTGATGATTTGTATATAATGTTTAATGACATCGCCAGGGCCTGGCATTTGTGACATCACTCCTACAACATCATTAGGATTTGCTCTTTATAACTCCTTGGTCTCAAGTTTTAGTGCCAAAATCTAAGGACTGGGATAGCTCTCCCTACACTTGGGGCAGCATCTGGGCAGATGGACCAGCCTCTGCCATCTCCTATAAGTACTTTAGTTTAAGTTCTATAAGTATTATCCACCAGAATGATATAGTATCTCAGTCATTGATGGCAAGATGTTGAGACCCCTGAGTTAAAACTGGAAAAGGAACTGAGATGCTGAATAATAATCCAATTCAATAATCCAAGCCAAGTGGCAATCCAAGAGTGACAACAAAGAGTCTATTGGCAATTTAGGGGCTTTACAGACTGCCCAAAAAGGTCGGTCTGAAGCCTCCTTTTTTTGCTGCAGACCTTCACCGCAGCAGCTAGATTCTGCGATGAAGGTGCACAGCAAAAAGGAGAGGGGAAACCCCACTCCTTTTTAGCGTCACAGTTGCAACGCATTAAATGGAAAAGGCGCCATTGGGTGCCTTTATGCTGTAGCAACTGTACAGCTCCGTCTAGAAGCTGCGCAGTTGCTAAGGCTTCATTACACATGCCATCTAAACGGCGCTGTGTAATAATGCCTGCATTGTTACATGCTAGGGCTCAGGAGCATGCAAATGCTGTGCACTCCCTAGCCCTAATCATGGTGTGGGGAGGGCCCTTTTGGGCCGTCTGTACTGCGCCTTAGAGACCAACAGGTGTTATTTTGTGTAAGCTTTTGTGGGCTTCAATCTTCTTCAGCAGATGTATGCAAGCTTATGCTATTGTAAATTTTTAAAGTGTCACAAAGTATTCCTGTTTCTGCTGTGAGTGACAAACATGGTTACTTTCCTAGAAGTCCAAAAGTGAAGTCAAAGAATCAAGTGGAAGTCACTTCCTGCATCCCAAGTAGAATGTACCCACTTGCAAATGTATGGATGGAGATGCTTCACATCCAGTAAGGTGCAGTGGTTAGAGCAGGACTCAATGTTGCCATGCATTATACTGCCTATACTTTGTGGGTTATGGTCCAACAATATGGGCTAGAGTGTTGGGCAGGAGAGCCATAGAATAAAAATCCTTAAGCATCCCAGAAATTCACTGAGTGACACTGATGTAAATATGTCAACATAAACAACCTCACAAGATTATTGTGAGGACAAAAGGGGAGACACTGAACAACATATATCAACCACAGCAACTTGTAGGAAGGAAGAAATATTTAAAACAAACAACAAATAAAATATTTCTTGATAAACATTGGCCTCCTTAGTGCAGTGTGCAATTCTGTTGATGAGCATCCTCCTACATGGTGATGACAATAGGCTTACATGATTTGTTGATATGCCAAATTTGATGATGAATGTGGGTGCAACATTGTGCCAGAACTCCACAGTGTTTTGCTGGTTCTCCATGCCGATCTGTTCCCACTCACTTGCTTTGCTACTTCTCTTAAAGAAAGCAAAGGAAGGATGCTGCCTACTCCTTATGGACTGGCATATCCTTAAAGAGACACCAAGGCATGTCAAGCTCTCACTTTAACAGCAGTCTTCTTTGGACAGAACTTAGTTCTTCATGTATGCCTGAATGACAACCATGAGAGTGCTCATTTTTTAAATAGATTTTTTTGACAAATAATATCATTCACAGCAGGCACAAAGCCAATATCTTCTTTTAGTTGTTAGTTCATTGAGACCTCAGAAAGTTCCTTTCAGGAACTAAAATCCCCAGAATCCCACAGCAGAGGATCCTTGAATTTGCAGAATAGAAAAAATCTCCTAGGCTCTGCTATTCACAAGCTGTTTCTGAGAATGTGAAACACCACTGCAGATATTATCTGTACATGACTCTTTCAGGAACATTCAATATTTTGACAAGTATTATTCTGTGATAAAATATTGCATTTTGAATACTTATGATCTCTTTATAACAAATTCTGGAAAAGGTGTTTAGATGAACAGCAGAATCTGAACAACACCATTTCCTTTTCATTGTCCTTTAGATATGGATTGTGTTCCATTCCATGCTCTACCTTAGGAAGAAGAGGAGAAGCAGTAGTTGTTGTTGCTTCCATGCCATACCTTAAGAGGAAGAAAAGAGATGGAGAAGGAGGAAAGAACAGTGCTATTCTATACATGTTAATTTCTAATTAATTTCTACTGTGTCCAGTGTGGTTCTTCCCAGGCAGATGCACTAGGCTATATTGCTGTTGCTGTTAGCTGCCCTCAAGTCAGCTCAGATTCACAGTCACCCTATGGATGAGACATCTGAAAACCCTCCTATGCTCCACTATTCTGCCTAAATCCAGTAGAATCAGGCCCATGATTCTAATTGAGTCTCTTTCTACTGTGAGTCATGCCTTCTCATTCTTGAGCCTAGTATTACAATGTATTTTTCTGCTTTTGACTATTGATTTGGCAAAGTATTAAGCAAACTGAAGATTATTTTTTCTATTGAAATTAGTTTGTTAATGAAAAATGGGTGTAGTACACAATGGCTTCCCTTTCCTTTGTAGATTGTTTGTGTGACATTTAACATAGTTATTAGTGTATACAATTTTCTGTTTATTTATATATGTACATGGGTGCCATTTACCATTAGACAGAGTGAGACAACCACCTCTCAGTACCTCCTCCTCCCACCTGGACTACCCTGATGCTCTCAGGAATAATAGAAAACCTTAACCTGCTGCCAGTGTTAGATAAGAATTAGATTTATAATTATCTGAATGAGAATGCTAGTCCAGTCAGTTTCTGTATGTGGAACAGAGGAGGAAATTGCCATCTTGTTCTTTGCTTCAGGCAGCCAAATGGGGGTGCTGGTGGTTTGGTATGTGTGTTCACCTATCCAGCCATCTATTCTTCCTCGCACAGATTTTCAACTAATTTCAGCTCCAATGCTGGTCATCTATTGAAAGAAAACCAGTTCATTCACTGGGTACATGACTAAACTGTGATCTATGCATTAAGGATTGGCTGCTTACTTGTGCTCTCACTGAATGACTTAGCACAAGGATGGGAAGCATATGGCCTTTCAGGCACTACTGGATTAAAGTTTCCTTCATTCCCAGCCAGCACCTCCAATTGTAACATTCTGGGAGTTGAAGCAAAAACTCAGTTGGAATGCCACACATTTCTCATCAATCCATCATCTAAACTAGTTTCCCCCCAACCTTTAGTCCTCCCTTTGTTTTGGATGTCAGATCCCAGAAGCCCTAGTCAACTTGTCCAACAGTCAGGAATTATGGGAGCTGTTGTCCAAAGCATCTGGAGGACCAAAGATTAGGAACAACTGATCTAGACACTCAGCTTAGGTTTTGTATCTCTAACATGATATTAAAACCATGGTATCCTACTTAACAGTTTTGTTGCAAGAACAAGTATGATAAAGGGAATCCTACTGGAACAATATGCTAGTATACAAATAGCTGCAACAAGCAGTTGTGCTTTCTCAGAAGTTGCATGGAGTGGTTCATAGTGAAATCAATCTTTTCGCAAGCACAAACACTGACATCCCTTTATTTTGACTTAAAATAATAGAATCATAGAATTGGGAGGGACCACAAGATACATGCACTCTAATCCTCTGCCATGCAGGAAGATACTATTAAAGCAGCCCTGAAAGATGCCCATCCAACCTCTGTTTAGAAACCTCTAAAGAAGGAGAGTCCACCACCCTCCAAGGTAATGCATTCTGCCACTGAAGAGCACTTAAAGCTCTTCCTAAATTTTAGGTGAAATTTCTTTTTTCTTATAATTTGAATTCATGAGTGTCTGACATTGGGGTGCCACATAACACATGGAAAGACAAGCCGGGAGGGGGTACTAACAATACTTACAACAGCCATTTATAATAGCCCATTATTACCGGTATTACTTCTTTATTGCAGAAATGAAGAGTTCAGGGATCTGAAAGAGTGATTTCCTGTCTAATAACCCTTTTATGTGAAACAATTATAGAACTATGATTCCACTTTAACTATCCAGGCAGCATTTTATGGAATCCTAGGGTCTGTTGTTTGCAGAGGTACAAAGGTTCCCTGGCTGAAAATTATAAATTCTGCTCCCTAAACAGTAAAACCCAGTAAAAACAGTAACTTGCTTTTGCAGTTAAAATGAAATCACAATTCTTTAAATGTATAGTGTGAAAGTCCCTTAACACCATCCAATAAGTTAATGTTAAAAGGTTTTGAGCCAAGTATTGTCCATGTTTTGATTTTTCCTCAGAGTTTGGGAGGAAAAGTTACTTATTTGGACGGCAACTCCAGAATATCCCAGCATGGCTCCACTTAGCCAGCCTTGCCACTGGGGCTATGCTGGCTGGGAGATTATGGGACTGTGAAACCAAAATTAAATTTTCTAATATCTATATTCCTTCTTGGCTATTATAATGCTAAAGTCCTATGAAATGGCAGTAAAAGAGAAGAGAAACAACTACAAAAAGTCATTAAGATAAAACAGGTCAAACTCTAAGGGTTTCTAAAACATTGGCTTTATGGCTGAAATTGTTATTGTAAGCCTCCCCCCCCCCCCGCTCTGAATACTTAATTCTAAGGATGGTGGTAATTACATATAGGTTTTCATCCTGCTCCAATCTTGAGCATACAGTGTTCTTTACAACAGGCAGAGAGATTCTCTGGACTTCATCACATGGGGGAAATCAGGGGATTCAAAAGGCATTACCCAAGGAAAATTGCATGATCATAGCTAAGATTATCACATGATGTCACAATTAGAGAGGATTTATCCCGGGAATAACTAGGGAATAACCAGCAACAAATCATTCATGGGAAAATCCTGTGAATTATTTGTTGTTGGTTATTCCCTGGTTATTCCAGGGATAAGCCCAGTCTAATCGTGATGTGTGTGATAATCTTAGCTGTGATTGTGCGACTTTCCGTGGATAATGCCTTTTGAATCCCCTGATTTTCCCCCATGTGATAAAGTCCCTAGTCTCCATTGAGTTTCTAAGGCACTGAATACCTCCAAGTATTGCTTGGGATTAACTCCACACCGGAGGGCAGTTCTCATAGTCACATGTAATAAGCAATTGCATGGTTTTTATATATAAAGAGCATACACTCATCTATGGCTGTAAATCAGTTTGCATAATTTGGCTATCAAAACTACAGGAGTTAACAAAAATCAAAGCAGAGACACAAATAAAATGAATAAGTTAATGCAGGTTTCTGGCTGCAAAGTGACATGAACTACTGAGTATGGAACTGCACACTATCTGTAACAGTATAAACTTCATATAGTGCAATGACTATAACACTGAGAAATTAATCAAATATGATTTCATATCAGTCATATCAGTCTGGAATCTGCTTAAAACTGTTCAAGTAGATTTTCTCTTAATGTCAACCCCACTCCTATTCCTCCTCAATCCATTACTCCTTGATGGGAAAGAGAAGATGCATCTCAGATGTGATGGATAACTCTCATTGCAGGCAATGGAGTTTCTGTATCTATGTGCTTTCAAATCACCTGGTACCCTATGGCAATTACATGAATCACCATAGGATTTTCTTCAACAGTATACTTAGAGGTGGATTGGATTGCTTGCCTCCAACATATAGCCTACAGCACCTTGTATTCCTTGGTGTTTCCCTGCCCAAGTATAACCAAGCCTTACCCTGCTTACTTTCCAAGTTTAGATGAAACCTCGTGCATTCAAGGTAGTGTCACACCAGATTGTACTCTAACTATTATTTTGGATTACCCTTTGGATTGTTTTACTAGGCTGATTGCTGACTTGTGAAAGTCCTGTGCTGGATTAAATGAGCACCACTTTTGCTACAGACATCTTCATGAGCCAAACTGTCTCTCTCTCTCTCTCTCTCTCTCTGATTAAAACACTGAAGCTTCGAGATAGGAGTCTGGCTAGCTTCCAAAAGGCAAAACAGGACATATTCTTCACAGAACATGCTGCTCTCTTCCAAAATTGAGTGTAGGTCCAGGCCTCCCCAAGACTTCATTTGGTGTCAAATACTGACACAAATTGCTGCTGTAAAACAGACTTTATCAAGTGGTAAATGATGCAACAGATATACAGTACAGCTGCATATCTGTATGGCATATAGCTGAAAAGCATTCCAGTACAATCAGCCCTTGGTATCTGTGGGGGGATCCGTTCTGGATTCCCCCGCAGATACCAAAATCGACAGATGCTCAAATACCATTTGACTCTTTCAAACGGGAGGAATTTCTCCCAACTCCGAATGGAGCCAATGCAGATTCATGTAAATTCGCTAGTTTAGCGAATTTACATGAACCCCTGCTCCGTTCGGAAGAACCCCTGCTCCGTTCGGAATTACTTCCCATTACCTGAAAATAACCCCCTCCTGCCCAAATTTGCATGCGAAGCTTTAATTCGCAATAACGTAAAACCCATGATTGCATTCGAATTGGCTTCCCTCTTGCCCGAATTTGCGTGCGAAGAGTTAATTCGCAATAACGTAAAACCCATGATTGCATTCGAATTGACCTTAAATTATACTTCCAATTTAGGCTCGTATGAAAGAGTCGAATGTCTTCAATAGTAGTGCAGCCACATGGTCTGGGGACAATGCGACTTTGCCTCCTCTTCCTTTCTCCTCCTCCTCTTCCTCCTCTTCCCCGCTGCAACCTCTCCCTGTTCCTCCTCCTCCTCCTCCTCCTCCTCCTCCTCCTCCTCCTCCTCCTCCTCCTTCTTCCTGCTGCCTCCTCTGCCTCCTCTTCCCCACCAGTGCAGTGCCTCCTCCTTCTTCCCCCTCTTTCTCTTCCCACCACTGCCACCTTCTCTTCCTCCTCCTCCTTCCTCCCTCTCCTCCTCCTCTTTCCACTGCTGCCACCTCCTCTTTCTCTTCCCCTTCCTCTTTCTCTTCTTCCCCACTGCTGCTGCTTCTACCTCCTTTTCCCTCCTCTTCCTCCTCTGCTGCCCCCACCCCATGGGTTTGCCATCCACTGATGCTGGGATCTGTGGATGGCAAGTCTGCAGATAACAAGTGCAGACTGTACTTCTGCTGAAGAGGTGCAGCATCCACTCAAGGCTAGTGGTAAAAGTGGGCACATCAACAATCAAACAACAGCATCTACTCAGGCTATATACAGCTAGCATTCCAATTGCCCATAGCTGGCTATATGGGTTTCCTGGAATGATGTGATCTCCACTCCTGGTCAATGAAAGATGGAATGCCAAGCATTATATAGTACAGAAGCAAAGAATATCTAAGTGTGCAAATGTAGTCCATCTTCTTCTCCCATAGCTATGAGAACTATTCAAGCGAAGAAAAAGAAAAAAAAATTACTTCCCTAGACTATCATTGACCTTCATGTCTTTTTCCAGACTTAAACTGCTAAGGTCATGCAAAAAGTATCAGTCACTTATACAAACTGGGCAAGTGTTAATATTGGCTATAATGTTAACAAGGACTCCAAATCCATCTGTCTTGTGGCAGAGGCCCAGTTCTCTATTATGCTTATTGATGGTTCTGTCTTTCTCATATGAAGCCCCTCGGCATAACAGAAACTTCTTTTATCCTGATGTCACCATGTTCTCCTTTTCCTCACTATTGCTTCATTGACTGCTGCTAGGAGGGCCAGAGAAATGCATAGTAGGATAAAGTCAGGACACAGGCATTTTTTCTACTTGTTGCAGAAGGAAGGAGAACTTAACTCAGAGATGCTATTTATGGTAACAGCCCTGTGTTCTTGGTAACATATATTTTACTGCAAGAAAGAGAGACCGAGTCAGAAACAGCTGCAGATGGAAAAGGCAGGAAAGAAGAAAGCTCTTGTACCAAACATGTCTATAAAGCATTCAGTTCTACTACTAGCAGAGCCACAAACGTACTTACTCTCCAGCATTATAAGATCAAAAGGAAAAATTCTAAGTGATTATGATTCTCACATTTCACGCAACACATGCTCCCATCCCTGGAAGCATATCTGGATAAGAAAAAAAGAAAGTAAGAAAGAAAAAGAAAAGAAAAGAAACTTCCTTTTGAAGAGAGGCTTCTATCCCTCCCCCCTGTCAATTTCCACCCCATTTATCATCTTAGTTATGAAATATCATAAAGGCTTGTCACTCATTGCACAAGTTGGCAGTATGGTTTTGATGTGTGATGATCTCAGAGCAAGATGGATCAACCTGAACTTTCTGAGATTAAATTCTGTTACTGATAAAACAATAGGGAATCCATTTCTTTCATGACATATGTACAGACATATCACTCAGGTTTCTCTGTGTGTATGCAGTGGTATCACTAGGGTTGGCATCACCAGGTGCAGTAACTCATGGTGTCATCCCCTCTCATTGACATCCTCCCATACCACACTATACAGAATCCTTAATAATCCTTAGAGTTTTGTACTAATGTTACTCATAAATTGTAATTCCCATATATCACTGAATATAATGGCATATTTGTGACATAAACAACTAGCAAAATTAAAATTATACTTTTAAATAACAAGATCATCAGCATAGCATACACATACCTGTACCTAGTTTCATGTATTTAAAGTGAAAATTTGGTAAGATGTGAGTTTAAAAAAAAAATTAAAGATTTTTTTTTACAAATCAAAGAATCACAGAATCATAAAACTTAGAGTTGGAAGAGACCACAAGGGCCATCCAGTCCAACCCCCTGCCATGAAGGAACTCCCAATCAAAGCATCCCCGACAGATGGCCATCCAGCCTCTGCTTAAAAACCTCCAAGGAAGGCGACTCCACCACTATCCGAGGGAATGTGTTCCACTGTCGAACAGCCCTTATTGTCAGGAAGTTCTTCCTAATCTTGAGGTGGAATCTTTTTTTCCCTGCAGTTTGCATCCATGGTTCCTAGTCTTGTTCTCTGGAGCAGCAGAAAACAAGCTTGCTCCCTCCTCCATGTGACATCTCTTCAAATATTTAAACAGGGCTATCATATCACCTGTTAACCTTCTCTTCTCCAGGCTAAACATTCCCAGCTCCCTAAGGCGTTCCTCATAGGGCATGGTTTCCAGACCCTTCACCATCTTAGTCACCCTTCTTTGGACCCGCTCCAGTTTCTCCACATCCTTTTTGAATTGTGGTGCCCAAAACTGGACACAATATTCCAGGTGGGGCCTGACCAAAGCAGAATAGAGTGGCACTATTACTTCCCTTGATCTAGACACTATACTTCTATTGATGCAGCCTAAAATTGCATTGGCTTTTTAGCTGCTGATTCACACTGTTGACTCATGTTCAACTTGTGGTCTACTTGGACTTCAAGATCCTTTTCACATGCAGTCTCATTCAGCCAGGTGTCCCCCATCCTATATCTGTGCATTTCATTTTTCCTCCCTAAGTGTAGGTCCTTACATTTTTCTGTGTTGAATTTCATTTTGTTAGCTTTGGCCCAGCTTTCTAGTCTGTTCAGGTCATTTTGAATTTCGATCCTGCCCTCTGGGGTATTCGCTACTCCTCCTAATTTGGTGTCATCTGCAAATTTGATAACTAGGCTCTCAATACTGTCATCCAAGTCATTAATAAAGATATTGAATAGCACTGGGCCCAGGACAGAACCCTGTGGGACCCCACTTGTCACTTTTCTCCAGGATGAAAAGGAGCCATTGTTGAGCACCCTTTGGATTCGGTCAGTCAACCAGTTACATATCCATGTAACAGTTACCTTGTCTAGCCCACATTTTAAAAGCTTGTTTGCAAGAATGTCATGGGGAACCTTGTCAAAGGCCTTACTGAAATCAAGTTATACTATATCCACAGCATTCCCTTCATCTACCAAGCTGGTAATTTTATCAAAAAAAAGAGATCAGATTTGTCCGGCATGACTTGTTTCTCTGAAACCTATGTTGGCTTTTCGTGATTATGGAATTATCTTCTAGATATTCACAGACTCTCTGTTTAAAGATCTGCTCCAGAATCTTTCCTGGTATTGATGTCAGACTAACCGGATGATAATTGTTGGGATCCTCTTTTTTCCCCTTTTTGAAGATGGGGACAACATTTGCCCTCCTCCAGTCTCCTGGGATTTCTCCAAGATTTCTCAAAGATTATTGCAATGGCTCCGATATTACATTTGCCAGTTCTTTTAGTACCCTTGGATGTAGTTCATCTGGTCCTGGAGACTTATATTCATTTAGGTCAACCAGGCATTCCTGTACTATCTCTTTACTTATTCTGTGCTGAAATTCCCCTAGTCTGTCTTCTGCTCCATTATCCTTAGGTTGGGCACCCTTTGCCTTTTCTGAGAAGACTGAAGCAAAGACGGTGTGTTCAGCACAGAATAAGTTCTGCCTTTTCTCTGTCCCCTGTTAGCATTTTGCCATCTTCACCACACAATGGCCCTACCATTTCCTTCTTTTTCCTTTTGCTGCGGACATATCCAAAAAAGCCATTTTTATTGTTCTTAACTTCTCTAGCAAGACTGAGTTCATTTGCGCTTTAGCTTTTCTGACTTTATCCCTACGTGTGCTGGCTATTTGTTTGAATTCCTCTTTAGTGATTTCCCCATTTTTCCATTTTTTTATATATGATCCGTTTAAAATTTAGCTCAGTTGTAAGTTCCTTAGTCATCCTACCAGTTTCTTGAGACATCTCCCATTTTTCTTCCTCATTGGAACTGTCTGAAATTGTCCCTTTAGTATCTCCCTTTTGAGGAACTCCCATCCATCCTGAACTTCCTTCTCTTTTAGTATTCTTGACCATAGGATCACCCCCAGTATTTCTCTAAGTTTATTGAAATCAGCTTTCCTAAAGTCTAGAATGTGTGTCTGACTCTGCCTAGCTTCTCCTTTGCACTGCATAACAAATTCCAGGAGGACATGGTCACTCCCACCTAAGGATCCCACCACTTGCACCCTATCAACTAGGTCTTCCCTGTTGGTTAAGATAAGATCCAAAATAACTGATCCCCTTGTTGCCTCTTCCACCTTTTGGACAATGAAATTGTCTTCGAGGCAAGTGTCCTGGATTCGTCCCTTCTCATTTGCTGCCCCCACTCCTGGAACCTTCTTCCCCCACATGTGTGCCTCATCACTTCCCTAACCAGGTTCAAAACTGAGTTAAAGACTATATTATTTAGGGAAGCTTTCCCAGGACTGTGCCATCTGCCCCAGGATGCCTCCTTTTAACTTTGTATTAAGAAGCCATGCCCTCCCTCCAGTCCATCTGCCTTGGTCCTGGCCCCAGAGGGAGAGTAGAACCACCGGACCTCACCCCCTTTCCCATCGCCTTCCCCTCTTCCTTTTGTGTTGTCTCTTTTAGACTGTAAGCCTGAGGGCAGGGATCCATCTAATTTAAGATTGTATGTACAGCACTGTGTAAATTTACAGCGCTATATAAATAAAGGATAATAATAATAATAATAATAATAATAATAATAAAGTGAGGAATTTGCTAGACCTTGAGGATTTGGCTGAGTTTGACTTCCAGCAAATATCCGGGTAGTTGAAGTCCCCCATCACTACTACATCTCTCCTTTCTGATTGTGTGGTCATCTTTTCTAGAAAAGCATTATCCATTTTCTCTGTCTGACTTGGTGGTCTGTAGTAGACTCCCACAGTAAAATCCTTGTTGTTTCCCTCTCCTTTAATTTTTATCCAAATGCTCTCCACCTGGCTTCCAGTATTGATGTCCTGGATCTCTTCACTGGTGTAAATATCCCTGACATATAATGCTATTCTTCCTCCTTTCTTGTTTGTCCTGTTTCTCTTAAAAAGGTTATAGCCCTCTATTTCTACATTCCAATCCTGAGACTCATCCCACCAGGTTTCAGTGATGCCTATTATATCATATTTCCCTTGTAGTGCTAGGAGTGCAAGTTCATCTTGCTTATTTCCCATGCTCTGTGCATTAGTGTAGAGACATTGAAGACCATGTGTCCCCTTTACTTGATGCCTGTGCATGTTTTTTTCTTGGCCTTCTATTGTTGGGTCCTTGCCCTATTTGTCTTGTTCCCTCTACGTCAGTTTAAGTATTGTTTCCAGCCCTTTTGCCTTCCAGAATGCTGTCTCCCTTCCCCACATAGTTCAGTTTAAAGCCCTCCTGATCAGATTCTTGAGACTGTTGGCAAAAACGTTTTTGCCAACTGGCGTGAGATGCAGCCCATCCCTTGCTAGAAGTCCCTCCTCATGGAACCGCAGCCCATGATCCAGGAATCCAAATTGTTCTCGGCAACACCATCTATGGAGCCAGTTGTTGACATCTGCTATTTTCCTCTCTCTTCCTGGACCATGCCCTTCTACTGGCAGAAGAGACGAGATGACAATCTGTGCGTCCATATCCTTCAGCTTCTTCCCCGGAGCCTTTTAATCCCTTATGTCATAATATAATCCCTGTGTCATTTATTCCCATGTGGACCAAAAGAAAGGGGTATTTGTCAGTAGGTTTGACCAGTCTTGTCAGCCTCTCCATCACATCATGGATCTTTGCCCCAGGGAGACAACACACCTCCCGAGACATCTTGTCAGGCCAACAAATCACTGCTTCTGTACCCCTCAGCAAGGAGTCCCCCATCACAACCACGCGCCTCCTCTGAGGCTTAGCAGTGACTGCGATGGAACTCCCAGGCTCTCCTGCTGTATCCCTGAAGTCTGTCCAATTAATTGTTTATTTTTATTTTAAAAAAATCTGGGACCTCTCCTTTCTTCTCCCACCAAGCCTTGCCCCACTCACACCATCTCTTTGATGTTTTAAAGGAACATGCAAATATCAGAACTCATTTCTGCTAAATGGCAGATGTCTGGGAAGCAGTTAGTCCTTGTGTGGTCCACAACCCCCATGCTTCCTAGGGACACTCTTGTATGTGTCTCTCTGTTTCTAATACCATCTTGGACCTGTGAGGATTACACTATTCTTCACCGTTATCCAAACTGTATGGTTTAGGGCAAGCTTTCCCCACAAAAGTGAGGCTAAATAAGAATAGGATGGACACAATATGAGAAGATGATGCAGGGTAAGTCAAGCAGCAGAAATTCACTTTTATTCTAAAAGCAAGTCTATGGTGAATAGGTGTTTTCTAAGATTTTCCACAAAAATCAGCAGTGTCTTTGTGAGATACTTTTTGATGATAACCTATCATCAGCTACCTACCAGGAATAGTGGAACAGAATTCCCCTAACACCTGGGAAGACATGACAGCCATGAAAGGAGTCATTAGCTTGATGTAGTCACAAGAAATTGAGATTACTGGGCAGCTCCTGAATTACAAAGCTCTGCTTATTAGCATTGTAAATTTTGATGTGAGTAAATCAATAGGCCATGGCCATATTTTATACATATATCTGTATGTTGTCTCATTATTCTTGTGTGTGCATACAAAGTAGTTGTGTCCATCTCGAGGGCAAAATGAAGAGTTAATATTATAAAAACATGGAGATCATTATATATAGATTGTGAAATGAGGAGGATTCAGATGATGATGGAGTTCAGAGCCCCTCAATCTCTGGCTGTTGGTTAACTGGTGATTTTTGGAACTCAAGTCCATCAGCATCTGGAACCGAACACATATGGATCCATGGATATATATGTCCCTGCCAATAGTAGTGATGGTGATAGTGGTGATGCCAGTGATAATGATGGATTTTTGCTATTGTTATGTGCCTCCAAATCTACTCCAACCTATAGTGACTCTATCATACAATTTTCTTGGCAAGTTTTCTTCAGAGGTGGTTTGTTGTTGCCTTCAACTTAGGATCAAAGAGAGTGGCTTGGGTAGATTTCTGTGACTGAGTAGGAATTTGAATCCTGGTCCCCTAGAGTCCTAGTCCAACACACAAACTATTAAGCCACACTGGCTCAGAATAATAATGAGGTACTCAAGTAAAAACTAAAACCAAAACAAAAGAAAGTGAGCTTTTTGATGAACCACATCATATTTTGTCCCAGCTTGACACAAATTGGAAAAGGTTGAGTACATCTATTTGTTGTTGTTGTACACCTTGAATGTGTTTCTGACTTATGGCAGCCCAAAACTGAATTTGCCATAGGGTTTTTTCCTGGCAAGACTTGTGTGTGTGTGTGTGTGTGTGTGTGCTTGCCTTTGCCTTCCTCTGAGGCTGAGAGATGTGATTTGACTAAGGTCATCCAATGGGTTTCCATAGCTGAGGTCTCTGGAGTCCTAGTCCAACTCTCAAACCATTATAACTGGTTGTCCTGGCTATGTCTATATGCCCATCAAATTCAATTGTATTTGTAATTTTTAGAGAGAGAGGCATGAATAACTATGTGTATATATAACTGCTAAAAGAAAAACTAGAAGTTGTTTTTTCTTCTTTTCTTTTTCCCCCTTTTGCATTTCTTTTCTTTCTTTCATTTCTGTAATTTTAATGCATTAAATTTAATGTATTAAAATTCTTAATAAATATATATTTTTAATATATATATATTGATATTTAATTGTTTAACAGTATTTGGGAGAAAGTGGTTTCACCTTATTTCCTAACAGGAGCTGGAGCAATAATCCCAATAGTTAGGTAAGAGTTCAGACTTTACACACAAGGTAAAACGTGCACAGGCCCTTTCCAGGTTCACCTTGGTTGGCTAATGAAGGAGAGCTGCCGAAGGTTCATCCATCATCACATTAAGCAAGGGTCACACACTACAACCTGCATTCAAACAAGGGAGAACTTCTCTCTCTTCAGACTCCTTTTTTCTCCCTGAGGTGACATCAAGATGAGACATCATTAGCACTACTAAACAGCCTATTTTAATACCATCTGCTGAGAAGAATGGCACAGAGAAAGCCTATCAACATTCATCAGTGTGTCATATGAATGCAGGCACTGAGGTGGATGTCTGGAGTTGTTATTATCTGCCTGTTTGAGAAACTTCTTTGGCCTTTATTAGCATAGGTTGCTTCCACACTAGAGCTCATTAGTGCTGTTTGAAAATATGCCTGGTACTGCAGCTCCATGTTGCACTGGCAGCTTTTATGTTAGTAGGATGGTAAATCCTCCTCTGGTACAATCTGAATTTTAATGGGGCTATCCAGGGTGCTGAAATGTCTCTATTCAAAACCATTTCAACACTGTGTGTTTTTCCAGAACATGGCCACATAGCCTGAAAGCTCCACAAAAATCTATGGATGCCGGGCATGAAAGCCTTCGACTCCACAGTGTGCTTAGTTGTTCTGAAGACTGGGCTAAGACTGGAATAGATTCACCAGCCCATTGACATTGCAGCTATGAGATACCACCGAGATCCATGTATTTGTAGCTTCAATCAGAGAACATAATGGAGCCCACCATCCATGCTGGGACCAACACCCACCCACCCTCCCTCCCTTCCTTTTTCCTCCCCACCCTATAGGGGACTATTCTATTTAAAAGCCCCCCCCCCCCAGCAGCAAGAGAAGTCAGTTGAAAAAAAATGGTCCAGAAGAATAACACTTTGGGGGGGGGTAGGAAAAGATAACATGGAAGGTGGCAGCCTAACCTCCCTCAGTGAGCAATTCTAAAAAATCTCAGAGTAGTCATTAAGAAAGCCCTTTTGCTGAATTGACCCATGAATGCTAAACATTATCTGTAAGTGGTAAATAAACAGAAAGGCATTTTAGCCAGCAATACACTGATTTTGTGCAATAAATGCACACTTCCAAAGACTGAGACTCCACCACACTCCGAGGGAGTGTGTTCCCTTGTTGAACAGCTCACACTATCAGGAAGTTCCTCCTAATGTTTAGGTGGAATCTTTTTTCCTGTAGCTTCTCGGGTCCATTTTCTCTGAAGCTACAGAAAACAATCTTGCACATTGTTTTCCAAGTACCCAGACCCAAACGTTTTCTATTTGAATGGTTGATAGTTATTGCAAACCTCTAACTCTTGCTCCCATTGGGAGTGATGTAACATTTTTGGTGATATAACCTAAATGACTGGCATCAAGATGCACATTGCACATTGGGAGGGGTACAGAAAGAACACACTTCTCTTCTGACAAGCATTGGCTTCTCCATAGAACTACTTACCATACAATTTTGAGACATTTGTAAGAACACCTGGAAACACACTTGTATAGTGCACTGCCATTACCACGTCTTGCTCTGCTACTTCTAAAAATGTGTACCATTGTGTGCTGCACAAAGAAGCGGAAGGCCACACAGATCTTTTTCTTCAAGAATAATCTTTTTTTGCCTCAGACATTTAAGATCAATGTACACAGAGAACCAGCAGTGAATAGCTCATAGAATAGATTTCCACATTTCCTATTTAGAGATATTTGTGCTGCTTTCTCCTCCTTGTTGAGCCTCATTATCTACAACTCCAGTCATTTCCTAGAAGGCTGGTACTGTATTCTGCCTCTTGCTATGAACTCTTCCTGCTGGTCTTTTTTGCAGTTGGGATCAAATTCCTTGGCTTCTGGAATATTTGAGCTTGTGAAGGTATTGTGGAAAAGATGGACAATTTTGAATGCCAATGGAGGCAAAGGCAGACAAGGCAGATTAAAGATCCTTTCATCAAAGCAGATGTCTTTAGTTGTAAATAATGATAGGAACTGCATGTTGTTCTTGGAAGAATGGCATAAGCAGACATTATAAATTCATGTATTTGACATGTTTGGAGACATGATTTATTGTTGAGTAGATGAGGATGTTTGTTTTTGTTTTTGGCTAAGACACTGACCAATGTTCCATTGAAAAGAGAGAATTGCAATTGGAGGACATGAGATTACATATATCTGTCATTCCTATAATTAGTTTTAAATTGTTTCAGTGTTCTATTCTTTCATGACTTCCAAACAAGCATTGTTGTTTTTAGTCCTCTAGTAATAATATTTATTGTGGCCCATATAGTCAATTATCTTATATATTTTAACAGTAGAATTCTGGAACTATGGAACAGGAAAATATTGACAACCAGTGCAAAATTTTAGTGTTCAGGGCAAAAGAATAAAGGAACACAACAGAAATTAATGAGAGAATAAAACAAGGTGACCCTGGAGCTTCATTTGGGTAAGATAAAGACTCAAGACCTTTTGAGGGGCAGTGATGGTGACAGAAAACAGATATACTGGGAAGATTCTCATGAAGTAGGCTTGGAAATAAATTTTGGGAACTGTAAAAACCCAGCCATCCCAACTACATGATAGAAGTTAGTAAACCTCCAGAATTTTTCTTGACCTAATATCACAATGAGAGCCAGAGAATCATTTCAAGCTTCTACTTGATTCCACTTTTGCATAAGGAAAAGCTGCCCCCACAAGCACACAAGTCTCAGTATTACTTTTCCTATGTTCCCCTGACACTTGTGTACTGTTAGAATGGCAGATACATATCTTTTTGCAAGAGGCTTATTTCCATTTCACAGGAAAATATATCAATGTAGGAATGTATCGGAAAGCTAAATTTCATACTTCTTTTTTCATTATTTATTGTGTGACTTACAGAGCTGTCATGCCCAGGATAGTATTTCAGCTCCCATGTACCATGATTATGTTGAATAAAAACACTATTGTGCCTTGAATCCTCTTCTAGAAGGGAGAGTGCATCTTGTTTTGATGCCAATTAGCAGACTGAGGAGGCTTCTAGGGGTGCTAATCTGCAAAACCTATAGACTTTGTTTAAAGTGGGAGTCCTTTGTTTAAAGTGGTTTTACTATCTCACCCTTGATCTATATACTTATATATGATAGCAACGCAGCAAAATAAAGAGGGAAAGACATTTTTGCCTCTCTGCTGAAATTTAGGAGTGTGGCAGCAGAACTGGGGACCCATGGAGGGCTGCAAAAGTAACCAAGAGTGTATATACTGTCTAGCTCTGTTCTAAAAGCACACCATGGGACTGGAGTAGCATTTCTCTCTAGTTCTTTGTTGTTTTATGTGATAGTTCTGTAACCAGTAAGCACATATTTGTAAAATGCAGAATCTCACTGAGATAATTATTGATTTTTTTTAAAAAAAATTAAATGATGTTCTAATTTCGTTAGCCCCACTTCAGGTAGTGATCCCTCTCTCAGTGTTCAGTGACCTAGCATTGCTGGCATGTTGTTTTTGTTTAGTTATGCTTTCTTAGAATCTAATTTCCCAGCTCATCGTGACCACATAGTTTATGTCTTAAAGGCATTGCCTGACAGATTCAATTTGGGTGATGCCAGGTCTGATCACACTGGTTTTAACCTGAAGTGGCATTGTTTAATGGTGTCAAATGTCAGAAGCATGAAGCATCTCAAATGACAGAATAATAATTCATACTCTAGGATCATTGATTCTAATTAATGCAGGACAAGGGATTCAGGCTGAGTTTGCAATAGTATCATAAATGAAAGTTATACAGAAGTATGGGCAAATATTATTTATATACAACATATATGGATTGAGTGACTCATTTGAAGGTGATGATCACTATGCTCCTAGGTCACCACAACATCAGAACCTGTTCTAGAAAGATCCTGCAGGATGAAAATAGTGGGAATTGAGAAGAGATCCTCAATCAGGAGGCAGTGAGGAAAGTCTCCGGGCCCTTTCATGCTACATAGTTATAACACTATGGAGTTTATCACATGGGAGGCTAGGGACCCAAGTTCTATGGATAAATGAGGTTTAAATCCTGGGGAAATCCCATAAAAGCAGGATTGTTTTCAGACACACTGGGCTCTTTGAGCATTAACACAGCATTAACCTGTGCAGGAAGTGGGCAAAATTGCACCCCTTTTTACTTTCTGGATTTTCCTGAAAGTTAAATGTGGCATGATTATGTGACTTTTTGCATGGGTTAATGTCGCATTAATGCTCATTGATCCCAACTTCATCTGAAAACAATCCCGATTTTGCAGGATTTTTTCCAAATTTAAATACCGTTTATCCATGAGATTTGGGCACTTTGCTTCCCACGTGATAAACTCTATAGTGGTATAACTAGGTAGCATGAAAGGGCCCAGAAGCTTTTCTCTCACTGCCTCCTGATCATGCATCTCTTCCCAATTTCTACTATTTTCATTCTACAGGATCTTTCTAGAACAATTTCTGATATAGAAGCATAGTGATCATCACCTTCAAATGAGCCACTTGATTCCTATATGTTGTATATAAATCATATTTGCCCATACTGCTGTATGACTTTCATTCACAATACTATCCACAGGATTTGGGAGCTTCCCTCCTGTGTGATAAACTCCTATGATTCCTTTAGGATGTTTCTTGAGATTTTGGCCTCCTAATCAAATTCTTCTCCTAGAAACATGAATTATAACTGGCTTCTGAAAAGGGAACAAAACTTTACCAATTACATTTTATATTTTAGAAGTGTTTGTATTGTGTGCTCCAACTTCCCCATTGTGCATGTAGCTTGTAATTGCTTCAGGATAATAGTCATCATAAGCTATTTTATCACCGAGTGACAGATCAGTACAAGGGAGCAGAAAAGATCCAGTGAATAACAATTAAGCAGAGTGATTGTCTTAAAAATTCTAAAGCTGGACTCTGTCCATTGCCTAAGTAGATAATTTGTTGCATTCATTACATTTACTCCTGCATATCAAACAGCAGCAAATTGTTAGCTGGAATGATGACTTGCAAATAAACGAGGCTGGTCCTTTTCTAAAAGAGTCTCCCCTATTAGTTGTAAAGGTTCAGAAGGAAACATCATTGCATGTTCAAGCAGTTTGAAAGCGAAACAGGTTTTGAAAATACATTTTGTATGTATTACTTACTCTTTTCATTAAGTGGAATATATGGCATTGCACACCCCCTCAAAATCTTTTTATTCTCTGTAATGTGAGTTAATATATTATTATGCACTTTTGAAATACCACCAGTGGTTTAATGTTTCTTCTTAATGTATACCTCTAGCAAACTACACATGTTTTTAGTGTGCAGTATATTATTGATGTCTAAATTATAACATTTTTCATAGCCTATAGAAAGATGATAAGATTAGATTCGAGAAACAATTTAAAATAAATTGTGCGTGTGTGTATGAGAGAGGGAGAGGGAGAGGGAGAGGGAGAGGGAGAGAGAGAGAGAGAGAGAGAGAGAGAGAAGGGTGTTTGTTGTTGTTGTTTGCCTTCAAGTCATTCCCAACTCATGGCAACCCTTAGCTTAACCTATTGTGGGGTTTTCTTAGCATGTTTCTAAAGAGGCGGGGTTGTCATTTGTCATGTTCAATGGCTGAGAGAGTGTGACTTAGTCAAGGTCTTCCAGGGGGTTTCATGGCTAAGCTAGATGGCTTTTACAGCCCCTACAAACTCTAAGATGCTATGATTCTATGATCTTAGGTATGCATCAAAACATGTAAAATATGGCCTATGAGAGTTCTGTTCTTTTCCCTTTCTTAGGGAAAGTGTGTTTAATTCCCTTTCCTAGAATTAAAATATTGTAAAACAATTGTATGTGCTTAAAGACTGTGATTGGTTCATTTGCTCTTGATTTCAGAACTTCCAAAAAGAAATAAAATTAAATCCAGGCTAAATCCAGTTCCTAATTCCAGCTAGAATACACTTCCTTAATAACTAAGATTTATGCAGGTGTTAATTTTTGAATTTCTCATTGATTCTTTGGGTCTATACTTGTTAGGACTAATAATTGGATTGAACCCAGGCCTTGCTCCAAACCACTTCTTGTTTTTTATGTTGTTCCCGACACTGTGGACTTTGGCCATGTGGATTTTGTTTTTATTCAACTATTAATAAAAAGAGGGCGTGTGTTTGTGTGTGTATAATCCCAGTTATACTTATTGCTCTAATTTAGGTGATTTCTGAGCATGCACAGTGCTTTTGTGCACTGACTCTTGGAAAGTACAGATATTTGTCAGCTGTTTCAGAGCTATCTGCTGCCTTATATGCTGAAAGTATACAAGCACTTTGAACTAAGATTCAGTTTATCCATCACTTAAAACCTGAGACACCCAGAGGAACATCTTGAAGATCATCTTCTGACCATTTGGCTCAGCAAATCTGTGAGCAAGCATCCCCAGAAAATCAGGTTTGAGGATCTCAGGCATCCATGTGAATCATACAACAAGTACAATTTGATAATGAAATGGTCACAAAATGTCTCTCCAAAGTGGGCTGTTTCATTGGCAGTGTTCTCTCCCAGCCATAGTGAGAAGTGTGGACTGGATATGAGAAGCTTTTCCAAAGCCATTAGGGATTTTGCTCTTTCAACAGCATTACTAAAAAATGTAATCACACTCCCTTCTTTGACCAAAGATTAATCTCCTCCCTATCAATAATGGTAAGCTAAGTTAAAAATGCAAGATGCATATGAATACACTGACCAAAAGGCCCATTAAGCAAAGCTGATACTCCTAGGAGATTATCTGCTAAAATGCCTAATTATCTGGAAACAGGAAAGATTTGCGATCCTTAAAAGCAATTGTGATCACATGGGGGTGGCAGCTAGGAAGACTAATATGACCCTCATACCCTTCTTAAGCAGTTTTGTATTATTCCAATGCCACTGACCTTGCCAGAGTTGCACTGCATGGGCCAGAGAATGTCATGTGTAGGATGGAACTGAATATATGCCTAATATCTCACAGAGCTAGATTAAGTGCTGTCAAGCAGGCTACAGGGGAGGGCCCCTTGCTAACTGGAGCCTTATTATAGTGGTCAGAGATAGTACACACCCACAAGAGAATAAATAAAAATGAAATAATATAAACACAATAAAACAAACACAATGAAATAATATACCACCACAATGAAATTTGAAAAAGGGATGGTAGCAGTACACAGAAGAACTATATAAAAAAGATGAAGCAATGAATCACAAATGGAAAGAACAAACTTTTGAATACACATTAGAAATTTTGGGAAATGAAGTGATAGCAGCACTCAAAGCAATGGGGAAGAGTAAATTAGCAGGAAAAGATGACATACCAATAGGACTCCTATATTCCACAGTGACAGAACCAAGTTAACTCTAACTAAGACCTGATGCAGATGGGCAAAAAATGGGAAAAAGTAGGGCTGGGGAGCGTGCACCAAACAGATGCTACTCAGCCCTACTATGTATGGGCAGCGCCATTATAGCACCGCCTCAACCACACACAGGGCTGTGCATGACATGTGGGTGTCGCATTCACTAGAAGAGATGTTGTAAAAGAGCCGCTCTAGGCGGCTCTTTGTTTGGTCCACAGCGTTGCTGTGTGGTTTGGTTGCTGTGGCAACACTGCAAAGCAGGCACCTACGGACCACCCAGAAAGGGGTGGTCTGTCCTGGCCCTAAAGCATGCCAACAAATAGGGAAAATAAAACAGTGGCCCAAAAATGGGAAGTGATCAATATATGTTTATAGCCACAAAAAAATAAGATATAAAAGACTGCAGTAGTTACAGTAATTTCAAGCAAAATAATTCTTGAAATTCTGCAGCATAGACTCCTATTATAAATGGAGTGAGAGATCTCAGAGGTGCAAGCAGGTTTCAGGAAAGGAAGAGGCACTAGGAATTACATTGCAAGCAGGGAAGGAGACAGATTCCTATTAATGCGAACTGAGGGGGAAAAAAATCTGCCCCCTTCTCTGCTTTTCTTTGACAAACACTGCAGCCAGATCCATTTCCATGATGATTAAGGAGCACTTCCAGGCTTCACACACAGAGGCTTTTTTGCTCTTTCAGCCACCTTTGGAGGATGTTTGGGGAATGATTTATCAGTGATTCAGGTAAGTGGGAAAATCTTCGGTGTACATAGATTTTGTTTCATGTACAAAATTATTCAAATATTATGTGTATCTTCAGATTATTTGTATAAATGTATATGAATTCTAAACAAATGTCATGTTTAGATCTGGGTCTCATATCGCCGCCCCCCCCCCCCCATATAAAGGTAAAGGTAGTCCTTTGATATGAATGTCTAGTTGTAACCAGTGCATAGGGGGCGGTGCTCATCTCTGTCACTAAACTGAAAACCCAGCATTGTCCAAAGATTAATCTGATGGTCATGTGGCCAGCATGACTGCACCAAACACTGTTACCTTCCCACTGAACTGGGGAGACTCAATCTGTTCTCAACAATTTTCTATGGTTTGAAGAGCTTAAATGACACTTGTTACGGCTGTTCCACTCACAATGTATTGTTTATTTCCATGGGTCCAGATGTTATTTCCTTGTTATGTTTTAGAAATGAAGCAAATCCTGTCTTGTTTCAGTGGCATTTGGATATTTAGTTTGGATGTGCTTATCAGTTTGTTTAATTCGGTGGTGTTTGTACTCTTTCTTTGGTGACTTAACACTGAAACTTCTTTTTTTATTAGTGTTGTATTTTGTATTACAAAGTGGTCTAGCTTGGGATCTTTTGCGCGCGTGTGTGTGTGGGTGTGTTTATCCATAATATTTCTGTTCCAGCCAGTATAAAAAATGTACAGGTAAAAAAGCAGCATTTTAAAGCAGTTTGGAAGCAATCTAAAACAATGTAAAAACAATTCAAGTTACTCTAAATACAACTTAAAACAGTCTAAAATGATTTTAGCAGGCTGAAGCATTGTGTTCAGTTCTTTTATGCCCAATTCTCTGTTAAGCTACCTTGAGTACTTTCTGTAAAAATGATGGCTGGCAGTCTGTATACAGATTCATAACCCAGAGTTACTGATCTGTAACTGCTCTCTCTGTATTCAGAGGCATAGTATTAGACTGGAAGGCAGTAAGCAAGGGGACCTTTGTGACTATGTAGCATAAGCTCTTGGTCTGTACATGCTACAGATGTCTTCTATATTGTTAGTCTCAAATGTGCTACAAGATCCCCTTCCTCTGTATTCAGTAAGACTACATACATGTCCTCACCACCTTAACAGTGAGCAGCCAAACTGAGTGAAGAAATGTTCAGCTGCCAAACAGGGCACAAGGAAGAGGATGTTTCCAGACTCTTCCCACTAGCAAACAAGGCAATCAGAAGCAGGACCCATCACAATTCCTTGTTGCAGTCTCACTCACTGTTAGGAGAGAGCAGAAATGTCATCCTCATTGCGTGCCAATCAGCAGTTGAACAGACTTTACTTAATTCAACTGCTGGCTGTTTTGGTGGGCTGAGAGGAGGTCATGCCAGGATATGTTTCTTAGTTGCACGTAAGTAACTAAGTGGCCAATATTCTAATATTTGTAGATATATTCCAGTTGGATAGATAGCAGTAGTGGAGTGGAAGTGGGGCTTGCAGGCTCACAAGGACTTTCTGATTAGGAGCGGCTTGGAAATCTGCCAGCACTCACCCAATGGCCTTCCTACCCTATCAAAGTCCAGTTGCAGTGTGAAGTCGAAGGCTTTCATGGCTAGCATCCATAATTTTCATGGGTTTTTCAGGCTATGTGGCCATGTTCTAGAAGAGTTTCTTCCTGAAATTTCACCAGCATCTGTGGCTGGCATCTTCAGAGAAACAGGATATAAATATACCCAACCCTTTTCCAGACAAGCATTCTCTGAAGATGCCAGCCACAGATGCTGGTGAAACATCAGGAAGAAACTCTTTTAGAACAGGGCCACATAGCCCGAAAAACCCACAAAAAAACTTCAGTTGCAGTCCTCACAGAAACTGGAAGGAAAATGGATTTTCCTACCATTTCGACCCATTTGGATCACTGTTGTCATCTAAAGTATTGAGTTTTAGGTTTACAAAAGACCTGCTAGAAATCATTTTAGATCAATATAGCCACCTGTACTTTTGGACTCTCAATAGGGATGTTGCTATAGAAACTGTTTCCTGGTGGAGACCTGTACTTCAGAGTTTATCAGCATATCACTGATGGACAGATGAAATAGATAGACAAATGAATAGATATATTATAGGTAGGGAGGTAGACAGATAGATAGATAGATGGATAGACAGATAGAAAATTATCAAACACAACTAGGGGTGCTCTGGAAACCAGAGGTTGACAGCACAATATTGTGATAAAATTCCATGGACTTTCAGCTTTCGCAGTGCATGCTTTCTGTCATTATGTAGCTTCTGTGCTTATGAAGAATGAAAGCTAAAAGTTACAGGTGAAGAAATATAGGTTTTGGACTGATATTTCAGTGTTCACAAACATATTACTATATGATCAAGAAATTAAAAAAGATGCAAATTCTAATAAGATTTTAATAACGCATGATCAGAAGCCAAGTTATATTGCATTACATTCTTATTTAGAAATAATTTCTCATGTGATGTAAAAATAATCCAAGGTAAAATGATAAAGGGAAATGAATTAGTGAAGCTGGAGATTTATCAAAGAGATTGATAATGTGCATCCTTGGGTACATACAAAAATACATATTATCAATCACATTTATAAATCAGAGGCCAAGCCTCTTGTAAAATGACCCTAGTCAACCAGGGGCATTATAACACAATGATGCTATGAATGCCACTGTGATACCATATGACCGACACAGATTTGGCTAAAAATGATAACACACAGCAAATTCAGATGATGGGCAATACTTCTGGTTCTCATTCTGAACAGAATAACACATTTGCCTCCATTCATAGTCCTTCCTTTTATAACAACACTAAATGGTTAAGTATTTTTTCTTGAGTAACAAAGTTTCACAAAACGCTTTACCTTTGGGCTCAGTTGTAAATAGTTTAGGAACCTAATTGGTCATATTTTACACCAGAGTGTTTCCATGGACATAATTTCTGAAATTACTTAAAAATCTAGAAGTCCAAACCATTGAACCTATATACTCACAAGAAAATGATGATTATTTAAGACCTGATGATTCAGCCTTATTAGGTCACTGTCATAGCAGCCTTACTGCTGAAACAGAAGAAAGGTAGAAGAGGTAGCAGGGCCATCCACACCATGACCTGCCAGAAAAACCCTTTTCCAGTTTTTCTGCAGAAAAGTAGGTGGGCACAAGCCCATGGACTAAAAGAACATAAAACCATTATCATGATAGATAAGGGTCACATCTTTTTTAAAGGATCTATGGTCCAATACAGAAAGGCAAAAAGCACTGTCCTAGGGTGGATTTTAGGGCTCCAGAGGGCTGGGCGTCCATATGCGCCCAGCCCTTCTAGCAGAGCCTGTCCAGCATCTTGCCAGCACCCCACCCACATGGGGCACGTGATGATGACACGTGGGTGTTCGCACACCCAAACGGTGCTTGCCGGAAGCAGCATTGTCAGGGCGCGTGAGCACCATTATGGTGTTCCTAAAAAGAAGCCGCTCTAGGCGGCTTATTTTTAGGGAGTGCGTCGGTGCCACACGGTGGGGTTTGTGAGGTCGACAAGGGTAAAGACGGTCAGCATGGAGCCTCCCATCTGTACAGCCCCTATGGCATCATATTTCTTGCTATAATTTGTTCTTTAGCACCATCCTCAGCCCAGTGCAGGTATAATAATTTGGGCTACAATACTGTTGTTATATGCCTTCACATTGTTAACAATTTACAGTGACCCTAAGGTGTACCTGTCACAAGGTTTTCTGGGGAAGATTTTGTTCAGAAGCAGGTGCCTTCCACATATGACACCTCGCCATTCCAGGCCTAGTGTGAATCATTGCAAGAACTGATGCTGGCCCTCTCACAGCACATATCTCTGAAAAACTTGCTCAGAGTCAGAGTTTGGAAAATGTACTTCAGGGGATGATAGTTCCCAGATTCCTATGTTGTTTTGTGATTCTGGGATTTGGGATCACCTGAAGTATCTTTTTAATTTTTAAAAACTCTGTACCACTTCCTGAGCCCAAGAACTTTGGCAGTTCTTTTGGGGTTTTTAATCCCTGCCCACCTCTGCTCTATAGACTTGAAAGATGGTCTTAGAAAGCTTTCTTCTACCCCCAAGTGATGACTTAGGATGTTCTCCATAGCTCTCAGCTTCCTTTCCCTCTCATTACCAATATCACACTGCCAGCTCTGAGATTTTTGTGCCACTAACAGATAATCAAATCTGGTCTCAGCTTAAGGAGATATATTAACCTAAGATCATCAGAAAGGCTGTTAGTATATGGCCTAGTACTTTCAGGGTAGATGGTCAGTTGATCAATTATTATTGGATTGGAGAATCCTCTCTTGCTTTTACAGCTACTCTTCCAGCTGCCCTGAGTTCTCATAGAAGCCATGGGAGGAAGACCTGTAAATCTAAGAATGGATTCGCCATCACCACAATAGTTTAACATCTTTTGAGACTCCTGTATAATAACTCCGTACTATTATGCCACAAGAGCTTGGGAAAGTTGGTCTTTTGAATTGCAGCTCCCATAATCCTCTAGCAGAATGGTCACTGGCCACGCAAGCTGGGAGATTCCAGGAGTTATAATAGAAAGAAATAATTTTTCCTTGTGCCCCCAACTACAATTCAGTTACATAATCCTCATTCAACATATAATGATACACTGAAAAATGCATAGTCATTTTCTTTTGGCACCTTGATAGCCATTTTCAAAGATCAGTTTTAAAATTATACCACAGGATATTCTTTGATTTTTTTTATAAGGGTATTAAAAAATAAGGCTGAGGAAAAGCTTAAAATCTTAGTCTTAAACACTGTATATTTGGTGTGCTAAATCTCTAAGTGCATGCAAAACTTCCATAGAGCTGCCATAATTTTAATCTGCTGTGGATCTTGTTTGCCCTCCTATATTTGGGATTTAAGGGTATCTCAGGTTAAATTATGAAGAAGCAACTGCTTGAATTCTAGTATGACTATTTTTTACATTGGATAGATGTACATTTATTCAATGAGAGGAGAGTTCCTCTTCATGTAATGAAAAGAGTGACATTAGCTATTACACTGTGCTTCTTATATCAGAAGAGCTGTTCTTATCTGACCTAATTTACAAAACATTTCCCATCTTTGCAAATGGATTCAATTTTGTGAGCAGCCTGCCTCTAGGTAAACAATTTCCTCCTTACAACATAGCTATTAGCTTTTAAAAAGGACTAAGAATTCTCAGATTGTTTCTTTTGGTCATGATGGAAATTAACCACACTTTCTTTTGGTAAGAAAAATCGAATGATAATATATACTAGAACATTGCTCATCCTTTATATATGGCAGGGGTCAAAACTGTGTGGCCTTCCAAATGTTGTGGGACTGCTCACTATTGGATATGCTGGCTAGGGATGCAGTCCAACCAACCAGAGGGCCACATAATTCCCACTTCTAATTTAGGGTTTCTTACAAGTGACCTCTAAATGCATGCACACATGCATGCATGCATACGCGTGCGCGTGCGTGTGCACACACACGCACACACACAAAATGCATTTTTGTGTGTGTGGTAACACTATGGTGCTTCTTGAAATTTATCCAATTTAGGACTTCTATCCCTGGCCAGAAAGAATGTTATTTTAAAGTGGAGCCAGGAGAGACATCAGCAGTGATCCCTGCCATGGTGTTGGAAGATGGCAGCTGCCCAAGAGTGTTGTATGGTGGTACTGGTTCTGATCACTGAAAAAAGGATGCCATAGACTGAAGATGCAATCTTGCGCATTCATAATATTTCTCTTCCACTGAACTATGATCTCATTCTTTTATCTATACAATGTTAGGTGTTTTAAAACACACTGCAGAAATAATCCATTTTGAGACCGCTTTAACTGCCTTGGCTCAGTGCTAAGGAATCCTCAGAATTGAATTTTTTTTGTGGCTGCAGAGTTATTTGACAGAGAATGCTAAATATCTCACAAAACTGCAGTTCTCAAAATTCCCTATTACTGAGCCAGGACAGTTGAAGTGGTCTCAAAATGGATTATTTCTGCAGTGTGTTTTGGACCATAGTGGGCCTTTTAATGCACATTTCTACCAAATGCTTCTGTACCTGAGACAGCAATAGCATAAGGGAGAGCCTCAAACTATGAGGGAGGGAGGAAAACTTTATAGTATTCTATACATTACTTCTGAAATCCTGTAATTTACCCATTTACATTGAAATAAACCACACTAAATGTGGAAAGAAAAATTGAATTTAGTTCAGAGTATCTTCATAAACACAAATATTGTAGCCTAGTAGGAACATGTGTGAATGAATCAGCACAACAGCTGCAGATTTTAATGTAACAATATGGATTTATGCTACTTAAGTGTAAAGGAGAGGGAGGTGTTATTATTCTGACATGCCTACCATATGGAGCAGAGCAGCAATTTGGGTGGTAAGAGAGTTTAGTAAAGAGCTAAAGTACTCAGAGAATTTTAGACGGGAAAACACTGTGAATTCTCTATTCAATGTTTGTATAAATATATAGGCAAGATGTGGTGGAAAATCTTAAAATGACAAATGTAAGAGAAAGCTGAAGTGGATTAGAAGGAAGACTTACTGGAACTTTAAAAAAAAGTGTCATGATTTTCCACTGCTGTGCTTTGCACTTATTTTAAATTGTATATAGTCTGGATCAATACAAAAGGAAAGCATGCACCAAATGTCCCGGTAGGGAAAATGTGTAAGGACAGAAGGGTTTTCAGGACAAGAAATGAACTTCCTCTGTACATATCTACTGTCTATTCCAGAAAAATAATTCGGGATGAGTGGATTAACAACAAACCAGACTACACAGACTACAGTTTGTCATGACTTTGTATTACAGACTCTTGCAATTTGTAATTTGGTGAGTTACTTGCTATAGTTCAGAGGAGGGCACTGGAACATTCTAGAAAAAATTCTAAGTACCTCACTAAACTACAAATCCCAGATTCTTGACAATTAAAGCGTTATTGGACGGACACAATGCTACAGAGTGGACATATTCTTATCTTTTAGGTGTTAAAAGCATAAAACCAGCACCAGAATTCAAAGACCACAATCTTGCTATGGGCTCAAGGGTGTGAATGAACCTTTGATTCTTAGAATGTATCCATACAACAAAGTTATACCAGCTTGATACAACTATAATTGGCTCCAGTCTACAGAACTTTCAGATTAGTGGTTTAGCAATAGCAACAGCATTTACATTTCTATACTGCTTAATACAGAACTCAGTAGTCCAAATATTTTATAATGTGCAAGCTAAGCTAATTGCCCCAAAAGCTGGGTACTCATTTAGTAACCTACAGAAGGATGCCAAGGCTGAGTCAATCCTGGAGCCTTGGGATCAAACTTACAACCTTGTGCCTATAATATGGCTGTAGTACCGGCATTTAACCATTGCACCATCAGGGCTCCCTTGTTTGGGGAGGTACTTAGCATTTTGTGCTGTAGTTCATGGCAAATGAGAATTCTTTATAATTTAATGATGTATAATCTCATACATATTTGTAGACATATAAATCATATAGTAGCAACACAAGATACTGTAACCCATGACAACGTTTTTCCTTTATGCATATATCTCCTCTCCAAACTTCAGTATCTTCCATCTTTTAGCATAAATCATTTTAGCTGCTGTCACGATATGCTGACCTACACTACCCATTTCTTTTTCTGTTTATCAAAGCCAAAAAAAAAAAAAAAAGAAAGAAAGAAAGAAAGAAAGAAAGAAAAAATCCAGCAAGAATGCTTCATGTAAAAAGTTAAGTTTTATTTTCAAAATTTTCTGAATTCTTGATCTTATCAATAGCCAAAGCTTCTTTGCTTTAGGGCAATTCCATGACACATGAAAGAAGGTCCCCAGCTTTTTGCCACATTTTCTACATTTCTTGCTGGCTTCCTTATACATTTTTGTTATTCTGTAACATATGCCATTGATACATCATTTTATAGAGGTTTCCTCTTAAATCATGACATAATAATCTGGATGTCCCTGGTCCATATCTTCTCGCAGTTTCATAAATGGATGTTATACCCCACGTTCCTAGACGTGTATCCTTCTGTAATACATTTTTAACAAATTCTTGGAGATGTTTCTCTTCCTCTCTAATTAACCTTCAAATTCATTCTTTATCAGCTCAAAATTCCAGTTATTCCTATCTAACCTAAACCCTTCTGATATTGGTAGATAAGGAAACCATTTTATATCAAAATCTTACCCCACCAATTGTGTTCTCTTTTAACATAAAATTAAGTAAATCCTTATACATTCAGTGCAAATCTGAACCTCCCATATCTCTTATGGAAAATGCTTCCAAAGGTGATACCCATAAAGGGATTTTAGATCGTAACATCTATTTATATTTAAGCCACACTTTTAGTAAAACTTTTCTGACCATATGATTGTTGAAGGATCACTGGGCTTTGAGCTTGACATACCATAGGAAGAATGGGGGGGGGGGGGACAGCTTCCCAAACTATAAGTCCCAGGGTTCCAGTGAATGGAGCCATGATGGTTTGAATGCTATTAAATTGTGGAGTATACTTAACTTAGTGAAGAAGCCAGGGGCAGCAAGGGATTCAGATGCAGAATGATACATTAGGCCTCTGTGTATCCCTTGACCATCTGTGACAATAATGTCCAGTTATCCAGAATAAAACACACATGCTCAAGGGTATCCCATTGGTATCATAGAATTAAGCTTTCATTTCTCTTTCTTTCTTTCTTTCTTTCTTTCCTCCTCCTCCTCCTCCTCCTCCTCCTCCTCCTCCTCCTCCTCCTTTTACAAATGACATAATATTTATTTTCACATTTTGGACATGAAATTTTCCTTAGGATTGTGCAATCCTTATAAAGTCAAAATGGAACATCCATACAGAAAAGGAGATTATTAGCAGCTTTAGGAAAACCAAACGTTTGCAGAAGTTTCAAAAGGTTTTGAATCCTAACAGGGAAAGCATAAAATTTTCTAGAGAAGATTAAGTAAACTCAGTGAGCATGGAAGACTTATTCCTGGGGGGAAATAGAAAACAAGGAAGAGGTATGGCTGGCTTCATGACATCTTGAATAAAAGATTTGATCAGATTTGCATGGAAATTTGATCCCATAAAGAAGGTGTAGGCAACCTGTGGCTTTTCACATGTTATTAAATTCTAATAAAAATTAAATTCTTAGTAAAGCTTTCATCTCCAACTGCATTATATTCTCTAGAATACTCAACAGCATTTTCATTGATGCTGAAGCATGGCTGTATATGGTCGGGATACAGGGACATTTATAAGCAATATGTATTTATTTATTTTTTCACCAACAATTTGGCAATTCTACTATACTATTTATCTTTTGCTATATAGTCCCTTTATAAACTATATATGAAATTAAGAGTCCTTGTGGCGCAGTGGTTAAATGCCTGTACTGAAGGGACTCACTCACAAACCATAAGGTGGCAAGTTCAATACCAGTCAAGGTAGAAGCTCGACTCACGCTTGCATCCTTCCGAGGTCACTAAAATGAGTGCCCAACTTGTTGGGGCATTTAGCTTACAGTTGTAAACTGCTTGGAGACTGTTTATGTGGTATGAAGTGGTAAATAAATGAAGTTGCCATTGCTATTGCTAAAGTAACCTTAATTTACAGAGAATGATGAAATAGGCATGGCTACTCCAATAATTCAGTAAACCCAACAGGAATTGTTCATTTACAGCATTATTTCTACTGAATAATACATTCTGGTGAAACCTGGAGATATACAGTCTTCCTGACAGAATGATATTGAGCACACATTAATTCACAATGTTTTATGAGAGAACTGTAAATTAATTTTGCAAGGAAGCTAAATCATCTTGTGGAACTTGCTTGTCTCCTGACTACTTCTGCTTCCCCATCTTTAGCAGCAAGTGTGCTTGGGGCTAGTCTTAGCTATTTTGAGCAAATTTAGAAACATTGGGTTCATTCCACCACATATTGCCTCATTCATTTCAATCAAACATTTGCTTTAAATGCATTGTGTTGTTGCTAGTATTTCCTTTGCAACAGTAGACAATTTGCAGGTAAGCTCAGGGGAACAATAACGGCATGAAGAACAATAGCCAATTGCTGAGCAACTCAAAAGACCCTTTTGTGATGGGCAATAATTTATTTGTTTGAGCCACAGATTGTAACAAATATCATGAACACTATTACTTCAAATGGATGGGGTTTTAAAACTGATTTAATCTTTTAATCTTGTTTTGAGTTGTTAACATAATCTGTTTAAATTATTGTTTTAAATTGTGTTATCTTGTGACTTTTGATTTTACCTGTAAGCTGCCCTTCCATATGTCCCCTCTGTCTCCCTCCCCCATCTCACTGTGATGAAGAAATTACTCTTGGACACATTCTCCCAAACTAGTAGGGTCGTAAATATTGCTCCAGTGATAGGCTGTGTGTTTGCTGTCAAAGGACCAGTTTAGTTATATACAGAAAACGACATCTCTAGAAAGATTACCATGTCTGGTGATATATTGATCATGACAATTATGAACTGAATGACAGTGTGGAATGCTTGTAATCTGCATGGCAATGAAGTCAATCTGGACCAGAGAAATGGTGTAGCTTGCTACTAAGTTATTGGACATTCTTTTAGGAATGGGCAGTCCCATGAATCCTCACTTCACTTTGAATATAAATAAGTGAGCTATTTTTGCCTAAATTAGTAAATAATTGTTCATTATTCTCGAATCAACTGAAATAAAATAAGACTTCCTTCAGCTTCTGATAGGAGGCATGATAAGATTTGGTCACTCACTCAACCCACCAAGATCTTCCATTTCATTTCTCCTGATGGAAATCTTCAAAATTGATACTTTCCAGTATTCCTGGAGCCTGGCCCAGTGTCAAACCAGCTAGTTAGGGCAGAGAAAGGAAAGAGAAAAGGATAATGGAGAAGCTTGGGTGGAAGGTTTTCCAGGGGTTTGAAACTTGGGGATAGAATGAGCATTTTCTTTGCTGTTGTTAAATTCCGAGCTTAAGAAGAATTGACAGTTGAAATACTCCTTGTATTGGAGGTAAGCATTATGAACCATCACCGGTCTTTATATGAGTTCGGGGGATTGCAAACAATTACAAAGGCTGATATCTTTGTCTTCTAAGGGTTGAATGGGGTATGCATCTAAAAAGTATGCAAGCAAGCAAGCTGGAAAGACTACAGACAGAGAAATCATTTTGAGTTTGGGGATGAATTTTTAGGTTGCACTTATTGCCTTGTAGGAAGGGAACTGGCTGTGCTGACGACCAGTCCTCCTTCCTCCCTTTTAACATCTAAATTTGTGAGCAGATTCTTGTATAAATGCCATTTGGGGTTCCAGAACACTCTTCAAAGAAGGCAGTTTAATGTTGAAAAGGTCTCTGTGCTTCCCACTACAAAGGAAAGTGGGAGCAACAATATGTTCAAAATGTCTTTAAAAAAGAAAAGAAAATTATTTTGCTTATTGAAACCAGATCTAGCAAGCTGCCTTGTACCAAGTCAGACCATTGAGCCATCTGGTCAGTACTCTGTGCAGCAGGGGTGGGATATCTTAAGCATTCCTGTTATTTTGGACAGCAGATTTCATTTGGCAATATCTCAATTGGCAATAGTGAATAGGCCTTCTAGAGGCTGAAGTATAAGACATCTGGAGGGCCAAAACTTACCCACTCCACACTTGAATGAATGTTATAAGCTTTACATTGACATAGTTTCAGGCAAAATTCTTCTCAATACTACTAAAAATGTCTGATCTTTGATTTAGAAACTTTGACTTAGAAACTATATGCTCTAACAACAAGCTATGACTAGGATTTTAAAGTATCAGGGTTTCTGAGCCTGGTGCCTATTCTCTAGTGCTCACCTTTAGAGGGAAGAATCTAAATGTGAGATCACTGCCTAAGAAGGAGAGAGAAGGAGAGAGCAAGCACTGTTTTGGTCTGAGTCCTATTGGTAGCCCCATCCAGAGTATCTCATTGACTCTGTTGAAATTTATGTGCTAACTCATCATTCATAGAATCATAGAGTTGGAAGAAACCTCAAGGGTCATCCAGTTTAACTCCTTGCCATCCAGCTTCCGTTTAAAAACTTCAAAAGAAGGAGACCCCACCACGTTCTGAGGGAGCATATTCCACTGTCAAAGACCTCTTTCACATTTTTCCTAATGTTGAGGTGGAATCTCTTTTCCTGTAGCTTGAATCTATTGTTCTAAGTCCTAGTTGTTGGACTGGCAAAAAATGTTGGATTCATTGGGCCTACTCTAGCTAGAAGAAATCAGCCTATATGCCTATTTATCTAAAGCTCTGTGGCAGATTGCTTTCTATTCAAAGCAAGAAAACATTATTTGTTTGGAATGTAACTTCCATATGTTGTTGTGTGCCAAACAATAGTTTGTTTGTGACTCATGTCAACCCCAAGGTAACTCCATCATGGCATTTCCTTGGCAAGATTTCCTCAGATAGCGGTTCTCATTGCCTTCCTCTGAGGCCTATAGAGTGTGACTTGGCCAAGGACACCCCAGTGGACTTCTATGGCCAAGTACACATTTGAAGTCTCCCAGAAACTTAGCCCAACCCTCAGATCATTATGCCACACTGGCTCCCTAAGCAGTGCATGTGAAGGTCTTAAAAACATCTGAAAATGTGCATATGTTTGCTATATTATATATATATATATATATATATATATAATATTCTGTATGCAGAATTTCAAGAACTGAATTTCCAGCCAGATTCCTTTGTATTAAAATTGGTGTTTATTCTTTCAATGGCATGTTCTGAGCAGCTGTGGTTGATGTTTAATATCACACAGAATGAGCTCACCAGGGACCACCTCTTATGATATCACCCTGGATCTCAGGATTTGATCCTGAAATCTCAGAGCTGAGGATGTTCCTGACCTGGCAATCCTGGCTATGGCCTTTCTAAAAGAAATTTTAGGACTTGAGGAATCTCCAGTTTTTGCAGAAAAGAGACCCAAATCCCAACCTTCCCTAATGCGGGCACCCGTAAATCTTTTGGACTCTCATTAGCCTCAGCCAGTAAGCACAAATGATGAGAACCACAGACCAAAATATATTGTGGCTTGGATATCATGAAAGGCTGCAATGACCTTTTGCTTTTACTGTCATTCAGAAATAATGTATGTATGGTTTCCTATGGAACCTTCTGGTGTATTCTATACATTTTCACAATAATCTATTTTCTTAATGAATTCAACTGTTCCCTTACTCTGTTTGGTTCCCTCATATTATTTTATCAATCTTCTTTTACAATCTATCCTGTTTTCTTTTTCTCTGAATATTCTACCCTCCCCAACCAATAATTTATGTGATATCCACATGAATGCTTTAAAAATTGGTGGCTTTTATAATGCACATTGGCTCCCAATATTTGGGAGAAGGTGGGATATAAATGAAAACTTAATAATTAATATGGTGGAAGAAATCAAAGATATAGTCTGGAAAATCAGTGTGCAAAGGGATCTTGTAGCACCTTTGAGACTAAGGGCCTTATTGCATTTCAAAAGAAAGACAAAAAGCAGAAACACAGTGGCTTCTGGCTTACCTTCCTGCACGACGTCATAGTACTTCCATTCTCCCTTCAGAGGAGACTGTCATGAATGCATGGATTTTGCCAAATGGATTTTTCTAGCAGGACAAAATCCATGAGTTTATAATTGTCTCCCTTGGAAGTAGAGTGAAAGTACGTCATAGGTGTGTGGAAAGCCAGAAGCTGCTGCTGAGTTGCTGCCTGTCATCTTTCTTTTGAAATATGATAATGCTCTAACCGAAAGAAAGAAGCTGGTAGCATGAGCTTTTGCAGATCTGAGCCTAGTTCCTCAGGTGCATGGGGTAAAGTATGCATCTGAGGAAGTAGACTCAAGTTTATGAAAACTCATGCTACCAACTGCTTTCTTTCAGTTAATCTCAAAGGTGCTACAAGATCCCTTTGCATAATAATTAATAATAATAACCTTGGGGCAGTCCCATGACAGCAGGAGGATGAATCCACTCTGGGTTTTAGTCCAAACTTTGAATGAGCTATCTAGAATACTGAACCTATTTTGGAAACCAGATTTACCATCCTGGATAGTTCATTTAAATTTCATACTCAAACATGGAGGGAATTCACTGCCCTACTGAAATGGAAAATACCAGCAGCTACTGCATTTGGAACTCTACCAGCAGAAGGAAGGCATTACCATCTTCTTCTGCTATCCTGTAGTCACCCAGTCAAGTTAAGGTAGCATTCAGAATAGCAATTTAAACAATTGTATCACACAATGCCATATTTTTAAAATACATTCAGTATTTTAAAACCTTCATCATCCCTTTTAACTTAGGGACTGATGGTACTTTCTCAATTTTCCTAATGAATACTGAGGAGTAGATAATGAAAGTACATTGCAGGACTTGGAGAAACACAATTCTGGTTGTTGGAAATGCAAGAGTTTATGTAAGGTGTGTAAATTATATGGACTAGTTGCAACAAGTGAAACTCGTATGTCTGAATCTGCATGTGAATATGGGAGAGGGGAGAGATGGGAGACTGATGCCAGTCCCAACCCATTCCATGAAAAATGACAAGTTGTCTGTTTAATATTTTCACTGAGGTAAATTCAGACTGAAAAAGGGGGTGGGGTGGGGAATGCTAGGGATTCTGATCCAAAAAAGTATAGTTTCCACAATCCAGTCTGAAGATTTTCACCCTTAGAGAGTATATCTTTCAACTGTTCTGATTTGGCAGGGATAGTCCCAATTAACCTTCTGTCATCCCACTTTTTAAACTGCATTTAAAATGTCTCTGTTTCTGTTTTTCTTCCACACTGCCCTCAGTTTACTTCAGTTGTTGCAAAGTGAATTCAAATTGCAAAATTAGTTTGTGCTCTATTAAGTCAATGGGAGGTGGAGAGGGAAGAGGAGGGCACAGAATTCCCAGTATGCTCAAGCAAAAGCAAACTGTTGCAACTCGCCTAACTTGTTATTTCTCATTATTAAACTTTGCCACATGGGTCCCAGTTTTCATCTGTGAAATGTTAGAGGATATGAGAGAGACCACTGACAAAGACTTATCAATTTCATTCTCCAGTGAAGTGGAATTAGCAGAGATTGGGTAGTGGATGGGGAGGGGGGAATTATCAATTGAACATCTTTGCTCTGTTTATTTATCTATTTGATTTACATCCCACATTTCTCCTTATATGGGATCCAAGGTTGTCTACAGCATTTATTTAAAAATGATATACTTAAAAGGTTACTTACACAAAAGTAAAAAAAAAGTAACAGTACAATGAAAAACAAGATTAAAACAATATAAAAACACTGATCATGTTTTTAAAAGTTATATTTTCTTCCATTTGATTGCAGATAAAAATGGCATTCATACAGCCTTCTTCTATCTTTCTAGGCTTTTGCATACAGGATCAAAAAGAAATTAGCTTAAGCATGATGTTGCACACCTGACCTGCTCCTCTTTTTCAGGGAATATCTGGCAATGAATCATCAAGATGCAAGAAATGAAAGTGGTAAACATGCCTTCTGGATGAGTCAAAACCACACAGAGCTGCTGTGTCTCATGATACTTCTCTTTCTGCTTTTCTCTGCCACCAAGGAGCTTTGAGAGAAAAAAGAACTATTCCCAGCAGAGCACTTAAAATATTATCCATATAGATATATGGTTTTTGAGATCCATTTTTAATCTCAGGAATAGATAAAGTATGGCCTACAAGGCTGTTTTTGTGGCACTCATGGGCTGCTGTCTCCCCAATTTAAAATACCTCCTGCCCACACTAAGAAGTGTGTGTGTGTGGGGGGGGGGGGGCAAATTTACCATATTTTGAGCCCAGGTTTTAGTCCCAAGGGAGAACTTTCTTCAAAAGTTGTTTTAGTTCCAGGGGAGAACTTTCTTCAAAACCAAAAGTGACTTTCACTTCAAATCCTGTTTTAGAAAAAGACCTCTGGGATTTTAGGTTCACTTTCTGGTTCAGGAAAAGGCTTTTCTGGTCATAAATCAATTTGAAAGGAGGCAAAAATGTTTCCCCCATGTCCTCCTCATCTGCATGGTAAAGAAAACTGACACTGAAACAATAGAAATGGCCATATTTTCCAGTTAACACAAAAAGAACACACCTCCATTACATAATAAAGGCAAGCAATAAACGTTACTTGTGTTATAAAGAGGAGAGGTCTTTCTGTTCCATTACTCTAGAGACCAGGATTTGATTATCCATTTGGCCATGAAACCCCCTGGGGAAGTCACATGCTCTCAGCTTCAGGGGAAGGCAATGTCAAGAATCCTTTGAACAAACCTTGCCAAGAAACCCCTGTTATAGGGGCACCTTAAGTCAGAAGTGACTTGAAGGAATACAACAAAGCACTAAAAAGCAGTGTTGCTAACTCTCATTGTGCAGAAAAATAATGTGTAATAACAGCATTACTTTTACGCATCTGGTTTCATCTCTGCTGTCCTTTAGTTCACACAAAAGGAAAGCAGAATTTGGAGTTTTAGGTTTATGTGCTAAGTTTTTATTCTTGTAATGCAATTTATCCCCCACCCTTTAAAAATGGTGAGTTATAATTGGACTTCTTATTAACAAGTGCTTTTAATGGATATGCTTGGGTTCTTTTTGTTATAATATTATCTTTGTATTTTATTGTTGGCCATCGTGAGCATTGTTATTAAGACATAAATTATATAAACATATATACAGTTTACTGTTCTGGAGGTTGTGTGAAATTGCCTTTGGCAAATCATCTATGCACGTCTCCTACTAATGCACAAAGATCCTTTTCTGTAGAGATTTTGGGCACAGATGCATTTCACCATGACCATTTCACATCATAGAGATAGAGCATTCTGCACACAGAGATTTGTATAAAAGTGCTCTTGTTCTCTGTGATCATTTAAAGGTTGAATTAACTTGATGCATAGTCAAATGAATACAAAGCAATCCAAGGCAACAATGTTTTGATGCTGCTAGGAAGTGTAGTTATTAATGGCACCAACTAAATCCCACACACTTGGTTTGTAAAGTGCCTTTTAAAAAAAAAAACCAAAAAAAACCCAAACCAAACAATTCTTTCTGTGAATGCTGAAATTTCCCTGTTTACATGATAGCTGAGGAAAACTGTGATAAATATGTCTCAGAGAAAAATAAAGAAAGCAGGAGGCTTATGATGGACACATACAGTATTTCCATCCATTGAGACGGACTTGAACAATTTAAGGGGGGGACAGTTTGGGGATTCTGTTGGTATACCGGCCACCCCGTTGCTTAACAGACTCCCTAACCGAGCTGACTCAGCTGGTCTCTGAGTTGTTGTTGGAGTCGCCCAGACTATTGGTTTTGGGCGACTTCAATATTCCTCTCGAGACCAGCCCTTCTGATTTACCTGGAGCAGCTCGGGAGTTCATGGAATCCATGACAGGCATGAATCTTTCCCAATTGGTCAACGGGCCTACCCATTGTGCGGATCATACACTCGATGGGATCTTTAGTACGGAACAGGAGTATCCGTGGGCAGAGGTAGTCAAAACCTCCGCACTGTCATGGACGGATCACTTTCTGATCAAGCTGGAACTAAAGGCCACTTTCCGTCCCCCCGGGGGTGGTGGACCCATTCGAATGGTCCGCCCTCGAAGGCTAATGGAACCAATCGGCTTCCAGAAGGCTTTAGAGGGATTGATGGTTGGCAACACCGGCGACTCTGTCGAAACCTTGGTGAATACTTGGAACACCGATCTTCCCAAGGCTCTCGACGCAATCGCTCCCGAGCGTCCTCTCCAGCCCGCTCCCAACCATAAGCCCTGGTTCACGGAGGAACTTAGGGAGATGAAGCGGGTTGGACGACGACTAGAGCGCAAATGGCGGAAGACTCGACTCTTATCCGACAGAACTCGCCATAGGCAACACCTTCGTGCCTATCGGGAGGCTTTGCGTGCAGCACGGAAATCTTTCTGCTCTGCACGCATTGCATCTGCAGAGTCCCGTTCAGCAGAGCTGTTTAGGGTGGTGGGGGAGTTGACGCGGGTTCCCCCTGCACCAAACCCCCTACTTGACCCAACGACAGCCTGCTGTGATGCGTTTAACACCCACTTTGCAGATAAAATCTCTCGGATAAGGACTGACTTGGACGCCAATGTTTCAGCAGAATCTATAAGTGAGGCTCCCAATAACTCCGTTGCTGTCAGTTTACTGGATGAGTTCCAACCTGTTAGTACTGAGGACGTGGACAAGCTCCTTGGAAGTATGAGGAAGACGACTTGCCCTCTCGACCCCTGTCCATCTTGGCTGGTCGTCCAGGGAGGGGATGCATTGAGGGTATTCCTTCGGGATACAATCAATGCGTCCCTTAGGGAGGGCTCTTTACCATCTAGTTTGAAGGAGGCGGCTGTAAAACCCCTCCTGAAGAAACCCTCCCTCGACCCCCTGGACAGGAACAACTATAGACCAGTGTCCTTGCTACCGTTTTTGAGCAAGGTGATCGAGAGGGCAGTTGCCTCCCAACTCCAAGCTGTCTTGGATGAAACCGATTATCTTAATCCATTTCAAACTGGCTTCAGGACAGGACATGGAGTTGAGACTGCTATGGTTGCTCTGACCGATGACCTCCGCTTGAGCATTGACAGGGGTAGTGTGACCCTGCTCGTGCTCTTGGATCTCTCAGCGGCTTTTGACACTATTGATCACTCCATCCTTTTGGACCGGCTAAGGGAGTTGGGGATCGGAGGCACCGCACTCCGGTGGTTCTGGTCCTTTCTCTCCGGCAGATCCCAAAGGGTGAGGCTCGGGGACAGCTGCTCTTCCAAGATTGAGCTTAATTGTGGTGTCCCTCAGGGTGCCATCCTGTCCCCGATGCTGTTCAATATTTATATGAAGCCGCTGGGTGAGATCATTCGGAGGCATGGAGCTCAGTGTCTTCAGTATGCTGATGACACTCAGATATACCTCTCCATGACAAGATCATCGGCTCAGACTTCAGATGGCGTCTCCCCTCTTAATGACTGTCTTGCGGCAGTAATGGATTGGATGAGGGAAAACAGATTGAAGCTCAATCCAGACAAAACGGAGGTACTCACAGTCACAGGACCAAAGCCAGGTCTGGGAATACATCTTCCGGTCCTAGATGGAGTCACACTCTCCTCGACGGACCCTGTTCGCAGTCTGGGGGTACTCCTAGACTCGTCGCTTCACATGACTAGTCAGGTGAATGCGACGGTCAGGAGTGCTTGTTATCAGCTTCGGCTGATACGCCAGCTGCGCCCTTTCCTGGATCAGAAGGACCTAGAGTCTGTGGTACACGCTTTGGTAACCTCACGATTGGATTTCTGCAATGCGCTCTACTTGGGGCTACCCTTGTGCCTAACTCGGAAACTTCAACTAGTCCAAAACATGGCAGCCAGGCTTATTACTGGTACAGCGAGGTGCGAGCACATAACACCAGTGCTTAAGTCCCTCCACTGGCTACCCATTAGTTTCTGGGCGCAGTACAAGGTGTTGGTCTTGACCTTTAAAGCCCTACAGGGCTCGGGTCCATCTTATCTTAGGGACCGCCTCTCCCCGTACAATCCCCCCCGCACACTCCGGTCCTCCGGGAGAAATTTATTACAGCCTGTGAAAACGAGGCTGTTGCGGACCTCCCGGGGGACTTTCTCTGCTGCCGCTCCCAGGCTATGGAATGACCTGCCGGATGAGATGCGTCTTATTACATCCCTGGATAGCTTTAAAAAAGCCTTAAAGACGCATCTCTTCCGGCAGGCCTTCCCTGAAACATCTTAACTCCTGGTCCCGACACTGGCTTACGACATTGGGACGTGCGCTCCTACAAGTTCCCATCACTTTATCTAGGAAGTTTACATCTACAGTGTCTATAGAATTGACTGGCTGCTTGTTATGTTCTATGTTCTATGTTGTATGTATGCAATTTTATTTTTATTTTTATTTTTTATTTTTTGGATTTTAATCTGATATTGGTTTAATTTATTTTTAAGGGGTGGGAGGTGGGGTTATGGGTTATTGGGATTGTTTTATCTTGATGTCTTTTAATTATTGTAACCCGCTCCGATTGATGACAGAGGAGCGGGCTATAAATAAAATTATTATTATTATTATTATTATTATTATTAACTGGTTACACTTCAGCTATCCTGCCTGCTCTGCCATGACAAGATCATGGAAAGCACTGGTGTATGTTTCACAGATACAATTTTATCAGGTGTGAGGAGGTTACTGGTTGAAAAGATGACTGATAGCTTAGATTTCACGCAAGAGTTGGATTTACACATTTGAGCAAGAACTGGTGCACCCTTTCTGTTCACTGATTTGGGTGTTACGTGACAGCATCCCTTGAATTAATAGGAGCTGTTAGATGTGCATGTTCTAGGACCACTAGCCTAGAAATGAAAGGGAGCCGAGGGCTGGAGGGTAAGAATACAAGTTAGGATTGGTTTTATGTTAACATAGTGTCCAGGCTTTCTGTGGTGCCAGAATGGAGCCTTACAGAAACCGCTACAGAAAAAAAATGGAGGGTGGTATTGGCTGTGCTCAGTAGAAATGCTCCGGCCTGAGCAATAATAATTACCAATGACCAAGAGCAGTCCAAGCATTTCACAAATGGCTATTCAGGTGGAAGCAGTTCACAGGGCAGAAACCATTTATAGAATCCAAGAGTTGTGCAATGGTCAGTGACATTCCTCTGTTCTGCATTGTAACCTCATAACTACATAATTTATAAAGGTTCCATCAACTATCAAATATTACAGAGAGCAAGGACAACTTCCTAGAAAGCTATGCATGAGATCATTTTTTCCTTTTATAAATAATCTTTGTCCAGTCTTAAAATGGCACTTGACTTTCTGATAGAAAAAGAAAAGAAAAATTTATTTTTGTTGACAATAATTCTTAGATCCCTTATAAGGTTAGACTTCAAAGAGATAGATGTATTAGTTTGTTTTATCATAAAAAGCATAGCAGAAACCAGTTGTACTTTGGAGATTAACTTTATTCTAGCACAAGCTTTTGTAGACTTCAGCCCACATCATCAGATGTAAGAATGTAAGAGACGCTAAAATGGAAAATATTTTTTTCAATAGTTTGCTGCTATGTGCCTTCTAGTCATTTCTCACTTATGCCAATTGTAAAATAGGGTTTTCTTGGCAAGATTTATTCAGATGATGTTTGTGATTGCCTTCCTCTGAGGCTTGAGAGAGTAGGACTTACCCAATGCCACCCAGTGGGTTTCCATGGTTGACCAAGTCCAACTCTCAAACCACTACCCTGGCTCTCCTTTTTTAAGAAATACAGTCAAACCTCCATATTCACAGATTTTTGTATTGATGGATTCAAGCATCCATAATATAAAAATATTCCAAAAAGCAAACCTTGATTTTACCATTTCATATCACTACGCCATTGTATTTTATGGGATTTGAGCATCCATGGATTTTGTTATCCATAGGGGATCCTGGAACCAAACACCAGCATATAGGAAGGGCCTACTGTATGTCCCTTTAAAAGATGTTCCTTGAAATGAATACTTCAGATGTTCCTTTTTATGTACATAGTAGTGACCAGCTGTATGAGGAGCACATACCTAGGAACATTTCCAAAGCTACCTCTAGGCATATTTACATCTTATGAGAGGCCTGGTTTTTAGTTTGGTGACAGGTTTTATGATTCATCACAGTCAGAATGATAGCACACTGATGTCTGATTTTTCACCTCATTTGGAATCAACACTTTATCCCCAACCCACTATGCTGAAAACAATTTTGAACAGCATAAGGACTTATAATAGACCAGATCTTTGAGTGCAGAGATTTAAATGTCTGAGCCAAAGGATTATATCTCTCTCTTCATAATTTATCCACCATAAAATGTGTCACAATTGCAGCATGCCTGTCAGGTTTTACTAAGGCAGTTTCCAGGGATCTTTAAATTGGCACTTGGACTGAAACATTTTCTAAGCTCGGGGCGGGGGGGGGGGGGAGGTCAGGGTTATTTACTGGTAGAGTAATATGATGTGGATATAGCATTTCAGCAGGCTTGGTTTGCCAGTCCTGTAAACACATAAAGGAATAGAAATCATCCCAGCTTAGTCCCTTATGGTTGGCTGAGGTAGAGAATCTCAGCCAGATTTATTTTTTAAAAAAATTAATGCTGTCAGCCAGGACCCAAGCATGTTTATTTAGAAGTATATTCTACTGAGCTTATTGGGAAGCAAGAATAAATTTGAGAGGAGAATGATCAATAATAACATTCAACTGTCTGTGAATATGAGAAGAGTAGCACTAAAATTTGATGTTAAAGTTTGATTTGATATGAGCAACTTGATGAAATGATGACCTAAAATATTATTTTAAAAATGTACTTAATGATATATTATATGATATAATAAACATGCAAGCACTCAATAATATCAGTTTGGATCAAGGATGTGGCTTTTAATTTACTAGAAAGAAAGAAAAGTTAAATCCTTTCCACCCACAATGAAGGTATGTAGATTTTATCTCATTGCAAGACTACCAGAGCAGAGTTCCAAGTGGTACTAGAAACTGATGTAAGGGATCATCTATCCCTTATCAGTCAAGAATCAAAATTAACAAGAAGCTTCTGAACCTGACAGAAGACATTGGAAGCATCTCCTAACTTGGAGAAACTGGGCATCAAATATCCTCTTTAAATATTGCTCCTATTCACACAATAGAGTTGGGTAACAACATCATTGGGGAGATAAATTATTCAGTAACAATGGCAGAGGTTGTTAGAGAGATAAATGCACTATCGTGATGTTGAGACTGAGTTCAAGCCTCCTACAACATTTAAAATTTATAGAATTTTAAGGTTAGAGTTTCCACTTTGACATAAAGCACAACACAGGAAATCGAGATTACCAATAACCAAGCACTTTCTGGACTGTATGCTGAATTGCTGAAAGGTCTCTTTTAAAAGAAACATCAATCTAAGAGAACATGATTAATGAAATATCAATCCCCTGTTCCACAATTTGTGAGAAATGGTGCAGAGACTGGAGCAAGGTGATGTGCTCTGCTCCCAGGATGCTGGAGCAGCACCCTATAGCCACCGTGCCTAGAATTGTACCATGTTAATGCTTGTGAGATATATGGTGATATTCATTGCCGTGAATGCTAGAAATGACTAAAATAAAGAATATGCCTTGTAATACACAGGAATTTTTTCCTTCAGTCCCCTAATTTCTAGCACTACAGTAACTTAGAACTTCAGTTGAGCAATTACTGTTTAGGGCTCATCTGTACTGGTGGAAAATGCTGCACTCAGTCTGAAGCTGGTACAGGCAGCCTCATGTGTGACTACTTCCAGAGAGGATCCAGGGTTGATTGACTTATCCCAACTTTGCCCCTGACTAAACAAAATTGGGGACCACTCTGATGTTTCCTGGAAACCCTGGAGTGATGTCGGATTTGTTGTTTATGTGGACAGTTGGACTGGGTCCAATTTGGCCCAATCCAGTTGTCCACATGCCAGGAACTGCACCATCCTCCTCCACACTGAGAAGCACAGGGAAAGAGGATGGCCTATTTTTGGAACCACTACTTCCTCGCAAGCAGGAGATCTATGTAAAGCCTGCCTGGCACACTGTGACTTTTGCTATGGACATAATGAGGCACCTGTACCATCAGTGAGGAGGCTTAAAGCAATCCCTCCTTCTTGATCACATAGTAGAGCACCTTATTCTGACCTCTGATCTTGGCAATGGCCAAGCTTTCACAAGTAGATGCGTGGCTGGCAGCAATGGTACCAAGTGGTACAGACCAGCAGGGCCAATGCAATGTTGGTCCAGCTGGCCCATATATCCAACATGCAATTGCACCAGATTTTGCCCAGTGCATGTGGTAGCCATCATAGTTGGTCTAGCTCCAGTCTGGGGAATAATGCTGTGGACTTAACCTAGATTATGTGACCAGTCACCTTTTTAAAAAAGCAGCAGTAACAGTGACCAAGAGAATACAAACACCACAAGAGTTGTGGGTGTGAATGTCTCCCTCTCTGCAGTAGCAGAGATTTGAGGAGTGAAGGGAAAAATGTCAAGGGGTAGTAGATGAGGCAGAATTCATATTTGAGGGGGAAATTCGTTCCCCCAATAGTTTGATATCTGAATTGTACTTGTAAGCTTTCTCATATTAATTATTATTATTATTATTATTATTATTATTATTATTAATCAGCTCAGTTTTTTAAAAAAAGTGAGTTTGTGTGTGTGTACTTATTTTTGTTTTTACATATCTAATGGCATAAATCTGTGTAGTTATAATTTATTCAGCAGTTGTAGCCCAGTCTAGGAAAGTTTCTTATTTTGCAAAAGCCTATAGGAGAAAAATGCCTCAAAGATATATGTACTGTATTTTGTTCTGAAATGCCATTCATGATTGACACAGCAACCTTCTCCAGATCATTGGGTTGTTGTTGTTATGGTGGCCTAGCAACATATAGCTTCTATAGAAAAGCAAAGTGAATAGATTCCCAAAGGGCCTTCCTTCCTTCCTTCCTTCCTTCCTTCCTCCTTCCGTCCTTCCTTTTAAGCTAGCTATCCTTTGCAAAACAAACAGAAAATATATATTTATCATCATATGATTTACCCTTGAAGAGGTTTGAGTTCCTTATATTAATCACTACATTCATATCTCAATATAAGATGAAGATAAAGAGTTCTCAGGCAATTTTACTGAACAAGAGGGGAGTAAAAATTACAGGTGGTATTGAGATGAGTGTAAAGCACCTGCTAAAAAATAATAATGTTCTCCAAAAATGCAACTGTAGTTGCAAAAGAGAACCTACAACCAATGATCAATAAAAGCATCAGTTATGGATGCACCTTCTCCTGACTTTATGGTTGGTGAGTTGTGTTTTTCTTTGTTCACAGAATTGCCATATTATCATCTGTCTACTTTTTTTGGTGCCATTAACAGTGATATAATAAGAGCATAAGGCATATTTTTGCAATATGAAGGGTGTTACTTGAAAGCTGACTGTTTTCATCATGTTCATTTGCAACTTTCCTTGGAGATAAAACCTGAAAGCCTGATCCCTAGCATATGTAGGTGTTGCCATTTTCTCAATTAACCTAGTTTGGTAACATTGGTTTTATTGGTTTCAAAAACTGATTCTTGGTGGTTATCAGATTGATTGGTTCACATTTAGTCGACTGTGACAAGGTTTGGCAGGAATTATTTTAGGGATAAGATTGGTAAATACAGTACCTATTTATGGTGCTTATGGAGTCCTGCAGCTCAGAGTCCTGGGAGTCCGTTTGAACTTGTGAGGCTCTAGTGGAGTGAGACAGGAAGGGTTAAAGATCCTCTACTCACCCCTCCCTGCCATGCCAGGCCCAACACATATAAATCAAATTTTGTGATTAACATAATGATTAGTGTGTGTGCATGTGCATACACACGTGTGTGTGTGTGTGTGTGTGTGTTTAAAGAATTGGCTACCGGGAAAATGCACATCTCTCAGTTTCAGTTTTCCTATGTTTTTTTCTTTCTGAATCTTACTTCTTTTTTATGGTGTTTCATACTGGATTGCAAGGTTTTTTTTTAACCTTGCATGGAAACCCACTCATATTCTGGTACACAACTTTCTTAAAATAATGCACTTTGGGGTGTTTTTTTAAAAGTATGTGATGTAATGCACTCCCATTCATTGATAAAAAATGTTTGTATGCATTTTAAAAGATAAAGTATTAGCATGTAATTTTAAAAAGGGGAAAGGAAGAGAAAAAATCTGATACTCAAAGTTTCCTGTTATGACAGAAAATTGAAATATATACATATGTCTATATTAATAGCCTCAAAGTTCATCCACAATCTGAATAAACTTATTTTAAAAAATAAAAATGAATGAGAATTCTTTAATCATCTCTATTGGCAGTTGTGGCTGATGACTTCCATGTTGGTGTCCTCTTCCAAATTTTAATAGAAAAGAAGCGATACCAGGGGCTGGAAACTATCCTCTAAATATCTTCAGTGCCTTGAATAATTCAATTCAAGTTCAGACTAAAATCAAGAGCAGATTTATCAGCCAAATGAAATGGAAGCCACCAGGTTCCCCTGTAGTAGCAATGACATGGTTCAATCTATATCTGTTCATAAATATGTCTCACTGACTCTGGTGTGTGTGTGTGTCAAGTAAGAGCATTCAGGAATGCAGCGCTGAAGTCCAATGATTACTTGTTCATTAGAGCTGAATATCATATGTGTTACTGCCTTGTGAATGTAAGATTAGAGTCTTCAGCTGAGTCTCTTTCTGCTTCTTGTCAGCCCTCAGTTTATAAGTCCAGGAAAGCTGCCTTCTTGAACAAAAGCAAGATGAAGTTTTCACTGAAGGTGTTATTTTCACCAGCTGTGTGAAGTGTGATTTGGGGATATATAGCATGCAATTCAGATTTAATCCTGATTTCTGCTGTGTGAAATAATAACACAAATCAGGTAGGAGGCAAAAAAAGTGTCGGTTAATTTAAATCAAGGTAACAAAAAGGAGCCTTTCGATTGCTTTTCATTCTAGTAGTGGTGAAAGTGGCTATACCCTTTCTTTCTCAGGTCTCTTGGATATCAAATTTGGCCTGTAAATAATAGTATAACATCACCAAAGTAATAGGAATCCAACCAGTAAATCAATCTTCCCTTCCTTTCATCCCTAAGGGTCACAACAGACTGCTCCTTTGGAGTGGCCTGCAGCCACCTCTTTCCTCACTGTATCAGGGCCACTGCAACTACATGCCGCAGCCCTGATCGGGCCTTTGCATGGCGCAAAAAGAAGCTACGAAAAGCAGCTCCTTTCTGTGCTATGAAAAGGGTGTCCTAGCTGTTATGGTGGTGGCTTTCCGGTGCTCTTTGGCGCAGCATGTTTAAATGCTGTGCCAACAGATCGCTGTGTCAACAGATCACAGTGATGCTCCTGCTGTGTGGTTGGGCACTCAGCATGATGTCAGTGTGCGGGTGGCCAGCATGCTTATGCCATACCCCCCCACACACACACAAGCATATAATGCCAGTCTGTACAGACTCTATGTGACTAGGCAGTCTAACTGCTAATGTTTAATTAACATTCCAATGATTAGAGAGAGGTCTTTGTAATAATTTCCTTGCTAACTGGTACAGATCCACCTCTTCCAAAACTGATTGATAGTGATACATATTTTTATTTTTCAGCTTAAGTATTTTCATTCAACATAGATTCAGTTTAGAAGAAAGGATAGAGCAGGGGTAAGCAACAAGTAAGTCTCCAGATGTGGTTGAACTGCAGATCTGACTGGGTGGGTTTATCATAGTTGCATCCCTATGACTTCTGTATGTGCCCCTAATGCAAGCTGTGGTCCATGATACAGTCAGCTCTCCATATCCATGGATTCTGCGCCCATGGATTCAACTATTCATGGTTTGAAAATGTATATTTTAAAAAATCAAAATGCAAACCTCATTTTTTTAATGTAAGGGGCACCATTTTACTACATCATTTTATATAATAGGACTGAGCATCCACAGATTTTGGTATCCACAGGAGATCCAAGAATGAAACCCAACAGATATCAAGGTCCCAATGGATATTAAGGGTATGTGTCTACATACATTCCATTCTGTATTTCATGAAATACAGTGTGTGTGTGTGTGTGTGTATAACTGGTTTTAAAGAAATTGTGCTTAAAGTCCTATCCATCTTCCCAATAATATGCGTAGGACTGTGTTTATATATAACATTGTTGTCCCAAGCATTGTTATATAAGTATTTTCAAATGAAAGCATTTTTCCTGTTATGGGATTTTAAACTGAATTGGCATTCTGTTAGTAACATATCCCACTGTAATACTGGCAGAAAATGTTTTTGGGGGTAGATATAAAGAGAGGAATTCACTACTTCCCTCATGTATTGGCTACCAAATCCCTCAACACCCTCCATCTCATGCTGAGGCCCAGCCTCAGGTAAAGTGGGCAGAGAAGTGTCTAGCTATGTGTGTGTAGCCAGATGCACAATGATGAAAGCATCCACCAGAACCTCATGGGTTCCCTGACAAGTCCCAGAGGATTGTGGTTGCATGTCTCGCCAAAAAATAAATAAATAAAATAAAAAACCCACAGCAAGATGCTTCTCTACCACCCACACTCTCAACTGGCTGCCACATTAGCAAGGTGAGTCCTGAAGGAGGGGAGGTGGGATGTAGTTCTGCCAGGGTCAGCCTTTATTCTGTGTCTCCACATCCAGAATCTTGGCTGTGCTCTTGCTTATATTTACTTGAAAAAAAACTTTCCTAGGTTTCCATAGAACAAATTCTGAATGAAATATGCAAATTCACAAACAAATTGTATTCTTAATATTTGTAAATCCATCAGATTGGATACCCAGTTTGTGAAGGCAGTAAATGCTGTGAGGACGGAAGATGGAGAAAATAGTTTCTTTATATAGTTTTATCACTTTTTTTGGGTGAGTGGATGTTCACTATATTGAATTTAAGTAGTTCTTTAGGCTTCAGGTATTTATCTAGCTTCTTGGCTGGAAAGAGTGATGCTGATGAAATTTCAGAGTGTACGTCTTTACAAAGGAAGGGTATTACATCTCATCTGACATTCCATCCACTAGGTTAAAATGTGTAAGGCAGCACTTACAGTGAAACATTTTTCCCCTCTGATGGACTTTAATGATACTTTTCAAACTATGATTGGCTGGCTGGTCATATTTTTCATGTCGATCTTGAGAAAAACAATGGTCTGCAGGTGATTAGTTATTTCTCTTCCCCCTCCCATTTCTATCAGATGGTGAAGGCAAAAATTGCATAAATCATACTCAGTGGTGCTGTTGTGCATCTCTCATTATTTTGTGCTAGGTTGGCAGAGGAATAAGATACACCTTCTACAAAATGCACACATGTGTTTGTCAGGTATCTATTTCTAATGGAGAAAGCACAGATCGCATTTAAAGATGGAACTGGAGTTAGGGTCAGCATCTCCTTTCTACATTCCATCTTGAAGCACTGTTTTTTAGAGCTATGGAGGTATGGTCAAATGACTCTTTCTCTACATCTTGTTGCTTGACATATTGCTGTATATGATTGACTATAAACTGATGTTACATATAAGTTGAGGGCAAGTTTTAGGGCTAAAATTATGGATTTTGATATGTCTTGTGGATAAGTGGGTGTAAAAGAGTAACATAGGAAATAAAGGAAGGTGAAAAATGATGCCAAATAGCTTACCAGATTCCATAACTATTTGTGCTCCCCTTAAAGGCTGGATGTATGAAGAAGGAACAATGGTAAATTGTGGGTGTGTAGTGTGTGAAAGAGATGACCAGGCACAGACACGTGTCAAAAAGATGAAAAGGAAAGGCAAAGAAAATAGCAACTACCTTAGCAGTGAATATAGCCTTTAACTTTAATATGATAATCTTGCCTCATTTTAACCCAGAAAAGCTGACAAACAACACAAATGTCTCACTCACATTCTTCAAGGCCTGATTCCCCTCAGTGCTCCTTTGAGAGGAAGGACCAAAGAACTGCCTCCACTGCCATTTTCCCACCAAGATCAAAAGCAGTGCCATGGTTGGTGCTTTCTTTTAGGTGCTCTTGGAATGGAGTAAGCTGTCTCCATTCACCAATTTACTCAGAAAAAGGGACAGTCCTCCCCCATTCCCCCCTTTCTTTTGACAAAAGTTAAAGTACAATACTTATATTGACCCATGGGTAAGATGAAGCAGAGTTTTTGGGATTAATTGTTGGACTAAAATTTCTAGGAACATAAGATCATAATGAATCAAACCAAAATATGTTTTCAGTGGCCTTGTGTCCTGTGGAGAAAGGTAGGATATAAGTAAAGATCAGTACCACCACTAATGTCATTGTCATCATCCTATTTTTACAGAGGCCAAATTCATGGCATGCCTTGAGATATGTTGAACATGGAAACAATAGCCCTCTTTTGCTGTTGTTTTCCTCCAATTTAAATTCAATGAAACATTGCTTATTATTACTATCAGAACATGGAAATACTACTGTGTTGGAGTGCAGTTTCAAGATTCTCTGTCAGCATATCCACTGGCCATGCTTGCAGGAGGTTTTTTTTTCCTCCAGGTTTTAGTTCAAATATTGCTACATTAATTTAGTAGTAATATTTGGGGAATAATTTAGTTTAGTAGCAATACTTTCAAACTAATGCATATTTCTAAAATAAGAAATGTCTTCAGTAATAGGAGCATCTCACTATTTGAGTCAAATTGAATCACAATTGAGATTAATATGTCAATACTTTTTTTTGAGAAACAGAAGAAACGTTCCTGTTATTAGAAGATTACTGCTTGTTTGTTACTGCTTATTTTATCCTAGCATGAATGTGCTTATTGTTCATTGGCAATTCTATTGCTCATTTTTAGGATCTCATCTTCCATTAATTTGTTCATTGCCATTTTTATAATTATTGAAAAAGTTCTCATTAGATGTTGTGATTTTCATGGTTATTTTTATGCTGGACAGAACCATTTCCTAGTTTGTTATTACAAGGTTACACTCTTCTACTGACTGAAGACCTCACTTAAAAACCACAGAAGTGAACAGTAGCCTTGGGTGGGTATGCTGGTAATGAACAAGCATATATAAACATTAATTTCTTGTCTAGGTTATAAAACAGAAAGCATTACCTCTGTCTCAGTGCTCTTACATTCAGCTTAAAGAAAATATACAAACATGTTTGGCTGAAAATATGTTTCATTATTAGGTAAATAGTCTTTACCTGGAAATAAGTTTGATTAAATTCAGTGGTAGCTACTTTTGAACAAAATGCACAGAATAGCATTACTAGAATAAAACAAAGCCTGGGGAACCAGATCCATGTCATACTTGCTCTGTAAAAGTCTTAGCTGTAATGTTGCCTTAGCTGTAATGTAAAAACTGCAACATGTAGGAATAGACCACAAATAAGAATGTGCATCCCATCAGTCACACCAAGGGGGCTCCATGCAGCTCTTGGATACTGCCTCCACCATCCCCAGCCTCTGTACTTGTCCCCCAAAGTAAATGCTTTTTTGCATGGTTTTGCATGCAAATGTTGATATGACTGGGGGGGGGGGCAGGTAAACATCATTCCAAAAAATGGCTGGAAGAGCCTGGAAAATTACTTCCAATTGTGGGAAATGGTGGTGATGGCAGTGCCTTAAAATGGTCATGCACCCACTCTTGGAACAGACAACATACTTTCCTTTTCCGAACCAGCTGAATAAAGTGGTACAATTGCAAGAAGACTCCACCTCAGGCTATAGATAGGGAATGCCATTTTTGAATGATCTCTCTCTCTCTCTTTTTTTTTCTCTCTATAATAATACACACACAGAAAAACTACCATATCACAAGGAGAATTTGCCCATTTGATGTCAATGAGTTAGGTGGCTTAATATTGCTCTTGAATCCATGCTGAAGTAGAAATGAGTACATGAATAAAGATAAAAGGGTGTGATAAGATAGGGTGGTCACTGCTGAAATCACCCTACCTAGCACTCAGTTCTGTTTACTTCTTAGCCATTTGTAAACAGGGCATGAAGGCACTAGCTCTTTCCTGCTATTTTCTCCCCAGCTCCCACCCCTCAAAACTGATAGAATGTGAGACATCTAGAAGACCATGAGACATCTAGACACCCAGGTCCAAACAGATCCCATTGTTTTTTTTTATTTCTATTATCCCACAGTGTGTGGTAATTAACCATGTTGACTGTGGATGATAGGAATTGTAACAGTCCTATTCATCTAGTGGGTACCAGACTGTAGATGGCTAGTGACTTTTACAGAGCAAGTATGACATGGATCTGGTTCCCCAAGTCTGTTTTGGTGCTTGTATTCCATTTGGTCAAACAGCAGACCACTAATTCAACTTTGGCCTAGTGGATTGAAAAGGAGACAAGTGCACTATGGAGAACTCTAACTCAGTAATGAAGAACATGCCTTGTATGCAGCTCAGCTGCCAAACAGCAAGAGGATTCATTCCAGAACATACAGTACAGAGCTGCATGGACAAACAATATGGCCTGTCACAATGCCTGATGTTTTTAGGACATTTTGACCAGAGTGTAATCTGTGGAAATGTGCTCCTGACATTTCAGTTGTTTTAAGAGACAGAATTTTAGCAACTGGTGACTTTCATGTTGGTCCTAGAAAACCTTTTGGTCTACAGTTCTCAGGAACTGCAGAGTAAGCATGTATTATTATTATTATTATTATTAGTAGTAGTAGTAGTAGTAGTAGCAGTAGCAGTAGTAGTATCCTGCTTTTTTCCCAGAATTGGGATTCATAGTGGCTTCACATCATTTAAGAACAATTCAGTGCAATAAAACAATGCAATTAAAACATAGAAAAGTGATACATTAAAACAGAATTAAATTGTTAGGATATTAAAATAGATTACGTATTAAAAGAATAAAAATAAAGTTAAAAAGATAAAATTTTGAAACACTTAAAATGATACAACACCCTAGTCCTTTAAGAACATTGTCTTAAAAAGCCTGCCTGCATAAGAAGGTTTGAACCTGCTGATGGAATGCCAGCAAGGAGGGACTAAGGGTTGAAGCAAATCACCATGAAGGAGTGGCTTATAGCTGCCCCTTTGAGCACTGGATTTGGGCCACAGCAACTGCACACAGCTCCTTTTTGGGACAAAAAACCCCTCACCCCTTTTGTTGCACCAGAGGCTCTTCCACATTTCTGTAGCATGCGGCATCTAATTCCCATGCTGCAGGAACTTCCCAGTGCTGCCTGCCATCTGGTTGGGCATGTGGCATGATGCCAGCTTTGGGGGTTGAGTCGGGGAATGTGGTGTGTGGACGCCACCTTGAAGCTGGCTCTTTTTGCCTGTCTGTACCAGCAGTGTGGTTGTGCTCCCAAAATGTGACCCTTCCAAGCTCTGGTTTCATATACCTTTATGACAAGCTGCATCTTCCAAACTCCCTTCCTCCCCCAAAGTGGATAAACTGGTAGACACAGCCTACCAGAAATTGCCTATGTGGAAGGCCTTGTACAAATCCATGTGAAAAACTTTCATTACAGTGGGATGTGTGTGAAAAGACAGTCATTCAGTTTATACACACACATGCACATCCATAGTATTTAATTATGTTTCTCAGAATGATGCAAGAGGCTGCCAGCTTCCAGAAGAGAATGTCTCTGCTAGAAGCGGGCAGCTGATTTGGAATTAATTCTGAAGAGCCATTTTAGTAATTCAGATTGATTAAAGATGCACCCAAGAATAACACTTTCATTATAAAACCTCCTGAGAAAAATTTAAATGATGCTAAATTAAAAACAGCCTCTGTTAAATCAGAAACTGATGAGCACAACAGGGCTAGGAAAGATGCAGGATCAGTATAATTTCATTGGTTTGTTTTGTTGCTCACCTCATTTATTCTCCAAAGGTTCACGAAGGATATAATATTGCTGTTCATATTCCAATTCTCTTTGCAGTGAGAAGCACCAAGTGCTTACCTGGGTTTAGTTAACTCTGGAAACTGATCACAGGAGGCAATTTTTGACCTTTTTAAAAAAATAATCTTAATGGTATTTATTTACAAATACATACAGACTGAGCATAGATGGTGGTTCTCTAAAATCGTTTACTCCCACATGAGATCTTCAGAGAGAAAGCAACTTTCCCAAGATGCTGTTAGCTTTTCAGAGACAACTCAGCTGTGGATGTCCCAGTGAAACTCCTATCTAACACTATATTTTTCTTTTAGGGATACAGAAACATATGAAACTGCAGATGTGTAGTGGGGGGGGGGGAATCAGAGCACTGCCCACCCAGATAGGAATTCTGACCCTTCTCACTAGTTTTTTTTCTGCAGTCACCAAATTAAATTTACACATACAAAGAAAAGGGACAGGCAAAGCTACCAAGGCAATGCAAACACATCAAATATAAAACTTCTAGATGTGAATGTTTTTAATGTTGCACTCTCTGCACTGCTAGAAACAAACAGAACAAAAACAAACTTTATTTATATACCACTTCATACCACCTAAGCAGTGTCTAAGCAGTTTACAACTGAGGACAAATTAGCTTGAGGCCTCAGAAATCCCTGCCACATATACAACCTTTGGAAGCTGCCTGATACTGAGTCAGAATATTATTGTATAGCCTAGTTTTGTCAGCTCCAATAATAATAATAATAATAATAATAATAATAATAATAATAGCACCTATTAGCACCTTTATTCCAGATTTCCAGACAGGAGACATTCATAGCTATACCTGGATACACTGACTGTTCCCTCATAGCCTCTGCTCCAAGTGTACAAAATTAGACCAGATTTGGTCTGTTCAGTGCACTGATACTGGTGGTCTTTTCACACAGTGTTGTGTTTGTTTGTTTTTCACACAGATATAGTTTGATTGCACCATTTTTGGCTGTGGTGGTCTCTGATCTATTGAACAAAAGAATATACTTGCTGTATAGAAAATGGGAGTCACCCCAGAGTTGGATCAGAGAACCAAGAACAGGAAAGGAACAGGAAGATCTAAAAAAGTCCAACTTCTCTAATCTTACAATAGGATATTATGAAATGTTCCAATAGAGACGCAATACTGCTGCATTCTGCCTAGTGTTAGCAATTGACAATGAAATAATTGCCTTTACTCTGATGTTTACATTGAAATCCTAAACATTTATATTCAAAAATAAGCTACACTGGGTTCAAAGAGAATTGCTGCTGGGTAGGCATGCAACAAAGGAGAGCAAGAGTTTCTAACTCTCCACCTTTATGGAGATAGCAACAGTGGCAGCAAAAGGAGAAGGAGGTGGCTGACTTCAACCCTACCTATTCTGTAAAGGCATGATTTTGAGGGACTCCTTGATACTCGAAGAGGAGTGGTTTGGAAATTGTTTGTGCCATCATGCCATGGGCCATTTCCTGAGCTGAGTCTCCCTTAGCCACACATTCAAGAAACAGACATCATGGAGACAATCACCTTCTCCTCCTGCTATCGTTGCCCTTCTATTTCTTGTCATGTTACCACACAGTTTAGAATATCACCCAAGCAATGTTGCATCCCTATAAAAAGAACCATTTTCAATAGGTTTTGTCCTTTTATTTTTGCATTTTCCCTTTCTCAGCTTTCAAGGAATACATAAGTGTTTTGTCTTCTGCTGCTGTTTGTTTATTTGTTTTTATCTGACCTTTATAATTAATTATTTTAGATATCAGTAATTTGGAGTTTTAAGTGTATGTTTTTGTTAGGTGCCTTGAGTTCCTATGAGGATAGGCAGGGTATCAATCAATCAATCAAATATCTTTTTTAAAAAATATATAGGCTTTCCAGTTTTAATCCTGCACTGGCTGGGCACTATTACCATAGGCCTGATTTTTGTCTTTTAAATATAAACTCCCTTAGTTCCACTATGAAAAATGAACTTTACCTGAAGTGCTAAAACTTTCTGGCACTTGTGAGGTGAAACAGTGAATGTGTCAGATTCAAACCTCTCTCTCTCTCTCTCTCTCTCTCTCTCTCTCTCTCTCTGTGTGTGTGTGTGTGTGTGTAGTCTGTATTCAAACCCTCTTTTTCCGTCAGTTTCTCATTTGTAAAATCTTTTAAGAGCAATGTATTTAGGATTAATTAATATTAGTTCTGATCCAAAGTAATATTAGTTCTGGCAGTTAGTTTGCTGTATCTCAGAACTGAGCTGCAAAAATTGGTTGTAGGTTATGTCTTTAAAGAAACAGAGATGCACAGACAGGATCAGCATTTTGCATGCACCGTTTACCTAGCAACTTCTCCCTTCCCCCCACCCCTTCACTCCCTTCGATCTATCTCTTTTTCATACTCTGGTAAAGCCTTAAACTACTGGTGTCATTCTAATTGCACCTTTACCTCATCCATTTAATGAACTTCTCTGCATCTCAATAGTGCACTGTTTCATCTTTTCTTTATTTGATATAGTACTGTAGGGCTACAGACTGATATCCGCTTACCTGGAAATAAATCTCACTGAAAGGGAATAGGAAACATGCATAGACCTGAATTGTAAAGTGCTTGTACATTTTAACATACATACCCTTGACTTTTTCTGTGGTCAGACCCTAAATGAACAGGACATACTCTGCAAATGAACAGGACATACTCTGCAGGTAAACTATATTCTTCCTAGCCAGTGTGGTGTAATGCTTTGAGCACTGGACTTTGACTGGAAAATAGAATTCAAATCCCTGCTTGGCCAGGGAAATGTACTTAGTGACCTTGAATAAGTCACATTCTCCCAGTCTCAGAGGAGGCCAAAGGCAAATCCTATCTGAACAAATCTTGCTAAAATAACCCCATAATAGATTTGCTTTAGTGTCACCATAAATCAGAAATGACTTGAAGGCACACAACACAAAAATTCATTGGGCTTCCCTGAGGAATTAGAATGAATAGCAGGTGAGGCATCTCCAAAATTTAACTATTGTTTTGGAATGCATTTTTTTTTCCAGCAGACCTTTCCCTCTGCCTCAATGAACCTAATGTGAGAGAAGTTAACCTACATTTTCCCAATTATCTATAAATCAGTCTGTTTTACTAACAAGAACAAGAGAAGTCTCTCAATTGTCCAGATTAAATTCTTCGATGCATAAAATCAACCAACATTCTCTTCTAATTCTCATTTTAAAGCACACATACATTTTGCTGGTCCAACCCTATTTCAGAAATGCTAATTGGGTTATAAAGAGCCAATCATTCTGAACTGTTTATAAATGCATGGAGAATTGTTCAGAGGCAAATGGCCACACAAATAAATTGCTAAAGTACAGGCCTATTGTGTTGTACACTTGAGAGTAGGGTTGGATGCATTTGGCAATGCACAATAGGTAGAGAATTACAAATACACACTAATTAGTATTAAGCTCCTGCCAATATGGCCCCAAAGCATATTGTATTAAGTATGTTTGGGCAGAAAGATCTCTGAATAACTTGGAAAATAACACTCAGCCTATGCCTTGGGAAGGACAGGAAACGTAAACCTTGAGAATGAATTAAAAATAAAAATACCAACCTTTATAAATATCTGCCAAACAATAAACAATAAATTAACCAACAATGTAATATCTTAAACTTTAGTTATCTGTTATTAAATTGTACCCCAATACATGCAATTATTATTATACTGAATAAAAATATTTAGCAGTGACACCCCTAGATTGGAAGCTAACTATTATTGGCATGAATGTCTATTTGTCTACTGTAATGAAAGCTTGTTCTCATGAGCCTGTTACGGTAAGGGTAACTGTGTCATCTGGGGATAATGTAAGGTGCAAATCCAGTGCCATGCTACCATCCTAATGCTAGAGCAGTGGGGGTTTCTTTCCTCCACCTGTAGCCCTTCTTGATGGACAACATTTACTTCAATGAATGCTTTTTCACACCTGAATGACCAACAGATGACCAATATTAAGAAAACCATTTGCTGGTACCCTTTGCTCTTTCATTTCTACTCCTTCCTCTCAACCCAAGGCAACTATAGCATGTATGCACATACTGTATGTATTAAAAGGGTCTACTGATGAAGTGGACTGAATGATTTATTCATTTATTAAAATGTTTATATCCCACTCTGGCTTATATGATCTCAGGACAACATACAATAAAACCAGTTTAACCAATATAAAGCAGTAAAAATAAAATTAATATAAGCATTTAACAAGTTAAAATGAAACAGAATCATCTTAAGCAGTCTAAAACCATCTAATACTATAAGGCACTGGTAAACTAGGATAAAATCAAGCTGGCAAAAAACTGACAAAAATCTTTTTAAAATGAGTGCCATAAACACACCAGTTAATGTTAAATAAAACCTGCTTCCCCATAGGATTCCACAGGACCATTGCTGAATCTGCTTCAGAGAGTTTCAAGCACAAAGAAGATTTTGGTGTTTGTTTTTTGCCCCTTCCTAATCCTGCTGTCTGAAGTGGTAGCATCAGTGGAAGAATGCTATTGAATCCTGGCCTAAAGAGCTGCTGTTTCAATATACTGCATAGAATGATCTGGTTGTCAGGAAATAGGGTTGTCAGGAAATAGTTCAGAATTATCCTAAGCCCTGAAGTTTCAGGACCTAAGGATAGCACTAATGATGACCTTAAGTACCAACTGCAGTTGCTCACAGCTTGTTAAACTTACACATTTTCCCCTATTTGGAAATTTAGATGGAATTCTTAGCTAAAGGGGCTGTTCCAAGATCAAGGTGAAATGAGGGGATTATTCCTTCTCACATTTTTAGGGAAACAGTATGAGGTACATTTAATCCAGCCTGTTTGCTGAAGATTGTTCCAGGGCAGACTGGAGACAGAGCACTGGTGTTACAACAACTGAGTGGGAAAGATGGAGCTAGCCAAGGATCTACATAATACTTCCAACACCATCCCAGTGTTTAAAAGTTACAGAAATCAATCTAGCAAACTGCTGCTCTCCTACCTAAGCTGGAGATTTGCACACAGACCTTTCTTCTTGCCCAAAACTGAGCCTATCAAACTGGAGACTTTGTACCCTTTTTCTGTTCAGAGATAACCCACAAAACTTGGAGACTTGAGGCCAGGCTCTGAGGTATGGCAATTCTAGCAGGAAGTATCTAGACTTCAGGAAATCCAGAAATTTTAAATGCCTGCTTTGCCAGATGTACAGATTAGATCAGTTCTCTGGGCTTTACAGAGGGTAAGGATTCATGGCTGTGGGCTGAATTTCACACACTTATTTAGAAAGCCATCCAATTTGTGTGTGTGTGTGTGCGCACACACTTTGGCATAATATCTTTGTAAGGAAAGGAAGCGAGAGCTAACATGGTGTAGAGGTCTAAGCACCAGACTATTATCCTGGAGACCAGAGTTTGAATCACCACTCAGCCATGGATACCCACTGAGTGACCTTAGGGAAGATACATTCTCTCAGCCTCAGAGGATTGCAGTGGCAAACCCCCTCTGAAGAAACTTGTCAAGAAAACTCTGGGATTGGTTTGCCTTAGGATCACCATAAGTCAGAATTAACTTGAAAGGCACACAAAAACAACAAGGAAAGGAGGGAGCAAGCTTGTTTTCTGCTGCTTCAGAGAACAGGACCTGGAACAATGGATGCAAGCTCCAGGAAAAGAGATGCCACCTCAACATTAGGAGGAAATTCCTGACAGTAAGGGTTGTTCGACAGTGGAACACACTCCCTCAGAGTGTAGTGGAGTCTCCTTCCTTAGAGGTCTTTAAGCAGAGGCTGGATGGCCATCTGTTGGGGATGCTTAGATGGAGAGTTCCTGCATGGCAGGGGGTTGGACTGGATGGCCCTTGTTGTCTCTTCCAACTCTGTGATTCTATGATTCTATGACCACCCAACATTAGAATCATCAAAACCTAAACACATGTAATAGGAAGGCATTTTTGAAGTCTCATAGATTCTCTGCAATGCACAATGCTGCCGCAACATTCCTGACTGCAGGCCATCCAGCCTCTTCTTTAATACTTCCAGTAGGAATCTCTTTAATACTAAAAATAGTTTTGCATTCTCCACATCCATGATACAAACACCAGACTCACTTGGCAAGGAAATACCTAAGTTTGGTTTTTTTTAAAGCTGTTTTGTAATGCTATTAATTTTGTCAGTTTTATATTATTATTTATGAGTTGTGTGCACCTAACTCAAGTGAGAGAACTTCAGATACCAGCCCATACACACTTACTTGATGCTATGTCCTATTAAACTTAATGAGGCTTCATTCTGAGTAAATATACATATGATTGCCAATGTATGTAAAACTTCCTGAAAGTTGATTTAGGAGATTATGACATTACAAAAAAAGAGTCTTATTCCTGATGGGATACAGTCGTGTTTCGGATTGCAAGTGGGATTTATTGTACTCAAAAACATTGCTGCTGCCACCAGGTGACTGCAACCCTCATGCATCCTAGCTGATTTTCAAACACAGGAACCTCCCATTTTTGAAAATTGGCCGACTAAGTTGGCTGACTGCATGTGGGTTGCAGTTGCCCAGCAGCAGCAGCAGCAGCAGCATTTTTGAGTGCAATAAAACCACTTGCAATCCAAAACATGACTGTATCCCATTGGGAATAAGACTTTTTTTTATAATGCGATAATATACATATTTGCTCCATTTGTTTATTAAATGTAAGTTATCATTCATTTCATTCAATATTACAAAAGGGCATGTATAGTCAGGTTTTTTTTTTAAACAATCTGTAATTTTATTGTCATATACTTGACTAACCAATGAAAGGGTTGTTGAATATCTTTTTTATAGTCAGGTGCAGACTTTTTCAATTTGGGAGGCTTTTGAGGAGGAAGGGCCTTTCACACACGGTCCTGTTCATATTTTTGTTCTTTTTTTCGATGCTTTGTTTTTAAACTGCTCTTAATTTTTTATAGCTTATTTGTGTAAATGTTTAGCTGTATATTTTTGTAAAATATGTTGAATTCCAGACTGGGAAGAAGGTGAATAATTATTATTATTATTATTATTATTAGTAGTAGTAGTAGTACTGTAGTAGTAGTAGTAGTATGCAGGTTCAGTATCCCTTAGCCAAATTTCTGAAATCCAAAATGCTCGAAAATCCAAAACTTTATTCACAGTTGGCTGAGATAGTGACATTGTTGCTTTCTGATGGTTCAGTGTGCACCAACTTTGTTTCATACATAAAATTATTTAAAATATTGTATAAAATTACGATCAGACTATGTATCTAAGGTGTATATAAAACATAAATGAATTCCATATTTAGACTTGGGTCCCATCTCTAAAATATCACATTATGTTTATGGAAATATGCAAAACTCTGGAGAAAAAAAATCCAAAATGAGAAACCTAAGGTCCTAAACATTTCAGTTAAGGGATACTCAACTCATGATATTTATTATAGTTTTATTATCTAGTTTCTCTGTAATCAACTGATAAACCTATTCTAGTTTGTGTACAGCAACTAAAATTCTGAGGTACTTGCTCAGTGTTGATGTTGGTCATGATGATGACGATGATAATCTAACTGCTCCCATAGTCAGTTTGAAATCCAAATGTTTCCATTCAAATAGCAACATTAAGCTTCCTTCCAGTGAAGCCACTCTCCTGTTCCTACTTTATGTTCCCTGTGTTTAAAAATAAATGAAAAAACAAGTGTCCCAGACTCAGATTATAGCTTAACAGAGATTTAGAAGATATGGCTAAGATTTTCAAACTTCTGTGACAAATGGATTTATGTGTGTGTTGGGTACAGCTGCCAAATTTGATGTGTTTGATCTTTTGCTATAAATAAATGTTGTGTAATACATATGTTATTTCTGTAGATTTAAAACAGTTTGAATCAAATTTAACAAAAGACTAGTAACCTTTATTCTGTTTTCTCCCTCCCCCCCCCCCCCCCGGCAGCAATTTAGAAAATGCAAAGTGTTTTATAATTACAATTACAATTGCTTTCACACATAACACTGACATTGTAAAGCTCTGAAAGACCTGCATCACCTCACCCAGCTCTTTGAAAATTTAGGACAAGAAGCATGATTTGCATCTTTCTGGAACCTATTACATTCAATCCCACTCCCACAACTTTATAAATATGCTTTATGCTCAAGGCCTTAATACCACTCAGCACTGCCTGCCAAGAAATGGGTTTACTGTATATCCGTGAAAACTCATGTGAAACCAGTTAGTCTTAAAGGTATTGACACGTTTCCGTTTATATATATATATATATATATATATATCCTCCTTCCTCCTTTTTATTCTGCAAGAGACTAGCATGGCTGCTACTTTGAAAACTAGTCGGCTGTCCATATCCACAGATTTTACAAAATCCAAAAAGAAAACCTTGATTTCGCCATTTCATGTAAGGGGTGACATTTTACTACTCCATTGTATATATTGAGACTTGAATATCAATGTTTTTTGGTGTCCATGTGGTGGAGGTGTCCTGAAACCAAACCACAGCAGATAGTGAAGGGCCGCAGTATTACAGTGCTCATTTCATTACATAAAACAAACTTGTGAGGCAGCACACTGGTGGGAGAAAGTTCCTAATTTTTAATCACGCTTAGAATAATGTGGTCCTCCAAATATGATTGAATTACAACTCCCAGCATTTATCACCATTGGCTGGGTTGGCTAGGGGCCCAAAACATCCGGAGGACATATTCCCCATCCCTATACCCGTAGGAATCTCAAACCTAAAGCTCCACCTATCTAGCACTATTTATAACTGGTTTATAACAGTTCCATGTCTTAATATCCTGATAGTACTGATTCAAACCCAAAACAAGGTCCAGTACTTAGAAACATTAGCATTTGGATTATTACTCCTAGAATCCTCCTGGTTAGGGGGCTCTAGTTAGGGGTAGGTGGATTCTGGTATTTTTGGGTCCAGCTGTATAATAATGTCTCCAGACTCAGAGATAGTCCTGAACCCACAATATGAAGGATATGACAGAAAGTAATCAGCCAGTGCCTTAGCATCCACTTCCAATTAAAGGAGGGAATTATAGGAAAACCATCCAGATTCACCAGAGATTGTGCACCCAAGAGTCTTATTGCCTACAGCCTGAACCTCTAACCTATTTCATCTAAACTAGTGCCTTCCAGAGGTATTGAATTCCAATCCCAAATATCCCTAACTAGGTTGAAGGTCCATGTGGGATGTCAGCATCTATCATGACCCTAGGTCCAGCTGGTCTTGAGGTGTAGTCTGAGTAAAATTGGGACTTGTCTTCTCCATGATACAGTGGCTTCAGTCTATTTTGACCCAGCCTAAGATAAGCAGGCTCTGGTATTTGCTTTCACTTATTTACTATTTAATTGTTAGAATAATTTAATTAAATATTATTGTCCTTGTTAACTACCCTTCAATTGACCTTGACTCTTGGCAACTCTGTGAATAAGGCACCTTCAATGTCTCCTATTCTCTATTGCTCTATTCAGGTCCTTCAGGTTCAGACCTGCAACCTCCTTGAATAAGTCTGGCCATCTGGTGTGCAATCTTCCCCTCTTTCTACAGCCTTCCACCTTCCCTAGCACCATTGCCTTTTCTAATGAGTCATACCTTCTCATGATGTGGCCAAAGTATGACAGCCTCCATTCACTTCACCCTTTATCATAGGAAATATTTATAGTCCATATGAGAGCGACATACAATACATATAAAAACATTTTAACAACTTCCCAATTAACACTATAAATAATTTGAACAAAATAAACACAGATTAAATAAGACTATAATTAAAACAACCTTAAAAGCAACAACAATTGAAAAACATGTGCATGCACATCTTAAAGTAAAATAGTCACCAATGGTTTAATAAAAAGTTGTGTTTTGACTTGGCCCCAGAATACCACTAGCATTAGCACCAACTGGGCTTCTGAGGGGAGGATATTTCATAACCAGGGTGCCACAGCAGAAGAAGGCCTCTCCCATGTTCTCCCATTTCATATTGCCCTCACTTGTAAAACATATAGGAGAGCGCGTCTTGCAGACCTCATTTCTCAAGCAAGAATGTATGGGGGACAGCATCACCACCACTATCATCACTGTTGTTGTCATCTCAGTTTTATTTTTTTTTAATCTGCAAATAAATGATATTGTTACAAAAACAAACTTTTTCACAAACTCTTGGAGTGAAATCCAAAGTGAGAAAATCCCATAAGAGTTTTTTCCAATGTACAGAAACGCCATGGCAACATCATAGTGCTGAGTTTCCCTTTACAAAGCAGCATAGAATGGTTTCGGAAATATAAAATATAGAGCCACTGGTTGTCTGAACAATCCCTGTGACAGATGACATGTAAGAATGACAGATTAAAGAATGAGATCCACACAGAGCATAAGATTCTGCCCTCTCTGCATCATTATGATGCTTTGATCTTATAAGACTGCATCTAAGCCTTAAAATAATGTCAAAAATGTAGTCCTAAATCTAGATTGCATATTCTAATACTACACCAGCTTCCTTCATTTAAAATTATCCCAGACAAATAATAATAACAACATATATGTGCACTAAATCTCATTGGCAGAACAATAGTTTGTGGAAAGCATACACAGATCATCTTTATGTGTTAACTGTCACATTTTAGTACCTCCAGCTTTAAAAACTTCATCAGCCACTTTCAAGCATGCAACCTTTCATTTCTATTATTATCTTACTTTAGAGTACTCAGAAACAACTGGTTTGGACTATGACTATATGCAGAATGAAAAGATGCTCTACCAAGACATAGCTTCATTCAGACAAAGAAGGAATTGAAAGTACCATGGAATCCCTGCCTGTTTTGACAAAGAGCAAGTTTTCGTGTCCTGAGGATCATTTCACTGAAAATGTGGAAAATATCAGCAAAGTGCTGGTATTTTCCAGTGGCTTGCTGTTTGGCAACTCCCCCTTTATTACCATTTTATAACAACCTCAGCTCCCCCCAACATGGTGACTTCCAGATGTGAAACCCTGCTACCAAGGGCCATGCTTACTAGGGATAATAAAAGTGTAATTCAACAAGTCTGGAAAGTACCAGGCTGAGTATGTCTGCTGTATTCTAACAACATTTTGGGAAACACCCATCCACTCCTTGAAACAGTGATATCTAGTTATATAAGAACTTTTAAAACAACAAAGTTTTGTTAAACAGGTTGTCCATAATCATAAGTGCATGTCTTATCTTCTTCAGTACTTTGAGTTTTCAGTGTCATTTACCATCACAAGTCAATCTGTGTAACATTCTCAATTTTTGCTATCATTTCACATCATTATTACCATTCACCCTTCAAAATATTTATGCAGTAACTGCCACCTCAATGTATGTGTGCATATTGATTTTTATATCATCTCCCCACCCTGCACAGACATCATTCTTAACTGATTATAACCTCCAGATATGTATAGCTACTTTCAACCTGTTAATGCTAAAGGAAGTCAGCACAGACTTGAGAGTTTTCAGGTTACCATCTAATCTAAAAATACTGGTTTTTTTAAAGCAATGATATTGATAAGAAGGCAACCACTCACTCAACCAGATCTTGTAATATTTGTGAATGTTTTACATTCATAATATCTCACAAATCCCAAAAGCACACTATTTGCCTTTTTTGAGAGATGAATTACCTTTCCTTACATGAGGGATCCGTTCTGGACCCCCCCCCCCCCACGTAAGGCAAAAAACATGTATGCTTGAGCTCCATTAAGTATAATGGGGCTTGTGCCCGTGGCTCAGTGTAGCGCATGCATAATGGGTGCATGTGCCATTCATTTTGTTGCGTGGCTTCAGCATAAACTGAAAGTCTCGTATAGTGCACCTGCATATGGCACAGGCACACTGTATTATCTTAATAGTTCCAGCCTATGGTAACTTTTATGTTCACAGTCAATATAAAAGCATTTAAAAATAAGACAGGCACCACACCTTATCTAGTGGCCAAAAATCAAAAATCATGAAAGCAATTGCTATATGATTTTAAAAAAATCAAAAGCAATTCTAACTCCTAGGCAGAAACACACTTGACTAAAAACTTTTCACTTTCTAGTCTTTTAAATGAAATTTTAATATTACACATTTTAACCACAGAAGGTTAGAGCATTTTAAACAGCTGGAACAGACAAAGAAGCTAACAATTAAATGGGATCTATTGGTAATTTTAAACTCAAGTCAAAAAATCCCAAGGACTACATATTCTGCAGAGAACTTGGAAAATTTACTCTTTTGGTCTACTAGTTTTAACATTACTTATAAAGCAAGGCCACTGTCTGTGACATTTTGGGAGTTGCAATTCAAAAGAATAAATATTCCAAGCTCTAATCCAGTGCCTGATGCAGTCATAATATTTGCATATAGCCATCTTATTTGAACACATGGGCTACTTGCCAGTATTAATGCTTAATTTGATCTTAATGAGTTTATTCATGTGCATGGGGGGGCATTCTGGGCACTACACTTATTCCTCCATATTTGCTGGGTTTAGGAGCACAGGACCCCCGTGAATGTGGAAAACCTGCAAATAATAATTTTTAAAAAACCACTATGTTTTTACCTGAGAGAACACCTCTCTAAGAATCTCTAGGTCCTCCAGTGCAACTCTGTGGTCAACATCTGGCAGACATTGACTATAGAATTGCACTGGAGGAGCTACAAATGCCAAGTGGAGTGTTCCCTCTAGAAATCTCTAGGTCCTTCAGTGTCAGTTTTGGTTAAAATTGACCATAGAGTTGTGCTTGAGGACCTAGATATTCCTCGAGATAACATATTAAAAAAATCCATGAACAATCAAATCCCCAAAAGTCGAAATCACAAATGTGGAGGGACAAGTGTATATAATAAAGGCTACAGACTTCCTTCAGTGACCTGAAAGCTGCCAGGATAAATGATTTCCTCTTAACAAGCCAGTTCTTTTCTCTAGAATCTTACTAGCTCTTAAATTTTGCTTGTAGTGCCTGTTTGAGTTTAATCATGGGGCAACAGAACAACCCAAAGAACATTTTTTAAAAAAACATTCTTATCAACTCAGTTTCTAAATTTTTCAAGGTTATATTCTTCCTTGGGGATGTGTGCACAAACTTTAAAAACAAACCTACAAAATGTACTGTTTAGTAATGATGAAAGTGAAAGAAATGCTATTAGTGCTTGTAGTATCTATTTGATATTTGTCTTCTGATAGTCATCCCAAGCAGATTTTCCAATACATGCATAGTATCTTTTTCTACACAGGTTGCATGCTAGGCAATGAAAAAAGTACTCAAATATTTTGCATTAGGTGTCTTTCAGCAGATAGCCTAAAAGAATATTTCTGATATTAAAAATACAGGGATAATCATTGTCATGCTTGAGTAGACACCTTTGAAAAAGATGTGTGTACATTTGATTCTAAAGTAAGTTTAATCAACTGAGTTCCTTTAACAGGATTAGACCTTATTCTATCACTTTGACTCCCATTTGGAATTGCCACCATTGTCATCCCTGTCAAAGGCAAAGTGAAAACCATCTAGATAATATTACAGTAAAAGTAGAATCTGTAAACCAACACAAAATTAAGAATGTTACAGTTCTCTGCTCCTGATAACAAAACTGAAAACTGGATGGAATTGATGCAGTCCTAGACTAAAACATTATGATTCAGTTTTCCCCAATATCCAGATAATATGTTACTGCTGTGAATCCATCACAACATTCAATGTTTAAAGATTTGAAAGTCAGGCTTGCTAGAAGCAATCTACAAGGTGACCATGAATGAATGAATGAATAATAATAATAATAAGCATTCTACTAGCTAGTAAATCTTTTTTAGATGAAAAAAAACATACATCAGATATGTGACCTTATGATATTAGCAGGTCCCACCAGTCAGTATACTTGACCTTTGATCGGGAAAGAGAAGTATGGTACTTACCCAAGGGTTGTCATGGTTACAATAGTGTACCAAAATGAAGCTGGGATGCTGGTGAACTTGCTGGAAGAAGATCCTTTTTCTGCATAAAACATCACAGTAGCAAAAATGATGATTGCCATAGTGAGAGAAAAGAGAAGAAAACCAAGCTCAGAAGCACAGCTCTTCAGAGTGTACCCCAAGATTCGCAAGCCTTGGGAGTGTCGGGAGAATTTGAAAATCCGGAACACCCTGAAAACCCTCAGAGTCACAAAGGCTCCACTGACATCTTCATTGTCAGTCATCACCAAGCCAATGTAGTAGGGCATAATAGCCACTACGTCAATGATGCTCATCACACTCCTGATGAATCTATAGCGACTGGGGGCCGCAAAGAGTCGCATAAGATATTCAACTGTAAAAATCATAACACAAGCTGTGTCCAAGCAGAAAAAAGCCATTTCATATCTCTCCCCGCATGGCAGTTCCTTGTTGCCAGGGACTGTGCCACATGGTACAGTCTCCACCACATTGGTGATCACAGAGACAGCGATGAAGAAGCCAGTGACATAGTAAAAGACTAAGGCCATGGTGCTGGTATGGGGATTCTCAAAAGCTCTCCACATGGTCTGCCGGAAGCTCAAGGCTGGCATAGATTCTTGGTTGTTCTCAGAGTCACTGTCATCCATCAATCGTTCAGCATTTTCCCGTTTCCTGTCTTTGTACTCTTCGTAGCAGCAATCCCCAATGATATCGGGTAGGATCCCATAGAAGGCAAGCTCCTCATCATAGGCTGAGATGCACTCATACCTTGGGTAGTGTAGCTTGCCAGTTCTGTAAAAGTTTAAGATACACCTAAATACATCAGGATCCCGGTCAAAAAAGTATTCCTTAGTATCTTCATTGAAGAAGAATTCTTTTTCTGTACTGCCAAGGAGAGTGTCAGGATACCTTTCCAATGTAGTCCTCCATGTCTGGAAGCGTCTACCACTCACATTAAGAATTATCAGCTCATCCTGCCGTCTATTTTTATCTGTTGGGGCTAATGGCATGGGACAGTTGGCTACTGGCATCCATCCTATGGCAGCTGCTCTGGCAAAGGGCAGCCATGCTGCTACACCTGCTGCCATGATGAATCAGAGCTCCGAATGAATTAAAGTTGTTGTTCTTCTTTTTCCCAAAAAGAAACCACCACTTGGCTTCAGTTCAATTCCATCTAAAAATACAATTAAACAGAATAACAATTTATGATGAGTTAATATATTAATTAAAGTAAAGCCTTTCCGAAATAGAACAACAATAAGATTTTTTTTTAAAAAAATAATAATAAATGCAATAGATCAAATTCTTGAATAGGTGCGGTACATTTCCAATTGTAACAATTGTACATTAGATATGTCCCAGAAAATACTTGAAAAATAGAGGTGCATCTACATTGTAGAAATAATGCAGTTTGACATCACTTTACCTACTATGGCTTCATCTTTCAGATTCCTGGATGTATAGTTTTGTGAGGCACTAGCAGAGAAGGCTAAATACCTTGTAAAACTACAAATCCCAAAATCAAACTGCATTATTTCTACAGTATGAATGCACCCTCAAAGAACTTGACAGCTATCACCCCAGTCCTATAGATAAGCACTTTTCTCTATAATGGATAACATCAGATATCCTACAGGCAGCGATCCCTGCTTCTTTTGGTCCACAGTCTTCTTTCAATACAAAATGGGTTTAGTCAGCCATAGTAGGCAGCAAGACAGATATGTGCTGTTCTCCTGCAGTGAAATGTCGTTGATCTCCCATACCATGGACACTCAAACCTGTATAAGGTTTTTATTTAGATGAATGATTGTTTTAAAATGCACATGATAATCAGCATGGGTAAGTTATTACATTATTATAGGTAGAGTTTGTGAATAGCAAATCATTCCTCATTAAAAGCATTTAAAAGAAGCATCAGCACACTAATTTAAATTTGCTTCATTACAAACAAGCTTAATCTATCATTTCCCCAAGTGTAAACACTGGGCCCTAATCAAGAAACACGGATGTGCAACGAGACATTACATAAAGCTTGTACTGCATGTGGTAAAAAAGTTTTTAAAAAAACCCTCCCAGTGGAAGAGACATCAGATATTGTTATTCACATGTACATAAAGAGAGGAGTGGACCATTCTGTCCTTACTTGACCTATACAGAGTAGCCCATCAAACTGCCATATGCACAGTTGTGTGAATGTAAATGCTGTCCAGCAGACCATTTCTTCTTTATTATGGGCAGTTCCCCACCTCCCTTTCTCCAATACCAACCTGGCCTTCTTTTGCCTTATGTAGAAGGATCCAACTTAGTTTTTTTCACACAGAGAGCAGTTATTCCACAAATATAAATTCCCTGCCAAGCATGCAAATCAGCTCTGGAGCAGATCATATCTGATCACTCCAAGTACAGCTGTCAGAAGGAGCTGGAAGTACTGAATTATTTTGCTCGCTGTTCAACCAGTAGAGTCATTTTTTCATTCCTGCAAGACCAAGATGGATTTCTAATCATCAGAATAAAGGCAATAATAATGCTCATTTAAAAAAATATGAGAGATTTCATGTGACTCACAATTCTCCCGGGAAGTGCTAATATCAATTAAAGACTTACTTAAGCTAAATATATTCAGGGCCATTCTGCTATCCCAACAGTGATCTGGAGGCTAAAAGTGTATTTTGCTGAACAAACAGGCCCCCTCACTAGGCAAGTTGGCATGTGCTGGGCTATTGATAAATCCTTAGTGGTTAGGGAGGGACTGTTACTTCTACCAAGAAAAAAGCATACACAATTCTCTTATGCCTGGAGAATCAGCATTAGTCCAAGCAATGCCAAGCTGCCTATCAATGTGCTTATTGTAATAATAGTCTTACTAATGATGAGTACAGGCTAGTGCATTAAAATGTTAATGGAAAAACCTCACATTGCAAAAAATTGCAATATGGAGAAAAGGACATCCCACAGAAAGCAAGAAGACTTTGAAACAGTTATGGGTTTATGCTTTCAATGGGATTCAATGGCATTTGGTTGGACCAAACATGTTCCACTGTCAGGGTAAGAACATTTAAAAAACCCTGCTGAATCATACTGATGGCCAACCTAGTCCAGCATTCTGATATATCCCAATATATGGGGAGAGATACAAGACCATTAGGCCCTGCCTGTTGTTGTCCCTCATCAATTGTTTTGCTCATCAACTGATACACAGAAGTAAATTTTCTTGGCTATTATAAATAATATATTGCCAGCATGACTAACAGCCTTTGATAACTTCAGCTCATTTTATAATTGTTCAGATTTGTGGCCATGATTATATCCTGTGGTTGCAGTTTGAACAGTTTAGCAGTTCACTGTTTGGGAAAACAAACTGCTCTGTCCTAAGTCCCTCCAGCTTCATCGGACAATTCCAGATTCTAGAGAAGAAAAAGGCCCATAAGGCAGCTTGTCATTATTTTTCCATACCATGCATAATTTTATGCACCTATGTCTAATAGTAGCTTGTGGCTTCCATATCAATAGAGCGACAAATCCAGTTCAGGTTCCAGTCTGTAAATGAACTATCCACGTTTCTGAACCCTGTCCCCCAATATGTCTGGCCCCTTGGATAGCTGCTTTGAAGTTTAGACTAAAACTTTATGTCCCATAAACCTGGGAACCAGAAGCCACCACAGTCCTATCATCTGTCCCCTTAACTCACCTATTTAAGTTTAAAATCCCATGTATTGCTCCAGCCCCTAAAACATTTTGATTGCCCTTTCTTATTTCTTTTTAAAATATAGTTTAAATATGTAAAAAGAATAAGCAGGGTTTCCACCATGGCCACTAATAAATTAGTGATGAGTACAATACCTTGTTGAATGTGGCAGGGGCCAGGAGATAAATTATATAATCTGTGAATGCTTACTCAAGCACAAGTTTTGCTGAATTCGAGGGTGCTTATTTGCAGTGTATGTAGCCTAGTGCTTTACGTATTTATTTAGAAGTAAATCATGCTGTGTTCCACAGAGCTTATTCCTCGATGAACACAGAGGAAATATGATTGATTTGAAAATAGATAATATTAGAGATCATTGGGGATAGACTTGTATCTCCACATGAATCACCTATGATGCAGATTCATATAAATCAGTACTGGGCAACAGCATTGAGTAATTTTCCCCCCTAGCACCCTCACCCCCGCTGAGTTGTACTGATGCATCCTGCATGACCCAGAAGTGATTCAGCATCTGATTTTGTTTTAGCTTTATTTTCATAATTTTTAGGGGGGCAAAGTAATACAAATAAAGCCCAGTGCAGCTCATGGACCACACATTTCCTACCCTTGATGTAAATAGGTTAAATTCCTCTATGTGAGATGTAAGTATAGTGCCATAGTCTTCATTGTACAGTGGCCATCGTGTACATTGTACAGTTGCCCTCTTACCTCAGAACTCACTGTTTGGTATAGCTGTCTGGCTTCTAATATGGGTTTGGGAGGCATCTGCAGTCATGGCAAAGGTGTCATGACTGTAAATGTGAATTCCAAAATGTATGATGCTGTAACTCTCTGCTGCAGCTTTGTAAATCCTGAACAGGATGGCAGCCATTGTTTGTTTGTTTTAAAACTATGCTGATATTATAACTGGCTATGTGCCATTGATGAAAATCAAAGGGATGTACATGATATGTGAGTGCTCAAAGAGTTCATGCTAATCAACATAATATAAAATGTGCCTGATGCAACAGAATTATAAAATTTATAAGTGACATCAAAGAGAAACTTTGCAGCATTTGAAGACTGTAGAAAAAGAGGAAAATTGCATTAAAAGTAAATTACATTTCATCCCTTTAAATGCTGTAAGTCAATGGCATTGGCTGTATTTTATAGCATGTTTATCACTGAAGTGCAACTTTTTAAATAACTTATTTGTTTATTCAGGTGTTACAGAGAAGGATGGCATCACTTGTGTGTGTGTACAAATAATTTACAAAAGCATTGAAAATAAGAGTTTATTTGCTGTGAGTGCATGACAACATCTTTAAATATTCAGTTTACCTATCCAGTTTCATTATATCATCATGCATCTTAATTGTTAAGAAAGTTCTGCATATCCATCTCTAGAGCTCTGCAGTAATTGACATCACTGTTATTTTTGAAATGTTGGATGAGAAGTGGGAAAATCCATCTATGGTTAAATTGCTAAAAGCATCAGTAAACAATGATCCAGCTTTTTGAGCACTGCAACGACATCCAACATATTGTATGTTTTGTTGAAAAGACCAGTTGAGACAGTGTACAAACCAGTGAAGAAACACACTACAGTGAAGCTAAATGAAGCTTTTGATTTAATTTGTCCCATGTAACATATCATTCAAACATTCATTTGTAATAGAAACATTCCTTTCAACAGTGAGGCAGTAGAATGATAGTGACATCTCAGTGTTCAATGGTACATATCTTGGATTCAAGCACAAATCTATTTCATGTTCAAAAACCAAATCATCTTCACATTCATTTTGAAAGGACATGGAATGAAAACATCAGCTCAACATTATTTATTTCAAAGATAATAGAATGGGCTTAAACTGTTCGGTTTCACACCTTTTACACAGACCTGTGATAAAAATACTCCCGCCCCAATATTGTAGTTGTTTTCAATGCATTTTGGGGTGCTGAATTTGATTAGCACAGTACAGATGTTGTATCACACACAGTTCTTGCACAAATTTTATATTTCAAATCAATTCAGTTGCTACTCAGCTTTGATCAACTGTGGACATTGACATTCTAGTGCAATTTCTTTTAGTGCTTTTTGAAAGTTTTTATGACCCCCAGTTTTTCAGGTCTGTTTTATCAGGGTTAAGTGCAAATAATTAGTGCTTGATTATCTTGTTCAAAGACAATGAAGTCTGATGTATAAATTAAAGCATGAAGATTTCATCCATGTCCAAAGTCAAGTTCAAGGCTTATATCTCTTTTTGTATGATTCAGGAGTGACCTGAATGTTCTTAGACAGGGTTCATTACATGCTTGCATAGGATAAATTCCAAATGTAACAGTAATGGTACCACAGTTTTCAGCATTACTCTGTAATTTAATCTGTCACTTCTGCATTCAAAGGGTGATGTTTGCCCCTTTTACAAAAGGAAAAAAACAAACAAACCCTGTCTTTAATACAGATGCAAAGCATTCTGGCCTTTTGTTTGTCACAAGATGGTAGTTCTGAATAGTTCGTAAAAGAATGCAAAAACAAAAACAACAACTGGAGTTCTAGAAAAAATGTTTTATGTAATTATGATGCTTCATGTTATAGTGAACTGACAGTAGAATATGATTGTTCACACAAAACATGTAATCCACTTGCATCACTAGAGAATGCACAAAAAAGTATACACTTCCTACAAAAGAGACACAACTTCAGTTCCTGAGTATATTAAAAGAAGAAACCTTCATGAAGATGCCACTCCTAAATGACAGTTTATATCTGCTGAAATTTGTATAATTCATGATATAACAATATGAGACTAACAGGCAAGATCACCAAGAAGAAGATGTTTTATCAAGAAGAGAAAGAGCCACCAAAATCTTTATTTAATGCAATGCCTAAGATTGCACCATTATGCAAACTGACATTCTAGTAGGTTGGTAAGTAATATGTTTTCTAAAAGAGAAGGAAACCAGGGCAGGAAAAAAAGACCCATGCACCTCATACACTGTTCTCCCCAGTAGATGAACTGTCTTAACTTTGCTGGTAGATTCTATTGCTTTATTGGGATGTAGAACCTTCAAAATTCTTCTACAGCTAGAAAAAAAGGCAGGGGGGTAGATGCCAGAGCATGAAATCTATAGTTTTAAAATTTGTGCCCGGAGAAGGATTTTGCCAGACCCACCGCCTTAAATCCCTGTAAAATACAATGTGTGAGATCCTACACCATGCTAATGTAGTGTAAACCTATACTCACATAATTACACAGTGTTTGCATTATACCATGTGCTTGTTGAATGTCAACATTGTGCAATCAGTTTGTGTCTACCAGTCTGTCTGCTTACTGTCCCATTCTGCAATGAGGAATGCACAGTGTTTGTCCCTACAATCCCAGTGAATGAAGTGGTATACTGGAGGCACTCACAAATAGTCAGATATCATCTAAGAAAGTGAAACTGCATGGCTGGCATACTATTGGTTAGTCCCAATGAAAATAGTCCCATTCAACTGATAGTTGAATGATGAGTCAATACACAGGTAAATTCCTTATATTCAATTACTTGACCTTAGTTATGACTAACCATAAGGTGTAAGTCCATGTGAAATAGTTGTACTTATGAAATCCTGATTATATAGCCATGACCAGTATACATCTATTGTATAAGAACCAAAAAGGTATGACTGCATGTGTAAGGGAACGTGCAAATGTGCATAGACCAATACAGAACAAAAGACCTTGTTGTGTGCCTTCAAGTCACTTCCAGCTTATGGGAACCTTATCATAAGGTTTTCTTGGCATGTTTTTGCAGAGGGGTTTTTCCATGGCCATCCTCTGAGGCTAAGAGAGTGTAACTTGCTTAAGCTCACCCAGTGGATTTCATGGCTGAGTTAAGATTCAAATACTGGTCTCTAGAGCCATAGTCCAGCTCTCAAGCTACTACACCCCATTTGTGCCTGCAAAAGACCTAGTGGAGTATAATGTTTTGGGTGCTGGACTATGACTCTGGGAGACCAGGGTTTGAAACCCACTCTCAACCATGGGAAACATCAGCTGACCTTGGGCAAGTCACATTCCCACCCATAGAACAAGGTGACAAACCATCTATAAATAAATCCAGGGGGCTCCAAACAGCGGGAAATGCTTTCTCCACCCCCTAGAAATCATTTTTGGGCATTCTGGAGCACAACCTATTTTTACCTGGGAGGGGGCTAAGTCCCACAAAAACAGCCCTGGAAGGCCACATGTGGCCAGCAAAACACACATTTCCCACTCCTGAAATTCTTGACTTATATGGCTATGTAATTTTAGTGGGAAATATCATTACTGACTTCAGCACTAGGGCTAGCTTATAAAGGCTTTTAGAACATTCTGAATGTATGCGATACTTGTGTACTTGAAACTTAGTTGTTTGAAAATTCCTCAGAGGTGTAAGATTCTACAATTGCATAATGCTGATCTTTCTTATAAAGCTTCACAGTGTGTGGTGTCCACTCCACATTGTGGCATCTGAAATGTGTCCCATAAAACAGCAGCAGGACACCAACAGATCCTAACTGGGTTACATTTTTAAAAACATTATTTAAAATAAAAAAACTTTCTGACCTTGTGAGATTATTGTGAAACTATACTCTGAGCTTGTGGGTTTATTGTAAAAATGGCCAAGAAATTAGAATGTAAGAATGAACAGGACTGAATCCAGCCTACTGGACCTACTGCACTGATGGAAATGTGGTAAATTAATACTTATGTAACTTCCATTAATGCAGTGATTTTGCTGTAGTTGGGACTAACAATTGGATAGCACACTCTGTCTATTAAAATGTATCATTTTTGCCATTCTATGTATATTTATTGAAAAATAAATCTTACTGAGCCCAGTGTGACTTCCTTTCATTCCATATAATGAATGAAGACTGAAACATTATGATGTACTCAGTTACATGCCTACCTGGAAGTAAGTCTTTTTGAACTCCCTAAAGCTTCCCTCTGAGTAGAAAGGGCTGCATTCTAAATTATCACTTGTAAGAACTACAGACATTGCTATGTCAATATACACATTCTATTTGGGAAGTAAAAAAAAAAAAGATCATATTCAGAAATAAACAGGGAACAGAATCTCATTGTTTTCAATACAATTTCTGGAGTATATTTGAGGATGGATAGAGATACTATGAGCTACTTAGAATTAGTTCAGTTACTTTCAAGGGATGCATCTAAGTGGGTTGAAGTTTGGAGACTGCTCCTTCAATTTGCACACACACACACAGAGATAGATAGATAGATAGATAGATAGACAGACAGACACATATATATACACATATACATACACACTTACATTAAAGACCAATTTACACATGTAACACTTTGTAACTGCTCAGGGGCTATAAACTACTGACATTGAAAAGAAGTCTGTCTGAGATGACGTGAGATGAACAGAAAAAGTTTTTGTATGGAATTTGATTTGCAAAGGGTGTTTGACAGATTGAGGTACCATGGATGTTTTATATGGAGCAACAAATAAATGTAAAATCTCTTTCAGTCTCACTGATGAACTTATTTCCAAAGAGATGTGCAGTTTATGGACACAGTATGCATGCAGTACTTGGCTTTGAAAGTGAATCCCAAAGTGCCAGAATGGGAAAGCAAAGAAAATTGGTCCAGTTATTTACATCATGCCCCTTGTCCTCAGAAGCCTTATCCATTTTTTACACAGTAAAGTTTAATTTAAAATACCTAGTTTGACCTAGACTTCTCTAGAGTCCACCACCACCACCACCAGACTCCTTGATGGAAAACACTGTGAACAATCTTTAATATCCCACAATATAAGTGTGTGTGTAAAAATATTTTAATTATAGCTTTTTGATAGCAACAGGTTTCTATATGGGAAGGGGTAAACAGATATCTTCTATACATATGTATGCACATAAGTAGAATACCTTTAAGAACAAAGCACATTCTACAGCAGTGCTTCTTTTTAGCTTTTGAGCACAATGAGAAAGGATTAGAAGTAAATGTAGCACTTAAAATAATGCTAAAGATATTACAGAGATGCTTCCATATGGACATGTTTTGCCAGTGCCCTTGATCTAGGAGTCTACTGATATTTATACTAGAAGACCTTGTGTGCACAAAGTGACCCTTTTGACTTAAAGTAAATGTCAACAGATTATAGAAGCAAAGAGACCTTATTTTCTCAAGGTAACGGTCATGCCATGGAAAGGGTGTTACAAATACTATAAGCAGTGGCTCTTTCTTGCTTCAGAATGACCTTCCTTCCAAAGATCTGATCTCTCCTTCCACCCCTCCTTCCTTAACCATATAGACATAAGCCTTGCTTGAGCTACAACTTGCTTGATTGACAGTAATTTGATTTCCACTTTGAAAATACAAATCCACACTCCTTTCTGGGATCGATAACATACCCCCCCCCCAAAAAAAAACTTCATAAGTTATTCCTGTTCACTCAGGAGGAGCACATATTTATTCCTGTTCACTCAGGAGGAACAGGAAAGAAATGATGGATTTTCATCTCATTAACTTCTACCTACCATGCCAATATTTCTGAGTGTCCCTGAACATCCTTACCTAGGATTTGTTTAAAGAATAGAAAAAAATAATAATGGTAACACTAAGAGATAATGGCTGATGAACTAGAGTGGGAGTTTCATGGAAAAGAAGTTCAGGCAAAAAGCTGCTATCCTGAGTCATTTCTTGATTGCCTTTTTAATATGGGTCGGGCTTCAGCTTCAATTTTTTTTTTAAATGCAAACTACGTTCAGATGAGATTTCTATCCTCACTCTCAATTAGGTTTCCCATGCCCTTATTCTCCCCTGTGACAGATAACAAAAATGCTCGCAAGGGGTTTCCTCTCTACTTTTCCTAACCGATAGATTCAGAGAAAGCAAAGCTAAAAGCAACAGGGTAAAGGCATGCAAACTTCAACTGTCCTTTCCAGCCAGCCACCCAGCACCACACAAAGAACACAATGGCTTACCTTGGGGGAAAAAAGGAAAAGCATTGCCCAGTGCTCACACACGACAGAGGTTGACACACACAGAGAGAGAAAAGAAAGACTTATCATTGAGAATGAATGTTAATGTTCTCGTCTACCTCTGGATTCTCCAGGTGCAGGTTGGAGGAGTCAGAAAATGTCATTAGGTGACTAACCAGATTTGCCGATCCTGGTGAGCTACTGGTTTGATATGAATATAAACATAACCAACCAGCCACAAATCCAGAGATTCACTGTGTGTGTCTGATTCGTCCAGAGTAGTCAAGCACTTCCAACTTTCTCTTCTCAAGGGGATTTGGAGAGCAGAGTCTGAGTGCCTTGTTCAGAAAGCAGCAAGGAAAGCAAGGTGCTGGAGATGGATGGCGTGCCCTGAGAGCAACAACCAACAAGTGAAGAGATCCCCATGCACAAAACAGAATTCAAAAGATATAGCTGTGTGAGTCTGTAGATTCAGTACATAGAGAGATCAGGTACCATTTTTGAGACTCACTGAAGGAAAGCAACTGGCAGCATGAGCTTTCCTGGACTTCAGTCAGTACAAATGCATCTCAGGGTGTAGACAGGAATCTACGAAAGCTCGTGCTGCCGATTTCTTTTTTGGTTAGCCATGTACAACGTGTTAGAGATAGATTGGGGGATGGGATGAGAGGGTGGAGGACAGAAAGTTACCTGTTGGCTCCTTCCCGCTGAGGTTGCCCCAGTTGCCCCTGGCAGCCAAAGTTTCTCATGCCCACCACCTTCCTTTTCCTGGGAAGGAGAGTCTCCAGCTCATAGGGATCTTCCTAGGCACATCCTTTCTGTAGCTATCAGTTTTGCCACCTCCACCCCAATAAGGGAGGGAAGAACTCACATTTCCTTCAATCCCCCCTTCCCCTTTCTTTGGCTAAAACTCCAGTTCTGCTTGGGATCTTCCCTGCCTCGAGGTCCCTTTCTCAAGCCATGGCAAGAGAGTTGGGCTCCTTGGTCTTCCGAGGAGTGAAGGGAGCGCTGAGGAAGGGAGGAGGACTTGATGGAGAAAGTCAGACCCAGTGCAGAGGCGCTCAGCTGCCTGCCTTTCGCTCCTCGCCTGCGTCATCTCACTTCGGAGATTCAGATTAGACTTAAGCGGGGTGCGTGTGTGTGTGAGTGTGTGTATCTGTATCTGTGTGTGTGTGTGTGTGTGTGTGTAAAGGAGTTCAGCAGAAGGAGCTGCTGGGAGAGTTGGTCCAGGGCGGAATTTTTGCATCCACACTGGGGAAATAACCCGGTTTGGCCCCGCTTTAATTTGTTGTCTGACTCACTTGCTATGGAATTCTGGGAGTTGGAGTTTGTTGTGGGGCCCAGAGCGGAGCGGAGCTCCGCTCTGGGCCCCACAACAAACTCCAACTCCCAGAATTCCATAGCCTTGAGCCAGAAAAGTTAAAGCAGTGCCAAACCGGGTTACTTCCCCAGTGTGGATGCTAAGAAGAGAAGGCTGAAAGGGGCGATCGGAGTGTTTGAAGGGGGTGTCACCTTGAGCTTCTTCTCTCCTCCAGCGACAACGTGCAAACTCTCAACTGGGAGACGTCCAGAAACCAGGGCACAAAGCAAGGGGTTCAAACGACAGGGAAAGAGGTCCCATCTCAATCTCAGAAAGAACTTCCTGACAGTAAGGGCTGTTTGACAGTGGAACACACTCCCTCAGAGTGTGGTGGAGTCTCCTTCCTTGGAGGTCTTTAAACAGAGGCTGGATGGCCATCTGTCAGGGATGCTTTGATGGAGAGTTCCTCCATGGCAGAATGGGGTTGGACTGGATGGCCCTTGGGGTCTCTTCCGACTCTATGATTCCATGATTCCTGCCACAGAGACAAGCCTTTGGATGCTATCTTCAACTATAGGAGGAACTTCCTAACCGTAAGAGCTGTTGGACAGTGGAACACACTGCCTTGTAGAGTGATGGAGTCTCTTTCTTTGGAGGTCTTGAAACAGAGGCTGTTGGGGGTTGCTTTGATTGAGAAATGGGGTTGGACTGGATGGCCTTTAGGGTCCCTTCCAACTCTAGGATTCTAGGCACTCACACACACACACATCCTCCCCCGGACACACAGACACAGAGACTCCACTCCTGGCTTGCCCAGTGCCTTACCTTCTGGGCCATGAGCTCACTCGCCATGCCATGCCCTGCCATGCCATGCCCTGCCCTGCCACGCCATCCCCTTCCCGGGTCCCTCTTCGGCAGAGAAGGCAGAGGAGAGGTTGCCATCCAGATGCTGAAGGCGGCCACTCACTCCAGAAGGGAGGAAGGCGGGCCAGGCGAGGAGGGAGGTGCTTCTTCGGGGCAACCTGGTCCCCAGCAGCTCAGCGGGCGCACCGAGAGGGCAGGGATGCGGGGAGGGATGCTGCTGTGATGCTGCTGCCAACCAGCGCTGAGCAAGCCCTCCTTCCCTCCCTCCTTCCCTCCTCTTGGGCTTTTCCGCTGTTGGCTTGGGCCACCTCTCCGCCTGGCTTCCCCTTCGGCCCATAGAGGGCGCTCTCCCCACAAGCTTCGCCCGCCTCCGCTCAGCCCAGCCCTGGAGAGAGAGGGAAGCATTTCAGCACCAAGGGGATGCTGGACAGCTCCCAGAGCCTTTGGCTCCGCGATTGCCTTTCTAGTCAAGCCATTGCCGTCAAGAGGGATAGACAGCAGAGAGACCTCCCAAGCAGCCTCCTTGCTGAGGCCAAGGCGGCATCCACACTGCAGAAATGATCCCGGTTTGGACCCCGCTTGAACTGCCCTGGCTCAGGGCTATGGGATTCTGGGAGTGGTAGTTTGTTGTAAATTTATAATTGTCATGATTATAATTAACCATTTAGAATCGTTATGCATTCAATTTATTTTTTAAATTTTTAAATCTTTGTTGTTAAAATCAATCATCATCAGAACATACGTACATACGTACATATAGATCATATCGATTCATTTGACATCAAACAATATCCATCAAGAGTGAAGAGTGCATAAACAATAACCCAGTATTCGTTCGTCAAACCACCTTTTTCCTCGCTTTCCTCTCATCCAACCACATGTATATGATGTATATAATTGTTATACATTAAATGTATAACAATTCTTATAATAAACTCCCCTTCCCAGAATCCCATAGCCTTGAGGCAGGACAGTTCAAGTGGGGTTCCAAACTGGATCGTTTCTGCAATGTGGATGCAACCCCAAGAAGAAACCAAGCTCAAGGTTGGGAAGACCTTCCTCGAATTCCCCCTCCCTGTGTCTCTCTACTCTATAAGGAGGAGAGAGAGACCTTGATCAAAAGAATAACAAGCCAAGAAAGGGGTGGTAGTCCTTCTTCTTCTTCTTCTTCTTCTTCTTGTTCTTCCGATTTAGGGTAACCCTATCATAAGGTGTTCTTGGCAAGGTTGACTCAGGGGAGGTTTGTCACCCTTGTCCTCCCCTGAGGCTGAGAGCATGTGACTTGACTAAGTGGGTTTCCATGACCAAGTTGGGAATCAAACCCTGGTCTCCTTGTGACTGGAGACCCAGGTTGCTTCCCTCACACGAAGTAGCCTTGAGCCCATCCTTCAAAGCACCATGAGGGCTCTCTTGTAAGAAGGAGGGCCACTCCTGAAACATCTCAAGAGTCCCCCCTTTATGTCTAAAAGGCCCCTCAGTACAGGCACCTTGAGACCTGGATTTTATGGAGCATGGCACAAAAAAGGAAGGGAGTCTGACTTTGGTTTGTATGATGATGTGCAACACACAGGGCTAGCAACAGATGAGAGTAGCTAGAGGTTTGCCATGCATTCAGCTCTCACCAGTAGATGTCACCCAGAATGTAGTAGATGAGAGCCTGGCTGGATGACAAATCCTGAAGAAGTCAGGACATCCTTATCTTCATTCCCAGCGCAGCTCCCCCATTCCCTTAACAATAAGTCCCTTGTGAAGAAGATGGCAGTACAATTCAGCAGAATTGACTACATTCCCTCCCCCCTTCCCATGTCATTCACACAGCCCAATTGGCTTGTTAGGGATGGTGCCTTGCATGGAGTTGGAGCATAGCTGCCACCTTTAATTAATTAATCCAATTAATTAAAATTTCTTAATTGGCAAAACTGTGTCCGGGATTAATTGGACAACATGTCTTGGACTGAGCTAAAAATGCTAGCTGCTTTTCATATAAGTACATGGTAAGTACTTCATGTCTACAAGTTTTAATTATCTGTCAAAGCTCTGGGTCTATACACCTGGGGAAGGTTCACCCTCCAGTTTTTATTGGAAGTCATCTCCCAAGACCTCTCACTCCTGGCTATGTTGGTTAAGGTGGATGGGAAGTCTAACAATATCAGGAAGTTTCCAGTCTACTATCCTCTGATATACATGTTTGCCTGTGAGCTTTCACTGGAGCTTATTTCCAATTAGACCTATATAATAAAAAATAGTGCCTGACCTAACATGATGCCTTCTGTGATGTATGCCTGCAGAATCCAAAAGAAAAGGAAGCACATTTTCTTTAAAATATTGTTTTAGGAATATACAAATGTATGGAGATTTAAATGCCGGAGCAGAGGAATTGCTGAGCTGGTGTTTCATTGTGATGATATATTTGGATGAGGGTAAAAACTAGCACCTTAATCTGAACATCCTGGATTAGATGTATCTAAAGAAACAGGTTCACAGTTGGGGATGGATACTTCTTGAGCCATCCTTGTTACTGGAGACCATAGGTTGCTTCCATCTCTGAAGTAGCCTTTACTAACTTAGGGGTGCCCCAAAGAGGCAGCCTCCAGCCACTCCTTTTACAACCAGATTGGGGCCGAAGCAAATGAATTTGGAATTCAGCATGTATCCATCCTTTGTGAGGCTACAGGCACCTTTTGTAGGTGAAGGACACTGAATTTCTCAAGAAATCTTCATGCTTTTGCATCAGGAAAACTTTGAATGGTGTTGAGGTAACACATGCCAATCCAGGCCAAACTTAAGAAGAAGGCATTCTGTCTCAGTCAGTTCAAACTTTGTAGATTTCTTTTCAGTTAATAAAGTTAATGTTGTGGCTGTTGTCCCTTTTTCCTCTTGGGGGTGGGCAGATATGTATGCAAGATGCAAAAGATTGTTCTTTCCATTTTGTGTGCTGTATGTGGTGGGGGAATATTCAAAGTAGGATGCTTTCAAGTGGCCTGATTTATAGATGGCAGGCATCCAAGACATGATGAATAATGGAGAAATATTTCTCACTTCTTCAGGTAATTATCTTAAATGCAGCTCAACTTTTCTTCAGTATAGGGCTCAGTCCACTAAGACATTATACATCTAAAACAGTGAACGGACTATTAAACTAGGGTCATTACCATGTATACCACTCCAAATCATGCCAGGCTGTTTTCACAAAACAGGGAGTGAAATTTGCTTGTCCAAGGATCTCTGCTGTAAAATGAGATATATATCCTGGAAGTAAATTTTAAAATGATCAATGATTTTAAAATACAGACTTTTTAAAAAATGAAATGATGCATCATCTTTAATGTACAATAAAAGGACTGTACCTGCTGTCAAAAACCAAATAAATACTGGTAATAAATAGACAATGTGGTGTGGAGTCAAAGGCTTTCATGGCTGGCATCCATAGTTTTTTGTGGAACTTTTGGGCTATGTGGCCATGTTCTAGAAGAGTTCCTTTCTGATGTTTTGCCAGGATCTGTGGTTGGAATCTTCAGAGAATGATAGCCTGGAAAAGTATTGGAGATATATATCCTGTGTGACCCTGGGAAGGAAGGAGTAATTTGCAAATGCATTGTTCTGTTGCTAATGGCAGTCCTCAGGGTGGGAGGATATTCAAACAAGGATTAATGTCTGCTAATTGGTGCTCATTGTCTGCTGGGAATCCCTTGGCCTTAGGCTGTTTCTCATTTGCTTAGGTTGGGTTTTGACCTTGCTGCCTTCAGGACTGGTAGACAAGCCTTGTTTACCCTCACGGTTTCCTCTTTCCTGTTGAAATTGTCCAGCTGTTTATGGATTTCAATGGCCTCCCTGTGCATTTTGACAAGGTAGTTGTTGGCATGAGAGTAAACAAGATTTGGCTACCAGTCCTGAAGGATGGCAAGGTCAGGACTCAACCTATGCAAGTGAGAAACAGCCTAAGGCCAGGGGATTCCCAGCATACAATGAGCACCAATTAGCAGACATTAATCCTTGTTTGCATATCCTCCCGCCTTGAGGACTGCCATTAGCAACAGAACATTTGCAAATTACTCCTTCCTTCCCAGAGTAACACAGGATATATATCTCCAATCCTTTTCCAGGCTATCATTATCTGAAGATACCAGCCACAGATGCTGGCGAAACGTCAGAAAGGAACTCTTCTAGAACATGGCCACATAGCCAGAAGCTCCACAAAAAACTATAGGCAATGTAGTAATATCATTTAGTTGTCAAAAACACCAGGGAGTGACCAACTGCATGAAAGGGATAAGAAAAATTACTGCCTGGCAGATTCTTTCCTGCAAATATGGGCCTGCTAGGAAGGTGTGTTGAGTCTAACCAACACTAATTTTCTTTATTTAATTTCAGGTACCCTGAATTCCATGCCACCCACAGATATGCCAGAGAGAGAAGGAGTGCAGTACATAATCCTGGAATGTTGTAAGCTCCATGCATATTTGACTTTGGCTTTGCCATCCATTGCTTTTAACCCTGTTCACCATTGACTGCAGCCCCTAATGGACTTTTCCTATGCATCAACAGTCCTTCATATTGATTGATTGATTGATGTCTGTATTTATATTCTGCCTTCCTCCATGGGAGTTTGCAACATATTAAAAGCAAATCTATAAAACACATTAGGAAAGAGGACAACCCCCCCCCCCCCACACACACTTTTGCTCTTTATTTTTGACCAACCATGAAATAATACCAGGTGCATGGGTCATTTATTGACCTAAAAAAAACTACTTAACGGTTTGAGGCCTGGGAATAAGTAAATGGTATTTTGTTATTACTTTTTGTTCTTTTGTTGTTATCTTCTGTTTCTCTGCATTGATTATGATAGTACTTTACATCTCCTTATCCCTGTGCACAAATCACAATAGTAGCATTCAGGGTTCTGGCCCTATTTCTGTCACCTTTTACTTTTGCTTATTATCTGTCTTTAATTGCTTGAAGAGTTTCATCTCTCACCTGAGGTTTCTTTTTCTTTTTGGCTGCTGCTAGTATCTTTTTGCATTCCTCTCTGACAATGTCCCTGGCTTCAGTCCAGAATTCTTATGGCTCCAGGTCAATTAAGTTTAATAGGGGAAATCTATTTTTATATTATATTTAAATTCTATAGGGATGTTCTTCAGGTTTATTTTGGCATAATTGTTGGTTTAGTGTTCCTCTTTAACTTTATGCTATTTTTTTTTAATATTAGTAGTTCAATCTACTCCTGGTTTTGTTTTACAGACAGAATGGAGTTTCTCCATCTTCTTCACCAGGCAATGCCATGTATACATTTGCCTCTTAGGTTGTTGGAGGAATGTGTTTGCAATAAAAAATATGTTTTCCTCATAAAATTCAATCAGTCTCTCTCCTGCTTCATTTCTTGTTGCTAGGCCCAATTTTCCTATAATGCTGATTCTGCTCTGTTTCCTATTTTTGCATTCCAATCACCTATGATTAGCAAGTCCTGTTTTTGGTTTGTGATCAGTTTCCTCCTGGACTCTAGTGTAGAATCTTTCAGTTGATTTTTGTGGGTTTTTTTTGTTTTTTGTTTAGTTATGTGGCCATGTTCTAGAAGAGTTTATTCGTGACGTTTCACCAGCATCTGTGGCTAGCATCTTCAGGGAAATATTTCAATTTTTTTATCTTCTCCCTCTGTAGTTGGAGCATAAACTTGAATTATGGTTATGTTGATGGGTTTTCCATGAATTCATATAATTATTTTGTTAGAGTTTGCATTATAGCCTTTGACTACTTTTACTTCATCTCTCCTCAATTTGATGCCACCCCATTTCTGCTCAGATTTTCATATCCTGAATAAAATATTGTGTAATTATTTGACTCAAAATGTCAAATTCATGTCCATTTTAGCTCACTCAGCCAAAGAATTACAATGTTTTGTAATGTTTAGGTTCCTCTGATTCGTGATTCTCACATTTCATGTTTCTATAATATCTGTTGGGCAGCTTCAGACTTTCCTTTCACCTCTGAGCACATCAACAGCTGAACATCCTTTTGGTTTGTCCATTTGCACCATTAGGCACAGCTAATATAAATTTTGGTATTTACAGGAGGTCCTCAAACAGTTAGCCCTTCATATCCACAGATTCAGCATCCACAGATTCAACCATCCATTGCTTGAAAATATTCAAATGGAACTTCTAAAAAAGCCAACTTTGCCTTTGCCTTTGTATATAAGAAATACAATTTTACTACAGCATTGTATATAATGGAACGTGAGCATCCATGGATTTTAGTATTTACAAGGGGTACTGAAATCAGCTCATTGAAAGCCATCTGACTTGGGAGTTTCATCTTCTGGAACTATCTCTTGTTTCATTTTGGATTATCTTATCATGGGGTAAAATACATTCAAAAGATGTTTCCCATGCTTCCTTCAGTTCACTGCTAACAAGTGTTAGCTATGATGCCACCACTGTTAGCTATGGTGCTACATCTAGTGTCACACACCACACTGGTGCTAATGCCCAATAGCTGTTTGACACATTTAGTCTGGCTCTACAGCAAAAGCCTGTCTCACATGGAAGATCCTGTTAGCAGCACGGTTGCCATTAGCATAGCCTCTTGCCTCACAGGAATTTCCAGTGCCTTCACCGTAGAAAGGTAGTGCCACTGATGGGTACTAAATATCACCTGTAATCTTCTTAAGAAACTTGCTTTTCCCAAGCTCCATCTCTTGCTAGCAGGTGAGTACATAACAATGGATGATAATGATGTCACAGTTCCCTAGTGATGAGAACAATCCCACTTTTCGTTAGAATCCCATTGTTTTATAAAATGCCCCAAATCTGCTCTTGTTTCGGTTTGTTTTAACCTTTTCTTACTGCTAACTCTGGCATGGCTGTGATTTTTCAATAGTGTTTCCCTTATGATGTGTCCCCCTTTTTAACTTTCTTTCTATTAGAAAATCTAATCTGGGAGTTCTTGGCTACAGTTACCAATTCTGTACATTTAATTAGGAGAAAAAAAGGGAGGGGAAATGACCACCAGGAGACTGAACATCACATCAAGTGCCAAGTGACACAGAGAACACTACACTTTGTAACTTTTTTTCTACCAGTTCATTGCCTTAGCCTGGCTACAGCATTGCTGTCAGGGTTCTGTAAATTATTTGTCATATTTCCTGAACTGAAGCAGAAATCTGTGTATTCAAGAAAGACACAGATCTGTTTTCCTCAGCTGACCACTGCTTTCTTTCAGTGCATCTGATCTCACCCCTTCACTCCAAAATAAAACCAAATTTATAATAGGAAATTTGTATCATTTATCATTTCTTTTCTTCCTTCCCACAACTTTCTACAGAACTTCAGTTAATAGTTTCCTATTCTCAAGTACAGCTAACAGAATTTCATTTGCTGTATGTTTTAGAGAAAGGTTGGCAGGGTTCCACCTACCCTATTCTCTGTGAATTTTTTCAGTTAGGCACAAAGGTGTGACTGGAAGAAAAAACTGTGCAGCTTGAAAACTGATAATGTGCAGTCACAAAAAATGGAAGAAAGTAGATAGTAGACACAAATGCCATTCATAATAGAGTAGACCTGTTGGAGCAATTGTTGAATGGAAAGTCAATATGTATGAAAATCTCATTGACAGGAGTTAAATCTAGTTGCGATAACTACCATATATAAGTCGAGTATAAGTCGACCTCATGTATAAGTCAAGGGCAGGTTTTGGGGCCAAAATTATGGATTTGGCCATGACCCATGGATAAGCTGAGGATAAAACTTGGAGGCTTCTTCAGTGTGTGTGTGTGTGCGTGTGTGCAGAGTTAGAGAGACTCTATTTAAGGCTTTTTCCATCAGCATTTCGCTTTAACCTTTCACTCTCCAGACAGTGGCGGCCAGTGCGGGTGGGAGAGGGACTCTGTTGAATGGCAATTAATCTCCCAGGACTCTTTCTGCTTTGCTCAAGAGAAAAAGAATCTCTCTCCATGAGAATATCTGAAAGAGCTGCTGTTTACATTACCATACTGACCTGTAAATAAGTTGACCTGGGATTTGGGGGTCAATTTTTGGGCATAATTTTTTTAGGATTATAGATGAGTGTATACAGCAGCTGGAAGTTCTAATAGAATTTATATCCTTAAATGTTTATTAAGCACTGAAATGACAGGATCTATCAGGCAATCTTGGTGAAAAGAGGAGAAGTCCAGTTTTGAATGAGGCATCAGGAATGGCTTTACACTGGCCTAAGAGTCACTGTTGGGGATTTATATTGGTGCATGAGCTTCTGGATTGTGGTGTTAGTTAATGAACCAAGGCTGATTCATAAATGAATTCTTGTTTTACAGCAGTTAAACAAGACTACTGTGGAAAAGCTGTCATTTGATGCAGGGTATAAACAAGAAGCACAGCATGCATTGTGTTTGTTTGCTTGTTTGCTTGTCTGTTCTAGTGTGGAAATTTTTGGAATTGAAATATCTGCTTTTTAAAAAAACAACTGCAGGTTGATGATGTAAGAAAAATCTAACCTGCCCTCCTAAGTTCACCAACAGTGTTCTTACAGCTTAGTTGGGGTAGTAGGGCCTCCATGATAAAAGATCAACCATTTCTCAGGCTCTGCTGACCTGTCCTGCTCAGGACAGATAGAAGAAGTTGGAGTGCCTTCTCCAATGGATGATTTGTTGTTGTTATTGTTGTTGTTGTTTTTGCTGTTGTCATCTTCCTTCCCATTAAACATATATTGTAAACTGCTTACAATTGGGGAGGTGAATTATATATTAAATAAATACATAAACTCAACAGATGCAAAAAGAGAATCATGAGGTCTGGACTACCATAGATTTTAAGTCTGCTGTGGGGGAGATCTGCTGGGGGAAATAAAATACTTTGGATCCAGTGGACAGAAGGCCATGTCCATCTCATTCATCTTATTCTGGAATGCTCCCTTTTCTTGCAGGCATATCAAAGCTTTCTGCTCCATCTAAGTCCCCTTTTAGAACTTGGACATGTCTGGCAGAACCTTTTCCTTTTTTCCTTTGAATGATAGCAGCCCATACTATGTCAAAATATTGCCCTTGAAATTTATCTCTAATGCAAAAGAGTTAATCATAGAGCAGGGAGAAATAACGTTTAAGTAATACAAGTCTATATTTCCCTTGGGTGTGAGGAACTCACTGCTTTTTGTGTGGTGGGAAGAGAGTGTTACTGTATATGTGTGCAAATTTTTGACTCTGGTATAGCTGCACCTGAATCAATAAACTAGCTCTAGAATAAATGAACTGTGAATTGTGCCATAGCTGATGGCAGTAAAGCAGACGGAGGAAAGATTAGCTCAGGCCCTGAGACCCCTGCGGATTTTAGAAATGAAATGAAAATAACTAAGAGCAGTAGTGGTATCCAGCAATCAGATTAGCCAGCGGTTGGGTTTTGGAATCTGGATAAATGTACAGATAGTTCTGTGGCACAAACCTTTCAATTAACAACTGGCCTAAATTGTCTGTAGCTCATATGGATCTCTTTTTAAAATCTGTGTGATTAATGTAAAGAGATTACACTTGCATGATAAATATAGCATCTAATACGGTAACAATAACATATATTAAAGAACAAAAACATCATAATGATTTATAATACACATGCTTTAAAAAGCATTTACTCTAGGAGAATTTACATCATGTAATCCATACTCTAACTGGCATCAGTCTTCTGCCCATTTGCACCATGATCCCTAGTAATAGTTCTAGGGGAAAAGTTCAGGTATTGCATATGACTGCTATAGAAAAATCTGGTCAGCTAATATAAATAAACTTGACTTGTTTATTTTGACATATGGCTGCAATGGAGTACTGTCTGTTCTTCTATAGGCACAAAACACATACCTTATATATTAGTACAACATGGATTGGACTCATGTCTCTGTTCTGCTAGAGACACCTAATCGATTTGAACAGAGGGTTGCTGGCTTACCTGGTTTTGTTGCCTAGGGCCCAGACAGCTATTAAATTTTGTGTTATATTTTTTCAATCCCTGCTCAACAACCTTGAGAGGGAAGAGATTAATTAGTAATTTGCCCAGCAAGAGTCAAATATGCTCTAGGATGGCCACAGGAAAAAAATCTAAAATTAATGTGTGTGTGGGGGGGGGGGATCAAAACAGATTCATTGAAACTCTCACCTGAAGCAAGACCACATATTTTGCTCCTTTGATGGTCTCTTTTAATGGTCTTCCTGAATGTAAGATTCCTACTGAGACTGACCAGGATTCCTCCTTTTACTCACATTGAATGGAGAAGATAATTCCATGACAACTCATTTGAAACAGCCTTAGTAATGTGCTGGGTAGAGGTTTGCTGCCGCTGTCACTGCCTCCCCCTCCCCTTCCTCCTCCCCCTCCTCCTCCTCCAAAATAATAACAAAGCTTAGGACATTTTCTTCTTTGGTCTACAGCTCTCAGAATTCCTCAATGGGTATAGCCAGTGGCCATGCCAGTTGGGGAACACTGAGCATTCTAGCTGGGGGAAAAAATGTTCCCAAGTTCTAATTAATATACAGTTAACTTGATTCACCTTTGCTTTCCACAAGTTTTACTTATCACCAATAACCCTAAGGCTGTAAACACAGTATAACTATGAGGACCTGAATTTCCTGTCAATGGGAAAGAGTGTAAGGAGCCTTTGCAGCCTCTTAGGACACCCAAAGGTGGTGTTTGGACAGAACTGTTAAGAAATTAAAAAATATGGTTATGAATATGTTTTTGCCTTTGAACTGAACAGAAATTAATTCTTTCAGATGGCATCTTTAAAGTGCAATCTGTTGCTGTAATCAGCCACTTAAAAATTAATTTGATTATATACAGAATGACTGTAGCAGATGTAATTATTTTATTTTAACATTCATGTAGAGAATAACCTAGGTTGAATTGCCTTGTCATAATGAAGACGTGACGGATTGCAGAAGTTCAGAAGCTAAGGAAAGAAACCACACGGAAGAAGATGTAGGTCTTTGATGAGCATGCAGAGAAAGAGTAAGACACTGATACATTAATAATAATAATAATAATAATAATAATAATATCATAATACTTTTATTTATATCCCGCTTCTCTGTTCAAGCCATTGGAGTGCCTTACATAAAATTCCAACAATTCCCACAATCCCCCATTTTTATCAAAAAAGAGACTGGAAGGAAATTCACTCCTAGTTGCAGGACTCTCTCAAGAATATATGGTTGACAGATTGGACATAAATTGAATTACTACTTTCTGCCACCTGCTTGAGGCCCACATATTTTTTATCCATCCATTCATATTAGAGGCAAGATATAAATTCAGTCTTTTACTGGAAAAAACAGTCAATTATTTCTGTTTGCATCTATGTTTTATGGCAGTCTTTTACTTGAAAGGGGAAAAATCATAAATACAGAAGCTCATTGCAATGCTAGGGGGAGACAGGTCACTAAGAATAGTGAAGAAAAAGAAAACAAGTGAGCATAACTACAGAAGATGCATTGGAGAAAGGTCTGGTACATACTAGATTTTTCAGCAATCATGATAGACTCGGTATGACCAAATTTTCAAAACAATTTGCATATCTCGGTATTAAAAAAATCATTTAGTGCAGATCTTAAAAAATTAAACCCATATAGTATACTATTAACCCTTGTGCACCAATATGGGGTATTTTAAAACACCATTGGCACATTTCATTCCAGAATCCACACAGCACTAGGCTTACAGTGTAGGAATTTTGCTACATTGTTACTTGCAAAAAGTGGCTAAGAATCTGTGTAATGAGAGCATAAGACGCTATCTGATCGGAAGGACTAGCATCTCCCCCTCCAGTGTACCAAGGACTGTTACCATATTTGTGATTGTTGGCTACAGTTGCTTCTTTCTTTACTGGACAATCTCCAGGGACTAACATCTGATGTTTCATAGTCTAGCCCAAGTTCATGGACCACCACTTTCAGTAATACCATCCTAGTGGATTCTAATAGTTATAGGCAAGCATCCCATTTGGGACTTATGCCCATGCAAATACAGCTTATGTGTATCTAAGTCATTTTTTGGATGGAGGATAGAGGACTATTCCCTTGATCTTGTGCTCCATCAAAAAACAAAGCAAAGCTAAACAAAACCTCCCATGCCCAGTAGCTGCAAAGCTTCAGGAAATGTCACTGGTGCTGTTTCTTACCAGAAAGGATAGGCAATTCAAGACATGAAGACTCAATTGGTCTGTGCTCCCTGAGGTTGGAAAATGCAGACATACTTCATTGGAGAGTGTACCCTCATTTCTTCCTCTCAACCAAGCTGAGTTCCATTGCGACTCATGGCTCAAATTGCCCTTTCCTCCCTTCATCACAAGTAAGCAACAGGAGTCCCTTCCAGGGCTTGACAGATGATGTTTAGTGGTGTTGGGTAGAACTAAGATATTAGCCCTGTTGTATTCCTTGAATAGGACATGGAGCTGGACTGAGCCCTGAACTTGGATAAGAAGCTACCACACAAAGCCTTTAGCTAAAGAAACCACAGAAAAACAGAATTACTTTCAGTCCAACATACTCACCCAGTGCTTCTGATGGAAAAGGTCTATTCCACAGCAGTAGCATTTTACAGAGGTTTCAGAGTTACACAAATGGCCAACCCCCCCCCCCCCCCCAAAACCAAACAAACAAGCAAGCACCACAAGAACAAAGCTAATGTTTTTACACCTCCATTGCATATGTATCATTTCTTATCTCTAAAAAGAACAGAGACTTTGTCATATCATTATTCCTATGAATGAACTGATGTTCTCAGAGTAAGACAGTCAGTGCTTATTACCTTATTGAACCTGGCCAGAGTTCTTGCAGTTAGAGCAGAAAGCCAGTGAGACAGACTCAAAAATGGATTCAAAGATTTTAACTTACAGAATGACTTTGTTTTGAATGGCTTAGGCTAAATGTTTGAAGTATTTTTGAATTCAAATTTGGGAGGATGTGAAACTGTGCATGCAGAGCTACACTCATACACGCACACACATGCACATGCACGAGCTTGGCCTTAGGCTGAGATGCTACATCACATTAGGAAAAAGGTCCCTTGACATGAATGTCTAGTCGTAACTTACTGTAGGGGGTGGTGCTCATCTCCGTTTCTAAGCCAAAGAGCAAGTATTGTCTGAAGACTGCTCTGGCAGTCATGTGGCCAGCATGACTGCACCAAATGCTGTTATCTTCCCACCAAAGTGGTACATATTTATCTACTTGAATTTGCATGATTTCAAACTGCTAGGTTGGCAAAAGCTGAGACTAGTGACGGGAGCTCACCCTATCATCTGACACTCGGGCCATGAACTGCCAACCTGCTGATCTTGTAATCAACAGAGTTAGCATCTTAACCACTTGAGCAACCACAACCCTTTACATCACACTAGCAGAGTATAATTCTCCACCAGTATATTTACAGGGGCAGCAGATGTGGTGAAGGTTGCTTCCTTTGCCCAGCTACTCCTCCTGTGATGAAACAGCTAAGGGACTGCCTGATCCAGTTTTGTTTCCCTGGCCACTGGACAACTGCTGCAGAGATGTGCCTGAACTTGGTCTAGCTGGTTTAGAGTACCGGGGGGAAAAGTGGTAGCTTTCTTTCTAGCATGAGGCTACTCTTCTTTTCTTGGTGCTCAAGAGCAGCTAGAACGAGTCTGAGCAGACCTCTGCCAATGATAGTAGGCAGAGCTGTGCCCAACAGCAGGCTGCATGCCAGGCTGCTTTGTCGACTGCTTTGTCGACTGCTTTGTTTGAATATTCAATTGTGATGTATTTTTATGGCATCATAATTTCTATGGACCAGGATAAAAACAGTTGCATTGTGTGAATTTGTGATCCCAGTTGGTATTTCAGTGTGTCCAGGACACACTGAAATACCAACTGGGATCACAAATTCACACAATGCAACTGTTTTTATCCTGGTCCATAGAAATTATGATGCCATAAAAATACATCACAATTGAATATTCAAACAAAGCAGTCAACAAAGCAGTCTTCTTGAAAATTCAGGAAGGTGTTCTGTCACTGCCATTCGCTCCATATAGTCATCTAAATGGATTTCTGGCCACCCTCTAAACCAATGTTGTTATTCCTCAAAAGTAAATATAAACCACAAGCCTATGTCATGATCTACTCTGTTGGTTGATAAATCTGATAACACCTATCTGTCCCTTCTTTTCCAATAAGCAAGTTCTGCTAAGCCTGAGGCATGCCAGAACATGGAGTTCAAATAACTTATAGGCTTGTATGCTGTCTAATGTAGATATTTTATCACTGCTACAGCAGTAGCCCTGGAAGTGACAGAATACAGCTCTTGATCAAGGAGCTGAGAAATCCATCCTGGCTGTACATTTTTCTTTTTGTGCTAAAGACAGCTTACTCCTTCAAAATGGCCTGATACCTCTTCTAGAACTTTTTCATTAAAATGTTGTGTTACAGCTGTTCTCAGAGTAGACATTTGACCACATATGCTGTACATTCAAACATGGCACTTTGAAAGCTCTTTTGTATTAACCCTTCTAAAGGCATGGGTGAAGTCTGAGTCTTCCTCTACAAGGCAATATTTCCAATAAGCAAGAAACAAGTATTGGTTTATATTGGAACACATGGTAGTTTTCTACTGTAAACATGTCTTACAAAAGGCAGATATATTGCCTGCAGATGCTTGCAGGTTCAATGCCTGGTTCCTGAAGGTAGAGCTGGAGAGTAATTTTGTCTTAAACATCAGAGATCCACTATCATTCAGTTCAGAACAGGTAACCTACACCTAAGCCTGTAACCAAACTCCTTATCATACCTCCCATCAAAGCTCCCTCCTACCAAAGTCACCACTGTGGCATGCCATTTGGCTAAGTGGTTGAAGCTGTGAGGGGGAAAACAAACCAAAACACAACTGCCTTCCCCCCCCCCCCCCAAAAAAAAAACAAGCTTTATGACGAGCATACCCTTTGCTCTTCAGAAGATTTATTCTCATGGAAACCTCCCAGATGCACAGTTTTACTTTAAATTAGGCACCTGTTCCCTAAATGTTTTGTTTGTTTGTTTGTTTTTAAAAACTTACTTCTTTTTTGTCATTTCTGCAGTCTCTGATGTTTAGAAGGTTGCTCTGTTCTAGTGTGGTATAGTGGTTTGAGCACTGGACTATGACTCTGGAGACTAGGGTTCAACTCCCAACTCAGTTATGTAAATCTACTGGGTGGCCTTGGACAAGTCACCCTCTCTTAGCCTCAGAGGATGGCAATGGCAACCCCCCCCCCCCTCTGAAGAAACTTGCCATGAAAACCCTGTGATAGTTTAGCCTTAGGGTTGTCATAAATCTGGAGTGACTTGTTTCTTGACTTGTGCGGGCAGACAGCTATTTTGTCATATAAATTGACCTTCCAGAGCCAAGACGGTGAAACTCTGCTAGAAAACTGCTATTCATCTAGCCATAGGGAGGACCACTGCTGCACAGTTATAAAGCAAATATTCTCAGGCACAGCTAGGGCAAAATCCAAAGAGAGAGCTAACCTTGAAGTGTGTGCTATATTTCTTACCATTTGGCAACATCAGTTCCTTGGTTTAAAGGAAAGAAACTGCATCAGCATGTCAACATACTATGATTAAAATAGGGCAGAGGCTCCAGATGGGAAATATATTTGTACATCTGGACCACAAACCACCCGCTTCATCTTCTTTTTAGCACATGTCTTTGGACAGGTGAAACAGCCTGACTAGCTTTGACCTATCAAACTTAGGGAAATGAAAATCTTTCAATATCAATTTCACTACAGTGTTCCAAATCCCATTTGCATTCTTGTCTTATCCTTTGTTCATATCAGTTTGTGAGATGTTTTTTATTTTTCACATGTCTTCTGTACATGTTCCCAAAATCTATGCATTCATTTATGCATATTTCCAAACAAATGCATTTTGTATCCTTTACCCCATTCACTCAAGTGTATTTGCCCTTAGTTTTCAGTTGTGCACCATTTTAGCCATTCACTATTTTAAAAACAGATGCATCATTTTGGCCATGTATGCAAGCCTTGCAGACATATGGATTTCTGACATATTTCTGATATATAGGCATACATAGATACATTTCTTGTAATGGTCTGTACCTAGACCAGTAATTGACTTATGGAAATTGACATTGTACAAGCGATGCCATCAGTGGTGCAGGTTCTGGAGGAGATGGGTCCCTGAGAGCTAGTAGGAAGCCTTGTAGAAGCTCTAGGTAAAGCTACATGGGATGTGAGTCTAAGTAGGAATGGTAGCAACTGTGGGGGTTTACTGGGACAATTTGCTTGAATCCCCACTGATTCAGGGTTGCCATATTGCTGAGTTTTATTCAGACGCCATATGACCAAATTGTTTTACTGTTCATTTCTACACTTACCTGCTTCAGAAGCAGTTCTGGCTGGCCCACTGCATAATTTTTGCCTGTATTTCCGGTTTGACATTATAAAAATCAAATCCTTCATTTCATCTTTTGGCCTTGAACTATTAGGGAATATGATGCTACTGACCTGACACCCTACATTAGCAGGGGTAACCCAAAATATTTTGCTGACTGAGTGGCTGTGCAGACTGCCCCTAATGGTGTCCAGCAGCTGCCTTCAGCTGGGCTAGATCGGGGTCACAGCAACCATACATTTTTAATAACAAATTAAATAACTGAAAATTTGCTGCCTTTCTGGAGACCCAAAGGCTGACATCCTACTAATGACATAGACAGGTATAAGTCAGCCTTAGACCTATGCATATCTTGTTTTACCTGATGTAGGGGCTGATACTCTTCCTCTCACCAAACAAAGTCTCCACCCAATACTGACTGTAGACCATCCCACAACCATTATATGTCTCTTTGGGGGGTGGGGGGGGCAATTGGAGAAACATTTGGTTACATCCCCATAAACAAGTGCAAAGTGATTACATAATCTGCTGGAACCTCCTGGATATAAGATAGGAACATACCTAGATGCCTTCTACAGTCTCCCCTACTCTTAACCAAACACAGAATGACTCTGGGACAGGGCTGAAGTGAATAAATGGTGAGTCTGTATGCAGAATTATTATATTATGATGAGCCATACAGGATGTCCACCAAAATCTGTTGCTGGAGGTGGTTCTCCCACTCTGATTGAAGGCAGGATTGGCTCTACAGGGTTTGGTTGTTTTGTGCCTTGACTTTGACACATACTTCTCTTCAACATGTAGCATAAGACTTTTGGCTAGGCCCAATGGAAATCCAAGTTTCTGGCTCTCCTAGTTGTATCTGGCTATCCGAAGATCAGGAATAACACTGGGAAATGCTGACAGTAGGCAGTAGACCCCTGTAATGAAGAATGATCAGCTGGGAGATTTATTGTTCCCTGGTTCCATCCTAATATGCCTAGGGGAAGGAACAAGAATAGCCGTGTACCATTTGTATCTCCATTTTCCTTTTTCTAGAGTACCAGAACTTAAAAGTGATGAAAGGAAATCCTGCCCTACTGCAACAACTCCCTGAGGACCATGTTTTTAATTGACTACCTCCTCATACACACTATCAGCCTTCAAAGTATCTAAAAAATCAAAAGCTTTATGATGTTAACATTTCTAATTACATATAGGCTTGTGAGCAGGTGCAATCACTGTGAAAGGGCAGGCCAGTTGGATAAACCTGCCTGTATTTCTTGGCTGTGACATCAAAATGCCTAGAAAAGAACAGATTCTATAGCACTGCACCATGAAAAGGTCTGAGGTAATCTGGGTAGCTATAATTATGATTATGATGTGATGTTCTACATCAGTTAGTTAGTTGCATTTGCCTCCCTCCCACCACTGAAAAAAGGCTGCAACAAGGGGTTCTGATTTGCTGCATTTTTGATACATGGTGGGAGCAGCTGCATCACTAGGTTTGACACCACCTGATATGGTAACTCATGTTGTCACCCCGACCACCCCCATGACCTGCTCCCAGATCAGACCAAAGAGAATCTTTAGAAATGTTTTTTGTTCTACTCTTACTCATAAACCACCATCAATTCTCATATATCATTGAATGTAATGGCAATAGATGCAACATAACAACTAGACAAATTTATATTTAAATTACAATATCATACACACAGCCTAAATGCATTTATATGTACATCGTTCCATGTGGCTAAATTGGGTAATATGTATCTTTTAAATAAAATTTTAAAAGAATATAAAAATTTTAAATTTAAAACTTAATTTCATAATTACTTTTATAAAACAACAACAACAACTGAAGCCTGTCTTCTCTCCTCCCACTAAACCTCTCCTCACACCATCTCTTCCTCCACATTCCAGCATTTTAGAGGGACACAAGTGAATGCCACAGTCTATTTTTGTTACAGATGTTTGGGGAGCAGTGATGTGACCCCCTTAGGTTGTCACTTGATGTGACCTGAAACCCCCCCCCCCCCCAGTGATGCCCCTGGGGGGATAAAGTAGTAGCATACTCTTCTTGTTTCCTGATCCAAAACTGACCAGACCTCCTTTATGTGGTCCATTTGCAAGCGCTTAAGAAGGGCCAGGGTGGATCTTACATATTTTACTGTAAAGCCACATAGTCTTATAGAGCAGTAACAGATCTATTACTCTAGGTTATGAAACTGTAACTGCAATACTACTACTAATAATAATAAGGATTTATTTATATCGCACCCAATCAACAGGGAATCAGGGTGGGTTACAACAGTGGGAAAAATACAATCCAGATAACAATAACAATGAAAAAATAAAGCAAATTCAGCATAGCAATAAATTACAGAAAATTACATAACAAATAATAACAATGAAATAATAAAACAAATTCAGAATAGTAATACTTAACAGAAAATTACATAACAATTCTTAACAGCAAAAATTAATGCAAGAAATTACTGGATGGCCCTTGTGGTCTTTTCCAACTCTATGATTCTATGAAATTATATTCAGTTCAGCAATTACCAAAGGAAAAAAAAAATCCCCATTTCCAACCCCCCCCATTCAATCCTGAAAAAGAAACAACAATATAAACAATAAACTATCATAACAGATTACATTATAAAACCATGAAAGGGGGGGGGGGACTAAAAGACTAAAAATTGGCAACGAGGTAAGGCTCTTAGTGTCACACACCCTGGCAGTTGTTGTGGGGGCAGGGATTATGAATCTCTGCTCACTCTTGGGACTCCACCCATGCTGCCAAGTCCTGGGCTGGAGGGGAAGGTCCAGGTGTTAAAGGGCCAAGGTGCTTTAGGCTCCATATCCTCCAAAGGTTGGCTCCCCATCCTCCAAAGATGGTCCTGGACTGGAGAAATGGGCTGGAGGCTTAGAAGGACTCCACCTATGCTGCCAAGTCCTGGGCTGGAAGGGGAGGGTCCAGGTGTTAAAGGGCCAAGGTGGTTTAGGCTCCATATCCTCCAAAGGTGATCCTGGGCTTAGAAGGACTCCACCCATGCTGCCAATACTAAACGCTAGCCCAAATTTATTCAGTGCCATATATATGTAATAGGTGCAGTAGCCACTGGTGGCTTCCATATCAATGGGGTGATGGATCTGCTCCACGTTTTACTCTGAACTTTAAAGAAGCCACAAGCTGACCCTGAGCAAGTGTTAACACCATGAAATTTGCAATCAGATAGGTTGACATAGGGGTGCAAGAAGAGAAGAACAGGAGTTGTGGCCTAACTGGAATTTCAATCCAACTTGTTTAGATCAAAGTCACTGCTATGAGATACATGTGGATCCAGGTTGAACTCAGTGAAAAATATGAGGAATGTCAGGTCTTAGTCATGGTAACATTTCCTATGCATACCTGTTCATAACAAAAATCTCATAGAATTCAGTGTAGCTAATGTCATTCCATGAAGCCTGACTGAGTGAAACAAAGGGAAAGATTTTACCCCATTCCATCAGGGTAACTGTGTAGTGACTTTTAAGATAATTAACTATAGTATAGATTGATGCAAACTGTATTTTAACAATATGTTGGAATCCTGCCTCGATCCGAAGGGAGAGGCAAGAAATAGAAATAATAATAATAATAATAATAATAATAATAATAGTAATAGTAATAATAATTAGTGGGTACTGAAAAGAGAGAAAAAAATCTTCCCATGATGCCTTTTGGAAGAATCTTTCAAGTGACTTCTACAATATTCAATAGTGCTTAATGTTAGTTTTGATTAAAATGTTTGCTAAAACATGTTGAATTGTTCTTCTTTTTTGTCAAACAGACTCATATCACTATCCTTTCCATTTAGTTCTACTAAAGTTTATGTTAAAGTAGTACAGCCCAGAAACACTTTTATTTTGTTAACTGTGGGGCGAAGCAGACTGGCAGCCTAGAGCTGGCTGCCCCAGCCTCTGTCAGCCTCCAATTGGTGTGGGATCATGGCAACTGGACAGCCTACTCTGAAAACCAGTCGCTGGCCCCAAATCTTTCACTACTCCTTTTAGTGCCAGCTTTTCCAGGTTGGCATGAGGTTCATGCAGGCTCAGCACACTTTTCTTGGGCTTCTGGATGCTTTCAGAGATGGCGTCATCTGCACATCCACCCTCAACATAGCCCAAAGCTGGCACTTTTTGTCTGTCTGCTTCGTGCCATAGATATACCTGTATCACTTCTAGGAGTCAGACACATGTATCATGAATATTCATGATACACCTTATTATGCTAAGGGTCTTCTTATTGACTTAACTTTGATTCCCTACTGCATTAGACACAAATCACACATTAGAATTTGAAAATCTAAATTGACTTAAATTTGTGAAGCAGTAACCTGCACCAGTGAAGGTTATTTGATTCCTCTTAAAAATTATTGAATTGTAACCTAGGTTACAAGAATACAAAGGTTTTAACTATTACCACCAGCACTACTATAAATGGACATTATGGACCTCATGTGCCTCAGGAGGAATAAATCAGATCAATGAATATATGTTTACTGCACTTTAAAAAAAGAATAAATTGCTCTTTCAACTCAAGCATGTGTAATAATATCCATCAAGAATTGTAACACAGACAAAGTAGTTAGACATTATGATATTGATTTTTGTAGAGCAGGAATCAGGAATGCATGACCTTTCCTATGTTGGACAATAGTTCCCATATTTACTTACCATTAGCTTAAAGGCCAAGGCTAATGGGCATTGTAATCCAACATCTGGGAGGCCACATGTTGTCCATACCTATATAGGAATTCACAACCTTCTGAAATTTCTTAGATTATAGGAACAGTATTACGGAAATGATCAATATATCTCCCCATCCACAAAAAAGGAGACCCCAAAGTCTGCAGCAGCTATAGGATCATAGCACTAATTTCCCACACAAGCAAAATTAAGCTCAAAATTATGCAGCACAGACTCCAATAATATATGAAGAGAAAAATCCCAGAGGTACAAGCAAGGTTGAGGAAAGGAAGAGGCACTAGGGACCACATTGCTAACATTCAATGGTTAATGGAGAGCATAATTAGAAAAGACAATAATATTAGGGAAGGAAGAAGGCAGCAGAAAAAGGGGTAGATCGTATACCAAACGGTGAAACACAATCAGGGAGGTCATGGGCCTGGATCTGCAGGACCTGAGTAGGAAGGTGGAGGACAGGGAGTCTTGGAAATGTGTCATCCATCATCATGAGTTGGAACTGACTTGAAAGCAGTTAATAATAATAAAACAATAACTTAATATGATTACACAATCTGGATGCCTATGCATAGTCACAAGTGTGTAAGTGCAATTTCATCAATTGTATTCAAGAACATGTAACTAACTGGATATAAGATTGAAGTCTCAGAGCTGAGCCAAAGGATCTTGCTATGAGTAAAATGCTTCCATTTTCTTCTACTCCCCTCCCCCACACAAAGTCAGTTATATATGCTTGATTTCATTTTGCATGCCCTTTTTCTTTGTAATACTCACACTGCCCTGTATGCACCTTGTCAGACCATTTTGTGCCCCATCAGGGTAATACACGTTCTCAGGGTGACTCAGGGTGACTGAGATGGTAAAAGGTCTGGAAACCAAGCTCTATGAGGAATGATTTGGAAAGACTGGCATGTTCAACATGGATAGGAGAAGACTGATAGGTGACATGATAGACATCTTCAAATACTTAGAAGCATGTCATGTGGCAGATGAAGGGAGCTTGTTTTGTGCTTCTCCAGAGAATAGACTATAAACTAATGGTTTCAAATTACAAGAAAAGAAATTCCAACTAAACATTAGGAAGAATTTCTTGACTATAAGAAATGTTCAAGAATGGAATAGACAGCCTTGGAGATAACCTTTTGACACTCCTTACTTGGAGATCTTTAAGCAGAGATTGGATTACTTTATTTTGGGACCACTGGCAGGAGATTGGATTAGATGCACCTAAACATTCTTTCCAGTTTTATACTTCTACAATTCTATTCTATAATTCTATTAAAGGGACAGACAGGTGTCCTATTTTACATGTGATTACCCTAGGCATGTTCTAACTATGGCACAGACCAAAACCATGGACTTCACTGCCAGGGGCTGAAGCAAGTATTCAAGTCCCAGAATGGTGATGTATCTTGAAACAGCACCTCCAAAACTTTTTAAACAACTGGCACAGTGGGAAGCAAAGAATTTTTAGCTGCTAGCCTGCTGCCAATGCTGTCCAATGTTTCCAGTTCAATTTAATGGAAAGACAAAAAAGCATAGCCCATTTACTTTTGGGCTGAGAAAAATTTGTATGGTCTTGTTCAGAGTTTATGAAAGAAAGCAAGGACAATACATGAACATTAGCACAAAACAGCAGCTGAATAAATTTTTAAAAATGTTTGTTCATATATGCTTCATGTTAATGTACTCATGAAATACAATCTATTAAAAAAACCTATTAGAGTTATCCAAAGGGAGTTACAGACATATAAAAAAAGGATTATCTATGAACTTACAAACAAGTAGTTGCCAGGCTTTCAAAAAAGTTTCCAGTTTTGCAAATGACAATGGATTGTTCTCAAATTGGGAGGAAAATATTATTCTCTTAATGATTTTAGTGTATATGTATCAAGACTGTCTTAACCTTAGTGACTTCAGAACAGAGAGACAACTTAGGAGAATCATGAAAATCTGTTTGGTTTATGCAGAGTTCAATTTATTATTATTATTATTATTATTATTATTATTTATATAGCACTGTAAATTTACACATTGCTGTATATACAAATCGAACATCCTTAGGGAATACATGGAACCTGGATACCAAACTCTTCACAAGCATTGCCTACACTGATTGGCAATGATATCATCAAAGCTATTCCTCTTCAGTGAATGAACTAGAAACTGAATCTGGAACCATTTACAGTTGCTACTGAGATGTGATTCTTCAGCTAGATAAGGAAAATGTGTGGCTCTCTATATGTTTGGAACTATAACTCCTGTTACTCCTATCAGCCTTGTCCAACATAAGCAATGCTGAAGGTTCATTAAAGACGCAATCCCATAACACTTAGAAGATTATATGTTCCAGATATTCATGGATTATACCCAGTTCAGACAAACCCTTCACTGCCTCAGAAGCTCAAGCAAAAGCTTTATAAAAGGACCAGTAATGCAGACACAGCCAGTGCAGGCAGCTTGACTGAGTTGAGTATTCATTGATATAGTCTACTCAGTGGTAATATTTTGAAGGATAAGTAAATTTTGACCTTCAGGCTCTCATCAGAACACTCTCTATAGCAATAATCACACAGTGAATATAAAAGGCAGGGACCTCTCTTGATATAAAACAATTTGTAGCTGTTTTAATCTCCATTATTAGCATGTCTTTTTATACACCTAAAAGGTCTTGCCTGCCTCCAAATACTTTGGATTACAATTCACTTTTGGTGGGAATATCTAGTTTCCCTACTGCAGCCATTACAGCTAAATGCATAGGGAATAGAGGGTTCAGGAAGAGGGCTGTGCAGATGATATCATATCATAGTCCCTGTCCATCTAAAAGTCCCAGGGTTTCAGCCCTATTAGTTGGTTGTACCACATCAGTAATCCAGCTTTGGTATTTTATCAGCAACTATCCCACATAGCATCAGAGTTAGATCTGAAGCCAAGCAAGAAGAGGAGAAAGCTCAGTAACAAAGATGAGTAAGAATTTTCTTTTCATGAAAACTTTCCAAAATTTGCAAAATTCTTAATAAATTAATCATAAAGTAGATGGAAAGAATCAGCAATGCCTAAAAATTAAAATGTGCATTCAGTAACAGATCTGTGATTGCTTAACTTTTAAAAGTCTAACCTTGATTTCCTTTGTACTCATATTTAGATGCTGAATTACAGTTGCCATCTTTTTTTCCCCTGACAGATTTCTCATCTTTCATCGCTACATGTCAAGCAAGTACATATAACACTTTTTTTCCTCTATGAAGTGTATAATGGTACCTATTGAATTTGGTCTGTGTAGATGGTTATGGATTTCCAACCCACCCACCCCTCACCTCCAGCCTGCTCTTGATAAGCCCTTTCTAAAATTAATACATTTCTCTTTAAATCTGATGGAAGGAACAAATGTGGGGAAAAGTGAAACTGATTGTTCATCCATAACCAGGAAGTGCTGCTGTTTTATTCTAGTAATGGCTACCACTGTTGTTTTTAGCAAGGGATGGCAACTTTATGACAATCCCAGTTTGGCATATAATCCTCTATTCTCCCACCTTTTCAACTGCTTTTAAAATGCTTTACTGTAGCCATCTTCCTCTTACTTTCTCCCTTTGTCCTGAGTTTAATTCAGTTGCTACAAACTAAGTTCAAAGGGCAAACATAGTTAGGAGAGGAAGAGGGAATGGAACCATACCTTTCCCTGAGGCACAAGCAAAAGGAAACTATTGCAGCCTGTCTTAGTTTGTGTGATTTTTCCCATTAGTAGCTTTTGCCATTTTGACTACACTTTGACATCGCTTTGTCACATGTATCCTGCTTTTCATCTATGAAATGTTGGAAGATATGCAAAAGCAGGGGGGCAAGGTGACCATATCCAACTATGGCCATGTCCCCGTGGACCGAAAACCTACCTTGACTTTTGTGCTTTGGGATCCATGGGGGGGACAAGCAGTCCACACAATCCCCACAATGCGTTGATACCGGCAGCACATGTTGACGGAATATGCACTTGTACAATCAATTTATGTCAATGCACTGTATTCATAGAATCATAGAATCACAGAATCATAGAGTTGGAAGAGACCACAAGGGCCATCCAGTCCAACCCCCTGCCATGCAGGAACTCCCAATCAAAGCATCCCCGACAGATGGCCATCCAGCCTCTGCTTAAAGACCCCTAAGGAAGGAGACTCCACCACACTCTGAGGGAGTGTGTTCCACTGTCGAATAGCCCTTACTCTCAGGATGTTCCTCCTAATGTTGAGGTGGAATCTCTTTTCCTGCAGTTTGCATCCATTGTTCCGCGTTCTAGTCTCTGCAGCAGCAGAAAACAAGCTTGCTCCCTCCTCAATATGACATCCCTTCAAATATTTGAACAGGGCTATCATATCACCTCTTAACCTTCTCTTCTTCAGGTTAAACATCCCCAGCTCCCTAAGTCATTCCTCATAGGGCATGGTTTCCAGACCCTTCACTATTTTTGTTGCCCTCCTTTGGCCCCGTTCCAGTTTCTCCGCATCCTTTTTAAATTGTGGGGCCCAAAACTGGACGCAGTATTCCAGGTGGGGCCTGACCAAAGCAGTATAGAGTGTCACTATTACTTCCCTTGATCTAGACATTATACTAAGTCTAGTATTGATGGTATTGTTCTGCTAATGCACACTTGTATAATTGATCTGGAATAGGAATGGCACCAAGGGAACTGTATGGACTCCATAGTGAAAGTGGTACAGTGAGCTAGAAGGTCTTGGTAGGAAGAAATCAGCAGCTCACCTCCCCCACTGACACTTCTCTACCTGTCTCTGAACCAGCATGCAGTCTGCACGCCTGACATTTATCCAGCATTTCCAGCCTGATCCAATGTAAAAGGGGATATATTTATGCTGGAGAATAGCCCTGGTGTGTGGAATGGGCCCATGTTCTTCCTATTTTGTCTCTGTTCATCATCTAAGCAAGTAAATGCCAGAACGGGGATTGGGGAGGGGGGGCATTTATTTTTCTCCATGTGGACACCTTTTAATGCCATAGTTGAATTAGAGTCTTCATATACAGATCTCTCCATATGGTAGCAGGTTGGAAATAGTTGAATAAGAAAACCCAGAATGAAACTCATTATTGTTTTTGACTTATGGGGAGGGCAACATCAATGAAAGTTAAAGGTACATAAGTTCAAAACCTTTGAGAAGAACTAGTCAACCAAACAGATTGCAACCCACAACCCTGCATCAATTTTTTTGAATGCTATTTCATTAAGATTGCAATGCTATGTATCCTTGTATGGAAATAAGTCCCATTGAACTTGATAGGCCTTATGTTTGAGTAGATATGCATAGAAGTGTGCATTGAGTTCATTATTGCTACCGTCCTGGCAGAGCTAAGAGGGCTGATTCTTTTGTGTGTGAATCATTAAAGCCTAACCTTGAATTCAAAATGTATGACTTGCTGGAGACCTTTGATATACAAAGAAGGGTTTAATTACATTACATTAACGAAAATGTACTTAGGCAGAGGCAGTGACAGATAACTTGAAAGGGAATTAACTTAGTATTTTTGGATAAAGTCAGTATTAACTACACAATTCCAGGATTGGTGATATTCTGCCTTTAAGCTTCTCAACTGACGTAAGAGAGATATTGATGTCAGTATCTTTATGAGTCCTTTGACCAGACTTGAATCAAATTAATGCAGTACCTACACCACTGTCCTATAACAGGTTTGGAAATCAATCCTACTGTCAACCCTATTAGAGGTGATTGGACATTTCCTAATTTTTCTTAAAAAATATTTTTGTCTGGAATTAAAACTTGAAATGGAATTGATGACCTTAAGCATTAGCAAAATATTTACTCCTTTCCAACAATGAGTTTTTGAAGATCTCTCCAGGGATATTCATCAATATAGAAGAGCCATTTCCATCTAGTATATTCGGCCCTTGCTATCTTCTGTGGTTTGGTTCAAGGGCCCCCTGTGGATAACAAAATCCATGGATGCTCAAGTCCCATTATTTGCAATGGCATAGAAAATTGTGTCCCTTATATAAAATGGCAAAAATCAATCAAGGGTGTTCAACCTGAGTACAGTGGAGCAGGGGATAGAATAGGAGTTTTTCAGCACAGAATAAGTAAAGAGATAGTACAGGAATACCTGGTTAATCTAAATGAATATAAGTCTCCAGGACCAGATGAACTACATCCAAGGGTATTAAAAGAACTGGCAAATGTAATATCAGTACCATTGGCAATAATCTTTGAGAATTATTGGAGAACTGGAGAAGTCCCAGCAGACTGGAGGAGGGCAAACTTTGTCCCCATCTTCAAAAAGGGGGAAAAAGAGGATCCCAACAATTATTGTCCAGTTAGTCTGACATCAATTCCAGGAAAGATTCTGGAGCAGATCATTAAACAGAGAGTTTGTGAATATCTAGAAGATAATTCCATAATCACAAAAACTCAACATGGGTTTCAGAGAAACAAGTCAAGCAGACAAATCTGCTCTCTCTTTTTTTTTTTGGATGAAATAACCAGCTTGGTAGATGAAGGGAATGCTGAGGATATAGTATACCTCAATTTCATTAAGGCCTTTGACAAGGTCCCCCATGACATTCTTGCAAACAAGCTTGTAAAATGTGGGATAGACAAGTTAACTGTTACATGGATTTGTAATTGGTTGACTGACCGCACCGAAAGGGTGCTCAACAATGGCTCCTTTTAATCCTGGATAGAAGTTACAAATGGAGTCCCACAGGGCTCTGTCCTGGGCCCAATGCTATTCAATATCTTTATTAATGACTTAGATGACAGTATTGGGGGGCTAGTTATCAAATTTGCAGATGACACCAAATTAGGAGGAGTAGCTAATACCCCAGAAGACAGGATCAAAATTCAAAATGACCTGAATAGACTAGAAAGCTGTGCCAAAGCTAACAAAATGAAATTCAACACAGAGAAATGTAAGGTACTGCACTTAAGATGGAAAAATGAAACACACAATTATAAGATGGGGGACACCTGGCTGAACAAGACCACATGTGAAAGGGATCTAGGAGTTCAAGCAGACCACAAGTTGAACATGAGTCAACAGTGCAATGCAGCAGCTAAAAAGGTCAATGCTATTTTAGGCTGCATCAATAGAAGTATAGAGTCTAGATCAAGGGAAGTAATATTGTCACTCTATACTGCTTTGGTCAGGCCCCATCTGGATTATTGCATCCAGTTCTGGGCCCCACAATTTAAAAAGGATGCAGAGAAACTGGAGCGGGTCCAAAGGAGGACGACTAAAATGATGAAGGGTCTGGAAACCATGCCCTATGAGGAACGCCTTAGGGAACTGGGGATGTTTAGCCTGGAGAAGAGAAGGTTAAGAGGAGATATGATATTAAATATTTGAAGGGCTGTCATATTTAGGAGGGAGAAAGCTTGTTTTCTGCTGCTCCAGAGACTAGGACCTAGAAAATGGATGCAAGCTACAGGAAAAGAGATTCCACCTCAACATTAGGAGAAACTTCCTGACAGTAAGGGCTATTTGACAGTGGAACACACTCCCTTGGAGAGTGGTGGAGTCTCCTTCTTTGGAGGTCTTTAAGCAGAGGCTGGATGGCCATCTGTCAGGGATGCTTTGATTGGGAGTTCCTGAATGGCAGAATGGGGTTGGACTGGATGACCCTTGTGGTCTCTTCCAACTCTATGATTCTATGTTTGTGTTTTGATTTTTTTTAAAAAAATTCTATGGATGGATAGTTGAATCTGTGTATGCAGGATCTGTGGATACAGAGGACCAACTGTACTATAGTGTGCCTTTTCTTTTCTTTTCTTTTTTCTTTTCTTTTCTGATTCCAAAGATTTTCAGGCCAAAAAAGTCACAAAGGGGGATTGGTGCCTGGGTAACTGAAGACTATAGGGCATCTCAAAAAGATGACACATGGATCCTCACTGAACAGAATTCCAAAATGTGTGCAGGTCTCTCTCTATAGACCTATCTACTACAAATTTCCGACCTAAACACATAGATAGTAAGGGGATAGCCTATGTGGGTTTATATCCAGTTTAACAAACCAAGTTAAACTCCTCACCAATTATTTTCACTGTTGCACAAATAGTGGCCTTTCTTGTACTACCACAAAAATGCAACAAACACTTTTCCAAGAAGCCATCTGATACCATCCTTGCACAAACTGTGAAACTGTTTTCACAATGGAAGTTGAACAAGTGTAATTATGCTGTTGGATTCAGGTCTTGATGCACTGCAGACTGTGGGCAAGATCAGTGGTGTACCTTGCATCCTTTTCAGCATCTGGATCCCTATAATGTGAGCAGTGTGTGAAGAAAGTTCATAATGCATTTATCCATCACATTTGGGGAGAAAAGTGACACTCGTTTAGTGGGGTTTGCTCTATTTATAGTAAATTTGTGGTGTAAGTTCAGCAGACAGACAAGGATTTAGCCAAGTCCAACGGAACTTTGACAGGATTTTGAACCAAGTGCTTCTTGGTCCAAGTCTAGCACTCTGCTTCATGTCTCCTGTCAGAATTAACAATAGTTCTGAAAAAGTAATGACTGGTTTGAAACATGTGATCATGCTGCTGCTGCTGAAAGCCTGTATGATTCAAAAAGCTGAGATAAATATTTGGATAGGGAAACTAAAAGAGGTGAAAACATGAACAAGCCAGTAAATGCACAAGAATTTTCTCTTTAGTGTTAGAGAAGAGCAAACTGAAAGATGGATGAGCAATTTAAGAAAAAAGAAAGAAAGAACAGAACAAAACCAGGATGGGGAATCACAAAGAGTACACAGAATGATTTCCCATAATACTAGCAATACAGTGTTCTCCTTCAGAGAGCCACAGTGACATTAAGTGCCGAATGAGTGCTGCTTAATGTTCAAACGCCATCGATTCCTTTGCCACCAGCTGCTTCTGTACTTGCTTGTTAGCAGCAACATTTATGTCACAAAACATCATTGTTCTTATGATTTAAAAAGCCCTTGAAAAAGAGCCACCATCATGCTTACATGAAAGTTAAAAGCTGACCTTTGGCCATAGATTGCTTTCCTCCGCCCCACTTCTTACTGGTTTTAAGTTGTGACAGAAATATCTGAACTCATGGATTTTATCTACAATCTGGGGCATCTGAAAAAGAAAAGAAAATGACAGAGCTTGAATTAATTTTTCAGCAAGTCACATGATTGTGTTGGACATCTTACCCTCCCACTCTTAATATCAGTGTGTTGTTTTGTTAAATGCCAATAAATGCTTACAAGACTCTAACAAGGCAGAAAATTGGTTTATTGATGAGCCTGTCAACTGTTTCCTGCTCCTAGTCAAACCTCAGTGAGGGAGTCATAAAATACCAAGAAAGAGGGAAGAGATAGACGTCTTCCTTCCTTCCTTCCTTCCTTCCTTCCTTCCTTCCTTCCTTCTCCCTTCCCTTCCCTGTTCTCTCTCTCTCTCTCTCTCTCTCTCTCTCTCTCTCGCATGCTCTTTGCCTTACAGCACCCAAAGACCTTTATGCATATGGCAGGTTGACTGACATATTGTCCCTTTGCCTTGTAAACCCTGCCACTACAGCTAATGCTACAGGCTGCTGTGAATTTCAAACAGAACTCTTTTATTTCACCAGGGAAAAAAAGTGGTGTTTGTGTATTGTGATTACAATCTTGCTTATTTTTGTTTTTCTTCTTCTCCAGGAGCAGATTTCACCCACAACATGGGTTCAGGCCCCAGAGGGAGAGAAGAACCACTGGACCTCATTCCCTTTCCCACCACCTTTCCCTTCTCTTTGTTGTTGTCTCTCTTAGATTGTAAGCCTGAGGGCAGGGAACCGTCTAATTTATAAGATTGTATGTACAGCACCGTGTAAATTTACAGCGCTATATAAATAAAGGTTAACAGCAACAACAACAACAACAACAACATGGGCTCCATGACCAGCAATAATAGACTGTATAATATTCTTATCTGTGCAGAAAATATGTTTTCGGTGTGTGTGTGTATGGAGGGGAATCACGTGCATCTTTTGCGTAGAATACATTCCAAATGAAAAATATTTTCATCATTCCAAGATTCTCCTTGTCAGGGTTATCTGACACCCAAGAAACGTTTTTTTTTTTCCACCATTTTATTTGATGTAATTTATTCATTTTAATATTCTTTTCATCCCTGGCAAATGGACTCTGGTGGAGATTTAAACTCTGTCAGTGATCACTAGACTGTGACTATGGAGATTACAATTATCAATCCAGTTTGAATGATAGGTTATGGGCAACGTCAGTAGGTATTAAATATAGATTGCTTAATGACTTCACTAGGACCCATCCTTGGGTCTCAGGATTTGGCCTTGGGATGATCTATGTTAGGGCAGGAAAGGAGAACAAGAAAAGGTGAACTAAATTTTGTCAGAAGAGCCCCTTCATCATTTGGGATTTATTCTGTGCAAAAGTTGCACGTGATTTTATTTATTTTTTTAACACTGAAAACAGCATTTTCTAAACAGATTAGAATTTAATTTTTAGAAAATATTATTTTGCAAGCAAAAAAAGTGTGAATTTTGTGTAGAATAAACTCCACTGCATTTTTTAAATTTGTTGTTGTTGTTGTTGTTGCACAGGAAACAGAATTTTCTCTGCTGAAGATATCCCTGACGTAAATATTATTTCCTATGTGGCAAATGCTTTTCCTGCATAGAAAAATGCTTTGTCCAACACACACACACACACACACACACACTTTTTTTTGTACAGAATAAACAGTGAAATGCAAGTAATATTTAAAAACAGCATGGTTTCAAATACATTCTCACAATGGGAAGAAATTGCTAAATTACTTGCTTCTTTCATTAATTTCATCAAAGATGACATACAAGCACAGCCCATGGGACAAGGGTGCATCTCCATGGCCAATCAGTGACTGGTAGGGATAATTCAATCTTGACCATCAACCAGGTTAAGAATTTTTACAGGCGGAGAAAGGGGAGAAAAAAACAAACAAACTATGTGCCTCCTTGATTTCTAGAGAATATAGAAAGAAGTCTGGGTTGGATGTTGGGGGTGGGTCATTACGCAAGGAGGTAATGGATCACTCCTTCTGTAAATGCTTAGAAGTTTACACTAGTATTATTGCAAATATTAAAGAAAATCCAACCAAGAAAGTTCAGCAAGATATATTAGCCGGCTGCTTCAGAGGAATATCTTCCGAAGGTCTGAAGCCCTGATCAATAAATGACATACTTTTTTATAGGGATTCAAACAAAGAACTTCCAAGCTATACATTGATTGGTACATAGAATTTAAACATAGAAATCCTTTGTTCATTCATCATTGGTTTAAAAAAAGTATACATCTGAAGCCCCACATGAGGACCACCCTCAATCCCCTTTTCAGGCCTGTTTTCACTCACTGTCCCATCATGGCATTCTAGCATTCCTTATTTCTGGCAAATGCAGACATCTAGGCACCACTTGGGCAATAAACAAGCCTGAGATGTCATTTAAAAAGCCATGAAAATACCTCTCTGACTTGTTTGGTTGTCTATTACAAAAACAGTCCTTTTCCCTAATTCAGCTTCAGGCATTCTAGTTATTAAAGAATATATATTGCTATTTTTCTATTTTATTAATTTTTACCCTCCTCAGTATATGCCACTTACAGGATTCAGAATAATGTTAGCCCCAGTCATGATAGACCCATTAAAAAGAATGGGATGCTAATTGCAAGTAAGTTAAGTTTGATTGATATCCGTACTTCTTTCCTAGAGATGGAAAGAAAATTAATTGCATTCGACAGTGTTGACAAAATATATTTTTGTATTTCACAAGAATTTTGAGGAAATGCACACCTCACCTTGAGCATCTGCACATCTATGAAGCTTATATGGCATTTCTGGAAAAGAAAGTGCTCACAAAACAATATGCATGCTTCAAAGTACGTATCACCAATAAATGCATATAACTGAAAAACACAGAGAGAAATGTGCTTTAGTTAGTGAAGATAAGTTTCATAAATTAGGTAAATAGTACAGTAAGAGCAAATGCACACATTAGAAAAAATCCATACATTTTGGCATGAATTTCAGTGTGGGAAGAAGATACAGTATTGCAGCCCTATAAAAAAGAATAGGAAAAAAATGCAAGTGGGATTCCAAGATACTCAGCACATGCAAAAATTCATATCCCTTGTTTCCTCTAAGTAGGGCTAACATTGGATTTAGTCCCCAGAAATCAGACTGCAGAAGTTGTTTTTTTTTTTTAAATTTTTTATTATTTTTAAAAACAACTCCATACAAACACTTCATTACAAGTTTGGTAGAGGTTGCATAAGAAAAACAAGAACGGAAAAGAACAGTGTTATCAAAATAAACTGCAACTTAATTACCACACATATCTCTCCATTACCTTCATGTCGAGTATATCATATAGTTTTGAGAATATTTCTTGTGCTTTTACTTGATACAATTTACAGGATAATTCTTATGCTTATGTTTAAATAATTCCCATATGTTTCATATATAAATATAATAGCTTGGCTAGAAGAAGTAAAGGGAAAAAGCGGAAAAAGAAAAGAGCTCTTAGCATTCATATTCCTATCGTTTTGACCTTTATCCTTACTTTCCATTCTACCATATCTTTTTTCCTTCCAGACCACCATCCAAATTTCTTTTCTTTAAGTAACCTTTCCTTTATCCTTCATCCCCTCTTCTCATTCTCTCTTCTCTTTCTACCTTCCTAGTTCCATACTACTTTCTCGAACCCTCATCTACTTGCTTAACCTTTCTTTCTTCATTCTTAACTCTTTCACTCTTCAACCTTTCATTCCTGACTTCTTTCCTTTTTCCCCCTGGGTATCATTGCATCCATATCTTACCTTCTTTTATATATATATGTGTATATAAGTCTTTCTTAAAAATAATTCTCCTGTATCTTTCTCTATATTTGTTTATCGTGCCGAGTAACACTCTTCTTACAAGTCTATTTAGAGATTGCCCAAAGCTTTCGATCAGTTGATTCTCTGCGTATCATATATTATAATATGTTCTGATTGATATTTCAAGTGGTTTTTCCCTTCCTTTCTATTTGTAGTTTATTTATAATAGATACCCATAGCTGTCTACTGTTTTAAGCTCTAGTCAATTGTTACTTCTTACTATTCAATAGTTTTTTTATCATTACCTTTTATTCAATTGGGACCAAGTAGATTTCTATACCTTCCCTGTTGTAGCTTCTATAACTTCCCTATTAAAGTCTAGAGTTCACATCATATCCTATAGTTGCTGAGTTGCCCCATTCCTTTTTTAGGTAGTCTAATACTTTGCCCCATTCCTTTTCTATTTCATCCATTTCTTGATTTCTTATTAGCGAAGTGATTTTATCCATTTCTATTATATCGAATACCTTAATGAGCCATTCTTTGAGGTTTGGTACATCTTTGTTTTTCCATTTTTGCGTTAAAGTAAGCCTTGCAGTAGATATCAAATAATATAACTTTTTTCCGTGATCTTTGTCTAATTTTTCATCCCACATATTCAAGAGGTAAGTTTCTGGTGCAAATTTTAATTTGTTTTCTACTACCGAATTTATTACTTCATTTACTCTGATCCAATATCTTTTAACTTTTTTACAGGTCCATAAGCAATGGTATAAAGTCCCTGGTTCTTGTTTGCATTTCCAGCAAAGATTATTTCCAGTTTTGTATATTTTAGATATCTTGTCTGGCGTCAGATACCATCTATAAAAAACTTTATAGAAATTTTCTTTTAGGTTTTGGGAGGCCGAATATTTTAATCTTTTTCCCCAAACTATTTCCCATTTTTCCAAGTTTATTGAGTATCCAAAATTTTTCGCCCATTGTATCATATTTTCTTTTACAATTTCTTCTTCTTCAAACCAATCCAAAAGTAAATTATATAATTTTTTTATCCATTTAGTGTTTTCCTCTAGTATTATTTTATCAAAGTCATTTTTCTCTTTTTCAAAGCCTAATGTTTTAAGGTCTTGCTTGTATCGTTCTTTAATTTGCCAATAACCAAACCAATTTAAATTATAGCCTTTTTCTTTTATTTCCTGCAATGTTTTCATAACCAAATTACCTGTCTCGGTTTCTTCCAACAGTTGTGAATAGGTAAGCCAATTTAAATTCTGTCTTGTCTCTGTCCTTTGGATGGCTTCTTGTGGGGAGAACCAGAGTGGCATTTTTGGCATAATCCTAAATTTATATTTTTCCCAAACTTTTAGCAATGATTTTCTAATACAATGGATGTTAAAATTTTTGTTCGCTTTAATCTTGTTATATCCTAGATACGCGTGCCAGCCAAATATTAAATCTTCTCCTTCCAGATCTAAAAGTTCCTTGTTGCTTAGAGTTATCCACTCTTTTAACCAAACCATGCAGCACGCCTCGAAGTATAACTTTAAATTTGGTAGCCCAAGCCCTCCCCGTCCAATTGTGTCTTACATTAGTTTGAGTCTAATTCTTGGCCTCCTTTTCTGCCAGATAAAATTGCTCAGGTCCCTTTGCCAGAATTTAAAAAAAGACTCTTTAATTACTATGGGGAGATTCTGAAATAAAAATAACATTTTTGGTAAGACTGACATTTTGATCGCTGCTATTTTTCCCAAAAGTGATAATTGTAATCTATTCCAATTTTCCAATTTCTTTTTAATTTCTTTCCATGTTTTTTTGTAATTGTTTTCAAATAATTCCCCTAAATTTTTGGAAATGACAATTCCTAAGTATTTTGCCTTCTTTTTTACTTCTATTCCTGAAAGTTTTGTTAGTTTCTTTTCTTTATCTCTAGACATATTTTTGGTTATAATTACTGATTTTTCCCTATTAAGTTTGCATCCTGAGATCTCGCCAAATTTTTCAATTAACTCGTTCAACCTACATATACTGTTACAGGGGTTATTTAGAAAAATTGCAAGGTCATCTGCGAATGCTCTGATTTTGGTTGTGTAATTTTTAGTTTTTACACCTTGTATATATACATCATTTTCCACTCTTTTTAGTAGTCTTTCTATTACTACTATAAAGAGTAGTGGGGACAGTGGGCAGCCTTGCCTAGTTCCTCTGCTAATGTTAATAAAATTCGTTCTTTCTCCATTGATTATAATTTTCGCTTTTTGTTCCTTATAAATCTCTTTTATCCAGCCTATAAAATTCTTCCCTAATTCCATTTTATTCAAAATTTCAAAAATCGTGTTCCAGTTGACTGTATCGAATGCCTTTTCCAAATCTAGTAGCAGCAAACCCAATTCTTTCTCTCTATGTTTCTCGTATATTTCTAAGATATTTAGGACTGTTCTTATATTATCTCTTAATTGCCTTTGCGGTAAAAATCCTCTTTGTTCCGGGCCAATCCAATCTTTTAGATAGTTTTTCAGTCTTGTGGCTAAAATAGAAGAGAATATCTTGTAATCTATGTTTAATAATGAAATAGGTCTAAAATTTTTGATTTCTTTTGTATCCTTTCCTTCTTTTGGGATTACAGCTATGTCCGCTTCTCTCCATGATTTGGGAATCCCTTGCTCCAAAATCGCGTTCATTGTCATTTGTAGGGGGCCACAAAGTTCTTCTTTGAACGTTTTATAAAAGAGTGCGTTGAATCCGTCTGGGCCTGGAGCTTTGTTGTCTTTTAGATTCTGTATAGCAGTCATAACTTCTTCGTATGAGATTCTTTTATTTAAATCCTCAGATTGTTGTTTCGACGGGCATTCATATGTTTCATCTTGCTCGTTTAAATATTCTCGGATTTTTTCTCTGTCTATCCTTTGTTCTTTATATAGATTTGCGTAGAACCTTTCAAAAGCTTCTTTGATTTCCTCTTGTTTGTTAATTAAAGTGTCTTTTTCTCTTATTTCCAGAATTGTTCTTTTAATCTGTCTTTTTTTCATCAGTTCAGCTAGATTTTTTCCTATTTTGTTGGCATGCTCAAAATTTTTTTGTTTTGCCTTTTTCAAATTATTACTTATTTCTAAAGTATTTCTTTTGTTTTCTTGTTTTCTGAGTATATTTAATTCTTCTAGAACTTTAGTATTCCCTGGATTTTTGATTAATTCTTTTTCTTTTATTGTTATCAATTCTAATATCTCATTTTCTTTTTCTTTTCTCTTTTTTTGGGTGAATGCCTCCTGGTTAATTAACAATCCCCTAAAAACTGCTTTCCCTGCGTCCCAGATATCAATCATTTTTACTTCTGGGGTCAAGTTTTCTTTAAAGTATAATACTATTTTTTCTTTTGTTTTTTCTACAAAATTTTTATCTAATAGTACAAAGTCTTTTACTTTCCATGTGTGTATTTTTTTCGTTTGATTAAAGGTTAGTATTAAAGCATTGTGGTCGGATATTGTCCTTGGTAATATTTCTATAGATTTGACAAGTTTACTAAATATCATGGGCATCCAGATCATATCGATTCTTGACAGCGAGTGGTGTCTATGCGAATAAAATGTAAAGTCTTGAATTCCCTTATTATGTAGTCTCCAGATATCGCACAAACCATATTGATCGACTAACTTAAAGAAAGACATTGGTAGCTTCCCTTGATAACTTCTTATTTCATTGTCAGATTTTCTATCTATTTGTGGTTCCACTACTCCGTTAAAATCTCCCAATATTATAATTTTGTCATTTTCCAATTTACTTAGTTCTCTGTAGATTTTATCATAAAATAAGCTTTTATTTTCTAGTGGGCTGTATATACCTACTACTATGATTTTTTCCCCTTGCCATTTTATTTCTACGCCTAAATAATGTCCACTGTTGTCATTTAGCACTTCTTTAGCCTGAATATTGCGCTTCACATATATTGCCACTCCCTTTTTTTTTTGTCTCGTTGCCGAGATAAAATCATTCCCTAGGTTTTTAAATCTAATTAGATTTTTTTTCCGTTTTTTTAATATGGGTTTCTTGAATACAGACAATGTCACAATTTAATTTCTCTAAATAATAATTCACTTTTTTTCTTTTCCCTTTTAGGTTCAAACCTTTTGTGTTCCATGTCAAAATCCTCATCTTAACAACTTAACTTCCTTTCAGGTAAGTGTTTTTAAGTTCCCCCCCTCTTTCTCCTCTTCCTCTATTTTCTACCTTACTTAGGTTCCCCCCCCCTCTAGTCCTTGATTTTTCTCTGTTGTTACCGGTTTCTTTCTTCTATAGATTCCTTTTCCAATTCTATTTCTTCTTCCTCTTCTCTACTATCTTCTTCACTTTCAATAATCCTTTTGTCAAGTCCTATTGCTCCTTCGTTTTTTTCGCTTCCCGATAAGGATTCTTCTTCTTTATCTTCTGTCATTTTCCCAATGTTTTGCCTATCATCCTCTCTTTCTTCAGGGTATTTTCCATCTTCGAACATGTTGGTACGGCGTTTAGATATTTCTTTTCTAAATTCCTTCCAAAATTCAGCTGCTTTTTCTACTGTATTTAGTTTGTGTCTTCTTTGGTTCCAAGTCACTGTTAAGCCTTCTATTTCTTCCCACCTAAAGGGAACCTTGTATCGTTTCAGATGTTCAGTTAAAAACTGATAGTCTTTCCTTCTTCTTAGTATTTCTGCCGGAATGTCTTTGAATACCTGGATTTCTGTTCCCTTTATTACAAATCTCGTTTTGAAATTTTTTTGAATGAAATTATCTTTCATTTGTTTTCTTACCCAGTAGATTACTATGTCTCTTGGAACTTTCTTGATTCTAGCCGTGTTGGAATTTAATCTATACATCCTATCTATTTCCGTTTGCATCTGTTGCATTGGCACATCCAGGTATCTTGCCAAGTAAGGTGTTAAGGAGTGGTAAAGATTTTCGTTGGCCTGTTCCGGTAGTCCTCTCAATTTTACACATTTTTCTCTTTGTTTGATTTCCAATTTTAATATTGCGTCCTGATCTTCTTGTTGGTATTTATTTAGATCTTCTATTTTTTCCTCCATTTTCCTTGTCTTTTGTTCTATTTTTTCTACTTTCCCTGTAATTTTTTCTATATCTTTGTTAATCTTATCCAAATCTTGTCTTATCTTATTTGCTTCGTATTTTAGTTCCTTTTTTGTCTCTTCTTTCGACTCCCTTATTTCCCGTCTCGTTTCTTCTCTTGATTCCCAAATCTCACTTTTTAATTCTTTTTTTAGCTCCATATGGAGTCTTTTCATCTCTTCCATTAGGTTGGTATTGGAGTCTGGTGTAGAAAGTCTCCTTTGGTTCGTCAATGCCATTGCTGCTGAGGCTTGCGCTTGTCTCTCTTTCTCTCTTCTTGTTGAGGCCATTGTCTTCTATTTCTTTCCTTCCCTTCTTATTTTTCTCTTTCTTTATATTTTTCTTTTTCCTCTTTCTCCACCTCCTTCTTTTTCTTTTTCTTTTTCTTCTCCTTTTCTTTTCTCTCTTATTTTTCTACAAAATAATCAATTTTAATTACAATCTGATCAAGTTTCGTTCTTATACCTTAAATCTTGTCTGCTCGAGCCTGTATTTAGCTTATAATCAAATTTATCACACTTGATCACACTTGTGATAGTCCCAATTACTGTCCCAATCTACAAAGTAAACAATAGCTGATGTGCCTCAAGAATCTAATAATCTTTAGCTGGATACTAGAGTTCCGTTTGTTTTTTATATATGTTCTGGTATGTTTTATATGGATGCTTCTGGCTTATGAATGTTCTGAATTATGTGTTATGAAAAGCTATTGTTGAGTTAAAAAATATCAGGTTTTTGGTTTTGTTTTAGTTTTGTAAGTGTTGAGTAGATTGATATATTGGATCAGGTAAATAGTCTTTTTCTTGATATATTGGATCAGGTAAATAGTCACTACAAGGAGTAAAAAAGGGAGAATATACTTCAAGAAATGCAAATATCAATTTTCTCAAATAATGAATTGCAGTTTAGAATCAAGATCTATGAGAAATTTCTATTCAAACACTTAATTTAATTCAATATATATTTGTCTACCTATGTAATTGGAAAAGAGATTTTTTTTTCCTTTCCCCCCCCCCCTCTTATCTTCCTAGTTGTACCTAATAGAAATACTTAGAGTATTATATATATATGTGCTACTATATATTTTGAGCGTATTTTGTTTCAATATTAAGTATCATTTAATCAGCTAACAATAAAGGAAAAAGGGAAGAGGGGAAGAGAGAAGTGTTTCAAACTTTATAGATTAGAGAACTTAGAAGAGCAGAGTGAAATAGCTTGCAAAATTTAAATAATTAATTCAGAGAAGAAGAAGAAAAGAAAAAAAATGAGTAATACAGTTCTATGCTGGTCTCTTTATATCTAAATCAGTTTTATGTTAATATAATAATTCAAACAGTTTGCTACTACAGCATATAGGGATTAGAGTCACTCCAGTTTCCTTATCATACTAAAAAAAAAAAAAAACATTTAAAAAAAAAAACCAGTCTAGTAACAATATACTATATATATAGGAAGCGATATAAAGCTAGTATTCTCCCTCCTTTCTTATTTCCCCCAATTTTATGCAATTATTGAAACACACTTCTATTAGTAATAAAGCAATAAAGACAATACTCTGTATATAGGATATATAAGATACAATATATAAGTATGATATATTAGATCAAACTAAAGTTGTAAAATAATTTTATCTTACTTAGTTTCCCTTTTTTTTTTCTCTTTCCTTTCCCTTCTTATTTCTTTTTTTCAAACAATTTTCAACTGTTTCCCCCAATCGCAAACTTGTTAAAGCAGGTAATGTTATTATTTATTACTTAATTTATTCCCAATAGTTGATTTTGTCTCACTTAGTTAATCCCCCCTCCCTGTTTCCCCTTCCTCTTTTCCTTCTTATTTGAGGATCAAGCCTAGAGCTGATTCAATTCGATGGGCTTTCCCTTCTGCTTCAGTTATTTTTTCCTATTCTTTCCCCCTGTAGCCTTATTAGTACTTCCCCCCCCTCCTCTTCCAGTTGATTCCCCCAAAGAATCCCACAAAAAGAAAACAAAAAGAGAGCAAGAAACAAAAAGTGTCAGATTTTCTACAAAGTATCACTCTTCCCAACACTTGCACTTTCGGTGTCCCGATGTTGCTTTGTTTCTACTTTGTTTCTTCTCGCCATCCAGGGAGAATCTTAGTCCATCCAATTCGAGCGGCGGGCACCAGTCCCCATTTCCATATCTCTCGAGAATAAAAAAATTTAAGTACAGTTTCTTCCCCTTATTTCGCTTTTAAGTCTGCGTTCAGGGTATATTAAATAGTCACTTTCGATTAGTACTTCTGTCCCAGACAATAACCAGAGTCTCAAGTGTCCAAGATGGCGAAACCTTCTCCCCTTGTCCGTCCAAGCCTTTTGTTAAATTC